>WAID01000015.1:682500-1882500 GCA_016584495.1 Celoporthe dispersa
CATTCCTCGTCCTCTTGTCCTCGCCACCGATTTCCCGCCCGTCCACCTCAGGCATGTGACGGTCAGAGCTCTCCAGGCGGCAGCCACTGTCGGCCAGGCGGGTGGGATGACCCCGAATGAGTCGACATGCCTGCAGCCGGTTGTGCGTCCTGCAGCTGTCGTGTTACCTCGAGACCGACCGGTGTGCTTCTCCTCTCGACAGAATGCATCAGATTGTCACGGATGCAGAGCGACCCTACACGGGCCAGGCCAAAGCCACGACGCCGTGTAACACATCCCACCCAGACGAGGACGCACGCCACAGGTTGCACCGGCGCCTTGGGCACCATTTTTTAATTGCTACCTACCCTGCGGTGCGGAAAAGGACCAACAACAACACGCGCCCGGGCAATTTCTTTCCTTGTTCTTTTCCTCTTTCCCTCGAACCATCCTTGTTCTAGCCCCCGATGGCACTTTTGAGCCCAGAGAGGAGGAGGAGGAGGAGGAGGGGGAGGAGCGCCGCAACAACACCCACCCCGCCCCCGCCCCCCCGGCCACCCAGCCTCGGGGCGACCTTCTTCTTTCTGACGAGCGGTTCTCCCAACCAGCTGCAGGTGCAAGGCGGCCAGTCAGGTCATGGTCGTGTCCCGCCTCGTGGAACCACACGATATGATCACACGCCGTCGTCCTGGTGCCGTCTCCCTCCCCCTTGCGGCGGACGGCGCAGCGCGAAGCACGCACACCCGCTCCCACCCTGTGCTCTGTCGAACACGAGATCGTGGTCCCTGGGAAGGGGTCCGTCCTCTCCTTTGCGGGATCTCTCGAGCTGAGCGATGGGCCACCTATCCTCCGAGCACCTGCATACGATGGGTGCTCTGGACGGAGCACGGCGCAGGCGACCTTTTGGCGTGGTGCCTGGGCCTCCCGCCCCATGGACAGGTCGTTACACCGCGTACGTGTGTGGCGCCACATGTTCCAATTTATTTTCCTGCTCTGGCGTGCGTCCCGGCATCACGAAGACCACTGCCGCATGCGCCTGCGTACAGCCAGCCGGCGGCACACCCTGCCAGCACCGGCCTCTCCAATCGCAACCACACCTCGTGCCTCCTCCCCTGCAACATGCAGCACTGGCGTGGGGCCCGTAGACAGGAGGCCCGTCGTCACGACCAGCCACCCGACCTCGAGCTGGGAACGCCGTGCAGAGAAGCATGAGGCCTTTTTTGCAGGCGGACGGTGTCCCTTTTGCAATACCAGCCGATCCCCGGCGTGTGACACACACGAGAGCCCGCCCCTGTACAGTAGCGGTCGAGCGCCACCTGAACGGGATAAATATACATCCCCTGGTCCAGGTCCCAGCTGTGTAACCCCCCCGGCGGTCGCGTTTCCCGGCAAGCTGCTCGCTGGCGAGTAGTAGAGTGTTCACGCGTACCGCCCAACATAGTAAGCTGCAGAGGGCGCCGCTGATCTTGGTAGAGAGGGTGTGTGTGTGACAGAGAGGGAGAGCGAGAGGGGGGGAGGGTGACGGTGTCCTCCTGTTCGCACAGCTCAGGTCTCCCGACGGGCCATGCTGACAGCTGCAGGCGGATGTTGCCCTCCTCCTTTTTTTTTTTTTTCCTTTTTTTTTTTGGTTATTTCTCTTGCTCTGTCTCCCTTGGAGTTGCAGCCCAACAGATGCCTAATATGACGGGACATACAGCACATATTAACGTGGCACCCGCAGACCACTCATTCCGACCAACGACCTTTGCGCCATGTTGCGTATTCTCTTTCTCTGTCTCTCTCGCCCCTCCTGCATCAGCGGCGTGGCATCGGTGACCTCATGACAGACAAGGATCGTCTGTTGGCATGCATCAAGGGCCTGGATACTACTGCAGATACACATCGGTTTCCGTTATACGACAAAAGAAGGACCCGTGCGAGACCAAGACCAGGACCGGACCAGGGTCCCTTCAGCGACTCACTGTGGAGGAATCTCGCGGGAGAGGACCCTCATCTGACAGCCCTGGAGCAGGGCCTGGCCCCCCTCCCCCCTCCGTACACCTCCCAGGGCGGCAGGGCGGCACATTCCGGGCGGCGGGGGTTCACCACACCCATTTAATTTAGGTGAGAATCGTGTGCAGATGTGACCTCGGGGGGCGACCAGGTTTCCTACTGCGATGCGGGCCCTGGGTAATGCCTCGCTAGTCAAGAGCCCCCAGGCAGGTAAGCACAAGCAAGAAGAACCGCCCACGGTCCCTGTGCGCCCACATGCACATAAGCACGGCATGCCGCCCGCCGGCTGAGTCGGACTCTGGGAGCCGCGCTGCTGCCCCCAAGAGAAAGAGAGAGAGAGAGAGAGACAAGGAGAGCTGGCTAACACATAGCGGCAGGTGCATAAAACACCCTCATAAGCAAGCAAAACTCCTCCCTGGTGCTGCAGAAACGTAACCGGCGCACACCCTCCCCCCGGAAATGAGACCAGGACTCGCCGCGGCAGCGTCAGCGGAGACGACAGAACACACCGCGGGCCCTTCTGCGGTGCTCTTCAGCGACCGCGGGAACCACATCCCCCTCTCCAAGGCCCTGGGGCCTCACGACCTCCTCGTCCTGCTGACACCGGTGGTGGTGCCCGTCGAGCACGACTCGGACCAGGACCCCTTCGAGCCGCTGGGCAGGGGGCTGGCGCGGTTTCACCCCCGGGTCCGGCACGTCCCGTACACGGCAGCAGGCGGCATCACCAGCACGCATGTGGGCTTCATCAAGAACGCAAGGGTGGTGGTCTTTGTGATCACGGGGCCGGCCGGCCCGGGCCAGCTCCCTCCCAGGTCGAGCTCTCCAGCGTCGTGCAGGCCATCGGCGACCGGCGGCCACACGTGGTGGTCGCGTGCTGTGCCGTCAGGGACCTGGAGACCAGGACGGCCCCGTTCCCCTCGGTCGTGCAGCTCTCGGGGTACTCGAGGCGCGAGCTGGAGCTGGGCGCGGAGATCATCTTCCTGGGGCGGGACCCGCGGCCGTCACCAGCGCCGGCAGACACCCCAGCCGGGTCGCCGGGGCCGCCGGACGTCCCCAGGTGGACGGTGACGGAGTGGGACCCGGCGAGGGACGTGCCGGACATCTGTGTGCTCTGGAACGAGTCCGTGCCGCCCCGGTTCCAGCTGTCCCGGGTCGCCCTGATGCGCGCCCTGCAGCGGGACGGCTACGCGAAGCACTTCATCGTCCGCGAGCCCGGGCCGGGGACGGGCCGCGTGCTGGGGCTCTGCGCCACCTACCTCACGTACCTCAACTCCGAGGACGAGGTCCTCGTCGGGGCCATCGCGGCCCTCGTCATCAGGCCGTCCCACAGGCGGCAGGGGATCGGCCGGCTGCTGCACGAGGAGGCCATGCACGGGTTCAAGAAGACGCGCGGGGTCGACCGGCTCCAGCTGGGCAGCACCTACCCGCGGCTCTTCTACGGGCTGCCGGCGGACCACCCCGAGGAAGGGTGGTTCAGGCGGCGGGGCTGGCGGATGGACGGCACGGTGCCCGGCACCGGGCAGGAGGCCAGCGACTGGCTGCTGTCGTTTGACGAGTGGCCCACAGGCGGCCTGCCGCCCATCGGGCTAGCCTTCCGGCAGTGTGAGCCCAGGGACCTGCAGCCCGCCATGGACGTCGTCGACCAGGTGGCCCGCCGGGACGGCCACATGTGCTGGTACGACCAGTACGCCAAGCTGGCCGACTCCCCCGCCCTGCACGACATCGTGCTGGGCCTGCGGGGGACCAGATCGTCGCCACGGCCATCACATACACCGCAGACTCGGACAACCCCAACGGCGGCGAGATCCCCTGGCCCAGCTCCATCTCGGACGACACCGGAGGCGTCACGTGCATCTGTATTACGGGTATGTTTTTCTTTTTTTTTTTTCCCTTCTTCCTCACCGCCCCCCCCCCCCCCCTCCCGAGAGACACCTCCCGCTGACTCCTGAGCGCGCAGAGCCCGGCAACAGGGACGCCATCATGGTCAGGCTCCTGGATACCTGCATCCAGAGGCTCAAGAGCCGGAACAAGAACAAGATGTTTATCGACGCCGTCAAGGGAGGCGAGGCTGGCTTCCAGTCCATAGGTCTGTGGGGGTGGAGCCCTCTGAAGTCCCCAGCCGATGTCGACCTCTTACTGACGCTCCCCCCTCCCCTGAGCAGGTTTTCAGAAGTGGGCCACGTACAAAGATGTCTGGGTGGATTTGTGATGGCAGGTCTGAGGCCTGCGAGACTCTTGCTCTTTTTTTCTCTTCTTCTTTTGGTTGTGGCCACCCCCTCAGATCCCGCCGGCTGGATAGGGTCGCGGCAGCGTTGCTTGCGACATAGACTCAGGAGACCCCTACGCGCTCGACTTGGCCGTAACCCGGTGCTACTAGGCGGGTGCCTTGTTCTGCACAGCCAACAGGTGGCTCTCAGCCCTGTACGACACGCCTGGCAAGACACAACACCCCTCCGCCGCCAGTCCCTTCAGGTCTGGCCTGCGGCTCCCCATTGCAGGCAGGACAGATGGTCTGGGATACTGGGAGGACTCTAGGGGCCCGCAGCACAGACAGGATTCCCATCCCAGCAGCGGCCGGCCCCCGACATCTGTCTTCTGACTACAGCACCAGGCCCTTGCCGTCAGGAGGGGCCTCTTGTCGGCCGCAGACAGTAGTAGCTCCCCAGCAGGAGGATTCTCTGTGGTGTCCCGGGCGGTTCAGGTCAGGGCGAAGGAGGGAGTGTGCCGTGTGCGTTTTGAGGAATCTGTTTATCCACGTAATTCTAGTCTTTTTTTTTCTTCTCGCTTTCTCTTCACAACTTGGTAGTATGTCAATGTTAGACCACCACCCTTCCCCCCTTCCAAAAGCACAAATGATTGGACTGATTGATGGCTTGTTTAGGGTCGAGAAGAGGATGTGCATCCATCCCCCTCCGGGGCCAGAGCCCTACGCTGCCTCGATCCACACTGCCTTGTCTGTCTGTCCACTGCGCAGATGACAGGATTCTCCCTTTTTTTTTTTTTTGTTCTTCTTTTCTCTTCATGGTCCTTGGTGCAACAAGTAAGCGACATCTCAGCGGCGAGCAGGTCTAAACCGGGGTCAAGTCATCGCATAACATTGGGTCCCTTCCTTCTCATGCTTGGTACACATTCTTACGTTTGAATCTTTGTTTGTGCTTAGAAGGACCAAGGATATCTTTGCCCGAAACAGGGTAGCGAATGCGGGCGAGAAGAGAGAGAGGTCATGCCTACCTGATATTATTTATTATATGCTAAGCCCGGACCGGGGTTTCTACCCTGCACGTTGATACAACCTACAAACCGTACGAGGTTCTTCCTTGGCCGGTTGAGTACTTTTGAGGAGGCTCCAGATAGGGCTCGCACTGCATCGCACGCTTGTCCGGTCATCATGTGTTTGTGTACGTGTATGCATGACCAAAAAGCCACCGTGCTGAGCCGCCGGAGACCCCCCTGGGCCTTGAACATACCACCCACCACCCATCCCTCCTCCTTCCTCCTCTTCCCCCTTGAACACAGGACGTCGAGAGATAGAGAGCCGTTGTCATGCCATGCCTACCCTACCCTCTCCCTTCCTTTTCCGCTCTATCCCACCACGCACGTAGAAACACACAAGGCACAAGCACTAAGAAAGAAGAAAGAAAGAAAAGAAAAAAAAGTGGAAAAGAAAAAACACTTCAGCGCCTTCAAGCAAGAGAGGAGAGCTGCAAGCGACGCCACCGCCGCCGCCGCCGCGCGTGCTTACCATCTGACGGGATTGTTTGTGGCTTGCTGACAGATCGCGACGCCAAGGTTGGACAGCGAGAGTTGTGTTGAGAAGAATCAAGGTCTTGGACGCCTCGCAGGAGGAGGAAGGAGGAGACCAAAAAAAGAAGGAAAAAAAAGAAAGAAAGACGAATGGATGGTGGATGAAAAGGCGGTAAGCCTAACATTCATCCCCCCCCTCCCTCTTCCCAACGAACGTACCGCGCCGCACACACACACACACACACCTCTTCCTCTCTCTGAGGGGGAGCGAGAGCCCTCGGGAGGGATCTCAACGCCGCAGAGCCTGTATGTGGTCATCCGCACGACACCCACCCGAACCCGAAAGACGGTTGGGGATGTGTCAGGCGGAAAACCCGTGTCACCTATTTTTTTTTCCCCTTTACTTCTTTTTTTCTTTCTCTCATCAAGGGCGGGCGAGGAAGGAAGCGGAAGAGAGAGAGACGTTGTCGATGTGAGAAATGATACAGGATCCACCAATGCCTGCTCTGCATGCATGCATGCATGCACACTTGGGAATCCTTCTGCAGCCTTGGGCACACGAGATGTTGCCCACGTGATATGATGTGATGCGAGCGAGACGGAGACTAGTGTTTGTCTTTTTTTTCTTCTTTTTTTTTAAAGGGGGGGGGGTCTAGAATACACACACCGGTTACCTATCTGTCTTTCTGTCCGCCCCTGGTGGTGTCTTCCTGTCTGGCGTTTCCAACCACAGACCACCCCTCCCTCTTGCTCGCCCTCTGCTCTCTGCATAAGATAGTTGCCGGTGAAAGGAAAAGAAGAAAGAAAAAAAGAACGAGATGATGCATCAAATGCAGCTGGAAAACAATAACTTTTTGTGGTATAATCAAGCAAGCCTGCCCATGGTCCTAGACTCCATCCGCAACGCTCAAACACTTAGAAGGGTCGCCTTCAACCAGATCTATTGCACACCCCCCCCCCACTCCATTCCGAGCAGACCGGTAATTCCTTTTTTTTCCCTCCCTTTTCCTTTTCTTTTCTTCTCTCTTGGCCTCGTAGCGTCACCTTGAGGGCACTCCCCGCCCCCCTCCCCTTTCCACAAATTTCCAATCATAGTCGCATGTAGAATATGCAAAGCGCGTAATATGTGCAGAGAAAGGAATCTCAGGCCCACTTGGAGAAATCAAGGCTCTCCACGACGTAGTCCAGGCTGCTGGGAGGAATGACCATCTCCGTGTCGGCCGTCGCCGTGCTCAGCACCGAGCTCCGATGGCTCTGGGAGTTGGGCTCGCTCGTGGAGGTCAGGAACGTAGCCACCGATGCACGCCGCATGCCGCTGAGGCCAGAGATGGTACTGTCCCTGACACCGCTCGAGGGGCGACTTTCGGCCTGCTGAGAGGCCGCAGCGTGTCCTGTCTGCTGCGCGGTAGCCAGCGCGCTGCTGAAAGACAGAGGCGGCGGTGCCGAGGTCCCGGGCGGGGGCATGTTGGCAGCAGCCGCCCCGGGCGCGTGAGACGTCGAGGTGACGAGGAGGCCCTTGGGCGCATACCGCTCGCGCAGGCGGTTGATCTCCCTCAGCCGGCTGCGCCAGGACGAGGGATACTCGCCTGACTCACGGTTGGCCCAGACCAGTGAGAAGACCGACGCGTTCAGGGCCAGCAGCCTCACAAAGTCCGGCAGCGCCTTCAGGTCGACCATCTTGGTTGCTGCGCAGGGCGAGATCTCGGGGAAGCCCTCTTTGCTCATCACCTGTACTTTGAAGAACGGCGAGTACTTGTCCGGGCCGCCGTGCAGAGCCTCGCTGCTCTCTCCTTCCTGTCCATCCTCACCGCTGTGTTTGCTCTCCCCGCCCGCCCTGGAGGCACTCTCTCGTGATGCAACGAACGAGGCCCGAGACTCTGGTGTGATGACGATGTAGACATAGTTGAACTCCGACGGGAAGGTGTCGAACTTGAACGGGAGACCAGAGTCGTTGAATATGATGTTCACAAAGTCGTTGCCGATGTGCTTTTTCTTGTGGATGCACTGGGGGTCATGCTCGAGGTTGGTCGGCATCTGCGTGACCACGTGGAAGACCATCTCCGTGACTCGGTCGCGCCAACAAAACGTATACTGCCCGTCCATATCAAACTCCCGATCCAGACCCTGGGTGTTGAACTCGGCGCCCTTCAGCTTCGTGAGCATGCCGATGCCGTTCAGGAACTCGACGTAGTCAGCACTGCCGGAGACGTTCTGCAGGATCTCGGACTCGCTCGTCTGGTTCTCGCCAATGTAGATGATGCCGACCTTGTGCCCATCGACGGTGGAGATGCGATCAAAGATCTTGATGCTCCTGGCGACGGCCTCCTCGTCCGGGGAGGGGGATAGGCCGCATGGCTGCCTCGGCGCTCTGGGGGATAGACGAGAGCATGTGGACCAGAAGGTGGCTGGGAAGGGAGCTATTCGTCGTCAGCGAAGCCCTGTCCTTTCTCTCGCCGAAGCTGCCGGCTTGATGGGGCGGCGGCGCCCGGAAGTTCTCGCGGACGGTGAAGTAAGAGGTGCCGGACGGCTGTCTCCTTGTGACCTGTGCCCACGGCGTAGATTTGGCCTGCTTGATGGAGACCAGGCTGTTGGCCACGACCCATCGCTTCTCCGTGTACTCGTCGCGCTTGGACTCCGTGAACCAGGGGCTCTCTGCCGAATCGTCCGCATCTGCATACGCCACCCTCTGCATGAAGTCGATGGTGATGAGAGCCTGCTCGTCCGATGTCAGGCTGCCGTCCGGGCCCTGAAAGAGCCTCTTCGCGATCCAATTGACATGTTTCGCCCGGTCGGTCAGCCGCAGGGCCAGGAACCAGAAGCTGATGACGTGGTACGCCAGGGCGTAGACATATTGAGGCAGGTCGTCACTGATGGTAGGCTGCCCGAGCATGTTGTACTCGTGAGTCGTGTTGATAGTAGCAGCCACGGTGTCACCTGAATAGCTGTTGCGGGCATATCGCTTCTTGTCGCGGACGGTGTCAAGATATCGGAAGCACATCCCGAAAATGATGCGGAAGTCGTCATCAATGAAGTTGCTGTACAGTGCCGGCAGCCTGGAGAGACCGGCCAGGAATTCCAGGATGTGCACCGCGACGTATGGCTGCGTGATGACCGTTGACATCTTCTGCAGAATGGTGACCAGTGCCCTTGTGGTAGCGAGAGGCATCTCGTGACAGCAGATGGTCAGGGCATGGATGCACGTCTTTGCCGTCGAATGACCTATGCCCAGCAAGAAGGTCCGCACCAGGTCGTCGTCTTCAGACTTGGTGAAGTCCTGGTGATAACTCATGATTGTTGTCAGCGTCTGGAAGATGCAGATGTTGACCTCGGGTCGGCGGAGGCCCGTGGCCGGTGGTGGGTCCTGGAACAGGTTGTGCTTGCTCTGCTCACACATGACCCGGCGGGCTTCCCGTATCTGGGCGATGGCATCCCTGAACAGCGCGTGGTTGCTGAGCTGTGACGGTAGGTGGACGAGGCAGAAGCTGTACACTTCCCAGTCCCCACCTCCCGAGGTCAGATTCTGGAGAATCGCGTCGAGCCATGACGTGATACGAAGATTTCCAAACAGCGGCGCTTTATTATGAACTTGCTCTCCTTCGTCTACCCCGGCGTCTGCGCCGTCTCCGAGGGTCTCGTCTTTTTGCTGCTCCTCCTCCATATCCACGTGAGAGAACAGCACCGAGCTAGCGCTCGAAGAGGGCGCCTCGGGGAGCGCGTCCGCGTCTGGTAAGGACCAAAGCTGGTGGTATCTGGGAGCGCCATGCTTCACGCTGCTGGCTGTGCGGCTTGGAGCCATCCGATCTTGTGCCGTCGTGCCGAACGAAACCCCCCTAGCTGCTCTTGAGGCCCCTGCATGGTCGCTCTTGGACCTGTGAAGGGTCGCTGCGTCTTCAGCGATCTTTCTGGCTAACGAAGCCTCTGTCCTGTGGAGCACGCCGGCCAGTCCTTCGGACTCGGTGAACGATACGAGGTAGATGCGATTTGCCCAGTCGGCCCTCAGTCGGAAGAGCAACTTCATGGCAGTCAGGCGGGCGTCGGTGGACTGACCAGACCTGGCGATGTCCACGAGGAGGTTGAAGGCCACGCTGGCTTTGCGGCCGTCGGTGTTCATCGTCTTCATGAACAGCAGCACGAAGCCTCTTGTCACGACATCAGCCGGGCTCTGAGGACCAGGGGCCTCATCGGTGCTGCCGGGCGTCTCTGGGGGAGGCGCGAGAAGTGACTGTCGGCGTTCCCCCGTGATGACGCTGTTGAGGGTGTCGACGATGTGTTCGAAGAGCGCTACTTCGGCAGACACTGCGACCGAGATCATGAAGGAGACGGTCTCCTGGAGAACAAGGGTGTCCGTCTCCTCCGAGATGCCTGACAGGATCTGTTCCACGAGGTTCGGAACGCACTCTTCTTCCAGCTCGTCTTCTACCAGCTCTAGCATGTCGTAGACCTCGGTCACGCCCTGAAGGGCCTGTATCCGAACGGCTGTTGAGCGGTTACGGTCGAGGAGGAAGAAGTCCAATACCATGGAGAGGTTTGCTTCCCAGTCCAGGTCGGAGGGATAACAGCATCGGAACTCCTTGAAGTGATCCAGAACAAGAGCCGCCGTCGAGTCGAGGAGGACATGAGGGATCCTGGTCAGGAATGCAATGCACTCTTGCCTCTGGATGAACTCGGAGCCACCCTCCCGGAAGAGGACCTCCAGTCTCCGGAGAAGAATGCCGAGCTCTTCGGGACTCGTATCGCCCTTCCTGCCATCGCTGGACAAGCTCGACCTCGACCGCAGGGTCTCGGTGTCTGAGGGCAGGCGGCCCACACACTTCTCAGCCACCTCCAGGATGACGGTCCAGTCCTCGTCCTCCAGGAGCGGGTTGAGCTTCTGTGTGCCGTCGTTGAACAAGGTGTTGATCAGCCTCAGGGTCGGCGCTGCTATCCGCCTGGTCTGTGCCTTGTCGATGACGTTGTTGCAGCCATCTATGAGCAAGGCCAACGGCACTGTCGGGTATCCTTTCTCGGAGGACTTCCCTACCAGTTTCTGGAGGACGCTCAGAGAGCCTCGGACGGTCCTGAATGATTCACTCGACTCGTGACCGTTGCGGGGATAGTCCCTGAGGAGGCCCAGTAAGACGCGGACAGTAGCCTGCCCGTTGTGCGACCTGAGGAGGTTCGACAGCGTATGCCAGGCTGTCTTCTGGAGATCGCTCACGAGGCAGTATATTGAGCTGAGGATCTCCACACAGCGGCCCAGGGTCCGCTTTGGGACAGACCCGTATGTGATGACGGCGTCGATCACCTCGATGCAGGATATCAGGTCCTCCTCGACGGTCGTTTTCGTACAGATGTCCAGGAGGGTATCGATCAGCCGCCCTATGACATCGTCATCGGCGACCCTGAAGTTGAACTTGAGAACCTCGATGATGTATGCGACCAGCAGGGAGAGAAGCTTGTCTTCGGCGGCGGCGGCGGACGGGTCGGGCGTCGCAGGGGCCTTCGTCTTCGAGCTCTTCTTGTCGCCCCGGGTCTGCCTCCGCCTGTGTTTCGCAGTGTTGTATGCATCCGCAAAGCCAGGTCGTCAGGAGCGGGATGATGTCGTAGTCGAAACCAGAGATGTTGCGGCCGTGGTTGGTCAGGTCCACGAGGGCGCCCAGGCGCAGGTAGAAGTCGTCCGGGTTCGCGGGGCCGGCCAGGGTCTGGAAGTACTCCTTGCGCTCGAGCTCCGTTATCGAGGTGTTCTTGGCGCACTCGGCCATCAGCTCCCAGCCGGCGGCCCTCACGGCGCCGGGCCTCGAGGCCTCCACCAGGTCTTTTGCGGCATCCCATATCTGCAGGACGGGCGCGAGCGGATAGTCGGGCAGGGTCAGGCGGAGGGACTCGGCAGCAGCGATGCGCTCGCTGAGGGTTCCGGACTTGAGCTTGTCGAGCCATTCGTTGTAGTGGGGGGTCACGCCCGTGGCAGCCAGCGACGCGGTGTTGACCCGCTCGGAGGACAGCTGCGCCGAGGCGGGGGTATTGGACGAGGAGGGCACGGGAGGGGCCTTTGAGATCTTGGACCCGCCCGTCAGGCCCTTGAAGACGCTGGCCAGGCCTCCGGTGCTCCTGGTCTCGGAAGACGGGGACGCATCCCCCGGGATGGGAGGCATGGGCTCTCGGTCGCCAGGCTGACCATCAGGGGCTTCGAAGCCCAGCGATGCGATGCGACGCAGCATATCAGCTGAGGTCCATGGGACACCGGCCGGTGGTGGTGGTGGTGGTGGTGGTGGTGGGAGGAGGGAGGTCGGGGAACCAGGCTAACATGATCTCTTGAGGTTAGAAGGGCATACACTCCTGTGTGTGTGTGTGTCAAGACGAAGGGACAAGACGACTCGACGGCACAAGCCGACGCTGCTAACTCACAGAAGAGCCTAGCGACCACCTCTCCTGGGGCGCACCCACACCTATCACCACGATATGGGAAGAGGCTATGAAGCCGAGGCTGTCGATGTCGCCAGGGCCGCCATCAAGGTGCACTGTAGATAATGCTGCAAAAGCCTGACTCGGGCACAGTAAATTTATCGGTTGGATTGTGGAAATTGCGACCACGACGAGACAAGGAAGATAACGAGATAGGGAAGAACGGGTGAGCAGGTCTGCCTTGTCACGTCACAAGAAGAAGGAAAAAGAAAAGAAGGAAGAAAAAAAAAACCAGAGAAAGGTGGTGCCGTGGTATGTACTTAGATAGATAGAGAGAGTGTGGATCGTCAAGACAGGATGGGATATCAAATGACTGCAACCATCATCCAACTTTTTTTTTCTTCTCTCCTTCCCACCTCTCCCAGCTGATCTGCACACCTGTATGACCTCAATTCTGGACGAACTCCTCCACATCTGACATGTGCTGAACCAGAGCCTGCAGGGGGGGTGTTAGGTGGAGGCACTTGAGATCTGCGAGAGAAGTAGAAAGAAAGAAGAGGAGCAGGCAGGCGTCTGGGTCCCGGAGGAGGGGGGGGCGCGATGAGGGAGAGGTGCAGGTAGCATCGTGGTAGTAGTGGGCTGTAGTCGACGGTAGATGACAGTAGACGCATGACCAGACAGGCCAACCCCTGCTGTAACCGACACTAACCGCGCCGCTTATCTCGTCTGTACCAGAGTTTAGCCTCTTCCGATTCCAGTGACAGTCAGTAGAGGATTCTTGTGGTGGTTGGAACGAGGAAGGTGAAGACAAAGCAGTGACACTGTCTCTAAGACAAGTGAAAAGATGTATTGTTTATAATTTATGTATACATATGTAGTACTGGCATACAAACTGATTGAATTGATGGTGCAATTCTTCGTAGTGCTGGCATCTCACACAGTTGATGAGCCACTGCAGTAAAGGCGCTGGGATATGCTGTGCTTCAGGGCAGGTCGCTAGGGGGTGGTGGCCCTATTACACAGCCATCGGGGGGGTACTCGTCTACTACTACAGTATTCCCCCCCCCACCCCCACTTTCATGTACACACAAACACATATACACACACATGGACACCCTCTCATATGTGTGACCAGCTGCTCCATATCCTCGTCGTCCTCAAACAGACATGGCGGCGGCTTCTGATCTATAAGACCTTGTTCCTCCTCAGCCCATCCTATCTCCTGCGGCGTCTCGTCTGGCCGCGATCGCAGCCCCGCGCCTCCCCAGGCGACACGAGCCCCCTCCTCCGTCATCTCGGCCTCGCGCTCACCAGCGACAGCCTCACCTCACCGGCGAGAGCACGCCGGCGATGAACCTCAGGATGGCCCCCCTGCCCGGTACCGACCTCCCCAGGCTCGTCATCTACTTCCAGTCCCACCACAAGCCCGACGGCAGCCCCGTCTCCCTCCTGCCCCTCATCCAGCAGCCGGGCGTCCGCCTCACCCACCTCAACATCGCCGCCTTCCACATCAACCGCAAGCCCGACCCGTCCCGGATCATCACGCTCAACGACCACGTGCCAGGCCACCCGTCCTTCGCCACGCTGTGGGCCGAGGCCCGCATCCTGCAGGCCGCGGGCGTCAAGGTCATGGGCATGCTGGGCGGCGCGGCCAAGGGCGCCTTCGCCAAGGACACCCTCGACAGCGACGACGAGGCCACCTTTGAGAGGTACTACGGCGCCCTGCACGACATGGTGCGGGAGCGCGGGCTGGACGGGCTCGACCTGGACGTCGAGGAGCCCTTCAGCCTGGCCGGGATCGTGCGGCTGATCGACCGCCTGCGGGCCGACTTTGGGAAGGACTTCATCATCAGCCTGGCGCCCGTCGCGCCGGCCCTGCTGGACGTGCGCCGGAACCTGAGCGGGTTCGACTACGAGGCGCTCGAGGTCATGAGGGGGAGGGACATTGCGTTTTACAACTGCCAGTTCTGTAGGTGTTTGGCCTCGCCCCCTTGCTCACTCCTCCTCCGCCCCTCCGCCCTCTGCTGACGGCGGTGCCCAGACTGTGGGTGGGGGGACTGCAGCAACCCCATCCTCTACGAGATGATGCTCATGAAGGGCTGGGACCCGGCCAAGGTGGTGGTCGGCCTCGTGACGAACCCGGCCAACGGCTCCGGCTTCATCCCCTTCGACGTCCTGGCCACCGTGGTCCCGCTGATGGTGGGCCAGCACAAGCGCTTCGGCGGCATCATGGGCTGGGAGTACTTCAACAGCCTGCCGGGCGGGCGCGAGAGGCCGTGGGAGTGGGCCCAGTACATGACGCGGATCATGAGGGCGGACCGCACCACCGCGCCCGAGGTGGTCATGCCCGTGGGGAGGATCGAGGTGCCGCCGCCCCCGCCTGCTGAGGCGCAGAGGAAGCAGCTGGTCGAGGCGGACGCGGATGAGGATGGGAGGGAGGCACCGGTGCCGGATGCTTTCGAGTATCACTCGGACGGCCTTGGGGAGGAGGAGTGAAAGAGAAGAAGAAGAAAAGAAAAAAAAAGGGGGGGGGCGGGGTGGATTAGACAGGGTAAAAGCGGCAGAAACAGGCGCATGCGAGCATTTTGCTCATCTCCACGGCGTCCTCGACGGGATAGACGAGGCCATCTTACTACAGGACGGTCTAGAGAGGGACAAAGAAAGCATCGGCGGCTCGTATTCACAAATTAAATGGCTGCGTCGGCAGCCGAGTCGGAATGGAATGCATACAATAGACGGTGGATTGGTTTTCGGGACACACCCACACACACACACACACACACATTTTTTGGAACTATTGGGCTTCAAGGGTGTCGATCTCGTATGTGTGTGTGTGTGTGTGTGTGTGCTAGAGAAGACGTAGCTGAACAGAAGCGGCCACGGATGAACACGAGCCTACCCGACGTCCCATATCGAGCCTGAAGCTGCCCCCATCGTATGTTCCCCCCTCCCCCTTCCCCTCCCCAAGAGTGGCGTCGCCGTCATTTCCCCGGCTGTCCCAAGAAGACCCCGACGGGGACAGCCCACCACCAGGCAGAAGAGACCCCCCGGGTGCTTCTGGCGGACCGACCAGCTCTCCTTCAGGCGCGTCAGCAGGTAATAGTCTGAAAGTCTGCCTGGGGCGGAGCAGCCGGGGTATTATTTCGTTCAGTATTGACCGACACTGGCACATTGAGAACTAATTCCGACAGAAGAAAGGAAAAAGAAAGACGAAAGGAAGGAAGGAAAAAAAAAAATAAGCGGGGAGGGGAGGTTCTCCCTGTCCTGTACTACATAATCACTCAAGCCTCGGATCGGGGTGGCTTGACGAATATTTGGTGCATAGCCTTCCTGGTAACGCGAGGTGGTCGGGGAAACAGGTCGCCCTCGAGAGGGGGGGGGGATTGGCCTTGGCCTGGGCTGCCCTGACCCCTCCCGGCATACGAGGGACACACGACGGCGCAAGCCCCTCAGCACTGTAATCCGGGATAGGGAGGGGGAGGATGGTTTGGATGCACAGGAAGGAGGACGGCCGGGCTGGGTCGGGTAGTTTGACAGGTTTTGGCCCCCCCTCTTGTGTTGAGTTGGCTGCCTTGTGCGGAAAAAGCCCCCCCAATCGAGGCACGCAAGAAAAAAAAACATTGGACGAACGTGCTTTACCCCTGGCAGGAATGCCATGTGGGAGGAATACGACTGTACAGTACCGGCTCTGGGGGGAGCTTGGGAGGTCTTGGGGTGTTGCACTAGTTACCTTACTGGAGTGTCCACCCAGGAACGGCACCCGACGTGCAGATTGCATAGACATGTGTGTGTGTGTGTGTGTGTGTGTGCTCTCGGAGCTGTACAGGTTTGGAAAACTCATAATGACACACGCCTGTGGGCGAGGAGCCAATCACTGACAAGAGCTGCTAATCATGATGATAATAATAAAAACACCGGTGTGAAGGAACAGATCTCGCAAGGGCTTTTCTTACTCTGTCTCGCATGCACCGTCCGAGGACGTGCTCCCCTTCATGACCAAGCTGTTTAGTAACGAGGCGCGAACGACAAGCTATGATGCAACCGAATTGTGAGAAATGACTCTTCTCGGTATGGAAATTCCGGCGGTGTGAGATGTTCACACTGCAGATGGGACATTCTGCGTGGACGTGGGGGTTTCAGGATGGCTGGGGAAGGGGGTACTTTCTCTTCTTCCTTTTTTAAACCTTTGTGTTTTTTTTCTTTCTCTCTCCTTCTTTTCTTTTCTATTCTTTCTCCTTCGAGAAGGCTCTCGTCATACGGGAACTAAGCAGCCTGATGGTTGGCTGTGGCTGTGTCCTGGCCTCGTGCGTTCATAGTAATAAAAAGAGAGAGAGAGAGATCCCAGCCCATAACGAGATGAGGCGTTTTGATGACTGTACCACCATATTTTCAGGTACTCGGTGAGGATCGCCGACCAGTGAGATTGTTTTGGCAGCCGCTGCATGGTTGGAAGGCATTAGCGCAGTAACGTCACTTGGCTTGGAGAGACAGAGAGAGAGAAAACAAAGGCCGACGTCTGGCCTGGTCCGAGTTGTGCCGTCCAAGTTGCTGTACAATGAGACAGGAACGAGATTGCCTCCTGCAGAGCCTCAATACGGAAGCTGTCACACCGGTTCGCCAGCCCTGAGGACTCGAGGCCTGACCCGAGCCGATGACATGCAGCCAGCCCCTGACCCCGTGCGTACACAGCTCTCCTAACACACCCTCCACTCACACACACACACACACACTCTCTCACCCACACACACAGTCACCATAGTCCGAAGGGGACAATATGAAGAACGATAATGATCTGATCCTTCTTCCCGCGGTGGATGCGGGCGTTCCTGGGAGATCTTGCTAAGGAAAAGGGAGGGGGGAAGGGGAGGGGGCCAGCCCCAGGCACAGGCACAGGCACAGGCGCTCGTTCCTCCGTAGGGCTGCATCTCTGCTGCAGGCCGTCGTCGTACGAGGTTACGAGCGCGGAAGAGCGCTGAGTGTGACGTACACCACAGCAGAAGAGGGTGGGAAACACGACAGCAGATGGCGCGGGATTGGTCAGGGTCTCGTCTGAAAAAATAAATAAAAAAATAAATAAAAAAAAATAAAAATAAAAACACCAAAAAACCTTTGCTTCGCTTGACGACATGTCGCTGATGTTTACAATCTTGCGGTGAAGGGGTTGGGTTTTGGTGAGCGGGAAGAAGAGGGCTCTTGTTGAATGCATGCACGTCTGCTGCACATAAGAAAAAGGACAAAAAAAAAAAGAAGTAAAAGAGAGAGAGAGAGGGAAAGGAAAAAAAAAAAAAGAAGGAAAAAAAGGGCGCAGCACACCAGCCTGCATGGCCCTGGCGTAAGCGAGTACCGCAGTGTACGGCGTAAGGATGAGACACTCTCAAGGCAACAAGCAGGAAGAAGAAACTTTTAACAACCAAACAAAACAAACCAAAAAAAAAAAAAAGGAGCCGTGGGAGATCAGTAACCAAACAAGTCTTTCCTGAACGGAACCACCCGGCACCGTCAGATCTAAACAGGGCGGTTGTATGTAATAAGACGTAGACCGGCGGCGAGGCCGTGATCTGCAACGCACGTCGTCTGTCGTACTAGTTTATTATTATGATTATTATTACTGACTTAGTTGTGTTCTCTCTCTCTCTCTCTATCTCTCTGTCTTTGTGCAGGGCCCCATGGCATGGCACATGCACACCTGGTGACTCTTTTTTCTTTCTTTCTTTCTTCCCTTGTCTTTCGGCGGTGACTGATTTCTGACGTGCATGACGGCGGGTGGCTTGGATATTTACGGCTTCCTGTCTGGGAAGATCCTGATGACAAAATCGCACACCCTGCCTGCGCGTGGCTTAGATAATGTACCTGTTGTGGTGCTAGCAGTACTGCATTTTCTCGTAGGAGCGGTGTTTTGCTGCAGCGCCGATCAGCCAGGCATGAATGGAGACCGCTCCTCCACCCCCCCCCCGGATGTCTCGGTGCGATGGTCGCCCCCTTCCGCCCTCCCACGCTATATGGAAATTTGAGAAAGAGCGTGGACGAGCGAGCCTACCCGGAGCTCGCGAGAGCCGTCAGCAAGAGGAGAGGGAGGGAGAGGGAGAGAGAGAGAGAGAGAGAGAGAGACAGAAGCCCCCTGTGTCTTGGCCGGTCAGGGGCGCCGAGGACTCAAGTCGACTGGATATGACACAGAGAGAGCCAGCCTGTATGCAGCCTGTCTTGTCCGGACTACTCCCTCTCTACTATGGTAATCATCACGAAGGAGCTGTAACGATCCTCCTTGTACTGATCCCGGGCCGATGCAACGGCAGCCCTATTGCGACCCACCCAGCTGGATAATGTATGCCACAGGTAATCTCGAAACAGAATCCTCTCGAGCAGCTTGGGCCCTGTAAATGTGCGCTCACTGGCCCGGGCACTCAGCACGAGGGAAACAGAGACACCATGATTTACCAGCCTGCAGCAGCGCGCCCAGGGGTGGAGCCTAGGTGCCTAAGACAGGGTAGGGGAGGGTGGCTCTTCTCCTCCTCCTCCCCTCCCCCCCCCCCCTTCTTCTGGGGCCACACCCTCAGCCCTACGCACCGACGATCCTGTATCGTGTGTGGCACGCACCCGAGGGTGAGACGGACGGGCAAGCTCGCATTTCGAACCACCACAACACACCGGCCCCAATTTTAGAAAGAACAGAAGGAGAGCTGGGCGTGGTGGGAACTCTTACCACGCAGCTAGGGCTCCATTCCGCTGTCTTACCAAAGCGCTCGTCCAAGTGCCGCTTTCCTGGTAACCCACCCTTTCCAACCCCCCCTGGCTGCCTGACTGCGATCACAAGCGCACCTTGCTTTGTCAACGCCCGTGGGGGGAGAGAGCGTTTTGGCCCCAATGGGATCCCGGAACGTGCGTCTGATACCACATGGCGAGCAAGGGTGGCATTCTCTTTTTTTTTCTCTTCCTCCTGCCTACCTCCCTCCTCCACCACCACTGCTACTGCCACTACTCCCACGGCAACACGGCTGCTGGCCCAGGCCTCGGCGTTAGGATGGCTCATACCCTTGAATCCTTAGCATGTCATGGAGGGGGGCTGCTGGGAGGCTGAGTGTCTGCCTGAGCCTGTGGCCCATAGCGTGTGAGTCAACAGACCGGTTCCCGTAAGAATGCATGTACGTATTGCGAGTTCCGCGCCTTGGGATTGGCGTTGGTCGGAAGCGAGGAGGATGAGGCTGACATCTCCCGGGCTGGAACGGTACCGTAGACGACACAGCCAGCCGTAGAGCGTGAACTACCACCAGGCACCTAGGTGCTAATATGACTTCACACAAGAACCCTCTTCCTCTCCTCCAGGTATATAAGGCCAGCACCCCTCCTGCCTTGATTTCCAGTCCTCCCATCTCATCATCATCATCATCACCAACAGCCTCGACAGCCAAGAAAGCTAGAACAGCAAGTCACCCCCAAACCACTACTACCTCACACCCACACCTGAACGCCACCCTTACAAAAACAACACCACCACCACCATCACCACCCAAACAAGTCACAATGGCCGTCTACAGCACCAGCTTTGTCACCGAGCGCCCCATGCTCTACGGACGCAGCGGCTACAACAACAAGCCCAGCGGTGGAGACGATGACGACTCCAACAAGAACCAGGGCCGGAGCGGTTACAACTCCAAGCCCAACGGCGGCGACGATGACGAGGACAAGAACCGCGGCCGGAGTGGGTACAACTCCAAGCCCGACGGCTCCGACGACTCCAAGGACAAGAAGAGGTCCCTCGACTTCGCCTGAGCCCCATCGCCCTACACAACCTGGACAGAGACATGTCTTCCATGGCGGCTGATCCACCAACCGCCCTGTGTCGGCTCTCCGGCACGAGGGTCTTCTTTGTACCAACATACCCAATTTAGAGATAGAAAGCTCAGGCTAGACCCGGCGTTTTGGTTGTCACCCTCACCGTCTTCCCCACACAAAAGCCCGACCGGCGACGGTCGGGGGCCCTAAATACCGACACAACCCCCCCCCCCCTTGTCACTACACTTGTCTTTTCTGGAGCATTGGGAACGGAGAGGAAACAGTGGGAACAGGTTTAGACGAGCTTGCGGCTGCAAAGCCATAGACAAGACCATGTACGATTACAACTTTCTATGAATAGAAGGAGAGGCGGGGTCGACGGGTGGAGTTGGGTGGTAATGATGATCCACATTACTTTCTCTACCGAGAGATCAGAGGCGTAGGGCTGAGGACTGGGATGAGAGATAGATCAGCTCATAGCAATACTCCTGAACATGACCTCATTTTCCTACACAGAACCTGCAGTCCACTTTTTGTTAGTCCTCCTCGCTTCGTTAAAGATTTTTGGGGGCCAAGGCGTAATAATACTTCTCAAAGATCACCCCCAGAACCTCCTCCACGTCACCGGCGGCCCCTCGGCCGGTGATCCGTGCGAGGCAGTCGCCTGCACAGCGGAGGTGCTCGGCTGCCAGCACAATATCTGGTCCATCACCTACGCCCTCGCCTTCCGCAGCCTCTTCTGCGCCCGTGGCTTCCCTCATAAAACTCTCGAGGTGCTCCCTGCACCGCGCCAGCAGCTGCCGCTGCCTCTCCGTGCCGCCTAGCAGCTCCTGCATATCCTCGGGGAGGGAGGTCAGCCTCCCGAACGAGCAGATAAGCTTTTGTGTCAGGTGGTGGATACCACCGGGGTCCTTTTGTGCCGACATAGGTGACGCCGCGGCTGCCTTGCAAGAGATTGTGATGGGAGTATCCGCTCCTGGGATCCTGTCCAGGACAGGGGACCTGAACCCGCTCAGGAGGTCGTCCAGGGCCGACTGGTCGACAGAGTCGCATTTGTTCACGACGACGATGCGCTGTCCCGCTCTCGCAGCCAGCTCCAGCGTCTCGGCGTCGTAGTGGACAAAGGCGACGCCGGTGTCATCTTGCTCGACAGAAGCCAGGACGATCGTCACATCGGAACTCAGAGCCTTGAGCCTTGCCCTCCTGATGCCCTCCTCCTCGATGGTGCTGATGGCGGCGTCATCCTCCAGAGCACGGGTCCTGATGCCGGCCGTATCAGCAAAGGTGCACAGGTAGCCTCCAATGTCTAGGCTGGCCTCGACAATATCTCTCGTCGTGCCAGCCTCGCGAGACACTATCGATGCCTCGCGGCCCACGATGAGGTTCATCAGTGAGCTCTTGCCCACGTTCGGCGGGCCCAGCAGCGCGATCCTAATGCCGTTCTTGAGAAGCTCGGTCCTCTGGCCCGCGAGCTCATGCCGGCCTATCGACGCCAGGATGTGTTGCACCAGGGCTGTGACATTTTGCAGGAGCTCGCGGGGCGACTCGTCAAAGTGCTGGTCTTCAGAGAAGTCGATCAGCGCCTCGATCTCGCCGCGTGCGAGGAGCAGATCCGAGCGCCAGCCATCGTACGTCTGGCCCCTGAGCCCGGAGTTTCCACGGACAGCTGCGCGTCGCTGCTGTTCTGTCTCCGCGGCCAGGACGTCGCTCAGGGATTCCACCTGAGACAGGTCCAGCCGGTCGTTGAGAAAGGCGCGCTTGGTGAATTCACCTGGCTCGGCGTAGCGGATGGGCTGCAGCCCAGCGGCACTTGCACACCGCGGTATGGCGCCCAACACGGCCTTGACGGTGGCAGGACCGCCGTGGACGTGCAGCTCCAAAACATCCTCGCCCGTGACCGTCTTGGGAGCCGGGAGATACAGGGCCACAGCCTCAGAATCCAGGATGTGGGTCTCGTCCGGCCGCTCAGGATCGTAGAGCGTCCTCACCGCCGCATATCTTGGCTTCGGGAGTTGCCTCCCGGGGCAGAGGCTCTTGTATACATTTTGACACGCGGGGCCTGACACGCGGATGACAGCGATGCCAGCCCTGCCCTGCGCAGACGACAAGGCGTATATGGTGTCGTGCTTGGAGGGCCCGGTCATCACATCGAGGCCGTGCCTGCTCTGTCCATGGTGAAAAGCTGAGATCTGCGCAGGCCTCAAGACACCCGCGTAGCCATTTCGTCTCCCAGACACCGTAAGCCGCGGACTAGATGCCACGACCTTCCGCGCAAGTATTGGTACGGTTGAGGTGACGTCTTGTGAGAATTGTCGAGCTCGAAACGCCGTCCGAGCACTCCAGGACATTGACGGCTCGTACGTGTCGATTGAAACTCCGCGAGATCTCCTGTACACGTGTATCCTCCTTGGCAGAGTATCGTCCAGGCAGAAATCTGTTTCGATGAAGAAGCGAAATATGTACTATGGAGAGCAAGTCTCGGGCGTTATGCAAAGCAGTAGTGGTACTGACACCGGTAGTGGTAAATAACCTGCCGTGCTCCACTCAAAATGACCGCTGCGAATCGCAGCACAGGGATTTGCAGGTGGGCGTGACGGGCTGCGCTATCGATAACAATTCCTCTGGAGACAGGGGTCTGAAGATTTTATTTTTTGGATGAGAACTTCGGCAGCCCGTCCCGCCCTCTCTTCTGCAAGAACACCTTTTGCCAGATTCGCAACTCTTGCCCACGATGGCTTCCGACGAGATCGTCTGGTATGTATTGCGTACAGAGATCCTCGTACCAAAATCTCTCAGCTGACGATTTTTAGGCAATACATCAATCAGAACTTCTGCGCATTCAAAATACGGTTCGCATCGAGCCCTTGCCCTTGATCCTGCGACCGTGGCTGACAGCGACTCACCTGAAGGACACCCAACAACCAGAAGCAGACCAACTTCTGCAGGAACGAGTACAATGTGTATGTCTGGCCGGGAGGAGGTTCATGATGAGAATGTGCGCGGGCTGACTTGGGATCTTCAGCACCGGTCTCTGCAATCGGCAGTCCTGCCCGCTGGCCAACAGCAGATATGCCTCCGTCCGTCCGCACCCCGAGAAGCCAAATGTCCTCTACCTCTACATGAAGACAGTCGAGCGTGCGCACCTGCCGAACCGCATGTGGGAGAAAATAAAGTTGCCATCGAACTACCAGAAGGCACTGGCGATGATTGACGAGAAGTTGATGTACGCGCTATGGTCTCGGCCCTCCCATCCTGCATAGCCACTTCGTACTGACGCTGGATGCTACAACAGGTACTGGCCAGAATTTCTCAAGCACAAGGCAAAGCAACGACTTACCCGCCTTACCCAAGTCGCGATCCGCATGCGGAAGATAGCCGCCGAGGAGGACCGCCTCGGCGAGAAGCTCGTGCCCAAGCTGGCGCCCAAGGTGAAACACCGAGAGGAGGCGCGCGAGCGGAAGGCCGAGGCTGCGGCCAAGCTGGAGCGTACGATCGAGAGAGAGCTGCTCGAGAGACTACGACAGGGCGCCTACGGTGACCAGCCCCTCAACGTGTCGCAGAAGATCTGGGAGAAGGTGCTCAACGGCTTGGAGAAGGAGGGCCAGGGCGTGCGCGACAAGGACCTGGACGAGGGTATCGAGGATGAGGATGAGGAGGACGAGTTTGAGAAGGAGCTTGAGGAGGAGGAGGAAGACGATGAGCTGGAGGGCAATGTCGAGTATGTCAGTGACCTCGAGGAGAGCGAAGATGACATTGCCGACATAGAGGACTGGATGGCTAGCGAAGAGGATGATGACGACGAAGAGGACGACGAGGAGGAAGACGACAGCGAGGAAGACAGCGAGGAGGAGGCTACGACCAAGAAGGGCGGCAAGGCGAAGACCGGCGACAAGCGGAAGAGAGGCCGTGTCGTGCGGATGAAGGGCCGGAAGAAGATAGAGCGCGAGATCGAGGAGGAGCCGGCCAGGGAGAAACTGGTCGTGTCGGACTGGTAGGGTGGGATGGCCACCTGCCTGTTGACCGGGGGCGGCGAGGCGTTGGTTGTAGGTGGGCGCATCTAAAAAGGAAGAATTATGGGCATTATTTTGTCGCCCGGAGTAATGAAGCAACCACACTGTCTTATGGATACCAACTCGTATCTAACCGGGCAGAGCATATCGAATGAGCGAGCCAGCGTCACAAGTTGTCCGTGATTGTGCTGTAGTCTAATTTCTTGTTTCGGCGGTGTGTCCCTGGTTTGTATTTCAGGGGCCCGGCTTGCCAACCCCAAGCTCCATTTTCGGGTGGAGGGGTCACTGCTTGGGCGGTCCGCCGCTTTCAACCTGACACAGACAAAAGAGTCCAACATCGGCTCCGATGCCTGACCTCCCTTTAAACTTGGTTTCTGCTCACTTTCCAGCCCACCTCACAACAACAACTACAGCCACCACCTGGTCCACGAACCCTCAGAGTAGACTTTACTTCCTCCTTCGATGCGATTACACCGGACGACTACATCCGACAGAGACCCTCCCCCGAGCTCTCGAGCGAGCTGCCCGATCGAATCGCCCAACCGGGCCAAGTCACTGCCGACCGCTCCCACTGATCATCCGAAGGCGACGAAACGAGACCTGAAGCACGGCCGCGACCGCGGTCTTGAAGCCCATAGATCGCTGCACGACATACTCGCCGCCCTGCCGCCTGCCGATTGTCGCTAGACACCACATACAACAAAGAAAACACCATCATACGAACACCTACATTACGTTCTGACACGACGCACCCACCATGTCGTGGTACTCCAACATCGCCTCGCGCGTAAACAACTCCGTCTCCAGCCTGCAGCGCTCCGTCTTCAACAGCGAGGCCGACGGCGACACCGAGGACGACACGTACGTCTGCCGAGTGCTGCGCCAGCACTACACGGAGAAGGGCAGCGGCCTCCCGGGCTGGCTGCCACCAGACCCCAAGGCGCCGCCACCCACACCCGTCGTCACTAATCCGGCCCTCAACTCGCGGTACGGCAACCTGCAGCCCAGCCCGAGCACCGGCGGAGGGCTCTCGTCGCTGTGGGACAAGAACCGCGCCGCGGGAGGGGGTGCGCCGGGCCAGCAGGCGGCAGGGGCCAGCGGCGTCAACGCCAGGAACCCCTTCGCGCAGCGCAGCGCCGCCCTCTCGCCCGACCCGGGGATGCAGGCGCGGCCGGGCCTGCCGAGCCAGAGGGCGGGGAGCTACCAGACGACGGCGAGCGCGGGGAGCAGCATACAGGACCGACTGAGAGGGAGGCTTGGAGGAGGCGCGAGGACGACGAGCCCGAGCAGCCCCGGGAGCCCCTTCTCGCCGCCGCCACAGCAGGGAGGAGCAGGCGGGGGAGGAAACGAGGACTATGATCCGTACAGGGCGGGCACATATGGTGCTGCTTATGCGCCGCCGTCACCTGGCGGCGCGGCGGCAGCCCTGCGGGATCTGGTGGGAGATGGGCTGGCGGGGGAGGAGGTGGTGGTCTGCCTGGCGGGCCGAGGAGGGTGGGTGGCCTCCCCAGTGGGCCGAGGATGAGGTAGTGGACAAGATTTTTCATCTGGGGATTGAGATGTTGAAGGCGTTGCGCACGGGGGCGGGGGCTGTGAGAAGCAGTGCTACTTCACATGCCGGCCAGCCTACGATTCTCTCTATCTCGTACGGATTCGACCGGAGCATAGGAGCATATTGCAGCATTTTGAATTTGGATCAGTTCGGCTGAGCAAGGAGTTCTGGGCACAGGGACACAGCGGTAGATAGATCTTGATCGCTGAATGAATGCATCTCCGTCAACACGTCTGTCTACCTCCTGGCCGAATACCAAAAGTCTCCACGCCGAGGAGAAAGGAAGACAACATGTGTCTCCGCCCTGGAAGACGTCGTGCAGTACGCGGTCTTACCTTGGACCACCTGCGCACCACCTGTCGAAAAGGTAAGGCGGAGAGAATGGACACAGTCGGAGACATGTTAGATCCGGAATGGCTCCAGCTGGAACTTTGGACAAGTGTAGTGCAGAGGCCGCGTGTCTGAGAGGCGAGGTGACGATGTCCCTGCCCCGGCCATGTGCCAGGCTCTATCAGAAGCCACTTTTTAGGGCTGCGGCGTGGCGGGTTAGCGTCATACTTACAGTGCGTAATGCCCCCTAGGCTACACGCGGACCAAGCTGACCGCGGGGTAATACGCCGCCCGCCTGCGTCACAGCAGGTCAGTCGGCAGTGCCACAGCGGTGCCCAGATGGACGCCATCATATGATCGACCTCTCTTCCGACCTCACCACCTCCATCCTTCCCTCTTCCCTCTTCCTTCTCACCGAATCACACGACTTTTTTCCTCCTCCTCCTCCCTCCTCCTTCCGCTACTGACGCCTTCTCACGAGTCCCTATGGTTCTCAGGAAAATCACAGACACGACTCGAGAGCAGCCTGGCCAGCAAGCCTCACCCTCCGGTCCACCCGCGGCTCGTGACGTTCCGACGATGACGTCTGGCGGGCTGCCTCACACAGGAGCCTCTCAGGATACACAACCAGCCCGCTCAGCCTCGCCCGTAGGGGAGCCTCTACGCCATGAGCGACGACGAGGAGGGCGAGTACAACACCATCACCCACACGGAGACCGGGAGAGGGGTCAAGCTTCTCTACTCCAAGAGCAAGGTACTCCTCGGGCCGCCACCCTCCTGCCCCGTCCGCCGTGTAAAGCTGACCCGACGAGCGTAGGTCTACATACATCCCACGCCCTCCGCCAAGGACAACATTCCCGGCTTCATAGCCCTGCTGCAGCAGAAGCCTCCGCCTGGTGCCCGACCGTCAGGTGAATCGAATAATCCTCAGTCCATAGCCTCTGCGGACCTCCTTCTGGCATGGATCCCAGAGTCACAGCTTGGCGAGGCCGCCAGCATCTACGTCAAGGTCGACCTCTCTGACGGCGACTCCCCCCCGAAGCAATCCTACCTCGTCCCTCCTCCGCCGACTGTCACCACCCACCGTGGCTCCGTCGGCCACTACTCCTTGCCATCCCCGTCAGCGCAGTCTACTCGCTCCTAGTCCGGCCGCCCAGCCTAGGGTGGTGGTTTGGCTCCGTCATCATCAACAGCCGGGCCGGCGACAGCTTCCCGGCACTGTTCTTCCACGACAGCGAGTGCGAGTCGACGATCCTGCAGAAGAAGAAGCACATGAAGGACGGGTTCGACCCGTTCGGGGAGAGCGGGCAGATGTTCTGGGGCGGCGACGAGGTGCTGAGGTGGCTGAGGAGGTACGTCAAGATCGAGCGGAGCGTCGCGGAGCCCAACATCTACCTGGTCGAGCCCAGCAAGGAGGACAGCATGGGCTTCGGCGCAAAGCCCACAAGCAGCACGGCCTCGTCCATCGGCCGCCAGGATAGCAGCCGCGGCATCACGATTGGAGGCGCAGCCGGTGCGAACCGGGGCTCGAGGGCCGGACCGAGCAGGGATGCGCAGATGGACCCGTTCACCAAGTTCGTGAAGGAGACGGGCTGGAACATCATGGAGAAGTTCAGCAAGGTCACGACCTTCACGCGGAACGCCGCGAACGAGGTTATCGACAACCCCCGCATCCCGCCTCAGGTCAGGAGCCTGCTCCGCAACCCCGAGGTCAAGACGCTGCAGGATGAGTTCGACAGCGCGAGGATATACCTGGCGCGGTGGGCGATGGGCATAGCGGAGCAGAGCGAGAGGACCGCCGCCAGAGGATATGGACTGCGCAGGACGTCATGGAGATGGAGGATACCGATGTCGGCGAGTTCGAGCTGGTCGAGGGGACCAGCTCGTTCTCGCTGGAGGAGATGAGGAAGGCCGTCGGCATGAAGGAGTGGCAGACCTTCTTCGATCCAACAACCGGGAGACTGGCCGTGACGATCGGCGAGGTGAAGGATCGAGTATTCCACGGCGGCCTGGATCCGGATGATGGTGTCCGGAAGGAGGCCTGGCTGTTCTTGCTGGGCGTGTATGACTGGCACAGCACCGAGGTCGAGCGCAGGGCCCAGATCGCATCCCTGAGGGACGCATATGTGAAGCTCAAGGGCGCGTGGTGGGAGCGCCTTGTTGATCTGGGTGGCCAGGGCGAGGAGGGCGAGTGGTGGAGAGAGCAGCGCGGCCGAATCGGTAGGTCCCCCCGCCCGTCTCCTCATCTCATCTCACCTCACCAGCGAGCTCACATTGCGAACAGAGAAAGATGTCCACCGCACGGACCGGAACGTGCCGATCTTTGCAGGCGAGAACATCCCTCATCCGGACCCGGACTCCCCCTTCGCCGAGGTTGGCACCAATGTGCACATGGAACAGATGAAAGACCTGCTCCTCACGTACAACGAGTACAACAAGGAGCTGGGCTACGTCCAGGGCATGTCCGACCTGCTCGCGCCCATCTATGCCGTCGTGCAGGATGACGCCATCGCCTTCTGGGCGTTCCAGCACTTCATGGAGCGCATGGAGCGCAATTTCCTGAGGGACCAGTCCGGCATGCGCACGCAGCTGACCACGCTCGACCAGCTGGTGCACTTCATGGACCCGAAGCTGTGGGAGCACCTGGACAAGGCCGACAGCACCAACTTCTTCTTCTTCTTCCGCATGCTGCTGGTGTGGTACAAGCGCGAGTTCCCGTGGCTGGACATCCTGCGGCTCTGGGAGGCGCTGTGGACAGACCACCTCACCAGCAGCTTCCACCTGTTCGTGGCCCTGGCCATCCTGGAGAAGCACCGGGACGTGATCATGACGCACCTGCAGCATTTCGATGAGGTGCTCAAATACGGTACGTGCTCTAGCCCAGGCCTCTGGACATCGTCCCCCCCCTCCCCCCTGGCATCAGCATACTGACACGCTCTCTGCAGTCAACGAGCTCTCCGGCACCATCGACCTCGAGTCCACGCTCATCCGCGCCGAGGCCCTCTTCCGCAAGTTCAAGCGCCTCATCGAGGCCATCGACAAGAAACCCAACTTCCCCGGGCCGCGCTTCACCCCTGTCCACCGCCGCCCCATCCCTGCTGTCTGCCAGCAGCAGCGGCGGCGGCGGGTCTTCCACCCCGAACGGCCAGCAGAACAAGGGCAAGCAGGCCGAGCCCGAGCCCACAAAGGTCATCACGCCTGAGCTGCGGCGTCTGCTGAGCAAGGAGGTCGAGGTCCTACCGCGGAAGGAGGTCGCGAAGCAGGGCGACGGGATGCTGGCGAAGCCGGACCTGGCGCACACGCGTTGAGCGGGCTCCGGCGGGTGGGCATCCTGCAGGGTGAGGCGATTAGAAAACACAAAAATGGTGAGGCGATGAGGTCTGAAAATCATGAGCTGTATACATTACACGGGATGTTCTGCATGGGCGTTATGAGGCTGCGGCGCTTAGTGGATCATGAATCGTGGGCGGGATTGGGCTTCCTGTGGAGGATAATAAAGGCACCACCAAATGCATCACTTTTCCCTCTTCTCAACATCCAAATGTGAATAAACTGGGGATTCCTCCATCAGGGAATCATATCTACATCATCAGGTTTGAAGTATCATTTTTCTGCTCTGTTTTTGGTCTTGGTTTTGTTTTTGTTTTTTGCTCTTGTTCAGTGATCTATGCATTTGCTCTGTCGAAATTGCAGATGCTCTCGTTATCACGAGATATGCCTCGACGAAACCATTATCAAACCATCAGTAATCCAGCTCCACTCATGCATGCATCGACGTAATGAAAAGAAAAAAAAAATCCCTTTTTTTCCCCTGAGAGTATATCACAAAGAGCTTGTGCTCCAGCACATGTGTCCGTCCTCTTCTGTAGCCCCCCTTTACCCCACCTTGAGCATAAAGACCAGACCTTCATATCTCCCAGCGCCCAAAAGGGGCCTTGGATATCCAGCAGCCGTCTCACAGCTCATCCCTGGCATGGCCGCCAGAGCCGCCCAGGTCCGGCATGGCCATGATCTTGACCACCAGGCTGGTCCAGCCGGTGAAGTGCTGCGTGCGCTGGCCCGCGCCCGTCTCCGGGTTGTACTGCTCCCAGGCGAAGCCGGTCTCCTCCCAGGACTTGTAGATGGTCTCGACGAGGTTCCTGCGCAGGCGGGAGTAGAGGTCCTTGGCCCTGGACTGGTGTGGGCCGGGCTGTGTGGCGACGTTCTGTCGTGGGTCATGGTCAGCAATGGTTGTTACGGTTGCCTTTTTCTTGTCTCTTTCTTTCTTTCTTTTTTTTTTTGGAGATGTGATAGAAACTTACGTAGAGCTGCGTCACAGCCATGTAGTTGATGTTGATCCACACAGGGCTGCGCCAGTAGTTCTCGTCCGTGCCGTAGAAGTCAGACTTCTTGCTCAGGCTGCGGATGCCGTGAGGGCTCCACAGCTCTTCCTCGTCGCCGATGAGGTCCAGGATCTTGCCCATCTTAGGGCTGTCCGGCCTCAGCAGGCCGGTGAGGAAAGGCATGAGCGAGACGTAGCCCTTGTAGCACACCAGCTGGTTCTCCTCGTAGTCGTCGATGGTGGCGTCACAGTAGCAGCCGTCCGCCTCGGACCAGTGGAGGTCGTCCAGGTTGTGCTCGATCGCGTCGAGGACCTTCTTAAACTCCTCGGCGTCCTCGGCGATGCCGATCGTCTGGGCCACGTTGATGAGCGACTTGGTCATCATGCCGACCCAGGCCATGAGGTCGACGTGCAGCTCTGCCGGGTGGGGGGGCTGCGGGCGGGGGTAGTCGTCCATCCCGCTGGTGAGGACGTGTCGCGGAGTCCTTCCCCGCCAGCGGTATGCCTCCTTGGAAGAGTAAGCCTCACGGTCGTAGGACTTGATGTCGCCGTACTGGGTCTTCTTGAACCACTCGAACTGTCTGCGCATCAGTGGGTACAGCTGGCGGAGGTATTCCAGGCCGAGGTTCGTGTTGTCGAGGTAGGCAGTGCCGAGGCTCTCGTCTTGGGAGAGCCTTTCCCCTGCGAGGCCGCCGTACCGTTGGCGGTCTTCTGTAGCTTGGCGATGTAGGTGTCGATGACGAAGAAGAGCGTCGGGGGGTTGGCGTAGTGTGGATACTGGACCTGGAACTCCTCGGGGACCTTGCTCCTTGCCTCGTCGCCCAGGATCATCTCGCGGGGGATCCAGCCGTCCTCGTCCATGAGGTTGAACCAGCTCTTGAGGATCTCGAGGGTCAGGTCCATGTCCCACTCCGCAATGGGCAGGAGGTGGAAGCCCTCGTCCCAGAGGAAACCCCTCGGGAAGAACGGCCGAGAGGGGATGCTCGAGAACAGCTCATACGGGCCCTCCAGCTTCTGCTCCTTGCGGTTCCTCGCATCGGCAGCAGCCTCCCAGAAGCCTTCGTCGTCCTCTTCGTACTCGGCAGCGTAGGACCGGTCGACCAGGTGCTGACCGTGAAAGTAGCCGATACCGCCAATCAGGTTGGACAACATGCTGCGGCCGAACGTCTTGTACCGGTCCGCCGTGAATGGGGCCTGAGGGGCGAAGACGCTGGTGAAGCGCTCCCCAAAAGACTCGGTCGTCTCCTTGATCTCCCTGGTCAGGTCGTCGCTGGTCAGATCCTTACCGCCCGAGGCGCTGGAGAAGAGGATGTCGAACTCGAAGGGGCCCTCGAAGATCTTCTGGACGATGTGCGTGTTGCCAAGGCCAGGCTTGTTGGACAGCCCGTACATCTGCCAAGCCGGGGTGGTGCCTCCTGGTTGATGCGAGGCATCATCTCGCTCATCCGCTCGCTCATCTGGCGCATGGCGATGGCTTTTGCCTGCCACAGAAGCTCCGGGGGCACGTTGAGGGACTGGATGACGGTCTTGTCCAGATCCTGACTCTCATCAAAGTCTGTCCCGGACGGGGGTGCTCGCCTGTACCCTTCGTGACGACAACCTTGAAGCTCCCGAGGGAGTCTGAGCTGCCGGTGAAGGTCACATCGCCGGGGGAACCGTTGTCATCGCCGTCCGCCTGGGGCTCGATGGTGCTGCCGAAGCCCTCCTGTCCGAGGAAGAGGACGACCTGGGTCCTGGCATCCTCGGGGACGCCAGGCCGAGGAACGCCCCTAATCCTGGCCGCCCAGCTGCCGCCATTGGCGCCTCCAGGGACCTTGACGAAAGAGGTGGTGATGTCGACACCGTTTCCAGAATCATGGATGGTCTGCACGCCTCCCTTGCGTATGTCATACTCGTCCCAGCCGTAGCCGGCCATTCCCTGGTGTTGCTCACATGTGTACCTGAAGTCTACATCGCGTCGTTCAATACAGGCCTGCCATATGAGAGGGGTGGAAGTTGGAGAAGTGTCTTACTGTCGCGTGCAACTTGGTAATTATCAACATTGGACCACATGAGGCCAGTCAGTAGGGAGTTAGGTGCGCGTTGGCGTACACCAAAGTAGAGATTGGGTCGGTAGGGGCCCCAGTGGAGGCTCTGGTTGTTCAGGCGGCCTAGCTCAGCATTGAGGACAGCCTCGTCCTGCGCAACAGTGCCAGCGATCAGCGAGAGAGATGAGAGGAGGCCGACCAGGATGGCCAGCAGGCGAGGGTTCGCCATGGTGGGATTGGACTGCTTGTCGTCAAGTGCTGAGGATTCATTCACAAACAGACAAGCAATTGATGCAGATATGTGTTTGTCGACGAGATGCTGCTCCAGTGTGTGTGTCCTGGAGATCAACTGCAGGCTTCATGAAGCTACAGGTGTTCTTTTGGAGGGTCCATGTTACAGCAGGGTAGGTACGTACCCCTGGAGAGGCTGACGTGGGGTGCCCCACATTACATCCCACTGGCTAATCCCTGGCACCGAGTGGACCTGTACTATGGTACATAGCAGACCTAGCTCCTAGCCCAATCAGTATTTCAACGTCCTTGACTTCGCTCTGGCAGCGGTGGGCGAGGGCTGTCGCCTCTCTCTCTCGCTCAATGGAGACATCCGAGCACGTGCAGCGTCTCTGTACATCCTCAATGGTCAGCACACTCTCCTGGCCTTCTATTGAGGCTGTTCTAGACTATCCACAACTTTGGCCTTTGTGTACGCAAGAGTCAAGTAGTGCATCCAGCGCCCTCGCCATGCGTGAGAGGAAGCAAAACATCGATATCACACTCCACGAAGCAATTGCGGAATGTGACACACCAGGTGCAACAGGAGGGGACTACATCCATCCCCTCGGATACGATATTGTGGAGGAGCATCGTTACACCTCGTGACTAATAGAGCTGAGGCCGCCCCTCCCGACTGACAAATCGCCCTCGCGGGTGATAATAGAAGGACCAACCTTCGCCTTTACGACCGGGTGTACCGCGAGTGCGTGTAAATGGGGCCCAGCAGATAGTTTTTGGAACCACCCTGTGTGTCGGCGGCACGCTGGTCGCAGACCATGGTTCCGGCCTGACCTATCTGTCCTTCGAATGGCGCACAGGGGATGGAGAATAGATGTCTTGGTGTCTGACAATTATTGAGTGGACGTCGCGATTGGACAAGAAGGTCCTTTGAGTACCTCCTCGGGACATGGATGAGGAAGGACAAGATGAGGCAGGTCGCTGGGTGCTAAGCCGCGTAATGGGCTTGGTGCTCGTCAAGGGCCCGGAAGAGTATGGCGATGTCTATACCCGGGTTGGAAACTTTTGACGGGCTGTTTTCTCTTTTTTTTTCTTCTCTCTTCTCATCACGAGGGCAACCATCGACACACATTCAAGCTCGGTGCCGGAGTTCTGGTGTACGCTTCTGTGGGTTACGTGATTAGCGTGTCGGCGTTTTGGATGCTCTTTGGTTTTGCAACAAGTAACGTGGGTATACGGCTGATGATACATACTTAAAAACATATAGGAACCAGTACGCGATATCAACAAGAAAAGAAAAGCAGAGGAAGAAGCGTTGTTACAGGGAGATATCACAACACAAACCAAAAAAGAAAGAAAAAAAAAAAAGGCAGAGACGAGCAGGTGTTTCCCCACACCGTTCAAGCCCTCCGCTTCGACCTCCTCTCGGGCGAGATCCAGAACCCCTCGGCATCATAGAGCCCCAGGCTCTCCTCGCTCTTCCGCTCGGGGCTGCCCTCCCCGACCTTGAGCTGTCTCCTCGCCCTCGGGGTGACGGCCGTCCTCTCCTCGACCGCCTGCCAGGAGCCGCCCTTCTCCCCAGGCTCGACCCTGCCCGCCCTCTCGTTCTCCCTTGTCGCTGTGACGACCATCCCGCCTCCTCTGATCACCACCACCACCGGCGGTGTCCTCCGGCGTGCTGCCTCCCAGCCCGAGGTAGTTCCGCCTCGCCTCCCTCTTCCTAGGCGGGCTCACGAACCGGCCCGTCTCCTCCTCCCGCAGCGTCGGCAGCACGGGGCTTACGCTAGACGACCCGTCCGAGTAGCCGCTGGCGGCGTTGCTGTAGGCGCTGATCTGGCTGTTCATCCTCCGCAGCTGGGCCACGGTCGAGGATACGGGCTGCTGGGCCTGGATGCGGTAGTCCTCGGGCGGCACGAGACGCACGGTGCTGTTGGGCCGCACCGATTTCTTTTGCTGCTTCTGCTGCTGATGCTGCTGCTGCTGCTGCTGAATGATATCACCACCGCCGCCGCCAATCAGCTGGCTCAGCTCGCTCAAGGCATGGTACTTGTCCCTCTCCCAGTCCGCCGAGTAGTGCGACCCAGACGAGTCCGAGATCTTGCGCACCTCGCCGCCGCGCGGCGACGGTGATGTGCCGCCTCTGTCGCCTTTGTAGCAGCCCCGGTGTTGCTGCTGGACCCACGAGACACGAGATCGTGATTACCACCGCCACTCGTGCTGCTTCCGCTGTCGACAGGAAGGCCGCCAGCAGCAGCGCGGGAGTCAAAGGCCTTGGCGAGGCGGGCGATGACGGTGCCTCGCGAGATGGCCGGGCTCGGGGGTGGGATGTCGGGCGTGTGGTCCCTGGCGCGGCCGAGGGTGGGCGAGCTGGCCTGGGCTCGGAGCTGGCTGAGGCGCTTTGGCTGGGAGCTGCTCGTCCCGTCTCTTGTGCCAGGGGCAGGCGCACGAGGGACCTCTTCGTCACCGTCGCCCATCACCTCGTCTTCCTCCTCCTCTTCTTCGTCTCCTCTGTCCTCCTCGTCATCATGCACAGTCGACAGGTTCCGCCTGTGGAGATTTGCAGTCGAGCTGACCGCGGACGTGGGCGCCACAGGATACACCACCGCAGGCCCTGCCAGGTGCTGCGCCTGGGGTGTTGTCGTCTGCTGCGTCCCCTGCGCACGCCGTCGGTCAGGCGATCCCCTGCGCGCGGCAGCAGGTCGCGGCTCGGGCGACGCCCTCGAGTTGCCCGAGATGATGGACAGGGGACTCTCCGACCGCAGCGACACCTCGCTTCTGTTGGCAGAGGAGGCACGCCACCCTGGAACAGGCGCGGCGCGTCGTTGAACGCATGTGTCGTTGTCGTTGTGGTCGTCGTCGTCATCCCCACACGGCTGCTGCGGTTGCTGATGGGCCGGAGGGGCGCCACATAAGGGCTGCAGTTGTGATCATCCCGCAGCGACACAACAAACGGGTCCTCACCAGCAGGCGCCGTCATCATGCCCCCGGATGCAAACCCTGCGATCTTGTTCATGTCGGCGGGGATGCTGCTCCCAGGCGCCGTGATCCTCGTCTCGTCGGCCATCTCGTCCACGCTGTCGATGGTCGAGAGCGACCTGTCTCCGTGGTCGTCCGACGCGATGCTGCTCGTCATCGACTCTGCGTCCGAGCCTGGCCGCCGGGCCACCACCAGCTGGTTCTGCAGCGGGCTCGGCCTGGCCCCTCTCTCCGGGCTGGTGAGGGCGTGGTAGTGGCCCAGGCCGGGGCTCGGCCCGTCCGCTGGCTGGAGCAGGCTGTCCGCGTCCGACACCGCCGAGTTCTGCGAGTCGTCGCGACGGTGCCTACCTAGCCGTGGCGGGCTCGGCGTCCACGAGGAGGCGCTGGTCGTCGTGGTGACTGTGGCGGTGGTGGTGCCCACGAGGGTTGTGCAGGACCCGGCGCCTGTGTCGATGCGCAGGGACGGCGGTCCGTGTCTCTCCATGGCGCTGGGGCCCAGTGATCTTTTCGACGGGCTGCTGCTGGCGCTGCTCCTGCCTTGCCTGACCACCCCTCTCTGCAGCCGCCTCTCCGTGCCCCTCAGGATCTCCGTCAGCGTCGAGTCCGACGAAGGGTCCCTTCCCTTCCTCGTCGTCGTCGCCGTCCCAACCGACGACGCGCGCGTGGACCCGCTCGTCACGGGCCTCTCTGAGTCCTCATACACATAATAGCTCAGCCCTCTGTCCCTCGGCGTGAAGCTCGTCGTCTTGGGCCACCCGTGCCAGTTGTTGCTGTTGTTGTTGGACCGCTCGTGGTGCGGCACGCTGCCCGCCACCTCTGCGCTGGCGGCCAGCAGTGCCTGTCTGGGCGGCTTGGGCAGCTGGCGCGGCGGCGAGGGCTGTGTCTCTGCGTCCTGCTCGGCCACGCTCTCGGGGATCGTCAGCTTCGGGATGTGGAGAGACGACAGGTGGTTCTGGAAGCGAAAGATGCCCACGCTGTCGTGCACTACGGAGCGAGGTGGTGGTGATTGTTGTTCTTGTTGCTGCTGCTGAGGAACGGTGGTGGTCGTCTGGACAGTGTCGACGTGGAAGTGATGATGCGCCTGCCCGCCCTGGTCCATCTTGGGGCTGCTGCTGAAGTAGGCAAGCTTTGGCAGCGTCGGCGAGATGCTCTTCAGGGGCCAGCTCTCGCGAAAGCTACGCCGCCACGACCGCCGCCCCTTACCACGCACCCTCCCGTCACCGCTCCCGCCGCGGCGGGAGGCTGGCCTTGCTCTTGCGCTTGCCAGGCGAGACGTTCATCGGCGGGCCGTGGATGCTGTCCTCGTCAACCCAGGCGTTGGACGTGTGGCGGCGGTGTTGTCCAGGCCTCGACGACGACGACGTCACCTGGCCAGCCCCGCTCATCGTCTCCTTGCTCCTCTGGCTCGCGCTCCGCCCGCTCTCCACCGAGAACAGACCTGCGCTGAGCCTCTGCCCGCCAAACAGCAGCGGCAGGACAGGCGGGAGGCTCGTCCGGGGCCCCGTCTTCTTCTTATCCCTTCTCCTCTTCCTCCTCATCCCCCACGTCACCGTGCTCACTGGCGACAGGCTGCCCATCCCCGTCTCCCCGTCCGACACGAACTCGCTACTCGCCAGGGACATCTCTGCCCCCCTGTTGCGCTTGCGCAGCTTCCGAGGCCCGCCTGACTCCCTCCCGCCCTCCTGGTTCCTCCTCGCCCCAGAGGTTGTCGCCATGGCCGCCGCCTCCGTGGTGGTGGTGGTGTTGGTGATCATCATCCTCTCCACAGCTCCCGTCGCTCCCGCGGTACACGCTCACCTCCCGCCCGTCGATCACGATCGTCCTCTTCCGGAACCCCTCCTCCGCCGCCGCCGCGACCTCTGCAGGAAGAGGAGCGCGAAGGCGATGCTGGTCACCACGATCACCGTCCCGCCGATGACCACGCATATGAGAGCCCACAGTGGGACGTTGGATGCCGTTGTCTGCACCCTGCGCGTGATGGAGGAGAGGGAGGACGAGCCAGAGGCGATGGTTGTGCTGGTGAGGAGAGGCATCGTGTTTGTCGCGTCTACGTGTCGCGTCTGTCTCTTGCTTTTTTTGTTCCCTTTCCTCGCGCCCCCGCCGTATGGCTCTTCTCGAAACGCGTCTGTGTAGGTTAGGTAGGTAGGCAGGCCTGGTCAGGAGACGGAGTCCATCGATCCAGCCAAGATGCCTCGCCCTATCCAAGCCGCAACAAAAGAATTCGTGAAAGATGAGCCAAATATTTGAAAATGTTGTCAGTATATCAGGTCGTCATTTGTCGGATGGTCCTTAAAGACACGAAAGTCTTGAATTAGAGCCAAAAAGAAAAGAAACATGTCATTCAGGAAAGGGAGGGGAGAAAGAGAGAGAGATTGGGTATGGATGAGTGTGTGCAATTTCCCTCTGGTATTTGTCCTATCCCACGTTCTGCTGTTCTGCCCGAGGACTGGAATGCTGTTGCTGGTGGTGACTACGTTCCTGGCTGCCAGACACCCGCCACGCCATTCTCGCCAGGACCTACTCGTAGTCGCCACTTGGCTTGTTGTTGGCCAGGTCGGCCAGGCCGCGCTTGTTTGTTGCTCGAGCGTGTTTTTTTTCTTCTCGTAACCCGCCGCTGGCCATTTATAGAGCCTGCTGTATCCTGTCATCTAGGAACCACCAAATACACTGTTCACAGGAAAGGAGAATCAAGGACGACTCAGGATTTTTGAAATGCAGATGTATTGATTCGGATGAACCAAAGGTATCAAGAGGTATCTCGTGAGCCGTGCGAATACTACCCGACCAGATGGGAAGACCATCTCCATGCTGATGCTCTTCGTCGCAGAACGCCGTGGGAAGAAAATCCAGACTCCTTTTGTCCTCTTGATTTGCCAGTCACCGTTTGTCCTGCCAAGTGGTTTCGCAATCCATACTACTCCCGACATGACTGACTTGCATCCGGCCCTTATCTGATGTAAAGAAGCTTTTTTTTTTTTTTGTGGTTAGGTTCTCTCTTTGGTATGTCCTGCCCTACACAACAAAAATTTGCTATCGATCCTCAGCAGTATGCCCGAGCCCGCCTAGCCTAGCTGGCCAAGAGCTGCATCAATGGCGCAAAAGAAAGAGAATCGAAGGTCGAAAAACAAACAGAAAGAAAGGAAGTGAAAATTCGGGCCCATCTCAACGGCAGATTTGTACACGGTAATTCCAAACCAGCGGCTCCACTTATGCAGGATGCGGTAAGATCGCAGTGTGGTCCAAAGCTTGACCGGGAGAGGGAAGCACTCAGTGCTTGTGGCCGTGCAGGTGACGGTGCTGGTGGGCGTGCGCGTCACGGCGGACGCGGGCCGCAGCCGTGGGCTCGACCGTGACGGTGGTCGTCGTCATCTCTGTGGTCCAGGTGATCGCCTCCTCGTAGACGACCACGGAGATGGTGACATCACCCGAGTCACCCGTGTAGGTGTAGGTGGTGGTGCCCATGGTCACCATGCTGTCGCCAGCGGCCGCGGTGACCGTGGCAGCGGGGGTGACCGTCGCGTCGGTGGCCGTGGTGGTGGGCGTGACCTTGAAGACGTTGCCAGGCACGACGCTGCCGTTGACCGACGCGGTCGAGCCAGCCGAGTAGGACAGGGTCGGCATGGAGACAGACGTGGTGGTACCGGAGTCGGAGGTGGCCTCACCGGCGGGAGCTGGGCCCCAGTAGATGGCGACGTCGCCGGGGAGGCTGGTCACCGGTCCGCTCACATCCTCATCCACGAGCACGGAGGGCAGGTCCAGGGTGCACTCCGCCTGCTCCGCCTCAGAGATGATGCTGAACAAGGAGCAGGACTCGATCTCGCCATCCAGGTTGGTGCAGGTGTCGACGGCATCCTGCAGGGTGAAGTTGGTCTGGTCCCAGCCCATGATGAAGTCACCGTGGTATCCGAAGCCTGGCCATCTTGGTTAGCATCGGATCAGGTGTAGCGACCCCTCCCCCCCTCCCAACAAACAACGCAGTCTAGGAGTACTCACCGGTAGGGTCGCCGTTCGAGATGACAAAGATGCCAGAACGGTTGCCATAGGCCGCCATATCCCAGATGGTCTCGTAGAAGAGACCCGGCAGGCGGACGGGGTGGGTGTCAGGGCAGTCGCCGGTGATGACCAGGTCGGGGTAGGCGACGTGGCTCTTGTGGTCGCTGGAGTCCAGGTTGACGCCGTCCCAGCAGGAGGGGAACATGAGCTCGAAGCGGAGGCCATCGGGGCAGTACGCGTCAACATAGTCCTTGGAGGGCATGAAGTGGCGGTACAGGGAGCCCTCGGCAGCCTTGCTGTAGTCGAGGCAGTTGAAGCCGATGGCGCGCTGGGCCAGGTCCGTCTGGGTGGTCTGGCCCAGGGCAGCCCAGTCGGACTTGGGAGGGTCGGGCTCCTCGTAGCTAGAGTTTCCGACAGTGTAGTTGCGGCGGGAGTTGTCGCCAGCAATCATGCGGAAACCGGGAGGGAAGGCAGAGATGGTCTGGTTGCCGGAGGGAGCCGCGTTCAGGAAGTAGTAGCTACAACAGACTGTCAGCGATAGTCGTGGCTCGCGTCACGCGTCAAGGAGCAGCGACAAGCGACCGCCTCTGTGCATCTCTGCACGTCGCCAGGTGGAGCGATGGGAGGATTCGACTTACGGGAGCATGCCGCCGACATTAGCGATGGCCTCGAACTCTCCGGTGGTGTTGTCCTGGAAGTAGGGCGAGGGGGTCCAGTAGCCAGACTTGTCGGCAGTGACGGCACACGAGGTGCAGTTGGAGGCGACCATAATGTCGTAGTCGGCGACCTCGCTGAAGGCTGCAGGAGAGGAAAGGCATCAGACGCTGCGCCAGATCGGAGGGTCAAGGGGGGAGGGGAGGGGAGAACTTACCTTGGCCGCCGAAGATCTCGTGAACGTGAGAGCCAACGATGCCATAGTCCATCAGGGGGGTCGAGGCGGGCCTGACCGAGCACACCGCGACACTCCATGCGCCAAAAGGCGGAGGCGGGGGCGCCCAGCAGGGCCAGGGTAGCGATGACGGGTTTGGTGAAGCGCATCGTGACTGTTTCGCGTCAGATGAGGCTTTTTCTTTTCTTCTGGGGAACGAGGGAAGGTGGTGATGCGGGGTTCGCTGGGCGCGAGTTCAGTTTCGCGTTGATCAGAGCGCGTCAGGTAATAGTAGCAGGATAGCGCCAGGCTCCCAGATAATTATACTGGAATAATGATGTTGTTGTTGATGATGGTGATAATGGGGATGGTGATAATGGGGATGGTGATGATGGGGAGAACAAAACAAGTGCCTCAGAGAAGGAGTCAACATACCTGAGAGGCGGTTTCGATGCGAGGGAGAAGCTGTTCCTCAAGTTTATCTTGGAAGATGCCTGCAGGTGTCGTCAGAACAGGGTTGGTTTCGATGTGGGACTGAAGGTGGTGACAATCGACGTGGAGCAGAGGAGGTGGTGAGAAGAGGGGTGCGAGCAGTAACAACGGCTGTTATCTCTGAAAGGTGGCGTCGTTGATGCTGTGGATCAAAAGTGAAGCATGGTGCAGAGGGAAAGGTGGTGGTGGTGGTGGTGAGAATCAGAGAGAAGGTGGGGGGCCCTGGGGTTCACACCACAGCAGTCGAGAAGGAAGGGAAAAAAACAAATCTCCCCAGCGAAAGTGATGCAGTGCAGTGCAGATTGTGCTGTGAGCAGACCAGAACTTTCCAGGTGATGCTCTCATGTACCATGCTCTCTGACTCCAGAGTGATTCCAACCAGCCACCCTCACCAACAAATACTGTAAACCCCTCCTCGCCTTCTTCATTGTAGCACTCCATCCATACCTGAGCCTCAACTGCCGATTCTTACAACCCTCGGGGAATCCAACGTACAATCATACAAATGAATTCTGGTGAGAGGGGGAAAACGAAGTGGAAAAGAAGCGAAAAACAAGAAAGGCTAGGAAGAGAGAGGGGGGGGGGGTAGCAAGTCAGGTACTGACCTCGATGACGGTAGTGACAGTCTGCCGTGGAGGAGGGCGTTAAAGTGGTTGGGCCTTCTGAAACGGTCCCTTGAGATGGAGGCTGTCTAATGTCGGAATCAAAGTCAGACCAATTCTTTGCCAGGCAGATACTGAGAGATCCAGAGTGGTGGTGGATGACGAGGTAACAGTCTTGCTGTGTGGCCCCGGTCAGGAATGCGTGGGTACGATTTTCGGGTCAAGTGATGCGGGTGAGGCTGGTTCCTTCCTGGATCGCGGGAGAGTTGGGCTGAGGCTGACTTTTCGTGACTTCCCAAAATGGACACGCCCTGCTGCTCTGATATCTGCCAATTCTTCCCACACGCACAAGATAGTCCCAGACTTGAAATGAGTCTTTCAGTATCCTCCTGTCGCCGTGCTCTTTGTGGATTCCCGTCCTGCCTTGCAAAAGGTGCGGTTGGTGATCCCTTGCTTGAAGGTGGTCGGTATGGCAGGCACAATGCTGGTGACTGGGCTGGCTGCCTAACTAACTTGACTAGTCGTGACTCGAATGGACAATCGATCGAAGGAAAGCGACCACTTGTCAATCTGAAATACTTTTTCTCCCTCAAGATAAAACACAAAAGGAGTGGTGCGATCAACACGGTAGAAAAAGAATGGTTCAAGATGGCCGAGGAAGGGCAAAATTTTGTATCGTCCCGCGGAGAAGGTAGGGAGAGAAAAAAGGAGGAGAAGAAAAAAAGATCGAAGGAAGGAACGTGGACCGTTGCTGCTGCTTGGGCGGGCTGAAGAGAAGCCGGATGTTGCACGAATTCACAGTCGCACGGTTGGTCTGAAGAGAGAAAAAGAACGAAATCTCGCACAAGGCCAAACACAGGCACACACACACACGCACACAAGTCAGAAATGAAGGTAAAAGGGTCGGTTCAGGTGGGTGGTGTGGTGGGTGGTGTACGATTGTACGGAGGTGAGGTAGGAAGGGAGAGAGAGAGGGATAGAAGAAGAGAGAGAAGAAACGAGCGGGCGAGCGAGTGAAGTGTAAGTATGTAACTGCCCAGACTAGGCCTGACGATAAGAATAACCGAGGAGGGAAGGAAAGACGTGAGAGAGGAGGACGAAGGAGTAAGGGGTCCCTGTCGTGGGCCTGCGGAACGCTCCCTGGCACTTTACATTTAGACAGGACATACCATAGAAGGATACAAGGGCGGGTCCAGGGAGGCGGACCAAGAGGAACTCTTCACAGAGAGAGAGGGTGTGAGAGACAGGGGGACAGGGGGATGGGGCATTCCATTTCTGGGAGTGGGGATAGAGCGCATACAAGTGAAAACGCATAAAAAGAAGAGAGAGAAAAAAAGGAGACTGGACGAACTTCGGATCTGAGAGGATCTTCACCTACCCATTTCCCAATCACCACTCACGATGGGGCCCCCCGACGAGGGGGGCCGAGACGAGTACTACACCCATTCATGGCACTGTACCACTGGCCAAGGTGACAGCGGCAGCAGATGAGGGAGATCACTCCCGACACAGTGTACCCACAACCTCCCTACTCTGTCCAATACGCCCGTCTCCCAGATCGTCTGTGCCCAGTAAGTTGGCTGTACACGAAATAGATTAAAGGTATATGAGGTACTCCGTGCGGCCCCCGAGACGTCTCCGGGGATCGTTTATCAATCCGACTCTGGGGTGAGGGAGGGAGGGGGGAGGGATGTTTGTGTGGGTGTGTGAGGGGAGGCAAAAAAAAAAAAAAAAAAGTGAGAGAGAGAGAGGGGAGAAGGGAAAAAAAAAGAGGGGAGTCATGACAGGCTCTCTGGTGAGACAAGAAACACAAGAGCAACAGGGGCTGTGACACTCTGATTGGCTGTACCATCTGAGAAAGACTGAGCCTCCCTCCCGTCTTTCTCAATTCTCAACTGCCAGAGTGCGGCGGGGTCCTCATCGGATGATCTGCAGGTAGAAGCAAGCCAGCCCACACCATGTAGTGGGGCTGGGGCTGGGAAGGGGGCTTGCGGCCGATGTTGTACCTGCATTGTATCCCTCCAGCACGGGGTGTACAGACAGAGACAAAACAAAGACAAGAGTCAGAAAGAAAAAAAGAGTTCAAGAAGGGCTGGGCGACATGTTTTCTCCCGCAGGCTCCTCTGCAGCTGTGCAACACACACCCACCCACCCAACCACACACCTGCTTACCTATTGCGCCACCAGATATAGTATCTGTGTATATGTATAGTAGTATATCCGCTCCTTGTCTTTTTTCGGGACCTGACAGGCCTTCCCACGGAAGAAATCCCCCAAGAGGCTCACCTGACGATCCTGTTCGCCTGCTTGCTTGTTTGCCTGCTGCCTCATGTCGCCAACACTCAACGGTATCTCTTCTGTGCTGATCCAGGACCGCGGCCCACGGCAGGTGGGCAAAGGGATGGATACTGAGAGCGGGACATGGATCGGCTCCGGCACTACGGCACAAGAGCAGGTGTCCAATGTAATGCGGAGTCGACGACATGAGAAATTTGGATTATCCTTCTTCATCAAGGTTACTGCGTATACGTAGTCATGATCAGCAGTGGATGGTCCAATTCTTTTCGTCGGGCCGGGCCTCTCAACATCCAGCAGCAAACAGGAAATGGGGGCGAGGGAGAGGGAGAGGGAACGGGGAACAGGCCCTGTACGCATTTCTGGGCGAGACGTATGATGCGACGATGGTCTTGCAGCATGCCTCCGTTGGGCTCACAGCCTCACCTCACCTCACCTACTGGTTTGCTCTGGGCTGCCCTGCCCTGCCCTGCCCTTCCCTTCCCTTCCCAGATTCGTGGCACCAATGACAGAGGTCACACACGTGGCTTGTCTTGGAAAGGAAGCGAACGAGCGGGGGGTGGTGACGGTGCTTAGCTCACCTGTAGCATCTCGCAGGAATCCAGCTGACTCTCTCAACTGCCGCCCAGGGCAGACCACCCAATGTCTTGGACTGAATGACATGTCGTGCACCCTGCCACGACTGGCGGTGACGACCGGCAAGGCCAGCGAGGACCCTCGAGGCGCGTGCAGGCTTGTCAGGATGGCACAGCTGCACAACGAACGAACGAATGGCCCCAGCGGCAAAAAAGAACGGCAGCACGGCAGCAACGGCAGCGGCAGCCCAGCGCAGGGACGGCGATGTCTTGCGTGGCCTCCAAGGGAGGTTTAAATTGCAAGGGGCCAACGTCAGGGACGACATCTGCTCCGTACCACGCCTTGCCCTACACGTCCTAGTCTTGGTCAGGGGCTATAAGGAAGGAAGGGGGGCCCATGCAAGCGACGAGAGCGCCAAGCTTTCTGCTGGAGGATCTATCCAGATGTTTCACCCGATGCTCCCTCACCAATCAGAGGCGCAGCGCCCCTGTTCCCCCCCCTTGCCCCTTGCCCCTTCCCCCTCCATCCGGTCTGCCTCCTCCTGCCCGTCACGCTGCTTATCGCTATCGATTCGCGATGGCAGCCCTCGACAGCAAAGCCTCCACCTCACCTCGGGCATTATTCCCCTAGACCATCGCCGCTGGGCGCTTGACGGCGCCTGACGATGGGGTCGAATCTCCTTTCCTCTTTCGTCGTTCGTCGCCTGTCAGGCAGCGAGCGGGGTGACTACCACGGCCAAGCACCGTGCCATGCATGTGCACTGCGCAAAATGCCATCTCGGATATGAACATTCACTCATCTTTCCTATGTGGGCAGAAGCAGCTGGATCTCCGCAATAAGGGCCATCTCTGCCAATAAAGGGGGCGCCGCAAGGACATGACACAGGCAGCCGGCTTGTCCTTGCCGCTCTTCATCTGCTGGTCCCCGCAGCGTCCTCATTCCTCTGCCCTGCCATGCATCGTCCGCCAGGCAGTCACCGCGCCCAGTCCGCCAGCACTGCCCGCATGTTGGAAGTTTCCGAACCGGTGCTCTGGGTGTTCTCAGGAGTGGCGGTCGTCCCAGCCGGGCGTTTGTTCGTTTGGCGGGGCCATCTGGGGGTGACAAGTGGATACGTGCAGATTGTACCGAGATAATCTCTATTTACACAGACCGATGACGACGAATCATTCAGAGCTCTATGCGCCGGCTACACCATTTCGATGACTCGATCGCACGACCTCTGCCCGCCACGACCAGGCGCCGTATCTGGTCGGACTATATGCAACAGTGTTATTACGAAGAGGGTGACGGTAGGACCTAGAACACACGTGTGTGTGTGTGTGGTCGATCGACCGCTGCTGCATGGGCTCCCTCGATCGTCGAACCTCAGCTCAGGCCATCGTCCGCCATGCCACACATTGCAACGTCACAGCACCAATCAGCCCTCGCAAGGGCTTCCAGTGATCGGAAGACCGCTCAACCCCCCCCCCCCCTTCGTGGACCGGGAGCTGTGGTGCGCGGGTGGGCAAGTCTGGCGCTTGGCGTCCTGCTGAGGCGCCGGCGTCGCGGATAGAACTACTACAGTATCTACAGGCACGCACACCGTCTGTCTCGCGCTTACGCCAATGATCAGATGTTCTGGGTGGTAAATTGTGGTCACTGCATGGTTCCGTGTGGAGGGAACTATCAGAAGCACGCTGGCATGCAGGCAGAGTCTCACCATTGATCCCTGGGTATTCCATGGGCCGCGTTTCCAATAGACTCGAGTATTCTTGAAGGTCGTACAGGAGTGTCCCCTGGTCCCTTGTTCTATCAATCGCGAAAATTGACCCGTAGGCTTGCTCTAGGCGAAAGCTTTAGGTATTGTGAACGTCCTCGATGCATCTCTTCGAGCACTAGAGCCTGTCGGGCCTTCGGGCAGGATTGTTCTCTTTCGGTAATCTGCTGCTGCTGCTGCTGCTCGTGGCAGCGGCCCTGGAGTGCGAATGCCCTTATTCCTACATCCTCTCTTCACACCAGGCAGACGGTGAAGAGCATATTCGCTGGTACAACAGTGGAGAGGAGTGAATGGCCGTGGGTCCGTGTGATACAGTCCTTTACTGCAATCATATTATTAATTCTCTAGATAGTCTGTCAATCAATCAGACTGCCACATACCACTTACTGATACTGCATCTGGTACTTTGATAATGCTGCTGCTGCTCTCTCCTCAGCCCCCCTTGCGAACGAGATTTTTTTTAACTACTACTGTCGACTCTCTATTTTCCCGTTCCTGAATGCCATCATCATGCCTCGTTCAATCTGTCTCGCTGTTATCTACTAGGTAGTTTGGATAAGAGAGTAATTCATCTGTACAGTTTGATTGTAGGGTTCCATAAACTTATAAGACTCGGAGTTAGAGGCGCGATATAGGCGGAAGATTGCTTGATCTTGCATTTTGACAGGGAAGTTATAACCAGAGAGGAAAAGGTGTCTTTGATCCTAAGTGGGATTCATCTTTCTTTACATCATCTGGCATATCTTTCATGCTTAACACTGCTCTATGGCGGTGATCTGGTGAGTACATCATAACAGACACTGAAGACTATCCATTTTAGAAAGTGTTATGATCATGGTAGATTCTAAGATATTCAGAGTAATCAAGTGCGTGATTGTAGGTTTGCGTCAGGCCACTACAATGCTAGGAAGGGTGGGAGCCACAAGTGAACGCATTCACAGATGGGCAGTGAAGGGTGATAGAGAACTCATAAGAGCATGCGACCATGATTCACTTGGTTGCCTAAATCTTGGGCTGATCCATACACACTGAAAGTTCCAGCATCTGATTTTCCAACAGTTGAAAGGTTTGCTGGAAAACGACAAATAGTTAAAACCAATGATCAATTCCAACACCTTCTGCTTCCTAGAACAAGTTGACCCCCCGTACCACAAGCTAAACCACGAACTTCCCCAACACTGATTTGGGTCTGAGAAAAAAGATTTCGTGAGCAACGCACCAAACAAAACGTCAATAGTAGGTACGTGATTCTCAAGTTTCTGATGACTTCTCGACAACACCTCTTTCTCCTGTCAAATCCCATCTGTCCACTTTCACTGGTGTTTTTCTTCCCTCAACCTCACCACAGCCACGTATCTCAAATGTAAGGTTTGCACCTCGAGTCGCCCGCCTCCACGCGAGGAAGTATGTGGACGCGTCAGTGTGAACGCGAAACTGTTGTCTACACATCACTGGCATCAAATACACGTTCCTAGTCCTTTCCATCCCCATCCCCATCCCCATCATCATCCCCAATCTCTCCTCCAAGCTTCTATACATCGCCATTGGAGCCATTGGATACGCCGCTTTCACAAATTCTCGAAGACTAACGCGCCACCAATACTGGACAGACCTTGAACCGCAATCCATCTACAATGGATAAAGAGAAGACGAGAAAGGAAAGCCCTGCCGAGACCAAGCGCGTGATTCTCAAGAAGACCAGGGTACGTAAACATTTGAGCACCCTATTGACCGATTACCTATTCTCCAAACATTTCGAACCCTCCACGATGTTTGGTCGAGACTTTCTTGACGCGTTACACATTGGCACCATCACTCAAATGTATAATCTGGGGATCTCAGCTAAGAGACTACTAGCACACGTACAGGGGGAGATCGTCGGGGCTACTATGCCCTTGTACAGGACCTGCCGCTGAACATGGACCTGTATGAGCACGACATCCACGGCGAGAATTGGATGTGGTTTGACGACCCACTACCAACAAACCAGGAAGAGATCCAGAGTGGACGCACTGAGTTCACTAAATACAACATTCAAAACCCTCAGGCCAATGCTCGGAGAATTATTCCCATCTTGAACCTGAGCCTGCCGGCTCAGTGTTTCGACAACGACGAGGATGCCGAAAAATTTCTGCACGCCATCGGTAAGCGGCATAACACTGCCGTAGCGCTTCTGGGCAAGACGAAATGCGCGAGGACCCTGTGTGTCTTCTTGGACAATGTGTTCCAGAAAGACGGTAGGTCTCCTATGCTCCTCGGCCCCCTGCCCTCCCGACAACGCTTCTATTGTCTTTAGTAAACAAGCTGACTCTGGTTACAGTCCGGTCCATGCTGACCGAAGGCACGGAGGACCCCGAGAAGCGCCAGATCCCGCTTGCTGTCCGCCGCCATCGCTTCTGGAACGCCGTTGCGAAGACCGGTCTGGGCCAGAACCTTGGCATATACCTTGCCCGTCACGTCGTGCTGATGTTGGTCTCTGCGCTCCGCAGCCACAACCGAGGGCTCGCTGGAAGGTCCGAATTCTTCGAGTGTATCAGAAGGATAGCTCAGTGGCTGCAGGAGACAGACCCTGGTATGATGGAGGAATTTGAGAATGAGGAAGACACCAACAGTCCCGCCGACCCAGTCCCGCCGATCAGGCTGAGCAAGAACGCTCGAAATAAAAGGAACAGAAGGCTCAGAATTGCGGCTGAGAGGCTCGAAGCTGCTTCTACCGCGGGTCAACGGGATCTCACCGAGGAGGCCGAGTCTGTTTCGCGGCTGTCTAGGAAGCGCAAGGCTGATGCCGATGAATCCATGGACGATTACTCCGACTACGACGGCCACAGCAGGAAGCGGGTCCGATACCATGGTCCTCTATACAGAGGAGAAGAAGGAGATCTCCCAGAGCGCCTGAAGAACAAGAAGATTCAGTCCGGTCACTTCCATACCGCGATCTTTGGGTGGGAACTTCTATTCACCTTGCCTCGACAACCGTGTTTCACCGCCGCCTTTCTCCCAACGCTAGACAGCCGGGCCACGATCAGAGCTGATGAGCCATCAGTATGGGTACGTTGAGTAATGATTTACAGAGATTCACGGTCGGATTGGAGGAGGTCCGAGTACGACAGTCATCTGAAGGTTGACGAACACGAAGGTTATGGGTTGCGGCTGTGTGACTGTGGAGATGTTGGCGCGTGTACATTGAAGGATCCAGTCGTTACGAGCAGCCAACGAATCCAAAACACCAAAGTCTGAGAACTATCGAAGAATTAAAATAACACTATCCCAATGCTCTTGTGGTGATGAGAAAGGTTCGTACATAACAAATTGCTGTAATACTCTGCCGTGAGATATGCGGCAGCCTGTGATATGACCCCGAATGCTCGGACAGGCTCACCAGGTAGAAGAGGTATGACGAGAAAGAAGGAAAGGAAAAGAAGAAGGGCCATAGAAAGAAAAGAGGGCCGCCGACTCTCCTGAATTTCTTTGGATATCTGTTAGCAGGTCACGAGCCCTCTCTCCCTCAGATGTGATAACAAAAAAGAAAAGAAGGGGGAAAAAAAGTGCCCCCTGATGGTAACCAGATTCCATGGCCATGGGATCGAACTGTGTGCCTTAAGTTTGTTTAGTTTCGCAGTTCCAAGTAACTAGATATATGTATATGCTAGCCCAATGAACCACTCCGCCAAACGCCCTCAGGCACTAGCACAAATTTTGGCCACACTTATAGAGCCACTCGATACGGTCTAGGCTTCGTACGCGACAAATACACCCCAATTAGAAAGGTAGCCATTCTAGATTCTACTTTCCATTCATCTCCACAGAAGCATAATCACCCTGGCCTTGCAAGCCATCGTCTTGGGCATCGTAACTTGGCGATCCTGAACCAAGCCCGTCGTCAAAACAGGAGCGACGAGCGAGGTTCATTATCCAAGTTAGAAGGCTTGATACGCAGTGCTTTAAAGTTTTTCCCCTTTGTATTTGCGGTAAACAAATAGCCTTCCATGTAAGCACTCTTATGGTGTTTTGAACCCTTTCTATTAGTAGCTGGAAAGAAGACAATGATTCTCATCGCTAGGCAGCCTCATCTCCAGCCTTTCATGGAGCTTCGCATTTTGTATTGATTAGCACTGCGAGATTATGCAATTTAGAAGACAAATTACCGCTTCATATCACCACAGAAGTCTTCTTAATCTTGCTCATGATGTGACCGTAGTACGTTGGATCCTAAACTGCATCCAAAACTCTCAATCAAGTCAAACTTAAGGACATTATTTCGACCTGCTGAGAACTTCCATAGCTCTCTTTTCTCTCTCCTTAGAAAGCGGTCCCAGCATCTAAATGAATTAATTTATTGAGAGTAAGTCTCATTTCTCAAGTCTGGCGGACCATTTACTGAAAATTAGCCCGTGGTGCAGCCCGAGGTGAGCGGCCTGGTCAGCAATCCTAACACTACAAAGGCTAGACGCAGCAGCCCAATCATCTTGATATCCATAAGCCTTCAAGACGCGTGAAACGATCTCGGGTTCTGAGTGCCACAACGACGCCACTCCTCAACCTCGAAATTGTCCAGGTGGGAACGCGATACTCTAGCGCAAGAAGCTTGTGAATTGGACTCGCAGAGCTAACTCGATAGAAGTACGCCACGGCGAGTAGATAATGCCTGTGTGATCATGTAAAGTATAACAGACCACTAAAATAATGCAATAGATCAGCAATGTATCATATCTGCTGGTGATGGTGTTAGAAACCAGACGAGGCCGTCTCCGCCACCGCGTCATCCGAGATTCGGGCTGAGAAGTACAAATAGCTATGGAGCAGGATAGCAAAGATGCTACAGATAGCTAGACACAGGAATGAAAGCTGGCATACACATCCAGGGATGCTGCTGCTCTCTAATCATGTTTCCCACGCCATCTGTCTCAGCCAAGCGGTAAAGTAAGGCGGCTGAGCGCCAGAGAACAGGTGAATTTCACGATGATCGTCGAGCACAGGTTTCACGCAAGTGCTTATAATCGGCAAATTGTTGAACGTGGCGTCAGATGTAGTTCTGCGCATCGTGGAACACCATGATGGCTCTCCAGTCGCTTTTAGTACCTGCGAATCACGAGCGCGTGGAAGGTGAAGTGGCTGGCAGATGGCTTACGCCGCGATATCCAATGTCTCGGCCCATTTGCGTCGTCAACGCAACAAAGCGCCCATTTTGAAAGATATAACTGTAAGCGTTCCGATCTCCTCGACATCATTACGAAGTCTGATGTTTCAATTCTGGTCGTCAAGATAAAAAGCCATGGGAACTGATTCGAAAATGAGCCTTGTGCGACAAACTTCTCTGGCCCTAGCCATTGCGGTATGATTTTCTCCTATCTCTAACGTATATTTCACGTACATGTCACTGACAATGTGAAGGCATGCGTAGCTGCGGCTGGGAAGAATTGCATCTCGGCCGTCTCTTGGGGTGACCCTCGTGTTGACCTCTTTGGCGTCTCAGCTACAGGGTCCACCATCTGGCACAAGTTCTATACCGGCTGGGACTGGCAGCCGTTCGGGGCCTTTGAGTACCTCTTGTCAACTGCCAGCCCCGACAGTTGCCCGACCGCCACAAGCTGGGGAACTGGACGTCTCGACATCTTCTACGTGGATGAAGAGACCAGCGGTGTATCTCAGATATGTAAGCATAGTTGTCTTTACATCCAGTCATGAAGACATAGGATAGCTCTGTTAACCTCGAAATCCGCGAACAGACTTCGGTGGCGGCAGTTGGGGCTTGCAGGACCTTGGTGGTCAGGGTGTCATCGGTGTCGCCTCCGCATCGTGGGCTGAAGACAGGCTCGACATCGTTGGGAGGACCGGCGAAGGGTCTTACATTCACAAGGCCTGGACCGGCGATGCATGGTTCCCGGGTGAGGACTGGGAAGATTTTGGGGGTTCTTCTTCAGCGACCCCGCTGTCATCTCCTGGGGACCAGGCAGGCTGGACATTATCGGGCTCTCCGCTGACGACGGTTCGCTTCAACACATGTACTACGACGGCAGCTGGTCGAAATGGGAGAGCCTAGGTGGCGGTCCGTTCGTTGGAACCCCCGTGGCTACCTCATGGGGCCCAGGACGCCTTGACTTTTGGGCGATCGACTCCGAAGGGGAGCTAAATCACCTATACTGGGACGGGAGCCAGTGGTCAAATTGGGAGCAGCTGGGCGGCGAGTTCACCGACACTCCGAAGATTGTGCACTGGAACGCCTCTAGGACGGATATCGTCGGCAAGAACCTCAGCACAGCCAAGTTTCACCTCAAGAGCTATGATGGCACGAAGTGGAACCCAGCTGGGAAGGATTGGTATGAGCTGGCTGGTCCTTTCAGATCCGAGCCGGGTCTGCTCGCCAAGCATGAGACGAGTGAGTCCAGAGTATCCCCATGTATATTCATCACTAACGGAGTGTCCAAGACTTTTGTACGTCTTCGGCATCAACGATGATGAGGAGCTCAGGATGCAGATATGGACAGGGTATGACTGGCAGCCAGGCTTCGATCAGACATGGCCACTAGGAAGATCTCCATCCCCTCTGACGGGGATGCCGAGATGGAGAAATTTCAAGAGGTGCTCGGGCCCCTAGAGCTCTGAATGGCCAGACCTGTCATGCAGCGGGACCTCAAGATCCATCAAGACGAAAGGCTGCATCATGGTGGCTGATGGATGAAAAGAGAAGGCGCAGGGAAGACGGTCTGATGTTTCTATGATGGTAAATATTAATTAGCAGATCAACTTCTAACTACTGAAGTAGTCTGTAGCCCGCTACACTGTCAAGCTCTGTAGAGCGACCAAGTCGCCAGTCACCTTCGCACCAGCCCTCAGCTGAGCAGTAATGCTCAACGCATGTGGTGAATTTGTAATCTTGGTTAGCTTTGAGGAATGGTGGTAACAGAAGATTTCAAGACCACTTGCAAGAGCGTCCATTGCCGAGGTTAGCGACCTCGCAGTATAATCGTGAATGAGCATCCACAAACATGTTGAAAGCCACAATTTAAAAGGAAACTTGACGGTGATTAGGAATAGAAGGGAGTGCACACTGTTCACTTCTCTCATGAATCTGTGACCCATGTTAGTCAGTTTGATCGACTCTCACTTAGGCTCTCAATGGAAGCTGCACTCGCAAGTCAACAGAATTGAGGGTGAAGTCGAGATCTCGCATATGCTTACATAACCCAGCTTCCTCCAGAACAAGCACATTGGTATGGATCCTTTCTCAACCCAACCTTACTTACGTAACCCTTTGGCTACTACACCTACATATAGACAATACAAATTGCATTATGTGGGAGAAGACAAGATTGCAAGAAATTAGCAAAAAGAGGGACTACTCGGACTCGAACCAAGGACCTTGGGATCTGCAATCCCACGCTATAACCGCTTAGCTATAATCCCTTTACCGTCTTGAACTTAGCATGAGAAACTTGCAATATAACCTACAAGAATGTGGGTCTGTACAAGGACAGATTAGGGATGTGGATATTTTCTGAATATTGGTTGGATTTAACAATGTCAGCATGAAAAGAAACAAGCAGTTATGATATTTGATAGATCTATATAAAGCTTCAAGAATGAATTTAGAGAAAGATAGGTCTCACTCCGCGTGCTAGGGCTGCTGTGATCCCCATAACAAGCTGCAAGAGACCCTGCACATTCTTCAGCGAGATGCATGTGGCTATCGATGCAGGTGCAGCCTGCTCAGCTAAGAAGAGTTCAACGATGCTGGGGTTTCAAAGAACCCTGTCCCTGATTGAAAAAGAAGAGAGGCGATAATTAGGAGAAGCATTGCAATATGGGCTCTTCATGGAGAAAAGGATGAAATGTATGTCAGCGATCCGAAGCTAGGGAGCAGGCTTCCATGTTATCAGCCTGTGGCTTGGACGCTGACGAATAGGTTTGAACAGTAAATTCTCAACCCAAAGATACACCTGACATTCTCATAGCTCTTATGGATGATGATGCTGCGTTTGAGTGTCATGTCCTTGGGTAGTACTAGTAGACCACCAAATGGCTGTGCTCAAATATTTCTTTGCCATCTTCCATCTAGAAGGTCATTACGCTCTTCAATTCAAACTACAGGGTATCTTTGATCTATGCATATCGATTTACAAGTCAGAACATGATTTTTCTCCAAGTTAGGATCTGACATAGTATATCGAAATGTCAGTCCTCAGGGGGCTGCAACAAGGTTATCAATGACAAAAGCCACACTGTGATCCGCTCATCCTGATCAAAGGAATCAACACGCTACCCAGGGAAGCTCAAATGGCTGACAAAGGGCCATTCTCTACGGCACCCTACGTTATGCCCTCTTGTGTAACTCTCCCATACTAGAACCCTCAAAAAAACTCCCAATGTTAACGTTACTGCTCATGAGATTCCTGGCCCATAGTGCCACTCGATGGCGAAGTTCGGCCTTGTCTCGGGCCTCGATGAGTGCCTAGGTGCCTACAGACCTGCGGAGGCTGTGCGAATATCACATTGTTCATTAGTGCATGAAATAATCACCGTCAGAAATCCTGGCTTCCTGTTCGTATTCATTATGGCCGTCCAATTTGCTATCATGTCACTATTTTGAGTTTTTGGAGTCGAGCGCGATGTTCACTCCGCCTGTCAACCCGCCTTGTTCTAACAGTCTCGGTACTATTAGAGATCTCTGAACTTACAGCTTTTCTCAATCTACAGTCTGAGAGAGCGCGCGGAAGCAGACATCCCTGGAGTTGTAGGGTTGACTTGTGGCCCTAGCGGTCCAAGTGCTGACACTCGTGTCTTCCGGGCTGCCGGTGGCTCATCGGGACGATGCAGCGCGTGGCCAGGGACTGAGGGCTGTTCAAGGTGCCACGTTCAGCGGTGTGGTCGCTACCTGGCGACTCTTGTGGATCTTTACTGTGCACTACCGTAGGAAGGAAGACCACAGATCAGCTGTCCTTTCGTACTCGCGCAATAGCACTAGAAAGGCTTACGGATATAGTGGATTCCTCTTCGTATTCTACTTTACGCTTTACGTCGCGTCATCCAAGTTGTAACGTTCCTCTGCTGAGCTGTATGAGGCTGTGCCGCTATGGTGCATTACACTTCGGCATCGGCTCACCTAGGCAGATATCGATTAAACTATGCATCCTAATGTGAAGGAAGTTATATATAATGAGGCAGGACACCTTTGACATCAACAGTTTAATCCAACCATCAACACAACAACCAAACGAATCAACTGAAAAGGCAGCACATCAAATTTAAAAAGACTATTCGACCAATTACTCTTCAAGCGTCAAAAGACCCATCTCGATCAATTACCAACATGCAGACCACAGTCACCTTCTCGCTGGTCGCCGCCGCCCTGAGCGGTCTCGCGTCCGCCGCCATCCCCAATGTCTTCATCAACGCGTTCAGCTACGAGACCGATGTCAACACCACTCTGACTCTCAACCTCGGAGAGGCCTTCACCGACTCCACAGCGCTGAACCAGGTCTCGACCCTGTACCTCACGGGTCTCTCCAACGCCGAGCTTTCCATCGACACTATCGTCTGTACCCCGTACAAAGATGCCGAAGCCACCGTCATTGGCGGCCTGCCGTTCTATGCAGCCTCTCCCGCTGCTTATCTCTCGACCAACGAAGTTGTGATCGGCAGTATCTACTGCTCGAGCACTGCCTTGAGCTACGATTAAGGATGGGTTTGAGGTGCGAGATCAGCTTGGGTAAGCTGTCTACTTAGGGTGCCTTTTCAGGGATCAAGTACCAAGGTTCTCGGTTGGGAAGAAGTATTCGTGAGAATCCTGTCTTCAATTGTATTGTAATTCTAGCCTCGTAGGGAGGGCATGATATTAATGCATTACATCTGTATGAAGCTCGATGTCACAAAATATAGTGATATTGGTATTGGACAATGAATTTTTTGAAACCTGACGAGAGTGCTTTGGGAGGTAATGGCAATTTGTTGCAGTATTACATGTATTATGATAAAAAATATCTTGTTTTTTAACTCCCACCTTGTTCTTCCACATCCATTTCCCTTTCTCTTTCTTCCCCTGTTTTGCCTCTATCTTTTCATTGGGAGAGGGGTGGAGGCCCTCAGGTCTGCAAGCAGATCGCATGTGAATCAGAGTGACAAGGCACTGAGTAATACTTGCCCAAGTAAGTACTTAAGTATTTAACCTTACAAAAGCCGCAGTAAGGGTTAGGGGGCGTGAAGACAAGAAAGTAGCAACGTTCTTTGGGTTTCTTCTGCAGCCCAACTCGTGCCTGCCCACTTTGATCAGACCAAATACTTTCCCAATCTGCAAGTGGACAGACAGTCTTTCAGGAAAGCGTGCCCCCAGCCTCAACCTGGAATTCCCGCTCTTGGTACCACAAGTTCATCAAACGCGTCCACTTTAACTATCGACATCACCTTCCTCCACAGAGCCACCCATAATTATAATGTCGACAAACATGGCTGAAGAGAAGGCGACCTCAGGGCAGCTGCGTGAAGCACAGCCTATGCAGACTCCCCCTTCCAGGATTCAGCAGCCAACAGTCGCTGATGCCCAAACTCATTCCCAACCAGCATTTACGGCAATCTCTCGTGAGTACAAATTCCTCTTCCATATCGTTGCAATAGGCTCACATCCACATCATCACAGCTGTCGTCTTCACCAAGCCCACTGGTGAGACCCTGGAGGTTTATCCTACTTCCAATGAACAACTGGATCGCTTAATCAACAACTTCATGCGTCCGCGAGAGACTTCTAGTCTACAAGGCGCTTCCCGCATTTCCACCCAGACTCCACCAACGGTACGCACAGATACGATTCGCCTGAGACCAAGGTACTGACAGGTTTTCCACGACATTGAAGGCGGGCAAGAAGAAGAAGAAGAAGAAGAAGGGCAACGAGCAGGCCAAGAAGGTGACCACTATATCCCAAGCGGATATGTGCCCTGAGTCAGTACTGACAGAAATCGCACCGCAGGTTCAAAATCAACCACAAACTGGCAAAGTTCAGAAAGTCGGCAAGAAGAAAAGCGGCAAGAAGAAGTCGGAGGTGAGCTGCTTTCTTCATGCAAATTTATTCAACGAATTGGGACTGACTGTTCTGCAGAAAACAACTATGCAACACGCCGTCCAGCAGTCTCTGCACAACATGATTGAAGAGGAGCAAAACATGGTCAAGATCAAAACCGAAGAGGATTAGGGAAATTTCATGCCCATAATCAAAAGTTCAGCAGCAGAGAGTACCCATTTCCCAAGCCTAGATTTCAGAACGATGTGTCTCATGGCATTGAACCATCAATCACTTGCCAGCTGTCCATAGGCAAGCTTTACCCCTGACCGCCTCGCATGCCACTAATCTCGGGTATTCACCTTTGAGAGAGAGAAAAGAAAGAGACATTGATTTGACAAGGACCCGTATGACCGGCCCCTACCTGACCCGCTTTCATCCGATGTGGCTCTTCTAGATATCTCATTACCTATCGTAATGTGGTGGCCATGAACTTCTGATTTCAAAGGACTAGATCTCGGCAGAAGAAGCCACAAGGACACAAGGTGAATACAAATCTAGGCGGGAGTCACTGATAAAATTACCGAGAAAGAGTGGGTAGGGCGAACATTCTCCCACGTACACAAAGATATCGTCCAATAGGAACGGGACCTTGACGAAGAATCTGCGCACAGATTCTCAGGCCAGATTAAAACCTATTTGCTTAATCAAGTACTTAGGGGTCTAGACATGACGCTTGGAGGTCAATGGAACCTCCGGCAGTAGCCTGTCGTTGAGAACGGCCACGACTAAGTTGAAAAAGACATAAAACGGGGCCCTCAGCCCACCGTAAGTGCTGAGCTGAGTAAATACGATTTTATACAAACTTAGGGTTCTTACAGAAAGTGTATTCTTTAAGGTTGGCAGCTTGCATGTAGCTGTGGCCTTCTGATCCTGAGGCCTCAACCATGTCGAATAAATGAAACCCGAGGTCCCCCTGTCACGGAAGCCTGTGTCGGAAGTGCGCCGCGGGGCTTAGATGAGAAGGAATACGCTGCTTACTTTACTGAGGGACTTTCGTCACCAGTGTATTTCTGACTTGAGTCTTGCGACAGACCGCCGAATTCCCCGGAAGTTGTAATTATTATCCCGCGACTACAAGTGCGATCTCATCCGGCTAGAAGTGGTCTCATTGTCATCACAAAGAAATCAATGAAGGCATTTGAACCTGGTTGGAATAGTTCCAATGTGTGAACATTGATATAATTAAGACTCGTAGGCGAGACCCTGCCTTTGGCCGATATGGGGGCGAGGCACCAGGTCGCTGACCGTGGATGTAAGTGGTGTCTTACGTCAGTCGAGATCCAGGCTACGTGTTTATTTTCAGCTGAGGTGACCTGTCTTATAACTACTGACTTCTCACCCATCAATTTCTAGATCAACCCTTCTGGTGCATATCACAAATTCGTTCACTACAGGTTCATGCTGCACTGATAAATACCTCCTGAGAGACTATGGCTATGCGTACCACCGAGAAAGAAAGTGCGCGGGAGACGGTCCTCTCTCTCCTCTGCGGAGATTCGGAACCTTGGACTTGGGGGGACAACAACCAGTGCTCGCTGACTTTCGATAGAAATGGTACCGGATCTGTATGTTTTCTTCTTTCTTGTTCAAGATCTCTTTCAGCCAGGCAGCTCATTGACCGTTGTATCAGATCCTATGTGGCGAGGGCATGAGGACTCTTATCGCTGTTGAGTTTGAGTGGAACCTCAAGGATTCTGTGTCAGTGACAGACGGTGGACACCCTTCCGGTAATCCGAATGCCGGCAATGACGAGTCTGGACCATGGAAGTTCGAGATGCAGTTGACCCTTACAACTCGGTTGCATCCCATATACCAGAAACGAAACCCGTGGCTGGCGGAGAAGGACGAGGTGCCATCAACCAGCCCGGTCCCCTGGGCGCCACTCACGAGTGACGCCTTCCGACCCAAGACGTATACCATCAGCCTCGAGAAAGGAAGATTCATCGAGCCCTTCCACACCTTCCAGAAGAAACCATTTCCGCTGTTCCAGTCAGAGCCTTATCGATTCGCGCCGTCCAGGTACGCGTACCGGATCGCCTTTGATGATAAGTCACCGTATCCAGCGCTGGAGGAGTGGCAGCCCGAGGCTACCAAGCAGCCGGACGTAGTGAAGGCGTGCCTGGACTATCACCGATTCTGGGAGTATCGGGAGTTTGTGCGCCAGCCCATACCCAAGAGTGAGGAGACATGGGCGGAGACCTTGAGTTTAGGGTGGTGGCTGTCTTCGACGGCAGGGGCAGCACACACGAGGAGGGACTGATGAAAAGATTCGGATTTGATTGGCCTGTTTCGGCTGTGTAATGGCCATGGAGACGCAGAATCCTCTCACTTGTTTCTCTAGGGAAGCCTAGGTCTTTCACATCTTGGGCCCTCCCTTACAGCCGAGTGTTGCATTATATGCTAGTCCATAGCAGCTGTTGATGATACCGAAATGAACGAGTCAAAGAGCGGCTTTCAGACCCAGCATGCCTTTGAAGTGAGGCAGAAAGAAGCCCATTATACACTTGATCTTGTTGCCAGAGGGAGGAGGCCCTTGATGATGTCGAGACTGGAAGGCACAAGGACGCAAAAGACCCTAACCCTGCCAAGACTCACCCTGGCCTCTGACGTCGGCTTCCAGGGCTCCACGCCACTTCAGCCAGTGCAGCATGCATAATCGATAGAGCCGGTCGTAAGATTGATTTGACCACTCAACCCAAAGGACAAGAAAACGACGACCCCATTCATTTCTCCCCTCAACGAGCACGGCGAGAGAGTGCCCGCCAGCCTACAGCAAGGCCATCACGCTTCCGTTTATGCCCTCCCACCACCACGACCACCCTCTCCGACAGCCACCACCATGAGTGGACGGCTTCTGGCAGCGGGGATCGTGCCCCTTAGCACGCGACGCGCCGCCGCCGCCCTCCCAGAAGCCGCCGTCCGCCAGTATCACCGCTTCCGCTTCCCGACCGGCGGTCTACAGCGCGCCGATGCTGCGATACGAGCGACTCGGCAGCGCATGTGGTTCCCAGGGAACGCCTTCCACAATGCAGTTACGGCACGCAACGCCTCGTTCGCGAGGTTCTTGCCCAAGTTAGCGGCCAAGTTTATCAGGCTACCGGCCATGTTCGGCGGGTTGATGATTGGTAGCGTTGCATGGATACAGTATCAGGCTATACGTGAGTGTGCTTGGTGCCATGGAGGAGGCGGAGGCGGAGGCGGGGGCTCAAGAGGTCGAGGCTAACATGCCACAGAGGTCAGCAACTCGGCGGCGGAGATGTACAAGAATGCGAAGGGCATAGCCTCGGACACGGCTTCGACTTTATTCGGCGGCGCAAGAGACATCGCCGACCAGATAGGGAGGGGATGGGAGAACACAAAAGACTCTGTCGAGATGCCGGAATGGATGCAGAAGGTACTGCGGCTACAGGAGGAGATGGGGACAGGAGGCGGTGAACGAGGAGGGCCGGATCCGGGGAACGAGCCGCCGAAATATGGCAAGAGTTCGGCTGCGCTGGCAGGCGCATCAGCAGGCGCATTCGCCGTCGTGGACGATGACAGGGACGGCGAGGAGATCGCGAAGGACGACCAGATGATGGTCCTAACCAAGAAGATGATCGAGATCCGGAACATCCTCTCCAAGGTCGGCCAGTCGAGCGCTCTCACCTTGCCGTCCATCGTTGTCATCGGATCACAGTCCTCCGGGAAGAGTTCGGTCCTAGAGGCCATCGTGGGCCACGAATTTCTGCCCAAGGGTTCCAACATGGTGACAAGGCGGCCGATCGAGCTCACCCTGATCAACACCCCCGAGACCAACGCCGAATATGGCGAGTTCCCTGACCTGGGTTTCAAGACGACAGACTTCTCGTCGATACAAAGGACCCTTACTGACCTCAACCTGGCTGTGCCGGACACCGAGTGTGTGTCTGACGACCCGATCAGGCTCAGCATATACTCCCGGAGCGTTCCGGACCTGTCGCTCATCGACCTGCCAGGTTACATCCAGGTCGTCGGCCAGAATCAGCCGCTTGAGCTGAAGCAGAAGATCACAGAGCTGTGTGACAAGTATATACAACCTCCCAACGTCATTCTTGCCATATCTGCGGCAGACGTCGATCTAGCAAACTCGACAGCATTGCGGGCAAGCAGGAGGGTAGACCCACGGGGCGAGAGGACAATTGGTGTCGTCACCAAGATGGACCTGGTCGACCCTGTGCGAGGTGCGGCCATCCTGTCGGACAAGCAGTACCCCTTGCGCCTCGGCTATGTGGGCGTTGTCACTCGCGCACCTGGTGTGGCAGGGCTGTTCAAGAAGGGCACGGGTGGCAACCTGACGTCTGTCATTGCGAAGAACGAGAATGCGTACTTCTCGTCGCATCCAGTCGAGTTCGGCGCTGAGGCAGGGACCAGCGTTGGCACGCTCACCCTGCGCAAGAAGCTCATGCACGTCCTGGAGCAGACTATGTCCGCCAGCCTTCAGAGCACACACGACGCCATCAAGCAAGAGCTCGAGGAGGCCACGTACGAGTTCAAAGTGCAATATAACGACCGACCTCTGTCAGCAGAATCATACCTTGCCGAAAGCCTGGACGCGTTCAAGCACTCCTTCAAACAGTTTACTGAGGAGTTTGGCCGACCACAGATGCAAGAGATCCTGAGAAAGGAGCTCGACCAGCGTGTGCTCGACCTCCTCGCCCTGCGCTACTGGAATAAACCCATCACCGACCTGTCAAAGCCGCCGCCTGAGGCTGACACACTCGCCGACCTGCCTAAGGCTGACCCCAGCTCAACCTACTGGCACCGGCAGCTCGACGCCTCAACCTCCGCACTCACGAAGCTCGGCGTGGGGCGTCTGGCGACGAGCGCGGTGGCAAGCGCGATCCAGTCGAACGTTGAGCGGCTGATTGCCCAGTCGACGTTTGCAAACCACCCATTCGCACGCGAGGCCATCACCAACGCTGCCTCAAGTATCCTCAATGAGAGGTTCTACAGCACGAGCGACCAGGTCGAGAACTGCGTGAAGCCTTACAAGTTTGAGATCGACGTCGAAGACCGAGAGTGGGCAGTCGGTCGAGAGCGCGTCGGCGGCGTGCTCAAGAGCGAGCTGGAGGCGTGCCAGGGGGCGCTGTCGAACCTGGAGAAGGTGGTCGGCGGGCGGCGAAAGTTGAAGGAGGTGATGAACTTCGTGGACAAATGCCGCAAGGGAGATATCATCGTCGAGGGAGAAGGGAGAATGGGCGCTGGCGGGTTCAGTGCTGCGCTGTTGGAAAAAGGTACCCACGCACAGTCCACTCAACTACTCTTCCTTTTGACACACCAACCTGACTGACAAATCCCAGGCCGAGAAGCAGTCTTCCTCCGCGACCGTGCCGAGATAATCAACATGCGCCTCCTCGCCGTCAAATCCCGCCAGTGCAGAGACCTCAAGAACAAGTACTACTGCCCAGAGGTGTTCCTGAACGCGGCGTCCTCCAAGCTCGCCCAGACCGCCGTGCTCTTCCTCAACGTTGAGCTGCTGTCCGAGTTCTACTACAACTTCCCGCGGGAGCTGGACGTGCGGCTGGGCCGACACCTGTCGGAAGACCAGGTCGAGCGGTTCGCCAAGGAGGACCCCAAGATCAAGAGGCACCTCGAGGTCATCAGGCGCAAGGAACTGCTCGAGCTCGTGCTGGAGAAGATGGAGAGCCTGAGGCAGCTCGAGGGGCGGGAGAGGCCGCGGCACGAGGCCGAGGCGAAGCGGGAACGGGGTGGACGATGGGGTCTGTTCTGAGATCAATCGTCTGCAGTGCGGCTTTTTGGTCTTTGCGCTATACCATTTGTTTCACGAAGTTTGTGTCTGTCATCCACGATACAGGGGCGGAGGAGTTACATGGTCGATCGTTGATTGAGAGGTCGAGTCACCAACAACCAGCTGCTTTCTCTCTACTCACAGCGAGTCGTATATAGAATCCAATTACACATCTCATATCATCGTTACACATCTCTACTTGCCTTCTGGGGGTTGGCTCCCGTTCCTGACTCCGGATCAAAATGAAGTGTATATGCCGTGAAGATTGTACGCTCTACATTCCGCAAATCGCGGGTTGCAGTATATATGTACTCATATGACCATCATTTGTGTACGTCGCTTGAAACGCCGACCATGCACACCCTCATCCTCTCCCCTCCCCTCCCCCCCCCCAAAAAGACCATGATGATCACAGCCGTGATACATACAGAAATGACCATTAACATGCTATGCCGGATCCGTGCTCATCTGCAACGTCACCTCCCACTTCAGCGCCCCGCCCTTGCCGTAGCCCTCGCCGAGGCGGTTCTGCACGATGCGCCCTACCCGCTGCCTCAGCTGGCTCAGGGCGGTGTCGTCGCAGCCGCGGATGACGCACAGCTTGACGGTGGCCATGCAGAGCCCGTAGTGAACCTGCCAGAACTGTGCCTCATCGACGCGCGACACGGCAGGCTCGCTCTCGATCTCACGGACGACGCCGTCGGTGTCGGCGCTCTTGTCCACGGGGCCGTCGGCGTCGGTGCCGGCGCCAGGTCGGCCCTTGTAAGACATGAGGAGCATCAGGCCCTGGGCGATGGCGAGGCGCGAGCCGAGGACAAACATGGACACGGCGATGGCGACGCAGATCAGGCGGTCGAGCCAGACGAAGGAGGTGATGGAGAGCAAGGGCAGGAGGAGCATGAGGAAGCTGAAGAAGAGGGTGAGGGAGTGGAAGGGGTTGGCGAGTATGTCGGGCAGGAAGCTGGCGAGGTAGGAGGGTCGCATGACGCGGCGGATGCGAGCGTGGTTCTTGAGGCCGTACGCCGAGACCATGGTGCTCAGCGCGGCGGCGAGGGAGGCGGTGTCGACCTCACCAGCGCTGACCGCGCGGTCCACGCCGTGGCCGTGGTCGTGGGAGTGTGGGTGGTGGGGCGCGTGCGAGCCGACGCCCTCGAGGACGTGCTTGAAGTTGTGCGAGAGGAGGTCGAAGCCGCCAAAGACGAGGAAAACGCTCAGCGCGAACCCGGCGAGAACCTCGACCCTCTGCAGGCCGAAGGGGTGCCGTATGCTGCTCCTCCGCCAGACCTCAAAGTTGCCCAGCACGTCGACGCCCATGCAGATGGCGGCCGAGCCGACGTCGAAGAAGACGAGGTGCGACAGCGCGGTCATGGCCAGCGAGCCGCCCGCGGTGAAGAAGACGTACGCTGCGACCAGGCCATGGCAGATACACCAGTAGAACCGGGCACGCTGGTCCTTATGCATCGAGGCCCATGCCTCCTTCAGAGTTGGCACGGGGAGGGAGGCGGGGAGGACGGGCGGCGGTCGACGGGGCGGCTCCTTTATGATCTGGTGCTGCGAGCTTATTGAGGAGTGCTTGTACTTGTGGCCACGGCGCTGTCCTATATTCTTGAGTGTTGTGATACACCGTTAGTCCCATCTCGTCGCGGGCAGGAGGGCTACGACAAAAGTGCGGCGCGGTCAGGTGCCTGAGAGAGGGGGGGAGGGGGGAACATACCGACTTCACAGGCGACGTGGAGATGAACTGCGTCTGGAAGTTGAAGGGGCTGGTGGTGGTAGAGGTCGGCGTCGCAGCGGAGACGGCCACATCCGGGGCTGAAGAAGGGTCGGACATCCTGCTCACTGGCCGCCTTGGCGAGGCGGCCTCGTGGGGACTGAGGAATGCGCGGTCTCGGGACGGGGGGAAAAGGTCGTCTATGTCATTCCAGTTGCTGCAGCTGCCGTTGCTGGAGCGCGACAGGGGCCTATCAAGGTCGATGATCTCGCCGTCGTAGTCGTCGCCGCCGCCGTCGTCTTCAGGAGGGGGCTGGATCAGGAGGGGGAGGATCGGTGGAGGGTCATTGGCCAGACCAGAAGCCATGTGCTCCAGGGGTCGACAAGGTGGCCAGGAGGGAGGAGGGCGAGGAAGAGGGCGAGGATGGATGGATGATCCAGAGAGTCTGTGAACCCTTGTCGACCTGGACGCGGTCGGAAGGAAGAGGGTGGGCCTCTTCGCGATAGTACGGCTCCCAGCAGAAGGAAGCCAGTGGCTGGATTGAGTCTAGTGCAATACGACTTCACAATAGTCTTGTAGATCAGGACGTGTCTCTGGAGTGGGAGGAGGTAAGACTGTATTGACCAAGAAGACGAGGGGAGACGACTCCGCTATGTATCAAGAGAAACGCTGCGCACGAACTGGCGCGCCGAGCCTTATTACGTATGTCTCCCTTGAGCAACGCATGCGCGAGAGAGCTTAATTTTTTAAATAGGACTCTATATCATCTCCCCAATCCTGAGCATTGATGCTTGCCCATCACAGCCTCGCTGCAGCCCAGTGCCTGGTGCAGGGGGGGGGGGGGGAGTGGGTGGAATTCAGGGACGACCCCTCCCAGAGTCAGGGCTTTAGTGCGGAGTGCCTCCGCAAGCTGCTTCTGTGCTATAGTGCTATAGCACTATACTGTGGTAGGTCCATAGCACTACGGCTTCTGTGTGGTAATTTGGTTCGGCAGGCATTCCTTGCCGGAAAGCAACCCTTCCAACCTGGCATTGGAGGTTGCGCGTCGTAAGTTACATTGCAATGAACTCGACAACCTCCTTCGCTCGATGTTTCCTCCTGCAACCCAGAAGCGGATGCCAAGGGCATTCCGCCTTCCACCAGACCGCTGCTTCTGACCCAAGTGTCTGAAATGTGAGGTCCCGCCTAGACAGGCGAGCCTCGTTCCGCCTTACGCTACAAAACGCAAGACGCTGACCTCAGCGGGACCCCCCCCTCAAAAGTTACAGCGCCGCACGCCCACCATCATGGAGCCGTCACCCCCAGCTCAGGATGTCCAACCAGGTGGCAATGGTGTCACGGATCGGTCGCAGGTGCAGACGCAGGCGCAGACTGTCCACAGGCGAAACCACTCGAGCGGAGGTCTCTTTTCCAAGTTCACCTTCTCACGGAATCCCTCGGAACAACCGCAAAAGACGAACCACCATCATCAACCACCCCAGCCGAGCCCACGCGAGGCAGACGAGAAGGGCAATGCCCCGCCCGCCACATCACCAGCACCACCAATCGTCCCGCTCTCGATCGCCAGCGCGCTGCAGCAGCAGAAGACACGTCGCCGTCGGGGCTCGCTGAGGAAGGTCGCGCTGCTGGGGCGTGGGGCGCAGAGAGAAGCGGCGCGAGGCCAGCCGGGCCAACCTGAGCATCGACGTCAAACAAGCTGAGGCGTGGGGCTCGGAGATGATGAACAGCGGGCAGGATGAAGAGGGTAGCGGGTTGGGGCTGGGGATATCAGATGCCACACCCCGTCCCTCGATGGACGGATACGCGAGGAGGTCCACCACCACCACCACCACCACCACAAACAACACTGCACCTGCCGTAGCAGCAGCCACCACCCTGCTCGCTTCGACAGCCGGGGGAAAGTCGAGGCCCAAGGTGGAAATCGACGAGCCCACACCGACTAGCCCCACGATCAGTTACACGACGACGGACGATGAGGACGCGCTGCTCATGCGCCCCAACCCGTCGAGGCCGCGGCGCCCCGGAGCTCGCATCGTTGAGCTCTGGGTCGGACAGCTACTTTGGCCATATCGAGGCCATGCCCACGCGGAGGACAACCATCAGCCGGGCTAGGTCGCCACTGATCGCGGCCACGTCTCTGCTGACGACCGAGGACGACTGGGACTACTCAGAGACGGAGTGGTGGGGATGGGTCATCCTGGTCGTGACCTGGGTCGTATTTGTGGTGGGCATGGGCTCAGTGTTTGGTGTCTGGGGCTGGGCCTGGGACGTCGGCACGACGCCCTATGCACCGCCCGAGCTGGAGGACGATCCTACCCTGCCCATCACTGGATATTATCCCTGCCTGATGATATTAACTTGTGTGATGGCTTGGGTGTGGGTGGTGAGTGCCTGGGTGGGCATGAAGTACTTCAGGCATGCCAAGATCAGCGGGGACTGAGTATACTACCAAGAGCTTTTGAAGTCTCACCACCGCTTAAACTACCATATATACTATAACTAGGGTGCGAGTGAGTGGCCCAGAAGTATTCCACAGCTTGAGCAGAGAGCCATCTGTATGCAGAAATCACGGGAGTGACTACATCGCGCAGCCGCAGAATCATAATCGATATACAATCACATCAACCGAAGGCGTTCCGGTGCCAAATAATGCAGGATCACAGTACGCAGCAGAATTCTCTTATGGATCGATGAACGTCCATGTGAGAAGATGATGTGGTTCGAGGGCAGTCTGCAAGCAGTCATCAACCACGGCGCAGGACCAAGGGCACACAAGGCTAGGACCATGGTCTTGTTTGAACTGGGGGTGTTGGTGCTCTAAGCTGGTATAGAAGTGCTGCTTCAGGCGAGCCCGTCATGATGAGCTGCCCAGATCCTGTAGTATCTGTGTCGGGCTGCTGGCTGCAGACGGCGGGCATTGGGGAGGCTGGTGAGCCCCTCTCAGCCTCACGGCCCCACTGCCAGCACAGGCCTCCAGCAGGCCCCCTCATCCGTGAGGCTGGCGTTGAGCATTTGAAGACACTGCCAGACGGTTCGAGCAGGGCAGCGAATCTTCTACGCTTAGTTTACTCGAGGATCCCCTCTGTGCGCACAACAACCTACATCTCCGGTTCCTGACGCCGACAACATACAGCTCAGCCACTGCAAGCCACGAACCTTGAAGTGGAAGAATTCCTCCTTCTTTGATGTCGTCGCCTTGAGGTGTGAGAGTGGGCCTTTCCCCAGGAAGCTAGCCGCCTGTCCTGGCCAATCAAGACAGCCCAGCCGCACCTGCGGAAGACGGTAGAACCCAAAAGTCGATAGAACCTGCTGGAATTTCCATCCGCACTAGTCTGCGCCAGGGGGGGGGGCAGAGCATTATTTTTTAGCTGCCCGCAGCTCTCACTTCTTCTATCAACCAGCTCGCAATTCCTTTCCTTCCACAAACCAACCAACCCAACACACAAACACTTTCCCATCTTCGCACTCTTGTACGCAAGATCTCTTTCTTCCCTCAGACATCGCAGCCGTAGCGTTTCTGAGTTCCCTTTTCTCTCTCTCCATTTTCCAGTGATACCCAAAAGGTAAGCAGCAACAAAACCCACACCTCGTCGACAGCTCCCCCTGCCCCAGCCAGCCCACCCCTCTGCACTGTCCCAGCAGAGAGCTTCACGCCGATGAGGACCGTCATTCCTGCTCCTACGATTCTATCGATCAGGGCCTCTACCCTTAGTCTTCCAAACCACGTTGTTTAGGCTGGGATGGAAGCTGTTCGCTCGCACTGCAGACAAGGCTGCCCGTTGTTCCTTCGTTTCCACAGCGACCCCGCCACACATTTTAGCAGACCAGCCCCACCACACCCCAGCACCATCACCACCACCTTGAACAATTTCCCTTTTTTTTTTCCGCCCTCCTTCCACACAGGATTGCTAACTCTCGCCCGCAGTCTTTCACGAGTTTACGATCCTCCTGCCCAACATGTCTGGCGAAACCTTCGAGTTCCAGGCTGAGATCTCTCAGCTTCTCTCCCTCATCATCAACACCGTCTACTCCAACAAGGAGATCTTCCTCCGAGAGATTGTCTCCAACGCCTCAGATGCCCTCGACAAGATCCGCTACGAGGCCTTGTCCGACCCAAGCAAGTTGGACTCGGGCAAGGACCTGCGTATCGACCTCATCCCCGACAAGGCGAACAAGACTTTGACCATCCGTGATACCGGTATTGGTATGACCAAGGCTGTAAGTATTATGTCTCTGTCGGACACGCTTTCGGGCCTTCCGATCTGTCCGGTTACATGCTAATCACAATCTGTAGGACCTCGTCAACAACCTGGGTACCATTGCCCGCTCTGGCACCAAGCAGTTCATGGAGGCCCTTACCGCTGGCGCTGATATCTCCATGATCGGCCAGTTCGGTGTCGGTTTCTACTCTGCCTACCTCGTTGCGGACCAGGTCAAGGTCATCTCGAAGCACAATGATGACGAGCAGTACATCTGGGAGTCCAGTGCCGGTGGTACCTTCACCATTGCTCCCGACACCGAGGGCGAGCAGATCGGCCGTGGTACCAAGATCATCCTCCACCTCAAGGACGAGCAGACTGAGTACCTGAACGAGGCCAAGATCAAGGAGGTCATCAAGAAGCACTCTGAGTTCATCTCGTACCCCATCTACCTCCACGTCGAGAAGGAGGAGGAGAAGGAGGTCCCTGATGAGGACGCCGAGGTCGAGGAGGTCACCGAGGAGGGTGACGACAAGAAGCCCAAGATTGAGGAGGTCGACGACGAGGAGGAGGGCAAGGAGAAGAAGCCCAAGACCAAGAAGATCAAGGAGACTAAGATCGAGGAGGAGGAGCTGAACAAGCAGAAGCCCATCTGGACCCGCAACCCCTCCGATATCACCCAGGAGGAGTACGCTGCCTTCTACAAGTCCCTCTCCAACGACTGGGAGGACCACCTCGCCGTCAAGCACTTCTCCGTTGAGGGTCAGCTCGAGTTCCGTGCCATCCTCTTCGTTCCCAAGCGTGCTCCCTTCGACCTCTTCGAGACCAAGAAGACCAAGAACAACATCAAGCTCTACGTCCGCCGTGTCTTCATCACTGATGACGCCACTGAGCTCATTCCCGAGTGGCTCAGCTTCGTCAAGGGTGTTGTCGACTCTGAGGACCTGCCCCTCAACCTGTCTCGTGAGACCCTTCAGCAGAACAAGATCATGAAGGTCATCAAGAAGAACATCGTCAAGAAGTCTCTTGAGCTGTTCACCGAGATCGCCGAGGACAAGGAGCAGTTCGACAAGTTCTACTCTGCCTTCTCCAAGAACCTGAAGCTGGGCATCCACGAGGATTCTCAGAACCGCCAGGTGCTCGCCAAGCTGCTGCGTTACAACTCCACCAAGTCTGGTGATGAGCTGACCTCTCTGGCCGACTACGTCACCCGCATGCCCGAGCACCAGAAGAACCTGTACTACATCACTGGCGAGTCCCTGCCTGCCGTCTCCAAGTCTCCCTTCCTTGACGCTCTCAAGGAGAAGGGCTTCGAGGTCCTCTTCCTGGTTGACCCCATTGATGAGTACGCCATGACCCAGCTCAAGGAGTTCGAGGGCAAGAAGCTGGTGGACATCACCAAGGACTTCGAGCTCGAGGAGACCGAGGACGAGAAGAAGCAGCGTGAGGAGGAGGAGAAGGAGTACGAGAGCCTCGCCAAGGCTCTCAAGAACGTCCTCGGCGAGAAGGTCGAGAAGGTGGTCGTCTCCCACAAGCTGGTCGGTGCTCCTTGCGCCATCCGTACCGGCCAGTTCGGCTGGTCTGCCAACATGGAGCGTATCATGAAGGCTCAGGCTCTCCGTGACACCTCCATGTCGAGCTACATGTCTTCCAAGAAGACCTTCGAGATCTCCCCCAAGAGCCCCATCATCAAGGAACTCAAGAAGAAGGTCGAGAACGACGGCGAGAACGACCGCACTGTCAAGTCGATCGTTCAGCTCCTGTTCGAGACCTCTCTGCTTGTCTCTGGCTTCACCATCGACGAGCCCGCCGACTTCGCCACCCGTATCCACAAGCTGGTCTCTCTGGGCCTGAACCTGGATGAGGAGCCTGAGGCTGCTGCTGACGCTCCTGCCGCCTCTGACGCTACGCCTGCCGCTGAGACCGGCGACAGCGCCATGGAGGAGGTCGACTAAATGCTTAATACGGAGCTCGGGTTTATAGGTTATGGCGATCGCATAAAAAATGGTTAGGAGTTTGGTACGGGTTCTTCGGTTTTCTTAATGACGCTCCGACTGGCATTCTCGCCAGTGCAGCCTGCGCGATAATATCATCTCTTTTTTTGCCGGGATGTATTCTAGTATCTCTCGGAAAGGGTGAGCAGAACGGCACAATCCCAGGTAGACAATGATGATTCAATGCTAGATCAAGACATGTCCCTTCTGCGTGCTTTGTGACCTGTGACTCCTTGCGCCTACTACGGTCATTAAGGCCTCTTGGCCTGTCTTTGCTCTACAGAATGGTGCCACAGGCCCCTTCTTGAGGCGGATCGGTGCCGGAGGTTCCCTTGTACCACGTTGCGGCCTCGCTATGCCATGAGACCTTCTTGACCTTTGAAGTGGCCGCGCTTTTGTAACTGCAAAATAGCATGATAAAGCTATATGCGCCAGTGACTCGCTATTGAGAGGACTGGCGAGGGACCAGGTTTGACCTAGCCACTTTAAAGTGCTTCCAAAGGTCCTGATACATGCAGCAGACGGTGGCTTCATTCCCACCCCATGCCAGGTGAGCCCCAGCTGTTGTTTTAGATGTCATCCCGACTGGACTTTTGGCGACAGAGAGATTCTTGCCCACGACGGCTACGCCCATATACAAGAGCGAGAATAGCACCAGTGACCACCGTCAGGCCTACCCAGGCAGAGATGAAGATCCAAATCCCTCTAGACATGGCGATACCAGCTTGCCTGTCAAATTGGAAAAAGTTCATACCAAAGATGGACTATTGCCAGCAGGGGATCAGCATGTGTTCGGAACGGTTTGTCAAGCCGAAGAAGACTCACTGTTACGAAGCTGCCAGGCAGATAGATCGCGGAGACGATCGTGATCACTCGGACCACCTCGGTCTCATTCGCCGAGTGCTCTGATATCACCGCCAACTTCTTCGTCACGACGCTAGTCTCCTCTGCGAGCTTCTTCATCTCCAGGTTCAGCCTCGCCGCCTGTCCCTGGTTGTGGAGGTCCACGGTGAGACTGATCTATACTCGCGTCAGATGGGATATCCTCATTCTACCGGCCAGTGTGCTACGTATTCTGGCGAGAAGACGGGACCCACAAGATGGATGGTGTTGTCGATGCGGTCTTTCAGCAGCTTCAGGCTTTTTCACGTGGCTCCGAACACTGTTCTCCACCGACAAGATGGAGTCTGTACTGCTGGAAGATACTTCCATGCTCAGGCGAAGCGAGGATAGCACCTGGAGGTTGCTCATGCAGTACCCAGATGCCAAGTCCGTGTAGTCTTTGAGCATGCGTAGTCTTCGGAGCTGTCCAAAAGACTCTCTCCCAGCATCCGAAGTGTCTGCAACCGCTGCCAGGGTATTCTGTTGGCAGATGAAGGAGAAGAGTGTTGGAGGTCAGTGTTGAAAATTTGTACACAGGCTTTCCTGATACCAGCACACGTCACTCACGATCCGATCATAGTCTTCCCCCATCCATCTGAGGTATGGTCTCCAGTACTGAACATAACACTGCAGAATCACGTTGTGCAGACTGGCCGGATTCTCGAACACGCTATGCAGGAGATCCGACGGGTCCCGCGCTTCCGCATCAGTCGACGTCAGCTTTCCGTACAACATGCTCTCTTTGCTGCAGTGGATCAGTATGTAGAGATCGCGATCAGCTTCATGTCGATGGTACACCCCAAGATGCCGGGTCGACCAGGGGTTCTTGCCCTCGCGGTGATTTGGCTCCATGTAGTTCAGTTTATAAAGTAACTCAACTATCATGTCATCAGCTCTTCATGTGTATCACGAAGTAGGAGTCAACACTGACACCCTTGGCTCTCGTTCTCGTAGAAAGCATCGTTCCCATCACAAGCCTCGGTATGCTGTGGCTCGTCTCCGAATGCCAGCAATATCTGAAGAAACTCAGGCCGCACATGGTATGAGTCCAAGAGTCTCGCCACCCAGGAGGTGCTTATATTCAGCGGCTCTATTGTGCTGTCGGCAGAAATCGAGCTTGCAAACAGGACGGGCAGCATTAGCTTCGGTGCACAGCTGTCTCGGAGACACGGCGTGTGAAGTTGCAGGCAGTTCGTAACATACATGATGCGCGTTCCCTGCCATTCTGTGCTGCAGAGGAATTGGGAAACATGTTCTTTTGTGTGGATCCTGACCGAACGAATGGTATATAGAGGCCCGTAAGCTATGTGGCACGATTGCAGGGCGGCTTCTATTAACTTACTGTCTATCAGGTCGGACACCACAAAATCGCCGCCATCAGTCAAGAACACTTCATCAGGCTGTACTTGCTGCTCGCTCAGCAGCTCGAGAATGCGACGGTGTGTAATCATGGCTCAGGAGAAGGCATGCCAAGCTGTATCAGAGGGGTTCTGCAGGTGGAACAGGATCTCCAGGGCCTCGGGTTATCACCTCGGTCTGGTCCAAAGGGATATATTCACTATCGAGGGATCCGGGGAATAATTATGGAATCAACAACCAGACTCGGTATTCAACATTGAGGTAATATTCAACTTTGGACTATGAAGTTTTGCTGAAAAAGCCTTGAGCGATGAGGCGGAGTGGTCCAGCATTGGCATGATCATGAAAGTGAGATTCTAGATCAGAGGCAGTGGTGGGCGGGGAGCACCTGTGCAAATTACCTAACAACAAATCAATCTCCCTCGCTCCTGTGGATAAATGCCCTGCAGAACACTCTCTGCTACCCCGCCCCTGAAGGTCGAGATAAGCCCCGCCACAGTTGAAGGATGAGCCACCAAAGCCCCGTGCTGGGCAAGACTTAGTTCTTACTCTTCCTCCTGGCACAGCGTGGGTGTGTCACACGGTAGCCCTCACGGCCGCAGCGCTGTTCCGAAACGGGGGGTCTGAGGATAATCGTGGTAGATCGGCCCTTCGTGAGGACGCAGCCGGCTTCTGCGGTCCTTGATGCATGCTGCCATCTCCCTGGCAAGTCTAAAGTCAGTAAAGCTTCGCCAAAGAGCCCATAGCCGGAAAGCCTTGCCTTAGTTGGACCTGCACATGAGCAAGAATCAGTTCTCTGCTGCCTGAAAGAAAGAAAAAAAAAAGGATAAAACATCCATCACCTGAGGGTTGCATAATCTTCAATGGGACACTAACCCTAGATAGATTTTCAGGACAATTGAAGCTCCATTGGTTGCAGATATGCTGCAGCAGAAACATCAGTTCAGATCAAGGCCGTGGCGCAGGCTTCCAGGAGGGGGGAGGAGGTACCTGGATGTTGAAATTATAGACGGCGGGGTACTTCTCTTGCAAATAGCTGGCTAGTTCTGACAAGGTAACCACATATCGGCTATATTTCGGGGGCATGACGACCTTCTCCATACTGGTTCTTGAGTGTGGCGGCGAATGCAGCAGGTCAGAGAGTCTCGAGGCGACAGCAGCGATGGAGTTGAGAAAGACGAGGTTTCGCAGCTCGCGCGAGAGACATGGTCCCATTCATATCCGGACATTTCAACCTTGGATTCTGAGTGAACAGACGTTAGGTTTCCACGTTGCAGCCTAGCATGCTCATCCTTCGACCGGTGGGACACGGCGAGGACGGTGCTTCCCTGCAGAATAGCCAAAAAAAAAAAAAAAAAAGCAAAAGAAGGAATAGAACACGCGGACAAAAAAGTGACACTCAGGCTTCGGCCCCCCGACCCAGCCCCCCCCTCCCCGGGACCCATCCCATGTGCAGCTATGCAAGCCACACTGATATGCACCATGCAGCAGCTCTACTATGCCTAACATGCAGGTGCTGCAGATGCAGCCGACATGCCGTCGCGATTGCCCTACCTCCAGAGCAAGGGCTGACGTGTCCGTCGGAATACTTGATCGAGCGCATCCTGGGCAGCAAGACATCAAAGAGTCCAATATTAGTCCTCTCAAGGGTGGCAAGCAGTACACCCGTGGCGCGTACAGCCTCCTTCGGAGCGCTTCTCAACATGTCTCTGCGATAGGGAGGATATAACCAGTAAACTGCAATAAGTGACATACAGGGATGAAGAAAACAAGGCGAATACGAATGTCTCACTGCAATGGATCAAAATTTCCTGCCTGCTAAGTATTATAACGCTACCGAGCAGTCGGCTACAGGCTTGCAGCTGGGAGAACAACCTCTAACCCCTCTTAGGTACAAAAAGTCACACAGCCTGCTTCTGCCTGCTTTTTTTTTTCTCTCTTTTCCTCCTTTCCTTCTAATCCTCGGCATGATCGGTTTTTTTGTCCTTGTTTTTTTTTTTTTTAAAATCCCCCATTGACCCAAATAAAAGCACTGTTTTCCCAAGATGGCAGGTGTCGAGGATGACGTGGCAAGGCCTCAACTCCGGTAAGAAAATTCCCAGAGTACATGCGCGAGTATCGCGGAAGGCCTGAGTTGTAACCTTTTTTTATCCCACCAGGCAGGAACTCACTAGCTTCCAAATCCTGGTACGTGTGACACCTGGAACGACGATCGAACTCAATGATGCACGGGCTGATAAGGCTTTAACCAATAGTGCATCGTCCTGAGTGGTCTTATAGGCACCGGCGTCTTCGTCACGAATGCTGACGCCCTACAGCTGGCTGGTCCTGGCGGCCTGCTGCTCTGCCTGAGTCTGCTCAGTGTCATCACGATCGGTGTCAGTGAGACAGTGAGCCACCTGGTCCAGCTCTTCCCCGCTCCCAATGCAGTCTTCGAATACGTGTCAACATTCGTGGACCGTGAACTGGCCTGGGTGATTGGACTTGCATACTGGTCCGTTCTTTCTACTCACGTCGTCTGAGGGTGTGGGAAACTCACCTTGTGCATCACAGGTATGCATGGACTTCTGTCTTTGCTACTGAAATGCTGACAGCAGCGACCATTATTCGATATTGGAAAGCATCTCCCTTGCTAACTTCTATAATTTCCTACGTCGTGACCCCTCTGGCATTGGTCTTCATCAACACTCGTCATGTCCAGGTATCATTATGACTCAATCCCTCGTCCTCGGTCCTCCTAGCATGGCTTGCTTATACAGCTCTAGGTCTTCGGCTGGATCGAGAGCATCGGAGGAGTCCTCAAGGTCTTCCTCATGGCCGCCCTGACCATTGCCATTTATCATGCGGCCGACTCTAGTTGGCCTTCCCTCTCCCGTCCTTCTTACGATACATCGCTACACTGCTAACACTTGTCAAGATAATGATGGAGGCAACAAGGGGCGTACGTGAACTCCAGCACATCTGCTCCTCAAGCAGGCAGCTTACCAGACCTCTAGCCATTAATATCGGAATCGCCCCCAACCAACAGTACACCGATCATGTCGGTGTTGCGATCTGGTGAGCTCTAGTGCTGCTGGATCGAACCACGATGTTCAGGCACCGCTGATCGAGACCTAGTGTGGCACTGCCCCTCGTGGCGTGGAGTTTCGGTGGCATCGAGAGTACAACCATGGCAGCTTTCGAGACACGGCCTCTACGCCGGCAGGGTGCGCACCAGCAGCCAAACTATAATGCTCATCCTCCATCCGGATTCTGGAGATATTTCTCACGGCCGATCAATCCCCCTAGCCCTGCCTGGAATCCAGAGGCTGGTTCCGACCAGCACCGTGGTGACCGAGATATGAAGAGTCTGAAGGACATAGCATGGGCATCTAATTCCATTCACTGGATTGCTATCCTGCTCTACCTACTCTACAGCCTGGCGATAGCCCTCACCGTTCCTTGGGACTACCTCTCGGTCCCCTGGATCTTTTCACTGGAGGGTCCTACTATCAACTTTGGGAACAGCACTTGTGGAGACACTTCAATGGCCGTGTTCGTGCCCTTTTGTAATCACACAGCTAGCCCTATCGATGAACACAAATACTCGCCAAATTTCTACCTGCCAGGTCTGGCGGACTTTGTTAATGCCTGCCTGCTGTATAGCGTTGTGTCATGCGGAAACACGGCTCTTTATATGGCCAGTCGTACCTTGTACGGCCTGGTCAGCAGCCCGGACCTGGAAAATGGAGCCAATAGATACGTCCGCGGCATCACCCGGACTGTTGGCTCAGTTGATCCAAGGTCCGGGGTTCCCGTGTACGCTGTTGGCCTATCTTATTTGATCTTTTGTTGGGTTCCGTGGCTTGGCTTCAAAGATGACGAGGAGTGGCTGGGCATGGAGGATGTGAGTCTGGAGGAGCCCTCGAGCTTGAGGCATGACACAATTACTGACCTTGAATCTAGGTTCTTGCATTCCTTTTCGTCTCGTCGAGCATGGCCTATATTGTGGTCTGGACAGCTCTGTGCCTTGCATTCATTCGATTCTGGTACTGGTATGTTCTCAGACATGTTAGGCACATCTCGGCACATTATTTACCGTTTAACAGGGCTAGAAAGTGCGCAGATGGTCTCGACCCTGACCATCAGCGGTTTTGTGAGGCAAAATTTCGTTACAGCTACCGAGAACACGTGCATTACATTGTTCCGCAGCCTCTTGCTGCACTGATCGGCTTGGCGGGATGTATTCTCCTCATCATTGCGTCGAGCTCGATCTGGTGGAACATCAGGGCCCCGGTCTCAGTGGCCTGGCAAGCGGGCGTATATTTTATTGTAAGTGACCGCACCTGATTTGTGTGCCTTGTCTTGTTTTATTCACACCTACACTCGCAGGAGGCAATTATGCTGTTTCTCTGGGTCGTGTTAAAAACAGCGTCAGGCTGGAAGAGATTATATGTTCACCTGGAAAACAACCCTTCGGAGCTCCAGGAGTGTCTGGACAACCTCGTACGGGCGGCTTTGGAAGGTGTGAGACGAGAGGGGGATGAGATGGCATCTCTGGAAAATGACAGCACCGCGAACGAGCAGGAAAGAGACTCATCGCTTCCTGACATGCCAATCTTCGGATCGCCGGGCGAGATCACCTCTAGCGCAAGCCATTTCTCACGGAGAACCTGAGAATAGTAGTAAAGGCAAGGAAGTTTTGAGGGTGTGCCTTGCAGTGCGATCAGCGTTCACGTAGACTCGTCCACACTGGACAGTAATTCATCCTATAGGCGGAGTTTTCTCTCTTTAGAGGGATGTCATGCCAACTCGTTCAGCTATGCTAAAGTATACAATGATTTGTCAATCTTTACCTGGATCATCATCAGCCTCGAAATGCGAAGACTAGTTATATTTAACCCATGCCCTTGACCCCCCTGGCATCAAAACGACACAAATGCTGGCACAAGCCGCCGGCGGTAGTCACCTGAACACAGGCCCGAGGCTCATGCAGAAAAGTACGCAAGTCTCACAGTCCCTTTTAGGTTAGGATGCGCATGGAAAGCAACCATCCATGAAAGAACAGGCTGCTGAGAGGTACCACGTACACGCCTCAGCTGAGAGAGATGCGCGCGGCTCCCAGTGACCTTACATAAAACTCGATGCGCCACTGCAGCTTAACATGGATGATACATGACCGAAACTTTGTACCTCACTCTCCACATTTTCACACCACCACCAAAGCAACATGGCAGAGACCACACCGGTAACGGGTTCTCGGCCCAGCATCGACGACAAGATTGCGACGAACAGGGACGCTTATCTAAGTGAAGTAATCTCTCCCCGCCTGGAGAACGCCAAGCACTATGTAGGACGCCGAGACTCCTCAAAAGAAGTAGCCTTCTTTTGTCGTTCAGAGCTGGAAAGAATATGGGACGCGGAGGCCGTCAAGACCGTCTTCTACAGATTAAATGAGACGCAACAAGAGGTCATCAAGGACCGGCTTCTTCTTTTCATTTCCTTCCTCGCCCTCGTCGGTATCGAATCGTCCTGGCTCTCCTCGTGCGAGGATCGGCTGTTCAGCCAGCATGACAGAGTCTCACCGAGGTTCACCGACGATGACGGGCCGCTGTCGAGAGAGAAGCTCGTCAACACATTAGCTTTCCCCCTCGCGCGAGCACGTCAGTGGAAGGAGCAATACATGTTCAGACCGGCGACGATAATACTTGATCCCGACGGATGGGAAATCCAGAGGGTCGACTGGCATCAGCCCTTGCCTTTCGAGAACCCAAATACGACGCATCCGATCCTAGGTAGTCGCGGAGACTCTCCTACCACGGGTGAGCTGGGATCGGGGACAGTGCGAGTGAGTGGCCAGGGCCAGATACCTCTCCAACAGCCCGACCATCTCTGCTAATTAATGCCAAACAAAAGTTATACCAGATCCCTCAGGAGTATGCTATTACTGGAAAAGCTGGCGCAGAGTGGAAACCGGTCCGTCGTGGAATCTCCTCGGGCAGAAAGATGTGTGTCTGTTATGCTAATGATTTTCACAGCAATCACCACCACTGGTAGTTGTCAAGTCATTTTCTGCCAGTCAGCGTGTGGTAGACGAGGTGAAGAACATGGTATTTCTGAAGCAGAGCCTGACACGAAGCCCGAGCATTGCTATACACGATGCTATCATTGAGCAGAGGTCAGAGGCTGGCGCTTGTTACAGCATCATCCTGCCATATGCGACCCTGGGCGATCTCTCTCTCTTTCTCCGCGATGGGATCTCCGTCGATGAGAACAACATCATGTGTCCAGTCTACGACATCAGCGAGAAATTTCCCCGTATTGCGGAAGAGCCCCACGGACTCGCCTCGGCACTGCTCGAACAGTGCAATCAGTTGGCCAAGGCCTTGAGGTTCCTCCACAAAGGCTTCGTCACAAAGGACAACGAGTTCAGGGTCTTCTGTGCCCATCTGGACCTCAAGCCCCAGAACATCCTCATATTCGCCGAGCCAGGGGGGATGGTCGGCAAGTGGAAGCTCTGCGACTTTGGGATCTCAGTCTTGCGAGCCAACCCCTTGCAGTCCACTCAGCCTCCGGACTCGGGGATTCTTGCCGTCGGAGACTTGCGCCTGAAGGCCATGGGCAAGACAATTGTGACCATCTCGAAGCAGCAGCCGTCCACATACCAGCCGCCAGAGATCGAATTTCCTGTCGCGATTCCAGCTGACCGCGGTGGGCGATCGATCGACATATGGTCCTTCGGCACAATCTTTGCAGAAGTACTAGCCTATGCTTCCAGGGGATCCTTCGGTGTCGAAGAGCTACGTCAGCGTCGGATTCTTCGCACCCGCCGCAACACACAGCTTTATTACGAGAACGACCTGTTTTATACCTTGCGGCCCAGAGACCCTCCGAACCCACCGTTTCCAGTCTATTGTGAACTTCGACACGAGGTACATGAGTGGCTGAGCGAGTTCACCAGCGACACAGCTTCGTCGACCTCGGACCACCCATGCTTCAGGTGCTGGGCAGACTGTGTGAGGCACATTCTAGAAGTGGACCCCTATAAGAGACCTGAAGTCAAGACCCTCACCAAGGACTGGCTCCCTGGGCTGATCGAACACTCAGCAGCACATGGGGAAGCGCACCTACAATTCAGGAATCCCGCTCCGAGAAGAATCAGCGATGGCTCAGCTTGGTCAGTCCCGGTTCGCGACGACTTCCCCGAGGAGCCGCTCCGATTTTTAAATACATCTGCGCCGGGGGAGCCCGTGACTGCGGCCGTCACCAACGACTCTTCGGGGACGAGTCGACATGCTGAGAACTCGTCCTACACATCAAGTAACCACCCGTCTTCGACCGGCGCGCTGAGCCTCTCGGGGTCCAGCATCGTGCTGACGCTCTCCTTCAGCCCTCCGCCGGTTGATCACGATGTTGATGAGAACAAGCTGGTGTACCTGACAGAGCAGAGCATAGAGATTGTTGACCTTACTGTCTCGAAGAATTCACCAAACGTGCAGCAGGCGCATGTGAAAATTCCTCTGGACCTGAACAAGTGCAAATGGAAGGGCATTCGGGTCGCCACTCCATACGCCGCAGTATGGGGTCTTGTCAAGAACACGCCAGTAGTAAGTTATAATCTGTATTAGTGCCTATGACACAGAAGGATGAGGCTGAAAGAAAAAAAATGAAGTTGAGGGTCTATAACGTCTCCACAGAGAGCTCGGCATGCTCGCAGGAGCGTTTGTTATTGGACATCGCAGACGTCTCGATGCATTTCGACTACCCCAAGCGACTCGCAGTGTCTCGAGAGGGTTACGTGGCCTTGTTGAAAGGTAGTGTCATCAGAATTTTCGATGCAAGGTCCGTATCATTATGGTTCGAAACAATATGGAGCATGTCACTTACTGTTGTCCTGCAGAAACCGTGACCCTTCCCCGAAAATGTCAATTTCCCTGCCGAGGCCAGGCATGATAACCAAGTTTGTCGACATTGACTTCGACGACGCCGGCTTAAGGCTATACGCCTGGGCCAATAGGGATATCCATGGCCTGCTGATTGTGTATGAGGTCTCCAGAAGTCTGCCGAAGGCAGTGCGGATCTGTCAGAGGCTATTCAAGGTTTGTCATTGGGTCTCCCTCGACATGCTCCATCACGCCGCTAATATGAGGGTAGAATCACTTTTCTGGACAAAAGATTCGGGTCATAACCACCCCATCCCATGACCAACACGAGTGCATCATTTCTGCCGGACGAAAGCTGTTCCTTGGTTGCGTCGATGAGGACCGCCGAAGGCATCTACTTGAAAAATACTCTCCTGGGCCAGGCTGGACGCCACAACCTGCACCGGAACCTCCAGAAGGGTCGGATCTCGTCGCAGCTTGTGCTCTGTATGGATCAATTGTGACCCTGCAGGGCAACAGGCACCATCTGCGGAGGAAGGCCCAGATATTTCAGCAGGATATTGGGCCAAGGGACAGCATCGACTTCCGGTCGCAAAAGTTACACGCAGAACTCAAGGAAGCGCCTGATCCTCACGATGTAAATACAGTGGTCAAGATGAGTGTCATGTCATGTAGTGATGCTGATGGCCAGGCTGCAGTGGTTGTGTCCCACAGGAAGGGCAAGGTCGAGGTGTGCACCTAGATGGGCCAGGGTATTTTCTGCAACGGAGTAGAGGGCTGATGTGCTTCGGCACGCAACCAAAGATCAATATCACACTTTCAAGAAGCTGACAAAGTTGAGGGCTTAGATGCCATCATCATATTGTGTGGTGCGCCATCACCAAGCTCGCACCGTTCTTGGCAGGACTGAGAAGTATCTGCTGGTTTTACGGAGGTGTATCTGGCACGTATTATGTCGTGTGTGGTGAGCCTACGTGTAGAGTAAATGAAACAAGCAAACTAATCTGGAACCTCCTAGCCGAGTGGATGGCACTGTTTGCAAACTCCCCTGACCGCTCGTAAGAAACGAGCACAACATGTTTGACAGTAATTATCTTCTGCAATCACGGAGCACACCGGTTTCAACACGGACCTCTCCTGCTTATACATTAATCCCGTCTGGATCCTTCCTCCCCTCCAAAGGGCTTCCTAGCTACACCATTCGAATACATCATACATACCATGGCCTGATTCTATCGCTCCTCACTACAAAGCGTAACCGGAACCACGCAGGCCAGCACACCTTGGATTGTTTCCAGGACACAACACGGGCAAGGAGACAGGTCACAATCACACACACACACACTCTCTCTCTCTCTCTCTCTCTCTCTTTCTCTCTCTCACGCCGGCGCCAATAGTCCTGTTTCCACAACCACGGCAGCATGGGATCCTCGACAACAACCCTGGTCGCCGTACTCGCCATCTGCCTCACCACGCTCCTCGCCCTCTTCATCTTCCTCTACCGCGTCTACTGGGCGGACTGGGCGGACCGAATGAAGCCGCAGGCCAAGCAACGCCGGCGTGGTCGCAGCGGGGACGATGAGGAGGCCGGCTAGTACGCCGTGCCCGGGGGGGGGGGGGTGAGGTGTGACTGAACATCACCCTGCCTGATACGGTGGGGTGGTAGAAGTGTTGAGTGTTTGGGTAGGAGGGAGAGAGTGAGAGAGGAGAGGGAGGAAAACACCCCTCGCGGGGGCTGACAAGGACTCTCGCACGGCTCGCGAGATTCCGTCAAGAGATTTTTTTATGGTCTCTGAGTGTGACTGAGCATCAGGCGGCTTTCTCTCACCACCAGAAGAATTTGTTGGTCACTCTGTTGATTGTCTGTAACGGCTCCGTCCGCTCCACTGCAGGCTGGGCATTTGCACACAAAGGCTTTGTTCACATGCATTCTAATATTGTCGACAAATCACTCGAGTAGTGATGTGAAACAAGGTCGCGGGACTCGATTGCGTCAATCCTAAACACCATCGCTGGTATCCGCCCAAAGAGCAAAAAGTCTTGTGTCCCTTGAATGTCTCCGGCCTCAGCACACCCGACAAGCACAGAGGCCGTGATACGGGAAACCAAAAAAAAAAAAAAAAAAAAGTCGGGCCAGTCAGAGAGAACCCATGTACAGTGTAGAGGTAGCTTTTCCGAATGTTCTTTTCGGTCCTCTAGTTCAAAAAAACAATCTAAGCAATGTGTCTTTGGGAAAACGAAAGTGGTGAAGGCGGTCCCCATCCAATCTCGCTGCCAGACGCCCGCCGTCCCTTTTAACCATGGCTCCTGTCTGCCCCCACCCATTCTTCATGCTGTCGTTGGATTTCGATTTCGCGTGGATTGTATTTGAAAACCCCTTCCTTCTAACCGTTACGCCGTCAGCCAAGGCGACCGCATTCCAGCGTGGAACCCCGGCCTGTCTGAGACAGAGAGGACTTCCCAGGTGGGAGAGGTCGTTGCTCTTCCTTCGTCCTGTCATATAACCTCCTGTCCCTCTTCCGCCTCGCGGAACTTGAGACCCCCTCGACGGCGATGCCACCCTTGACCCAATCGGTGCCTGCGACTTTCTCGAGAGGCCATCGGCTCCTGGCCCGTTTGAGCAGACCTTCCGTGACCTCCATGGCACCAAGCATGCCTGCAGCCTCGAACTTCTTGGCATCGCCCTCGTGATCTCCGTCGTCTCCGGCAAACTTGACCCATTGCCACTCCACACGTGCGATCCGGTGACTCGTTCGGCTTCGCATGCGGAGGGCATCGCTCATTCCTGGGGGCGGATCAAGGGTAGCCTGCTCTCGAGCAGGGCGTAGAGCAACACGCCGACTGACCAGGCGTCTGTAGCACGGCCATTGTACTCCAGGCCCATGATGAGCTCGGGCGCCGCATAATCCTCGCTGCCGCAGCGAGTAGTCAGCTTCTCGTCGTCAGCGACCCGGCGGGACAGACCCAGATCCGTCAGGGTTGTCACGCTGTAGGGATACGTCTGCCAGTCGACGCTGCGATCAGCGAGCTCCTGGGGGGTGAGGTTGACGAGAACATTCTCCAGCTTGATGTCCCGATGGACGATGTGGCGCTCGTGAAGGTACTGCACCGCACCAACAAGCTCCGCAAAAGACCCTGCGGAGCAGTGAGGGCACGAGCAGGTCGGAGTGTGCGGTGGCCACGTCGAAGAGATCGCCGCCTGGGCAGAAAGTGAGGACCAGGATCGCGCGCGTCGGCTCGATGTTCCACGCCATGAGATCTACCAGGGACGGGTGGTGTACGCTCTGCATGATCTCCAGCTCCCGCTTCAGGCTCATCTCCACCCGCTCTTCCGAGGCGCCACCCTTGGGCCCATGTTCGCAGATCTTGACCGCAACCAGCGCTTTGCGGTCGAGACTCGATGCAGGCTCTGGCGTGAGGAGGCCGTTGTCGACCATGCTGTGCTCCGCCTCGATCTCATCCTCTGACGCGGATACGTGGCTGGTAGCCAGTACTACGCGGCTGAAGGTCCCCTGCCCCAGAGACTTGACGGCCCTCCATCTACGGAGCTTGCCGTCCTTCCGACCTCGGGCCTCAAAGTACTCGTATTTAGGGTTCAGCTTGGTGGTCGAGCTGCTGGAATCACTCGCAGTCACGGATGACTCGCTCGGCGGTGGGCTGGGCGGCTTCTCTATCGGGGTCAGTCCTCGGGATTCTGATAGGTGTGGTTCCCGTCGGAGGGAAGCATGATTGTGGGTGCCGGGGCGGGTGCCCGATACTGTGACCATACGCTTGGGAACGTTGACATGATCCGGCCGATACTCGCTGATGCTCCTGTTTCGCGTGTGTATCCTGGCCTTGGGAGCCTCCCTGTCGACGCTGCCGCCGTTGCTGCTGCTGCTGCTGCTACCGCTGTCCTCTCCAGCTGCGTCGCCCGGCCTTGCCAAGCTCTTTCGTTTTGACTGGTTTGCCACAGCCGAGGCGATCGACTCGCCGTTGCTCGTGACCAGTACCGATTCCGACATGATAGTGGGCAGCTGCTGCGATGCATCTCTCGAGGGCGGCCGGCCGTGGAGCCGCTTCCATGGACCTGGAGAGTCGCCGGAGAGCAGTGGTGACGGCAGAGGGGTGACATCGCCCATGGCGGTGATGATCGGGCTCGGGACGCGTGAGCTGGCGGCAGAGCGAGGCCGCGGCCAAAGGCGGCGGACTTGATGCTGGGCGTCCGCGAGATGGGCTTCAGGCTCGGGGCGGAGGATTTGCGAGACAGAGACAGGTTGGCGGGCCTGTGCGGGTCTTGGAGGCCCTCTGCGTGCGAGATGAGGTGCGGTTCGTCTGCGATAGGCGACAAGGTCGAGTGCTGGCCATACAGGGCATCGGTAGGTATCTGGATCGGGTTGCTGGGGGCGAGAGAGGGCGATTTGTGGTGGTCGTGGTGATCTTCGTAGCCCGAGTCGACGCGCTGTGGGGTCGAGTCTCCCGGCGGCAGGTTCACGATCGGAGTGGGTGGAGAGACGCTCATGGAGTGGTTGTGGTTGTCGTATCGCTGGGGAGAGTAAGAGAGAAAAGCTGCCGTCAGGGACGAGGGCAGGGCGTCGGGGCCGGAGGGAGATCGTGGGGGCTCGAGGGCAGCGCTCATGGCTGCGGTGCGGCTGTTTCGAAGGTCGAAATCGTGTAGGGCGTCTGTCGCAGGACCCGCCCTCAGGGAGTCGGAAGTTCTGCCGGCATGAATGCGACTCTGCATAGGACCTGCGGCTCGGGTGTCTGGGTGTTGCAGGGATTTGGTCTCTGGAGGTCGAGCAGACATGATCTGGACACCGACGGCGCTACGGCTCCGTCAGGTCACAGGTAGTGGAAATAGAGAAGACGGGCCGGGTAGGTGAGAGGAGAGAGCAGGTTCCTGTACACAGTAGGTGTGTCTGTCTGGTCGTCAGAAGCAGAGATCGATAGCCAGGATGTTGCCCGCCATTATCAGCGAGCCGCCTGAACAAGATTGGCTGCAGTCAACTCTGGCGGCAAGCCCGAGTCACAAACCAGACACAAACAAGGACCATGCCATGTGCCACGGGTGATTGGCGGGAGTCGGCGCGCGTGGTCTGCCTCTTGAGCGCAGCGCCTCCCGTCCGCCCGTGCTTCATGGTTCATGCTGTGTGGAGGTCTGTTGTTCTGTTGTCGTCGTGGTTCTGGGGCCCGAGGGAAACTTACAGCAGTCTTGTGTGCAGCAGGTCAACCAAGAGCAGACACTGAGCTGGATGGTCTTCTGGACAAACCCAAGTCTACCACAGAGCCCCGCGCATCAGCCCTAAGGATATAAGCGAGAGCGGGCGTAGGTGCTGGCGAGCTGGAATTGTGGAAACCAAGTGAGGCCGAGGAGGGCGGACTGAGAGAGGGCCGTCTTCTCCAGAGCAGTATTAGATATTATTGAGGGGAGGGATGGCTGAGATGTTATCGAGCCGCGTGTGGAGCTCACTCAGCCTTATGGTCAGTGCATGATCGTGTGTAGGAGAGCGGGTGTTTCTTGGCTGAAGGCTGCAGTAGGAGGAGGAGGAATAGGGAGAGAGGGTGGTGAAGGGAGGGGAGAGAGAGGATGGAGAAGCAAGGCGATGACGAAGAGGCTCAGTGGTGGTTGAAGGTCTCGGTGGGTCTCCTGGGAAGAAGAGAAGGGCGAGGTGCAGTGCAAGGTAACGTTTCTGCTCCCATACCACCAACATGCTTTAGGGAGGCAGTAGGCCGCAGCCAGGGGATGTGTGCTAAGGTGCCACTGTTCTACTGCCAAAAAGGCGCTGGGGACCCTCCCCCCCGGTGCACGCGTGTCCTGTGCCGGTGCCCGCGCCGGTTCAGGGTGGGGATGGAGAAGGGCCCCCGACAACCACTAACTAGAATGACATGCAGTGGCTGCCCATGTCCCCCTGGCGGCCCCCCTCACCCCCTCCTGCCGCCTTCCGCGCCTGACGAGGCTCGAGTGGATTTAAAAAAAGAAAGAGACTTAAAAAAAAAAAAAAAGGGATACACTGAAACGCTCTCGTCCTTTTTGGGGGGGTCGTTCCTCTTCTTTTTTCTTTTCCTTCTTCTTCTCTCGTGTCTGGTATAATCAATCTCCTCCGACAGATGAGTTATCACTGTGATTCCTTTATCTACAGTGCCGCCGTGGCTGAAGAGCTTACCTGCCAAGATGATCCCGCTATCTCACTTCCCTTGCAGGCTAATAACCTCCCACCCGGAGAACGATACGAACAAATTAACTACCCTCTCCGTCCACCGGTTTCCATCTCGAGACGCCTCATATCTACACCGGCAACAGGGCCTCCCACAGCCTGCCAGCCAGCCTGTCTGCCCACCAGTGCTGAAATTACGGTAATGTCATAATCAGCCTGGGAACCACGCGTCCGGAGGCACCGGTCTGGACCGGACGCATTAGCCCTTCCCCTGGTTGACAGTTCGGCCCCATCACACCCACCATCACCTGTCAGACTCAGTCGTCAGATGTTTGCCTCTCCCCCCAAGCGTCTTGAAGGGTCTTCTCTACAACATTCCCCTACTATAGTACGTGAGGTCGTGTCTCGTACCCCCACATTCGTAACCAGATGTGGCCAGCCTGCCCACCAAACAGCTGACGAGGCCACCCCCCCCACCCCCCGGGCTTCAGTCGTGGTTGTCGTCGCGAGCACTCCAAGCTTGCTCCTCCTGCTTTATGGGGTCGAGTCCTGGTCCTGATCCTTCTCACAATCCATGCGAGATAGCACATGGCAATCATGGGTTAAGTTAAGTTAGTAGGGTGAGTGACTGCCGCTATAGGTGGGCCTTTTAGGACTTGGCAGCGTTGATGCCCGCTGATTGCCAATTTCGAGGTAATAACTCTATGGTCCAGGTCCAGCCATGATTTTTGACTCTTCGATTAAGATGGAGAAGCAGAGAAGAATAGACATACTAAAAAGAAAGAAAAAAAAAAAGGAAGGAGAAAAAAGAGAGATCGCCCATCGATGAGTACTAGATCAGGCCGCTAAAGAACATGGCGCCAGCACCGTCTTCAGACCGTCGCGTATGCAATCAGCCACGAAACTGAACTCGTGACTCTTGATTTTTCTCGAGGTAAAAAGGGAAGAAGAAGAAGAAAAAAAACCATCCCGGCTGGGGGCTACACCAGTCATCTCCCAAGCTTGTTCACTGTCAGAGGCTAGGGCCAGAGCCTGCGAGTCATCAGTTTCGATATGCAGGCCCCATGCAGATTGTCCAGGCCTGTCAAAGGCGCATGCCCTGCCGCCACGCTCCTTCATTGGCTCACCACCGCGAAGCATCCTGTCGAGGGGCTCCCTTTTGCCCCCAACCTCATCCCTGAGTGGACCGAGATCAACGCCAGAACTGCTTCCTCTGAGGAATATATGATTCAGAACCTTGAGGTTGATAGATCTGACGTGTTCTGTAGGCCATCAGTCATATTTCGAGGTCGCCAGCCTCGGGGTTGTCCCATCGCTGACTTCAAGCCACAATTTGACGAAAGGACAACAGGCCATCCTCACGCAATTCCTCGGACAGGAGAGAGACTCATGAAATGTCACGAAATGAGAGGCGAGTGTCGATCGTACGATATAGTCGACTCTGAACACACACACACACACTGCAGAGCAGGCGATCCATCCCTGGCAGGACATTCCTCTCCCTCTCGGTGGCCTTCACAGATCCGACGCATCACATGCGCATGCACGCTTACGTTTGTTGGGTCACTATGTCTCTGCTACTTCCGAGGCCCTTGTTGTGCGCTGATTGGCTGGATCACCACAACTTTCTGGCTGGCGCAGAGTCACAACTGTATGTTCTATAGCTAGCACGCACCGAGTGGTGCTTTAGAGCATATCAATATGTTGAGGGTTCCTCCTCTGTCGAGGCAAATCTAGCGGCCTCTCTTTGCCTCATCCACCGCAACACGAGGAGTCTTGGGAAACAGCAGGTCAATCTTGGAACTCTGGTCTAGGTGATGACCCTGGTCGATGGTTTAAACCAGGATCCTCCTCTTCTACGTCGTCTAGGCTCAAGATGCTGCCACAGCGGCGTGTAATCCCTAGAGGTGACCATAGAGGACGGCAAGAACCGTACCACAGTTGAACATCCTTCATTATCCGTCTACGGCAGAGACCTGTCGCGGTGGGGGAGGGCAGACAGGCATGATGATGCGGACATGGAGGAAGCAATACCTGTCCGGACCGCATTTGCCGACCTGCGTCCGAATCCGTCAGACCTGAAGCTGCTGGTGACTTGGGTGTTCGGTATGACTCGTCTAGACTCTTCTTCTGCCCAAGGGGTTGTCGGTGTCAAGCGGTAGAACTATTTTCATTTCCACAAACAGCACTTCGCCTCCATGAAGATTAGGTATGCACGCTAAAGATGACATCACGCAGTTTCTGCCCGCAATATAACGTTGTCTCAGAGCGGTACAGAAGAGAGGGACCTGGCGCGGCCCGCTCGGCGAGTGTCCGGGAACGACAAGCCCAAAGGCGTGGTGCGCAGCAGGACGGGAGGGCGCAATGCCGGGGAGTAGTCTGGGACTACCGTCCGTCCGTGTGTCCTCTCGCCCGAAGTCAACCCGTCATCCGAATTGATGGATTCTCCCGTCCCAACTGTCTATGTCTCCTGGGCCTTGGTCCCGACTCCAGCTCTGGCTACGTGGCTGACGACTCGGACAGTGTCAAAGGGACGAGCCTAGGATGGTGCACTCTTGACAATTCTCACAAGCAACGCCGCTTCCGTAGAATGATCTCCGGCGGCAACGGCGAGCCGAAGGAGCCTGTGCCCATAGCGCGTTGACGGCGCCACACTACGAGATCTCGTCTTGGGGAAAACTAGCTCTATCAGAACGAGAGCGCTACGTTATCCTAGGCAGACAGGCCAGGGGACTTGCCCTCGGCCATCAACGTGGGAGCCTGCGTCGCCGAAGACACGGCAGCATTGGATGAGGACGTATCATCCCGCTGGATGATGTGAAGACCAGAGGGCTCTGGTGGGTGCGGCGGCTTGCCAGGCATCCTCGACTCTGCTAAGGGCTACCCGAAAAGGTGAGGCAGGCTGCCAGCGCACCTGTACCGCGTCTGTTTAAGGCTGAAGACTGTGGCTGCCCATACGTTGCATCAGGAGCCGGGATTCAGACACCTGGGATGGATCTTGTCACTTGATCTAGAGGCCAGCACCTGCGTGTCCGGATAACAGATCAAAACCTTCAGTTTGGATATTGGAGAATAAGAGGGCTAATTATCTTGACTGGAATCACCATACACGGTTCTTGAGCGCTTGATATGGCGTTGCAACGAGGAGACGGCGTCCTCATCCGATGTTCATTCATTACACCGCCAGCAGTTCCCCGCGGCCACGATTTGGCAATAAACATCCCAGGCTCTATCCTTACTCGCTTCGCCTGTTTCATTGCTTTCCTCCTCGGGTCTAATGAAACGAACGGCCCTGCATGGATATACACGTGCTCCAGGCTGCTCTGTAGACCTCCCATCATATCTTCCACCTCATCGTTAGACTCCTCGCGACGTTGCTGGCCGATGCTGACGTGAGGGTAATATGGCAGACTGCGAGGACGACAACGTCAAAGAAGACTACATCAGCAGCTTCTAACCTGAGTCGTATGGCCTACCGAGCCTATACAGAGGATCGTGTTGCTACCCACGGATGTCTTGACTCTACTACTTCTTTGCCATAGGGCTAAGATGAGTGATCATGTCTTCAGGTATAGAGATGCGTTATCGCAAGGGGAAAATAGCATGCTCCAGCAAGAGGCTGATCATCACCATTTACTACTGGACAATGAGCACATGACCTATGCTATCGGCAGCGTCCTTTACCTAGAGAGACATTCTATGGCCACACAAATTCAACCTTTAGCGACCCATGACAAGAAGAGGAGCTGCCTACTGTTCTGCTAAAAGAGAAGTAGAGAAAAAGAAAGAAAGAAAGAAGATCACTCTCTGGACAACGAAGCACGTCTTGGATCTGGGGCGGTACGGAGGAGTAGCCGGAAAGCCGGTGGTGGTGATTCATTCGCACCACCGGAATGGCAATCTAGATACGTCGGAAAGTCTCGACGGACCTCATCACCATGTGCAGTCCATGCCATGTCCTCAGCTCCCAGACCGTTCAAAGACATTATCCCATCAAACTGATTTCCAGGCCGACTACAGCGGAAACGTTCACACGCCTCAACCACACCCTTTAGTCACCTAGATGCGCCATCCCCGAGTCCAGCTATCAGAGGTCAACCTTGAGATCCGCACACTTCGAGTCCTCATCTTGCTATCCCCACCCTCGGCCACGGGGCTGCTGGATCAGGTGAAGCTCCTGACCGTCCACCCGTCAGGACTTGACCACGAAGCCTGTAAGAGCAGGCAGCCGAAGCAGGTGGGTCACACGATATAGGAGTGGGACAGGAGCATTTTGCGCATTTTTCAGCTGCGAAGTATCGGCTCGCACAAGGCTGGTGGGAATACTTGAGGTCCCTAATAGCAAGAGTATCGTCCGGATTGTCAGAGGATTATTCACAAAACTCCTCACCGTGCCAGATGGTGTTCCAAAATGTCACCCCTATCTCGAAGCGGAGCTGTATTTCACTGAGTAGAAGAAAGAAAAAAGAAAAGAAAAAATCCTCATGCTCAACATCAGACACGCCTTGTCATACCCATATTGCCCGAAAACCACCACGCAGGGTCTCGCCTGCTGGCAGTGATATACTCTAGGGCTGCTGAGATCCCAGTATAGGCAGGATGTCCCCTACTATCCGTCGCCCTCGTCCGGACCACGGCAGGGACCCGACAACAACAGGCAGATGCCGTTCTGATCAGCCCCGCCCTGCTCTCCAGATGGATGCTATGCCCAAAAGCGGTGGAGCGCGCGGTACGGCTGAGTAAGTAAGACGGGGCTCCCTCGTGTGAGGCCAAGGGGTACAGTACAGTAATGACATCCAGGCAGGCTCCAGCCGGGAGGAAATCCTAATAGGCCAGGCGTAGGGAGGCTCAGTTGCTTGGCTAGTCTTGGGCGCGCACCCTTACTTATCAGGACCCTTGTGGGCCAAGGAAGCCTTATAGAAGGAAAGGAAAAGGGGCCCTGGGGGGTGGGGGGTTCCACATTTCAAAGCTGGTGGGGCTATTGTTTTGCTTTTCTTCTTCTTCTTCTGTGTTTCCTGGACCCGGACTGATGGATGCATAAACAATGCCGTTTCGGGGACCACCGAGACTGTTGGGCGTTGAACAGTGTTTTTCGTCGGCAAAATCTCTGTTGTTGTCTCAGGAGGTAATATGCATGGGCCCAAGGGACTCGCATAGAAGTTGGTGGACCTCCTATGCAACAGGCCACAGCTTCTTTGGGCACCCATCTGAGTACCTACGTGGTAATTAGCTATGTTGTCTGACTCGCCAGTCATGGCCAAGTCTGCCAAGATATCGCATAGTTCAATAATCAGCTATGTAGCAAGCAGGGGATTGTGTTGCTTCCACAACAAGTGTCCGTTGAGTTTCACTGGGTCCGTCATCATGAGGCCGACCCAACCACGATAGGAAGTATGAAATAGCATTCGTGCTACAAACAGTGCATTGCATTAAAGCCCTGACACGAGGATGGCCCTGGGAGACCCGTGTTGAGATGAGACACAAGAACAGAAACAGAAACACAGAGCCACACGGATCTGATGACTGTGCAAGTGCCTCCTGCCGGTCGTAAATTTTGCAGAACAGCACCCTCCGACCTGGCCTCAAAAGTTTGACCCTACAGCGTCGTGAAACTGTTCGAAAATGTCTTCGCTATAGTCGTTGGTATAGTTGTCGCAAATGGCCTCACAGCACCAACCGTCCAGCTTCAGCACTCCTCCCTGCAGCTTGCTCTCGATGTACCGGTCGAAGCTGCTGACGGTGGGCCAGTATATGTCCAGCTCGATCTCGACCGCCGGGACGGGCAGATCACCTCTGCCCTGCCGCCTCTGCTCGAACAAGTCGACCAGGTCTTGCCTCAACAGCTTCAGAGTGCGGACATATTGAACGGTGCGGCGGTGTATCTCGGAGTCCGCCAGCTTGAAGATCAGCTCCTCGACCCTGGCCAGGGGGGATTCTTCGGGTGCTCGGGTGCACAGCAGCCTGGGGCTTGTGGCGCGGCAGGTTGGCCAGAGCAAGCTGTTCGGTGGGGAAGAAGTCGTGGCTGACATTGAGGAGGAGGCTGATTTTCTTCAAACTCGGATGCTGACCCAAGACCCAGCGGTCGAAGGGGCTCAGGCGGCTCAGCTTGTGGATGCAGGTGAACTCAACGGCCGAGATGCGATAGAACCAGTGGTTCATGTCTGGCAACGAGGCAGGGCACCTGCCAGCAATGCCGTCGGACGCCTCCAGGTACGTCAGGATGTCGAGTCCCTTGTAGAATGGGGCGAAGCCGAATGTGTCGTACCTGAAGTTGACCCTGGCGTAGGATCCCTCCGGGGTTGGCTCTGAGGGTCGATGGGTACCCCAGCTGTCTTTCAAGTCCCGCGGTATGTAGGCGCCATTGGCCGTCTCGCCGGGGAGCGCGATGTTCGTGTCAGGAAATATGGCGGGGTCGACCGCCTCGAGGTCGCCAGCGCTGCCCTGTCCCTGCGACACGATTTGATACGTGGCCACGTTGTCTCTGTATTCGTCGACAGCTGCGTATATGTACTTGACCGGCTTCTTCGTCGTCTGGAAGATGTGGTGATAGTGAGGCGCGTCAGCCTGGTAGATCTCGAAGACACGGTTTTTCAACTCCCGAGGGAGAAGGGGAAAGAGGTGGAACTGATCCAATGCCATGATCAAGGAGCTTCGATCCGTGTGCAGAGACGCCGCTGGCGGAAGACGATGTCCCTGGCGGAGTTGACCTGAGGGACAAACTGAGATCTCGGGCGGTTTTCATCAGGCTGTGATGGAGGGGAAGGGAGACGCAGTCACGTGCCTTAGACGCCTGAGGCTTGTCGCATCCTAATTTAAATGTGAGACATCTACACCACCTGTTGTACATAGTGTCGACTTACTTTTGCCTGGTTTCCCAGCAGCCTGTCTAGGTTGAGAGCAGGGCGTAGCTCACGTAACGGATTCCCCAACCGCTCCCCCCCCCCACCCCCAAGAGAGCACAAACATTCCTCATGGTGTGCCGTGTCCACTTGGCAAAGGAAGTTCAAATTGCGCAAATGCCAAATGCAAACGTGTAAGAAGCAGGCACGGCAGCTGGGCAGCAGGACAGGTAGGTCACCCAGCCACCTACTTACATTCTACCAGTGGGCTGGCCTCACCCGTGTCTCTCTCTGGATGAGACGCACCTGCTATTAAGCGAGGTCAGTGTTCCTGTTCTGGAAAGATCGACGGACTGAAATTGGACTAATAACTGTACCTGAAGCATACGGCGGGACGTATCCGAGTTGTCCATTGGTGGAAGACCAAGTCAGCGGCGATGCTGCTGGTGACTGGCTGACCAAGCTGAGCTGAAAGGGAGATGGTGAATTCTGTGCATAATCAGTCTGCATGAGAGGGGAGCTGTGTGAGAAGCAATGTCTAGTCTAGTCAGTACGGCGCCTGGTGTCGTGATACCTTACAAGGTATGCTAGATAGCTAGGCAGCCTGATTTGGCGACATGCAGCTGGATGCTGCACCACTGCTGCCGCGTGACGGGTGGTCCTTGTTTCGGGTGGGCCTTCTGGGCAGGCCGTAAGAGGCGATGAGGAGTGGCTGGTTGTTGTTCACGTCGCGTGGTTGTATCCAACTGGACAGCTTGCAGACTGGCATGAAGATGTTCTTCCTTCTGGCACACAAAGTCGCGTATCAGGGTGGGAACCGGTGCTGCAGCGGCACAACTGCATCCGAGAGCTTGCTTTTTTTTCCCTTGCTTTTTTTCTCTCTGCTTTCTTGTTAGGCAACGAGCTCGTACATACAATTAGCGACGTGATCCTGATGGGAGACGACAGAATACCTGGTGGCTAGGCCTAATCAAAGTGTTCTTTAGGTCCAAAGATATTCAATCAAGCATTCAAGCATGGAACTGATGGTAGTTAGGAACCTACTTAGTAGTAGCATCGACAATAAGAAGGGTGTACTGGGATGTAGGCCCTTGAAATTCGGATCCGATTCTCGAGACCCGGAGCCGGGAGGAACTATCCGCAATAAGCTTTGGCCTAAATCAGGGCCGCCGGACCTTTCCTCCGCCTCTGGTTCATCGAGATCAGGCACGGATGGCATGCAGATCGCATTCACAGTATGTGGCTCAACACCCGTCCTGGTTGCTAAGCGATGACGGAGACATGGTCATTGGTATGGAGAAGTGTGAGACTGGCATTGACCCGCCCGTCATGCAGCGCGCCGAGTTGCCGCCAAGGAAAACAATGCGATGAAACAGATGTATGTATCGTACACAGCATGGAGCAGGAGCAGGCGCTGACAGGTCCTGTGGTAAGGCCTGGGTGGCCAGACCCGACGCTGCACCGGAATCCTGGATCCCACGAGTCGACCTTTTGCTGTTGACTCTGCCATCGCGCCCCAGGTTGAATGTCAGCCACTTGTGACTCATTATCGACCGCTGACCGAGATCCTGATGAAAAGGGATCGATTGCCTGCTCGCATGCATCGATCGAAAAGTTCAGAAAGCCCTAGGAGATAGGCCCTAAGGGTGATCGTTGGTGATGTGCAGTAGTGGGGTCAGGCGCTGGCCCGTATGGGTCCATTGTCCCAGGGCGCCGGGATCGAGATTTGCCACATCTGGAGAACTCCAAAATTTGGTATCGAAGGGAGAGAAAAAAGGGGGGGGGGCTCAAGAAAGGGGGGAAAAAAAAGAAAAAATAAAGAGAAAGAAAAAAAAGCTGACAATGGCTGCTTGAGACGACTAATGAGCCCATGTGGCATCTTTGACTGGTGACTGGTCATGGAGGGGGACCTGGTGCCTGGGTAGCAACAGCAGTAGGAACCCCTCCGCAGTGCCGCGTTACTATCCACTAACCATGGTATCTGACAAGCGTGGAGATAAAAGGCCTAGGCAGCCAAGCGTGCATTTGGGAAGACTGGAGACTTACGCCTTGAATCTGGAAATCACCAGGGCATCGAATACCGCGGTTTCAAGGGCAAGGGCGACGGGTTGCGATGGCGTCCACCATCCCCCCCCCCTCTCTTTCTCCCCGCCAGGCCGGTCTGAAGTTACTATGGTAGCTAGCCTCAACCGTCGAAAAGGTCCCCGCGGACCTATCACCGTAGCGCGATGCACCGTGGTGCCGTGACCTTTGTGTATCCCGTGGCCTCGTGCCTCGGGTACAGAGGAAGCCGTTTGGTAGCAGGCCAGGTGGGGAAAGATGCAGCTGTTCCCGGAACCGACCAAAGCCTGTCGTGTCAGAGAAAAGGTACGGTAGAGACTGATAACGAATATCGTAGCACTATGGGTAGTTTGGAAGTTTGGTGGTCGTGGTGATAACCCAAGACTTTTGGGCTTGGGCCCCTCTTGGCGGAGAGGAAGCGCTGTGCAGTAGTAGGGCCTATAGAGCCTGGCAAGCCTGGAAACCAAGCGCATTAGGGCACACCCACCCTTGCCACCCACCTAGACAAGCTCTGTCTGTTGCCCTAGTAATTGGCCAGTGCCCACCACAGCAGTTCGCTGCCCCCCCAGGGTGCACATCATGCCTCCCTCTCGCCAACAAAAAAAAAAAAAAACAAAAAAAAAACAGGATATTACCCTTTAATCAAACACACTTGATGGTGGGCTCATCAGACCAGGAAAAAAAACCAAAAAAACCTTGAATCTCATGAATCCTTTGTCTTCCCTTCTCTCCTGGTTTCGGCACCCAGTTCCACCCAAACAGCCATGCCGCACTCACGCCGCCGCGTCGTCTAGTCCCTCATGCCGCGCAGAAGGTCTGGCCTGCGTGCTGTCGCGAGCGAGTTGAGTAATCCGCTACATGGCACAAACTAGCCCATTCGCGGACCATTATTACCATGCACGCGTTGACAAAAACGACAGCCGAGCCATATTCCTATATCGAATCTTTTGGCGTCGCGACAGTCTGACCCTGAGGGCCCTGCCCGTCGGAGAATCGAGTCCAGCCCTTTTCCGGGTCATGGGCCTTGGTAAACATCTTGCATGCCTTCCATTGGAGTAGGCTCGCCGTGCATGTAGGCGCTCTGGCGGTCCGCCTAGGTGTTACCTGTATTCTCCAAAGAAATGGCCGTACTCGGCTCGCATCTGCTCTCCATTATACGTGTTCAACGACGTCAGTACGTGTCAGGGCTAGAAGAATCGTCATAGCCCAGGCGCTCTGCTCAGCTTATCCGCTGAAAAACACAAACAGAACATGCATGTCACGATCTCTGGCCGCGGTGGCATGTAGGATCTACACGGCGCGACTTGACCGACTTATGTAAACCCCCCAGAAGCTTGCCTCTGCTGATCCCCACGCCGAGACAACCGACACGCCCCGACGTCGATCCCCTATTGAATCGTGTGGCTAGGCTCGATCGCGCTGGACGATGTGGCGAGTGCAGGCCACCAGACACGTCAGGTCACTGACGTCCCAAGGGAATGCGAAATGGCAAGATATCGGGCTCATCCCACCCCTTACATCGAGATCTCGGTGCAGACATGCCAATCATGCCGGGGTGGCCATCAACCTGCCGATCCAGCGTCAACAATCGAGCGACGCATCGTACAACGTGGCACTCATTGGCTCAGTTCCAGGGGCTCGTCGGCGACGGGAGAGGTCCAATCTCGATGATTATTTCGAAACCATCTAAATGTGAACAGGCTCACTATGAGTCCTACCGCTATCCACCACACCCCCTATAGGCAGCAGCGGTCGGACGCGAGCACGCCCTGATGGGAACATGCTAATAGCGAGGTCTAGTCCTTGTGATGGACCTCGCCTAAACATTACCATGCCGCCCAGCGCACAACGCTTACCACAGTGTAAAATATGAGCCATCACCCGCCCATCAGCCTGCTGCAGACACATCTGGGCCCTGCTGCTGCTGCTGCTGCTGCTGCTGCTTACTGTAGTACGATAATAGCGCTGCTCCTCGAGAGTGCCGGCCAGCCCACCTACCTGCATACGCAGCTGAGCAGGATTTTGGTGAGCAGCAGCGCCGCGACGGTGCCCATAACGCTAGCAGTAATCACACTCACAGAGCAGTAGTGCCAACCGTTTGCAGGTTCCCCACCCGTGGCCACCACCTTTCGCAGCAAGTCTCTGTTGCAGGCTCTGGCTGGCCTGGCTGGCAGGGGTGGTCACTCTGCAGGCGCCTCGAGGGCTCCCGTGGCCGCAACAGGGGCCCCGAGGATCTGAGATTTCGGTGCGGATCAGAGAGAGTCTGGACTGGCCCGCCCACCTCGACCCTGTTCTCCAGTTTTCCCCACCGTTTCACAGCCCAGGTGCTGCCCTCCCACCCTCCCACCCACGACAGGAGCGAGGTCCCGCCCGTCAGGTCATCTAGACCTCAGCGCAATGACCAGCCGCTGGCCTTGGGCATGAAATTCTCCTTTCTTTCCCTGCTTGCGAGGGGGTTTGAGTTTTTCTCTCTCTTGCGCCGGAGGTCCCGTTACCGCCCGCGCGGCTTGTGAACGGGCCTCTCGGCGCGCAAAACGGTCGCTACCCGGCTGGAGGGGCCGTAATCTCGAGGGGGGGAGGAGGAGGAGGAGGTCGAGAACAAAAGACGACCTCCTGCGGCCCGGTAGAGGAAGACCTCCATCTGACGGCCAAGCAGCAGCAGGGAGGTGGTGGGGCCAACCTGGGTGAGCGAGCGAGTGCGTGCTGCTCTGCTGCATACTGTATGTACTCCGGACGGTCCGCACGGGATCGCAGTGTACATAGTAGCACCAGGGCAGGACACGCACGCCCTCCAACCAAACAAACAAGCGCGCGACCTACCGCCGCCATGCCAGCCACACGGCCAGGGCACTTCTCACCCAGCAACGCCGTGATAGTAAGCCGTTGTGCGTGTCTGACCTCTTGGCGAGACAACAAGATGGTCTGTCCTGGGCACCGGCGTGGCTTCATGTTACGCAACCGTCCGGGGCTGCGCTGGAATGTCGCGCTGGGATGACACCAGGGGGGGGGGGGAAAAACCAAAGAAACCTAAAAACTTACTCACTCGTCCACGCGGAAACTCGGGGAATGGTGAAACTTGGGGTCCTCATTCGCTATGGTAACGCGGACTCATAGCACTTTCTCTGCAACGGTGCCCATCTCCGGTGGCCCATCTTTGTTTCAATGTCGATGCCACGCTCCCGATATCCCCGGGTGATTGCAGTGAGCCTGCGAGCAAGCATCATCCTGAACAGTCGGGCACCCAAGAACACACTCTGTACTTTTCTGTGTGTAGCACCAAAGATAAAAAAAAAAAAAAAGGCGCTCTGGATGTCCACTGTACACAGACCCAGTTGGGTTGGTGTCTGGACCGACTGGAGAGCTCTCCACCGACGGACACCCGGGGTCCATCTGCTGTGCGTGGTGGGAAGGTGACCCAGACACGCACGCACGCATGCACGCAGCAGACGAACTCGCTGTATACGCAGTGGTAGACAGGGCGTGATTACCACAGCAGCTAGGCAGCAGGCAAACCGCAGCAGCAAAACGGCAGCAACGGTAAGCAGCAGCAGCGACAGCCCCGCAGCAGGAAAGCGCAGCCACGTTAGGAGGGCTTGGTTCGGAAATAGCATCATCAGCGCTGAGTCGAATCGCATTCCCGTCTCACGAATACGACAGTCCTCCGTTTTGTCGTCTACCATAGTACGTGCATAGTACAGCTGTAAACGCATAGTGAGGTCAGATACGCATATAGTGATATTACTGCAGTCACGCAGCAAGAGGCACACCCTTGGCATCCCCACCGTCATAACCCCTTTTGCTGCTGGTTCCACAGTACGTACTCGGGTACGTACCCTGATCCGCCCACAGTGCTGCCAAGAGGGGACGTTCTGGACGTGGACAGGGGTGGTTCAGAGAGCGAAGGTACTGCGGTACGCCGGTACGTACTGTGGTAGGTACGTAGCCCAGGTAGCGTAGCAAGCTGGGTCAACCTGCCCACCCCGTTGCGGTCGCTCGAGTGCCGATCGCTCATGTCCTCATTCTGATATCTGGATGTACACCAAAACTCTCGATCCATAAGACCCTCCAAGGCCCCCCTTCCCACACGCCGGTCCTCCCACCTGCTCTTCCCTCTCCGCCTGACCTATAAACCCAAACAACTCAACCTGCCGACCAGCGACCTGCACCCTCTCAAGATCAGAAATTCAAACAAGTCCTACTCGCACACACCACCACAACACCCACAGGCTATTGTGATCGGGCTGTCTCTTCCACCAGACACACACAACAGAGGCAAAAAGACCAACCAGGCCGGGACCTGCGGTACCATACACACACATTCACACACACATTCACACACACACAACCGCCACGATGGGCTCCACAAGACCACCCAAGAAGTCCTTCAGCAGCTCCTCCTCCTGCTCCTCCTCAGACTCAGACTTCTCTACCAGCTCTGTGCGCGTCAGCATGGACCGCCCTGTCGTCAGCATCGAGATCATCCGGTGTATGAGGTGTGCCCGCGAGGTGGAGATGACCTCCACCGACTCACCCAGCATGTATGGCATGGTCACCGTCGGCACCGGGATCTTCTACTGTGACAAGTGTGCGAGGGCGACCGGCTACCGATGAGTGAAGCCAGGGAGGAAGGGGGACCTGGGCAACACAGCAGAGGCAATGCGTGCATCAGCTGTCACAACTGCCCTTCGACCACGAGGCGACCCACCACCATACGACGTGGGGACCAGTACGCACACACGCACATACACATGGCAGACCCGTCAGCCCTATCAGCCGCACAACCCATGGTCTTCGGGGCTGATCGCTCTCTCGCCGACAACAGCCGCCAAGGAAACCACCCCTCACCTCGGGCGGGGGGGTTGGTAGGATGGTGATGAGGATGAACACATGACGAGATGGCAGTACCTTCGTCTCTGTTCCAGACGCTGGTCCGATCGGCATGATCGTTTACGCACAGCTGCAAGATCTCTCGGGGCAAGACATTGTCTGGGGGGGGGGAGATAAAGTGGGGGGCTCACGAGGAGAAACGACGATCGCGGGCTCGACCAAGGGGGGCTGCTGCCCCATACAAGCGAGGCCACGGACCACGCGACAAACACATGGCCTGGAGATGTACAGCCACCAACCAGTCTTGCCTACCAACGACCATCCGGATGAGGCGGCCTCGAGACACAACTCCCTTGGCCTGTGTCAGCGCTTGCGAAATCTACCCGGGCAGGTGGAGCAACCTTGAGCTCGGAGAGGCCGCGCAATCGGTGTTTGGAAAAATAAAAGCGGACCATGCGGATGCCGCAGCCGGGCTCGGTTTCTCTGCCAGACGGCTATCTGCAGCAAGCTTCAGCCAATCGAGTCAGATCATCTGTTCACGGGCACGTCGGCATCGCCTCACCACCCAAAAAAAGCGACTCGCGAGATTGAAGGGAAAGAAAAAAAAAGTTCAACAACCACACACTACCGGCATCCAATCTCCCATTTCTCCACAGCTTGCCAGTCACTATACAGACTGACTCGAATACCCCACGATCTACGAAGATGAAACACGCGAGCAGCCCTACGTCGATACTTCTGCTGGCGAGGGTCTGAACGACAACCTGCGCATGTCATCTGCTTGCCGACGCACAATCTCGTCAACGACCAAGTTGATGATGAGATGAGGGGAAATCTCACAAAAGTACCCGATAGGCCTTGGCCTCCGCGTCAACTTGATCAACATAATGGTGTCTCTGGCGTGGCGTGCAGCCACTGACGTCCTCCCGCGTCCGCTCTTCGGGGCACGCACACACCCACCCACCCGACAAGGCTGGGCTTTCTATTCTCTTGTGTATTCTCGGGACACACATCTTGCGGGGCAGGATACAAATTTTTTGCATGGGCTGGGAGATTATCATAGCGCTTCGATTTTCCTACGAGATTATGATTTGTTTACTATTGCTGCGAATACCCCCCAAATTGTACATTCTCTTGAAGAGGTGGCACAGATTTTCGTTTCTCCTATCCATATACGCATATCACAGCAGGCGTTTTCTGCACATCTTGTCAGGGGGGAGGTTGGAAATCTGCTTTTTTTTTCTCTGCATAGCATACACGGATACAGGAAAATAAGTTTCTAAAACAGAATCAAGAAATCGTCTCGGCCCAGGCTACAAAATTGATATACTGATTACTACCACTACACCCTCCACGTGTGAACAACTTCCCGAAAGCTTAAATCCTCCTTTTTTTTCTTTTCTTTTTTCTTTCCCTCCCTCGTGGCAATGGACAATAGCATGTTAACACACCGCCATGGATGGTATGATTGTGAAAAATCAAAGACGACCCGACCACTCCGGCGGTCGAGGCTGGTCGAGGCTGGGTAAATTGCGAGGCATGACCGCAGCAGCTGTAGGGGCTGCTACTACGGAAACTCGGAAACTCAATCTCCTCTGCTTCCTTTCCCCCTCCCCCCCTCCTCTCTTCTCCCCCGTCGCTGGTCCTTACTCACCTGCCCGCGGCGCGAAAGCCCGCTCCCTCGGTGGCGCCGCCATACTTTCTTCGTCGCTGCAGTGATACATTGGGCATCATGGAATCAAACCCACCCACCCTCGCCCGTCTAGTGTGGCTTTTTTTCCTCCCCTACTTTTTTTTCCCTTGTAGGTCGGGCTTGGACATGGGGGGCATGGGCATCCCGTGTTTTTTTTTTTTTTTTGGTCTTTTTTCTTTTTCTTTTTTTTTTTTTTGTACTAGGTACATAGTACTTTATACTGTCTAACCCGGCCTCGCTCGCAGAGGTGGCGGTCACACCAAAGTCGCGCACACAAGATACTTTGGTCTCGGCCAGATCGGTGTGACCACTGTTTGGTATCGAGAAGAGGCTCGTGTTGTTCAGGATGTCCGACAGGACAGGGCTGGAGAGTTTTTTTTATTTTTATTTTTTAAAAATACGGCGTGACTGATGGGATGGTTTCAAAAACCACGCAATACATAGTTTTGTTTCTGTTCGCCTGTCCGACTTCCCCCGTCACACCACCTCGTCCACTGTGTCCTCTGTCTTGGCCTATTCTTGTCTCGGCCTGTGTACATGCGCAGTAAGACCTTGCCGCGACTTGGGAGAGGGGAGGGGGGGCCAACAACCACCACACCAGGCTGGTTTCCCCACAGGGAGCTCTCTCCCAAGAGCTGACGCCTGCTCACTACCCTGGGTGTTGAAGGCGTCGACGGTTCTGGTGCCGCCACCCGCCGATCTTCCAGCCCGGCTGCACCATGGCCTACCCAACCCCCCCGCCTCCGGTGCTCTACACGAAGCCCTCCTCTCTGCTCGCCCGCCCAATCAACCAGTCAAGCTCACCAGGACAGGGCAGGGCCCTCTCTGGCAGGAGCCTGTCGATCAGGCAGCTTTGTGATGATACCTAACGACCAGGCGAGGGTGACATCGACCTGGACGGTGAAGAGTCGGTCGGGAGGCAGCCCGACTCACCCCAGGCCCATGATCCTTGGGGGACGGCAAACGACGTGGATTCGCGACGCGCGCTTTTCCGCGAAATATCAACCACCGCATCCCTACCATGTCTGTGCCTGGGCAGCTGGGCTGTGCTGCTTGCTGCTGCCGCCGTGGTGGATGATTTTTCTTCTTTTCTTCTTTTCTTCTTCTTCTTTACCATTCACCTAGGCGAGAAGAGGAAGGGCAAGGGGGGCCACACGAGCTGACAGCGAACGAACCCGGATCGACGGCGAAGATCCATGCCTAGGTATAGTAGCGATCAGCAAGCCTCAATTTTTATTGATTTATCTATCAATTTTTATTTTTCTTTTTGGCTTGTTGTGTTGCGTTGGGCTGAGCTTGAGAACAGCCCTTCCTCCTCTAGGGGCAGGCTGGGGGTGTCACTTTTGGCACGGCATGGGCTCTTGCAACCTATCTCCCGCCTTTTTCTTCCTTTTTTTCTTTTCTTTTTCTTTTCTTTCTTTCTTTTTTCCTCCCCCTTCCTTGTCTTCCTCTCTCTCCAATGTGGGCTTCGACGAACGAACTCCCATCAGGGATTTAGCGCCCGTACGGGTCGTCTTGTGGAGATTTCTCCCAAGGGTCCCAAGAAAAAAAAAAAGACAAGCAAAAAAAAAAAGGAGATGAATATAGCATAGTGTATACTATAGTATATGAAATAAACAATTAAATCTCCGACTAGTCGGTCAGTTCAATGCTAGATGATGAGTGAGAACCTCCCTTTGGGCTGCTCGTTCCTTGGCCCGAAGTCAACAAGTCCCCCCCCCCCAAAAAGGGCCCCTGGGGCGTCATCGTCCCTTTCTTAGCAGGGCCGCATTATAGGACTACGTAGTTTAGTGTGTGAGTAAGGTCGGTAAGCCGCCGCCAGCAATCCTCTGGTCCTGGGTCTGGCGGGGGGCGGACGGGATCTTGGTGGTCTAGACCTCTCGAGATGACAGGCTGGAGTACCGTTGCATATGGCTTCAAGGTTTGGTAACCTGCTCTGTACCGTGATACCATGATTGATGCCCATGTGGAGCCCTGGGCGGGCGCGCTGGTCCTCCCTCTGTCTGTGCCATGGGAATGGAGGGACCCCCACCGCCAGAGAAACAAAGGTCATGCATGAGCTCCGGCCAGCCAGAGGGGAGAGGGAGAGAGAGACAGAGAGCGGAGAGGAGGAGGAGTACATGCAAGCCATCACTGCTGAGAAGCGAAAACGAAGACGTGGCAGCAGGGCGCACCCCCATCCAGGCGCTTGCATGTCGCCTTTCTCTTCCCTCTTTGAGACCTCTGCATCACCTGAACAACGAATCCTCCCCAATCCCAGCAGAGCCGGGTCCCCCAGCTTTTAGACCCCTCCCACCCCCCCCCCTTCGCCCTGTTGAAACGGTTGGTTGAAAGGAGGTGAGGTGAGAGGGGGGTGTATGCGTCGGGCGGCGGACATGGTGCGTCAGAGAGGAGGAGAGGAGCTTCTCTGCTTGCAGGCCTGCAGAAGCGAATCGCACCTGCCTGGGGGGGGGGGTGGTAAAAGGGGAAAAAGAAAAAGAAAAAAGAAAAAAAAAGCAGTAGCAGCACCACCACCACCACCACAACCGCTCGTGTCGTGCCGCGCGCGCTTCTCTCTTTCCCTCTTCTCACCCCTGCTGCGACCCCCTACCTGCCCTAGCACCAGTTCAGCACAGCAACACTACCACCCAGGCCGGGCGGACGGCGTGATGCAGGACTGCGGGTTGTGCAGAGTACTATTTACCGCAGGGGGTAACATGGCCTGTATGGCGCCGCCCATCGCAGGACTCGCTCGGCGACCTGAGCGTCCGGCAAAGCAGAGCAGGAAGGGGATGGATGGATGGACGGTCCACCTCAAGATGGCATGCCCACCATGCCGGTGCGTCTTTTACGGGGTAGGCGGAACAAGGTGCATATGCGAAACTCGTTCGACTTTTTTCTGGCTCGAGGGCGCCAGCCTCTCTTTTCTCTTCTCTCCCCTCTCCCCCCCCACTACTTACCTCTTCTTCTCTTGTCTGCTGTCTGCTCTGCTGGCCAGTTGGAGCCGGACGAATGGGGGCGTGCTATGCCGGGGCGGTAGCTGTGTGGGACTCTGTTCGCCAGAGAGACACACACTCACAGAGAGAGGGGGGGAGGGGGAGGGACAGCAAGAGAAAGGGAACAATGCCCCATTATTCTCTCTCCCCTCCCCCCCGGTCTTGACAGCGGGCACGCGCCCAGGGTCCTCTGCTTCCTGCTGCGCGTGCTGGGCCGGACCCAGACTGGGGACAGCAGCGAGGACTGGGCTGGGTTCAGAAGGATACATATGCACTGCTGCATGGTTCAGCGGCATATCTGCATATTGCATCTGCCCCCGGTGATGCATCACTTTGTACTTGACTCGGTAGACTGTGGCATGTACCAGAGTACGTTGTACCGTTCGGACGGACTCCGTACTTGCTTGCTAATGCACAACGACATCATCGTGAGCCGCCATCCAAGTCCTCCTGGTAAAACAGAGGACCTATTGTCTTGTCTCTGCGCCAGGAGACAGCAGCAGACCAACAAGGCTCAACAACAGCGCGGTGACAGAAACGGTGAGCCTTGGCACGCAGGCGCTCACATCCTCAAACCGGGTACACAGAGACGACTTGGAAACCGGCACGCCCTTTTTTTGGTGACTGAGACGGGCTGTGGGGACGCGATACCACCACACCAGTATGTAGTGCTACATGGCAGCAGAGGCCATCGTGGTGGCTTCGTACCCGGCCCCGGGGGAGCGTCATGCTTACCACCACCACCACCACCACCAACTGACAGCTGTGTGGGCCCCCACCCAGCCAGAGCCAAGAAGGAAAGAGAAAAGAAAGAAGAGAAGGAAAAAAAAAAGAAGCAAAAAAACAGGGTCCAGCAGGGCAGGAAACAGGCAAGATCAGCAGCCGATCCGCAAGATTTCGATCTCGAGAGGACGCATCACGAGCGCACGAACCACGTCGGCCTCCGTATCATCACTTCTCCTTTCGCGAAGATCTTCGGCCTCGTTTCGTGATGTGTCCATCTCGTCGTCCATAGGAATTTTCCAGGGTGCGCGCTGGCCTGCTTAGCTCCGGCACGTCAGAGGGCAGACGGTAGCCAGTCGAACGCCCCTCTCTAGGCCGTAGTGGCATCCCGCGCGCCGACGACCGAGGCCTGGATCTGACCTCATCGTGCAGCAGATAGTGTCGTGGCACACGATCTTTTGGCATCACCGTTCACCCACACCCCCCTTTCCCCGCTGCCCTGAGAGGTGCCCATTCTGTCGTGCGTGTGGGTGTGGTGCATGCTGCGCGAAACGCCGCACGCGTGTGATTTTATGAGGGCACGAGGACGATCAGGTTCCTTTTTTTATTTTTAGCGGTGTTTCCTGGCTGGGACGCAGATGGGTGATGTCTGTGCTGGGGCTGCAGCCCTTTTGGGTAGCAGGCTGTTGCGTCCTCGTCACCACAATAGCTTCCTGCAGGTGGGAAGAACATGCACGCGACAGGCCAATACGCCGAGCTTCTCCGAGCCTTGGTCGGCATCCATCCGTTCCCCTCTGGAACGCGTCACGGAAATTGGAATGCCAACCAAACCATCCCCCCTCCCCAGGACCCTAGGGGACCACCAGCAGGGTCCTGCAGGTCCTCTCTCCCTCTTGATCTTGACGGCCGAGCTGGTGCTGCTAGTGACGCAGGGTCTCACGATGACGTCCCTCGACGCGTAAAAATCATGGGCGGCGGCTAGCACGGGCCCTACAGCATTCTCCGTTGGGTCTCGGGGCAGAGAGGAAGAGAGACAGAAAAGGAAGGGGGTAAAAAAAAAAAAAAAAAGAGAACATGGTGAGCAAGGTGAGCCCTGGGAAGGAGGGAGCGAGGGGCGGTCTGCCTTACCGCGGGACCTTCAGTTTTTCCTGGTGGGGCAGGGTCCGTCATAGTAGCGGAGGAAGGTGCATGAGAAATCTGGACAGGGCAGGGCGGGGCAGCGGCAATGTTGGGAATAACTTCACAGGTACGAGACTCGATTTCCCCCGATGAGATCAGAGGTCGTCGAGATCGGGATCTTGTGCGGCGATCGACAGAGTTCGGAAGACGGTCCCCGAGGTTCTAGACCCTGTGATCGTCCTGGACCCGACCTGGAATTGGCTTGGTCCCGGCCAGCTGGACCGGGCACACACGGACGATGGTGCTGTGACAAGGCTCTGCGCAGATGTGAGGGCATTCGCAGCTTTTCCTTTTCCCGGTTTTCTCTGCGCCCTGGCCTGGGCCTGGGGTCTAGGCCATTCCATCGTCTTCTCCAGGAATAGGCCAACCGGACTTTGGGCTCGAGGCTGGAACAGTCCATGGACCCCTGGTGGGCTTCGCCATGACAATGCGTCTGGTAGGGCCAAGTTCGCCCCCCATGCGACTTGAAACCCCGTACTGTGTGTGCCCTGTTTGCTGCATACATGGTATCATGTACAGCGCGCAGACTAAGGTGCCCTGGCTCTCCTGGCGGGCCTGCGTGGCTGGGCGCGTGATGATAGTGGTGAGACAAGACCAAAACAGTAAAGAAAAGAAAGAAAAAAGAAGAAAAAAAAAGCAAGAGATCGCAGGGTCTTCTTGTTGATTTGTCCAAGATGGTCCGCTTCTTCCGGGTGGCTCCTCTGGACGATGGACAGCTGTTCCCACAGCCACTCTGATCCTGCAGCTGACGGTCTTAATTTGGGGGGAAAGCATGACACTCTGCAGCGTAGCGACACAGCGAGGGTCCCGTGACAGGTGGAGGTAGGGGGATATACGGCATCCGGGTTCCGAGACTTGTGATCTGTATATCCACGACATCCATGCCCTGGCCTGGCTCGGGCCTGCCCTGACAGGTACCGGTCAAGCCTCGATAGTCTGATAATTCCATATTGTGTGGACCTCGTAATGAAGAAGAAAGGAAGAAGAAAGGGGAGGGAACCCCCCCCCCCGGCTCTTGCTATTCCTAGCAATTCACTCGGGGTGGTATGTGGACAGACCAGATCCATGACCCTCCGTCTCGCTGCTGACACCACCGTTTCGTTGTCCGTCTCGACACCGTCAGCCTGTTCAGGACACAGACCATGTATGGCCTTCTCAACAACACCGTCAAGGACACAAATTTGGTCAGGGGAAGTGGTTTGGCTGCAACGGCTCGACCGCTAAAGCTCTCATTACCATCATAACAACAAGACCAATAAAGGAGACCGACAGGCCCAAAACTCCGCAGCTCAAGTATGCATGCATACCATGCTGCCCACGGAAAAAAACAAAAAAAAACAGATAGTCTCCCAAGGAAACATCAGCCTTCCATCTTGACATCCCCGCCGCTGCTATCCCTGCCCATGTTCTTCAGCAGGTAGCTTCGCTTGAAGTACTCGTTCGGGTGGACGATCGTTTCGAGCTGTGTTGCGCTCATGATGCTCTCGTCCTTGGCTTTCTGGATCTCAGCCTTGTGTAGGTATTCGAAAACACTGGGAATTGTCAGTCTCATATGGCTCACTTCGGCTGTAGCACTCAGTCCTGCGCTCACCGATTACAAGCCATGTGGAATTTCTGCTTGTCCTTGTCCTCCTTCACGCCCTGCAGCACCCCTCTGTCATTGACGCCCATGGACTGCATCAAGGCCGTCAGGTTCTCCAGGTTGAAGTGCCTGTAGGGACATCCGTGTGCCTCGCCTGGGCCTGGAGGATGCTCCGTCAGAATCTTTTGACAGCTGAATGGACTGTAGCCACCGCCACGCCTGTTGGAGTCACCACCGACGTCGCCGTATGCGTGCCGCACGTTGTATTTGTAGTCCTTGTTGAACTGATCATCCGTAACCTTGTGGAACGACTGCCGCCAGAATATGAGACACTCCTCCAGATTGAGGCCGATGCCCTTCAAGAAGAGCGTGTATTGCAGACGACCGTAGTGTTTGAGATGGGCATCGCGCCGCAGCGAGCGGTGCAGGTGCGACATGCAAGCGGGGAAATGCTGTGACAGGTTGTCCATGTTGCGTGCCGTTATCTCCGCGCCTGAGGGCAGGTCGCCGGAGCCGCTCTGGTAGGACGCGTTGGGGGTGATGAAGTTCTTGGACAGGTGGTCGAGGATGGGGGTGAGGCGGTCGTCTTCGTCGAGTCGTGGAAGCGCGCGTGCAGTGAGCTGTACGTGTTCTGTCAGCGGTATGGCCAACCAGTGTGCACCCGCCATGAATGCTGACCTCGAGGGCTCTCTCTAGTCTGGAAGTGAACTCGGCCAGGACCATGCTGGACTGCTCCTTGGAGGGCACATAGGCCTGACCAGCCTTGAGGAACACCCTCCTGCCCTCCACCAGGTCTGGCACTCGCTCCCAGTCTACCTTGCACCACGTCTCGTCCTCGGGTGGGCCCTTGCGTCCATAGTTGCTGGCTGTTGCCAATTCGCTCGCCAGCTCTCTCTTCTCGTCCTCTGAGACCACCTCCCAGTTCAGGTTAAGGCTCTCGACGAACCTGCTCCGTTCTTTAGCGTCTTCTGCGGCAAGACGCAGCCGAAACAACATCGTCTCGACGCGCGTGAATCGTCGCCGCAGATCCTCCGTTGATGCGAAAGCAAGGCGCAGAATGAAGTGGCTGTAGTGATCTTTCTGCCTTTGGGCAGACAGCTGTGGAAGCTTCGAGCTGTTGTGGTCTAGGCGGAGGTACTTCTCCAGCAGTGGCTTCATGTGGGCAGCGGTCTCGTCGGGAGATTTGTTGCGGAAGGAACATGCCTCGAGCTCGGCGAGAACTGGGCAGAGGTCACGAGGTTAGTAAGAGTTTCGGCCACTCAGGAGTCATCTGGGTGCATGTACCCCTTAGCCGGTCTATGGCCCATTGTTCAAATTGCTCGAGGGTGATGTCCGCGGTTGGAGGCGTCGCGTAGAAGTTGAGCCTGTGGGTGTACTGCGTTTCTTTGTATACTGCCTCAGCGAACTGTTTCTTGCGGTGGTCGACATGGCGCCGTTTTGCGTCGATGCGGTTGTAGTCTTGTCTGAACATCTTGTCACTCTGTCCGTGGGTTTTGTGGTGTTGTGTAGTGTGTGGTGGGCCAAAAGAGAGAAACAGAAGAAGCCTCGTTTCCGGAGTTGGGAGACGCGACGGGACGCGTCTTGGTCGCCCATTTAGTTTGATAAACCAATCAGATGTAAGTCATTCATGAAAAGTGGGGTGTTTTTCTTGATAACGTCAGCAGCAACAATGCAGCTTAGACGTCACCTACACTAATGTTCATACATCGCTACAATCACCACTTGTCTATCAGCTGATCTCCCCAACTCATCCCTTCAGACTGTTGCTCTGGTTATTGAAGCAGACTAAGAGCAGATGAGAACCGGATGGATTTTCTTCTATGGAGCGTAGGTGCAACAATGTGGAGTGCTACGTGCTCAGCTTTAAGAAAGAAAGAGCGGTCGGAAACGCTGAAGATGAGTCCTTGAGAAGACCAAGTTGTTACCACAGAACCTGCCTGCTGTACTAAAGAGACCAGCATAAGCGCCTCAACACCAACAGACACTTAATACACCACAATCAATCCTCAAACCATAGCCTGTTCTGCTCTCGGAATGATCAAGATGACCCCTTTACTTGTCCAAGTGCAAGTCAGAAGAATGTCTGCCGGCTAGAACCCGAAACCATGGTCTATTTATCCACAAAAATTTCCCAACACGACGGAGCCCCAAAGCGACGAGCCTCTACCTTTCAAGTCCGGCCCGGTACCAAACACGGCTGTGAATCAACTCCGGACATTCAGTCTTTACGGTATCTCTAACAGTGCCACACCTCCACCTTCCTGATCGTGGTCGATGTGCGCTGCAAGCCCAGCGTCCATATCGGACGGAACCCCCAATATCGCCAGTGGTGTGCAAGGTCCGGCCAGTTCCAGCACGCTTATGAGCTTATCCAGCCTCCCGCAAGGTTCACGTCCCACAAGCAAATAGATCTACCCTTGTTCCTACCCAGGCAATGCAGGCGCCGACGGTCTGGACACTTCAGCCATCCCGAGGCCAGACGATGCTATACAGTTCATGATCATATTGAGGTGGCGATATTGGACCATGGCGTGATGGATGTCTGTTGTGTCCATCCACAGGATCTTTGTGTGTGCAGAGAGATCCCCCGGGGTGGCTGTACTCGTAGAGCCGCAGGAGTAGATAGGCGTCTGGTTCACACTTGGAAGCCTATATAATACCTATGGAGCAAAACCACATGCATACTCGCATTCTTGGAAGTCACCACGAGAACGACTGCTCCTAGTCCCGTATACAGTGAACGCTCCTTCAGCCAATCCGCTTTTGGTCTCGAGCTTAGTGGCTTCAGAGAGAGTCTGGTGTTCTCAGTGAGATAGACAATAAATTCTTGGAATCAGACAGAGATGCGGAAAAAAGCAGGCAGGACTCTCGCTAGCCAAAGCCAGCTCACACAGCTGCCTGACCTACTTATCTGCACACAATCCCCAGCTCACACCGAACACACAAGCGTCAAGGATGGAACATGTCGAGTGTTTTCGAAGGAGGAAAAAAAAAAGATATTTCTCTTCTCTGAACTTGTGCTCAAGTTTGTAAACCAATGCCCTCCCCAAGACAGGCTCCGTTTCCCGGACTTGACCCCCACCTCTAAACCTCCAATTTAAGGATTGTCGAATATTTGGTAATTCCATTCTGTCTCTCTGAAGAGTTTTCCTCCACCAACAACGATGAATTCAATGGGTATAAGAACTCAACTCCGATCCTCTCTCTCCTTCCCCTTCTCCCCCTTTGCTCGGCCTGGCGTGCCGCGTGGTTCTCGACTCTGCTACCTCCGTGTCTGCAGTATCGACGAACCTCCTAATTCGAACGGCGGCTTCGGTGCCTTCGACGGGACGGGCTGAGCCACCTAGGCTGACTGCCTCTTTCTTTACTAACTGGTTGGTCCTTCAAGTAACGGCACCAGTGGATTGTATTGTAGTGCGGAAATTTCAATGAGAGGCGGAAACGTCCTGTAAAATGCAGAGAAAACCAAATAAGCATGCTATCCCGCTCTCAAACCACCCATAACTCCGACGCAGAAGAGTAAGAAGAAAGAAAAAACGGAAGCAGAGTATTCCGACCCAAGACACGCTTCGGCTTGGCTTGATGTAGTCTCCTTTGATGAATTAGAGTCGGTGGACAAATGAAAGTGCGTTTTGCGTTTTGCGTTTTGCGGTCTGTGGTTGGGGTTTTGTGGTTGGATAGATAAGGAATTAATCGTGATATCGTCATCAGCTAAGCAGCTTGTTCTTCTCAAATTAATGAAATCGAAAGTTTTTTTTTTGTTTGTCGCGATGTGGATGCGTGTCGTTGTCAAGCGTATTAGGTTGGACTGGTGTCGGGTTGAGAGAGAGCGCAGATCCAATGAAGTAGGGCCGACCAGCTGCTCGACGAGATCGGCGCGCGGGGGCTCGGCGAACACGGCGGAGAGAGACTGAGTATGTATTGCAGAGGCATGCATGTACCAGATCACATCACAATGCAGCAGCCACAGCCTTCCTTCTTGTCTGCCTCGGCTGCTTCCTCGGCCTTCTCCACATCCGGCACCCTCGTGATCTGCGTCGGCTTCGAAGGCGCAGGCTGTTGCGTCGGCTGTGGAGGCAGAGGCTGCTGAGGTTCCCTCGGGCTCGCCAGCGGGCTATGTGAGGGCGGCTTGTCCTGAATCCTAGGCATGGTCGAGTACGTGCTTGATCTTCCGATAGAAGCAGGGCTTTTGGGGGCTTCGGGTGATCTCAGCGGCCACTCGTCCGATCTTTTCGACTTGGTGCTCGACGATGTCATCGGTCGACGCAGTCGGTATCGCAGGCGATGAGGATGCAGGCGGAGGCGAGAGGAAGCCATCATCCGTGAGTGGCCTGAAATCCTTGTCATAGATGTTCCCGAACTTGCCTTCCTGCTCCCACTTCTCCTGCGCCAGTCTCTTTGCCACGGTAGGCAGCAACTGCTGGTCTGGTGGCAGCCGAGGATCGGGCTTGTACGCAGAGACCATCCATGGCGGCTCGCCTTCCATCTGCTTGGGACCTGACGAGCTGGCGGACAGCTCACGCTCGCCGGACCTGGTGTTTGGCCGCCCGTTGCTACCGCTGGCTCCATTCTTGCCTTTCGGCTTCGGCTTGCCGCGTGCTTCGGGCGGGATGCTCTTCGACACACCGGATGGCTTCCGGGCCCCACCGGCCGCTGTCGTTTTCTTGGTCGGCGGCTCAGTGGCTGCTTTTTTGGGCGGGGTAGACTTGAACGTCGGCGAGGGCTCCAGGCCCTTCAAGGTGGTGCTATTCGACCTTGACCGGGTGCTGGTGGTCCCATCGGGCCGCTTGTCCTTGTCGTGTTCCTCAACGCTGTTCTCTCTCGAATGCGCGAAAGCCGGGCTCTTCTTCGGCACGGGTATCCTCGAGCCCGTCATCGGCCTGGAGGGTGCGTCGCCGTCGCCACTCTCCTCGTTCACGCCCGGTTCATAGGCGTGCGACGAGTTCTTCCTGCTCCTCGTGGTTCCATCGTTGCCCAGCTTCCTGTGGCTGCTCTGGCTCCTGTCCCTCCTCGGACCTTTACTTCTGGACCGCGGCTGGGGCAGGATGATGCCAGCAGCCTGGAGCTCCTCGTTCTCGATCTTGACGAGCTTGTCCCTGTGGATCCACTTCGAGTCCTCGTCAGACCATTCCATACCGTTGTTGGGCCGCTTGCTCGAGTGTACAAATCCGTCGGCAGTCCTCACGTAGCGGTCGTCGTCGTCATCGTCGTCGTCCAACAACCCGTCGGCCATGGTGTCGGGTGTGTCCTCGTTGCTGTGCGCGTGGGCGAATTGCCTGTTCACCGCCTCCTCGCCATTTGCCGTCTTGACTGACATGGCCGAGCCGAAAGAGGCGGAGTTGCCATTCTGCGCAGCGAGGGGTGGTCTGGTGTTTCCATTCGGCCCAGTGCCCTTGAGCGATGCCTTATCTTCGTAGTATCGTTCCTGCAGCGATTGGACACAGACGCACACGTTAGCCTCCTCCCCCTTTCAAGCTGCCGAGCCGTCATGCTCACGTAGTTGGCCTGGACCAAGGGGAAGAAAAAAAACTCACATCGGGTCTGCCGGCTGGTTCTGTGGCAAAATCCCATCGGAATCCATTCGTGTCGCCGTGGGAACTGCTGGGCGGAGTGAGGGTTGTGGCCGTCTGGGCGGTGGACATGGCGGCCATCGTTCTGGCTGCGGTCGTTTGCCCCTCGTGCCGTGTGCTGACAGACAGACTACACGCGGATTGGGATGCGGTGATCGTCGGCGCCCGTTTTTACTCGTGGCTTGCTGAGGCGATGAGGAACGGTGGCAGCAGCTGGTGATGTCTCGTGTTCCCGGTGCTGTCCCGCCAGACGGCTTGCTCTGCTACTGCATATAGAATGCAATTGATTGCAGTGCTGTGCGGCCAGGGCGGCCGGGAGAAGTCTCTGGAGGTGGGGACGCCCTCACTCAGAGGTCGGATGGGGCCAGCGTGGAAAAAAAGGCAATATGATGTCTCGTCTCTGTCTCCCTCTCGTATTGTGTGTCGCCTCGGCCTCGCTTCTCCTCGAGGGAGTCCAGTTCACTGCGCAACGGCGGCCGTTGGCTGAGAGCGGTAAGGCGGCTGTCCCTGTCGGTAGTGCCGATATTATTGCTGGCCCTGTATGATCCAATTAATCCCATGCAAGTCCCCACCGGCGGCCCTCAGCGCCCATCAGTCCAGGCCAGCTACTACGAGGAGGAGGAGGAGGTGAGGAGATCGTGAGGCAGCTGGATCTTCCCGCGGTGAGGCGGAGGCGGCATCAAGGGACCAAACCAAGCCTGGGGTTCGACCGGTTTCGTCTGTGAGGACAGGAGGGGAGGGGAGGCAGAGAGACAAAGAGTCGAAAAGAGAAAAAGTCGGGCGCTCGAAGCCCAATGCAGACGGGAGATGAGAAGTGACGGAAGAGCGCAAGGTTGCATAAATTTGATGTGGTGAATCACAGGGGAACCAGGTATAGCCGTGCTAATAAAACGTACCCAAAGAGGGCTGCTGTGCTTTTGCTGGGCCGGGGTCTACGGGGATCCGCCTTGGGGGAGGGGGGGAGAGGAAAGGCTCCTCGCTGCTTCAGCCTGCTGCGACGACGACGACAAGACAGGAGATGGCTGAAAGAAAATCAAAGGAAAGTGAGCGTATGTACCAGATCGGTTCAATTGCCTTCGGGATTGTCTCAGATCCACAATGTCGCAGAGCGTAGAGCTGAGGAGAAACAGGAAGAGGGAGGGGGGGAGAGAGAAAGAGGGCTCTGGCCTGCATCCCCGCTCTGGAACAAGTCTGGTGCAGGTGTATGGTATAATTTCTTTCTAGAAGCAATTTTGAAAAGGAGAATGTGAGGGGGGGCCACCTTGGCAGCCTGTTCTCCAGCACGCAGCAGCAGCCAAAGAACGAGCGAGCATGGGTGATCGTTCAAGCTTAGAGCCACTAAGGAGCCTGGCACATGGGAGAACACCTAAATGTGGGCGTTACAGCTTCCCAACTTGTCCAATAGGGGCCCGGCATGGGGGCTGTGGGCTGCTGGCAACCCAGCTCTGGCAGGAGGCTTTGGTGGAGCTTATTTCCCACTAAGAGGTCCAGATGTACCGCCAACAAACGCCCCAAATGACCCGCCCCCATTTGGGCACTGCTCACTGACTGTCTCCTATCCCTACATGATGCATAGTGTACTCTGTACACTTGACCATTCGTTACCTTACCCACGATCGCCTCGATGACAACTTCGGAAAAACTGGAACACCCAGACTAGGCAGAGGACAAGGGGAGGGGAAGAAGAAAGAAAAGAGGGATCAAGAACAAGAAATCCTTGAAGGCCTTCTCAGACCACCCTCACCTTTTCGGGTCTCCTGTTAATTTGCACCAACTGAGCCGTCCTGGCTCGTGACCCTGAGCGCGAAAACTTCAGCGTTACATCCCGAACGCTCCCAGAAATTCAGGGGGCCGCAGCATTGAGGGCCTGTGCACTTTCTGCCACCTGTGAGATCTCCATGATAAGAGATAGCGAGTTTGAGAGAAAAGAGAGAGAGAGAGAGAGAGAGAGAGAGTACATGCAGACTTGGTGGCACAAGGGATATCTTGTGTATTCGTGACCAATCATGATCATAATACCAAGGGCCCGATGCGTTACAGAGTCAGTACATGCACACATAGCAGCAACTCTAGCAACCTGCAAGACTGCTACACTGACTCATCACCTCAGTATCCTCCTGTCCCTTCATGGATATTAGTGTCTTAGCCCGCCGCCCCAGCCTCTTCTTGCACAACCACAAAAGCACACGACAATCCGAGCACACAAGCCCGTGAGGACTTCCAGGGGTCTACACTGGAGGAAGCACGACCGGCGGCAGATTCTGCAGCTGCAGCACCGAGTCGGGACAGGGCCTACCCTCCATCATATCCGCGCTTGATTCTTTGTGCAGGACCAATTCCCTCGTTGCCAGCTCCGAGTGTATGAAGCCCTCCCGCCTGATGGTGGCGTAGTTGGACGTCTTGACCTCGCCGAACACGATCGGTTCCTTGCGCGTGGACTGGTGGCCCACTTGCTTCCACGCTGCCTTGACAGTCTTGTCAAGCTTGAACTCGAAGGTGCTGGTCCAGCTGATGAGGGCCGTGTTCTTGATTACCAGGTACCGAAACACAGCGGCGCAGTGCTGCTTCACGTTGTAGATCTCCATGTTGACCAGCTTAGGCATGTTTTTGGCGCCTATACCCGCAGAGAAGAGGATGTTGTTGATCTTTTCCGGGTCGGTTCCGTGGCAAAATATGCAGGAGGTGAGGGTGAGCCAGCGAAGGTTCGGCCAGCATGGAGGTTTGAGGCGGAGGGTGCGCAGGTGCAAGTTTCGACAGACTCGAGAAAACTGCTCAAAGAACACCACCGCATCCGCTATGAAGGAGCAGCTCATCTCTTCGACCTCGGTGCTGAAGAGCCGTAACTGTTGAGTGACGTACGGATATGAATAGCGTTCCCTGTGGTTGCCTGGAGTGCTGAATGCGGCCCAGGCACCGAAGTGCTCGAAGAGACTGAAGCGCTTCAGACGGTTTAATTCCCAGAACGGCAGCTGGCTGGCGAGCTCTGTGTTTAGGAGGGGATCACGTAAGCCAGTGCCTGATCACAGTAATGCCCTCTTTGTGGGGAGGGGAGAGAGGGGGGGGGTAGACAAACCGCTGTCGACGTCCTCCTGCGATCGGTTCTCAACCTGCATCCAGGATTCAATGCGGAGCTCCTGAAGGTTTGGGAGTGACCGTATGACAGGCGTGAGTGCCGCTGCTGAGATGTTGCGGTAATTGCGGCGGAGGATGAAGAGACCCGTCACCACGTTGTTCAGCGGCAGGCCATGAGGTCCGTCCGGTTCCTCAAGAGCCAAGAGATAAAAGTCAAGCAGGGAGTCAAGGAATCTCGAGTTGCCATCCGCATCCACACTCCTCTCACACAGGCGGTGTTTCTTATCGGAAGGCGAATAGGCACACAGCTCGAGATCCAGCCCACGACCATTCCTGGCGGCCCAGAAGTCGGGCGTGTCCCAGTGTGTCAGCAGGTCAAACAGCTCGAACAGCGAGACCGTGAACTTGAGGTTGTTGGCCTCCTGCTCATGCTCGTTCTCCGGCACGTGGCGCAGCTGGTTGGAGTACTTGGGCAGCTCAACGTTGAGCCGTATGTGCCTGAGATATGCCTGCCGGGGCCCGATCACGATCTGTTGCATGAGGGTGAGGTCCTCATGGTTGACTGCCAGCTTCCTAAAGTTGATCTCCTCGACTTGGGCCTGCCATGACCTGCAGACGACGGCGTACTCGGCCACGAGCTTGGACTCGAGCTCGTCGTAGATAAGGGTCTGCAGGATCTTGCGGTGCAGCTCGAAGGGCAGGCAGTCCCAGCCCTTCACTTGAAGAACGTCCACCATCGCCTCATCCGCCGGGGTGACGGCGGCGGACATGGCTCCTACTGATCGCGTTGCCCGTCCTCCCTGTTAGCTCGATCGTGTGGTAGAGACGTCGGGAACAAAAGAAGGAACCGAGTGGCTCGGCCTGCTAGATCAAATTGGCAGCTGGCAGCTGCCAGGTACGTAAAACAGACGTAGGGCAAGCGAGGTATTCTGTATGTTGAGACTTGTGTGTGTCGTACAAAAGGAACGACGGTTAATGTGTGATTTGAGACAATGTGCGGAGAAGGTCTTCTTCACACTGCCTACTTAAGTACATACGGACCCCACTATCTACAGGGGGTCGCCTTCTACAACGCATAGTACGGAGTACATACTTTATTTTACGACACAGCGGGCATCCGAGGGGCTTTTTTTTTTCACTTCTTTTTTTTTTTTCATTTTTTCTCTGAGACATCCTACTCGTCCACATCCGTGCTATTGCTCAGCTTCTCGAACCTCTTGACATTCTCTGCGTACACCTCCAGCTTCGTCTCCGCCGCTCTATAAGCGTCTCTACCAATGACACATCGCAGCGGTGGCTCCTCCATGGTTGCCAGCTCATACATGGCGCTCGCACCCTTGGCAGTGTCACCTGGCTCCGCGCCGTGCCGACCCGCGGCGGTCTTCCTGGCGTCGAAGTGGTCATAGGCCTTGTTCTCGACTTCGCCGAAGACCATACTGCGGCCGGTGCCGTCGGTGCGGAAAGCACCTGGCTCGACAAGCTGCACGTGGATGTTCCACTCCGGTTTGAGCTGTGAGGGTAGCCTCTGTGTAAGCACGACGGTCTGCACGACTCAAGGTAGTCGGCACGAGATGGGATTATCTGCACAGGACATACCTCGTGGGATAGCGACTCGGTGAAGCCCTCGACAGCCCACTTGGACGCGCAGTAGATGGAAAACATGGGCACGCCGATGTGGCCGCCGATGGACGCGACCTGCTGGATCATCCCGCCGGGAGGACTGTTCTTCTCACGCATCACTTCAAGAGCCCTGCGCGTCACGCTGAGGAGGCCAAAGAAGTTCACGTCCATCTGCGTGCGGATCTGCTTGTCGGTCAGGGTCTCAAAGGGTCCGCTCAGGCCGTACCCTGCGTTGTTGACCACTACATCGATGCGCCCGAACTGGGACAGCGCCCTGTCGAGGGCGCTGTCTATAGTGGCCGGCCTGGTGACGTCGAGGTCGACGGCCAGGAAGTTTCCGGGGGAGGTGTTGTCGAACTCGAGCCTCGAGGAGTCTCGTGCTGTGGCCACGGCGATGTCGCCCTCGGCGAGGATCCTCTTGACCAGCTCGTAGCCGAAGCCGCTCGAAGTGCCCGTTACTAGGAAGACGCGAGGCATGATAGGCTCTAATATATGGTATTTTCTGTTTCATCTTGGGAAAACATGGCGAGAAGACCCCTTCCTCAACGTTGAGTCGGCTCGCTGATAAACTCAAAATAGGAGACGACATCTTTATGCGTTGTGGTCTCAGCATCAACATGACATGCCAGAAGCCGGTGCCTCGGCTCAGTCAACCACCTGTTTCCGTGGTAATGCTTGCATGTCAAATTGGAAATTTCTAACATCGTCGCAGGGTGTTATGAGTGTCTAAATAGTATTATAAAAGCAACATAACGTATGAGAAGTGGGTTAGACTAATGAGCATGCAGCCATGTTCATTCGGTACCGCCATGGCGAGCACCTGAACCGTACCAGCTAGTGGCAGCCGTGTTAGCACTGAGGTATCTTTTCAGGGCTGGTGCACTGTTTGCTGGGGCTGCATTCCCTGAATCTCGCCCCATTCAAAACCGCCGCAGGGCCACACAGCAGACATCCAGGTCAACCTGCTCCCTCCGATCAAAGGAGCATCTTAGGAAGAAATATCGAGGCCAGGCGGTGTAGGTATTATTACATATTCCTTCCATATGAGCTAACGCATCTAGATTCCAAGTTACCGTGTTTGATGACAGCGCCGGAAGAGCGGCCAGGTTGAGTCATATCCACTAAAGCCTGGATGATGTAGAAGGAACGACCTAGATGCTAGGAGCCTTTGGAATCTTAATAAAATCACAAGCCTTCCAATGTAGAATTTCAGCAACAAGTCGATACCGTCACATCATCTTTTTTTTCCTCTTCTTTTTCTTTTGTAAGGCAACCTACAAACACTGCGAGGCCCTCGGCCAACCCTCGATGCCCCTACAACATCCACGGTTTCCAGCCTAAGTGGTTTTACAGGAACCCAGATAATCTTCTAGATCTTCATCTTCACTGAAACTCGAGGCCGCGAATGCAGCGGCATGACATCTGAGACGTACGACGGGCCCTCTGGGACGCAGCGATACAGAAGGACCAGATTCGTCTGCGTCTCAGACACGCACAACCAGACGCCCAAGCTGCCAAAGGGCGACGTCCTGATCCACGCTGGCGATCTGACGAACCAGGGCAGCTTGTCGGAGGTGCGGACAGGATGACCTCTCTGCAGACCCCAACGCTCCTAACGATGGCTGACAGAGCAGCAACAGCTCTCCAAGAGCGTCGAATGGCTGGAGCGGGCGGACTTCGAGGCCAAGATCGTGGTCGCGGGGAATCACGATGTTACGCTCGACAGACAGTTCTACGATGAATATGGCTCCTATTTTCACAACCAGACTACTCAGTCCCCAGACGAGTGTCTGAGCCTGCTGAGATCGTCCACATCCATCACATACCTGGACCACAGCTCGGCCACGGTCCAGCTCACCAGGTCACCAGCTCTGCGGGTCTCCTTCAACGTCTTTGGGTCGCCCTACAGCCCTCGCAGCGGCATGTGGGCATTTGGCTACGACAAGACATGTCCAGACCAGGCTGCGGGCGGGAGCGGAGATGCGGAGACGGCAGCTCCAGGGCCAGCTGGCCCTGCAGCAGGAGACCTCTGGTCCGCGATCCCACTCGACACCGACCTCGTCATAACACACACTCCACCGTGGGGTCACTGTGACGAGTCCCCTTCCAAACGGCGGGCTATGGGCTGCGAGGACCTCCGGCGTGCTCTGTGGCGGGTCCGGCCCAGGCTCGCCGTCTGTGGACACGTACACGAGGGACGTGGCGTAGAACGTGTCCGCTGGGATGTCCTCGGCACCTCCGCAGCCCCGTACGCCGAGCTGGGGTCCGACAGGTGGGAGGATCCAGGCGCTGCACCACACGGCAGCAAGAAGCTGTCGCTGGTGGACCTGACCGCTCGGGGCATCTGGAAGCGACCACTCGACAACGACAGCTCTCCACTGAGGCGGGGGGCGCCAGCAGAGAGACATGCGCAGGGCGGCTTCTGCAGGCATCTTGTGGATGGCTCTGTGACTGCGCTGCCTGGATTCGGCACGCGCGGCATTGGTGGAAATCCCGAGATGTCTGTGAGATGTGACAGGAGCGCTCTGTGCTGCCGTATGGGTCGGAAGGAAACATGTGTGGTCAACTGTGCGATCGCGGCTACCAATTGGCCTCATGAGGGCGGAAAGAGGTTCAACAAGCCGATTGTTGTGGATTTGGACCTGCCTGTGATGCAAGGTTGAAGAGGGAAAAGGTCAATGAGAGGCAGTATTTACTTTACCAGGCGGGCAGAGCGCCACAACAGGGAGGACTCTTCCCTCCCTAAGATCTATGCAGCCTCCTCCCCAGGCATCCCTCAAATCTTCGAGGCTGGTCTTCTGAAAAAAGCATGCAACTCCATGTGCAACAACAAATCTTGCTCCGACAGTCAGAGATCAGGCGCATTCGGATTCGAACTCGCCACAGAATGCAAGGGAGAAGAATAAGAGTGGAGACAAGTTCTACAATACCACCATGATTAATATTTACCCCGAATCGCGCAACATCAAGCAGCATCAAATCGAACACACCACACGAGACCCTCCATAATCCCTCAACCTTACGGAGAAAACAAAGCTCTAGAACGGACTCTACACGGGCACCGGCGTGTAGTACTGTACCAGAACCTCATTGACCGTTACACAATGACCGTCCCAGAGACGTTCCAAGCCGCCGTCGTGCCTGAGCCCGGCGCGCAGCACACCATAATCAGCCGTTCCCTGCTACCCCTCTCCGCAGGCGAAGTGGCCATCAAGGTCACAGCCACCGCCATCAACCCAGTAGACTGGAAGATCCGCGACTATAAGGTCTTCATCAAGGAATACCCGGCCGTCCTGGGCTCCGACGCTGCCGGCACCATTGCCGCCATCGGCCCGGACGTGACGGGGTTCACCGTCGGTGACCGCGTCTTCTTCCAGGGCATCATCGGCCGCTACGACGCCTCCACCTTCCAGCAGTACTGCAAGATGCCCGCGGCACTCGTCGGCCACACGCCGGCGTCCATCTCGGACGACCAGGCCGCGGGGATCTCGCTCGCGACGGTGGCCGTCGTCACGGGGTTCTACGACAGGGCCACGGGCCACGGGCTGGCGGCACCCTGGGAGGAGGGCGGTATAGACGCGGGACGGGGTAAGGCGCTGGTCGTTCTCGGCGGGAGCTCGTCGGTCGGGCAGTACGCCGTCCAGCTCGCCAAGCTGAGCGGGTTTGAGAGGGTCGTGACCAACGCCAGCGCCAAGCACACCGAATTTCTCAAATCACTGGGCGCCGATGTCGTGCTCGACCGCGCCCGGCAGAACGGCGCTGATGATTTTCGGGCGGCGCTGGGAGACACGCCGCTGGCGTTTGTGTTTGATGCCATCTCGGAAGCGGCCACACAGGCACTGGGCGTGGAGATCCTGGCGGCGACCGGGACCGAGGACAGCCATGTCATCACGGTGCAGGCGGTGGACGCCGGCGCGAAGGAGCTGGGCGGGAGTAAGGAGCCCAAGGTCGATGTCAAGCGGGTCCTGGGCCTCGGCAGCTCGCCTAATTTGAGATATCTGAGCGAGCCGCTGATGAGACATCTCGGTGGGGAGGATGGGTACATCGCGAAGGGCGGGTTTGTTCCCAATCGCCCTCTGGTGGTAAGCGGTGGCTTGGGAGGGCTGGAGACGGCGCTTGCGAAGAACAAGCAGGGTGTCTCGGGTGAGAAGGTCGTCATCCGGCCCTTTGATGCTTGAGCCGCTTCCTTGTCCTGGCACTGGTGTGTCAAGACTTGCTTTGCGTGCTAATCAGTGCTGGAATTATGATCTAAGGGTCAAAGTCGAAAAGTTGTTTGTCTTTCTTCAAGTGACTCGTGGGCTGCAGTTGCGGTACCACCAAGTTGGACATCTCTGGTTCTCACAACCTCAGGCTAGGGAGGAATCTACAAAATGTCCTACGAGACCTCATCAGCAAGACCGAACCATGGAAAGACATGGCAAATGGGGGAGAGTCGATCCAACAATTATAGCGAATTTGTTCAAGCACTATTAGGGCGAGTCTGCAGTTTCATGAGTTTGTATTAGGTACTTTAAGGAGTATGTACTGAGAACATCAACCTCTTCTTATCCCAGCCCACCAACACCAGATATCGGTCGATATCCTCTGCCTCAGATTACGGTTAAACCCATACGTCACCGCATTGGCGAAACCGATAAAGGCACTGGCAGCTTGTAAGGCATCCAGCACCCTACTGGAAGGCGTGTGACCCGCCGCCTGAAGAAGTCGGTTCACCAGTCCTGGTATCCACAAGACAACATAAAAAAAGGGGTATGCGTTCAGCAACAACATCCGCTTTACCTCTCGCTCGGTTCGCTTTGTGTGCGGTGGTGATCTGGGTGTTGCCGGCGTGCCAGGTCGTTCCAGAGGAGCTTTCTCGAGGGGATACTTCTCGATGGGATACTCATCCAGGGTGCTCAACGTAGAGGTCGTCGTCCGTCTCATGGCGACGTCTTCCTTCAAGACAGCCAAGCCGGGGCGAACAGGGAAGTCCATGGAGGAGCTTGACAGCCGGAGCCACGATCGACCACGCAGTTCTCGATCACCGTCCCATTCCTCGGCTGTTTCCTGTCTTTGGTTCTCGATGGCGTTCTTCTCGGCTGAGTTCTGGATGGAGGCTCTGCTCGCGACGCTGGCCATGGTGTTGTAGTCTGTTGACTGCGAGGTGGTGGCCAGGGATTTGAACCGCCGAGAGGTATGGTAATAGACATAAGAATAGATGCCAATAATTAACAAGATGATGGCGAACCGCCAGCCGTGGTTGAGACTGTAGCGCAGGTCGGTGCGTGATGCTGAGATCCAGCACCAGTTGGCACCGGATGGCATCATGACTCCCATCGCCACGGCGATGCAGCCGGTGGCCAACGGAACAATCCATATTGACAGACAGATGAGGATCTTTTTGGTGCGAGACACTGCCGGCATGTAGACTTTTTCGGTAACAGTCAAGAGAGTGATCTATAGATCATTGAACGTCAGTATTATAAAGTACCAGCCACCCAAGGGGAGTTGGGTTGAGAGAAGAAAAGGGACAACTTACTACTGCTATGGCGAACATAGAAAAGTCAGCTGCCTGAACAGACACCTGAGCCACCCAGCCATTGATGGAGCATAGAGCACCCGGGGTCAACTTCTTGGTAATAACAAAATAGACCCCGGAACTTGTGCCGTTCAGTGAGTTGATGAACTCGGCCAGCGCGAGGTTGAGAACAAGAGCATGCCGAAAGGTTCCCTGTTCCCGACGGTAGATAGCAAAGGTGAGCAGGACACAGAAAGTCGAGACCAGAGAAAGAGAGCTGCCGAGAAGGACGAGCGGGTCGACGATCGGGTCGAAGAGATTGAACCACACGTATCCTTGGCTCGAATCCATCGCGACAGGGGAGGAACCAGCGAGTAATTATTAGCGATACGCCAGGTTGACTGTCCAGTGGAATCCAGTTCCCTTTCCAACAACAACAACAACAAAAAGAAGAAGATAAATCTTGACAAGACCTAGGGACCATAGTATATACTTTTATATCATCTACTGTAGAAAGATCACATGGAGGATCGGCAGTGGTCTCGCGGTCCACTTGTTGTGCCAGAGCTCTCCCTCGCCTCTCGGCTCAGGGAAGCGTGCTACACATCCGCCTTCACCAGACGTCCTGGTCCGCAGGTTTCAGCCGGGCTGCGAAGGCAAGGCTCTGGACCTACACATCTCCATATAATGAACCATAATATGCACGCCATATTGTATAGAATATCCGTGCGAGCAGTGGGGCTAGATGCCAACCCGTCGTTATGGTTTTCAGTCCTTCGCTACGCGAGTGCGGGAGACCCACATGGAGGCTTGCAGGAGGCGAGGCATGAAACGTATAATCGCACGAGCTCTTCCTTGGCTCCACGCAAATGTCACGACAATGATGTCCTTGGGCAGTATTTTCACCTACTTCACAACCGGCAAGATAACCGTAGCACGGTCCTCTGAGCCACGTGGTGGTGACGGCGGTACCTCGCGTAGCGACGGGGATCATTCCCGGTGACGTGAATGCTTTTTACATTAGACGAACTCCCCACTGTTCTGTGCGCTGGTTAGCTCAGATGCCCATGTTGTGTATTCTGTAAATATTGGGGCTAAAGCTTCGGACTCTGGTGAGAAAAAGTTGTTGCCAGGCTGAAAGCTGATACGAGTGGTCCATGGAAAGATACCGACGTACTGTCAAATATGCTAGATACTATGCCCATGCTGTAAGGCCTTTCTCAGCATAATCATCTGTCTCAAAAATCCTAGCTCCAAGGAACCCACTGCAAGCTATCGAGCGGGACTTCGGCTGCGATAATGTATTCGACCTTCGGCTCCGATAAACTCTTGCCCTTGTTAACCATGGGCTGCTACATTGCGCACAGATTCTTAAGTCTTGCGTCAAAATCCCTCAAGTCTCGTATATATTAACGAATAGATTGACAGAAGGCTATGCCACATGGCTATTCACCTCTAAATTCTCTATGTAGGTGCCGACGAAGAGTTTGGGCCCTCTACTTTGAGGGTATTGCATTTAATCCTTCTTTGCCTCTCGATTTAATAACTTCGTGTATGTGCTAAGGCGCGGGAGATGGACTAGGAAGTTAATTGATTCATATCTTACGACTTTGCCTTCAAAGGACTTACATCCCTTTCTTTAGACGTCGTTGACTCTAGTGGCAATATGATCATCGTAACAAAAACGGGATGGGATGAGATGAGATGAAATGAACACCTCAGCACGTTTCAATTGGCTGATAGCACTAGAAAGAAATACATTAAAAAGATATACACAGCCTCCAGACACTTAAAAGAGTAGATCGTAGATGATTTGGAATCTCTGTGATGTGAATAACATTTCGATCGGCCGGGAAACTCATCACACTGTGGACAAAAACTCTCTTTCCTTGCGGACTCTCATACCATTTAGTATAGGGGAAACCAGCCTAAGGTTAGATTATGTGGTGGACAGCAACTGGAGTTCGTTTATCATCGCTTGAGCCATGAATTCTGGGACGCAGCGAGGCGGTTGTAATCAAGTCGGTGAAGCCTATTGACCCCTCAGTTTTAATTATATGATCAGACACTTCAAAAGGTTTATCCTGAAAAGTCCTCGACAAGGAGCCTGCGTACTTTTGCCGGATTCATGGACAATGAAGAACTGAGATCATAAGCTGTATCACTCACGGACTTCAGGCCGATGATATATCCATATCTATTAGCGGTTTTTGACTAGGACCTTCTTCTAGCTCCTCTTAATGATTTAGCCAGTCAAGTAGTCTCAACAAAGTCACGATCACATTCTTCGGGTAAGTTTATTAATATTTCTAGCTTCAATTTTTGGATTGGAAGTTGTGCCGAGTATTGTTCGGACACACAGTAAAACTTGAAATGGCACCCCGAGTGTCATGTAGTTTTAGCCCGTCAGTGAGTTTCAAGAACAACGATCAGCGACTGTCTGCTGAGCTACTTTGCGGATCTCCATGAGGTGTTCTTTTGTCCCCTGTGCGCTATTGAAAGCCTAGGCTGTCCGACAAGTTCTGCTGACACGGCCTATGTCGTCGAGCGTAAGGTGTCACTATGATGTTCAGCAAGCAATCAATACATGTAAAAGAACCTAGGTACCTCGGTGCCGTCATTGATGATAGCGTCACATGCCATCGGCAAGCTGAATTTCATCATGAGACACCTGCAATCGGCCGCGATGCGCAGAGTGAGCATATTAATTGAGAGGGCGGTTGGAGAAATCGAAGCAGTCCTTCCCCAGAGGCTGAGAGGCTCTGTAACTACCTAAGTAGCCAAACCGCAATAAGGCGGACTCCTGCCTCAGTATTCTCATCGAATCTGTTTGAATGAGCTCGAGCTGTAAGCCTGAGCTAGATGACAAACACAGAAGCAAATGGACGGCGGTTCGAGGAGGCCAATGGGCTTGTCTCTTCACCTAGACAGATCGGCTTTCTGACCCTTGGTACTGGGGAGATTCTGGTTTCCCCTTAATAAATTTTAAAAAATTAAAAATGAACATGCCCTAGGATGGACGTAATTGACGACAGGTCTACGAAGTGTGTTTCTCCCGAGGATGACGAAGGACATGGCGTCAGGGGGTCCTGGCTCTGAGGCATTCCCGAATCCATGTCGCCTCCCGGCAGCCATTCAGCCATCGTCTGCTACAGACTTGCTACTAAAGAAGTTGGTTTGAGGTATATGGATAGTCTCATTCTACGATGTAGCCTATGCACCCAATTGCACCCACGCTCCTTGCAATTCCAGCTGCCCAGGTTGAGACAGGCCGGAATTACCGAGGCTGCAGGCTGGAGACTGTCGTGTAGAGGCACCGCGCGTGTGACTACAACACCTGCGCATGCAGAGGAGTCATGAGGTTGCTATCGCTCCCAAGATTTCGTCTGAGAAGGGGAAATGTTGTGGTGCGGGCCGCAGCGACGGGTCGATCGTCTGTTTTGTGAGGGATCGTCAGAGCGGGTTATGCCGCTGCCCTCTTGCTAGGCAGGCGTGCCAGGGCGGGAAGAAGACGGGACGAAATAATGACCATGTAATTAATTTTGATGCATCACCTGACGTCAGCCTGGGCGGCTGCTGTGCGTGATTAACGTGCGTGGGTAACGCACAAATGACCCGACCGCCGGGTCAAGTTGCCAGACCTGGGAGGGGAGAATACAGACGGGTAGAGACCGTTACAGGAGTAGGCTTGCTGCTGGGTGCCATCGCCAGATCACCATTCCGTCCCGTGTGTGTGTCCCGCCAGGTCGTCACCTGCCCTTTGTGTCGTGATGGTGATTTTGAGGGCACCTCGCCCCTCGTCACTCTGATGAGTAGAGCCGCATTGTGTTCGGATCTGGTCCGCTGCTGCACACGAGCGAGCGGGTACGACCTACCACGAGACTACGAAAGAATGAGAGAGAGAGAGAGAGCTCGAGCGCTTGGACAGTAGTTGAGGACGGGGGGCGCGGCCAATGGAAAGCGTGTGTCTCTCCGGGTTACACAAGAAAAAATGCAGGTCTGTCCATTTCAAGGCATGGATGGACCTCGGCTGCGCGCACTTACGATGTACACACACGCACAGTTCGGTCTGGTGCGCCATTTTACTGTGGCACATGAAGTAAGTGAATGTCACCATCTCACCCACCCCCACGATATGGTTGACAAGGCTTCCCCCCTCCCCCCTTTCTCCTCGTGCCTTTCTGTGATGGGGCTGTGGCGATAAGAATAGACGGGGCCTTGGTGGAATGGGATACAAAAAGTCCTCAGTAGGCAGCATAGTGTCATGGCTTCGCCTCGGGCGGCTGTCTGACGAGCGGAGTGGACTGGCTATACGTACTGTACCCACCCACCTTTACTCTGCACGGCTTACATCAGACGACGTATTCTGGAGGGGGACACGGATGGATTGTCCGCAGGCTCTGTCTCTGATTACCTCACCGCCCTACCGAGAAGAGATGCTGTGCTATGTAGATAAGTGTAAAAATGAAAAGAGGAAGAAAGCAAGAGAGAGAACAGGAAGAGACAGCGCAGGTCTCTCGAGCGCTCACCGCCATGGAGACGATCTGGGTGTCTCACCTTGGCGAAATACCGGTGAGGAATAGTGTAGTGTACCTTGTCTTGTACATGGTCGTCTCGCAGTACTGCTCGTACATTGTACACGCCCCCAGTATGTACCAAGTGGTGGCACCGCATACTGCAGAGAACGTTCCAGGATGGAATGGGAGCCAGAGCATGGAGGGGTGCTGACGTCTCTCTCTTGATGCGGCCGAGAGGATAGGGCTGCGACGAGGCCCCCTCTCGCAAGTTGCAGCAAGCCTGCCTGGCTGCCTGATGAGCTGCCCGACTTGTCTGGCCTGGGTGACTGACTGCTTGGTAGTCGTCACAGTTGCAGTTGCTACCTCCTACGTAGGCAGTAGACACCATCACATGCCGTCCTGATGGCGCGCTAGGCGTTCGAGGCTGGTGGTTCCTTGGGCCTGGGAGACGGGTCACCCGATGGAGAAGATGAGACGTTGATGCCAGGGCAACCTCCCAAGGGAGGATCGGATCTAGGAGCGATCTCGTAACAGCTTGTTAGGATCCTCTGGCCGACAGAGGGCTGGCGAGAGAGCCAGTCGAGGAGCTCTCTGCGTGCCTTATCAGACCCACCTGGTGTTGTTCGAGATCGAGGGGTAACTGGACGAGATCTCACCTCACTTGGCGGGGTAATTCATGCTCCATACTGTATGTAGCACGACGGTAACTGTAATAGGGAAGGCAGCACCACCTGTGCCCTCTACCCTCTGCCTCCTGTACACTGCATTATCTCTCCCCAGCCCCCAGCAAATGCGGCTCACTGATCCGTGCCAACAACAAACGCAATGTTTGCATCCGTTCAGCTCCACTCGACGCAATGCAGAATTGGCAGGTCGGAGCAATCGCACATTTCTCTCACGCGAGAGAGAGACACACACACACACACACACACACATACGCACACATGAACGCGATCGTGCAATCACCCCGCCAAGATCGACCCGCTGGCTTCTCTAGGCGGACCAGGGGGGGGGAGGAAACCAGTGGACAAAGCTGTGGATCGCGATCCAGCAGGCCTGTCTCCGTCTCGAAGAACCTATCAACTCTTTAAACTTGGCACTTGGTACATGTGCTCTACATAGTACTGTCCCTACTGGCTCTCTCCATGCCCACTTGGCAGCTCACTAGAGCCAAGATCTTCCTCCCCAGGGAGCCCATGCCCAATGGACAGCGAATTAACCTCTCCAGAGGAGAGGCCCTTCAGGCCCCCTCTCAGCCGGCTGATCCTCCCGCGAGCCCACGCACGTTGGCTCGCAAGATATCCCGGCAGTATACCTCAATTCGACCGCGGATCAGCCGGGATGCACGCTGGCGACGATAAAACTTGGGACGGGGGATGGGATCTTGTGGTCTCGCAACGTGGGTCGGCTACCTAAATCTCTCGATCTAGAGCGTCGTAGCCGCTCAAGACGCAGGCCGGTCTAATCCTATTGCACTCTTTGCTTCAGCCAGACCCCTGTGGACTGCCGATGGCTTAAGCTGGGTGTGCTACGGAACGACGTCGGTTAATGCGGCCCCCATCTGGCCCTGGAAGATGTGCACATGTTGGTCCCTGCTGGTGGGACTCCAGCTGCTCTCCCTCTCTCCCTCTCGAAGGTGTGCGTGCGTGTGTGTGCTCGCGCGCGCCTTGAGCCGCTTATAAGCCTCATCACATCCACGCCGCTACCCTGCGTTAGGCACGCGGGGCTCTCAACTCGGTCGTGGAGAAAAACCCCATGGCATGGTGTGGATGGCTGACTAGGAATGTGCTTGATCTGTCGTAAGACGGGACCAGTACCTGCGTTCTGCTGGCCGTCACGAGGGGCCGCAGATGATCGAAAAGCCGCGGGGGTGTGTGTGTGTGTGATCCCAATCTGTACCAACCATTCGCATACGACCACATACGACACTACTATGGTGGTATATGATCAAAAGGACTGCTTGCTACATATTACACGTTGTGGGAGGGCTCCCCCCCTTCTCCCTGGTGGTTGGGTCATGAAATGCCCTAAGGGGAGGGGGGGATGTGGATTGGTGTGGGAACTTCTGTGCGATCCCATCCAGCACAATCTTGTGAGTGGTTGGGCCTGGGCCAATGTGGTCGCGACCACGGTCATACCACCAGGCAGGGAGTGCCTCGAAGACCAAGAAGGGAGTTGACTATAGCGTTGTCTCGGTTTTTAAGGTACTGCTCTGGGTTGCGTACCGAACCCTGGTTCACCCACACCCGACTGGCGCACCCTTCACGGGCGCTCATCACGATTGCGAAAGCGGTGCCTGGCTGCTGTGGGCCAGCTGCGGCATGCTGGCAGCTCAAGCCCCCGCCTCACGTACAGTACCTGCTCTCAGATTTCCATGCTGCGGCTCCCGAGGCGTAGTCTTACAACGAGGCAGAATGCCTTTTTTTCTTCTTCGACTTTTTTCTTCTTCTTTTCCCCTCCCTTCTTGGGCCGCTGGCGTCCACGTCAGGCTTTGCATGATGAGGGCTATTGGCCCCCTCGTTGGGCTGTGATACATGATGGTTGCGCTGTGCCTACTTAGTGTACAGCGGAGAGGCTCCAAGCAGCCCAGATATGGGACAAGGATGGATGCATTTGCCAGCATCTGTTTCGGTGTCGACGCGCCTGACATGCCGCTGCAGTAGCCCGCGGCATCTTTGTTCGGAAAAGGGAGGGTATATGAGCCGGTTTTAGGGAATAATATACCGTTGTCTGGCGCTGGCAGGCGACACACGTGTCTTCATCGTTGAGGCGTACAGTACTGAGGAGGGCCCTCTCTTGCGACTTGGAATCACCATTGGAGGGCTTATGGTTCTGTCGGGTTTGCATCATGCTCTCGCAGAGGACACGAGACATTTGACCACACACACATGCACACACACACAAGAGTGGTTTAGTCTTGTCTGCGGGGACACCCTCGATCAGAAAATCATCGGCTGTCCATCAGGAGAGGCACACAAAACGGTCGACCTGCAGTTGGAGGGACACCCCCGCGTCCACTTATCGAGAAGGCGCTCGCTGATTCGACCTATGCACAAGACAGTTTGACTGACGTGGGCTGCTCTCTCTGGACGGGACGGGATCAGGAGGGGAAACGGCCGACAATCGCGACCATCAATGCACAACCGAACGAATGTTATTTGAATTTGACATTGTGCTAACTCCTGGAGGAGGGGGCATCATTCAGTGACAATTCTGGTTTGCCGAGCACGCCGAGTCGGGATCTGCCCCCCCAACCCCCCTGATCCTCTCTCTCTCTCTCTCTGTGTGTCTCTGTCAGCTGCGTCATGTCCTCCTCTTGCAGATGCTGACTGAGGCAACAATATCTGCTCCTCTCCTAGCAAGTTGTATTATTCATAAGCCCAGGCAGGGCAGTGTAGAAATGAGAAGAAGGAGGAAGAAAGAAAAAAAAGAGAAAAGAAAAGATTGAAAGCAGACCGCCGCGAAGTGCGAGAGCGACAATTCATCCTGTATTACTTAGATGACCGCTACTCCGTAACAGTAAGTCGATACGACAGCAGTAACGTCTTGTCGCCTGTTACCTTCCTCTTACACACCGCCATCTTTTCTGCAGATTACCTCATCTGCGAGTCCCAAGCGCCGGTACGCTCGCTTTCCTGTCCCAGACCCAACCGGGGTCTTACCAGTTGCCAGGTATACACGATCTGCAGGATACCCTCTTTGGGACCCACGCAGGCCTCTCTCAGTTGCTGGGCCATCAGTCCCATTACCCACACCCCTCGACCAAGTTGTTGTTTTTGTCGATGCCGTCGTCTTGGGGGTTCCCCTCGCCGCCCGTTTCGGCTCCTCCTCACCTGACTCTCCCTCTCCTCCTCGACTTCCCGCGCGGATTCAGATTCTAAATTCTTACCAATATCGACACATTCCTCCCCTCTCTTGTTTGGTCAGACCGTGTCAAAGGTGTCTCTTGGTCTGAATCTTGCCCTTTCGCCTCATTAAAAACCACATTAGTCGCCCTTTTGCCACCTGCTACTGCTACTACCGACACCTCATCCGTGGGCAACGGCCGATACTGGAGACCCGCGTTCGGAACGGACCTTGGGATGCCACGAGTCGAGGATATATTCGCGAAAACCCAAAAATCCCCCAAGAAGGCAGAGGACCATACCAGAAAGACAGACCCGTCTTCTTGGACATCACCCCCTGGACCGTCTGGGGATTAGCCCGAGACCCCCTCCTCACACCAACGACCGCCTTGCCACAGGTCCGTCTGCCTGGACTTTGGAAACACAACGGTGATTCCGCAGACGTGCCATCTCCCGGCAGGACGACCTCATCTGATGCACAAGGTTTGCCTCTTTGGATCCCAGAGAATTCGACATCTCCTGACGCCACATCCCACCACCCCTCACTACGGGGAACAATACCAAGGTGCTTGCTTGGTGGACTAGAGGACCTGCAGCTTAGAAGACGCCCCCAGGTTGATACCACCACTTTTTTTTTTCGCCCGCTCTAGACAGAATCGGATAGGGCCCCTGGCTATCCTGCAGGACGACACACCAGCCCTTTCGAAGAAGCCGATAGAAGCAAGACCAAGGGGCGACAACTTTGCTGACAACTGCCTCGCCTCGCCTCGCCTCGCTTCTGCCTTCGAACCCACAGGTCTTGCCATCTTGAAACCGACCTCGGGCGATTTCTAAAGGCCACCTCGGGCGACCACCATCTTGCCAGCCTGCACGCACACAGCCCTGCAGCACTCCCAACCCCTCTCTCTGCTCTCTCTCGACTCAAAGAGCAGCAGGCCTTGGACTTCTGGACCCAGCTAAGCTTGGTTCCGGTTCTGGCTGGAAGGCGCCCCCCCTGGTCATCCCACCTTCTCAGCACAGCAGCGATTGGATTTGGTCTCGTCCCTTCCGCTAGACATCGGGACTTTGGCTTTCTTAGGCCAGCGCCATTGGGGACCCACCTTTTTCAGGGCACCACCCTTCTCAGGGCAAAGGTCGATCAGGTGCAGGGATCTGGGAGGTCGTCATTCATCCTCATCCTGCATCCTGAACCTTGGAGAGAGGTCGCCGGTCGCTCGGTTGTGCTTCTTCTCTTCATCCTCCTCGCTGTATCGTGAGTGAGTGTGTGTGTGTGTGAGAACGGCTCCTCCGACCACCGTTCCAACCTGCCATCTTCTACTCGGCCTTTTGGTTTTTCTTTTTTTTTATTCTTCTTTTTCCCTCTCCGTTCATCTCCGGTCCGACCCTCCTCGTCGTCTCGTGCTTTGTTATTATTACGAAGCATTTCCAGGCCTACTTCGCGACCGCCGGCCTTCCGTGGACCGCACCATCTCGCCTCTGGAATCCGGGGAAAAGGCCTGACTTCCGCTCCGCTTTCCCAGAGGACAATTGTCGCTGCCTCTTCTGCTGCTACCCAGTACCTTGTACCACGAAGGGTACAACAGCGGTCTCTCGCAGGGCCAGGCTAGGCCGCAAGTCCAGAGAAGAGAGGAGCCTTCCCAGGGTCGATCCCCTCTCTTTCTCAGCCTCCTAGCCTTCTGATCCCCAGCCTTCTTTTCGCCCCCCCTTGATACCTCCTATTATATCATATCGCCTCCCCCCCGGAGCCTCTCGATTAATCCCCAACCTCTGGTTTTCAGCCCTGCTCACTCTCGCCAGCGTCACCTGTTGCAGCCTCAACAGCGTACATGAGCACGCTTGACAAACACCGGCCGCTGGTTCCTGGACTGCCAACCAATAACCCCCCCTGCGAGACGTCATCGTCACACGATTCCTCCGCTGACCCGCTTCTCCCCTTGCACCCAAAAACACGCGGCAGCTTTTTCTTTCTCCATCCATTTGGAACAGTGCCCCGGGACGGATACTGCCAAACACTCCGTGGTACCACGGCTCTCTCGGTTCAGTTGGCACCCACGGCATCTGGCGTGACATTGCATCGCACCGCCAAGATCACACTCGCCCCTTTTTCTTTCCACCTGCTGGCTGTCTCCCTCCGTGACCGCCACCCACCCTTCCCTTTCCCTTCTCCCTACCGCGGCTAGTCCTCAGCCTGCGCCATACCGCACATCATGGCTACTCCATCAACATCGGACCCGTACAGGACCCTCGGTGTGGAGGCGGATGCAGACGCCGCAGCCATCAAGAAGGCCTACCGGAAGCTGGTGTTGACCTGTCATCCCGACAAAGTCACCGACGAGTCGCTCCGGGAACAAAAGCAGGAGGAGTTCCACCGGATACAGCAGGCATACGAGACCATCGGCGAGCCAGACAAGAGGGAGCAGTACGACAACGAGGTCAAGCTGAAGAAGCTGAGAGAAGAGAGGGACAGGATATCACCCAGAAACTCCCCCACACAGGCCCGACACGTCAACGTCAACATCTACACCGCCCGCCCGCCACCAGACTTCCGCACCTCGTCCTCTTCGAAGCGCTCCCCCTCCAAGGGCTCCTCGAGCTTCAAGCAGTACTCGCCCGACTTCTCGAGGTCCTGGGAGCACAACATCCCGACCCGGTCAAGAGCCTCAGAGGATGAGCGGAGGAGTCGGCGCACCGTGAGCGAGGAGAAGCTGAGGCGCGAGCTGCACGAGTCGAGGAGAGACGTGGATCGCGAGCGACGCAAGGCAAGAGAGGAGGATGATGAATACGAGCGCAGCAAGAAAGCCGCTCGGCGACAAGAGGAGAGAGAGAGGGAGCTAAGAGAGAGGGAGCTAAGAGAACGCGAGCGGGAGCGGGAGCGGGAACGGGAGCGGGAACGCGCACGCAGGGCTGACAAGGAGCGTAAAGAGCGCAAGGAGCGTGAAGAACGTGAGGAACGCGAGAGAACCCTAGCGAGGCAGGAGAGGAAAGCAAGAGAACGTGCTGCCGAGAGGGACCGTGCTGATCGCGAGCGGGAGCGGGAGCAGAAACGGAAGCAGGAGGCCGACGAGAAGGCCAAGGCCAAGGCCAAGCCCTATGTTGAGTCCTACAGCGAAGACGAGGAAGAAATCCGCAGGAGTCGAGCGAAGAAGGCACCAAAGAAGGACAGTCCCGTTAGGGAGAAGTCGTCCTCCAAGCGGTCGAGCCCTATCGACGAGAAAGCCTCTGAACAGCCGTGCCCGACGGAGATGCTGGAGTCGAGGATGGCGTTTGCCGCCTCCTACATCAAGAACCAACAGCAGCCCAAGAGCTCCAAGTCATCCAAGCACGCGGCGGATACGACCTTCTCTGCCGAGTACCCCGACCCGAGCAACTGGGCCCCAGTTGCTCCCAAGCGTCGTGTTTCGGGCGATGCCAAGCACAGCAGCAAGACCAATGGTATGTACGTCGACACCGGCGTATCCTCGCGGGACCGCCCTGATGCGGCCAACGTCTCGCCTTCTCAGAGCCCGCCGCGCCTACACAAGTCCTACACTACCGGTCACGTCACCTTGCCCGACTCAATGCCTCCTCGTGTTCCCTTGTCGCGCGCGCAGACCATGGAGCCCGAAATATTCACCCGGTCCTCTCGCGAATCCCCGAGGCATCGATCCTCGCGGGCACGGACATATTCCCTGGATGAGGACGACGCCTATTTCTCGTCCCGCGCCCCCCTTACTACTAAGTCGGAGAAGAAGTACGGCGTCAGCCGTGACGGTGGCACGCCGCGGACCTACGAGCACAGCAAGGACCCGTACTCACCAAGCCCCAGCGCCACGTTCCCTAAGGTCAAGATGTCGGAGCCCTACGGAACCAACAATTTGTCGACGTCGAGGCCATACGACCATGTCGACTACGCGACCTCGAACTACAACGCGCCGTCTTTCTCCGAGTACAACACCGCCGCTGCATACGGTCAGGCTTTCGTGACCACAGGCGGGTGAGAAGATGGCTTCGCTGGGAATCTCAACTGAGCCTGCACCCCTGTGTTGCGTTGTATATCTTTTTGGTGAGAATGTGGCTGTGGCCGATACCTTTTTTCTTCACACATGCGGGTCGTTCTTTCATATACTCCGGTTGATTTCGCCCTTCTATCTCTGGCGTTGGTTGGTACGGGATTATGCGGATGCCTAGAGCAGAGCGGTGTATACTGTCTGTCATATACGGGTCTGCCTTCTTTTTTCTCTCTCTTGGGTGTGTTGTTTTTTAAACCGGCGTTTGGCGGGGTCTCATCTCTCATTCCGGGCTTCCTTACTACTCACTCACCTTCATTGGACACGAACGAGATATTTCATCCTATGACAAAACAAGATGCAGCAGTAACGACCAGCATGTATTAACGACAAGGCTATTTCTTTCTTCTATCGAGTGAGAGAGCGAAGGCTTGACTGAGCCGACAATATGATCATCAATGCGCAAGCAAAATTCTTCCATCGTCACAACTACCAGCCTAGACGAGGATGACCAGCCAGACCAGTATTCATACTCGACAAGAGTGTGAAGAAGGGCGACAAGGGCGAGGAGGACCAACCTTCGCATCGGCATTGCTCCTTGGCAAAATCACCGGCAGTTCCTAACCATTGACGGGGGCAACTGGCGTGGCAGCCAACTCAGTCAAGCACACCCGACCACCTCATTATCAATACTCATGCTCAAGGGGAGATGTTCGCAGGACCCCGTACATATTACGCCATATAAACCCAATGATGAACCAGGCATCGACCAACAGGAACCCGGAGAGGGGGGAAGGGGGGGAATGAGGGCTTCTCAGCAGGCAGAGAAACGGAGCTTCAAGCTGAACGAACGAATTCTTATGACCTCAGGGAACGATCGATCACGACCCGACTACTGTTACTGCTACTACTTTTACATAGGCACTCTGATTTTCACAGCTTCAAGGGGGACGAATCCTTGCCCGTTCGCTTTTCTTCTTCTTTTTTTGGTGCGAGTCTTCTTGGTTTTCAGGTTGATAAGTACGCAATCTATCTAGATGATGAATAATGATGAAAGAGAGCTTTCAAACTGACAAGAAATTATGGCATTTCTGCTGCTCCCAAATGTGATTGGCTGTGTGAAACCGAATTGCAGTTTTTTGACAATCTATTGGTCCCATAAAGACAGAGACAGAGTATATTTCGGTGCCCTGAGGATAAGACTATACATGCAGGCAACCTAACAGAGCACGACACCTGGCATCTACACAACTGTATCCCGTACAGAGCTATAAGACCAACAAAAGTAGAAGAGGAAGAAGAAAAAAAAGTCCACCCAGCCTCCCTCCTCTCTGCTATGCTTCACCCATGTTCCTTCTTTCTGAAATGCTCTGCCGCGCCGGCGACGCAGCGTACATGGGAATGGGTATCTTGTCTGAAAATGAAGTCTCCTCCTGTCCTACCCCAGCCGCCTACTTTATGTAACTCGAGAGATGCCGCTAGAAAAAAAATATCGATGGGCCAATCGGGCCTTCTTCCCTCGCTTCTGGCTCTTCGGTCTTCTTGATGAGTCTCTACACAAGCACGTAGAGTGCACAGATCTGATCGGTTGATTAGCGGACTGGTCTTCTGAGAAGGAGGAAAGATAATAGAAGAGAAGAGAGAAAAAGACAAAAAATAGAAGGAAGAAGTGGACGGCACTGCCGGGACTTACCACGCTCAGCCCCAGGATCATCGAACACCAAAAGCAAACATTGTTCAGCGTCTCCTTGCCGCGAACCCACTTGGTGCGCTGCAGCATCACGATAGGAAGCTGCAGCATCTGGCAGACAAAGCCGTAGCCGCGGAGCTTCTTGGTGATGCAGGCCATGACGATCTCGTGACCGATGGCCGAGACCAGGAAGGTGATGACGGTGGCGTAGCTCCGGCCGATGTGCGGGCGCGAGGCGCTGTAGACGTGCCGCCGCAGGAAGCTGTACACGGGCACGTTCCACTCGCGGCTGAACTCCATCCAGTCGGTGCTGTTCCACCAGTCGCTGTAGAAGTGGCGGTCGGCGAAGCGCGTGATCTCGGCGAAGGAGCCGAGGACATACTCGAAGATGACGAGGAACACGAGCAGGAAGGTCAGCATGAAGGGGAACAGCAGCCACGAGACGGTCTCGAAGAGCACGAGGAGGAACTCGAAGGCGCTGATGGGCTCGTGCAGCCGCACAGAGGAGCTCTGGAGGATGGGCAGGATATACTCCTCGGAGATGATCGTCAGGAGGAAGATGCACCCAAACACCGCGATGATCTTGGAGATGAGGTTCTGCCAGTCGATGCGCTCAATGCGCGGGTACTCGATCTCGTAGCACAGGGTCGGGCAGAAGAGGAAGTCCACCCAGTTGGACCAGGTCAGGTTCCTTGGGTACGTGATGTTACCCATGGGGCTTGTCAGCTCCCGTGCAAGGTCCTCGCGCAGCTGTAGGATCTCCTGGTCGTCCCCGTCCTCGGTCTTTTCGTCCACCTCGTGTTTCGTCCGCGTCGGGCTGGCGAGCGTGCCACCTGGGTTCTCAGCGGTCGGGTAGAGGTAGGCCGGGGCGCGCGACGCAGTGGAGGGGTTGTCGAGCTCCTGGAGGCGCTTCTCCGTCTCGCTCAGGTGCCCGTTGTAGAAGGCATACGAGTGCATCTTCATGAGGATCACCATGGTGTGCAGCAGCAGGAACACCTGCGACGTCCAGGGCCACTGGAGCAGGAACGGCATGGCGATCCAGATGGACAGCCACACCACCTGGTAGACACTCTGCACTGCCATCCCGCCCTTGGCCCACGTCGCACCGCTCCGAGCCTTGGCCTTCCTGACATATCTCTGTAGAGGCAGGACCGCCGAGGCGCTTGCGACCATGGCGAAGTCGACCAGGCCCAAGTGCCACAGCTTCACGGTGAAGAGTGTCCATATCTGCACGCGCATGGGGTACCCTGTGTCTTTGATGTTGCGCAGCATTGTAGTGATGGCCATGATGGCCAGCCCGATCCAGAAGAGGTTAAAGAAGCCATGGAAGTCGCGGTAGTCGGAGTTTGGGTCGAAGTGTGACACCCGGGTCGCGAACTCGATGGTCGGAAAGATCCGACGTCGCTGCTCCGCGCGAGCCTGCTTGCGAGCGGTCGAGAGGACTTGACAGAGGGTAGTGCATCGGCAGGTATAGGGGTCGAGCGGCCACTGTGAGCAGACAGAGAGGGAGCGGGCATCAGCACCTATATCACCTAGCAACGAGGAGCAAGAGGGCGGAGGGGAAGGCTGTTGGCAGATACCTCGTCTGGCCCGTCAGGGTGCCAGCATCAGGGGAGTCCAGGTAGCCATTGGTCCCTCCCGAGAGGGTTGTCAGCTGTGAGAGCTGAGAGTGTACAGGCTTGCGCGGTCGTGGGCGCAATATGCCGTCGTTGATGTCATGAAGCTCGGCAGAAGAAGCCATGGCTGGCGCGGCGCAGGAAGGCTGTCCTAGCCAGTGGTCCCTAGTTTATTTCCAGGTTCCAGGAATCCGAAACCACTTTCCTTCCTGTCGAGGAAGCTGAGATGGTCATGCAGAGCGTGCAGGAGGGGTGGTCTCGAGTCTCGCGGTCGATGTGCAAAGGAGAAGGAAGTCTGGTGGAGCAGAGGCGATTCAGGAGTTGTTGTAAATTGAGGATACTGTGTATTGTTGTATTAACTGCCAAAGGGGACAAGTAAGATCGGACAGCAGATTATTCCCATGCAAACTCCAGCCTCGAAAGGCGCAGATCAGAGATATGAAATATTGTTTCCTAAAAAAAGATGTGAGGAGTAGGATATCTCCGTAAGACGTGCAGCGAGATTGTTTGATGAAACATTATTGTTCTCCTGAGTCCCTGAGATAATTCTCGAGCTATGCGCACCCAATGCCACCACTTGTTTACTACGCAGCGTGGCAGCTCCGGTAACTAGATAATACAAACTTTACGTCATCTCCCGCCTCGGCAGCCAGGGGGCAAGGGTCCAGCCCAAGCAGGCATAACATAAATTTCGACCTCAAAGGTCCCCTCCCTACCTTGGATGTCAAAGACGAGCAACACCGCACGAGACCTCAACCTCATGACGCGCAATTCTTGTGCAGCCAAGGCACTCGCTGGCCGACCCAAGGAGCCTTAGAGGAGGGGGTCTTGAGTACTCTCTTATCCACACATCCAGTCGTTCATCTTAAAACCCCTAGTTCACCCAGTCGCCGTCCAATCTCAAAAGATGGACTCGAGAGACCCAGCATTCATCGCGAGCATGACCCCGCCAGACCCTCCCTCCCACCTGCAGCAGGCCGCAGTCAGGGACGGGCGGTTTCTTTGGCACATGCAGACCCCTTTTGTTGGGGCTCTGGTCTACTTCACAATGACCAGCCCCGCGATCCGGGCCCGTCTACCTAGGATCGTGAGGCCCTTGTTACCCAGGTCCCTCACCAAGCGACAAGTCCTAGGCTGTGTCTTGGTGGGATCGGTACCTTTGTCTACTGGGACCACTGGTTCTACCTCCGTGCCGAGCGTGCCGTTGCTGAGAGGGCGGCGTGGGAACGGGCGCAGAGGGCGAGGCGATCTAGCGCCGCGGGCGCGCCAGGAGCATGGACGTCGGATGGCTCGAGGAGTCATCCCTCAGAAAACGATATGGAAGACCCGTGGGCTTGATTGGTCTTACCAGGTTGGAGTGATCGTCTAGCTCGAGCGGTGGACTCTGGGAACGAGGCCTGGGACTTTTACATGTCTTGAGAGCACTCGATGGTGCATGAGAGCCGTGACGGCGGCGGATGGCGATTCGAAATCAGGCACTATACCTCTCTCGCTCGCGTCTTCAGAAGTCCCTCGGGCCCATCAATATCTGTCTCGAGCAAGGCCGGTCTGACGTCGAATCCTCGTCTATCGCCGAGAATTCTTCCTAAGATCTATCGTGCGAAGAACTGATTGGGGAAGACTACCATGTCTTTCTGGCTTGAAAACATCTAAACGGTCAACTTAAAGTAGTCAAGACAATGCTCTCATTTGACCTTTTCGGACCGAGACTGTCTTATAGCCAGCCTTGCTGGTTACTTCATGTTCGGTCCTTGAGTTGCCGTCGCGAGCATTCACGGCTGAGTCATCACTACTAAGCAGTAGAAGACAAGCAGACGATCCTGCTCTGGGAGGTATCGAGCCAGTGATGACGAAGCAAGCGAGCATGAACAAGTGGGGATGCCAAGTTTGACAACATGACGAGGACGCTCAGATCGCTCAGCAATGACAAAATCGCCAGAGACTGGTCGTCAGGTGATAGATGAAACTAACAGAGCGCCTCCCATGACACGCCGTCCCAATATCCTGGTCTCGTAGCTTGATGAAGACCTCTCTTCTTGAGGCAAACGAGAAGTGTGCCTCCATGGTAAGGGCTCCAGCTGCAGCGCCTGCGACGACGGCAGTTTGATGGAGGGACCGCACTCAAGGGCGCGGTGGTGATGGACGATAGAGGCCACAAGATTCCGCTTGTGGCCCTTAGACCTTATGAAGTGCTGAGCCGCGACACTTGAAATGATCTGCCATGGTCATTCTAGCTTGTCGTAATCAGCCAGGAAACCCTGGAGCTTCCACAATTTCTTGTTCAGTTCGTATGTCCGCCGGCCTCTCAGGAGAACCATGGGCACATCCTGAAATAGCACAGCCTCAGTTCTCAGGCGGTCCAAGTTTTCTGGCCCGAGTAGTTTTGGGACATTATAGACGGGACAAGCATCTGCCGGCATGCCCTCCGTCTCAAGCACGTCGTATGGTTCTCCCTCGCTGCCGAATGACAGGAAACAAGACCTCCTATGATTTGTGTTTGCCCACGCTTGGTCGATATCCATCCCGATGAGGTAGCGTCTACCGCCGGTCTCACATAATTGAGACAGATGGATGAGTTCGCCGACGATCTGGCGGCGCAGCTGATCGCTGATGATCTCGTCCATATCCTGGCGCCAGACCGCCGCCCGGACTAGTCCGGCAATGCTCGGGTTGACCGCAAATCTCATGTAGGCGGAGCTGTACTTGCCCTTCTTATTGAGAAACTCCAGCAGGAGGTCACGTCTGGCGAGGGTGTGAGCTGGCGCGAAGAACTTGCCCTTTCTCTGGGCTGGGGCGCCGCTGCGTTTCTTATTAGCAGGAGGACCGCCGGTCTCCTTGGCCAGCTGGCCTTCAGCCTCGACGGAGCCAGTATTATCGGATGCAAACGTCGTGGAGGGATCAGGTGCCACCTGGGAGCCGGGTTCTGTATCTGCAGTGGTCTCTGTGCTGTCAGCGGCCTGACTGAGAGTAGGGCCGCTGCTGCCTATAGCGCCACTGTCATCGCTCTCTTTCTGCTTCGTGGCATCTCCAGACCGCTCCGGGGAGTCTTCCTTGACCTCCTGCTTGAAGTCTGCTGGGATCCACCACAACTCATCGGCTTCCTGGTTCTTCACAAGGCCAAAGTCCTGCAAGAAAGGTTTTGGCAGGCGAGTACGCGTGATGTGACATGCTCTCACAGGTTGCGCAAGCAGCTGTGCTATTGAACCAACGTCAGCACTGCTATGATGAGTGCAAGTGGGCATTGTAAAGGCTTACCATATGGGTTGTTGTACAAGACCTGCTGGAAGCGAGTGAATTCCGCCTTATTCGGTTTTGCCTTTCTTTCCTTATTGCGTTCCCTTGCCTTGCGCCAGGTTGGGTCCAGGAAGGGTGAGATAGGCAATGGCCCGACGGCAGTGTCTATCGTCTTCGTGTCTGGGTTGATCTCAGACCAATCATTATAACCAAAACTGTTGTCTACCTGCTCAGTCGTAGAAGATGTTTCGTCGGTTGCAGGCTTTTCACCTTTGGTTGAGTACAGTCGTGATGCAGCGGGCCGGCATGACCTGGCTACCGGTAGACTGCCTCGCGATATTGCAAAGCACCTCATCGCTCAGCTACCAATTCCTTGGTTGAAGAGCATGAGACAGAGCTGAGGATTCGAGAAGTCGAAAGTTGAAGTTCATGGAGGGCTCGAAGAGGTCTGGCGGCAGATTCGTAGGGTCGCGTCGCGTGCGGTTAGGGGTCCCCCGGGGGTCCACAGCGCTTCCCTTCAGGGGATAGAGTAGTGCTTAGTAGTACCAGGGAACATGCAGACGTCACCTCCAAAGCTCAACCCCGACTTTCTTCTGAGTGTTCACCCCACCAACGCGACCTCTCCTCACGACAGCGCCTGCTACTTGATCGCGCGGCGACCATGAACACCAACGGGCAGCATGGCGTCTCCTGAGAGGTGTAGCGACCACGCGCGGGCGTAAATTCTCCCAGTTCTCTGGGCGTGGCGGCCCTCCGGCGCCCCCAACGGCCTCGCTCCCGATGCCATACATCACAGAAGTCACAGTATGACCCAGTTAGCCCGGCGCTTCCTCTGACAACACGCTGATAAACATAGTCTGGAGGTTGGAGGACATGTGCGTCGCCAATGCCACCGATCACACGCGCTCTGGAATGCAGGCCTGACTGACTGACACTCGAGAGCAGCCGACATCTTCTCCAAGCTACTACAGGTGCGCAGCTCTCCCTGGGGCCAACAGACACGTGAAGGCTGGAGGGAGGCACCCGTGCTGACCGTTGTATCTGGGGCGCCGTGTCCAGGAACGAATCATCTGCCTCAACGGCCCCATAGACGATACCGTCTCTGCCGCGATTGTCGCCCAGCTCCTCTGGCTCGAGTCCGACGCCCCCGAGAAGCCCATCACCATGTACATCAACTCGCCGGGAGGCGAGATCAGCTCCGGGCTGGCCATCTACGACACTATGAGCTACATACAGTCGCCGGTATCGACCGTCTGCGTCGGGGCGGCCGCGAGCATGGCCGCCATCCTGCTGCTGGGCGGCGAGGCCGGCAAGAGATACGCGCTGCAGCACAGCTCCGTCATGGTGCACCAGCCGCTGGGCGGGACCAAGGGTCAGGCCTCTGACATCCTCATCTACGCGACCCAGATCCAACGGATACGCGGGCAGGTCAACGAGATCGTGAGGAGGCACCTGAACGGGGCGTTTGGTTTCGAGAAGTATGATATACAGACGATCAACGACATGATGGAGAGGGACAAGTACCTAACCGCGGACGAGGCGAAGGAGGCCGGGATTGTGGACAAAATCCTGCACAAGAGGCCTCCGTCTGCGGAGAACGCGGGCAAGAAGGAAGGCGAGGATAGCCAGACTTGATTGAGATCCAACAACGGACGGTTGCAACTCTAGAGACAGCGGGTGGCCCAGGTCTACCTACTAGATGGTGACCTTGTCATTCCAGCCTTATCCCCCCCTTCTCCTCCTCAGACCAGTCTCCCTGCACTCTTGACATATCGATCATCGTATGATGGGTACAAAGGCGCGCGCACGAGACGGGCAGCCAAGCAAAGCTCTCTAATGTCGCTGACATGAAAAGCGCGCTGTCATCTTTTCTGGATCCTGGTTGAACTCTGCAAGTAAGGCCCACAGAGATAGCCACTATATACAGATACTATTAGGAAACATGAAATGTATGCACAGTGTTCTCATCCAAGCCCTGTTAATAGACTAGAAAAGCATAGCATACCCACTTCTAGTGGCATAGTCAGTCTCATAGGGGAAGAGATTCTACGAGGCTTGTACCAATCACAACACAAGCCCAAGGATGATTTGATTGAAACGACAAGAATGCATAGACAGGTATAGATTTATGTATATTGGGAAATTAAAAGAGTCTAGTCCCAGATATTGACCATCATGCACAAAATCGCGAGCAATTACTGTACAGTAAAGATTATCCTGTCGCCCTGTGTCGAAGCTGGAAGGATGAATTATTATACTAGAGGCCTGCGGTGTGGCCTAGCGACCAGAGGAGCAAATGAGAGAGCTGGTCGTGTTGCTGACCAGCTCCAGTGGGGAACGTGGGGGAGCAAGGGTCGCAGGGGTGGGTAACTCGGGGCCGATCTCGCAGAGAAAGTTCCAACGTTCGTAGTAGTAAAATGATCTGTGCCAGACTAGTGAGCTTCGACACTTTTTTTGCTGTGTGTCCCTGTGATCTTCCCTGTGACCTCGACGCAAGAGAGAGACCTTGCCAAACTCTGCTGATTGAGTCATCCCATCCCATCCTGTACGCGAACCTACACAGGAGGTCCAGACGGCCATGTTGTGCTGAAGAAGAAGAAGAAGCCTCCAAAACACCACCTCTCTATCTTTGCTAGTGCTCCCTCCTCTCCTGTCTCAATCTGCCCTGGACCCTTCACGCAATGGCTATGCCCTCGATCCTGAGAGCTAGGGCTCCCCGTGCCCTGGCAGCAGGCCGGTGCCTGGCCTCGAGCCGTCATCACGCGTAGGTGTCTCCCATGGTCCCAATTGGACCCCCCCTCCATCGTTCGCGCCGCTTCAGACCACATCCTGACCCAAAAGCTCTTCTCTTCCTGCAGCCGCCTGCTGTCCACCACCGCTGCCCGCCATGCCGCCGACGACAAGCTCAACAAGGTCTCCTCCTCCATCACACAGCCCAAGTCCCAGGGCGCCTCGCAGGCCATGCTCTACGCCACCGGCCTGACCGAGGAGGACATGAACAAAGCCCAGGTTGGGATCTCGTCCGTCTGGTACGAGGGCAACCCTTGCAACATGCACCTGATGGACCTGTCCGCGCTGGTCAAGGAGTCCGTCGCCAAGGCCAACCTCGTGCCGTACCGCTTCAACACCGTGGGCGTGTCGGACGGCATCAGCATGGGCACCACCGGCATGCGCTACTCGCTGCAGAGCCGAGAGATCATCGCGGACAGCATCGAGACGGTGATGCAGGGCCAGTGGTACGACGGAAACGTGTCGCTGCCGGGCTGCGACAAGAACATGCCCGGCGTGCTGATGGCCATGGGGCGCGTCAACAGGCCCAGCATCATGGTGTACGGCGGGAGCATCAAGCCGGGCTGCTCCAAGTTCGGCGGCGGGGCCCTGGACATCGTCTCGGCCTTCCAGGCGTACGGGCAGTACATCACGGGCCAGATCACCGAGGAGCAGCGCTTCGACATCATCCGCAACGCCTGCCCCGGCGCCGGCGCGTGTGGTGGCATGTACACGGCCAACACCATGGGCAGCTCGGCCGAGATGCTCGGCATGACCCTCCCCGGCAGCAGCAGCTTCCCCGCCGTGAGCCCCGAGAAGAAGGCCGAGTGCGCCGCCGTGGGCCCCGCCATGAGGCACCTGCTGAAGGAGGACATCCGCCCCCGCGACATCATGACCCGCCAGGCCTTCGAGAACGCCATGGTGCTCATCAGCATCCTGGGCGGCAGCACCAACGCCGTGCTGCACCTGATCCCCATCGCCGAGGCCGTGGGCGTCAAGCTCACCATCGACGACTTCCAGGCCGTCTCGGACCGGACCCCGCTGCTGGCCGACCTCAAGCCGTCGGGCAAGTACGTCTTCGAGGACCTGTTCAACGTGGGCGGCATCCCCGCCCTCATGAAGTTCCTGCTCAGGGAGGGCCTCATCGACGGCTCCGGCATGACCGTCACCGGCAAGACCATGAAGGAGAACCTCGAGCAGTTCAGGGACTTCCCCGCGGACCAGCCCATCATCCGCCCGCTCAGCAACCCCATCAAGCCCACGGGCCACATCCAGATCCTGCGCGGGTCCCTGGCCCCCGGCGGCTCCGTGGCCAAGATCACCGGCAAGGAGGGCCTGGTGTTCGAGGGCAAGGCCAAGGTCTACGACGCCGAGGACCTCTTCATCACGGCGCTGGAGCGCGGCGAGATCAAGAAGGGCGAGAAGACGGTCGTCATCATCCGGTACGAGGGCCCCAAGGGCGGGCCCGGCATGCCCGAGATGCTGAAGCCCAGCTCCGCCATCATGGGCGCCGGCCTGGGCCAGGACGTCGCCCTGCTGACCGACGGCCGGTTCTCGGGCGGCAGCCACGGCTTCATCATCGGACATGTCGTGCCCGAGGCCATGGAGGGCGGCCCCATCGCCCTGGTGCAGGACGGCGATTCCATCCTGATCGACGCCGAGAAGAGGGTGATTGACCTGCAGGTCCCGGACGAGGAGCTGCAGGCGAGGAAGAGCAGGTGGGTGAGGCCGCAGCCTAGGGTGCTGAGGGGCACGCTGGCCAAGTACGCGTCGCTGGTGAGCGACGCGAGCAAGGGTTGTGTCACGGATGACAAGCTCCTGAGCATGTCGTGAGCCGGGCGGGCAGGCGAGTGAGCGAGTGAGCGGTCTACGCGGTGACCAGGCGCATGTGCATGTAAATAGATACCAGGTAACTTTTGGGGCTAGAACACGGCGTAATGCAAAAGTGATTTTCAATCTGTACTCCAGAACAAAAAGCATGGGTGTCTTGTTGAGAACAGACTATTGAAACCCCGCCTCTACGTCTTCCCTCCCCCTCCTCTTTCGGAACATACTGAGAGATGAATGCAACCAAGGCGTGGGCCTAATCACCCCGTAGTAGATAATACCATATATCCCAGACCAGGTCAAATGAGCGCAGAGACACCAGACACCCAAGCAATGCAGACAGACCAGCACCACCAACAAAGCACAGCCACCACCAACCCCTCTGTCCCGAGGCGCTACCACGTCACTTCTTCCTCCAGGCCTCCACGAACTTCGCCTTGTCCTCGACCGTCAGGCCGACCCTCTTATTCCTGCCCAGCCGCGCGAGGTTCTCCGCCACCCTGTCCAGCACCCGCTGCTCCTCAACGCTGACGCCGGCGCCGCCCTCGGCCCTCGCCCTTGCCGAGCCCCTCGCCTCGCGCCCGCTGGCCCCGCCCAGCCCGTCGACCATGCCCGCGGTATTGTAGATCGCATCGGCGATGCGGATCCTCATGACGTGCGTCGGGCGGCTCAGCAGCCTCCACAGGAAGCTCCACCAGGCGCCGGGCACCGGGGTGGTGATGTCGGGGGATGTGTAGCGGATGCTGACGGGGAAGATCTTGACGTCGCCGGGGACGGTGAGTAGGGAGGGGCTGAAGGGTAGGATGCCTAGGCCGTTGGTGGTGGCGCACTCGGGAAACACGGCGACGACGCGGCGGGGGTTGGCGGCGATGATCTCGGCGAGGGTGGTCAGGCCGTCGTGGGCGCCGGCGGAGGAGGACGGGGCGGGACGGAGCTGGGCAGGGCTGAGGGCGTGCCAGATGGCGCGGAACAGACCGACACGGGCGACACGGCGGGTGCCCGGGTAGCTGATGGTGAAGATGGGGTCGAAGACGGCGGCGAGGTAGACGGCGTCGACGGGGGAGGTGAAGCTGGCAGCGATGATAGAGGCGGGCGGGGCACCGGGCATGCGCTCGGGGGGCTGCTGGGAGAGGGAGCCGCGCTTGACGCCGTCGAGCTGTAGGTCACCCCAGATGATCCAGGGGATGCCGAGGAAGCCCCAGGTGAGAAGCTTCTGCAGCGCCTGGGGCAGGAAGGGGATGTTGGCGGCGAGGAGGAAGTAGAAGGCCGTGTAGAGGAGGAGCAGCGGGAGCCGGAAGGCGAAGAGGCCGACGTGGAGGAGCTTGGCGGCCGTCGAGGAGGACGACGCGTGCGGGATGAAGGGGGAGATGCCGGAGCCTGTATATGTGGTTGAGAGCGTCAGCAGGGGGGAGGGGGAACATAGATCACATCTGAAGGGTCGGGGATCGGGCGTGCCTCTGTCACGGAATTGGGAGAACTTCTCCATGGCCGGTCGGGTGATTTTTTTCTTCTTCTCTTCTTTCTTCTCTTTCCTTTTCTCTCTTTTGTTTTGCACCGGGTGGTGATTCTAGCAGGTCAAAGGATTCGTATCATCCGAGGAACATGAAGGGCGCATAGCAGCGCAGGTTCTCCAGGGAAGATACCAATCGATGTCGAGACGTCTGCTGGGAAAGTTGTGGTGCAGAGGGTGCGCAGGGCAGGTGAGAGGTTGCCGTCAGCGGACTGCGAAGGAGGACTGAGGTGTCATCATCATAATTTCTCCGTGCTTGAAAGAGGAAGAGTTATAGCTCACGGGCCCGAGAACCCACCCTGGGCCGTGTGGAGCTAAGATACTGACAGTAGCACTGTCTAGCATGTGAAAAAAAGGAAAGAAAAGAAAGAAAAAAAAAAAATTGGGCGCGTGTGCAGGGTTGCAGTTCCAGCTGTCAGTGCCACCTTATCCTGTGCTTAAGCCTATCACTGCCACTGGATAAGGTTTATACGGTGGTGTGCTATGCAGTTGACAGGTGATTTCGGTGCATAGAAGTGTATAGAGGGAGCTAGAAGAGTAGAAAGTCTCCGTGGTTTCCACCATCGGTACCTGCCTCGTCGCGATGACTTGCCCAGTCCTCCTTGTACGCTGACCACCTTGAAGTGTATATGAGTGTGTAGGGAACAAATCGACCCACGGCCCGGACTGACGTTACATCTGGACATGACACAGACGGCGACACGGACAAGAGCATACAACATCCCCCAAATTCTTGACTCGATATCAAGAAGGGTGTGCCTAGGCAGGTGGAACAGACGACATCCCACTTGAAACAATACCCAGGAGGGTACTGCGGTACAGCTACGGTCTGCCCAGCGTTGTCAAGGGTAGATCGTTCGATAACGTTGTTGTGAGGGACTCCAGACACTGCTGGGTCACCTTTTGAACAGGGAGCACTCGAAGCGATGCGTAAGCACCATTCTACATCTCTTATACTACGACGCATGAGGTATACGCTGTTGGCTCTTGTCGCTGCCGTGCTCGCCGCCGGAGGAGGGGAGATGGACAAAAGGCCGTTTGTGCGGGTGGGTGTGTGATATGAGGGGTCCTAGTACGCATGATCGTCCCCCAGCGGCCAGCCCAGCGGGCAGCAGATTGGTCTGTTGAGGCATCGGCGATTAACTCGGGTGATACCATCTCGAGAATTGTGAGGCTGGGGTTTCTTGGGGGTTTGGACGATAGGAGCGTGGGTGGTTGATGTGAGTGGGGAGCTCGGACCAGCTGCTGCAGGTCCAAGGATCCACATACTGTAGGCTCTTCTTCCTGTTAGCGGGGTTGACACACCCCCCTCCCCCCCTGGAGTCCCGAATTCGTACTGCGCACAGCTACCTTGGCACCCTGGTACCGCTGTATAGCGCTGATGGTGCTGTGGTACATCCAGTAGCCAGCGGCACACACAGGCTACCCATCCTCTGCAGGACGCAGCGCCATTGGTAGAGCGCTCGCATGGTTGCCCGCGCAACGCCTCAGTAAATAACGGTAATGCAGATCAACGCCCGCACTTCCCAGCAATCCTGGTCACTACCTGCATCTGCACCAGCCACCTCCCACTGCGCGAACCGCCGTCCTACAACTGCGACCGCAGGTGAAAACGACTCCACTCCGGTCATCAGACAGACAGACTGACTGACTGGCTTCGATGCTGCACCCTGATCCTTCCTCTGTTCCACTCTCTTCATATTCACCCTGTCTGCCTTCATAGCATCGCTTCCTGGAGCCTCGCTCCTCGCTTCAGTCTTCCTGTTCCATACCGTCCTGCCCCATCAACGTATTATCAACCACCGGTATACAATGGACAACCACTCTGAGAATGCGGTACGTACCACAGACCCGGGTCCCCTCTGCTGAGGTTTAGCAACAACGACCTTCTCGCCTCCCCGTCGCCGCAGCCGCTGCTGACCTCTGCTGTTCATCCGCCTCTAGCCCTTTCGCGCGTCCCAGATGCGTCTTCCAGGAAGTCGGCTGCCCGCTCCCAACCCGAGGCCAGGGACTCTGACGGAGTTCACCGAGTCCCAGAGCAACGCCAGACCTCAGCCTTCAATGCTGCCACAGCCTGGGCTTAAGCGGCCCCAGTCGGGGAACGGTACGTCAACAAAGGCCTACCTCCACGTCCACCTGCAGCGCGCAGGCGCGCAGCCCCCTCAAGGAAGCCCTGCTGACGACTGGTCCTCAGCAGCGACGCAGCCTGACCCGAAACAAAGAAAAGACCCTCATGGAGAGGGCAGCCGAGTACCCGGACAAGCATACCGCGGCTCATGCGCCCGCAGCGCGCACCATCAACAAAGGCGTCTCACTTGCGTCGCAGTCTGGGGTAAGTTGTCTAGCTGCGAGGCGGCATGACGCACGTTCTCTTTCATCATGTCTCTTTCATCGCAAGTTCGTGTCCCGATCGGACAGATATTCGTGCGCTTGGTTCCCGCCTCAAAACCCTGCCGCAAGAATGCCGCTGGGTCCGGCCCAAGGATCCGAGCGGAGCTGTGCTCTTCTCTTCCTCCTCGAGACACTTCAGTGTACATTTTTGCGATGGGTTTCCGGCGTCTTTGGGCGCCTGATAGGACATGCCGCCTTCCAGATAATATGCGCCATGCGGATTTGGCAGATGAGCCGCAAATGCTTGCACCTGTCTCGGCACCAACTCTTGTGCTCGCTACCGCCGGCTCACCCGAGCTCGACGGGTTTGACATTGTCGAGGCTCGTGATCTGGACGGATTCAGCGACGCTATCGAGCTTACCTGTGGGGATGAAGAAGTCTGTGACGATCAGATGGGCCCTTTTGAGGCGCATCGGACGAGAGTTGAGACTGTCAGGTTGCTAACTACGGTTGTCTGCCCAGATCAAACAGCCGTCCACTACGACGTCCCTTTCTAGACACCATTCCTCCGCCTCGATGTCCTCCGTGTCCTCTCGCAACCCCGGCAGCTTCGCTCAGAGCGTCGGGTCCGGCATCGCCCGCTCTAGCTCAACGATTGCGCGGGCGCAGACGTCGATGTCCTTCCATCAGCCCCAGTCTCCGAATTCACGAAAACGCGCCAATACAGCTCGTGTCCGGCCCCAGACGTCCATGAACAGCCGCAATGCAGAGGAGGAGCCGGCAGCAGGAAAGCAGAACTGTATGATGCCGCCCCCAATTTTCGGTTCTTTACAAAACCCCAAACTCAGAAAGGCTGCGTCCGTACAATCAATGGGATGGCACGCCGGCTCAGCGCCCAAGAGGGATATCTCGATCAGCACTATGATGGGAAACCTGAGTCTCGACGACGAACGTGCGTACAAGAGAAATCAAGTGGTTTCAACCAGAGAGAATCGTCTTCCTACTCCCACACCAATTTCTTTGCGTCCTCCAAGCAGGCAGATGGGCAACAACATCACTTTCAGGGACTCGCGCAGGAGAGATGCCGTAGTGAAGTCAGCTCCGCGGCAAGAGGACTCTAGGGCCAGCAACGTTGCGACGCCCAAGACTGTTCACCCTACAGAAGTTGCCCAGCAGATGCTTGAAGACTTCGGGGAGTCTCTCCTGGCTTCTACTCGGAAGTACACGGAGTCTCCCACGAAATCTCCTTTCAAAGTACGTCCGTTCTTGACTAAGGATTCTAACCTGCGTACCTTCACAGCTTGGGATATGGACGAACGCCTGATCGAGGTCGAAGCGCAGTTCAAGGCCATGAAAGAGGTAATGAACGTCTCTCTGAGCGACAAGAAGGCCATGGAGGAAGTCATCGACATGGCGAAGACGAGAGGTAAGCCGTCATTGCACAGGTGGCTAGGATGCTCCTGCCTGGGCGTGGTCTGACATCCTGCAGCTAATGACCTCGAACGCGATCGAAACCGGCTGGACGAGAAGAATACGGCGCTGCAGGGTGAGCTTGATGACTTGAGACAGCAGACGGCGAAGTTGAGCCTGGAGCTGGACCAAGAGCGCAGGACCCACGAATACAAGCTCCAAGACCAGGCTCGGGACCATCGTGACGCACTTGACGAGCTCCGAAGATCGCTGACTGATGAGAGGGAGTCCCTCGGCAAGCGACACCAAGAAGAGGTTGAAGCGTTGAAGAGGCACTACCGGGTCGAGCTGGAGGACGAAAGACACCAGACATCGAGGGAACTCGAGGCGCTGAGGCTGAAGCTGGGATCTGAGCAGCAAGACCTGGCACAAGCTCTTAAGGACAAGGACCGAGAGATATCGGACATGCGCGGTGAGACTGATGCCCTACGGTCAGACCTGGATCGTGAGCGCACTCAGAAAGGTCACCTCCAGAGGCAGATCGACGACCTGATAGGCACCAACACTTCGCTCGAGGGCACCGTGCGGACGCTGCAGGCACAACTTCACTTCCTGGAATCAGACAGCAAGCAGCAGTCGGACGCGTTTGCCGAGATGGAAGCCAGGATGCAGGAAGCCTTGAGGACCGCAGAGGAGGCACGACAGAAGCTGATCAAGGAGGAGACCGAACGACGAGTGCTCTTCAACAAGTACCAGGAGTTGAAGGGCAACATCCGAGTTATGTGCCGGGTCCGGCCTCTCCTCGAGAGCTCTGAGGTCTCTGCCGCGGATCTCGACTTCCCAGATGAGAAGACCTCCGCCCAGATCTCTGTCAAGGGGCCTGAGGAGAAGAACAGTCTTGGCAGGATCACTACCAAGACATTCCCCTTCGAGTTCGACCGTGTCTTCACCCCTCAGATTCAGAACGAGGAGATCTTTGGAGAGATCTCCCAGCTGGTACAGAGCGCACTGGACGGATACAACGTGTGCATCTTTTGCTACGGCCAGACCGGGTCCGGCAAGACGTACACCATGTCCTCGGCCGACGGCATGATCCCGCGCGCGACCAAGATGATCTACGAGACGGTGCACAAGCTGAGAGAGAAGTCCTGGACGTACACGATGGAGGGCAACTTCATCGAGGTCTACAACGAGGAGCTCCATGATCTTTTGACATCTAACAAGGACCAGAAGAAGCTCGAGATCCGGCACGACGAGGTCCGCAAGACCACGACCGTGCTCAACTGCAAGAGCGTCACTCTCGACTCTGAGGACACCGTCGAGATCATGCTCAATGAGGCCCAGAAGAACCGGTCAGTGGCCGCGACTAAATCCAACGAGCGTTCTTCCCGATCACACTCGGTCTTTACCCTCAAGTTGATCGGCGAGAACTCGGCGACCCATGAGCGCTGCGAGGGCACCCTGAACCTGGTTGATCTGGCTGGTTCTGAGCGTCTCAAGTCATCCGGTGCCGAAGGGGACCGTATGAAGGAGACGCAGAACATCAACACGAGCTTGAAGTCTCTCGGAGACGTGATCGAGGCCCTTGGCACTGGCCAGAAGCACATCCCATACCGCAACTCGAAGCTGACGTACCTGTTGAGGAACTCTCTGGGGGGCAATTCCAAGACGCTCATGTTTGTCATGGTCTCACCGCTAGAGGCCCATCTGAACGAGACACTGTCCAGCCTGAGGTTTGCGACGAAGGTGCGTCTTATCTGCCAACGCCCTCTTCTTTCTGCCCGACGAATATGACTGACTGTATGCAGGTCCATAACACACATATTGGCACGGCGAAGTCCACAAGAAAATCCAAGAGCGAGTCATGATCTCTCAGAGGAGCGTTGCAAATGTCACAGGAATAGATGGGCGATTGAAATGTACAAAGGGGTAGACGAGGGCGACGGGCGTTGGAGATGATACCAAGAAAGTCATGTCTTTTTCTAATACCTGGTCTCAGCTTTCTCACGTTGCACTGCGAGCATCTCGTCTTGCGTACAACACCAGGAACCGCATTATTACGTGGTGGAATCTGTTCACGTTGGAGTTGGAGGCCTTTGATGATGATGGATACTATGCAGTACACCGTCGTTTGGATTTGTTTGCGAGGCATGACTTATGACAAATAGACCAGTATATCGACCACCAAGGCTTGGTTTGAAACTCCGGGAGGGGTCAGTGTGGATAGGAAATAATCTGCGCCCTCGAGTTCAAGCGAGCTAGGCTGTGATGGAGGTCGCGAGTTTTGGGACGGGCAAGTCGTGCTGGAGTGCGTCTGTTCGGCTGAGCAGTGAGTGGTCAGGGCGAGCAGCGAGACGGACATGAGCCAGCGCTGGTCCGACAGCGAGCGACTTCTCGTGTAAATATACTGTTTTCCAATCCTCATGTCACATGAGTATGATTTAACTATTCGTCACTCACATCCTTGGTCATGCCTGAGTTCAAGATTGTCTTTGTTGCCCGTGTCAAGCAAGCATTCTCCGCTGGCGCGCATACGGGAGGGGCAGCTAGCTGGCTATGAAGCGACGTCCATCCCTTCGAAGCTCGCTTCAGGTGCCCAACGCCTGACCCTTTCCTTATGCCAGTCTCTTGGCTACGATGCTCTAGGATTGGGCTACGATATAGTGCAAGCGCTGTGATTAAGGAATTTGAAAACAGGTGTGATTTTGTGAAAGTCAAAGTGGCTGCTATATAATAAGTCGTTTGGATTCAGTGTGGACGCCAGACCCCAGATTGATCCCTGTGTGCGATTTCCAACGTATTTACAAGGATAGGGATCTGAGGCCTGTGGGTGTCGGCTCAGCGGTACACCCTACTGTAAATAGCAGGGCCCCGGTATTGCTGTACCTTGCGCGCATCGCGTCACCTCAATAAAACACTTCGAAGCCTTGAGGGCTCTTGCCCTTTGATGTTGGCACTGTCTTTCCCGGAACATATCCAAGTGCGCTCGTTACACTCTGCCCTGGTCTTGGTCTTGGAACTGGACTTTTCTTCCCATCATCATGCCCTCTTTTGACTGCTGAACAGTCCCTCTTACGGAGCAGAAGTTAACAACATCTCTTGTCCCCCATCCTTCCTCTTCTTCTCCTTCTTCCTCCTCCTCCACTACCATCACGCAACATTTGCTCTGCAGAATGCCCTCCATGCCTGATGGACAGGACAAGGGCCTGGCCAACTCCATCTGGGCCCGGACTCCGCTGAACACTGGTCGATCGCCGTACTACTTCAAGAGATCGACTACGACTACCGTCCAAGTGTCTCACACCCAGACCTTTGCCGCACCTCCAGCAACGCCGTCGACGACGAAGACCAACGGAACCACGCCTGCCCACGATGGACCGATGCCGAGCTCCCAGCTGCCTGGGCCCCCGAACGAGAACTGCCCGCATTCCGATCTCGAGTCCGCCTTCAGACGAGTCCCGACGCCCTGGGCTGAGCTGGCTCGCTACACGAAGATCGTACGGCGCCTGAAATGGAAGCTGCCCTTCCTGGCCCACGGCTATAATGCTGCTACCGACCAGACGTACACGGGCGAGCAGCGGGAGGAAGCAGAGCTGATGTTCAAGCTGGACTTCTTCGAATACTACATGCTGCTGGAGCGCGCCCTGGTGCACCTCCTGGGCGTCTTCGGCATCAAGGTTACAGGGGGCTTTGGCGGTAAGCTTGGAGACGGCCCCAGCCACCACCGGCAGGGTGACCATCGCTTCCACGCCAATGTGCTCGAGGCCCTCGATGACCCGAGAAACCCCTTGCACGAGGCTCTCGGCAGGAGTGACGTCCGCTCTGCGCTTACGCGGGCAAAGGAGCGTGGGTAGATCCTGTACACCGCAGCAGAGCGGCTGATGTACTGTAGCTAATGCGGACATGACATGCAGTGCGGAACCGTTGGAAGAATGCAGACGATCCAGATGCCGCGCTGGCCGCGAGGCTCACTGCTGGTGGCCGCGCCGCCCGGCCTCTCAAGGAGTACGATCTAGGGTCGATTCTAGACCTGATCTTTGCGGGCTTCGACCACGGTTTTCGCATCGCGGACCGGTACGTCGCCGAGGTGCAGGCGCTGGCTGCCCAGCGCGAGGTGAACGGCAGCGCAGATCCTGCCAGCGAGCAGGCAGAAGAGTGGGAGTTCATGACAGATGCCATGGACTGGGAAGCGGTATAGACGGCTCGCACGAACAACGGCAGGCGACGGCGACCCACTGGTAATCCGTTTTTTTTCTCTCTTTCTTTTCCTTTCTGGGCGTCACTGGAGTTTCTGGATGTTCTACATGGGTGCGGCATTCGCAATGACTTGGGTGTGGTAAGTAAGGAGGACTGACTTTCAGCACGAGTGATACCCCCTAAAGCCGACAACGGCAGCATGTTTACACTTTTACACTTGAGACGGAGATAGATTCACCTAGAAATTATGTTTATGAGATCACAATATAAGTGTCTGTCCCTTGCCCCTTCGAAGAATCAACGCTTTGAGGGAGAAGGGAAAGGTGATTACTCGTGTGGATGTCTGCATTACAAATATGCAGCAGTCAGTTCCTCGGTTGTCCTCCATTTCCTATCGCACCGGTAGGGCATCATGAGTGTAGCCCTACAAACTGTTGGCATTGGAGTACGATCGATCTGGATTAGAAGGGGGCGGTGCTTGTGTACGAACACTTACTGATTGGGTAGCGTGGGGGTTTCTCACCTGTAGCTGGCCCTGTAACCTTGGAGATCCTAAGTTGCTAGGGTCTACCGGATGCGTTGTGAGCCGGCGCAGGTGGCGTCTTTCAGATCCATTAGTTTGATCGCGGAACACGGGGCCCAGGGCCAGTGCCCAGGACCAGGGTGGTATCCTTATACTCAGCTTGCTACTACTCACAGCATGTATTTAGTGTTTACATGCCCTGACGTCTCTCCTCTCGACTCGATGGCCTCTCCAAGGAAGCTCTCCGCGCAGCCAGTCCCTTCTTGTTCGTTGCTCTCTCCTTCAAATCGGCAGCTCATCGCCATTTCAGGCCCAACGCTGCTGGACGTCTCGCGCTAGTCAGCACAGTGCCTCTATCTTTCCCGGCCATCATGGCGAACATGACGGGCCTCTCGGGCCAAACAGGACTCTCCCTGGATCTGGCGGTCCAGAAATGGCAGGCCAGCATCTCCATCATCCTGATCTCGCTGCTTGCCCTCTTCCTCAAGGTCACATGGCAGCCGGCCTTTCCCAAGTCTGCCCCAAAACTTGTCAGGGGATGGCCCATCCTCGGCGCGCTGGCCCTGTACAGGCGGCGCAAGGCCTTCTTCGACAAGGCTGTCAGCAGTTCGCCCTCGGGAAATTTCAGTACCTATATGGGAAAGTTCCAGATCATCGGCATGTCAGGGCTCGAGGCCAGGCAGTGCTTCCTGGACAGCAAGGACCTGAGCATGAACGAAGCGTAAGCAGCCGCAGCAGCCGTCTCCTCAGCGCACAGCCGCCGAGCCCGACGTTGCGATTGTCTCGATTGCTAACTGCTGTCTCTGTCCGTGTATGGAGATGATGTAGCTACGCCACACTGTTCACCGCGAGCCCTGACGTGGGTGGGATCAGAGACCAGCAGGAGCTGGCTGAGAGCCACGGCGCGTGGATGGTCCGGAACATGACCAAGGTCGTCTCGCGGGAGACCCTCCTGAAGTGCCTACCGCTCCTCGTCTCGGACACGACATCTGCATTCGAACGTCTGTTGCTACAGCAGAAGGACGGCAACGCCACCGAGGGCAACAAGGGAATCATGGACCCTGCTGTGGTCAACTACGACATGGTCTACCAGCTCACCATGAGGACGGTGGGCGCTGCCGAGATTGCCAACGATCCAGCCCTCTCCGCCAAGACGCTGAGGCTCTTCCAGGAGGTCGAGCGGAATGCCAGCACCATGCGCATCATCTTTCCCTGGCTCCCCCACGCTGGGGTGGATCAGGCAGATGTATGCTGGGGCGCGGCTGTATGGGATCTTTGATAATATTGCGAAGGCCAGAAGAGCCGAGAGCAGGAGGGAGGAGGATACTGTGCAGGTCTTCTTGGATGCGGATACGGATATGGTAAAACTGACGACTGTGAGATTTTTTTCTCTTTCTTTTTCTCTCTTCCTGCCTCATCTACGGGCCGTGGGATAGCTGGTTGTCTCCATCATAAGTACGGCCCGTTCCTTGGTACCGTCATGCTAACTTTGCTATAGTTCATCGTCGGTGCACTATTTGCGGGGCAAGTCAACACCGGTGTCAACGCCGGCTGGATCATCATCTACCTCGCGACTTGCCGCGAGTGGTACCGGCGCGTGCAGGCCGAGGTGGACGCCTCGCTGCGGAGACACCGGACCTCGCCCTCGCAGACCCCCCAGGAAATACTGGCAACTCTCAGCCTGGAGGATTGGGAGGCAGAGTTCCCTCTGATCGATCTCTCGCTCCGTGAATGCATCCGCATATCCACCGTGGGCGTCATGTTCCGGCGCAACATTGGGGCTGGCGATCTGCCCATTGGCAAGGAGTCGGGCGAGATCGTGCCGCGGGGCGCCTTCGCCATCTACGCAGTCGACGACGTTCATATGAACCCGGACGTATACACGGCCCCGGAGAGGTTCGACCCGGGCCGCTATATGCCAGGGCGCACGGAGGACAAGAAGACCACGCATGCGTACATTGGCTGGGGCGCGGGCCGACACCCGTGCATCGGCATGCGGTTCGCCAAGCTGGAGGTGGCCATCATCACCGCCTTCTTCTTTGCGCTGTTCGACTTCGAGCTGGTCGATGCCGAGGGCAACGTGATGGACGAACCGCCGCCGGTCGATCGACAGGCGTTCTCAGTGCCGAGGCCTGTCGATGTGACGAGGCTGAGGTATTCGGCGCGAAATACGTGGTGTGATTGAGCACTAGAGGTGGTTTTCGAATGAGGCTGCGGAACAATGACCATCAAACCCGCCCGGACGCCTTGGGTGTGTGAATGATTCGGGCCACGAGCGTCAGGATCAACCCCTCCCTTGAATACGGTCACCTCGCGCGGTGTCAGTGAGCGTTGTCCCCAGCTCTGTGGTGTCACCTTGCGCTCTCTTGACTCTGTCACTCAAGATGACCTGTGGGCTTGATGGCACCTTGGCTTAGCATTTATACGGTCGACCTTCTAAAAGGTCTCTCGAGCCTCAGAAGAGAATCCGGCATCAACGCCCAGCACAACTTCTTCGTCTATGTCACCATTAGATTGGTCTTTTTAACAAGCAGACCGTTGCCTCATACGTTTAGGCAATATCAGAAATCCTTTTACAGTAGACAACGATAACTAGAGTGGTCAGTAGCATGTCTCGGCTTTGCTTGTTCGCATGCTTGTCGATACTGGCTAACATATTTTATTTCTCTTGCAGTTAACACCACCGACGCTGGGTCTATGATGGCTCATGACACTTCCGGAATCCCTTCCAAGTTTCTAGGCGTTCTTCAGTTCGAGAACGGTCCTCCCAAGGACGGTGCGGGCAAAGGAGCCAACAACCCCGTCGTAATCGAAGTCTCCATTGCAGAAGCCTCGAGCCAGGATATCGGCCCCTGGTTCTTCACCGTCTGGGTACAGGCAGTGTACAAGGGCGAGATAGTGGGGCTTTGCCTCGCCCTCTTAATCAAGCGGGAATGTATCGAGGTGCGGAACGGGGTGAAGAAACCGTTGATGGAAGCCATGTTGGCGGAATCCGACCGCTTGGACACCCTTTTCACTGCCCCAAAGATTTTCCTCAAAGATGGCGTTATCCCCACCAAGGGTGTCGGCATCTTTGATGGGGGCCAGTTCTTTCCGGAGCATGAGTACGCCGCAGGTCTCGGAAAGGGTCCACTGGCGCAACCGATCAACCGCGCCAGGTTCCTCCTGTTCCGGGATATCACTGTTGACTCACGGTACCGCCGCCTCGGTATAGGCGGGAACATGGTCAGGCGGGCCCTCGAAAGGGTCTGGGGAGAGGCTCGCCAGGCAGACCGCCCGCTCTTCGCCGGCGCCGAGCCTGCTCGTGTGGACCCTGCCAGGATCGCAGCTGGGCCTAGAGAGCGCGAGGAGGCCCGCTACACCGCCCGAGAAGCAGAGGTCTTCTGGCAGGTCATGGGATTCAGGAAGCACAAGACAGTCTATCTGGGGTTCCAATGGGCCTGGCACTTCTGGGGCTCAGGGCAGCTCCTGCGGTGCGAGAAGGACATTGTCGTCCCCGACCCGCCCCGGCCCTTGCCTAGGGAACGGCTTCCGATTCCTTCCCAGTATGAGTTTCTCCCGCTCAGACCTGTTGCAGCCTGGGCCCGCTCCAATGCCTCGAACCAGGCAGGGCCGTTTATCCCTCCTTGGGCCCTTCACCAGCCTGGAGATCTGGCAATGGCAATGGGCTATGGCCCGTATAGTCCCTACATCAGCTGTTCTCGGGAAGTCCGTGCTGAAGTCCGGCCATCGCGACCGCGACCGCTACCAACTCTGCCGTCAAATATGTAAATCCTGATGAATCATCTGTTGGGACCCACGACCACCCTGCGTCCGTTCAGCTGCCGCCTCCGCCTCCCTCATCGCCGCCAGTTGCCGTCTGGGCCGTCGGCTCTGGATTCTTTGGTCCATGAACAATCCGTTTCGCTACCTGTGGCTCTCATCCAGAGAGCGTCTTCTCGAATGTTTCGAGAACTTCGCTGCCGGTCGAGGAAGTACGTGAAGGATGCGACACTAGTGAATGGGAATGGTATTAGGCTAGATGCCCAATGTTGATCTTGACGGTGGATGTGTCCCTAGTTAATATAGGCAAGGAGGCCTAGGGTAGCTACCCTTTTCTTTTCTTTTCTGGGGATCGGGACTGGCAGATGAATGACAAGGTTCTTTCCGAAAATACATATGCTGAATACATGCACTTCATTTCTAGGTATGAGCCTCCAGAGTAGGAGGCACCACCAAGACCAGCACGGCTTGTAAACATGAATCATAAAATCATCAAGTACCTATCAGTCGCTAACCACCACCACAACTGCCCGTACCGCTAGTAATACATGCTCGCACAGCCCTCCGTTCCCTGTCGAGGAAAAGTCCAAAACGCCGGCAATACACACAAGAAACAATCACTCGGCATAACCAACAAGCAGGCTGCAGCATTCCCACTCAGCACCAGCGGTCTGCCTCCAGACGGAGGACGTGACAGCCTCCACCTGCTCATTCTCATCCGCCTTGTCGCCCATCTTGTACAGGGTCACCCTGCACATGGTGGCCATGGACATGAGGCCGATCTGGCTGACGACGCGCGTGTCCTTGTGGATACGGTACGAGGTCCAGGGCTTGACCTTCTTCAGCTTCTCCTCGAGCTCGTCGCGGTCGGTGGGCTCGGCGGTGCCGAGGGTGACGGGGTCGATGACCATGCAGTCCTTGGCCATGTACTCGAGGACCGAGTCGGGCTCGTCGCAGTAGGCGCGCCACAGGAGGGTCTCGCAGTCGATGGCGTCGGCCAGGTTGCGCTTGGCGATGGTGTTGCGCTCCTTCTTGGGGGGCTTCTTGGCGCCGCGGTCGTGGGTGACGTCCGAGGGGGAGCCGTTGAACATGCCGCCTACTTTCCCGTGGGCCTGCATCTGGCCCTGCATCTGGCCCTGGGCGGACTGGTTGGTGAGGCCGAGGAGAGACATGGCTGTGTGGTCCTTGTTGTATATGTGGGGTGTCTCTTGGGTGGTATTTGTCACTGAGAAGTGGGATAGGTGGTATCGTTTGATGATACTTGTATAAGTCGATGTCAGTGTGTCCTTGACTAGGATTTAACGACGAACAACAGTTGCAGGAGGTTCAGTGTGAAACTCGGAATGGTATTTTCTTGTTATATTGGGAAGAGCGGAACAGACAAGAAGAAAAGATTAAAATCAAAAAAGATGACGACGCTCGAGGATGAAGAGGAGGGGGTCACCTATCACATAGAAGTGTTTGGAACACCTAACGCTGTCCTCCTCTCTCACGTCTCAGCCATTTCATCATCATCATGAGGTCCCTTTGAAAACAGGATCTCGAGGAGGGCTGACGTCAAAAAAGAATCCCAGGGTCCAGAAGGGGGGGGGGAGGGGTATGTGGGGCGATGCCGCAGGTGGGGTAGAGAGGACCCAGGTACAAGAGTTTTGGTTGGGGTATAGTACAAACTGTATGTACCGCAATATGTTATATATCATACGTATGTACATCATCAAGAAAGGTTATACGTAACGTACATGGCACCAGGTATCAGCAACCAGCACGCACGACATGATGGTATCCTGCACCATTACGCCTCCACCAGCATCATCATCAGATGGCGCCATGCCTCGTTCTGGCAGCCCTGGCTGGCGATCTCGGGAGGCCAGGCTGCACAGCACACATGTGGGCCATCTTCTCGTTTGATGTGAAGTGCAATTTCACACGGGAAAAAAAATGATCGATTGTCGTGTATCCAGTGTGTTTCGCAACGTTTTCATTGTCTGTCCTCCCCTCGTCAGGCGGGTGTCCGTTCCTCCAGGAGCCATGACCGCCTGGCTCGCTGGTGCCCCCCGGTCTAGGATGGGAAAACTCGCCGATAGTCAGCAGCCCCCTTTCCAGTGGGTGGCCACCAGAGCGTACCCTGAGTCGTATGCAAAGTCCCCGATGTAGGATTCAGAGATCCTTCAGATACAGCGTGGTTGCTGGTGTAGGTATTGGAACTTCTCAACGGACTGTCTCCTTGTTGTATACTTTTTCTTCTGATGGCTTCATTATGTCAAGTTGACATGTGAGCTGGCCTTGACTCTTGCTGTATAATAACATCATCAACAACGTCGTCGCCGTCGTCGTTGTCGTCGTTGTCATCATCAAGCATTAACAACAGCTTCTCTAAAAATAAAAAAAATTCCCGACTATTCCCGTGCGAAGGGCCAAAAAAATTACCGAATGGGGGCCTCTCGCGATAATCTAGTTATAGAACACAGAGAAACCCGGTTGTCTGCGCAGCCTTCACCAGCGAGACCAACCTCCATCATCTAAATCCCATCTCGATATTCACTGCAAGACGAAAGAAGAAGAAGAAAAAATCCCAACAATGCTAGAGGGCGAGAACCCGGGCCTCGTCTTCAAGACGGCAGACGGCAACCACCCGGAGAGCCTCCGGTCCCACGTCCCGCTCGTCCTGATCCACGACGGCGGAGGCACCTCATTCGCCTACTACTGTCTCAACCCCCTCGGCCGGCCGACCTATGCGCTCCACAACCCGCGCTTCTACTCGCGCAAGCCCTGGGCGGGCGGCATCCCGGAGATGGCCCGCCACTACGTCGAACTCCTGCGCAGGCGGGTCCCGCGCGGCCGCATCCTGCTCGGCGGCTGGTCCCTGGGTGGGATCCTGGCCGTCGAGATGGCCCGCCTGCTGGCTGCCGACCCGGCCCACCACGTCATCGGGCTCGTCATGGTCGATAGCATCTGTCCCTCGGGCCTGCGCACGCAGCGACGCAGGCAGCATCTGGCCGGCAGGCGCGTGGTGCCGTTCCGGGGCGCGGGGGCGGCCGGGGTGGGCACGAAGCGGGATACGATCGAGCGGGTGCAGTGGTGCTTCTCGGAGGCGGTGAGGGCGCTGGAGGCGTATGAGCTGCCGCGGTGGGAGGAGGAGGAGGAGGACGACGACGACGAGGAGGAGGAGGAGGACTACTGCCCGCCTGCCATATTGCTCCGGGCTGAGGAGGCCGTGCCTGTCGAGCTCGACGAGGTGAGCCTGGTCGACACGGCTCGGGATGACCTGGCGCTCGGGTGGGACGACTACAGGCGGGATTTCTTCACGAGGATCATCGACATCCCTGGTCACCACTTCAGTGTCTTTTCCTGGAACAATGTCGACACGGTGTCGGCCAAGCTGATGGAGGCATGCAGGAGGCTCGAGGTGATGGCTCGTCGGAGAGATGCCAAGCCCGGCCCGGTGGCGGCGGTTCAGTTCAGATGAGATATGTTGACGCAGTTAAGAGGAGTGGCCGCTCCCGGCTGGCTGGGAACGACCAAGGTCTACATGGCTGCGCAGCGGTTGGACTTCGCCCAGGACTATATATTGGTGGTGTTTACTAGACGCAGGGTTCTCACGAATGAATGCTTCCATTTTTCAAGGGGAAAAAACAATCCACAATGCGAGTATTGTTCAGGATGAGTTCTGGGTAGAGGGAACAAGACGAGCAGGAAGTAGAGGATGCTCACCGCGAGACGAGTTCGCACATGTCCAAGCAGCTGGTGCGATGAGGAATCGTTCAGGCCAGCTACCAGTGCCGTGCAGTCTTTCATCTTGCCATACGCGCCGTTACTTGCCCATGAGCCTGTCGATGAAGAGCCCAGGATCATTGGCGACATGAAAATGCTGGATATCGCTCGACCTCACGCTCGACCCTGAACACCCTGCAGCTGGCAATTCTTGGTATTGTGCGATGGCGCGTCCGCCTCCTTCGTACAGAGGATGATGACAATCCTCACATGGATGCCAACAAGAACCGCACCGTTCACAACCCAAGCCTGTGAATGGGACATCCTGAGCCATCAGCTCTTCCCAAACCGCGCCGGCGCCTGCTGCGTGGAACCCTCGAACAACAAAGCAATGCGTCCATGTACGTAAAAGGCCAGCTCATCCCGGAGACACACGACAGCTGGCTGCTGACTCGTCGTTCCTTCTCGGTGAAGCCGAGGTGCTCATGCGTGGACTTTTCCCAGGTACTCCGTCGTGGTCTGTTCACGCGACGCAGTGGTCGCACACCGGCGAGGTTGAGCCTAAAGCTGTAGGAAGCCCTGCGGGATCCATCTTCACGAGGTAACCACTCAGCTCATGCATGATGCAGATCGCCGCGCGTGGCTAGAGCTACCCGCTGTGGGCTCTGCCTAAGCTTTGCTTTTTAACAACTCAGCAACAGCAAAGGAAAACCAAAGAAAAAAAAAGGAAGGGAAGGGGGAAAAAAAGGTCTGGAAGGGTTTCCTTGCAGAAGGAAGGATTCCGAAGCCAAGCACTGCGGCACTCTGGAGGACCCACGGGAGGAGAGCAGCGGTCAAGCGTCCACAGCCTAAAACGGAAAAAGCAAAGCCAACACACAAGTGTACCACAGCATAATGTCTCGATGGAATTATCCAACACGAGAAGAAAGAAGAAAAAAGACAGAGAGAGAGAGAGAAGACTTTCTTTTCCCCACGTATAGAGTCGAGCCCTCGCCAAGACCATCCATCCACCCGGGGTTTTTTAAACAACCAAAAAAACAGTAAGCATATACCATAACCTTGCATTAGCGCTCCCGCTTCGCTCTTCACTGCCGGGGCGGTTTGGTCACCTGGGACCATTTGTTCCCGCTTTTCCTTGGACCGAGAAGCCTGAGCAAAGTATGTACCATATAGTCATTGGATGGATGGGCTGTGGAGGGGGAGGGCGGTGCAACCTCGTCATCCCATTCACCCAGCCGTTGGGATCTCCTGAATACGAACCGTCGATCGTGTTGGCCGATGGGATGCCCCAGACCGATCGATACGAGAAAACGCATGCTCTCTTCCCCGCCGCCCTGGTCTTTTCTTTTCTCACACGCGGCGGTTTGTGCCTTTTTGCGTCTTGTCTCTAACCTACCCGCAAGCCACCACCCGAGGGGAAGGGGAACCTGGGACTGGTGACCATACAGCCTCATTTGGCCCTCGTGATCTCTCCCTCCGGCCATAGGCCTGCCCTGCCGCCCCTTGTCTTGTTGTCTTGGGAGCGGGAGTGCAGTGTAAGAAGGTGCAGTGCTGGCGATGAGCCGCTACTAGGGCTTATTGAGCCGTAACCTGGAGACCACCTCCCCCCCTGGGGGCTCCGCTTCGGAACAGAGTGACGACCGCCAAGAACGAGAGGAGTGGGCGCGGGTGGTGCCATCACAACGTTGCCTCGAGGAAGAAGGTGAAGGAGAGAAGGTGAGAGAGAGAGACAGAGACAGATGGGGTAGCAGGATGCTGGTGGCACCCTGCTGGCACCTTGCTTGGCACCTCAATGCTACTTTGGGTAGATGGGGACCAGGCAAGGTCTTGTACACGCTGGCCTGCCTGCAACGTAGACACATGCTGGGATGAGAAGGTCGTGTATAAATACCTTGCTGGCCACCGTTGTCGAAGGGGAGGTTTTGGACCAACACCACCACCAGCACTTCTTCCACTCGTTCCAGGACATCCTCTCTCATCTCTCAAGACTTTTGTCAACTATAGTCTCTCCTCTCGACTAGACCAAACCACCATCACGAAGATGTTCTTCTCCAAGGTCCTCAGCACCCTCGCCCTGGCTGCTGCCGCCAGCGCCCAGAGCTCCGTCAGCGGTATGTCCTGAGATCTTCCCCTCCTCTCTCCGGGTCCCTTTTCTCCCGCTGACTTCCTGAGCAGTGTCCTACGACACCACCTACGACAACTCCGCCCTCGACCTGAACACCGTCGCCTGCTCGGACGGCACCAACGGCCTGGTCACCAAGGGCTTCACCACCGCGGGCACACTGCCGGACTTCCCCTACATCGGAGGTGCTCCTGCTGTCACCGGCTGGAACTCTGCGAGCGTAAGTTTTTCTTTCTTTTCTTTCTTTCCCTTTTTGGGCACCGTCTCTCTCTCTCTCTCTCATATGGGATGCTGACGCATAAACTTTCCAGTGTGGAACCTGCTGGACGCTCACCTACAATGGAAAGTCTATCAATGTGCTGGCTATCGATGTGGGCCAGGGTGGGTTCAACATTGCTGAGGCGGCCATGAATGCCCTGACGAACAACCAGGCCGTGGCCCTGGGCAGGGTCACTGCTACTGCTACGCAGGTTGATGCCAGCGTGTGTGGCCTGTAGACAGAGGAAAGCGGTGGGAAGCCCTGCAAGAGGGGGGGGTTGAGGGGGACGAGGAGGAGGTTGGTCCCCTGATGAGCTGCATGCAAATAATGGCGTTTGGACCCTGTAATGTATGATGACTGAAGGACGTCAACATCATGACATGTATATAGCATCCATCGGCGTAATCTGAATCGTTGTCGTGGAAGAGAAGATGACCGCGTGTAGTCCGCATACCACAGGCAAGGCCAGCCGAGTGAGTCCCTTGTCCAGCGAGAAACCTCACGCGTCTCCCCTGCCCTGTCAGGCCGAGGGCCCCCGCAGGAAGCCCGCGACATCAGCGAGCATGTCCCCAGAGAGTGCATGGCCCACGCCATCGTAAGCCCTCCACACAACAGGCCCGAGCCCGAGACGGGGGAGGACCTCGGATGCTTGTCTACTTCCTTCGATGTAGATCTGCCGGTCGTCTTGTCCGTGGCAGAGGAGGACGGGTGTCGTGCCTTGGCCGTGCTGCAGAGCTGGGTGCCCCTCCCTGGGCAGCTCGATCTCCTCCCGCAGCCATTCTATCGCCGAGGAGGCCGGTCCGCCCCTAGCCTCGCCGTCCTCTGGAGCCGCTGCCTGCTCGAAAGGGTCAAAGACGTCGTCATCGTCCTCCTCCGCACTACCATCACCAGCGCGGGCAGCCGAGTCTAGGTGCGTGGCGATCTGAGCCTGATAAGGCAGCCTCCCAGCCATTCCCACCACCGCCCCCAGCCCTCCTCCGCCGTCGTCCCACAGCAGGGCAGCAACCAGGCTTGCCGCCGCCCCCTGGCTGAACCCCCCCAGCACGACACTCCGCGCGTTACCCAGTATCCTCGCCTCCGCGGCGATCAGCCCGTGCAGGAACCTCACCGTGTCCCCGAGCCCGGTGGTCTGCAGGCCCTCGTCGTACCGCGCGTCCACGACGTCGCCCGACCGCCCCGGGCTGCAGTGCCAGTCGTCGAACCACTGGCGGATGATGCTGCGCCTGTATACGGTGGCGCGCTGCTTGCGGGCCCAGGGGAAGACGAACTTGGCGTCTGGGAGGGCCTCCTGGAGGGAGGTGGGCGTCCCGCTGGCTGCTGGGCTCGGTGCGGCGACAGGCGCGGTGTCGCGGCCCAGTTCGTGGGCGAAGCTGGGAAGCTTGTGGAGGCGGGAGCCTGAGATGTCTGCGCTGAAGGCGTCTGCCCTGCCGCCGCGGCCGTGGAGCAAGATGATGGTGTGTCTGTGGGTGCCCGAGAGAGGGGCCAGGATGAGGGGCTCTGGGAACGCGTCTTCAAGGGGCATCTCTGGGGACCGCGTGGCCTTGAAATGGGTGGGTGTTTCTGGAAAGGCCCGTGAGGAGGAATCTCTCGGATCACAGAGCTCATGACGCGAGGGTTTCTTTTGCACAGCACAATTAGCCTGTCCTCTGGAAGCCCTTCTCCGACAGTTAGTTACAAAGTTCCACCAACGAAGAAATCGAGTATTCTTCTCAGCTAGAGGGCTGATGAGTCCTCCTGCCCTGAGACTACACAAATTTGCTGTTGCTTGGGCATTGCTGATATCAACTTGCGTGGATAGATATTCTAGCAGAGGAGGGACAGGAAAGGCGAGGTAGCCTCTGCTGTATCAAATAGGCCCGTAGAGAATCAACAGAAAATCACAGCTAGTCGGTCCATCATGAGACCGAAGTGTCAAATAGTTGTTGTTGAGCACCAGCGTCAATCAGGTCCGGAGTCGAGGTCTACTGTATGTCAGTACTTTTACAGCAGGGGGGGTTGTGAAAATCGACGCTGGAGTTCGCTGTTAAGCTAGGCACTGAACACCGAACAGCACCCAATCAATCAGCGTAGTGTGTAGTCCTCTACACGCTAACCAACCACCCCCTGCTGTGGCCTGCGTCACAAGCCCCCCCCGCCTTACGGTACTGTACGTGACGACTCTTCTTCTTCAAGGCTGCATTGCCACACCTATCGACCAGCATTTCCATTTCCCAACACCTCGATCGCTCTGACATATCGATTCTCGTATAAGGACCTCTGAACGAGATGACGAACCATTCATCCACATAGAGAGGTCTTCTTTATACCTGACGCAAGCAGCGGCAGACTGCCCAGTCCTTTCCAGCATGCCCTCCCTCCGCGCAGCACTGGCATACGCCAGCAGCTTTTTGTCACAGATTCCCATCCTGCAGGACATACCGAATCCCTTCCAGCCATCTGTCAGCTCCGGTCTGCAGGGCGTCGGAGAAATTTTGTCCCACCCTAGCGACAGCAGCGGCGGCGGCGGCAGTTATGTAGGCGGCGTCGACGTAACAGCCTACGCACCCCTCAGCGGCGCACCCTCTTGTCCTATCAACGGACCCCTCAGCTGTCACAACAGCACGCCGGTCGCGGGCGATCAGTCGTGCTGCTTTATCTATCCCGGCGGCAGGATACTGCTGACGCAGTTCTGGGATCGCGAGGTCCATGTCGGTGGCTCGGAGGAGGACTGGACCCTCCACGGGCTGTGGTAAGCGCAGTTGTCTCTCTCTCCCTCCCCCTCTTGTGCCCTCTCTTCCTGGAAAGGATATAGTATGGGAAGACTGACGGGTGCCCCCTGGTGTAGGCCCGACCTCTGCGACGGCACCTACAACACCTACTGCGGCATGTCGCCCAGGTTCACCAACATCACCTCCGTCCTCTCCTCCTACAACCAGACCGACCTGCTCGCCTTCATGGACCGGTACTGGGTCGCCGACCGCGGCTCCAACGCCAACCTGTGGATGCACGAGTATAACAAGCACGCTACCTGCATCAACACCCTTTCCCCCTCCTGTTACCAGCCAGGCTACGCCGCCGGGCAGGAGGTCGTCGACTACTTCACCCGCGCCACGGGCCTGTTCAAGATGCTGGACACGTATACCGCCCTCGAGCTGAAGGGCATCACCCCTCACGCCAGGCGCCACTACCCGCTCGAGGACGTGCGGGCCATCCTCGAGCAGTTCAGCGGCGGGAGAGTGGTTCTGCGGTGCGGCGGGCGCGGGCGGGACGAGCTTCACGAGGCCTGGTATGTTTACTTTGTGCAGGGCAGCCTGCAGACGGGCCAGTTCGTCCCGGCGCAGGACTATGGGGCACATGGGGATGCAAATAACTGTGTCCCGTGGGTCAGGTACCTGCCGAAGAAACACAAATGAAAGAAAGGGTGGGATGGGATGGTTTCTCGCGTCCCAAGTCATTTTTCGCTGGTGTTTGGCGTTCGGGGGCGGTGGCTAGATGGGATCATGGCTGCCCAATCTGTCTATCTGGTTATGAGGCGGGATCCCCCCCCCCTCCTTTTGGTGGGTGTCACAAGCTGCCTACGGCCACGTTGGACCGACTCTACGATAGCTTTGTTCAATACAGCGGAGCCTAAGCTGTCCACTTTCCTGTACAAACACCACCCAGCTGCCTCGCTAGAGCGTGTCAAACAAAAGCCTGCACCCGTCACAACACAGACCAGAAGGCCCTGCGGCGGCGGCAGCGACGACAACAACAACCACGAGGCGAGGTGGAACGGTATCTCCAGCTCCATCAACGCCCACTTCCCACGTGGCTGTCCTCTGCCGCTTGACACTCCCCCGCGATCCACACCTCTCAAGAGAGCCCGCAGTGTCGCCCACCCGGGCCCCCGGCGATGTGGGTTCCCCACTCTCGTTCTCGGCCTCCGTCCGATGCTGCTTCGGGCTGTCTCACCAACTCCTCGGACCCAAGAACATGGTCTGTCAGCCGCAAGAGGAGTAGGACGGGGAGCGGACAGACACACGGGCGCGTATCTGGCCAGCAGAGGGAATCCTACCCCCACCCGAGAAATGTGGTATCGATCTTATTCGGCGTGGTATGAAAAACTGTCACCCTGCAGCTTGTCTGGATCGATGCAAGAAAGAAAACCCCTACGTTTAAGTAGCGAAGGAAGGCAGGCATATGACCTATGGGCCAGAGGACAAACTAGGCGAGGGATCTGTTGTCTGCGCTGGTGGTGGCAAGTGTGCGCAGGAACAACTCTGCCCTCATACACGTTCCCAAACTTCATCGACGAAGCGCCAAAGGGAAGAAGGAGGGGCAGAGGGTTCCGTTAAAAGACCTGCACTGGGAGACACTCCTTCTCGAGAGAAAGAAAGAGACAGAAAGACAAAGATAGGGAGAGCATATGGACCCCTGTGATCAATGCGAGAGAGAGAGAGAGAGAGAGAGAGAGACCAGAAATTGAGACCATCGGGCGTATCATGGGCCACTGGCCGGGGCCCATCTCACTCAAGTTCATGCATCAAGATGGTCTCTAACAACCGACCGAACCCTCGACACCACCTCTCTCTGTCTTCTCTTCGAGAAACTAAAAATACCATAAGGCCTGGGGAAAGATCCTGCTCTCGAATCCTGCTCGACTAGGGCCGCTGCCCCCTCATGAGATGCGTATGTGTGTGGGAAGAGGAGAAGGAGGAGGAGGCGGAGGAGGAGAAGGACCGGCAGGTAGATCAGATCCTGCACATGCATACGCAGCGCCCCCCAAAGGGGTGGTGTTGTTCTCGTGAATGGGAAGTCAAGCGTTGTGAGAACATTCGACGCCGGCGACAGCTGTGGATCCGTCCCTCCTAGGCTCTAAGATGATGTGTCTTTTTAGGTTATCACAAGAGAGCCAGCCGCCAGTCAGATGTGCGCAGGTGACGACCGTAGCGCCTGGGCCTCTCTACGCATTGGTTCAGTACGTAAGGAGAACAGATGGCTCGCTCCGCGTTGCCTGAAGCACCTATTAGTTTGAGAGGTATTCGGTCTGCCATATTGTCAGTTGATGCCTTGGACACACCCTCCAGCAAGGTCTGTCCGCGAGAAGAGCCCACTCAAGGCGCAGATGAGGCGCGCAGCCCGGGCATGAACGCGAAGAACGGTGTGTCGTGGGACTCTGCTATGGTAGCAGCAAGGGTGGGAATGGAATAAATGTTACCGGCGGCCCTTTGCCGCTCTGGGCCACCGACCTCTTCTCTCTCTCTCTCTCTTCCTCTCCCCACAGCTCCCAGGATCCAGATTCAGGCCTGTTTCGAAAGTTCGAGTGCCGGGATTACTCTTGGTGGGCTGGGAGGCATCTCCGACGTTTTAAGATTATTCATTACTATTCGGCCCACGGAGGCAGCAAGGCTGGTGTTTCCGCCCGTCCGAAGAGAGAGAGATCTTGCAGCAATGAGAATTCGATATACCCTTTTTTTCTTTTCTTTCTCCGTCTCCTTCTGCTTTCCTTCCATTGTCGATGCTCATCATCCCCTGATCTGCAGTGCAAGGTATGGTTTTGTGACGGTGAGGGCTCTTTTTGACCCATGAGGAATACTGTTCACTGTGTGCGCGCATGTATGCCTTTTTTCTTTTCTTTCTTTTCTTGGGAAGAAATAAAATAAAATAAATAAAATCTTTTACCTTTTCTTGACCCGCTGCGTGGTGTTGTGGGCCCTGTTGTTGCTCTTATTTTTATGGGCACTGTACCGGCTTCGGTTGCCGTAGCGCCAGTGGCCCCAGGAATGTTTGCTCTTGGTTTCATCACTCATCACGGCTTGTTTTGTCAAAGTTACGTTGACGGCATTCTGCTATGTAACTCTGCCATATGGAGATTCTGCGCAGGCTGTTTAATAGCGGTGCCTTTTAACTTCGTGACAGCTGCACTGTAACATGGCATGGCAGGGTACATCTACTTCACGATGATGATGATGACCAAGGTTTCTTCAGCGGGAAAAACCCTACTTAAGCTAGGAACAAGACTGTTAGTAGACCTGTTTAGCGTCCAGGGGAACGAAAAGAAGAAGGTTTGGAAGGTCTATAGAAGGCCTTTTTTTTTCTTCTTTCTCTCCAGGTCAATGTCGCACTGTTAGTAACAAAGCTGGCGATCTGACGCGAGTGCGACGGCATTTCAACATCTATTCGGCTCTCGTCTCCTAATGGCTGGCTGGTGTTGAAGCCGTGCCAGGCGGACGTGGGACACAGCATGAAGAACAGCATCGCACACGGTCGCATGTCAAGCCAAGTGCCGCCGGATACCCGTACCGCTGTCGGTGGATGAAGGGTGCGTGCGGGAGGCAGTCCGTGTCACACATACCCTCGAGGCGAGTAAAGTAAAGATCTTTGAAGAGCTTCTCTCAGAACTAAGACCGATCTCAGGACCGAGAAAGGAAAAGAAAGAAGAAGAAAAAAAAAAACTTTTCTTTGTTCGTCAGCTGGTGTCGCAATCCGAGAGGCACGTCGCTGGTACCGAGACATGGACCACACTGCGCTCTTTGTCTCCCCGGCTCGGGATCGAGACGATCGTCGTCATTTTTTTTTTTTTGAGGCACAGCAGGTGGCGGCCCATGGGTTGCTAAACAAAGTCTCGCGTGACGAAGACGGCTCTCGGATGGGTGACGAGGGTTTGTGTCTCGGGAGGGCGATTTCAGCTAGCGACCCCCAGCACTCCCGGGCATGTACCATAGTAGAGCCATGGTATGTGGTAATTAGTACTGGAGCACCAATCCGGTGACTGAGCCGACAACCGCCTGACAGCCTCGGTCGCGGTCTGGCGCGTGCCCTGCGCTGCGCTGCCCTGTCTTGACTCGAATGACGGGCAGAAGGGGAGGACAAAATAATAATCCGTGAGTGGAGCCGATCCAGGCGGGTGGCTTGGTTCAATTCTCTTCGTCCATCATCATCATCATGTTTATTTGGCGAGACCAGACACCGAGGCTGATGAGGAGAAGAAGCAAGAAGAGGACAGACAGACAAGACTGGTCACGAGATGAACGACAGATGTCGAACGCCATGCTGTGTCATGCCATCCCACTTAAGGACGGGGCACCATGTAAAGGAAAGAGGGGGTGGGATCATGGTGATGAGGATCGAGGGGGGAGAACACGCAGACCACGACACCACGATCAATCCTGAAATGGGCATTGGGGCAGAGTTGGACGCCAGTCGATTAGGGCCGGGTGGAAGATGCCTCTTCAGGCAATTGTACCCGGGGCAAGCCCGCCTCTAGCAGATCAGCTCTTGCTGTTCGCTACCAGAGCGCGGAGCACGCTGCGCCCAGGCGTTCCCAGCCTGTTGGGCTGTTAGTGCTGCCTGACCTGACCTGACCTTGCCATGACGGAACTGCGGTACGTACTTGTATACACTGGGTATGTGCATGGTTTAAGCCTGAACACAACGTTACGATCGTTCTGTGGGCCACTGACAGCTGCGAGATCAGGGCCAGCCTTCCAGGGGGGGAAAGAGATCATCACCAAATCAGCACAGAGAAGAAGGCTTGAGGCCTTTTCGTGGTAAATTCACAGTAATAAGATGAAACATCTATCTTTAGCATCAGGTCCTCTCTGTACTATGGTAGAATCTGTACCAAGGGTGACGGAATGTGTCTAGAAGGACAGGAAATCACCTACGCGCGAGGCAGGGAGCCTCCCTGGATGGATGGATGGATGGGCTGGACCGACCGACCGAGCTGTCCTCGCTGGCACCTGGCCACCACGAGAGGGAGGCAAAACACATACTTCGTATTGACGGAGAAGCACAGCCGGATTCTGGGGGCTGCTGGGCTGAGAGACAGCAGTAGTGAGTGATTCGAGGGGGTTCTTATTCAGCCAAGGCTTTCAGGTCTCTCCTGTTCTGTGGTGAAGCGAGCGCAAGCACAGTCATCCACGGCGGCGCATCATGTATGTACGTAAGCCACTCATTCGACTCGAGAGGCTCCGCCCTCTCTTTCATGCGATGTGGACGGTAATTTCGTAGCCTCGCCCTGGAGTGCTACCCAATTCGTCGTCGGTAGTAGTATTTGCGCCGTGCAGAAGTACTGTGGTAGAAAACAACGAGGACCGGGCCTAAATTATGCGGATGGCGCACCTGGAAGGTGATCCTGTAACCTGCCTCCAAGGTACGGACGGGCGGTACTGCGGTACCGCAGTTACAGAGTACAGGGTAGGGTATGAATGGGGCCTGAGGATCCTGGAGCTAAGCCCAGCCAGGCCCTAGCGCTTCAACCCCCCCCCAAACCAGCAAGGTTTTATGGGCGGTCTCCTCCGCATTCTTCGCCCGCGCGCCCACCTACCGGGCCCAGGCACTCCAGGCCCATTACTCCAGGCCTGAACATGCTGGGGCCGGGGCCAAGGACCCCCGGGTGGTCCTGCCCCCTTGGCCCTTATCCCTACCGCCCCTCCACCCCCTGCTCTCCCTCTAATCCGTACTGTACTTAGTACCCCCTACCCAGGCTGAATCCCCCCTTCTCAGTGGCTCCCCATCCGCACCAGACACTCTTTCCCCCCCTCCAGATCCCACTTTTCTTCTCCTCATCATCCGGTGGTGGCCCACCCATCCTCTTCTCGACGCCGTCTGTTTTCCCTCCCCCTACTCGCAACAACTCGACTCGACATCTGTCTCGCCATTCTTCCCTTGCGAGAATAGTGGCATTCCTTTTTTTTGTGTTGTTTTATCTCTCCTTGTTTTGCCTCCTCCGAGAGAGCCGTTGTTTAAGAAGAACAAGAAAAAACCAAAACTTCTCTAGATACCCCGGCATCCTTCGACGACGCCTCTCCTTCTTTTTGAATATTCACGAATTTATCCGAGCGACAGTGTCGGTGCAGACAAGCGAGCCATTTCCCCGGATTTGGGCGTTGCTTCTTCCCCGCGGTTTTATAACATTGGAACCTTCAACGGCCCGATTACAATTGCGACCTCCCCCAGGCTGCATGAACCCCCCCAGCCATTGCTTCTGCACGTGGATATCGACTCTCTAGCTCAATCACACTTCCCATCTGAACACATCGGTTACTCAAAAGGACAACCTCTACGTCCCAGGTTCCACAGACAGACTGCGGAGGCGGTGCATGTCCTAGACCTCCCGGCGGATACGACCAACCATCTTTTCTCTGAGGGCCTCTTTCGGTGGAACTGATCACATCACAACAGTAACGACTCACACGATCCGGTGGCGGTCTTTTTTTTCCCCCTGGAAAGAGAAGAAGGAAAGGAAGAAAAAAAAAGGGAACAAAAAACATTTCATCTATTATCTGGACGAGAGGAGGCGAGCGCGCGCCTCGACTTTGTCCACGATGACGAGCGCGGTGAAGAGGGCTTGCGATGCTTGCCATCGACGCAAGGTCAAGTGTGACGGAATCAACCCCTGCCGAAACTGCAACACTGCTTCTCTCAACTGCACATACAATGCAGTACCCCAGAAGAAAGGCCCCAAGGGCTCCAGGGCCAAGGTCATCAGCGCGCTGCGCGAGGATCAGAAACTGCAGAGCCTGTCGGCTCAGGTGCAGAGCCGTCTGAACGGCATCCCGGGCCCACCAGTCGCTCCATCTCTGGCTCCCACGCCCGGCCTGTTGACCGGCGACATGATGAGGGAGTGCATGGATTTTTACTTCGCCAACATGTACCCGCACATGCCTATTCTCAACCGCCAGCGCCTGGAGCAGCAGGTTCCCTACATGGACCAGGTCCTGGATACCTATTGCCTCCTCACCTCGCTGTGCGCCCTCATGATGATCCAGCCGGGCATGGGGATTCCCGGTGGTGACCCTTTGCCCTGGACAGCATGCCCGGGGCCAACATCGTGTCGAGCACTGTGTTGATGGAAGAGACCATCCGCGTGAGGAAAGGTTTTGACTACACCGAGTCGCCGTCTCTTAACACCTTCGCCACCAGCTACTTCCTGTTTGCTTGCTACTATGGCCTCGACATGCACGAGAAGGCCTGGTTCCACCTGCGAGAAGCAGCGACGATGATGCACATTGTCGGGATGAACAGGGAGGAGGTGTACGCACAGATGGATCCGGTAGAGTCCTCCCTGAGGAGACGGCTCTACTGGCTCTTCTTTGCCACAGAAAGGTAAGCTGCCCTCGTTCTTTTTACATTGTATATCTCTTCTTGCGAGGCTGACCGGATCTCCTCTCATCTAGAGCCTATGCCTTGCAGCGCAACAGACCGTTGACGCTTCAGGCGACCATCAACTTGCCCACCGCAGCCGACGACCCGACGGATCCTGGCGCCCGCCAGCTGGAGCGCTTCTTGCTTCTCGTCAACCTGTTCCGGCCATTTGACGATGCCTTCGTCTCGACCTGGAACAGGACCCGCAGTAACTGGTCTGCCGCTCACATCCAAAGCCTGCAAAAACAGCTCGCAGATATACTACCATCATTCCTGAACTACGGCGACTCGCAACTCGCCGACATCAGAACCAACCAGCAGTGGATCAAGACGATGAACTGGCAACTCACCATGAACAACGGCAATGTCAGCGCAGGCGGTGATGAGGCCCTGGTCTACCAGCAGTACGCCGCCAACCTGACGAGCAGCCTCCTGTCGGGTGCATCATCCCTTCAGGGGTCGGACATGGCGTCCACGTCATTGGTATGGTCCCTCCTTGTACCGATCTCATAATCCTGCTTCTGACGAGTGGGCTAACATTGTACACTAGTTGACCAAGGTGTTCGAGGTCGCCTGCACCCTGATCGAGGCTCTGGGCTTGCACCCTGCCTCTCGCGACCCCTTCTCGCCGGGGCCGCGCGAACAGCTCAACCCCTTGTTGAATGTCCTCTCGATGCTGCGAAACGGTGATCATCGGTTCATCCCGCTCCTGCTCAGCAAGGTCCACGATGTACTGCCGAAGCTCGTCAGCCCGATGCTCCTGAACGTCCCCGACAGCGTGGCCAACAACGCCTGCAGCGTCGACATCTTTGACGGCTTCGGCAACGCAGGGATGGCCCAACCGCCGGCGATGCTTGACGGCTACGAGAAGAAGTACCCAAGCCCCGACTCTAGCAGCTCGCAGGCAGGCGTCTCGTCGAACAATGACATGAATTCGCCCTTTGTGAGCTCGCCCATGTCGCCGGCGGCAGACTTCTCACACGGCATGCCGAACAGCTCATTCAACACCATGTCAGACGTGATGATGACCCAGATGACACAACCAACACCGGTGTCACACAACCTGCAGATCCCTACCACGAACCCCCCACAAACACCACACTCGCAACACCCACCTCACACGCCGATAGCCCCCATGCCAACCATGAGCCAGCACATGCAGAACAGCCTACACACACCTCTAGAACAACCGCCGAACCTCTCCCTCAACCACCAGACCCAGAACTTCGGACAGTCCTTCAACCAGGGCATGTCCTTCGCCGCCATGCATGGCCTGGGACAGGACATGAGCACGAACAGCATGGTCCAGAGACAAGGGCCATCCCGGGCCAACAGTTTTGCAATGGCGCCGAACCCACAACTACGAACGATAGGCGACTTTCAAGCTCTCCAGAGGGCCAACTCGGACATGGCCTCCCTGGGCTCGCTCGGGATGAGCAGTGGTCTGCCGGTCGGAACGGACATGGACTTCAGCGGGCTACGGTAGTCCTCATATCGATGCAGGACTGGCTGCACACAAACTTGAATGTATGACAAAAAAAAAAAGGGGCATTTTTGCATTCGACCTTCACACCGTACTCTCGAAAGTTAGCGACGAGATTACTTTTGGTTTATTTTTCCTTTTAACTATCTACCTTTGAACACTACATATACACACACACACACACACATGAACATATCCTGTGGATGGCTGGCTTGACATCATGAGCTTGGTTTTTATGACAAACTTTTGCATGGGTTCACACAGAAGGAGAGGAAATTCTGCATATTCTGATTGCGTCTTGCTATGGGCACCTCTGGCAGCAGAAGAAGCTCGCTCTTATATGAGCCTTTGACGTCGGGAAGACGGAGCTACTCGCGAAGTTTCTGTACCTACTGCGCACACGTTGAATGAGAATGAGAATTAAGGTCATTATTGCATCACATACTGGCGTCCATCTTGACTTGCCACGTCCCCAGTGTCCTCTGCGCGTGATGATGGCTTGACCTGGCCATGCGGGAGTCAGTCAAGGGGTGGGATCTACTTGAGCAGGGGAGGACAAAACAGAGGGGGCGAGAGAGCGATGAATGGACCATGAGGGAGGAGATTGGTGCCCGGTGCCATGCATGATGCGAAGAGAGGGACAATTGCCAGGGAGAGGTGGGTGCCGTTGTCTTAGTTGTAAAAAATGTAGGTTTGTCACAAGGGATATCCAGTCCACATTGCTATTTTTTTTCTCGAAATCCTCCACCCAGCTCTCTTCTGCCTCCCCTCATTCAAGCATCATACCACATTCAAAACACACGGGAAAGAAAAAAGTCAGAATAAAACATTCTACCTCCCATGCTTCACTCATTCCAGTGAACGTCCCTCTCTCTCTCTCTCTCGCGCGCGCGCCGACTCCGGAGCGACCCTGTGTGTTTTCACTCGAGTGGTGGAAAATACAGTACAAGCATTGAGTGAGGGAATGCAGGGCTGCTTGATATTTTGGATCATGATGATCATTTAGCTGCCTTTATTAGCAGTAGAGTCTCCTGCACCTGTGTGATTTCTCCTCTTTTCTTTTCAGGAGACCTACTTATATTTGTATACAGTACATCTTCTCTGGTTGTCCCTGTGCATAGGCTCACAGCAACAACCCATAGTGAATATGTCTGTTTACCTGAACATCTCTCTAATTAATGCCTGCGAACTTAGCGGCATTGAGAAGCAGTTTATTAAAAAAAAAAAAAAAAAAGAGGAAGAAGAAGAGGAAAAAGAAATAGAAACAAGCGCATACGCAAGGGGAGCTCTCGAGGACCAACATGCGAATGCAGGTTTCAGCTGGTCTTCGGCTGCCGCGGCATGGATCTGCGGCCCTGTCAGAACTACTGCACTGTATGTACTACAGAACTTGCTGTATGTGTGTGTGCATCAGTCCGTGACCACCAGTGCTTAATAATGAATTATCTACATCATGCATACAGCCTGGCGACAAACCAGCCTGACACCAGGTCTCTGCTGCTCTCCACCAGGGTCCAGCCTGGTCGGCCTTGATCGTCACAGTAACACCTGAGCTCCTGTCCCTGCAACAACATCATGGCTTCCAGCACAACAGCCAGACCAACACCCTCCACGGTAGCCGAGCACCTCGCGGGCACCGCCCAGTCATGGCACGGCAAGATCAGCCCTGATGGGCCCTACCAGCCAGAAGCGAACCGCTACCGACTCTACATAGGTAAACGAACCTTCAACTTTTATCCTGCCCTCCCTCTCTCCGACACGGCTAGATAAACGAGCCACTGAAACTTTACTCATCCTCCCCCCCGCCTCCCAAAGGCCTCTTCTGCCCCTTCGCCCACCGTGCCAACCTCGTGCGCCACCTCAAGCCAGGCCTCAAGGATGTGCTCCCCATCACCGTCGTGAAGCCCTACCCCAAGGGCGACGAGCACGGCTGGCCCGGCTGGCAGTTCCCGTCCTCCGAAGCAGAGTACCCAGGCGCCGACCCGGACCCTGTGCTGGGCGCCAAATTCCTGCATGAGCTGTACTTTGTGGCCGACCCGGCATACAAGGGGCGGTACTCGGTGCCCGTGCTCTGGGACACCAAGACGAGCACTATCGTGAACAACGAGTCGGCCGAGCTCCTGCGGGACCTGCAGACGTGCCTCGACCCGGCCCTCCCGGCACCCCACGGCGACGAGGACGAGGCCTTCACGCTGTACCCAGCACACCTCCGCGCCGAGATCGACCACATCTCCACCTGGATGCAGCGCGACCTCAACACGGGCGTATACAAAGCCGGCTTTGCCACCACCCAGGAGGCCTACGAGAAGGCCGTGCCCCCGTCTTCGCCGCGCTCAACAAGCTCGAGAAGTTGATCGCCTCGCGCGGCGGGCCCTTCATCCTCGGCGCCCGGCTGACCGAGCTCGACGTCCGCGCCTACGTGACCGTCGTGCGGTTCGACACCGTCTATGTGCAGCACTTCAAGTGCAACCTGGGCACGATCCGGCACGACTACCCGCAGGTCCACAACTGGCTGCTGAACCTGTACTGGAACGTGGCTGGGTTCAGGGAGAGCACGGATTTTGTGCACATCAAGGAGAATTATACCAAGAGCCACTATGATATCAACCCGAGGGCTATCACACCCTTGGGGCCTTGGCCGGATGTCGAGGGGCCGGGGGGGTATGAGAGGGATGTGAACAAGGTTCGGGTGGGAGGGGTTCGTATGCCGGCGGTGTTGGAGCTGGAGGCCATGCTGGATGGGCAGGAGGACATCAAGTAGGTGTGTGTGTGTGTGTGAGAGAGAGAGAGAGAGAGAGAGAGAGACTTTGAGAGATATATACCTTGCCTCTTGCAGGTTTTCCACAAATCCAGCTCCTATCGTCCTTTCCCATCATCTAATCGACAAGAGTAACTTAAAATAAGTGTGGTCATTCTCATTGCTTCTCATAACTGGTTTCTATGCTCAAGGTTGGTTTCTTCACCTGTCCTGTGCAGGTGAACAGGCGCAGACCATGGCCTTTTTCTTGCTGGTATCAATTTGCATACATCGTTAAAACAGCAGAGACGCCGGTGGATAGCCCATGCCGGCCTGATGCGTGGTTTGGTCATGAAAATCGTGGTCATCAAGTCATAAGTAGTCATCGTCCGCCCCCCTCGGACCAGGTATCTCTCTCTCTCTCTCTGTGTGTGTGTGTGTCACATCCTTCGTCCTGTCAAGTCTCGTTCCGGCTCAGTAGCCATTGGCCGTCACAGCATTGACGGCCAGGATCTCCAGCCGCCCCGCATACAGCTTCATGAGGTGACACACCGGGTCGCCCCAGATCTGCGTCCGCAGCTGCTCGTCCGTGGTGACCTGCGCCACGACCCCCTCGTTCAGCCTCTCCTCGACCGTCTTCTTTCCCTTCAGCCTCGCCCTCGGGTCCCCGGACCGGAGCACCACAATCCGACCCGCGCTGCTGAGCGTACAGGGAGGGACTTTCCACACCGGCCCTTTGTGTGACGACGGTACATCTGGTCCCCTTCCGCTGCTGCTACTGCTGGTGCTGCTGGCCTTGTGATTGCTGTTGCTGGCCTTGATGGTCTTGTTGTTTCCCCTGCCTGACCTCACCGTCTTGGTGGACACCACCGAGCTCCTCGACCTGGCCTTCTTGGGGTCAGGTTCGGGCCCGGCAGGGAGCAGCAGCGCCGGTGCGGACCGCGACTTGTTCTCGGCAGCCACGGTGGCCAGCGTCCTGGCCGCCAGGGCCGGGACGGGCGTGGCGAAGAGCTCCAGCAGGCTCCGCACGTAGGCCTTGTCGGCGCGCGCAACGGGGTCCCCCTCGTTGACGAAGCTGAGGAACAGGCTCTTGCGGAACTCGGGTGCCGTGGGCCTCTGCAGGGGGGAGCAGCGAGACGGGCGGCGTGCCAAAGGTGACGCAGTGCACGCGCTTGAAGCCCGACGTGAGCACGCTCAGCTCGGACCGGGCGGCCGGGGTGGTCGAGTGCATGTGCGCGTACAGCAGGGCGCGACGGCCCCTCCCGCCGAGTGGCCTGTGATGAGGAGGCTGCTGGAGCGCCGGGTCGGGTTCTCCTGGAGGAGCTGGCGGAGGCGGGCCGCGACGGGAGCGATCATGCGGCGGGCGACGGAGAGGAAGCCTGCGTGGCAGTAGTTGCCGCAGTCGTCCTGTGTGAAGGGTAGAGTTTGTGCGTGTCAGCAACCGACAAATCTGGGGAACCGAATTTTTTCTTCTTCTCTTTCTCTTCCACCGAGGGGGCGAGGGGCGAGAGAGAAAGAGAGGGGGAAAGAGGGGGGGAGACTCACCAGGAACCCTCCCGGCGAGACAGGCTCCGTCTTCAGGTTCACCGTCCAGTCCCCAAACGATGCCGTGCCCCTGATGGCAAAGACGATGGTGTTCATGTCGTCCATGGGCACCGACTTGATGCACATGGCCTTGGTGCCGGTGCGGGAGTCCGACTCCACGTGGACGTCCTTCTCCTTGCCGCGGGCCTTCTCGTAGACACGCTCCGCGTACCGCGCGGCTAGGCACACCAGCGGCCACGTCGGGATGTACAGCTTGAGAGGTGGGAGGTCCATGGGCAGCCGTGCGTTGGCGTACAGCTCGACCTTGGCGAAGTAGTTCCCAGAGACAACCTTTGCCGCCACCGCGGTGGTCTGGCCCTTGGGGTGGTCATGCTCCCTCCTGGCATGCTGGTCTTTCTTTGGCCTGCCGGCGAGAGTCGCTGCTCGTGCTTTGACGGCAGGGCCAGTGGTGGATGGTGCTGCCGGGCTGGGGCCTGGTTGGTATGTGAAGAGGTCCTTCTCGTTTCCGGCATATCGGTCCCGGTCGATGAGCGTCATGAGGCTGTTGAACCGATCGCACATGCGATCTGCCGCTGCGCACCCGGGGCCGAGCATCCTGATGCCCTGCCCGGCACCCTCATCCAGGAGCGCAGGGAGCACACCGGGCATGACCTGGTTCGTGAGATTGACGGCAGACCCGACGACCAGCTTCGTCAGGGGAACAGCTGTTCCCCGCGGGCCCTGCCTGGGCCGGGCTTTCCAGCGGGGATGACGACGACGACGGAGGGCTCTGGACCAGGTAATAGTGCTGATTCACCACGATGGGCGCCGCAGGCTGGGCCGGCTGCTGTGGATAGGCCGGAGGAGGCGACTCGGCAATCCACCCCGGAGGCGGTGGCAGATACCCGGCGGGTTGGAAGTTTGTGCGCGGGGCAACCTGGCGGGTCACGCCAGAGCTCTGAGGGGCATGATACTGCGGTGGCGGCGGCGGCGGTGGGCGAGACCTCTGTTGGGTCGGCGGCAGAGAGGCTGGTGCTGTCCTCGAGTCCTTGACTGGAACCGGAGGTGGTCCGTCCGGTGGTGGAGGCAGATCCTTCGATTTCCTCCGTTTAAACAACCGCATTTTGGAAGGAACTTCAGATGCTGTTCAGACACACGGCCAGGCCTGATCACATGACAGATGCTATGTTGGTCACAGAATAGGGGGACTTGTTGTGTAAGGTATTTTGAATCAGCCAGTAGTGTTGTGATCCGGTGGCCAGCGAGGGCATCGCGTTGACTGGTCTTCAGCCTTCATCTAGGACAAAAGATCTCGAGGTCCAAAAAACAGAGGTGGACAGAGAGAGCGAGAACGGGGGAGGGGAGAGAGAGAGAGTGTGTGAAAGACAAGGACCAGGGGGAAGTTAACACTCGATGCAGCTGTGGATCTGCTGGGAGCTCGCTTGTCAAGTAGGTACTCGAGTGCTGTAGCCGTCAGTCAGGCTGATCGACAGGACAGGGCAGACTGCCTGCCACACATGTTCAGAGTCACGACAATCATACCCAGCCACCCAGCTGCCATCCTACCGCGTTCCTCGAGCGTTAATGCACACACGAACGCAGGTAGCCGCCTCATAACCAAAAAGGGCTTGGCAGGCCCATGCAGGACTGGTCCATAGCCCCTGTACGAGGTCCACGCCAGGCCCTGATTCGCCTCCACCGCCTTGTGCTACCCCCAATCGGACAGGCTCACCAGGGCTAGACTCGCGGGCGTGCCCCTCCACCACGAGGGATGGCGACGAACCACGCGTGTGGGATAAAGTGTAGAGAGGCTGGTACATGCATCCGCATGCATCTGCATGTATGCATCTAATGACTGGTCTCGTAGTGTGTGTGGGTGTGTGTGTGTGTGTGAGAGAGAGAGAGAGAGAGAGAGAGAGAGAGAGAGAAGAGAGAAAAAAAACTGATCATCTACGCGGTAAGCACGCACACACACACACACACACACACACACAGACAGAGCCTATGTGCCTGCAGCAGGTGGTGGCAGCTCTGGTCCTCGTCCTGTCTGCGGCCTCAACCACATGTGTCATGATCTTTGGTGGGGATGCCTCTCCGGGGCGAGCTTGGTCGAGGAGGTTGAGGTCCAGAGTGAAGCTTATCGACGCCACCCATGTAGCTCGGGCACCCGTGCCGCTGCCGTTTCATGCAGGTCGAGAGCTTGCCGGCCACGGGCTGTTTCGCGGGGGGTGGTGGTCGTTCTCGCGGACACTCCCGTCAACCATAATGCTAGCACTTTAGCTGCAGGATGCCATCGGGCTACTAGTATGATTGTTTCCTGACGCATTGCAGCCCAGCCAGCCAGACCAGTCGGGGCATTCCCCGGACATCGAGTGCGCCTGAGTGGCCTTGCACTCCTGGGGGAATGTCTGAACTGTTCCTGACAGCTGCAAGCACGTCTCACTCGGAGCATTGGTGCCCAACTCTGGTCTGGGTCAAGACAGGCGTGGTGTGGGAGACATCTGCCTCCGCGGCGCGTTGGATGCAGGGAGAGGAGCAGCGACGAGGGCAGAGACTTTTTTTTTTTTTTGGGTACTGACAACTGATCTCTAAAACATGACCGCAATGAGCTAGCCATACTGCATCAGTGTAATCAGCGCCTTCGAATGGCCATCCTATGCAGTGTTGCCATCCTGTCTCTGGCCCCCAGGCTTGGTAGCACGTTGCAACTAGTTGTATAACCTGTATTTGAAAATGCACAATACCGCAGACACAAAAAGAATGGAACGACTACACGTAGGCCTGGAGCTGACAGGCACCCTTCGACAAGTGCGACAGATGTCTCCCATCAGCCATCAACAACATGTCGAGCCACCTCGGCCAAATCCTCTTCCTCTTCTAGTTCATGGCCCCTCCCGTCAATGAGCAGATCGACGACGCGTCGCAGATCCATGGGCGTCATGTCCTCTGCGTCCTCAATTCTGTCGAAGCTGAATATGGTCTTGCCGAACGTGACGGTCATGCCGTCATTCGTCTCGATAAAGTTCCAGAGCCGGTCGATCTCCACAGGGCCTCGAATATCGGGCGACATCTGTTGTCCCGTCAGGCCTGCCAGGTGTTGCAAGCAGACGTTGGTAGGGTATGTGACGTGATTGATCTCCCACAGGAAAAGATACTCTGGTTGTTCCTCCCCCTGGGGCACCAAGTCGATAAGCTTGTACCGGAGGCTGGTTTGCCTATGCAACGACATAGAAATGACACCCTGTGCGCTCTGTACGTAGCTGAGCCCGGGAGAGGTGTCAAGCCAAAAGAGTTCTGGCTGGGTCGAATCGACGGGAAACCGTATCGCTACCTTTTGACGTGGGCTAGATCGTGTCTGGATGAACCTCTGGTAGGTTCTGCAGAGGATGCTGTGAAACGATGCGTCTAGCCTCTAGCACTCGACGCTGCACCAACCGTGTGCTTCGCAACTCGGGCATCGGATAGATTCCTCCAGCGGTTTCAGACAGCTGCCACAAAGCCGTCGTTCCTCGTGTGTATATACATTGCCTCTACAACAAAGCTAGTCAGACGGAAGCAGTGGCAAATAGAGCAGAGCGACAAGTACCTCTTGACGACGGTGTGCGCTGGCTGAGCGGCGGGCCCCGCGATACCGTGGGCTTGCATTTTGGGCTCGCCACGCGCAGGCTCGACGATCTGCTGCAATGTCGAGGTAGCAGTTGGTAAAATACTGGTTTGGGAGCAAGAAGCCAGTCACAAGCTGATGTGAAATGAAACAGGGAATGTTCGAACACAAGCCAATAAGAGAAAGTTGTTAGTGATGGTATTGATGGCGGGTGTCTTGTTTTACGGGAACAGTGTTGTACGTAAGGCCGACCGAGTTCTTGAAGTGCCTCCTGGATGGTTATTGTATCACTCGCGACGGGTTGGGAAGCAGCAAGGCACAGGAAGGAGAAAAGAAAGAAGAAAAAACAGACAGACAAAAAAAAATGCAGGTTGCCTGGACCGCAGCAGCAGCAGCAGCGACCCTACCTGTCGAAGTGGCACCTGCGCTATCCTGTCCATGATGATCACCGCTGGAACTTGGCCGGGCGACTCCATCGCCGCAGACAAACCTGATGCTATATCATGTTATAGATCAATATTATCTCTGGTATCAATGATGGTAATCTAATCTACTGCAGAGCATGATCATCATCAGAATCCTCGAGGCTGTGCTCCAACGGGCGTGCGCTCTTGTCGATATGAAAACTGGAGCGTTGACGTTGTAAAGTAGATGAAGGAATGTCGTCTAACGCTCAGCCTTGGGGGTGGACGAGACGCGCTGGGGGCCACCCATGTCATGCAGACGAGACCCCCTAGAGGGGCCTGAGGGACCCTGCACTTCATGCTCTACCGCGCGAACCCGGAGGGGGGGAGGGGTCGACCCTGGAGCGGTGCTGCCAATTGGACTACTTCCAGATCTGTGGCCCGAGCTTCAGAAACGTGGACCGCATAGGACCAGAACAGGCCATGACAGGATAGGAGCTCGTTGATTCATGCGTGTCTGCCCTCTGCTGTTGTCATGTCGCCGGTCTTCCTGTACCAGCCTGAGATGAGCAGCACGACCACAACCACAACGCCGTCCACCGCGACACTGTCATCTTCTTGAACTGGCCGTCGCATCGCACCGACATGCCGCTACAGACGCCATGGACTTCGTAGGCTGACCTCCAACACAGGCCTCGACAACCCCCCAGAGATCTTCGGCACCCCAAGACTGACTAGCATGCGTCGCAGTGGTCGAGACTGATTGCGAACACCCCCTTGGCCGAGAGCTCGCGACGAGATGCTGCAAGAGATCCCGTGAGGCGCCTGCGCCGCTTCGAGAAGGAATATGGCCACCTGCTGGTACGCACTGCTCCCTCCCGCACACTGGCCAGCCGCGTTCGCTGCTGCGTTTGACTGACTGCTCCCACCCCTCGCCCAGCATGCGTGGCGCACCTCGTCCAACCTCGCCAAGGACGACGAGGCCGCAGAAGAGGTCGAGGAGTCACTACAGGAGTTGACCCATATCCTCAGCGACGAGACCCGCCGACCCCTCCCGCACCCTTGCATCGCTTTCTCCGCCAACAAACAGCTCTACCTCCCCATCGCCAAGATCGCCACGACCTCGTACAATGAGTGGATCATAAAGGAGGCAGTCTTGTTCTTCGCGACCCTCGTGGAGAGTGAAGAGGAGGCCTTTGTCGAGAGCGAGTCGTTCGCTTACTGCTTGACAAACCTGCTCGTCAAGATCACGGGTGCCAACAGTATACGTCTCGGGTCGGACACGGAGGCGCGTGTGGTCGAGCTAGCCTTCAACATCACCACCAAGATTCGCCTGGAGCCGAACATCCTGCCGGCATGGTTCAAGTCGCACGGCTCAGGACAGCAGGACGACGGCCGGGGCCGGGATGACCGTGACAAGTTCGAGGGGAGGTCGAAGAAGCAGGACTTCCCCCTTTTTCTACCTGCTCGTCGACTACATCCACCATGAGGGCAAGGTCGGCGACTTCGCGAGGACAGGCCTGCTCTACATCATCGAGGCGGCCTCCAACTCGGTAGAGCTCGAGCAGTGGATCGTGGAGAGCGACCTCTCGACACTCATGGCTACGGGTCTCGGCGCGCTCTACAGCCAGCTGAGTGGGAAGCTCGTCATCGACTATCCGCCCCAGGACCTGCCGCCCATCCTGGCCTTTTCCGACTACCAGCCTCCCGTCCCCAGCCACGAGATCGTGCCGTCAACCGCGCCGGAATTCCAAGCTCATCTGGAGACGTTCCTGTCACATTTGGTCTTCTGGCAGGACGTGCTGAACCACTGCAAGTCGATCGAGGTCAAGTCGACGCTGCTCGAGCATTTCCAGATCATCTTCCTGCAACAGTTACTGTAAGCTTCCCACAACCCCCCCCCCCCCCTTTTCTAATCCGTATAAACACCATGCTCACCTGTATGTCCAGCTATCCCTCGCTGCTGGAGTCTTCGGATATCGATGGCGGCTCTTCGGTGGCTGTATTGACCTATCTCCGCCAGATTCTCGAGTCACTGGACCATCCTGACATGATCAACCTCATTCTTCATTACCTGCTAGGCCTACCCGACGTGGTCACGGCAACCCCGGAGGCGACCTCCAACTCCGTCAGTAAGGCCAGGAAGCGAAAGTCCATGGATCTGGCCACAATGATGGCCTCGAAGGCAGACGATGCTGCTGACCCTCTTCTCTTCACCCTCGTCGACCTGATTCTTGCTTGTCTCCGATCATCTAGCCACCAGACCATCCATGTAACCCTTCAGCTGGTGTCCGCAGTCCTGAAGAGACACCACCGATATGCAGTGATGACCTTGGTGCGGACCGAAAACCTCTATGGAGAGATCCCGCATCGCACTGCTGGTGCCCACCAGCAGGAGCTCGAGTTCTTGATGTCGCTTGCTGGCGGCATTGGTGGCCAGGACAACTTCGACGAGGTGTACGAGAACATCCTCAAGGATACAACCGCCAGGATCGAGAGCCACCCGTGCTCTTTGATGCTCACCGCGCCCAAGGTCTCCACGACCAACCATAGATTTCCCACAGTCTCGGACTCCTTGCCAGGAGCCCCTCGAGACGTCCGCGCCCACACGATACGAGCCGATGATCCACTGCTCACCACCCTACTGGACCATCTTGAACTGTTCTTCCTGAACCCGGTCGAGACAAACCTCGGCATCACGGAAGCACTGTTCGATCTAGCAGTTTGCGGGTTCATGAATATCGAAGGCTGGCTTCTGAGGGCGCCAGAAAAGTACATCTACGACAACGATGACTCCTATCATCCCCTGTCTCCCGAGGGTGATCACGACGACCCTCTGGACCTGAATGCCGAGGACATCCTCTCGGACGACCCCGAGAAGCTAGACCAGATCAACAGATGCCGACGCAGGCCTGTGTGGTCCCCCTCCGACCTTCCGCGGCTGCTCAACATCCTCCAGCTTCTTTCTGACGAGGTCGCTACCTTCCGCGGTTCGATACCGCGGTTCAGCGACCTGCTCCAGCAGCGGCGCGAAGCCTTCCAGATCGCCGACGCTGGCCCTCTCCCACCTGTGCTGAGACAGGCGCCGCCGCCTAGCGCCTCGGGACAGGGCACACCGGGACCAGCACCATCTAGCATACATACTTCTAGGAGTGGCTCGCCCGTGAGGGCGGGCGGGTTCGAAGGCTTCGCACAGCGACTGCTCAAAGACCTGAACGACCTAGGCACGCCCAGCCGCGGCAACAGCCCACACGGCCGAAACCTTGGCATCCCAGGCGCAAGCGGCGGCTATGGGATAGGCACACCATCGTCTCTCAACAAACCTCCTCCGGTGCCGCCAAAAGATCTGCCGTACGAGACCCCTTCCAAGGGAGGCGCGGGCATGACAAGGTCATTCTCTCCGGCAGGCGGCCAGAGGCCTGAAGAAGATCCCATCAAAGCAAGCCAGGCCGCCGCATTCCAGGCGATCGACCAGCAGATCCTGGCGAGGAAAGTGGGCATCTCGACCAAGAAGAAGACGGAAGCGGCACCACTCCAGCTTGGCGGAAACATCGACGAGGCATCGCGGGACGATGGAGACAACGCGGCGGAGGATGAAGACAAGCCACCGCCACCACCTGCCAAGGACGATCAGCCCACACCCGCACAAGTTGACGGACAGGCCAGCAGCCCACCAGCAGGTGCCGCCGGAGATGAGATGCAGACAGCGGTCCTCAGCCCCGAGCGCAATGAGCGCAGGATGCCGCCCGAGGAGAAGAAGGTCTCCGTCTCACATGTTCTCACCAACGTGATCATCCTCCAGTCGTTCTTGTTTGAGCTGGCAGCTCTTGTTCAGGTCAGAGCTGGTCTCTTTGATGAAGTGCGCTATGTGTAGTGACATATAGTGGAGCCCTACCTATACTGTCATTTTCCTTGCATCCAGTCATCAGGCTGTTGGCGTCAAGAGCAATGAATACCCCTTCTTCGCTGCTAGTTACGCAAACCTCCTTACTGTGATTGGAACCTGCCACTGCTTGGTTCTCAGTAGACTACAATTGGAGCAGGTGTGTGCATCTATCTATACCTTGGGCGAGCAGAGCATCTTGCAGGCGTCTGTGTTTCCTTGATTCATTGTTGAGGGGGGGTTGTGCACTCTGCCCTGACTGAGGAGGCAGTTATCATGGACCTGACAGTGGAGTAGGCTACTTAGATGGAAGAATAGAGATCTCTAGAAAGCCATGTGTTCAGCAAAGCATACTTGTCTTATAGGATGAAAGTTTCTCCAGCGTGAATAGAGGTGCTAGTATTGTTGAGGTTGGAAGCAGCTAATACTTCACCTTGCAGGGCCCTCACATCAACCTCACCTTTGAACCCCCCCAACCCCGTCTCCCCCCCCCCCAAAAAAAACAAAAACAGACAGCTCCTTGTGACCTGTCCCTGTACACTTTGCAACCTTGGAACTTCTCGACAATCCACACAAAGTAATATTGTCTGCCCGCCCAACCTATCCTATCAACATTTTCCTCCCTGCTGATCTCGCTCGCACTCCAACCAAAGACTACCATCACGATGCCAGGCCCGAACGACCACGTGCCCGCTCCCTCCTCCTCCTCGTGGCCGTCCACTAAGAAGCACAACAGCAACGCGCCGACTCGTCCCAGAGAGCTCCTCGCGCCCGACTGTCCTGTCACAGCCGAGGTCTTTAGTAGTATGAACAGGTCGCTCCGGGAGCGATCGGACAGGCTGGCGGAGGAGAGGGAGAAGGATGAGGCGGAGCTGATGCGGTGAGTGCGCGAGGACCCCCACGAGACGCGGTTAGGCGTGGATAGGTGTTTCTGACGCGTGGCCCGCTCCCATTATCCGGTGTAGAATGCACGACATCGTCTTCCTGAAGACGGACCCCGACGCCGACGACAAGACCCGCAGGGAGCGGCTGATTACCATCTGCGAGATGAAGGTTGCGCTGGAGCACCTGAATGAGGCAGGCAGGCGGCACAAGAAGGAGGCGGAGGCGATTATCCGCGAGACGGCGGAGCTGCGCAGGTGAGTAGTGGCACGTCAGTCCTTTCCACTTTTCCTTGGGTAGAGCTTTGTGAATGACCGTACATTGACTTTTATATTTAGGCTGCTGCACAGCGTGTCGGGCCTGGACATGTTGGTTCGAGGCATTGATGAGTTGATGCTGTCCTAGGGCTCTCTCGATCTCTGACACAGGCTCAACTTTTTCTTGGGGAAGAAGAAGGCGGTAGTTTCGTAGTGGTTGATGCGGCTGAATATGACTGAAACAGCTGCTTTCCTATCAGCATTTTGTCTGGTAGGGAGGGGTACCGCATTGTCCAGCTACCATACACTTCAGAGTCTACTCACTACACAAATTTCTACAACCAGTAGCAGAAGTGTGAGCCCTTCTCTTCTTGTTTGTATTGTCTGACTGGCCACAAGAACTCTATATGCTTTGTCAGTGGCAGTGCCTGGGAAAGGAAAAGACCATCTATAATTTCTAGATGCCTTTATGAAAGTATCATTGGCATTGCTATTTCATTTTTCTCTACCATTCATCTTTGTAGGATGACTCCAGGAATATGACCACTACCATGCAAAGGGAGGCTATTTGTTGCCTATGCATACCTACTTGTATGGACCTGTGGAGGAGCGATGTAATTATCCCACCTGCTGCATCAATTCAAGGCCACTACCTCCCTGTGCTGCCGTTCAAGACACTGTGCCAGGCTCCCTGTTCAAGTGACTGTCTCCTTCTCCTGCTCATAGCTAACTCAAGTCCCTGGATGTGATCCATTTTCCACCGTATGAGTGCAAGTTGTGATTGCCTTTCCGTCCTGAGACAACAGCTATCTATATCATTAAAGTCCCACGCTTGGCAGTCAAACACATGATTCTGCGGGAACAAGGTTACCATTATTGCATGCTGGCTATGTCTTATGGATCCTTGCAGGAGAAGACGGTCAGTTTGACTGTAAACATAGAATCAATCAAGACAGGTCACAGACCAGGTCTCAGAGACAGAATCGGTCTCCCGTTCATGCAGCTCTTGGGCGTTAGAATGGGAAATGAGAACGTTATCCTGTGATATCGTCTTTAGTAGCCACAATATTTCTTGTTTGCAATCAACTCTTCGGAAATAGGTCTTGTACTCTGCCGTTCGCGCGCAGGCTGAACAAATTTAGAGACTTCAATCTTACACAATTCAACATTTTCATTCCATCATGTGTCCCAAACTGTCCGGAACGAACTCTAGACTTGGCAAATTTGGCTATCAAATTGACCTTCACCTTCTACATTGTATTCGCTAATAGCCCACTAAATATATAAGAAATACACAAAAAAAAATAATAATGGATTAATACCATCTCAATATCACGCGTTACGAGGATGAAGCTTGACCATCAGCGGTGGCTTCTTCCACAGGCCATAGATCTTGCACGAGCGGTTCCAGTCCTTGATCTCCTTGGACTCCAGCTCCAGGTCGTAGGTAAAGATGAGCTTGGACAACATGACACGCATCTCGAGGTAGGCAAGATTGATCCCCAGACACGCCCTGGGCCCGGTCGAGAACGGCTGGAAGGCCCTCTTGTCGTCACCAAAGCCCTCCCCGATCCACCGCTCGGGCTTGAACGACTCTGGGTCCTTCCAGTACTTGGGGTGCCTGGCCAGGGTGTAGATGTCGGCGGAGACGGTGATGCCCGCGGGGATGTAGTGCCCGTCGATGGTGGCGCCCGGGCAGTCTCGCGGGAGGGCGATGGCCGCGGGCGGGGAAACCCTGAGCCCCTCCTCGACGACGCAGTGCAGGTACTGACACCTGGCCGTCGCGTCTCCAGTGATCTCATCCAGCGAGGTAAACATGGACCGGATCTCGTCGTTCAGCTTGGCGAGGCACTCCGGCTCGTGGAGCAGCCAGAAGATGATGGCGGAGAGCGCGGTGGCGGTGGTCTCGGAGCCAGCCACGATCAGCGTCTGCGAGGTGCCCATAATGTAGTTCTCGGTGACCTCCTTCTTCTTGATCATGTGGCTGAAGAAGTCCTGGCGGTCGAGGATGCCGTCGGGCGCGTCGAGACGCCTCCTGGCCTTGTCGATCGCCATGTCCCGCGATTTCTCCGCCACCTCGCGCATCTTGGTCAGACGCGAGCCCCAGATGATGGGGAGGGTCAGCCTCATCCATGCTTGTTTCTTCATCATGTAGTCGATGGACTGGAATACTGCCCAGTCGAGGATGCCCTGCACCCACTCGCTCGATCCCTGGGCCACGGCGCCAAAGGGCTCTCCAAAGGCAAGGTCACCTTTTAAGACGGGAAAAAGGGTAAGGAAAAAGAAGTTAGCCAGAAAGAATATATGGGTCCAGAATGGACAATACATAATAGGATGTGGAACCCCTCTCGAGGTTGGATGGGGGGGGGGACACGTACCGATGATATCAAACGTCAGCCAGTTCCAGGCCTCCACGATATCGACAGCCTTCTTGCCTCCCTCGCCAAATTTGCCGAGCTGCTTGAGCAGCAGGTCCACATACTGGTGCACAACCTCCTCCCTGGTCCCGCAGGGCGCGAGCACTGAAGGCATGCGACAGGGCCCGGCGCTGCGCAGCGTGGGCGGCCGGGTCGCGCACCGAGGTGATGCGCGGCTCGTCGCGCTCATAGGCGACCGACTTGAGGAAGCGCTTCTTGCCCTGGGTGACGTGGCCGTAGATGTCCTGGTAGGCACCCACGGTGGCGAAGGACACCTCGTTGGGGCCGACGCGGACCACGTCACCGTACTTCATGAAGAGCTCCTGCATCAGGAAGGTATGCTCGCCGCTGGCGGTGGAAGTCTTGAGCCATGTCTGGTGTGTGTGTCCTGTGTTAGCTATGGACGGATATCCTCTCTCTCTCTTTCTCGCTCTCTTCTTTTTCTTCTTCTTTGGAGACAGAGGGAGAGAGAAAAGTGTAGCAGCAGAAGGGGGGAGGGAGGAGGGACATGAAGTAATTTACCTCGGTTAGGGCAGCAAGCTTAGGGCCTGGGTACTTGGCCAGAGGATGAAAGTAGAGCAGGTATATGCATCGTGCAAAGACATACGCCACGCCCAGCTGGAAGGAGCCAAAGTTTTCAAAGTCAGTTTCCCACGGTTCAAGAAAGAGAGAGAACAAAAAGCTTTTCACAACGAAGCTTTTCCACAACAAGAGCGTTAGGCTCTCGATACTCGTTCGATCTGACGTACCGTGATGAGCCCTAGAATGGCGCTACGCGCTGGCAGCGTTGCATAGGGCAGCTGGACCGAAAGCATCTTCTCTTAATCGACTCACGAGGTCATGTGGCTGCTGGTTGGCGTTGTAAGTCCAAAAAAAAAAAAACGCAAACACAAAAAGCTGAGACGAGACGATGATGGTTTATGACAAGCGCGAAAACACTCTCTCACTTTCTCTTTCCCCGTGCTAAATATGTATTTTCTTCTGCTCAACCCCCCTGGCCGGCGAGGACAAAACCTCATTAGCGACCCAACGGGGAAGGTCAAACGTCTTCTGGGGTTGCGCTATCGTCGCCTCCGCGTTGATCTTCGTACTCGTATTTCGGTTTCGTGCTGCCACCCCGGTCCTCTCTCTCGCTCGAGACGAGCTCTGCGGGCGAATCGTGGCCACGCAGATTGGTTTCACTTGTAGCGTGGTTCGCTTTTAGGGATGGTATCCCTTATGCAGTGGGGGTGCGGGTGGATTCATATCTTATCCCTTTTGCTCAAGACAAAACACGTATGTAGATAATGTCCTGGTTATTGTAAAATCAATAGGAAAGACGCGTACTCTCTATATTCTATTGTGTTGTAAACCTATTACGGATACCCGACCCTGCTGAATATCTGACTAATGAGTTAACCGCTTGGATTCATAGGCCCCCCCTTTTTGGCCGGGCCTAACATTTCCATATCTTTTTGTCGACAAGAAGCCTATTGAGGCAGTCCACTTGGCACCAGCCCGATCGAGCAGCCTGCGCCTCAACATTACTAGTCATGACGAGCCTTGGAGGGCTGTCTATCAAGCAACCACCACATCAAAATACTCTGTTTGATGACAGGCTCCCCCTCAGGTGGGTGGGGCCGGCTTGGGGAAAAAAAAAAGACAATAAGGTTTCTATAGATTATATCGTACTCGTACCCGAGGAACGTAGGCGACCGTTGAGTGTGAGGTGTGTGGGACTGACATTTGTATTGCTAGGACTTCATCTTCTGATAGACTTGAAATCTCCTAACTGCAAACCGCCCTCCTTTTTTCTTATTCTTAGTTTTAACTTTTTTTTTCCTTTAATAACCAACCCCTTGGGAAAGTGCCATGGCTTCACTCGGTAATTATGCCACGAGATAATCCGGAATGAAAGTGTACTGTACGAGCCTGTGCAATAATAATATACCAAATGATCTATGCGTCCTTGGGTGACAGAAGACACTGGATTTGGGCCGTAGGATGAAGTTTGTAAAGTAATTATGCCTTGGCTAATGAGATGATGCTGTTGCGTCAAGATGATTGGGATATGTCCTTCTGGCCACTTTCCGGGACGGATTCGCCAAAGGCCGCAGGCTTGTGGTCTCAACGGTGATTATTGCTTTCGTATGCAGGCGTGCACATTGTACCGTCTCGATGACGTCTTACACAGGCTTTGGAGACGGCTGTCGGCCATAGTATTCCCGGGTCTTACGGAGAGGTGTTACTTGATACTAGGGCCATCTACTAGGGGAGCCTACACATCAAAGTCACCCCTCTCGTACGCCTCGTGCTCCCTCTTCATCTCTATCTTGACCCACACGAACGTGACGGTAGCCCAGCACGTGATGTAGCTGAAGAGCACGCCCAGCGACAGGCCGAACGCATAGTGAAACTCCAGGGTCCATATGACGGCCGACACGCTCCCGATGTACACGCAGACCCCCAGCGTCCACCACAGCGTCAGGTTGAAGAAGAAGCGGCGGAACATGGGGTTGGTCGCATAGCGGTCATTGTACCTCGTCCTGAACTCGCGGTCCTGCAGGCCGTCGACGGCCATGAAGTCCTCGGCGGCGTAGTAGATAAAAGGCCGCAGCGGGGTCCCGATGGGCTGGGAGTTGATCCCGATGGGGATGTTGAAGGGGTGCAGGGTGGTGACGACCATCAGCACGCCGAGGAAGCCCATCAGGAAGCTGGGCCCGTACAGGAACAGCCTCGGGATGACCAGCGCGCTCCCGACCACGAAGGGGACCAGGGCGACGACCATGGCGACGGCGTAGACCCAGCTGGTGGCGTCGAGCTGCCAGCGGCTCGTCGACAGCAGCGGGGCGCAGACGTCCGGCTGCAGGAACAGCCTGTAGACGCGGGCGAGCAGGATCCACAGCTCGCCGATGCCGAAGGAGGCGATGGCGGACCCGAGGATGGCCTTGTCGAACTGCGGAGGGGGCGGCACGGGACACGGGTGCTGGCCCGGGTGCTGGGAGAAGCACTCGTCGCGCCAGGCGGACCGGCGCGAGCGGTACCACGAGTAGTAGATGATGCAGGGCACGACGATGTCGAAGAGGATGATCATGGGCAGGCCGAGGGTGATGCCCAGGTGCTGCCACGGGTGGGCGTCCTTGATGGCCAGCCTCGTCTCCCTGCGCCGGAGCCGGGCCAGCTCCCGCGTGTTGGCCGTGTCCGAGGTCCTCACCGCGTCGAGATGGAGATTGCTGTGGCCCCGGCTGCTGCCCTGGGCGGCCCTCCTCTCGGACTCGGACTCGTGTTCGGTTGGTGGCCGTGTCGACGGGGTGCCCAAGGTGCCGAATTCCTCCTTCTTGAGATTCCCCGTGTCCGCGACTGACGACTCGGTGCTCGGGGCCGTCTCATCCCCGTCGGCCGGAGGCGGTGGGGGACCGAACTCCTTGTCTGCGTAATCTATTGCATCCATGCTTTCCTGTCCTGTGGGGTCCTGTATAAGGAGAGGAGGCCAGGGGGGGAGGGAGGGAGGACGACGTGGCAGGCCTGGAGGATCTCAGAGGGGGGAGAGAGGTTTTCTTGGGGAGGAAGGGCAAAGGCCTCTCTTCCAGCGCAGGGAAGGGGAAAGAGAGAGAGAGAGAGAGAGAGAGATAGAGAGGAGATGGAACAATGAGCGGTAAGGATGATCTTTTATGAAAACTCCTCAGCACACAAAACAAACAGATCGTGCCATGGTTATGGTGGCTCCGGGTTGCAGCGGTCCGGCGTTACCGGATTCACCGTCAGGGAGGTGAGTTGGGGTTCAGATTCGGCGGGAGCAACGATGGCACGCAGAGAAGAAGGAAGAGAGAGAGGAGGACCCTTTTTTTTTTTTTTTTTTTTTTTGTTCCAAGGGGTATTACCAAGGGTCCAGACCTGTTTGTGCATCCGAGGGCGCCTTGTGTCTGCTCTGTCTTTTTTTTTTTTTTTTTGGGCGTGGCCAACTCAGCTCCCTTTCCGACGCATCCGGAGTTGCCTGAACTTGGTGCATCTCGAGATGCCCTCTCTATGGTCTTCCTACTGACAGTAGTAAATGGCTGACATAAATGAAATACGTGTCTGCTTCTCCTCCTTTGGAGAGTCCTCTGGAGGGAACAAGTTCTCGTGTCTTCTTTTTTTCCTTCCTCCTTAGAGCACATTTACGGAGGGGACCCTTGGGTCTTGGCAGCCAGAAGCTGGAGCTTGCCCCTGAAGCTGAGAGATTTCAGCGCCACACCCCCCGGACAGGTACCACTAGCCGCTGGAGCGCACCACTAACAGTTAGCACATGGCCGGCTATAGATCCGGGCAAGATCTCGCTAGAGACAGGGCGGCCCCCTGGGTGTGGGGTTGCTTCCTGCTGCTGCAACCTCGACCTGGATACTCACGGCAGACGCCCAAAGAGGACGGACGGTGAACGAGAAGTGAGAGGCTTACCCACGCGCTCACTGACCTCGCCTCTAAGATCAGTCACCCTGTCGAGGACTTCACCCAGGCGCCGCCGGAGAGGCCTTGACAGGCTTCCCAGGATGCCTACAGAGCTCGTCTTCCCCTCCCCAAACCTCGGGCTCAACCCGTCTGCCCGCCACTGCCTCATCTACTTCCTCACCGGCAACCCAGGCCTCATCGACTACTACGGCCCCTTCCTCAGGCACCTGCGCTCCCTCCTGGACGATATCGAGGTCCGACGCAAGCACAAGGTCGCCTTCCACCTCTACGGCCGTGACCTCGCCGGCTTCAACGACGCCGACCATGCCGCTCCCTTCAACGCCACCACCAACCCGCCCCACGACGTCGAGTCCCAGATCCAGCACGCGTTCCACCACCTCATCGCCGCGAACCAAATACCGACAGCTGCCGGCTCCGGCGGCGGCGGGGTTCTGCGAGGTGGCCAGCCCTTCGACGAGGTGGTGCTGATGGGCCACAGCCTGGGCACCTACCTCGCCCTCGAGATCTTCCACCGCCACCTGCACGATCCTGACGCCGCCCCGGGCCTGAACCTGAGATCCGGCGTGCTCCTGTTCGCCACCATAGCCCATCTTGCCAAGAGCCGCAAGGGAGTGCAGCTCGACCTCATCCGCCGCACCCCCGTCCTCTCAACCCACGTTCACACCCTCGCCCGGGCCTTCCTCTGGCTGCTTCCCGCCGCCTTCATCCGCTGGTTCACGGCCAGCGTGCTCTCCATGGCGCCCCACGCCGCCGCCACCACCACGCGCTTCCTGACGTCGCGCGACGGCGTCTACCAGGCGCTGTACCTCGGCATGGACGAGATGAAGGTCATCAGCGACGAGAGCTGGGCCGAGGAGCTGTGGGAGATTGCCGACGAGGCTGTTGCCCACGCGCACGAGGTGCCCAAGTTCTTTATCCTGTTCGGCAAGGAGGACCACTGGGTGCCGAACCAGCACCGTGACAGGTTCATCGAGGAGAGGGAGAAGCACGCGGCGAGGGAGGATGCGCCCAAGACGAAGAGGGGCCGGACGAGGATTGTGATCGACGAGGAGGGGCTCCCGCATGACTTTTGCATCAGTAAGCAAACACCTCATGAGGAGGGGGCACGTTGACGATATCATCGAGTGCTGACGTGTGGGAACAGATCACAGCGAAACCGTCGCGAACAAGGTGGGCGTGTGGATCGATGAGATTGCGGAGCACCCGTGAGCCCAGGCACAGGTGGAGGAGACGCAGCAGTATCTATGAACATGACGCCTTGCGAGACCTACACATGAGGCTTCCTAGGCCAGCAGATCCAGCAGCTCTACGCGCAGAGGCGTCATCAGATACCTCTGGGACAAAGTGTGCTGCTTAGTGGTGGAAACACTCTCTGGTCTGCAATCTTTAGAACCTTGGAGAGACACAGAGGGGCAATGCTGAACGACAAGAAGGAAGAGTCAAGATCTCATCGTCTTCTTGAGAGGGACGGCTAGAAAAGAAAAGAAAAAAGAGGAAGAAGAGGAAAAGGGCTGTTTGGAGTTTTCAATGTTCTGATGTACTCGAAGACGTTGATTGACGGCGCAGAGAATGGTCGTGGTTCTTGATCTGCGAGATGGAGCAGACGACGTGCTCGACATCTCAGCTAGAGTGGGATGATCATTATTAGAGGGCGGAGACTTGATACCGTGACGCGCCGGGTTTGGCAGGCTACTCTACTGCCGCTGGGTTCTGAGCTGTTCGACAGGCGGATGACCCACGAAGACCATGGCATCTGAATATCTGAGATAATAGGTCGAGATGGGATATCAGCGGGCGTATTCTTTCGAAAGTACGAGGTGTTGAGGTCGCCTTGGGGCCTCCGCTGCATATACGCCTATATAAGAAGTGACGAAGAATATCAGCGCAATAGATGATATACCCCTTACTATCCTTGTTTGGCCTTGGCTAAGAGGGTTTCAGTAAAGTTTTAGACCACCACTTATGAGTATTCCTCGGCTGGAGTAGCTTCCACCAGGAGCATGCAGCCCTCTCGCATCACGACCTGGCCCTTCCTAGGGTATTCCTGACCAACGGCTTCAGCCCACCCTCGATAAACTCTGGCGACCGCCAGCCCGACCAGTCATGATTCAGCAGCCCCCAGGACTCATCCGCATCCTGCTTCCCCTGCCTGGTATAGTAGCTCCCCCAAGCACCCAGATCATCCACCCGGCCCCCGAGAGCCCGCTCCCGAGAAACCTCTGCACGCACCTCGCATACGTGCTGTCCTTCCACGTCGCCGCGTTCTGGGCGAACCCCCATTCCGTCATGACGACCGGGGAAGCGGCTGGTCGCGTTGCCGCGACCGCCCCGTGCGGCCGAATAGCCCGCCTCGACGAGCCCCTCGTCGTAGCTGGGGCAGTCCGTCACGGGCGACACGATGTCGTAGCTGTGCAGCTCGAGCACGAGCTTGTCCTCGGACCCGGCGAAGTCGGCCAGGTCGAAGGCCGCGGTGCCTGGCTCGAGGGGCTCGCCGCTCACGACGGGGTGCAGGTCGGTGTCGCCGTTCAGGCCGGAGAGGAAGATCAACACGTCTGGGTTGGCGAGGCTGATGGCGGTGGTGCCGCGCTTGACCTGTTCGTACCATACGGCCCACGTGTATGTCTCCATCACGTCGGGGTTGGTCTCGCTGAAGGGGGGGCGGAGCTCGTTGTAGAGAGACATGGACATGAGGTTTGGCCATTGCTTGCCCTTTTGTTTTGAGGAGTTAGTTCCCGCAAGGTTCTGTGCAGAATGGTCTTCAGAGGAACAGAGCGAAAGTGGGCAAAGGGGTGCTCTCACGTGAGTTGCCATGTACGAGAGGCCGCGGGTCCAGTTGGAAGGCGAGAAGTGAGCATCATTCCACCAGGTGTTTCCGTCAAACGGATCACAACACCAAGATGCCTTGGATACGTGGTTGTCAAGGTGGACGTAGATGTTTTGCCTCGCACATTCTGCCGCGATAGCATCGTAAACCTAAGACTGTGTCGTCAGCAGACTTTCTCACATGAATTTCTCACTGAAACTACAGAAAATGAAGCTCCTGACCTGGAAGCCGCGTGGTCTCATTGTTGAACGAGGGGTTATTCGCGACGACCTGGCTGAAGATCTCTGAGCCGTTCTCCGCGCCCAGGACACTGGTGAAGGCCGTCATGATGCGAACATCGGCCATGTCGTTCTCGTAGATCTGGTCGATCATCTCCGTGGCGTAGGTGAGGCGGATCGAGTTCATGCCTAGGCTCTGGATCCTCGACACGATCGTCTCGATGGACTGGTACTGGAGACCCTCCGGAACCATGGTCACCTCGGCCCCGGGCCAGTTCACACCGGCATAGCTGACCTTGGACCCATCTGCTGCGAGAATCCAGGAGCCGGCCGTCGTGAATGGGCCAGTCTGGGCCCTTCTGGTTGGGGCCCCGAGCAGGAGGGCGGCCAGCAGGCCGCCACTTTGCATCAACATGGTCACTAAGTTGACGACTAGTTCTTGATGGTTTGAGAAGGATGCTGAGAGCAAGGTCAAGCTAGAGCGTGAGGACAAGTCTGGCTGAACAAAAGTGTAAGGTTCCTCGGCGAAGACATGGTGGGCAACGCAGCTGGGTGGGAGCCCTTTAAGTATCATTATGGACTTTAGTCTCGAGACATGATGAGTAACACATTCGAGTCTCGAGCGTAATCATGGCCTCTAGGGAGCAATTAGCTCACACCTAGATCAAGTAGCAGCCTTGCAAGTCTGTGTTGGCTGCTGTTTCTTGTGCATAGTTCCGGGCCAAATGGGATTAGAGCGGTGCATAGGTGCTCGGCTGGCCCTCGCCTAGGGCCCATAAGGCTCTCTCCAAGCTGGTCCGGACAAGACTTTTCTTTCCAGAATTATTAGCTCGTACTTCTACACCTTAATTCTACCTAAGTGGTATTGCCACCTTTAGGAGATGACGCGAATAGCTAGAATCAACAGATAGTCATTACCTCGCAGCAATGCTAGAGCGGCCCTAGTAGAACCACCCTCGCCTGGCTTCACAATCTGGTGCCTGCGGGGGAGAATACCCTCACGACATGCTGCCGGTGGATAGCGCCTCTCGACGAGTGTAGGGTGCGTGGCGGGGTTGCTGGTAGGTCGACCTGTTGGTGGTCTACGCCTCCCGAGGATGCTGTCAGATCATTGCGCGAGTGATTAGGTTCGTAGCAGTCTGCTGCGCGTTGCTGAGCCCCAGAGGACTCTTCGACAAGGCATGGTGCCTTGGAATTTGTCGCAGTGTCGGCGGCGTCTAGGCACTGGTACGGAGACTTGACTTGGTCTTGTTCTTTGCCCATCGAGGCGGTGATGTTATCTTCAAGGTGAGGGAGGGTTCTTTGGCTTCGAAATAGGTATGTTTGATATGCTCTTGTATGTATTAACTCTGCTCTGTCGTGGCCAGATGCCTCCTGTCTCTGTTGCGCTCTGGTGTTGGCCACTTGAGAAATCTTATACGAGACTTGGCCTGACGTGAAGGCGCTTAGCTATTATTGACTTGGTTTGATGACGGTCCTTCGATGTGTTTGGAATGCCACTATCACTGTCACGTCGAATTGCTACCTCTGTCAGAGGAGCAAGCCAAAAGTGACCATCCGATCAACCATGATGGCTTCTGAGAACGAGGGAAAGAGGTCAGGGTGATAGGTAGATTCTAGTACATCACTCCGGGGTTCCTACGTAGACTACGTGGCGTAAAAGCAAGAATAGGAAAGAAAGGAGCAGTCTGGGCACAGACAGATATCAGTTGTGAGTTCTTGTAAATCAATTTCGCTGTGCTAGATGCTATGCCATGCTATGAAAAATGCTAAACGCCGTATGCAGAAACGATGCCAAACCCATACCATGCCATGCCACGTCTTTCCTATGCAACTTATGGTGAGATCTAGTTCTGTGTTGCCTTGCAACCTGACGGGGCGGGATTCCTGAGCATGCCATCTAGTCAGTTCCCGTCCCCTCATCCCAATCAACCCACCTCCGGATAGCCTCGTCAACCCTCAGGACACCATCCTTGGTAGCATCCACCTCGAACCACTCCTTGTGCATCTTCCCGCATGCCTCACACGCGCCGGTGCCCCGATCCGACAGCCTCATGCCCAGGCCCGACAGCTCCAGGTGGATGAGACGCTCCACCTTGTGGCTATGCGGCATCTTGCGCGGCTCGACGCCAGAGCCCGTGTGGATGTAGGGATAGAACCGGATCAGCGAGAGGTCGTACCCGCACTGGCGCTTCCACTCCGTCATCCTGCGCATCACGTTGTTCGCCCGGCCGATCTTGAGCAGCATCGTCTTCTTGTCATCGCCGCTGCTAAGCTCCCTGCTGCGTGTTGTCGTCGGGCTAGTGCCGACGCTGTTGGCGGCGCTGGCGAAGAGCGCGAGCACATCGCTCGGGTTGCGTTCCAAGGCGCCGCGGGGCCTGGTGCTGGGCGGCTCGAGGGCGCGCTCGGTGGGCTCAAGGATGGATCGGGCGCTGACCACAGACGGGGCGTGGGTTTGTGACTGCGGCGTCAGCCAGAAGATGTAGATGTAGCCTTCCTCGTCCCCCTTGGAGACAGGCTTGGCCAGCTCCTTCATAAGCTTGTGTGCGGTATCGGGAGAGGCGTCGCTCGGGATAAGGGAGAGGTACTGCGAGGTCTCAAAGTTGGACGAGGGTGCCTGGCTGGAGAGGCTGGGGCGATGGGACCCAGTTCCCGGGTGAAGGTGGTTCGAGGACGGCCGGCTGGGTCGGCCTGAGGCCGACGGGTTGGGAACCTGCTGCATCGGGGTGGGATGTGGCCTCGGGGGCGGAGTCGGGTCTTCGAAGTAGAGAGGGACGCGGAAGCAGCAGAAAGACCACTCCTTCAGCTTCTTGGCAGGCCGGGCGTACGACCCGTTAGAGTTTGTCTGCTGAAGTCCACCGCCGTGGTTGTAACTGGCGTTCCCGTTGGGCTTCTGGGGGCGTGACGGCTTTCCAGAGGTCTGCAGCAGGCCCAGCCGGCCTGTCAGGGGAGTCGATGCTGGTGCGCCCTCCGAGGATGGGCTGGTTGGAGAGCTGAGGACCCGGGCTCGGGCTCGCAGAGGCAGCGGCCTGATCTTTGTGCTGCCAGCAGTACTGATCAGGGTCGCTCGGGTCGTCGACGACGAGCCTGTTCTTTTTGATTTGGTCTTGGGCTTGGGCTTGGGCTTGTCCTTGGGCTTGTCCGAGCCAGCAATGAGCGGGCGCCGGCAAGGTCGACCGTTACCGGTGACGCCTCGACATGTTGTCTCTGGGTTCAGAGAGTCGGTCCTCTTGACCAGAGACTCTGGGGTGCCGGTAGTGAAGGAAGGCATCGCGTGATACGGGCCTTGGTGGTTGTTGGAGCGAGAGACAAGGTGTCGTGTGCCTCCTCGTGCGAGAAGTTGTGCTTGGAGACTTGGAACGAGGGAGAAAAGGGTCGGTCGGTACTGGAGAGAGCTCAACGGCAGAGCAGGTCGAGGGCAAGAGAGATTGAAAAGCGCTGCTGTATTAAAGGGAAGGGGAGGATGGCCCCCGACCAAGGCCAGCGAAGCGAGCGTCGATGCGAGGGCTTGGACGTGGGTCTCAACGTCAGAGAAGAGACTTGGATTTCACGAACGTGCACCGTGAACTGGCACGCTTCACGGACGTGCCGCTGTCTGCACCCCAGTTTATTGTCCCCTAGACAGAACAGCACATTCTGTGTGGCCCCCATGTCTAGGCATCGGCTGGCTGGGAGGACTCCATTCTCGTCCGGAGCAGCAGGGGGGGCTGGGGAGGCAAGGAGGCAAGGCCACAACCCGTTGTCCTGCATTATCGATAAACATTGCATCGTGAAAGTGAGGCTGGGGCAGGGGCGGGTTGTGGCGTTGCTCCTCAGGACTGCTCGTGCACTGCCACACTGGACAAGCTACCTCCCAAGGGCACTGTGGCCGGTGTTCGAGACCACGCCTGCCCACTGCACGAAGCTGGAGTGGTCATGGCTGAGGACAAGACATCAGCGAGACGAACGACGATCCAAGGAAGGGAGATGGAGGTCTTGGGGCGAGACGGGAAGGCGACGAGGATGGCGGTGGATGATGATTGACGAGCCCATCCCTGACCCGCTTAGTCATCTCTGGTCTGGTATATCCTCGATTCTTCACAGCCGTATGATTCTCTGTAATCCTGAGCTGTACTGTAACCCCATACATAGTACGGCAATCTGGGTCTCTGGCCTGTATGCCGATGGTCATCGAACAGGGAGGGAGGGTATCATCGTTTTATCCTACCTGGCAGCCCTATGTCCATGCAGTCTTGACACAACTCCTCCTCTCCTCGTTGACTGCTCTGCTCCCTCTCGACGGTCCATCTGGAGCAGTTCGTCGCTTGGTAGATGAATGTCACTACCGATTGCCTACCATCTGCTGCTGCTGACCACGGGCCACTACCGGTTGATCGGTGTTGCAAGTGAGATGCTCGGCTCGACAATCCGGCGCGGTGTCTCAGAACAAGAACGCACTGAGATGCATGAACGTGAACGGATACTTCCGCGCTTGCAGCCTTGATGGCACTCTGGCACTCGCTGGACGACCGCATTTGGTCTCGAAGACCTGCTGTTCTCTCTCGGCAGCCTGACCAGGGCCTGGCTGAAAAAGGACCCTCGAGAGCAAAGAACCCTGGATCACGCAATCTGGAGGACGAACGACGCCTTGCAGGTCCACTTCAGGGTCACTGGACCTGGAGTGCCTGAGTGTCCGGCTGGTTGACTGGCAAGGCGGGAACTCGGTGCCCACCGATAGCCTGACCAGGGCACTGCCAGGAGTGCCAGGCTAAGAATCTCTCAACCCTCAACGTCGACGTCACTCGCTTACGCCCGTACTCCGCACTCCACACCCTCAATCCTCGACCTCGAGCACTTGCAAGGTCCTGATCAGCCGTGCTAACTGGTTCTTGTTCAATGCAGCATCCTGTGGCGGGGTGGCCTGGGGTGAGCGCTATCATGCCTGCAAGGGCTCTCTCTCTGTAATATCCAAGAGCCGTTCCTGACTGGCTCAGGCCAAGAGGGCTTGTCAAGAAGCTTGTCCGTTGGCTCGCTTAACAGGGCAGCTTGGCTTGGGTGGCTTGACGGCCAACGCTCTTGATCTGATATCGTCCTCTGCACATTTGACGGTCTCATGATGGATCCCAGCCGCAAATCCACACGGCTGCGGGCGGCATGCACGATGGTAGAGCTAGCCAGGGATCCTCATGACCGCTTAACCTTGACGAGCCCTGAAGAGCGTCTGGTATTTCCGGTCAGGGACGAATCAGATGTACCTCTGGTGATGGTGCTATCTTATCGGATACGGGCTGGGCACGGGTACTCTCACACGCAAAATATACCAGTCAATACTTGGGTGCAGTTAAGACTAGCATTACCGCTGAAGTCATTCAGCTCTGGTTTACTCGTTCTCCTCCGTCCTCCTCTCGCTCCTCCTCCTCCTCACTGCTCGTGCTAGCAGCAGTCTTTCCTCGACAAGCCTCGGGGGGTTTTTTTTTTTTTTTTTTTTGCACAACCACATTTTGCCGCAAGCAGTACATAATCAATACTATGTATAATTCAAATCCACCCACCCATGGAGCCCCGGTCGGCTCTGCAACTAAAATCCCACCATCATATTCGCCGCCTCTGCAGCTATACCAAGATCCCTGGTAGTAAATCCTACCTAGAAGTCTCCCCTGCCCGCGTCCATGTCCATGCACATGTTGCATCCTCTTCACATGGCTCCCCTCTAAATGCAACCTTCATCTGATGGTCCCTGGACTCTTGTGGGAAACTTCATCTCTTCCACCACCTGCGCCGCAGCATTCTCTGCTGAATCTCCTCTTCTTGCTCTCTCTCTCTCTCCTCTGCCTTTCCCATTCCCTCCTCATGACGCGTGACGACGGCGATTGATCACTGTCCCACCGATAGCATCCACCACCTCGCCAAGGGAGTCGCCCAGGAACCTACACCCCCCCAGCCCAGCAGCAGCCTCGTCGTTTCTGTCTTGCAGACTGTCGCACGATGTCGGACAAATACTCGCCACCGCCTGCGTTCCCGGATGAGAAGAAGGTTGCCGAGTCGAATCCCGTCGACCTCGAGACCGGCACAACATCTGGGCTCGCTCGGTGGTTCGGAGGCCCAAGAGTTCACGTCGGCCCAAGAATCAGCCCAGTGCTGTCCTCGCTACAAGGCAACTATGCCTCGGATAGCGACGAGAGCAGCAGCGCCATCCTGCACAAGCAGAAGGAAGCTGAGGCTGATCATGCCATCCAATACCGCACATGCACTTGGCAGAAGGTCTGTTCGGCCCCTGAAACCCTCGCCAGCCATCGAGGCTGGGCCCATTCCCTCATGGCATTCATGCTGACCTCCGGTGTAGACTGCCGCGTTGCTCTTCTCCGAGTACATCTGTCTGGTAAGTACCCCATGCTACCATGAAAATGGATCTAGTATCACTCTGGTTCACTGGTTCACTGGTTGGAACTGGGCACTATGAATCGGCTTCTCTTCCGCCACGATTGTTCGCGCTAATCATGTCCTTCTTGCTGCAGGCGATCATGAGTTTTCCCTGGTCTTACAGCGTGTTGGGATTGGTACCGGGGTGAGTGGCCAGCCTCGCATCGCGTCTCATGTATCAGTAACTGACCCTCACAGACTAATCCTGACTGTCATCGTTGCCATGCTCGTGCAGTATACGTGAGTAGTCTTGGCTTCACGCTGGGCATACATCTTTCTGACAGCGCATTCAGATCACTAATTACGTGGGAATTCTGCCTGCGCCACCCTGAGGTTCGGGATGTCTGTGACGTGGGTGAGATGATCTTTTGGAATAAGAAGTGGGCATGGTGGTTCAGTGCCGTCATGTTCCTCCTGAACAATACCGTGAGTAGTTTATCACGGCCGTGTCAAACCTGTCTATGCCATAGTGCCTAACCTCATCTCTGCCTGTCTAGTTCATCCAAGGTCTCCATGTCCTTGTCGGTGCCAAGTACCTCAACACAATGACAGCTGCCGACGACGACATCAACTGCCGTACCGTCAGTTTTTCTGTGCTCATGTTCTTGGTGTGCTGGCTCTGCTCGCTGCCTCGAACTTTTGATGCCCTGGCCAAGCTGGGCGCAGTATCCGCGCTCTTCACATTCATCTCAGTCATCCTCGCCACAATTTTCGCCGGTATCCAGTCCCACCCGGCCGGCTACTCTGCTGAGGAAGGAAATCCTGTGGTACTGGCTATTCCAGCGGCTGGCACGACCTTTGTGAGCGGTCTCAGTGCATTCCTCAACATCAGCTACACTTTTATCGGGCAGATCACGCTGCCCAGTTTCATTGCCGAAATGGAAGATCCAAGGTATGAATGCACGTACAGAGCGCTTTGGCGAACCACACTAACTCGGCATCTCCGTGTAGGGACTTCCCAAAGGCGCTTTGGCTGTGCACTATCGGAGAGATCATCGTTTTCAGCCTCGTCGGCGCCATCGTGTATGCTTACGTCGGTACCAACTACATAACGGCCCCCGCATTTGGCTCCCTGCAGCCCGTCTTCAAGAAGATCTCCTTCTCTTTCATGATCCCGACACTCATTTTTCTCGGTGTTCTGTACGCGTCCGTCTCGGCTCGCCTGGTCTTCTTTCGCCTTTTCAAGGACTCCGAAGCACAAGAACGAACACACTATCATTGGGTGGGCCTCCTGGGCAGGCATCCTCCGTACGTTGATACGAAACTAATTCTGGGTCTGGTAATATATCACTAACATTCATCCGCAGTCGCCACTTGGGTCGTCGCATTCATCATCTCTCAGGTCATCCCTTTCTTTTCTGACCGTAAGCGCATTTCCACCACTACTGCGAGTCACCCATGATAGCTAACCCGCCAATGCTAGTCCTCTCCCTCATGTCTGCCCTCTTTGACAGTTTCTTCGGCTTCATCTTCTGGGGTGTTGCTTACTTCCGCATGCGCAACGCTGACGGCGGTTTGACTTTCATCAAGTCACAAGGATTCTGGGGCTACGCCGAAGCAGCGCTGAATGTTTTCATCATTATCACCGGCATCTTTTTCGTCGGACCGGGAACCTACGCCAGCGTTAAGAGCATTATCATCGATTTCGACCCCTCGTCGGGCTCGGTCTTCACATGCGCCACGAACGGCCTGTGAGCGAGGCGCTCGAGGTTGCGGGATTCTGATCCCACACCAGGTGATGGATAGGACTCAATTCCTAGCGACCCATGGCACGGTGGCATATTGATTTGAGTTGACGAAAGGATACACCGGTATACCCAATTTTGCAGTTGCTTTTGATGGATATATATGAGTTTATTGATATGTTGGAAGAATCATCGCCCCTGGGTAAAAAAAAAAAAATCAAAGAGGAGGGGGTAGTGATTGTTTTTTCTTTGGATCAGGTTCATGCTGCACAGACTGACTGATGGACGGCTTGCATTACGACAACCACCATGAGGACGGATGGCCACGCCCGGGACAAGGACTGGCAGTGAGCGAGAACGGGACCTTGGAAACCACCTATGGCAGCCTGTATGGTCTGCGCGTTGGGATGAGACGAATCTCTATGCGCAAAGCTGCCTTGGAACACACAGACAGAAAAACCAGTTTTGCCGTGGAGACATTCCATGACCTACACTGCTTGTTCCTCTTTGGCCGGGGTTTCCTTAGTAGGAGCCTGACCATTCTGGAGTTCATACCCCTCGACCCAAGCAAATCCTTTACACTTCTCCACTAACAGCTCGCAGCCTCCCTTGCTAACTATAGGATACCAGCGAGGAGCCGGCGAGGCTTCGCGAACACCTCTCGGTCTCCTCCCCCCCCCCCCCCCCACAAACGCAGGTCGCTTTCTCACTCGACCGCTCGAAGACGACCAAAGACACATCCGTAGCTGGAACAGCAAGAATTAGGTGAGTAAGGGGAGTTAAATGCCTGGCTAAATTACATGTAAGAGGTCACGTTCCAGTATCTGTAGTTCCAACAAAACTGGCGTCAGTGTCACGAGCGTGATCCGTACCAGTGACCGCTCAGCCTTTTGTGTGCACAAGGTCTTGACGGCGTACCGATCACCTTGTCGCATGTTGGACAATTCCTTTTCCTATATAAACCCTCTGGTATCATAGTGACGACAATACCTTTTTTTTCTTAAAAAAAAAAAGCCTTCAGCGGTGTGCGGGAGAAATTACCTGGCCCATTGGTTTTGAGTGGGACTGCAGCATGACTGTATAATCGACAACGCGAAAGCGATAAGTGGATGGAGGGCCGCTGGCGAGGCTGAGGTGGGTCCTGGCGCTGAACACGCCATTGGGCTTTGGCTGCAGACTGGGCTATTGCTTTCGAGACTTCGCAGGGAAACGCATCACAGACAGTTCTTTGACAGGAAATGGAACGTCTTGGAAATTATCTGTCCAGTGGACCTCGCATTGATCTGACAAAATATCTGGATCCTTTCTTCCCAAGGTTTGTGTTTTGGTTCTTGGTCCCACAGGGTACGTCCGATGGCCCCCTTGCCTATACCATTACATTATCAGAGCACTCTTTGTCGGGACCATGCGTGTGGCCCCTGCTGATCACTGGCTAGCAGCAAGCTGGATCCGGAACTCCATCGTGGCGTTGACAGAGAAGAACCACTTGCAGTCCATGTGACCCTGGGCGCGCATGCGATCGATGTAGGGCTCGTCTGCGCTGGCGGCGAGGTCGTAGACGCTCGCGTTGAGGACATTGACGACGTCCTGGTTGCCGATGCTATGGTCATCAAGGGAGAGCTGTGTTAGCAAGAAATTCTCTACTGCCAACTAGGTCGGTCTAGATATAACATTTCTATTCGACGGGGAGGAGACCTACACGACAATATCGCTGGTGTTGTGGGGCGCAGTCATGTTGCCCATCTGGAGTCTACCGGGTCTGCCGCCGAGGCGCTGGACGGCAAACTCGCAGGTGCCGTTGCTGGCAAGGCCCGTGAAGCTGCTGCTGCCGCCACCGTCATCCTTGCGCCAGCGTCCCAGCTCCCAGAAGCCCGGGGCGGCGTGTAGCTGTTGGACCAGGGCTAGGCAGTCCTCGCGGATGACGGTGGTGCGGGAGGGCGAGACGTCATCGTAGGTCACATTGTGGCCACAGGCCGTGATGCTGCTGCTGCCGTTAATGTTGGGATAGGTGGTGAGGTTCTTGTTGTTGGTGTCGACGCCGAGGCCGCCGATGATGGCGTCGGTGCCATTGATGGCAGTGCTGTGCCAGAGGACCTGGGCGGGGACGGAGGCGTGAGTATGGGTGTCGAGGAGCTTGTGGAGGAAGAGGCCCTTTTTATGACCGGCTGCCTGGGCGTGGGTGAAGAGGGGGCTGGCAGTGGCCAGGGAGGCGAGACCGACCAGGCACTTGGCGACGGTGGGTTTGAACTGCATCTTGACAGGATTTGTGTGTGTCTTGATGTTGATGGAGGTGGAGGAGGGGCCTGGAATTTTTTTCTTTTTACTGAGAAGGTGATGACGAGGCACAAAAGTTCCTGTAGACGGAGCAGTGGTGCTAAATATGAAAAGGAGGACAGACATAGAGTTAGGGAAATTTGTGGAGGGAAGGTGTAGAGGTGGTGGTTGCCGTTTGTGAAATTGTTTTTTTTTTTCGAGACGTGGTTCACCCGACACGCCTGATTGTATGGGGTGGGGCTCTTCCCGCTGCAGAGAATTTGAGCTCCTCGAAGGCGATGGGTCAGAAATGACGGTAATTGTATCGTAACACAGCAGTTCCAAGTTGTCTCGAGCTGAGACTGCTGGTCGTGTTTGCTCAGGGTGACTGCACTGACTGGGCTGAACGCCTCCCCCTGCCTCGATGGGCGGAATATACTGGGCAAGGCTTTTGTTGAGAGCTCAAGGGGAGGAGGGTGAAAAAGACCATGCAACATATCATCAAGTTCACATGACTGATCAGGTATCGCAGGCTACATCGGTTGTTTTGCAAAGAGGTAGGAAGGCATAGGTCGGAGGGCTGAATCCCCAACCATCGATTAACTTCCTAGCAGGCTGGGGATAATTATGCGTTTCATCTTTTACACATGATCATGATAGATGTATGCACAGAGGGCTAGAGAAAACGTTACACAGAAGGATCTTCCAGTTTTTGAGTGGATGTAATTACTCTGATGCTTCCCCTGTGATGATTGATATGCCAAGCGCCCTGCCGTGAAACGCGCTCGTGTCCCTACCAACATGAAGACCACAAACGCACACACACGCACACATTAAGCCTCAGATTGCCAGAAGATGAAGTTCACGAAGACCCAAGAGCAGACCTCTCTCTCTCTCCCCTTTCCATGTGTGAAATCCCCCCAAAATGGTCGACCCTGGAGAAGGTTTCGTGGAATACGCGGTCTCGATGTCCAGCACCGCTGTTCAATTGCCGACGATGATGACCTCCTCGGGGACCTGCATTAGCAAGAGGGCCATCTTGACCTTCTGGCGCAGGTCGCCAAACAACTCGATCTCGTGCACCTCGTGGTTCCTGCCGACACACCCCGGGATACACTGCTTGATGACCGTGAAGATGTACTTCCGGATGGGAGAGGAGATGCCCTTGACCATGGTGACGTTGGTATGGCGCGACAGCTTCACCAGGTGGATGGAGATGGGCGGGATCGGGAACTCGGGCTTGGGGGCAGGCGTGTAGTCGGGCGCAGCAGAGCCTTGGGTGCTGAGCCAGGAGTTCTCGTCAGACACGTAGGTGCTTTCCGTGATGGAGATCGTGGAAGCCATCGCACGCATGGGCTATATTGGTTGGATGTCCGGGAAGCCACGTTAGATAACACGGCTAAATTTTAATTTCGGGCGTGTGGTGGACATCAACTTACGATAGTGTGCTTGGTGGTTGATTCTCTTGCCCGAGGGGGATCCTCTGATCTTGTTCGGACCTCGGGTGTCGTATTGCTTGTTCGAGGGTGATTGCGGAGTGTCGTGGTCAGCTTGGTGTGCGGTCAGTTGGTTTGGTTGGGAGAGAGAAGGAGGGGGAGAAGATTGACCCTCACAGTCTGGATGTGGGTAGCTGGTTTCGATTTGTACTAACTCTGAAGCAGGTTTACTGGTAGAGTTCTAGTTGCTTCTATCTGAGAGTTTGAATCTTCCGTGGGCTTCACTGGTAGGTGAAGGTCGATTAATGCTTTAGTTGGTGGATCAGTGTCGCGCGCTGCGCGTCACTTGGACGCGGTAGCAGCTGCAGGTGTGCGAAATGTTGGGCGATGCACCGATTCACTTTCCTTGTCCAATCACCGTGTAAACCAAATGTAAAACAATACACACAAAAAAAAAAATCGAGGTAATTACCATACGAGTGATTGATGGAAGTGAAGTCTTCTCATCTACTGCTTCGAGTCGTCTCCTCCGCCTTGGACAGCCAGCCTCGTGCATGCACCTCGGCGCATGTAGACCCTCTTGAGTAATCCGAGTGACGACGCAACTCAATTCAAGAGGAAGAGAATAGTTCTAAATTTCCAGAAATGTCATAACAACTACCAACAGAATACAGTCTAGCATGATGAGTCTACAATGACCAAACCGGCCCCTTGCCTTATCAGCCTCAAGCGCCCACCAAAGACGCATCAATATGACTACTCTTACTCGCAACAATCGTCGCCAGCGCAGAAATAGACGCGGTCTGCATGATGTCAAAGATGGTCACGTCCGCGGCCGCCTGGATCGCTAGCATGTTCCGCAGCTCGACCGCCACGAGGCTGTCCACCCCGTACGCAGACAGCGGCTTGGACGGGGTGATGTCGTCCTTGGGCATCATGAAGATGTCCACCAGCTTGTTGACGATCACCTCCACCACCGCAGCCGCCGCCTCGTCCAGCGCCCCGGCCCCTGCGATCTTGCCGGCCAGGTCCGACAGCCCAGCTTTGCCACCCGCGCCCTTGGACGCAGACGCATCCTCTCGGAACCGCAGCCCGCCGAAGCGAGCATCCCGCGCCAGGAACGGCGCCTCGTCCCAGTGGGACCCGCCGCCGACGTTGAGCCCCATGATCAGAAGACCGGCATGCGGCGCAAGCAGGGCGGCGCCGAGGGCCGCGAGCACGTCCTCCTCGCCCAGGAGGCTGAAGCCCAGCTTGAGCAGCCTGTCGGCCATGCTCTTGTCCGTCTCGGCCAGGTAGCCGACGGACTTCACCTGGCCCAGGTCGATGGCCACGGCGGGCAGGCCCTGCGATACACGGTGGCGGGCCAGCGCGTCCTGGAACGCGCCGCCTGCCGAGTAGGCGCTCTGGCTGGCGTTGCCGGTCTGGCCGACCAGCGAGGAGAGCATGACGAAGAAGTCTAGGGGCTGAGAGAGGGTCTGCGTGTGTAGGTTCCACGTCCCGGCCACCTTGGGCCTCACCCCGGCTGTGTAGTCATCCAGCGTCATGTTCTCCATGATCGAGTCCTGGCAGGTGGTGTTAGCTGTCTCTCTCTCTTGTGTGTGTGTCTGTGTGATTGACGGTGTGAGATACATACCTGGAGAACCATGGCTGCCTGGATCACGCCCCTGATGGGTGGCATCTTCAGCTCTCCTGTGCAAGTCTTGACGGCCGTGGCCACCTCTGCCTCGACCGTGATGTCGCAGCTGACCACTTCCACCCGGCAGCCGAGCTCCTCCAGCTCAGAGACGAGAGCCGAGCCGCTCTTCCGCGCATCCTTCCTCCTCGAGACGATGGCGATGTTTCGCGCCCCGTGCGCCACAAGCCAGTGGCACACAGAGCGCCCGATGCCGCCCAGGCCGCCGACGACCAGGTACGTGCCGTCGCCGCGGAGCCTGACCTGTCCCTTCTGGGGCAGGACGGGGATCAGCTCTTCAGGCCCCATCGAGATGACAATCTTGCCCATGTGCTTGCCGGCCTGCATCAGCCGATAAGTCCGCTCCAGCTCGGAGACGGGGAACACGGTGATGGGCTCCACGGGGACGATGACCTTCTCTCCCGCCAGACGGATGACCTCCTTGAACACCCTGTAGTTCTCGGCCTTCTTCCCCTCGCTGAAGGCCAGCAGCTCGACCGAGGTGAAGGTGGCGACGCGCGTGAAGGCGTGCATGGACAGCTGCGAGTCGAGCTCAAAGTCCCGCTTGCCGATCTCGACGAAGCGTCCGAAGGGGGCCAGGCAGTTGAAGCTCTCCTGCAGCAGCAGGCCCGCCAGGGAGTTGAGGACGACATCCACTCCGCGGCCGCCGGTCGCCCTGAGCACGTCTGCCTTGAACGAGGTGTCTCTGCTGTTGAAGATGCGCTCGGGCGCAATGCCGTAGTGTTTCATGATGAACTCGCGCTTGGCCGGCGTGCCGACCGTCACGTAGATGTCGGCCCCGATGTCCTTGGCCAGGACGAGTGCGGCCTGGCCAAAGGCGCCCGTGGCAGCATGGATCAAGATCGTCTCGCCTTTCTGCAGCCGAGCCTGTAGGTAGACAGAGACGTACGCCGTGCAGTACGACACGGGCATGCTCGCGGCCACCTCAAAGGTCATGTCGTCCGGGATGTGCACCACGCTTGTCCAGTGCACGCGGACCAGGTTGCCGTAGTGGCCGCGCAGGAGCATGGCCACGCGCTCGCCGGGCTGGAAGCCTCTGACCGCGGATCCCACGCGCGTGATTTGTCCCGCGCACTCAAAGCCCATGATGTCGCTCTGCAGCTGGCCCATGGCGACCATGACATCCCGGAAGTTGAGGCCAAAAGCGCGCGGTGCGACCTCGATGGACTCCGGGTCCAGCTCCGCGCTTGCGTTTGGATCATCGTCCCAGACAAGCGTGTCCAACAGGCCTGGCGTCTGAACGAAGAGCCGCAGTGGCCGGCCGGGCTGCTCGAGAGACTTGAGCTCAGGGGCGGGGACGTCGTTTGCATCTGGAAACAGCGACCTGTTCAGAACCGTATCCTTGCGGTATCGTAGGATGGACACCACGCCAGCACGCTCGGCGAACTCAAAGTCGATCGTGTTGCTGGCGCCGGCAGCCGTGACAGCGTCGTCAAAGGTCTTACTGAAGACCTCGGCGATGGTGCTGGCAGACCCTGTGCTCCAGAGGGCTGACTTTGGGTCCAGGTCTAGCGACACGAGACGCTTCCCACCGTACTCATTCCGGAGAGACCGCAGGAAGCCGATGCTGAGACCGAGGTGCGGGTCAGAGCAGTCCATGGCACCCCCTCGTGTCACCCAGAGCACGCCCTTAGACTGCGTGCAGATGGAACGGATGGCCTTGAACTGTGTCTCGTCGAGTGTCGGGAGAACAGGGCCCATGAGCTCGGCGAGGAACAGGAACGTCTTTGCGCCGTCGCCCTGCACGTCTGTGATGGGCTCGACAGTCGGCTCAGCACCGGTAAGATCGCGGATTGAAGTCTTGAGTGACTGTATCCACTGGGTATACAGCACGCTCTTGACTGTTGGGGCGACGATGACGATGTTAGGTGTCACCTTTGGCGCAGCTGGGACCGTACTGGTCATGATGGTGCTGAGGCTGTAGAGCTCTTCGTCTTCAGCATCGCGCACTTCAAAGTCCACGCCAGTGAAGCCCGCGCTGCGAAACACGCCGTCCCACAGGCTGACGGAGAGGGAAGGGTCCATTTTCCGGTCGTCTTCCTCGCTTGACCACCACCCGGGCAGCAGGCTAAACACAAAGTTGACATCGGTCTGCTCCTGTGTCGGCTCCACGAGGACCAGTCTTCCGGCGCCGTTTGGCTTCAACAGTTTCCGGACATGGGCCATGGTGCGCTCCATGGACCTGGTGCTGGAGAGGACCCGGCTCGCGATGATCAGGTCGTACGTGCCCTCTTTGTAGTCTTGCTTACTGGGATCCTGCTCGATGTCAAGTTTCTTATACGAGACGAGGCCCTCCCAGGACTTGAACTTGTCCTTGGCCGCTGGGAAGAAATCAGGTGAGATGTCTGTGTACTCGTACCCTGCAGCCTTCGGGTTGTCCGTCCCGAGTGTCTCCAGGATGGCCTTGGTGACAGCCCCAGTACCAGCACCGATCTCGAGGATGCGGGCCCGCGGGTTCTTGTGCACAACATGGGAGACCAGCGCGGCGACCTGGGCCGCGGCACGGTTCACTTTGAGCCCGTCCTGGTCATAGCGCGCAAGCAAGTCCTCACTGTCCAGGGTATCTGACACAGACTTGTCACCACGCATGATGGCTCCCAAGTGCGGTCCCACTTGTGTGATCAGCTCGCCGTTGACACTCGCCGAGCGGACTCTGGCCTCCAGCTCGTCAATGCCTTCTTCAAACCGCGAGGAGACCCAGTCGATGCTGTTCGGAGCAAGCTTGTTGTGGGCGGCTGCCAGGAACGTCTTCTTCATCCACGTGTAGTATTTGGCAATGTGTGGCTCGAGTTTCTCGATGGGCGTGGTGACCTGGCCGATGGCCTTGATGATGTAGTAGATGATCAGGTGCCGCAGCTCCACCAGGGCCTGGCTCTCCTTGGGGTCGATGGGGCGGCTCAGCTCGGTCTGCAGGGCGGCCAGCTTGAGGAAGGTGATGTCTGGACCCCAGACGGGCGTGATGAACTTTTCCCTCTCCGAGTCATTACCACCCGTCTGCTGCACGTTGCCAATGGACTGACACAGGAACCCATCTACCGTCAAGACGGGCGCAGCATCACCACCGCCGACCGCGTTGGTAACCGTGATGTTGGTCTCGAAACTCTGCTTGTTGGCGTGGCTGAGCGTCGTGAGGGCACTGAAATCATGGCCAGGCGTGCTGGGAATATTGTGTGCCACCCAGATATGTTTGATGGACCGTGGGATCTGTGCAGTCTCCTGCGCGCGAGACCCCGCGCCATCCAGTGCGGTATACGCCGCCTGGAAGATGGTATCCAGCGTGGTAGGGTGGATGACATGGGCGTGCTGCTCCTTGTACGGCATGATAGCTGCCGTGTCGGCCACAGTAAAAGCCGAGACTGACTCCTTCTCGCGCGCGCGGATGTTTTTCAGGTTCTGGAAGATGGGCCCATGGTTGATGCCAGCTGCTCGGAGCCCTATGTAGATGTCCTTGGGATCAATGTGGATGCGGTAGTCCACGTCCCGCGCCTGGACACCGGCTCCGCCGAGCTGTCGAGGCTGGAGATCGACTTTGATCTGGCCCCTGCAATGCTCAGACCAGACATTTTCACCCGTGACAGAGCATATTCGGAATTCTTGCCAGCCAATGGCCGAGATGTTCTTGGGGTCACTCGGGCGCAGCGTCAGCTGCACCTCCACGCCCTCGGCCGTGTCAGGGATGACAAGGGCCGACTGTATGTCGATGTTGCGGATCTGGTACCCCCTGGGCTCCTGCTGGTCACTCTCATGGTCCCTCCTGTGCTGTGCACACGCGCCTTCGATGGCCATGCAGAGATAGCCGGCTCCTGGGTACACGAAGTTGGCCTGGATGATGTGCTCGCGCACCCAAGGAAGATCAGACACGCGGATCACATTGCGCCACGACGGGGTGAGAGGGCTCGAGTCCAGTGCACTGGAGCCCAGGAGATCGTGAGGAGTATCGCGGCGGTCGCGGAAGGACTTGTTGACTCGCGCCTCGGACCAGTGCTTGACGGTATGATTCCACGGGTAGGCCGGCAGATCGGTGAGGATTGGCACGCTGTGGCGGCCTCGAGGGAAATTGACCGCCTCCATGTGCACCGGGTATCCCATGCGGACCAGGTCTGCGACGAGGGCGTGCATGGTGGCAACAGCATTATTCTTGCGGATTAAGCAGGTATTGTACGATACCTTTTTGTTGTCGCCCGCAAACTCGGGCAACATGTCTACAATGTTGTTGATGGGTGCAGACAGCGCGCCGTGCGGGCCCACCTCGACGACAGCGTCGACGAGAGCTGTGCCGTCCTCCTCGAAGCACATGTTTCGGAAGGCCTCGATGAACTGCACGGGGCTGACCAGGCTGTCAACCCAGTGCTGTGGCCTCCCGAGGTCAGCGAACGAGCTCATGCGCTTGCCAGTGGTCGGGGAGGAGAACACCACGTCGTCCAGGTTACCGTGGAGGGGTTTCATATATTTCTCCAGATACTGGCGGTAAGGCTTGGCGATGACCTGGACGTGGTGTGAATGCCAGGCAGCGTCGACTTTCAGTCGCCGCGCAAAGATGTTGTCGGCCTTGAGAATCTCCTCCAGCTCGATCAAACCCGTCACGTCGCCTGAGATGGTCGTGCTCACGGGGCTGTTCAGGCAGGCTATCACCACCCGCCCGGCCGTCACGCGCGCCAGGTATTTCTCAGACTCCTCGGCGCCGATGCCGACGGCCATCATGCCGCCCTTGGACGGGCCGTCCACAAACTTTGTCAGGGCACCGGCGAGCTCGCCACGCGACAGGACGATGGCCATTGTGGAGTGCAGGCTGATAGCACCCACTGCGCACGCAGCCGCGATCTCGCCGCTTGAGTGGCTTGTCACGGCTGCGGGCGAGATGCCCCAGCTGAGGAGCAGGCGCATCAGTGCAACCTGCAGCGCTACGCAGAGCGGGGTGCTGAGCTCGGTGTCATTGACACGGCTGGTGGCCTCGTCCTGCATTAGCTCGTCCAGTAACGACCACTTGGCGCCCAGGCCCTTCAGGTAGCCGTCGGCCTCGAGAATGGTCTCTTTGTATACTGGATAGGCCTCGATGAGCTCGCGGCCCATGGCGAACCACTGTGCACCCTGGCCCGTGAACACGAAACCAAGGCGTGGTACGGTCTCTTCTCTCCGGGCTGGCTTCATTCTCGGTGTAGCTAGGGCTCTAGACAGGTCTGCCAGGTTCTGTGCTGATGCTGCGGCGATCCAGGAAAATAGGGAGCGACGCTGCGAGAGGGTGTAGGCCAGACGGGCAAAGAGGGCAGAGTCTTTCTCCTGGTCCCCAGTGGACTTTGACGACACATACTCGGCAAGATTGGATATCATGGCCTGACATGCTTGCTCATCCTTGGCGGAAAGCATGACGATACGCGCAGAGCCCACGGCTGGTCGTCCGTGATGTGCAATCGCTCCATTCGTCCCATTGGTGTGTCCATTCGTGTGGCCGTTGGCGTGTCCATTGGTAGCAGTGCCATTGGAGACTCCATTGCTGGTGCCGTTGGTGCTTGCATGACCATTGACTCCGTTGGACGTCGAGATGTGGCCCTTTGGCGCGCGCGTCTTGAGGAAGGACTCGTAACTCTCCATAACGACATGTGCGTTGGTGCCTCCGTAGCCAAAATTGTTGATCGATGCCCGCTGGTAACCCGAGTCCTCCGGCCAGGTCTCTAGTCTGCGTGGCACATCCAGGTGCAGGGCATCAAGATCAATCTTGTCGCTCGGCTTCTCAAAGCCAGCGATGGGCGGGATCAGTCCCTTTTCGAGCATCAAGGCCGCCTTGATGATGCTCGCGAGCCCGCTCGCCGTCTCTGTATGGCCAACATTTGTCTTGACCGAGCCCAGCCGTACGGGCTGTCCATGCTGCCGCCGTTCCTTGAACGCCGACGAGATTGCTCGCGCCTCGATCGGGTCGCCCGTCGTCGTTCCCGTACCATGCGCCTCAAAGTAGTCCGTATGCGCCGGGTCAAGGCGGGCCTTCTTGTAGCATGCGCGTATCAGCTGCTCTTGCGCGGCCTGGCTGGGCGTGGTGATGGTCTCGGTCTTTCCGTCCTGGTTCACGCCAGAGGCGCGGATAATGGCCCGGATGGGGTCGCCGTCGCGGATCGCATCTTCCAGCCGCTTGATGACCACGGTTGCACTGCCTTCTCCGCGGCCGTAGCCCTCGGCGCGGCTGTCAAAGGCGAAACTGCGCCCTGTGCGGCCTAGGAAACCCACGCTCGACATGATCTCGAAATTGTCGGGGTTGAGCAGCACATTGGCGCCTCCCACGACGGACATGTCAGACTCGCCGGTGCGCAGAGATTGGCATGCCTGGTGGAGGGCTGTCAGGGTGGTTGAACAGCCGGTGTCGAGCGTGATGCTGGCGCCTCGCAGGTCGTAGAAATGCGAGATGCGGTTCGACGCCATAGCCGCGCCCACACCGAGCAGCAGGAACCGGGGCAGTGTCTCTGGATCTCGTGCGTGCGCATCGCTGTAGTCTCTAAAGAAGGAGCCCGCAAACACAGATGTGTTGGACCCGGCGACATCCTGTATTGTGATGCCGGCTGCAGACGTGGGACCAAGGGTCAGCTTCGTGTTGTGGTAATGATGGTACGTTTATGCACCTCGAGGACCACATTTGACCTACCATTCTCTAACGCCTCATACGTGGACTCTAGCTGCAGTCTGAACTGTGGGTCCAGGACCTTTTGAATTGCTCTGTCAGGATGGCAACTCAACATGGACACATGTTCATGTAATCACCACTGACCTTGGCAGCCTCAGCTGTGAGGTTAAAGAAACCGGCATCAAACGCGGCTATATCGTCTTCTAGAAAATGCCCTCCGATCACGTTTGCCTACGAGTGTTAGTTGAAAACCCAGCTATACAAGACGGTATTCCGGTTTTTCCTTGCAGTACATACCGTGTTGAGCTTCTGAGGATTTGGGTGGGAGACGCCATCGACGTTGAACCGAGAGGCAGGAATCTCGCTCCATGCCGTCCGGCCGTCGGCGCAGAGCTGCCACAAGTCCTCGGGGTTCTTGACACCTCCAGCGAAGCGGCAGCTCATGCCAATGACGGCGATGGGCACGTTTGACTCCATGATTATCGGGCAGTGGACTCTGTCGACCAGGAAGATGAGGAGGAGATTGAGCAGAATCTGATCCACGTTGAGGATGAAGACCAAAAAATCCAGTGCACGTTGAGCCACGGATGAGTGAAGGACAGATTGTCAGGCTTCTTCACATTGTCCCATCTCAGACCAAGGGAGACTCTTTGACGGCCGAGATTTGTCGAATTGACCTTCATCTCGAGAAGTAATAGGAGCCGCATCGTGTGAGATATCGACCTCGCCAGCCTAGTGCTGTCAACATTATCTTGTCCGCAATGGTAAGTCCATTGGTCTGACGTGCGCTGCCTTGCGGACGAGGCTGGCGGCGAACTGATCAGCCGGGCCAACCAGCCCCTCGTCCAAGTCCGAAACGGAGCCATAATTCTGTGTCGCGTGTAGGCAAGATGGGCCAACCTGAGATGGGCCGGGTGCCGTGCGGCTGGAGTTGTGGAGGGAGTCGTAGGATCTGGTGTAGCGCAGGGAAGCTTGGGCAGCTCTTGCAAGCCCTGCCCATCTTGACGATGCTCTCAATTAGTCCGGGATACGATAATAAGCTGGAGGGATCCCGGTGAACAGAATTTTTGAAAGGAATAGGAGTGACGAGGACGGAATTTTCAGTAGCTAGGTTGTCGGACTTTCTGTTCACTGGGGGCGGACAAACTCCTTGTCATCATCGCGGCGGCCCTGCTCTCTCGCGCCAATCGGTTGGTAGCTGACATCTTAGACCCGCTAAGTCCATTGGCCTTCATTCAGGAGAAGCACAGCCTTGCGGTGCGCAGCCTTGACAAATCTGGAGCTGCTGGTCAGGTGTTGAGGCGAGAAGTGTTGTCGTGTCTCCCTTCGAGGTTTTCGACCCGCCCGTTGTTGCATTTACTTAACCCTAACCCGGAGGGCTCAGTTTGCAAATATGGCTCACTGAGGATTATCACGGTATGACTTTAATTACACCGCCCCCACACTTCCATACATATTCCTTTGTATGGCAGATATCCACTCATTCTGGAGCACCTATCTACGGAATATCTGGTATCTGTCGGAGTTTCTGTTCATTGCATAGTTGTAGAATGGCCATTTCTCTCCCCGCACGGCTCCTACTTAATAGGCCCCCATACTTGATTATGCCACTGAAAAGGCGTGGATGTCGATATCAGATTTATTCAACAGAACCAAGCAGTAAGCTATAATTTGGAGGAAAGGAAAAAAAAATAACAATCTCGTCACTGTTGATCTCTGGATATACAAAGCCTTTTGAGATTTAACCAAGGTAAGTGAGTATAGAATGTCTCTCGTTGTATCCGAGCTAACACATTCGTAGATGACTTATATCGGTCTCGTCCACCTATACCGCAAGCCGGAAGCCAGCCCAAAGGCGTTCCAGGAGTATTTCGAGCAAAACGAGATCCCGATATTGAAGGCTATCGGTGGCGAGCACTTCCCCATCTCACACAAGCGCATATACCTGAAGCGCTCGGAGGAGGGTAACAGGGAGCTGGAGATGCACAGCGGCAAGCAGGAGGATTTTCCCTATGACGCTATTGTGCTCATGGAGTTCGAGTCCAAGGAGCACGCCACCAAGTTCCTGAGCATGACTCACGAGCCTGAGCACCTGAAGACTTTCGACCACCCTCTCATGCCTGACAGGACCAAGTCTGTTTCTGTCATTGTCGACAAGATCTATGAGACCAACCGATGAGGGCCAATGAACAGCCATGAAGGGACGTGGGACGGGGGCGGCACAACCTTATCCTGCGTTAAAAAAAACATTTTTTTGTTTTTCTTCTTCGAAAAGCATATACATAGCGCTGTCTTTCTAGGACCATGATACACTTGGAAAAGTACGCCCGCGTGACAATATTGAAAAGTTGTACCGCAGGATGGAAAGGACAGAAAAGTAGTATCGATATATTACCACAGAGATATGCAACAGGTCTTTGTCTCCTCCAGTTCCGACTGAACTTGATGAGGCTAGTCGTCTGCTGAAATTATTCTTGTCTAGAAGCTCCTCGAACGACTGAAAGCCATTTTCCAACCATCAGTACTTTGGCTTGTGTACCTACGCAAGTAACTCATGTATGAACTATTATAGCCTTACGTAGTTGTAACGTCCTTGCTGGTCGAGGGTGCTGAAAATTGTGGCGATGTATATTTCTCTGGTACTCCTATCACTCAGCTTGCAACGTCTCACTCCTCACCACCGGCCGGAGCCACCATAATCTACTCAGTCGAGGTCCTAAAATCTATCGTCATGTTCTCTTTCAGCCAGCCCCTTCGGCTTTCGCGTTTGCCTTGGAATGCTGGTAGCCCCTACGTCTAAGGCGGCTAATGTATGAATTTGCAATATACGGGCGGGAGGATCACGGTATCTGATTCATCCGCTCGGGGGGCTGAACTTTGAAAAAATCATAAAACTCACGGACCTAGCGTTAGGGGCTTTGAGCCACTCGTGTCGTGGACGAATCCTACGACAGCATCCGTCTCAGCGAGGCTTGGCTGCTATGTGGCTTTGGCTCCTGAAAATGACAAATGGGACTCGTCATCAGCTAAAGTCACCCCCCGTTCGAGCAGACTTCCGTGGAAAAAGACCATTCTACAATGCTGGTAATAAGCTCAGCACTGATAAGGGTCCATAAGTCTGCCTGGAGAACCTGCGTACGGATCTTGGCTGCAGGTCTTCTGGGGCCCATGAGTCGACTATGACAACATACACGAATATCAGCACTTCCGCAAGCCAATCACACTGCGAGAGTGAATCTGGTTAACCATGGGGATCATGTCAGCGGAGGGAAAAAACAAAAAGAACACATAGGGGTAATCAAGCTGACACGAGAAAACAATAATTAAGGGTTATAGTGACTGCAGCCGACCCCAAGCACAGCCATGTCAACGACGCCACCCACCACTTTAGGCTAGAGCCGGAGAAGCCTTGCTGCTCATTGCAGATGGACCACCCATGGTAGTGAGAAAGTTATGCAAGGGCTCGCTCCTTACTACTTCTTTCTTGTAATGCGAAATCTAGGTCCGACATTTGTTGGCTCACTGACAGAGGTATGTGCACACCGGAGCCGATGCCCATGGTCCCGAGGTGGTCCCGAGGCATTATGTATGTGCAAATGCGGCGTGGATGCATACTGCTATGTAATAACATGCAGTCAGCAATTCTCAGAGGACCAGTGCATCGCGCAGGGATCTTTTGTGAGGCGAAGAGTGCCGTCCGGCTCCGGAATCGGTGCGCATCCGGCCTCTAGGTCCGGGGACTTAGCTTAGATTTGTGTCTGAAATATTCAGACGTGCGCCATCATGATGGTCAACAAAGAAGACAGAATAACTGGGCTTCCAAGGACAGCAGTGATGCCCTGGCTATTCTGGCGATGAACTTTGGAACCATGTAAATGGTCAGCCTCTGCCAAGCTGCCAAGGCTTAAAGTCACCGAGAGGTCACAGAAGAGAAACAAGCAAATGTAATACGTTGTATGTATACAGGGATGATCTACATTGTGATCGAGGACACGGGTGACGGCTTGGTTCAGCCACTGTAAAATGCTTGTATGAGTAAAATCAAATGTGTATGAGTCTGAGCAGTGGTTCAACGAAGAGTCCTGAGATTGATCGTCAATTGTTTGCCATGTGAACAGTACCTCAGAGTCATCAATATATGCAGAAAGATATTAAATTTGTAATCAAACGTTGAATCTGACCCTGCAGTTGCTGACCGTGGGGAGTCAAAGCCTTGTTTCTGAGGCACATTCTAGCCACGACGTTGAAGCGGGTTTATACCGATTCGTCAGTAATTATACTGTACCTAATCTCGACATGTGCTAGTCCTAGACAGAAACACGTGCTAGGCAATGACGAGGTCATGAACAGGGTCCCGACATCAATATCAAAAGGGTCTAAAGTACCTACTTCATACTTCATAGTCGAGCAGGGGAGCGATTCGTACTGTGTGTAATCGAAAAATACGATGTCTAGAGGAACTGCTGTAGCGTATTTTACGCATTCTTCGGCGAAGACCCCTGGCTGGCTGGCCACATAGATTGCCGATTGGGTGGAAAGGTGTAGTGCCACGGGACTAAGTCAGCTTCTGCCTATAGGATTAATCACATGGAGCGACTAACCGTGTTTCGTTCAGTCGCGGGGACCAAATACCACCGTTTGATGTGTCGTCAAATTAAGTTGTAGCGAAATAACAGGGGTTATACGAAAGAGGGAAACTGCATGCGATTTTTAGACTGCGTGTCTCAGCGGGTTTCCACCAAAGAATGAAAGCCAGCGGAGCTTCTATTGGGCCGTCCGGCTGGAATAGACGGTCCCCCTTTGTTTTCGTCCTGCCTCACGTCAAGATTAGTTCTGCTGATCAGCGTGACTTCAAGAGACCGTCCGTTTACGTACATCGTCGAAGCCAGCACAGATACTTGAGGACACATCGATTTCATTGCAGCCTTAACAAGAAGGAGTGTCACCTCACCTTTGTCCTTAACTAGGGGTTTCCCTCCCCCTGCTGGAGCACGCGTTTTTGCAGTCCATTTCTGTCTTCTCGAAAAGCATTGTCAATCATCGAGCTTTACCCGACTTCTTCAATCACCACCTCCACTACTATTTGGTGATAATTCGCTTTGGTGCCGGTGCTACGTCAGCTTCACTTGGACCGACCAACAGTTTCCACCGCGCCACGGCCGTCTATCCCCAGCTACCTAGGTTCCTAATCCCCAAGAATCCCGGGGAAAAGAAAAAAAACCCCCGAACGAGATGTCCACCGACGGCACGACATCGGACACGTTGCAAGCAGAGGACAGACCGCAGACCGCGGGCGCTGAGAAAGAAACTTCTGACCCAGAGGCTCCTCAGACATCTCAAGAGAAGGACGTTAAAGCTGAGGGTAGCGAGAATGGAGCAGTTGCGGAGAAAGAGCCAGGCCCCGATGAGTATCCACATGGGCTACGTCTGGTCACCCTTGTTGGCGCAGTGATGATGACTGTCTTCTTGACATCTCTGGACCAGGTACGTCGCTCCTATGCTCTCGCGCTCGAGAACAATCCTTCACTTACACAAAACAGACCATCGTGGGCACGGCCATTCCCAAGATCACAGACGAGTTCCACGGTCTGAGCCAAGTTTCGTGGTATGGATCCGCCTACTTCATGTGCTATGGAGGTTTCCAGTCCTCATGGGGCAAAGCCTACAAATTCTTTCCGTTAAAGCTTTCGTTCATGACGAGCGTAATGCTATTTGAAGTCGGCAGTCTGATTTGTGGCGTGGCTCCGAACTCAAACGCCCTCATTGCCGGCCGTGCCATCGCGGCGCTGGGTGGTGCTGGCGTGACCACCGGCGGAACCGTCATCTTCGCCTTTTGCGCCGAACCTAAGAACCGACCGATGCTCATGGGGCTGATGGGCTTCTCGTACACAATAGCCGCCATCCTTGGGCCTATCATTGGAGGGGCATTCAGCGAGCGCGTCACCTGGAGGTGGTGTTTCTACATCAACCTACCCCTGGGCGGTTTCTCTCTGAGCCTGATCATGCTCTTCTTCCGCACGCCGAGCACGGCCAAAGTGGTGAAGGCTCCTTTCACAGAGAAGATCCGCCAGCTGGACCTTGTCGGCATTACACTGGCCATGGGTGCTATTATCAGCTATATTCTGGCGCTTCAGTATGGAGGACAGACCTACGCCTGGAAGAGTAGCGGTAGGTCATCCCCCGCTTTACTCCTTTTGCTTTTTCTGTGCCGCTCCGCTTTGGGGTTTGATGCATACTCAGCCTTCTTGTGCCTTTTTTTTTTTTTTTTTTTTTTTTTAGTGGACATGGTACTGACTGAGACCTGTTACAGTGGTCATTGGCCTGCTCGTTGGTGCTGTCGTCATCTTTATTGCTCTCGCAGTATGGGACTACTTTCAGGGGGATTACGCTATGCTGCCCCGGAGATTATTGGGTCAGCGAGCGCTATGGGCGCCAAGCGCGTTTCAATTCTTCTATTCCGGCTGCTACTTTCTGCTGCTCTATTACCTGCCGATCTACTTTCAAAGCATCAAGGGCGTCGGTGCCATTCAGTCTGGCGTGGACAACCTGGCCCTTGTCATCGCTGGTTGTATTGCCATGTTAGCAGGTGGCATGATTGTCACCTCGACCCGGCTTGCGACCCCCTTCATGGTCGGCGGAGCAGCAGTCACCACAGTCGGATGTGGCCTCCTCTACACTCTGGACATCAATACTCCTTCGGGAAAATGGATCGGCTATCAGATCCTTCTTGGCGTGTCGATCGCCTTTCCGTTTCAGAATGGCCTCAACATAGCGCAAGCACACATCGCAGCCAGCGATGTGTCAACTGCGACGGCCACCCTTTTCTGTAAGCACTATTTCACCTATGAGCCGGCATTACCTGCAAAAACTTACGTGTGAATTTAGTCTTCCAAGTCGTCGGAGGAGCATTCAGTCTCTCCGCCGCACAGTCAGCCTTCGTCAACAGGTTGACCTCGACCCTGCCAACGTACGCCCCTGGTGTGAATCCCGCACTGGTGGTAGCGACAGGTGCCACAGAGCTTCGATCAGTCTTTCCCCCAGACCAGCTACATGGTATCCTCCTTGCATATATGGAGGGAATCAAGGCCTCGTTCGCAATTGCAACGGCCCTGTCCGGGGTAGCATTCATCATGAGCTTCTTTTGTCCCTGGTCCAGACTTCCTAGTGGTTCTGCTGGTGGTGCTGCTCCGGCTGTATGAGCTCTCTCACAAGCAGGTACGTCCGCAGACAAGCAAATACCAAAAAGGATCGCAGTCCAGCTTCAAAGCATGGGATGTCAAGCAAAGAAGCACGGCATGACAAAATCGGCATTTTTCATGTCCCTACAAGTATTGAGGCTTGAATCTCAGCTTCTCAGGATATTATTGGGAAAGATTGAGTATTTGTGTATCTTAGAAGGTTGTAATGATTGATGAATTGATTTAGATGGGAGATCTTGACCATTGCATACAATATTCATTTTTTTTTTTTGGTAGGTTGCTCGAAATATGTCATGCAGGCGTGAATAAGAGGAGCTCATTGCATGTAGAGGTGATACCAGCCTCGTGGTTCTGTTTTTGCTATTATCAATGCTTGCAAACGCCTCCGCTCATTGAATAATTTACGGGAAATGTGAACTCATCACTACCGTGATTATCACGGACATAGTTAAGGGTATGCTTAAATCACTGTCGGGACGGTCTTTAAGCCCGAGTGACGGTGACCCCCGCGCAACACCTCAGCCCCCATGGTTGAGTTCTGTGTCTGGCGGGCCAAGCCGATAGCTCAACGGCTGATGACTGGACTCGGCCTGGAAGTGCGAGGATTTCACCTGAAAAACTGACTGGTCAACGTTACGATAAGGTCTGACCTATGATCCCATATTGTTGTGCGAGTGAGGGTGGTCAGTACTCAAGAACATGTTTACCATTTATGATACCGAGTCTTGTAGACTCTGTGTGTGTACTGGTGGTTGTTCCGCATATAGGCCTTGCTATCTCCGTCATTTCTGTCAGCATACTAAGTAGACAGTCGTGTCGCCTAGGGCTGACTTATGGTTACGAGATACCGTGCACTCTGCTTCTGGATCCAGCCTTTTAATTCGCCGGTTAAGCCACAGCACCGAGCCTCTCTTTAGGGACCACTAGTCTTATGCAAAGTAGCAATCAAGGTGGAGCTTGGAGTGGAATCACACCAAGATCGAGATTCATCAAGGAGTACAGCACATCGGTGGAAGGCCCGCTTAGGGAATCAGAGAGGAGTTACGAAGATTAGTATGATGATTCCGTAACGATTGATGACATACGTGTGTTGAGGGTCTAGAAAAGGTAAGGGTATAAGGTTTCACCCGCATATGCGACTACAAAAGTTCAAGAAATCAACTAATCAAAAGTCTTGCCCGTGAGCTGCTGAATCTCCCCAGTAAGATGGGCCCACACACTCTCCTCTGCACCGTCAGCTTTGGCCTTGGCAAGATGTCTGTCAATGTCAAGTGACACATCGTCACAGTTCTCATTGACAGAATAGACACCGCTGGCCAGCTTCCCGTCAACGCCCCTGGCAACCTTGACGCCTTTCGACAAGGGCACGCCGTCAGCACCACCTGTTGCGGGTGGGAAGCGCGAGCTGGTGGCGCTGTAGATCTGAAGCGCCCCTGACGTCTCGGGGGGCAGGTACTTGATGACGAAGTGTCCGATGAAGTTGAAGAGGTTCCTTGCCACGGCCATCCTGCCCTTTGCGTCCTTGCCAAAGGTGGTCTTGACGGCGCCAGGGAAGTCATGGACGAAACTGACGTCGGGCGCCTGTCGTGCCAGGACATTATGCGCTAAAGTAATCATGGTCGCGATATGAGGACGGCTCTTCATAGGATTCTTGACGGGGAAGTTTGTCCAGTCCTTGTCGTCATAAGGCCCCTCATATCCAGCCGCGAAGACGGATACAACCCGCTTCAGATCCGTTGCATTCTGTAGTGCTGGCAACAGGTTCAGGATGAAAAGAACACGAGAAGTGACTGGCAGCACATAGGCTGGAGCTAAACCCTCGGAGGTCTCTGCACAAAATGTCAAAACTAGGTTCTGGTCGCCTTTTTTTGATTGATTCACGAGTGGTTTTGACTTACTCTCAAGCGCCATAGTGCCTTGGGTCATGAACAAGAGGTTGATTGCCTGCTCTTTGGCCAGAATCTGGGCGCATACATCGTTGACATTGTTCAGCAAGGCGACATCCGACCGGATGAAAATGTAGGTTCCCTGGCGGTTCAACTTTCTGAGGTCTGCGACAACCTTGTCTGCGGCGGCTTGGGTGCGACCGACAAAATAGACCTTGGGACTTGCAGCGTCCTTGACGAAGGCCTTGAGGGCATACTCGCCTATGCCGCTTGTGGCGCCTACAAAGACAGCCACCATTCCAGCCGGAAGGCTGGTGGCAAGGCTGGAGTTGGAAGCTTGTACGGTGGATAATTCAGGCATGGCGGATGAATAGACTAATTGGTCTTGCCAAGGGCGATAAGGTCAGAGCTGTGATGTCAAGGAGGAAACAGGTGCTATCTACTTCTCGAATCAACGAGATAATCATCGAGATATAAGAGGCTGCTTTGGACAAGGTCAGAGACCAGCCAGCTCACCTGGCAACTTCACAATACGAATTAGGGTTAAGCTCAATCATCAACCAGCCAATCGTGGCTCGAGGTCTTTGTCTATATACGAGAGGTTGGTCGGAGTTAAGGAATTAAGCGCTGGAGTTGCTGTCGATACGATTCGAGGTTAGCTTCTGCTCTCCTCCGGCGCTAACCTCGAATCGTATTGACCAGTCCAGCGTCCCGTTCCGTATGGTCCCCCCCTGCTGTTCTCGTTTTTTACGGCGCGTATAATACTCGGACGTTAAATACGTAAGTTTCACTCATCAGATGTGAGAAGGTCTCTTCCCCCCACGCTCCTGACCAGGTAGCCAGGCGGGCTGGATGCAGTCACAACGGAGAGGTCAGATCAAAACATCGTCAAGCTTTCCAGCCGTAGACGGTTGAATTCTCAGCCGGAAATGTAGTAATAATTAGGGGTCACTGGCATAGCAGAGCCTTGTCCGCCGACTCGATGGCCGATTGGATCCGTAATCCAAAAATGCCAAACCCATCTGTCCTTTCTCTTTAGGTTATAGTAGATGTGAATGAATATCACAGTACTCAGTGGTCATTCGCTGTCGAATCTACCATCAGAAAGGGTTGCATTGTTCTAGAACGCCTGTACGACCAAAGGCGCGCAAGCCGAGATCCGCTGCAAGGTACTGGCACGCTGCTCTGGCAAGGCGAGCTGCATTGTGGTGCCAACACATCTCGATTTGACATCTGCAAGATGAACGGTCTTTGCCGTACTTGCATGACACACGTGGCATTTCGAGCGCAACGATCCATATGTGAGAGTCCTGGAAGGGCGTGGTCGTGCGTCAAGAGGCTTGGTCTTAGAAAGAACGATGGATCTAGCTGTGAAAATATAATGCGGTTTCCCCGTATCAGCTCTACATCGCCGGAGCTGGTAGGTGAACAATGACCTCACCAGCCGGAACTCGCCACGGACTGGCTGCGTACGATTCAGCAGAAACACTAGATGGCGTCAATGGCTTACAAAGCACACCATACATGATACATCTTGAGGAGTATGCTGGACCCGTGAACTTTTGTTGCAGGACCGGTGAGGGCTGGGATGATAGGCTTCATAGTACCTGTCGGAACTGGAAAGTTCTACGCTATGATAATCAGTTTATTCTTTTATGAATATCCACCGACACTCGAGGAGCAGACATTGATCTAGACTACATCCTGAAAAAGATAAGAAGCCTTAGACGACCCTGAAACATTGAGCTGCAATTACTTGGCTGTATAATAAATTGCGGTACACCTGCCGTCCGTTATGTATTCATTACATAAAGGTTCTGCCTTGGCCTCCAGACGGTGTTCAGCAGAGTTGGATAGCTTTGTGTCGAGCCTCAGTCAGGCTTCAGCGTCACAGAAGGAGGCGACATGAGGAAGACCCGGTGCTGACAATATTTCCCCGTGTTTTCCGCAGGCCGATGCCGCCGCCATGGATTCCACGGGCTGCAGTGAGAAAAAAGAAGAATACACTACATTTCAAATATCGGCCGCCGAATGCCACCAGAATTTACTTTGCCTCTGACGCGTGAAAAGGTTGATTGGCTGTTGGTCGCTGCTGACCGCCCCTACCCACGACTCCCCCTGCCTGGAGGGCTAATCGGATACTCGGATGCACTGCTTACCGGTAAAGTGATATGTCAGATAATAGTCGCCCCGTCCTTCTGGCTGTTTCGAAATGGCGCTCCTAGAGAAAACGCAATAGTGTTAGCTTATCCTGTGGTGCTTATTGGATCCAACTACAAGGTCTATATCATGTCAAGCTCATCAAAAGGATGGTCGGCTGGGATTCATACGCCGCATCCTCTGTGGAACTGATAGTGAGGTGACTGTGCATACGATGGATTGCCATCCTTACTCACTCACCACCCTATCAAGCTCAGATCCGGAGGGCAGTGATAAGAGTCAGCCAACTTCCCAGGCGTTTCTCTGATGCTACCTAGATATATCTCCAATTAGAACCCAGCTGTTCTAATTACTACGTCTCTGCAGTCGGATATCAGGTTATCGGCACTTGACGCCATCACAGAAACCCCCCGAAGCAGTGACGCCATGCCGGATCAAATCAACAGACAGCAGCCAGGCACTGCATGTGAGGAGTGCAGAAAGAGGAAGCTTCGTTGTGATCGTGGTCGACCCACGTGTGGGACATGTTTTAAAAATGGCATACCATGCGAGAGGAGTACAAAGCGTCTACCGAGGGGCCCCAAGAAGGGGTTCCTCAAAGATCTACGTACCCATATAGGTGTGTCGATGCTATTTCCCTGATAGATGCTGTTGACGATTTTTTGTAGTTGTGTGAGGGGTGAAGGAGTATTCGCACTTGAGGAAAGAAGGATACTGACTCATCAGAAAGAAACCCTTGAAGAGAGATTGCTCGAGCAGACTAGAGGCGATGCTGAAGTCACATCAAATCTCAGTGAGGGCCATCGACAAAAAGCGGAAATTCCCAGCGGCGATAGCTCGCAATGGGACGGGCGCAGAACATACAGAGGGACGTCTGGTGATGACCTCAACACTGTCTCAGAAAGGAGCCCAGGTCCGAGCCATTCACCTTACCCTACGACACCGCTGAATTCCCGTGGCACCTTCTTGACCGGGTGGGTACGGGCTGATCTGTAAGTTGACCAGGCAAATACTGCTGAGGGCTTGGACTGATATTTGGTGTTCAACTTGTGTATCATCAGAGACCAGCTCTACTTCGACCGAGGTAGGTTGTTCACAGCCCTGTCCCCATTTGCATCTTTGTTGACGAAATTCCAGCACACCCCATTGTACCAATTCTGAATAAGACCCGTTATTTCTCATGGGCGTCCACCGACGACGCCACAGCCTGTGGAGGCTACCGGCTATGTTTACAAAACGCCATGTGGACGTTAGCCATGGCTATGTCATCACAATTTGAGAGTATGCGTGAATCCATGTATCGCGAGACCCGGCAGATGCTGGAGGAGCGCGAGAACGAGAACATGACATGTCCCAGCACCACGTTGAACAACTACAGGCGTGGCTCCTCTTGACACACTATGAGTTCCTTCGCTCGAGCTACCGCCGAGCCTGGATCAGTGCAGGGAGGGTCTTCCGGCTTGTACAGCTGTTGAAGCTACACGAGGTCGACAGCCCGCAGGCCAGCATCATGCAAGCGTTCGGATCATCTGCCGATGATAGTATCACTGCGGAAGAGAAGAGACGCGCATTTTGGTCCAGCTAGTCAGCCCCCCTACGCGAGCTACACCATAAGAAAGAAGAATGATTGCAAGATTGGAGAGGCTAACGGCGCATCTCATCTAGCTGTCTCGATCTCGCAATCAGTCCAGACAAGGGACTTCCGGTGACGCTGACTGAAGAAGCTGTAAGTATACCCATCGAAGATCTCAAGCCTTCAGCTTACTACCAGATCAAGATTGTTGAAGGTTCAGAGATCTGATTGTCAGCCAAATGCAGATCTGCACCCGTCTCCCGATGTCAGACTTGGATTTTCAGAGCGGGAACTCTGTACAAGGCTGCTTCTTACCTGAGGCACTGGTGTCCAGGTCTGGACTCTATAGCTCATTCTCACAGCTGGCTGGTAGGCCACTCCGTTTCGTGATCCTTTTCCTTATTCTTATTCATTTATTTATTTCTCTCTGATTGCTTTCTCTTTCAAATTCTCGTTCGGCTAATGACGTTGATCTCCAAAAATAGAAGCTGCCATGGTGGCAACTATAAGCGGGCGAGCCTACACACACTCTAATGCATCATCTGTCGAGCAACTTTATGGGAACACAAAGAGTTTCTGGGAGCGACATGATTGGATCGACGGCCTCTTGATGGCACGGATGGCCAATTTGAGCCAGAGCTATTCCTCATCCTCGCTCTACGCAGATCCGCTACTCCTTCAAGCACATGTCTCTCTCCAGACGGGCGTCCTTTACATGTACAAAATCACAGAGCCTCTCATGATGCAAGAGGATTCCACTTTTCAGGTCCTCGAGTATCAGAAGCGGGCTGCGGCGGCCGCACATGAGATCGCCCTTGTCGCCAGAGATTATGCCCAGCTGGGCTTCTTCAAGGTGATTGAGTCTCCTCAGGGGATATATTCATCTACCATGTATCAGAAGAGCCTCACTGACATATGAAATGTCTAAGTCATGCATCCTCATGCCGATAGCAATTCACACGGCAGCCGAATATTTATCCTTACAGCACCAATCGAGCGTCTTCCTTCCTACCACGGACGAGGAACAGAACCAGGAGCAGGAAACGATAAAAGCAGACCTCGCCAGCTGTGTGGAGGCCTTGGCAAGAGTGTCTGATGTGAATCAGCTCGCGGCACACTACTCGAACATGTTGAGCAGGAACGACGACATGATGGATACGGACAGCAAGAGCACCACTTCCTTGTGAAGTTTCTTAAGAAAGATTATCGGTAGGCGTTCACGTGAGAGGAAGCAATTCCAGCCATCCCATGTAAGCTAGATACAGTATTCTCGCCCAGTTCTCATCACCTCACTTTATGTTCCCCCAGGAGAATTCACCGACACTCTAAATAATGGTTTACGGCATTATGGTACCTTAGTGGAAGCAGAGACAAGAAGAAGAAAAGAACAGAAAAAAGACCAAACAAGACACAAAACAAAAAGAAGAAGAAAAGGAGAAAAGAGAAAAGCAGAAAAGAGAAGCAGTGCCTCAAAGCATCTCTTCCTATACTTTATGTTATATTTTATCATCCATCCCGTATTAGTGAATATTATATCTCTTTTCTTCATGAATACTCAGTCAGCGGACTTCGCACCACTATGAAAATTCAGGATTTTTACTAACTATATAAGTTCCGACTTTGTAAATAATCCCATGGTCTTCTTGATTGTGGAATTGCCATCTTGACTTAAGGCATTATTGCAAAACTTTCAAAATCTATAACATACTGATAGATAATATCTATACTATACTTGGGCATAGGAAAAGAAGAAAAAAAAGAATGAAATAAAAGGAGAAGAACGAATAGAAGAAAGAATAACAAAAAAAAAAAGAAAAAAGAATAGAAAGTCACACTGTACATCGTCTAGTCAATACAGCTACATCTTTGCTTGCTACTCCCTCAAAAACCCACTGCTCTTCCAGCTCTCGACATATTTGACAACCAACTCGCGGCTCACGGACTTCACACCCCGCAGCGTCTCGGAGTGCTCCTGTGCATGAACTGTGTCCAAAACAAGATCACCACACGACATCCTGACAAAGTGTCGTCCAAGAAAATCTACTAGACCTACCGCGGGGTTCTCCTCGGCCGAGCCGGGATGTTTTCCGACCCGCTCTAACCATTCCTCAAAGGGCACGACGTTGGTCTGGGGCACGCCGAGCTGCTCCGCCAGCAGCAGAATCATGTCCTGCCAGGGCTGGCGGGCAGGGTTCTCGATGTGGTAGACGGGGTGTGCCTTGTGGGGGCCGAGGATGAGGTCTCCGAGGGTGGCGGCCACATTGTCGACTGGGCACCAGGAGAGAGTCTGTGTGGGGGCGGATACTACCTGTCAGCCAACGCATGATCATAATGATAATAATAACAATCACGATAATGAGAATGAAGAAGAGGGCGAGACTGACCCCTTTGAAGCTTGGCAAAGCCCGCACGGTCTGCGAGGACTTGATCAAGAAGGCGAGGTGCTCGACCGGGTTCCAATACCCACTCGAGGTTGACCCGGCGATCTGACCGATGCGTACCACCATCGGCGCGAACATCTCCGGGAAACGGTGCAGCGTCACGTCCAACATCTTCTCACACACGAGCTTCGCGTCGCCGTAACCGTTTGGCAGCACCGACTCAACACCAACCCTGTCCTCCGGCGCCCGAGCGCGCCCTGACCACAGCGGATAGTATCCCGTCGTCGCAACTGCACCAGGCTCTGATGTTAGCTCTGTACCTACTCAACCTGATGCTCTCTGTGTGGCCGATGACGGAAGAACTAGAAACCAACGTACTGGAAGACACAAACAAGAAGCCGACCTTGCCGGTCGTAGATCCGCTCCCAGACTGGCTCGTCATCTTCCGAAGGCCACATTCCGCCGCAAGGTCCAGAAGATTGCGCATAGTCCGAAACTGAGGCTCAAAGGCCCCCACAGCACGCGACAGGCTCATAGGCCACGCATTATGCACAACATGCGTCACCGTCGCGGTGAGCCGAGCATAATCCTCCTCGCCCACCCCGAGCCAGGGCTTGCTCGTGTCTCCCGCCAGCACCTGAATCTTCGCCATCTCCGCACCCGACAGCCGCACGCCTCGTGACGACAGCGCCGCCAGCTGACGTGCCTGCGACTCGGTGCTGATGCTGCGTCGGTTGAGGCACACGACCTGCCGAACGCTGGGTCGCCTGGCAAAGTGCTCGACCAGGTGTGAGCCGAGACTCCCGGTCGCGCCCGTGATCAGCACACAGTCACCACCACCCTGGACAGCACCCTGCCGGGCATGGGATGGTGCAGGGATGGCAAAGCCGGCCGAGTGCTTGGCGACGAAGGCGTCTACTGCTGCTTGGCGCGCGGCCTGGTCAGCAGAGAGGCTCGCAGCAACAGGAGGAGGGGGAGGAAGAAGGGATGGAGGGGTCTGTACCCGATCGCCATTGGTGGTCTGGTGGTCCGGGCTCGAGGCTGTGCCGATGATGATTCGCTGGATGGCTGCCTCTGGCTGCACCCCGTCCGTCCAGTCGACGTGTCCGTAGCCGACAGACCGCATAGTACGGTCCCAGACCTCGGGCGGCTGGAGGGCGTGGCGGCGCCCGTCGTTGAACAGCCACCAGCCCTCGATGAGGGCCGAAGACAAGGTCGATCCAGGGGATGGTCTGGGTCATCTCCAGCATCATCAGCACGCCGTCTGGGCGCAGTAGCCTGTGGATATTCCTGGTGGACTCGGCCAGGCTGTGCGTGGCGTGGACGCAGTTGGTGGCCAGGACGATGTGCTTGCTGCCGATGAGATCGGCAGAAGGGCTCTCGATGTCGAGGACCTGGAAGCTCATGAACTTCTTGCCCTTGAACCTCTTGCGCGCTGCGGCCACGAGAGACGGCGACAGGTCCGTCACTGTGTACCTGAAGGGCACACCGAGGCCTTCCAGGACGGGGATGAGATTGGCGGTGGTGCCTCCCGTGCCCGCTCCCATCTCGAGGATCTCGATGGGACCGTGGTTCTTGGGCAGGCGCAGGAAGAATTCTCGCAGGAGGTGCTCCATCTGTCTGATCCAGGCCACGTTGATGGGCGATCTGCCGTACATGCCCGAGACGACCTCCCGCCCCTCCGCCGAGGCAAATACGAGCTGCAACCCGTCGGCCTTGCCGACCAGGCAGTCTGCGAGCTTACAGCCCGTGAGGTAGGTCAACCTGTGGTCGTATACGTGGGCCGGGTTGTCCTGGATCAGTTCCTCGAGGAGCATGGCAGCCGACTTCTCGGGAGGCGGCCTGCTTGTCCGGATGATCTTAGAGCCACCACCCTTTAGCTCGACTAGGCCGCTGGTCTCGAGCAGGCCGTAGATGAATTCCACAAACTGCTCGTGGCGGGGTAGGTACCCGATCCGCTCGAGCACCTGGCCTGGTCTGGCGTCCCGCAGCGGACAGCCCAGCTGCTCGAAGGCGTCAAGAATGTGCACGACGCATAGCTCGTCTGACTTGGGCAGGATCTGGTCCACGTAGCCGGCGAACCCGTTCTCCCTGATGAAGCGGTCGGTGGCCTCCTTGGTGTCTTGGAAGGCATCGAGGAGAACGGATACCGGAATGGACGTGTCCTCATCTGTATCGGTCTTGTGAAGACCATTCACGCCGTTGGTGTGATAGCCGTTGACCGTGACTCCATTGGTGTGCCCATTGACATGAACACCATTTCCATGGTTGGTTCGTGGTGGCCCCTCGTCGTCCTGGCCATCACTGTCATCTTCTTCCGCCTCCTGCTCTTCCTCGTCAGCAGGTTCATCACCCGCTCCTGTGGCCTTGTTGATACAGGTGATAAGGCTCTGGAAGTCGGTGACCTCGAGCAGGTCGGACATTTCGAGTTTGCACCTGAACAGGTTCTGCACTTCTGTCGCCAGTTCCATCCCCATGAGAGAATCGATGCCGAGGTCGACGAGCTTGGAGCTGAGCTGCACCTCCTCCGGCTCAAGACCTGATAGGTTGCACACCAAGTCCCGGACCTGGCCCGTAATATCTGGACGTGTCGTCTGCTTTGTCTTCTGAGCCTTCTTCTTTTTCTCTTTCTTCGTCTTGGCGTGGCCGTTGAGAGTGGCCTCAGGAGGACCGTGGCCGTTCACCTCCGGGATCGCTTCCAGAGACCGAGAAGAGGGTGGCGCAGAGCGGGACGACGCCGCCACCTTCCCGCCGGAGAGGCGCGTCAGGAGTTTGTTCATACTGGCCCGCGCAACACGCATGTAGTGGATCCCCAGGATAACCTCAGCCAGCTGGCCCGTCTCATGCTCAAAGACAAAGACATCGCTGATGCACTCCGAGTCCGAAGGGCGCGAGTGGCACGCAAGTATATCCCAAACCACAGGCCGCCCTTCTCTGTCGTCCTCGTCCAGCCAGGGCGACCTGATCCAGCCGTCAATACGGTCCGAGATGAACATAATGTCCTCGTCTGGGTTGTCATCGGCCATGCTGTTGAGATAGATGCCAGCCACCTGGCAGAATCCATCCGCGAGGCCGAGGTCCAGCCACTTGTCCGTGCTGTGCGCCTGCCTGACCCGTCCTGCGGACTCTGTGCCGCGGCATGCCAGCCTCTGCAGGCCTCTGTATGTCTGGTGCTTGTACTGGACGATGGACGAGAAGGCCCTGTATATATTCCGGCTGCCCACGATGGCGCCCTCGGCCGCGTCACCGTCGAGGAGCGCAAGACTTCGCTCGTGCTGGACCAAGCGTTGATACCGCAGCATCTCTTGCTGGAACTCCTGTGCAGGCCTGAACTCGACGCAGCCTGCGACGAAGAGAGTCGCATTCGGAGACCCAGACCCGCCACTGTGACTCTCGCCAGTAATCTTCCAGTCCCAGACGTCTGTGTCGGCCTGCTGCCTCTCGGCATCCAGCCAGTACGACTTGGAAGCATCCATTACCATAGGCGAGTGGCTCACCATGCCCTGCAGCCGTGGCTTAAGCCGCTCGCACCGTGGATCGCCTGTCAGGCTCGCCAGCGCGTCGATGGCGATGACGAGCTGGTACGTGCTCGGGCAGATGGGCGCGGCCTCGGCAATCACATGCGCGGAGACGTACTTTTCGTACTCTGCCGTGTTTGTGTTGACGCGGAACCGGGCCTTGCGTTCTTTGCTGTCCTGGTATCCCATGAACGTCCAGACGCTGTTGGGAATGCCGGACGGTGGACCCTGGATCTGTGCAGGAGGGGCCTGGAGGAGTCCCTTGACCGGCTTCTTCAGCTCCATCCAGTGCTTGGCCTTCTCAAACTGGTAGGGAGGTAGGAGATGGATGGGATAATCGGCAGACTGGGAGGCGTGATGGGCCCAGAAGGACACGGCCAGGCCCGCTTGCCAGAGGTTCGCTGTGGTCTCGGCCAGATGCTTGAACGAATTGTTGCTTGTAATATTGACCGCCTGGAAGAGTGAAGACTTGGGTGATCCCAGAGCCCGGCCGGCCATCATGGTAATGGTCGAGTTGGATCCGGCCTCGATCCAGATACAACCCTCTGGGTATTTCTGCTCCAGCCTGTGCACGGCTTGGTTGAAATAGACCGGATTCCTCATGTGTGCCGATACAAAGTCCACGGTCAGAGCAGATGTCGCCTCCTCGTCTGGGACTGCCCTCTCTAGCGGGATCACCGGGTCCCGGAGGATGAGCTCGCGGCCCAGTTTCTGAAGCTCAGGCACAATATTGTCCACTAGGGTCGAGTGGAATGCATGCGAGACATCCAGCCTCTTCGTCTTGATGGAATTCGCGTGGTGCGTGCCTTTTCTGTCCATGGCAGTTTCAAAGACTGTGTCGATGGCCGCAGCGGAGCCTGCCAGGGTGAAGCTCCGAGGTCCGTTGAAGCACGCGATGGTGGCTGCAGCCTCGCTCGGGTTCTTCTCACTCGCCTCTGCTAACAGGCGCTGAACATCCTCGAGATCAGCCTCGACAGCCATCATTGCCCCTCGCTCGGCAGGCCACTGGCCCCGAATGATGCCCGCCCGGCCGGCCACGAGTTTCATGGCATCTTTTAGCGAGAGAACGCCGGAGACACACATGGCGGTGAGCTCGCCAAAGCTGTGTCCGACCACAGCAGAGACCCGGACGCCACAGTCGATCCAGGTCCTGGCGCAGGAATACTGCATGGCGAAGAGGGCAGTCTGGAGAACGACTGTGTCGTGGATGGGCGTCTTCTGGAAGACGGCCGGGTAGATGCTCTCGAGTCCGAGAGATATACAGATATCGTTGACCTCGTCGAGATGGCTGCGCAGGATCTTGATGGAATCGTATACATCACGATCCAGGCCGACAAATGTGGAAATCTGGCCACCAAAGCAGAGGACTACGGGCCTCGCGTCCTGGCGACGCGGAGTAGGGACGAGTGTCTTGTCGCCCTTGACAAAACCCGTCAGTGTCGCCTCAAGGTCGTCCACAGAGCTACTGCTGAAGATAAGGGACTGCGGCAGATTGCGGTTCGACTGTCGAGACACCTGGAAGGAAAGATCTGCGAGGGTGGGCGCAGTTTTGGCTCCCTTTGCGAGGCTAAAAGTCTCAAGAGCCGTGTGGAATATGCTCGGAGGCTGCGCTCATCAAAGCCTGTGAGCCAGAATGGATATCTGGCATCCTTGGGTGCAGGCTTTGGGATGATCCGGTCTGCAGATTCTCCTCGCGTGCCCTGCGTGATAACCAGGGAGGCATTGGACCCGGACGCGCCGTAGTTATTGATCAACGCCGCTCGATAGTCGGCGTCCCAAGGCTTCACAGTGGTGGGTATCTCGATATTGTCAGCAGAAGTGGCGTGTATAGCCGGGTTGATAGTCTTGAAGGAGGCCTGTGGAGGAATGGCTCCCTTGACGATCATAAGCAGCACCTTGAGCAGGGCAACGATGCCAGACGCGGACTCGGAATGACCCAGCAGGCCCTTGACGGAGCTCAGCGACAGCGCCCTGCCTCCTGGGCGGTTGGAACCACCAAATACACGGCGGACGCTGTCGTACTCGGCTGGGTCCCCGACTGGTGTGCCAGTACCGTGTGCCTCTACCACAGAGACCTGCTTTGGCTCCAGCCCAGCGCGGTGAACCACGTCCCGGAACAGCCCAGAAAGCGAGGGTGCGTTGGGAACCGTGATAGCGGTACAATTCTCATTCTGGTATACGCCAGACGATGCAACGATACCCAGGATCTGGTTCCCGTCTGCGATGGCTGTCGAAAGCTTCTTGAGGTAGACGGCCCCGACTGCTTCAGCGCGACAGTATCCGTCGGCGTCAATATCAAAAGGCTTGCACTGCCCCGTCGTGCTCAGAAAGGACGCGCCCGCCAGGTTCTGGAACCATTCCGGGCTCGTCATCACGTTTACGCCGCCCGCCAGCGCGCCTGAGCACTCGCCAGACAAGATAGCCCTGCAAGCTGTGTGGACAGCAACAGCCGAGGAAGAACAAGCTGTGTCGATCGTCAGGCCTGGCCCTGTCCAGCCAAAGTAATGGCTGATTTTTCCGGCTGCAAAGGACTTCAGGTTTCCTGTGGCTGCAAAAGCACCAGCTGGGTGGCAGGCAATATTGTTCTCGTAGTCAACGAGCCCCACACCAACATAACAGCCAATGTGTTTGTCCTCAGTGGGGTTATTGAAGTACCCAGACTGTTCCATAGCTTGGTAGGCGGCCTGGAGGATCAGGCGGTGCTGCGGGTCCGTCGAGGCCATCTCGCGTGGGCTCTTCTTAAAGAACTTGTGGTCGAACGTATCATAGTCCTCAATGAAGTTCCCGTACCACTTGCGCTGCGGGTCTGCCTCGCGCCATGCCGTCTCGAAGAAGAAGCGGTCGGATGGTGCCTCTTTGTGCTGGGACTTGCCAGCGCATAGAATATCCCAGAACCCATCGAGGTCAGGGGCTCCTGGAAGCAGACAGGACATTCCCACCACGGCGACAGCATCTTGGTCCACTCCTGACGACAAGGTATTGGCAAGCCGCTCCGCCTCGGCCGACTCGTCCAGGCTGGTGATCTGCACCAGCCGCGCGCCCAGCTTGCGCGACAGCCAGCCCGGCACACAGCGCTCCAGGCCAAAAAGACACAGCAAGCCTGGGTGTCTGCAGCCCCTTGAAGGCCTGCTGCCAGTTCGCCTGCTCCGTCAGCATGGAGCGCACCACTGTCTGGTGGAGAGAGCCTGATGTTGTTGTGACATAGTCGCCTCTCGAGTCGAGCCGTGTGGGCAGCACTAGCTCTGCGGCGGAGGGGAACTGGAAGGCAGGGTACTTGTCCGCGAAGCGGACCAGGGACTCGGCTATGCTGCTGTTATGTGCGTTGTGGAAGCTGCCGCGTAGGCTCAGGCTGGTTGTGCTCAGGTCAGAGCTTTTGAGGCGTTCTTGGAGCGATGAGGCGTCGCTTCTGTGGCAGGTCACTGTGGCCCGGCGCTCATCAGAGAGGACAGAAGCGTATGCCTGGGACGGAAAAGCTCAGGTTAGTCTTGTTCCAGTGAAGTAGGTCCCCCTCTCTGCCTATACGGCTATTTCTTCATCTTACCTCTGGATATTCTGACAAGACTGTCTCGAGTACACCGTCCAAATCGGCAGAGGTCCATGCCGCCGAGAGAACACTCCATTTTGCCTTTCCCTGGCCGTCAAAATCCTGAGAGTCGACAAGGGCACCAATAACCATGGCCAGGCGCACAGCCACAGCGCCAAATCTCTGAAGCTGAGCGTCATTCGCAGCGCTTGAGACGGCGGCCGCGCTCAAGATGCCAGTACACAAGCCCAGGGTCTCGCTACGATACTGGCCCGTAGCAGCAGCACCAGTCCGTTCCTTGAATGTCCAATACTGTGTCAGGTGGGTGATGACAACTAGCGGCGTCAATAGGATGTTGGGCAGTGGGAACGCGCGCGCGCCCTGTGGGAACACGCCTGTTCGCAACCACTCGTCAAGGCCGTCTAGCAGTTCTCCGCCTGCATAACCCTGGAGCTCAGAGACAGACTCTGTGACCGTGTCCCACTGGTGTCGGAGGTCAGCGAGGACGTCGGGAACCCAGTGGAGAGCGGGACGGGTGAGAATGGCAGATCGGAGCTGGTCTGCCGTCTCCTGGGTGAAGTCCAGCGCTTGTGATCCGAAGATCAAGACTGAGTCTGTATCCATCCTCTCGCGTTGAGGCGACGTAGTGACCATGGCTGATGGGAAGTGAATGGATCAAAACACCCTCGTATGTCTAACAAGATACGAGCTGTTTCCTATGGAACACTGCGATGCGGATAGATAATTCGATGCGTAGAGTTATACGATGAAAGCTATCAACTCACTGCTGTTGCTAAAAACCGGCTTGCTTCATCTAATTACATCTACTTCGAGTCTGCTCTATGGGCTCCAGTGCACCACGGTTGTGATGGTCTACATAGAGCGCCTATTAGCCTTGGTCATCCATCAGACTCACAATAATCATCGCGGCCTGTGAGTTTCATCCTAGACTGCAACTGAAAGACCGATGCTTACGTTCGCTTGCAGTGGTCCAGGCGGAGTAGACCGTTGATCGGAGTTTTCCAGCCAGAATCGCTACGCAACTTACACTCTTTCCTACGCGGCTTCTTTCAGCAGACAACTGTCAGTCATGTGGAGGCGTATTCAGATACTCAATTCTCCATTGCTGGTGAGATCCATCCCGCGACATTAGTGACTGCGCATCACTTTGAGCGAGCATGGCTAGTCTAGATGCTTTCTTTTTGCTTCTTCCTTCGGGACAACCAGACTCACAGCCTGAGCCGGATGGTGGCCGCGATATCAATCTGCAGAGCAAGCGCCCGAGCTCCGAAAGACTGCCACAGCCTCGAGGATGAAGGCAGGGAGTTTCCCTAAGGCTGACGGTATGACCGGCTCTCCAAGTAACCAACAACCTGAGGTTTGTGGGTTCTAACAGGTAAAACTCCGATGGCTTACGGCTGGACCATAAGGCTGCGCTGGGTGGCATGGACTTCTGCGTTGGTCATAGCTGACGAGGTGGCTACCGGCCTTCCACAAGCTCGGCAAAACAGTAACTCCCGGACACATATCTCCACCTTAATCATCAGTCCGTTAGTAGCAGCCCCCGCCCCCCGCCCCCTAATTATCGTGCTGGTTATTCTTTTATCCCTAGCAACCTACCGTGATGTTATGGATAGATTAAGCGCGGACGTCACTGGTGTGGCCAAGACCATAATTGGTCAAGCTATGTGGACTCCTTAGGCTAGCCCCGGATATGAGGCTGTTGAGCTACACTGAATTGACTCACGAGATAGGATTCTGAAGACTGAATCCTGTGGCTCATGGACAACGGCAACGACCGGAGTGGCCGTATTACTCCGACTGATACGTAGCTTCTTACTTGTTAAGCTTGGTGCCAGCCTCGCGTGTCTTTGCTTATCGTAATGATTTGATCACTATTTGGATTCTATGTCCTGATTATGATTGTAGGATCTCGATAGCCAAGTGGACAAAGGATTGCGGGGGCCATCGCACACTCCGGTTCGAGGGTGTTGATTCGATGGAGGGGCTAACTAAATGTCCATTTGTTGGATTAGCGAAGCAGGTAGAGAACTGGCCGTTAACTCTTATCTACACTGTACTAGCGATGTTGCTTATCTTAAAAAGTGAAGAAAGAAAAAGGGTTATCAATTGGCGAGGCACTGATCCCAACCGCAAAAGAATGTTGGAGTCATCGCTAAGCCCAAGGCTGCCACCACAACGGCTTGGCGCCTCGTCTAAGTCAGCCCCAGCCTTACCACGCGAGATAACAGAGCCGCTCTTCTCAAAGTAGCTGGAAGTCCGCCCAGCTTTCGCGCATGTACCCCGATCACCGATCACTCGAGTTCCCCACGCAAGGAAACTTGAACACTTTGACTCTTCATGTTCATGAAAAGTGCAATCGCCAACATCATGACGGTCTCGAGTGTTTCGGAACAGCTTAGCCTCCCACGCATCCTCTGCTTGCACGGCGGTGGCTCGAACGCCCGCGTCTTCCGCGCACAATGCCGATCCATAACAGCAATTCTGGGAGCCCACTTCCGTTTTGTCTTCGTCGACGCACCATTTCTCTCACAAGCCGGGCCCTGCGTCTTGTCGGTCTACAACGGCTGGGGCCCCTTCCGTCGCTGGCTGCGGTGGACGGATGACCATCCTGAACTCGACGCTGCAACCGCCACTGCGGCCATAGAAAATTCTATTCAGCTGGCCATAGATCAGGATGACGCCCTCGGGGCCACCGGCGAATGGGTCGCGGTGCTAGGTTTCAGCCAGGGAGCCAAGATGGCGGCGTCTATGCTGTACCGGCAGCAAGTGCGGATGATGAGGAAGAAGAAAGGACTCGAGATATCACTAGTAAGGGGGACAAAGGCTATGCACTTTCGGTTCGGGGTGCTGCTGGCTGGAAGAGGACCGCTTGTTGCTATGGATGCTGAGCTCATGGGCCGCTCCAGTCTCCCTGATACGGCGGCCATGAGCGGCGTGGACAGTGGTTACAGCGATGTCAACGAGAAAGGGGGAGCATACGTTGTACATTCCGACACTACATGTACACGGGTTGAAAGATTCTGGTATTGACTCTCACCGGAGGTTGTATGAGAGGTACTGCGACGGGGCTAGCACGAGGCTGGTGGAGTGGAATGGAGATCACCGTGTGCCAATCAAGACGTGCGATGTGATTGCCGTTGTCGGCGAGATCATGAGTCTGGCTCGGCAGACTGGGGTTCTGGGACCATGGGACTACCTGGAAACTGACGAGAAATTCCTCTGAGCTGTATATCATATCGGATCACTTTTATGAGGGTGGAAACCTCAACCTAGATGGAGACCTATAATTGAATCACAAGGCAGTTTGCTGGCCTCAAATCTGAAGGCATATATAATTAAGTCAACGGGACCAAAAGATCGCTAGTTGCTTTTCCAGTGATGTATTCAGATAATGAATGTTAAAAGATTCTCGTTTTCTGTGAATACAGAGACTATATTTAAGCTTTCGAACACACTCGAGTCCGATATAGTCTCGGACGATGCATTCGGATACTTCAGTCTTTGTCGATCAGCTCAGCATAAGTATTCCATTCAGCATCCGCCTTAAGGTCCGCCAAGTCCTGATCATTCAGACACACAAGAAAGTCTGTAAACCCATCCAGTGTCTTTGGGAGCATCATAGCCGTGGTGGCGCGGGGGATGAACTTCGGCCTCCGCAACAGCGAGATCTTGCCCAGCCTGCCAAACGACACACTGTAAAGGTCAGATTGCGCGATGGACGTGAAGGCCACGTCGTTCAGAGTCATCTCGCCACCGTACATAATTGTCGTTTTGTCAGGTGTATTGGCCAGGCGAGTCACAAAGCTTCGCACAGCGTGCTCGTTGATGTCCTCCGCGAGGTGCTTCCGCATGAGACTAGCCAGCGTCGCTAGTGGTTGCTCGGCAATCTCGGAAAACGTCTGCCTCGAGAAGGTATTGTAGACCATGTGTCCCATGTATTCTACCGGCACGCCCATAGTGCTGCGGACATCAACTGCCCGCACGAATTTTGAGGCGGTGGTGGCGGATTCGGGGGAGCGCGCGAGTCGCAGGGCCACCAGCCGCTTCCAGAAGAATGCCGTCAGGGTGTCATTAGACGACACGAATTTAACAGGAGGTACGAACTTAGTTGTGTCGCTGGCCGTGTTCTTGAGGGCGGATAAGCTATTGGGTGAGAAGCGGAACTGGCACCAGCGGCCGTACGGCGCGGGCACAGCCGGAATGGCAATGTTGAGCAGTGATGGTCGATCGTAGCGACTCAAATCGACAGACTGCTCATCAGGTCCAAGGAGGCGAACCATGTGACGACGGTCACGATTTCCTTCCTCGACCTCCAGCTGCGTGAACTCCTCGCCGTTCAGAGCCTTGGACAGCAGCTTCAAGAATTGGAGTATGCCGCTGCCGGGCATGATGTTGTGCTGGGCAGCAACATCTAGAAGGAGACCACCGCGAATGAAGTTTGCCTGGAGCGCGAGCACGGCTGCTGGGTCGTCCTCGGTCTCCTGGTAGCTCTGAGGGAAAGACACGCACGGTGTCAGCACGTCCGGATCGAACGCATCGATAGGGCCCTTGGCGGCCACGATCTCGTCAAACGAAGCGCATTCGTCCGAGCAGTCTTTGACGCGTAAGATGCTATTTGGCTCCTCCCAGAGTGGGCAGTGCTCAATCTTGAATAACCCCGAGTTCCCAGGCCCGCTGCCCTCGTTGACAACCTTGCCTGTCATCCATGGGAACGTCTTCGTCACCTTCAGGACTGCAGATTTGAGGTCTCGAGCAACCGAATCCGGAGTTGCGCCTTCTGGGAGCTTGAAACAGAGCAGGAAATGTGTGTAGCTCTTTAGCAGGCGAAGCTGTCCAAAGATGTCTTGGTAGCGAGAGAGGTCTGAGTAGTCGGCCATGGCGGGATCAATGTGTGTAGGACTCCGGCAATGAGAAGAAACGGGTGCGTCAATCACCAGACAATCATGACATCGTACGATGGTAATGCATCTATATGTACGGTTTTCTCAACCTGGAGTCACACATCCCACGTTTCTGTTAGGTGGTAATTAGGAGGTATGCCGCCGAAGTTGAGGATTACCTGCAGAACTCGGGACCACAAATACTCCGGATCTAGGAACAGAAAATGTAGACGGACCATTTCTGATCTGGGTACGGATCTTAATGCCGACAATTTTAATTCCCACGTCATGGTCGGCCGATATCAATTCACGGTCTGACAACTACTTTATACTTCAGCAAGTGGGTGGCATTTCAAATTGATCATATATACGTGCAGCGCTCGACGACTCAATTAGTGAACTGATCGCACGATACGGATTCTTCATTTGTTGCATCATTGTTCCACCCGAGATAAAATGCCGGGCGTAGTCAAAAACGAAGAACCTCTCGAGGTCGCCATTGTTGGTGGTGGCATCATCGGCCTAGCCTTGGCAGCCGGTCTTGTGTATCGCAACGTTCGGGTCAAGGTCTATGAGAAGACATCGTCATTCCGTCCGATTGGGGCCGGGATAGGTTTTACTGTGAGTGTCTCCGCTCTAGAATGTTTGAAGCCTCGATTTAGGGCAACAAATCAGCTAACGATCTACGATAGCCTAGTAGGTGTTTTCTTCGTCTTGACAGACGCCACGAGGCTGAAGAGTGGGGATTAATATCATTCAAGATACCAAGGAAGCCCTCGCTCTCTTACACCCTGGAGCTCTTGAGGCCGAAAGAAAGGTGGCCACCGCGAATGGTGACCCGAACGATCCAAATGACTGGCTTAAATACGTGGACGCTTATAACCACGAAGGCGACGAAGGAGATGAAGAGCCTCTTCGCTTCCAGCTCTACACAGGCTACCGGGGATTTGAAGGATGCGTTCGTGCGCATTTCCTGGAAGAATTGCTCAAATTGATCTCGGAAGATGTGGTCGTATTCAGCAAGAACATAGACACTGTTGTGGATCACGGAGATAACAAGAAGACGATACTCAAGTTCAAGGACGGGACTACTGCCGAAGCAGATGTCGGTATGTTGTTGAGCTGATTCTGCCACGATCCTTTTCTTTTCCCCTCCTTGATGTGCTAAAAGAGTATAATTAGTTGTCGGCTGCGATGGCATCAAGTCGCGCATCCGAAAGCTGATGCTGGGCAACCATCCCGCAGCTGAGCCGTCATACAACCATCAGTACGCCGTCCGGTGCGCCCTGCCAATGGAACTCGCAGCTGAGGCATTGGGAGAGTACAAGGCCCACAATCGTCACATGCACATGGGTCAGAATAGCTACATCGGAAGCGTGCCCATCGGCCTAGGCAAGATGATCAACGTAGTGGCTTTTGTGTTGGATCCAGGCGAGTGGCCTGACAAGGACAGCCTCACAGCGCGCGCTGATGCCGACACGATCGTCAAAGCCTTCCAGCACCACCGCGCACCCATTCGACGCCTAATCCAAAAGGTGGTCGAGTATACAGGCGAGGCTGGGCTGGTCAAGTGGGGATTTTCGACAGCGTGGACAATCCGTCTCCCACCTTTTCCAAGGGCCGCGTGGCAATCGCTGGTGATGCTGCTCACGCCATGAGCCCCCATCACGGTGCGGGCGCGGGAACGGGTATCGAGGACTGCCTCGTGCTGGCGGAGTTGCTGGCCGATGTGGACAAGGGTGTTGGCGCGGGTGCTGGCCTGGGCGTGGGAAGGGGAGCAGCGGTCCGAGCAGCTCTTCAAGCGTACACTAATATTCGTATTGAGCGCGCTCACTTCATCTGTAGCAGCAGTCGTGTGATCGGTCAGCTCCTCGAGTGGCGGTATCCACCGACTATGACAGACTGGGACAAATGCCTGGCCGAACTGAGATGGCGCTCGCACAAGATTTGGCATTACGACGAAGGCCAGATGGTGATGGATGCACAGGCCGAGTACAAGAAGTTGCTGAAAGCTGGACAATGAGATTGAGGGGACATTCGCTCGATTGATGGGAGCCTCTGGGTGCAAATGTATAGTTGTCTAACAAGCCAAAACATATACGTACAGCCACGCTCCTCGTGATAGTAGTGTCTTTGATAATTCCTCTTCACTGCACATCTATGAATTACATTGGTACTATGGCTTAAGCCGGATAACGAAACTAGAGGGAGCCTATACGGTATGGAGATAGGATGAGGAGGGATCAGAGCATCTGTACATAACAAGTTGTTCATCGCGCAAATATCTTGTTTCGTGCTGTTGCAGAAATTGTGACTTTTTTTTTAGTTTTCTTTTGCTTTCATTTGAGGTACTTTTTAGCATCCTTCCCCTGTCAATATCTCACCAAGAAGAGTTTCTAGTACAGCTGAAATAAAGCGAAGTGCTTCTCCGGAAAGTCAATGGGGTATGTGCACTTAATCATAATTAAATTTACGCACTTCCGGGACCAATAACGATGTACAGAGTTTGTGAGTCACTTCTTAAATTTATAGTGATCGCGTTAACTACCCTCAGGTTACACTACGTATATTCTTTACATTCTAATGATCCCTTCTATTACCACGTATACAATTCACACATAAGTCTAAACCCGTTCATAGGTCCATCACGATGTCTGGGAGCAGCGTAGCTGTGTAATTCCACAGCTGGCTCGATCCGGGCAGAAATTGAGTTCCGGTATACCACGTGTTGCGATATCCCTGAAGACCATACATTTTACCCCAGTAACCGTCCTTGATGGCCTCTGATGTTAGGCTTGGGCGGAAGGGCGAGTGGCTACTGAAGGCAGCGAGCTCGATATCTGCAGTCTTCCCGGTGAGACCAGTGACAAATGTGTTGATGAGGTCCAGGTTCTCTTCCTGGGCATCGTTGGCGGACAATATGTTGGTCGAGAAAGCCCTGTAAGTGTACAGATTTTCCACCGCTGTAGGTGCAAAACTAATGAGGGCTGGTGGCTGTGGTAGATAGTACTCGGCATCGGGGTCTGCATTCTCGTATGCTATTCCTGCAGGCAGAACCGCCTCCGAGAACCGCACGAGGCCTGTATAGTAGCCGCTGACTTCAAAGTCTATGAAAACTTGTTCCTCATTGGTGTCTGGAGCGAATGGAGCCATGTTGCTCTTGGTCGTTGGGATCGTGATGAGCAGACGCGAAGCCTTGATTAGCTTGAGGCCTGTCGCTGTAGATACCACTAGATAGGTGGCCTCATCTGCGGTGCTGCTACGATTGGCTGCTATGACGGTCGAGTTCAGAAGCACGCTCGAGCCTAGCACATCGAGAGCCGATTCGTAGATCTTATCGTTGCCGCCCACGATACGGTTGGTAGAAGTAGTGGTCAACTCAGCCAGACCAGCGTCTACCAAGACCCCAAAGGAAGGCGTATTTAGTAGTGGTGCTCCCCAGATGGTGAAGAGCTCGTAGGCAATGTCGCCGAGGTCGTATTTAGCGATGAAGTCCTCCATCGACAGGTATAAGTCCTCTGGAACAGGAGTAGCCACGTCGCTCGTATATTCCATCCATGGGTACTTGTAGCACTGTTCGAGCCAGCCTGTGAAGTTCGTGCCGGGTGTAAAGTCCAGTATTTCGGTCGATGGGAAGTCCGCAAAGACGGTGGTGTTGTAAGGCGAAGCAATCAGATCATTGGAAGGCGTCACGTTCAGGCGGCTAAAGAAATCGAGTGTGTTGGCGATGTTTTGATACCGCTGCACGCCATAGTCGATCGCGATCCCCGTTGCAGGATCAACATATGTGTTGGTGTGGCCTCCCAACAGGCCTAGCTTTTCAATAACAGCGACGCTATGTCCCATATCAGACAGTGACACGCCGGCATAAGTACCTGTTGCGCCCCCTCCAATAATGGCCACGTCGACCTCGATTACATCTCCTGATGCATATGAGGACGGGTCGAAGCTTGGCGTTGCACAGACAGTCGTCGCGAGCGCGAGCGCAAGATGAAGTGTGCTAAGTCGAGCCATTTTCTTGTGATTGATGCTCCTAGTGCGGGAGATTGTGACAAAAGTAGCTGTGTATAAAGACTAGACTTCACAGGAATTTCCTTTGGAGATCACATCTGAAGAATGTTACGTCTTCTTTAAATAATTCGGTCTATGATATTTGCTATGGAGAATTAAGACCGTACTGGCATGGGGCTGAAAAGTGAGCCTATCGTCATTCCAACAACCTGCCACCAATTTCATAACCTCCTCAACTCGACAATCCACCCATAACCACATATTCTGAATCCATGTGCTGAATTCGGGGACGCCGAATCCTCTTTGCTCGGTAGTGTAGAAACTGCGAAAGGGGCGTTACGTAGTGCTAAAACTATCGTGAGACCAGGGATTGGAGTGTGCCTGTGCCTCGTCGTGTGATCATAGATTACGTTTCTTCCCCTGTCCAATCAAGGAGGGATAAGTATGTTGGATGCCATCAGGCATAGGAGGCAGTGATTGAACCAATCTAGACATAGCCGGAAATTTTCTCAGCCTCGGCCACGTAAGCAGTCCAGTGAGTTATGACGGGTCGAATGTGTGTCTGAGCACATAGCACGATCTAATGTGATGAGGCATCCATTGCCGGATCTCTCAGCCTCAGCCTCGGGGACGTAGAGTCACAAGCGGCGCGTGATCTCTAGGCGAAAAAGATAATCACACAAAGATGGGCCTGAATAAGCTATGTTCAGCTCTCAGAGGCAAAAAAAGGTATGTATGACCGGGGAAATTCGGAAGGGGCCAAAAAAAGGGTAAAAAGGGTCAAAAGCAATACGACATGAAGGAGCCAACCTGACGCCACGAGGATTTATAGATCCGCCAGGGTCTTCAATCCCACGTGAGAAGTCCAATATGGGGGCCTGGGGCTGGAGGTCATATACAGTTCGGACTTTCAGAACTCTACCCTTCGGAGTATATGATTCTCCGCTTCATCAGTAGAGCCAAGATGAAGAAGCTCTCTGGGATATTTGCTAAATCCCAATTGAAGTTCAGGCTGGGCTAAGCCAAGTTTGCGAAGTTGAGTCTAGGCGTTCCATATTTGCTCCGAAACATCAACCCCGAACACTCATATTCTCTTTGAACGGGTGACAAGACCATGACGAATTTAAGCTCATGATAATTATTTGATGATATATTTTGAGGCTGGTGTACAATATATTCAAGCGCACACTGGAAGCATCGTCTATTTGTAAGAGCCACACCGAGCAACACATATCATGGGACCTTGAGAATGGTTGTCCGGATATACAGGCCGACCAAGAAGGAGCGCAAATTATCGAGGAGATAAATAGTATACGGAAAAGGCGGCGAACAACAATCTTTCTCGGGGGGTGACCCAAAGCTAAGCAGGACGGCACGGAGTATTTGGTGCTCGGGCATAGAAGGAAGCTTTTCTTTCCCACCGATTTGTCTCCCTTGCATATTTCCACTGGCAATGTTTCCACCATTTGTCAGAACTACACCACCGCATTCGCTATGATAAATATGATCGGTGACTTATGTTGTGGAATTACCGGGCATAAGCCGAAGAAGGGCAGTCGTTACAGCTTGAAAAGCTCACCTCTTCAGTAAAGACCTTCGGGAGAGCTCTATCTTTAAGATCTCCCTTGTTGATTTAGAGTCTGTCTATCGAAAGTACTTCGTCTCAACCCTTCGGTCTAACATATTAGGCATTTAATAGCCCGTCCTGTCATCGTCACTTATTTACTCAGAGTAGAAAAATATTTGGACAGTCAGGTAGGAGGTCAGCTGAAATATGGAAAATACCATGCCAACCGCTGGTGAGGTGACAGGGCGGTTGCCCATCGTTGCCGTGGTTATTGGTGGGCTCGCCGCGGCTTATGTTGTACTCAGTGTGTTTGCATCATATTGGAGGCTTCGTGATGTGCCTGGGCCATTTTGGGCAAAATTCACTGATGCCCAGAGAATGTCTTGGGTCTTCACGAAAAAGGCCGAAACCATCCACCTTGATCTCCACCAAAAGCATGGCGAGTTTGTTCGACTCGGACCAAACATGATCTCGCTGAGTGATCCTGCGGCCATACCAGAGCTCTATCCTATGCGACCTGGTTTCATTAAGGCAAGTGTCACTTTCTCAGTCCTACTTGACGGTAACAAAATACTCATCCACAGCTTAGAGTCTCTTTTATCGAGGCATCATGCCCTATATCAAGGGAGGTGCCATGCCGGCTGTGTTTACAACCCAGGACGAGGCTATGCACAAAAAGCTTCGGACTCCGATCTCCAGTCTTTATTCTACCTCGCACCTTCTCACCTTCGAGCCTTTTGTCGATGAGGTAACTGGTATCTTCTTTGAGCAACTGGACCGCCGATTTGCCAAGACCGGTGCCACATTGGATATTGGACGCTGGCTTCAGTTCTGGGCCTACGACCTTATGGGCACCATGACATTTTCAAAACGTTATGGATTCTTGGAGACTGGCGACGACATAAATGGTCTCATGGCCGGGGCTTGGAGTTTTAATCTGAGTATTGGGCCAGTAAGTCTCCCCAAATTACCCGTACTATATGAGAGAGAAAGCTGACCTCTCGAATTAGATGACACAATGGCCACTCGCCGACAGAATCCTTTACAAGAGTCCTCTGGCGGATGTGCTGAAGAACCAGGTAGCCGCGCCAATCCTCCGTGTCGTGTCCCAGAACGTGGATGAGCGGACGAAGAATGGTCTAGCCGCAGCAAAGCAAGACGGTAGCAAGGGCGACTTCCTGTCTTACTTCATCCGCATTCAGCAAGAACACAGTGATTTGCCAGACTGGTGAGTCGATCCGGGCATTTTCATACCACGAATATGATTATATCTGACAAGATGGTACATAGGGCGTGCCGGACCTGGACCTATTCCAATGTCATCGCAGGATCAGACTCGGTCTCCGCCGTGCTGCGGGAGCTGGTCTACCAACTGCTCGCAAACCCTGAGAGCCTCGCCAAGCTGCTAGAGGAGCTTCGTGCGGCTAATTCATCAACGGGGTTTTCTAAGCCATATCCCAAGTGGAACGAGGTCAAGGACCTGCCGTACCTCGACGCATGCTTCCACGAAGCATCTCGCCTGCATCCGCCCTTCTGCCTGCCGTTCGAGCGTGTCGTCCCGAAGGGCGGTGTCTTCCTTCATGGCCGCTTTGTGCCAGAGGGCACCTGCGTCGGCATGAATCCCTACGTTGTCAACCGCCACAAGCCCACCTTCGGCGAGGACGTCGAGACCTGGCGGCCTGAGCGTTTCATGGTTGATAATGAGGCCGCGCGGCGGAAGCTTACAGACTCTATCATGACTGTACGCTGTACCCCTTCTGAATCAACTTGTAGTTATTGCTGTACTAATATTTTACTGTAGTTTGGTGCTGGTCGGCGAGTTTGTGCCGGAAAATTCACCGCCATCATGGAGATCAAGAAGATCGTCCCTGCTTTATTCCTTAACTACAAGGTAAGTTATTCTTGAATGCTTTTGGAAACTCCTTCCTCATTGTGATATTCTAACATGTAAGTAGATCGAGTTGCTGGATCCTAGCCAGTATTGGAAAGAAAGCTCCTATTTTTACAGACAACATGGTATTCTGGGAAAGCTGAGGAGGCAAGAGATGTAGGTGTCTGAAGACAAGGGATGTCTCGCAAAAGTCTATGGTCACACAGGACGGGCTAAGATATGCAATATGACCAGCGATGAGGTGGCTGTGGCACTAAAACAAAGGTGAAAATTCCATAGTAGACCACGTTCGTTGCCATTCTTCTGTGTGGAAAGCTATCCGTCCAACCTCAAGTGACAAACGAAAATGTTCACCAAGTCTCTCGCAGATGATACAAGACTTGGTTGAAAAGCCACTGCTAGTATTGAACATGAATGGCCAAAAATATAATCAAAGGGGTGGTGCCAATCATATGTTAACACACAAGGAGGCGCTCCTGACTTCTTTTTTTAAAAAGAAAATGGAGGGGGCAGGATTCGACATGAGGTTCGCTGTTAATGAAGCTGAAAGTAGCTGACAAGCCAGGTAATAAGATCAGAACCACTCCATACTATCGAAACCCATAGTGCAGGCATTAGCTTCGGCTTCGAGATCAAACTTAGGAGATTGCGCGGCATGCCCGAAAAATGCAGATGTTTCCAGGAGACCAGGCGACAACACATGAGCTATAACGAGGTCAGCAATTTCAATTCTCCTGACAAGTCGAGTGTTTACTTTGGCAGTGAAGACCTACCGTCAGTTTCCCACTCCGTATCTGAAGAGAGGTGTTCTGTATCAATTCGAAACATAACATCATCGCCCATTGTCACGGATAGCTCACCATATGGTAGAAATTCCGATACGAGCTGTTCCTCGCCACCACGAAAGATAGACCCGCGACCCTCCCCCGCCCTTGCCAATACAATACTGACCGTCTCCGCTGCCTTCTTCGCCTCACGAGAGATGGCGCTTCTCCGCATCCAGATCATCCTCGACTTCCGGAGGGCGGCGAGAACCTCTTCCCCCGAGCCAGCGCCTGTCGCCGATGCAGTAACGAGCACAGGATCATCGTCGCCGTCAAGAATTGGTGGTTCATGATCGACGTCACGCGCCACCTCATTGTGTGTAGCTGACCACCGGGACAGGTCTCCTTGTCTAGAATATCTTGAAGTTCTAGAGAGCCGAGGGAGGCATCTATGCAAACCTGGCGCGAGTAAGCGTATGGTTCGATTGGGACGGTGTCTGGTGGAGGCGTGTCTAAAAAGAGGTATCGCCGATGAAGCATGATCTGGCCTTTGTAATAGAGATGGCGGAGGAAAATTCGAGAGACTATGGTTTGGGCGGTGTCCATTACGCTGGCGGCCATTGCTTTCATCCTCAGTGGTTGTGGCAGGCTCGCTTCTGCCGCATTCAGTACCGTGTCGACACGCACGATCTCTGTGTAGTCATGTGGCTCGACAGCTGCGGTCATGGTAGAGATTGTGCCCAGAACCGTCAATAGCCTTCGTCTTGCGATGAGCCCAAGCGTCGTGGTCACTTCGGTCTCTGGTCGGCTCGCGGGTAGCTCTTTCGTATCGTCATCCAGGTCTGCGTCGTTCAGGTTGCGAGGTTCAGCCGTGTCGTATTGCTCACCGGATATCATGCATGGCATGCCCATTTGACCCGAAATGAGGATATCACCCAACAACACTGTAGACCACAGCCTCCGCCGCATCTCGCCCTGCACCGGGGATATGTGCCGAAAGTGACGCGGGTCACGATGGTAGCCCATACGACGGGCGAGGCTGACTGCGAGCCCGTGAAGGAACCAGGTGTCCTTATAGGCGTCGGAGCGCATAATGAACTCGATATAGACATAGTTGTGCATGGTCTCTAGAACATAAGAGCCAGGGTTGGTATACTCGCCCAGTATCAGACACTGCGCAACTCTCAAGCGATACAGCCCGATTTGGTGCGCTTGCTGCTGGTGGGCCTTGACGCCTGGGTCGGCATCATGTGCGTCCGACGCCAGAAGAGCCAGGCACATCATGCTAAAGAGGAGGCCCAGCCAGATGATGGGGGTGCTATATGGGTCAGTCCAGAACGCTCCATACTGTGTTTTCCTTGGTCAGCGTTGCGATCAATGGTAACTGCGCTGGTTGTTGGCCCCTTACCTCACGCAAGAACGTTGGCCCATGGGCAGCGGCTAGACCGCAGAAGTCACGTCAATTTGGGCATCCATCCTGGGGTAGAAGGGTCACATACAACAAGCTACCAGGTCCAGGCGACTGAAGAATCGCGAGATATACCTATCCACGACAGCCTTCGGTGGCAAAGAAGCCAAGATGTCAGATCGTGAGTTAGGCTTGGGACAGCCGTACAAGAGCAGCGCATGCTTCACATCAGGATTGTCCAAGCCATCATTGGAGGCAGCTAGCGGAGTAGTGGCCAGCCTGCTATCTTCCTCACGGTCAAAGTGAGCCTTCAAGTCGGCAATGCTATCCAGAATCGCAGCCCAGTGGTCGCTCACGATGTAGTGAGCTTCTGAGCCACTGACCCTCATGCTGCCAGCATCCGACCGCCCACTAATGGGTGTCGTGGACTCGCTTTCTATCTCATCTGGCTTCCTAACACTCTCCGATGCAAGACTTGAAGTTGAAAACGAAATAGGGTCTGAAAGTGTGGTGTCCAGCCTGGTCTGATGTCCCGGAGTGGGCGCGGGCGCGGGGGCGAGGGATTTGACCAGCCGTTCTAGGTGGACGATGCGGTCGATCAGGCTGGGTATGGCCGGAGCCTGCTGTGCGGAGGGTAGAGCCACCCCGCTATTCTCTGCATAGATGCAGATGTGGCCCCGTAGGAGGCACCCAGTGCAAGAGGGCTGCTTGCGATCACATCGCAATCTCGAATTCGAGAGCAGCAGGTATCAGCCTGAGTAGCTGTCTTCAAATGAGGGCGGTCCAGACTCACTTGCGCCGGCGGCAGACATTGCACGAGAGCTGAGGTTTATCTCGTCGACGACTGGGAGGAGGCCGTGGCCGTGAGATGGAGTCGAGTCCGGTCTTGTCTTGGTGGCTCGACTGGCTGATTGAGGTTGGCGTTTCCATGACTGTTGTCGACAGATGATGCGTGGCTACTCTGACACATACCAAAAATGTACCAGCCCGAGAGGTCCAGAAAAAGAGAAGGACTAATAAGTCATAATCTCGATGCTCGAAATTGAGTCCCAAGAGGGGGGAGGATCAGACCCTCAGCTGTGCGAGTAGATGACTGGTGATAAATAGTAACGACGATGCATTTGCAACTCAACCACTTCTGGTATGGTCTTGCCGGGCTTGTATCTCATTTGCAAATTCATCATCCTCACCGCACCCTTTCCCGATCTCCCGACCATCCGACCCTCCGTCTCCTTATATCCGGTGCTTCTCGCAAAAAGGTTAACCACAGCAGGCGCGATCCACGACGACCGGTGGCACGTAGCGCATGACGGCGACACCTTCATCTCCAACGTTTCGACGTTTCGTCCAGAAGAGAATATAAAAGCCACTGCACCCTCTTCTCACTCTAGTCGCGTCCGTAGGCCTTCACTTCACCAATCGAACCCCTGGATTCGTGCCTGCTAGCACCGCGCCTTGACGTCACTGCAACCACGACGTGCGACTAGAAGCAGGGTTTAGATATTAGATATGACGAAGGGGGCGTCAAGGCTGCGAAATATGTAAGTGAAAGAGAGAGAGAGTATGCGTGAGTGACCTTGGTGTATTAAAATGTTGCGTGAGTAGCTAAGACATAAGGAGTTGAATGCGCACTGCCACTGTGGCGTGGCACTCGGACGATCTCATCATCCACACTGTTTTCTTTCATTAAGAAATTAATACAACTCTCACTCACTCCGATTAACAAGAAATCATGTCTCTGAGTAAAGGTAAATGAAATCAATTCCATGCCAGACCCAACATTTCCATTCCAGACACCTTGTGCTGAGACGTGCCGCTTGAAATAGATACCGCCGAAGCCACTACCGCGGCCGGCGATGCTCTTGAAAAGGCGGAGGCAAAGAAAGAGAGTGGCCCTTCTGCTACTGAAGGATTCAAAGGAGAGGAGGCCTTGGACGAGGCTATTGGCGATACCGGTGGAGATGATCCAGAGGTTACGTCTGCAGCTGATGATCCGCTCGAGAAGGCCGAGGCAACGAAGGAGTCCACTTGAATGCCATATGTGATGAAGCGATAGGAACAAAGTCATCGGCAGAAGAATCACATACTGCCGTGTATACGTATAGTTCTTCCATATTGTAATAGGTACAAAGTTGTTGACCCTGAAAATATCCTGGACAAGACGAAGAACACGACTTGGCCTAGCGAGCCTATACAGGCAGGCTTGGGTCCAGCGTGTACATACAGCGCGCTGCTTTCAGATGTCTTGAATTGATTCACATACTCAGATATCATACATCATTCCCACCTATGCATCAGCCGGATTTTGCGTCTCCGTAGTCATCGCTCCCTCCACGGCCATAGCCTTTTCTCCCTCAGCCGGCACGGTCTTTTCCGCCTTACCAGCACCGCGAGCTCGCTGCTTCGCCAGCTTCGCGGCCCTCTTCCGCTCCTCCGCAATCTTGTCCTTCTCCTTCTCCGCCTTCACCAGCTCCTTGTCCGCCTTGATCTGCTTGATCCTCTCCTCCCTCCTCTGCCTCCTTGCCCGGAACCTGGCCTTGCGCCCACCAAGTTTCCACGGCGCTGTGTACATCGTCCTGCTCACCAGCCGTCCTATGGCAGCGTTGCTCTCCGAGTATGCGTAGTTGCGCGGGTTGAGGTGCAGCACCTTGGTGCGCCGGCGCTCGAGCCAGCGCTTCTGGATGAAGCCAAGGGGGAGGGCAAACTTCTTTTCTTAGACCGTGTACGCTTCTGTCCGGGGGCGACCTCGCCCCCGTGAGCTGCGGTGGCCTGACCTGCGAACGTGTCTGCGGAGATCGGCTCGTCGCCAGCCCCCGCTGCAGCTGGAGAGGACAATGGTGCGTTTTGACCCTCCTTCGCCGCGTTGGCCGCGGCGACAGCCTGGTGCGCCTCAGCCAGCTCCCTCTTCTTATCTTTCGACCACAGACTCTTCTGTAATTTTTCGATGTTGTAGAGGCCACCCTTGCGTAGCACGCGGGTGGGGATGCCGCTGGGCGACACTGCATCGCTGGGGCCCTTCGAAGGCTTGCGCACGTGGGCGACCATCCCCAGTTTCCTTCGTCTCGGCTCGTTCCTTGGGTAGGGAAGTGTGTCCTCCTTGTTGAAGGCGACGCCGATGTATTGGCGGTCCGGGTGCAGCTCCGGATCGCGATAGTACTTCACGTAGCCCGCCGCCGTGGCGTGGATTGTGTGGTCGCGCCCGCGGAGGGCATTCTCGCCTGGGTGCCAGATTGTGCCGCGCTGCTTGAAGATGATATTACCGGGGATGACATATTGGTCTATTATGAGGTGAGAAGTAGTGGAGCTGTCAGCTTGGTTCAACGGTATGTCGTATGTGATTCAGATGCGCTCGTTCATGTCGTGGACAGGAACTGGTGTCTGTGCAGGCAGTATGCGATGGTGGCTGCTGCTACATACCGCCAGTCTTCTTCGCACCCAGCTTTTTCGCTAGCGTTTTCTTGTTCGGTATCCTGTACGCTCCCTGCGACTTGACACTGGCATACCTCCTTCCCTCGATGACTCCATTCCCATCTGCTGATCTTGTTGGTATCAGTAATGAGGGTAACGCAGGTCGTATCGGTAGTGTGAATGTCGCTAGGACCGGTCTGTATCCGCCGTTGATAACAGCAGCCTGTAGTGGCCGCTGTAATTGGGGGAGCCGCATCATGGGTTGAGGTGTGTTGCGAGCTCCCTCTCCGAAAAAAAGGCGTTGCGCGTATGCTATTTGCTTCTCACGATGAGCTTCGCGAAAATTGTCGTCGCTCTAGCATTAGGTGGCTGACTCAGCAAGACGATAACGATAAGAGCTCGAGCGCGAGCCGGCGCTGTGGATTTGGCCAACTTGCTCCTGGCAGGGGGATGGATGACTTGACGGTGTCTTTAAACAAGTCTGTAGAACGATTGCTTTGTGTGTTAATCTTGCAACTCAACGCCACTGAATTGTCTTTTTCGTTTTCAATCTTTTTCCAACACAGTTGCCTAAAGACGAAATGCATTTCCTACTTTCCCTCTCGCTCCTCTTCGCACTGCTGGGGCTCGCTAGCGCACAGTTCAACTTCTTCGAGCAGATGTTTGGCGGTGGCGGCGGCGGCGGCCAGCAGCAACACCAGCAGCAGCAGAACGTCCCCTCGGACTCGTCATTCTACAGATCACAAGTCGACAGGGGTAAGATATCTCTCCCTCTCTCTACAGTCGAATCCCTGTGCTTCGCTGACCTTGGTCCGGGAAACAGCGTACTGCAACAACTATCTATGCCCCGACACCCTCGCCTGCGTCCACTTCCCACACCACTGCCCCTGCGCTTGGCCTAGTCACGAGGACAAGTTCGAGCTTGCGGACGGACAGCGGGTCTGTGTGTCCAAGGGCGGTTTTAAGGAAGGAGAGGCGGCTCGAAAGGTTGAGTTGGCAAGGAAGGGATTGCTGTGAGGACACTTGGCGTGCGAAAGTCGTACATGCAGTGCATGGCAAGCCGGTCTATTGGACGGACTCTACTGAGGAGCCGCGGCGCAGAGAAACAAAAAGTCCTACAGTGATAATTACTATCGAGTGAATAGGATTTTTCCGTTTTTGGCGACGCACGAAGACGCCAGGGTAGAATTCTGTTGGCACTCGGCCCATTGCATTGCGATCACTTCAATCACCGAGTCAACTCTTGGTATCATAAAGCGCTTATACCCATGAAATTCAAAAAAGAAGAAAACAACTCAAATCGAGGCGATTGCTGTGTAGGCTACAAGCCTCGTAACGACGACAGATATCTTGCCGCTGCCCTCCCGAGTCCCAGCATGTTCTGCGTCGTGTGTGTGCATAACCGCGTGCTTATTGCCATTCTGGCATCTGTAGTTGCATCGTATTCTCGTCCGACCCCAAAAGCAACACACAAGCACGATGTTTCCAAGTAGGTCGTGATGCCCATCCGCCTTTCGCCGTAAGGTGACCTCAAGATAAATTGATTGCTAATGACAGAAACGCTGATGCCGCAGTCCCACCTATGTGCCTTGTTGCGGTCAACCGGCTTTATCAACTTTTTCCACCAAAACTCTGGCATTCAGGCAGAACCGCCGTTAACTCCAGTCGGCAGTGGAGGCACGGGGGGACAGCACTACCGTTCCCCTCTTGATCGTCTCCATCCTCCTCGTCGACCAGCTCATCGAGGTCCTCAGGGTGGCCCAGGAACTGGGTGACCTCCTTCATCTCGTAGTGCTTCTTCCTCATCTCCTCAAAGCGGCGGTGCTTCTCCCGCTCCTCAGGCGACAGGCCTGCCTGCTCCTCGTCATCGACAACGTGCACACGACTGCCACTGCCGCTATGCTTGCGCTTATTATTGGCCAGCTCTACCTCGTCGAGCGGGATCTCGGGGACGGCCTCCTCCGGCTCGCCGAGCGACATGGCGGGAATCTCGTCCTCATTCTGGCCCTTTGCCGCCTTGCCCTTGTCGCGGACTCCGCCGGCACCGCCCGCCGCCCCGCCGACGGGCTCGTCGTCATCGCTAGGGTCCTCCGTAGGGTCGTAGTGTTTCGCGTAGGGCGTCTTGGGCTCCGTGATCTTCATGGTGCTCGTTCGCTCCTGCTCGGTCAGGTACAGGTTGGCCTCGTCCCACTTGATGCGGGGGTCAGCCTCCTCGTTGGGGTCTGCGACGGAGGGCGTGCGGGAGCTCAGACGTCGGGCGCCGCCTGGGCGGCTGCCCGCGGTCGAAGAGAGCGCCGGTGGCCTGCATTGATCTTGGTGTTCTCGATGGTGACCTCTTTCTCAGACACAGGGGGATCGGGAGATGCGCTGTTGGCGGCCTGCGGGAAGCTGCTGGTCGCGTTGGGCGAGATGGGAGGCGAGCGCTGGAAGGAGTTCTTGAGGATTCCCTTGGGCCGTTTGACGTTGGGTGGTGGTGGCGAATGAGAAACAGGGCTGGTATCTTCGACCGCTGCCATGTCTGCAAGTATCTGAAGGCGGCTTGTTGTGCGTGTTGTACAATATCTGGTAGTTTGCGGGTCGTATGACGCGAGAAGGAGAAGAGAGGTTGGGGAGGGGCGGAAGTTAACAGGTGTGGAGAGAGCAGCAGAATGACGATATTCTTGAGGTGCGGCAGCTAGGGCGAGGTTGCTTGGTACCAAGCCAGTATCTGGTGGGGCTTTTTGTATTTGGGGCCAGTTGATCAAGGTTGACTGCGGGGTTGGGGGAGGGGGGCTGCTCTACACAGGGGTTGGGTGGTGGGTAGGCTGCCGTCGAAGAGCTGCTGGGCCAGAACAAATCTTGGCTTGTGGGCTGTCAAACTGGAGTGTGTTCTCCTGGAAACAGAAAAACATGCGTTCACCTGAGTTTTCGAGATGTTTCCGCTGACACCTTGCAGGGTTCTTAGGTCAGCAGACCTGCGAGCCTGTTGCAGAGTCTCCCTCCTTTGTCTGGCGATCACGTTCTTGAGCTTTGAGCAGATGAGAAGACTCGTCAGCAGACCGCAAGGCCGTCCAACGTCCGATGACCAGGCTCGAGGTTTGACCGAATGGGCTGGATAAGCTCTCGTCGGTGTTTCAAGCACGCATGCTGATAGGCTCATCTATAGCCAGACTCAAATTACAAGATCATCTACGATACCGTTCTATCTTGCTGTGGAATATGAGTCGAATGAGAGCGCTCTTTGGGGGAGGGGGAGGAGGGGAGATGCTGATGCGGAAGTCCTGTTCACGCGCCGCCCTAGTGTTGTTGGACTGTTCCTTATCAGACCGTATCAGCGATTCTCGTTGAGGGAGGTACCGCTCAGCTCATTTTCGCCCATGTTTAGCGGCTTGGACATGATAGGGATACTTCTCATCAGCTACTATCTGATGGTCGTTGTTACTGGTTGCCCTAAGCCTTGACGGGTGATGTCCCAGATGTTTTGCATCAGTTCTTTGCGGCGGCGGTGCAGTTTGATAACCTTAGTGGCTCCGGCTGAATGGGATATCACCCCTTCCTGGCACAAGCCTGTCATCATATCACGACATTTCCACCTCTCGCGCACCGCACCACGTTGTTCTGCAGCGACTATTGAGTGCTGACAGGCACCAACCGAAGCCGATGGCCCAGTAATTGCCCAGCAGATCGTGCAGCGCCAATGCGAACTACTGCAGCTCTGACATGACCTGATGTCCTGCTCACGTGGCCCGATACTGTAGGCTGGAATCGTCTGGCGATTATGATGCGACCATGGACACTGCGACTGTTGGAAGATTGGGGGAATCTGTAGTCGACCCCCTCCCCTCTCGAAACCCTTCCATTTTCTTTTCTCTTCCTTCTTGAGTCGGATTGCTCCATACAATTTCGCTACAGTAGCCTTGTCTAAGTCACTGCAGCCTTGCCATCCCCCACCCCGTCACAACACCCAGGTCCACAGCCAGCTCCCTTAACAGCACATTTCACAGGAGCACGTAATACTTGATATATATCAGGAGCATTGCGGCTGATGCATGTGGAGATATCATCAGCTTCGGTTCATCTAAGCCATCATGGCCAATGCAGAATTTTCTTATATCCCGACACTAAGCATTGAAAGCTGAAAGTGGCCACAGCGAACTCCAATCCTTCCAAGCCTTGCGTATGGTCCCCGCCACAGATTCATTTGCATCCATTACGAAGGAGTATCAGGCATTGGTGATTGTAATTCGAAGATAACTGGAGTATAAAGGTCATGCTACCTACTCCATCAAGATCATGTACTTCACGATAGGGATCTCGTGCACAGCATGTAAGTTGCTCAGTCGCCTTCATGATGAAAAGCCAACCTTGTGAGCAGCCAGTATTATGGATTAATACATGAGATGTGGGCGTTATGATCTCAAACACAGTAACCGCAATGCTAAATCAATAATTCCTTTGATCAGGAGGCGAAGGCCCTCGTCATTATTTTGTGCTTCTTATTGTTCGTATTTGCTTAAGTAGCCAGATCTTAAACAAAACAAACTTTCCTCATAACGAGAAGCCATTGTACTCGAACAAACTCTTTACCACCCCCCAGTCTAAGCACATCGTAGTTCAATCGCTTATTTTTTTTTTAAAAAAAAAACAAGAAAAGAGCAGGATTTCCACCAGCGGTGACAACTTTGAATTATTAAACACAGATCTCAATGAGGTGATTGCCCAGATGCAGTGATGCAGGTACAAGATAAATAACTTCACATCCATTCCTGATACTCCACGGCTGCCGGAAACATTCCATCTGCTACGTGCCCCGAATGATAGCTAAGCGAATTGACAAATATAGTGTGCCCTTCAAGAGCAAAGTTCTAACTCGGATTAGGGACGCATGGACTAGTATAGAAATCAAATGGCTGGCTGAACTTCTCACTACGATTTTGCAAAGCCTCTCTGAAATTAGAAGTCGAACATGAAAATGTCGAATTCGAACGCGGCGAAGCGGTAATATCTGACGGGCTGTGTATGTGTGTGAATGAGATGCCACCGCCGTGTCAACGAATGTAGATAGCTAGGAGCATTTAGTTGGACACTCTGTCGGTGGATTGATAGAAAACCTAATAGGAATCGCGATTGCGATACCGATATTGTGGTTAAGTGACTGGTGGAGGGTTCCTACGGGATGCGGAATTGGGGGATCATGGCCCCCAACATGTATTTTTGGACCAAAGCCACGCAACCTTTGGCCCAGTTCCGGAATTACGCCCGTGCTCTCGCAGGTTCCCGGTCGTGCATCGGCATTTGTCCCCAATAAGGGATACACAAGAAGCCACGGAAACGTTAATTCTTTACCGACCGCTCAATAAGGGGTAGATTGCCATCATTCTGCTAGCACCCTCCATCTTGCGTGCCTAGGTGTCTAGAGCTTAGGTACTCAAGTGTATAGGTTTTGCAGCCACGCCTGTTCAACCTCCCAAATGCTTTTGGGCAGCAGTCTCAATCATATCAAACATTTTCAAAGAACCACGGCAATATGGACCAAGGCTTGCTCGTTTGAGTTGATCAGGCGGCTTCAGGTCACCCAACGACCATGTCTAGAGCTGCCTAGTAAAACCAAATTCACACCTGATAGATCGCTTTTGGTGTATCACAGGATTTAATAAAGGCGTATGGATGAAACTGCAGAAAGAGTGAAGCTGAAGTAATGGATGCCCAGAAGCGGAAAGGCTGACACTTAGAGGGATTCAGAAACACCCACGACCGACGCTGTGGCAAGATCCCTGCCCTAATGGGGGTCCAACTGCATGTAATCCCGACGGCTATGTCATGATCTTGCGTCTCACGAGAACCAACATGCAGATTGATGAAGCAGGATTAGCCGTGGCTCCGCTAGTTTGCATGAATTGGAACATTAGATTCCTTTGCGAACTGAAAATAAGGTTGTGATTCCACAGAGAAACTGATATGAACCTTTCACAGGGCTGCGGCTACATATCAACTATGATACATAGACTGAGCAGGCCCAGGCCCATATGGAGTTGCCGTTGTAACAACCAAACAGAATCAGTAGATCCCATACATTCACTACATTCTATGTTTCCGTCTCTCCTTCCGTGAGAATTGTCACCATGTCCTCTCGTCTGTTCTCATGCGCTGCCATTGCGGTGCTCGGGCTGGGAGCCGTGGTTGAAAGCCTCACAGAGATTCCCAGGACCCCTTTGCAAGTCCTCGAAGTTCGCCGTCCTATTGATGATACTGCGGTGGCTCAGCGTCTGCAACGAGATTGGATCATTCCCGGGATTCAGCGGCGTGATTCCGATACCAACACATACAAGACAAATGGGTCTCTCGATTTGAGCTGGAGTAACGCAGAATTGTTCAGTTTGTAAGTCCAGGCGAGCTTATATGGAGGCTGCCTCCCGATCTTGCACCTTGCCTACTAACCTCACATTTGAAGCGGAATGGTGACAGTATCATGTGTGGATTGTTATGTAAAAGGCACGGCACATGCCACCCTGGTGATCGACGGTGATTTCAACGCCACTGCAGCATTTGAACAGTTCGTCGACAATTATGGTTCCGAGATCAAGAATATCTCGACCGAAGCATGGGACACGTTCAAGACTTGGTCGGAGAACATAACAGAGGAGGCAGCCGACACGGCTGGCACTGATATAAAGAACTTCTTCACAGGTGATTGTACGTTGGTTTTCCTGACTTCCATGGCTTCACCTGGCCGAACTCCGACACCACGACTGATGTAGATATGGGTCTGACAAAATATTCTAGCCTCCAATGACACGGACATTGATTGGGACGATTATACCTTCCCGACCATTGATGTCGATTTCAACCTCAACTTGACCCAGATCCCAGAGACAACGGTCCACCTCGAATTTGATGGCTTAGAAGTATACGTAATGCTCGATGTTGCCATTAATCCCGACAAAGAGATCAAGATTCCGCTGTATCCCAAAGACTGGTACCAACCCGCCGGCATTGCAATCGGAAAAGAGGAGATAGGGATTACCTTCTCGCTTGACCTGATATTGGCTCTGGATGCCGAAGTTGACCTTTCGACCGGAGTTCATATTGCATTCGACGATGGATTGGCTATGGACATTGCCATGTTCGGCTCAGACGTGTCGACGATTGACCTGTAAGTAGAAGCCATGACCGTATCTCACTCACATCTATGCTGACCGGCCGTCAAAGCACTAATGGCACATTCGAGTTTCTGCCTGTGACCGTGAATACAACGGGCGTCGTTTTCGACGCTACCCTTCGCCTTGGTGTTACCGCCGGTCTGAACATGACCGAGGACTTGGACGTCTTCAGTATTGGGACCGGAGCCTCCGTCGAGGTCTATGCGGATCTTGCTCACTTTAGAACCAACATTACGTCAACCGATACGTCCGCGGACCTCAAGGCCAGAAGCGACACTAGTTATGCACAAGAATGCCTGTTACCTGTCATTGAGACGTACGAATTCGGTCTCGGTGCCGACGCTGGTGCATACGTGAACCTCGACAAATACACCTGGGGGCCCACCCCAAACACCAGTATCCAGGTCTTCTATACCACGCTTTACTCAGCATGCGCTGTCACTCCCACGGCATCTGTGACTGGAAATGCTAGTACGACTTCCATCTCGGGGGCGAAGAGGACCGAACCAGCCCTGCTCAACAATCGTGCCGACACCAGCCTTACCTTGGGTTCTGCTACATCTGTGTACACTGTGACCAACGTGATTTGCGAGTCGTCAACCAGAAACTGCCCGGCCTCGCTCCAGAGCACAGTGCAGACCGTCAAGACTTCGACTTACTACAGCTCGGTGCTCAGCGGCTCAAACGTGACATTCCCCGCCACCACTGGGGCGGTGACATCGACATCCACGTTCGGGTCTACAAAGAACCAGATCAAAGCATCTAGTGGCAGTCCAAAGTCGTACATCCCGCCGACGTCGTCAGTGAGCGCCAGTACTAGCGCTACCGATGCCGTGCAAAGCGCAGTCAATGCCGCGAAGGATGATTACAATGGTTTGTCAGAGTCGAACAAGAAGCTTGTGATCGGTTTGTGCGCAGGTATTGGCGGCGCACTGCTTGTTGGAATTTGTGCTCTGGTCACGTAAGTCCTTAACCCAATCAGATAATCATGAATACTTTCATCGCTGACAAGATTTCACACAATAGATGTTGTCTGCGGCGTCGTAGGGCGTCTGATGTGTATGGCGCGCATGAAGTCTCGCGGCCATTCCTTGGCGGGATGTCACACCAGAAGCCCAAGTGGGACAAGCCTGCTACTAACATCACTGTATCTCATCGAGACGTGAACGGGTCTGGTCAAGCATTATAGGAGATGATGTTGCTTCTGGTGATTTCTCTTCCTCAGTTTCTATTTTCGTTTCTTTCTCTGCCGTTGGCACCTGTGCGGACCTTTTGAAGAACGTCGGGTGGGCTCGCTATGATTATTGTGGAAGGATCTTGATTCAGGTGCACTATTAAAGAAAGAAGAGGAAGAAAGGAGCCAGTCCTGGCTGAGGCTATCTGCAGAATCGGCCTGGGCAGGTGCCTGCCAGCCACGCCCGGGCAAGGGAGTCACAAGCTCTCGCACAATTATCGATACCGCAGATTATGGTTCTGTTCTTGCAAATCACATTATCTGCTTAGTTTCTTTGTACTCTCTGAAATTATCAATCAACTTTCATTTCCATCCGATATCTATGGTTTTCTAGTTGCGGTGTTGTGGGAGAGCGGAGTAGTAGATTCCCTGACCCTAAGGCGTCTCTTCCCCAGAAATTACCGCCGAGTTTGAGATCAATACTCCCGGCCTCCTCGTTCTTTTTTTTGTATTTTTTTTTCTTGATTCGTCTATTGATTCTGGGCACTTTGTTCTTCGCCCTCTCTACTTCATGTCTGAAAAGCTGCTTGTTTCACCTCAGCAACAGCAGGCGCTGTGCCCAACTCTGCTCCTTTCCCAATCCGGTTAGGCTGCAGACCCCCCCTCACGCAACACCAGGCGCGTTGATCCTTATCCACTACCAACAACAACCAACCATACCAGATCCTAGCAAGCATACACGTCTCACCCTTTTCGAGTAAGACAAGTGCCACCTCTTCCCTCAATCCTTCTATCAAGTTCAGATGCTGACAAGACGGGCAAAGACATCCTGTTTTAAGACCTCCCGACCCCTGAACCTGCCTAGGAAACATAAACGGCACGACAAGTTGCGTGCTCTGGGAAATATTTGTCACTTTCCGGGGACATCTCACGGCGCGTCGCCGTTGTCCCCACCGCGGCGCTAGGACATCGACTGAGGGCCAACCAGGGCAACAGGCTCCTTGGTATCAACATGTGTAAAGAGTCTTGTGCCTGTTGCTCGACGCTAGCTTCTACTTAGACGGCCTTTACGGGAGACTCGGAGAACTGAGAGGGCCGTTGGTAGTCTTTCGGCGCCTGATGACACTACGAGATACTGCCTACGAACAAGTTTCAACGTCACCCGTTTACTACACCAATCTTGTGCTACCCGAGTGCTTGATTCGACGAAGCCCGCCTACTTCGTCTGAGATATCTTCAACCGCGAGTGGCCTAGTTCCGACCTGTCCCCGCACCAGTAACAGCACCACTTGTCCTCCGACTCGGATAGGCTCATTTTCTGCCGTGTGATTTAAGCTTTCACATTGGCTAAGTCGTCAGTACGGCAATCGGACGGCGAAAGCAGCAAATACCAGCGGTGGAATAGCATCGGCGCAATCTGTGGCTTTGGTTTTTGAAACGGGCCTCGCGAGCCCAACAAAAGCCAGGCAACAGATGCAAGGATGTCTGGCTCAGTGGCTTCTCGTTTAAAAGGCAACACCAAGGTCTTCACGAGGATCCTTGAACATTCCACGGACAGCAGCTTGAAGAAGGAGCCTGTGACTATGTCTCTAGAAAGCGTCAGTGCAGATGACAAAGCGGAACCTTCAAAAGCTGTGACACACAGATACCCGCGGTCCTACGAGATATCGTACCAGAAGAGGAAGAGGGTACGGAGCGCAACCAGTAGTGACAGTGACCAGGAGGATGAAGACTCGATAAACGATCTACCTACCGGTCGCTTAGAGAACGCCGGGAACGTCTCTATCGAGAGAGACAATCGGCTTCGGCAAGGGCTCTCTGAGGAGGCATCCAAGGTTTCATCCTCAGCTCTTTGGCACACTATCCGTGAGAGATCTGATGTCTGGAAGACTATTAAGCCCTTCTGGAAGCCGAGCTGGGAGAAAAAGTGCGGCGATTCGAAGCCTAAAGAGAAAGAAGCTCTCTTTCAGGCACTCTCGCTGCCGAGGAAGAACAACGTGGATCCAATATGGCTCGGCGGTGTCGAGAGGAGGAAACTACGCATTTACAAGGTAGTCATGGGCCTGATACTGCAAGTCGTGGGATCCAGAGGTCTCTGTGACATGTGTACGAGGCGCCAGCCAGAGAGTCAGAGGAATTGTATGATCCTTCCTCCGGAGGCGGCAGACATGCATGAGCTCCAGGAGATTATCAGCCGGCAGTGCACCAACTGCTACTTGGACCCCAATCTGGACAAGTGTCAGTTCTCTGCTACAGGAGAGCAGACACCAGTGCCATTGCCGCCTACCGGCCTGGTTGCACCTTTCAAGGCTCCTCCATCGAAGAACGAGAGGCACTTCGCCGCTGCCAAGCCTGTTTCCCAGACCCCTGTGCCATTACCGATCATACCCACAGCTGCAGCACCTCCCGCTCGATCGGTGCCGCGTCGGACTGGCCAGTCACAGATCGAGCCTGTGGACGTTGGACCTCGTGCTGAAGACGTTGAGATTGGGTACGAGCATGCCTCAGTCCCAAGCACGGATGGTGTCGCTGGCAGTGGTGTTGGCCATGATTGCGAATCCGCTGATAGTCGCATCGACGTCGACAAGGCCGTCCACGGATCAGACTTGAGCTTGATGCGCCTCAGCACCGCTTCTCCAGCAGCTCATTCATACGACGAATCCGGTCACAATTTTCTGAGTTCTCACAGCTCAAACACGGTGGCTCGTTCTGGACGCCATACAAGCTCCAGCATCCTCGCCCAAATCTTCAAAATTCTCGGTGAGGTCAAGCAGCTCCCAGATGCGCAGCAGGAAGACCTCTGCCAGCAGATTTCTCAGGCGTTGGATATCATTCGCGCGTCATCAGGAAGCGTCGCGATGGCCCTCCCATGTCATCAGCAAACCATCCCTGCGGCTGATCATTGGGAGCTTGCACCAGGCCATCTAGTCCGACAAGGCTCGGCTCTTGCTGGTGGCATTTTGCCGTCGGTCGCATTCTCCACCTACCTCCTCCGACGGGAGGTGGTCACTTTGACCAGGCACAGCACATCGGGAGGGGACATAAAGTCCTCAATAAACATTTACCGCCATCACTGTGTGTGAGGATGTGCGAGTCAAAGGTGGAGTGGGATTGCCGAGCCTCAGTGCTGCAAGGCGTTATCAAAAGTGCAGCAGCCAGGATTAATTGCCAAAATCGGACAGGGTGGAGTGGTGCTTGTTACTTCAGGCCTGGAGTGCACATTCACGAACACTACACGTGACGAAGCAAAAATTCAATTTTGGTGGACGAGGACGGATTAGAAGTGCCAAACTTTCACGGGAGTTGATGCAGGATGAGTGTGAGGAGGACGTCGTTTGGACTCGCTCGCTTAGCCGAGAGAGACGATATCGAGCAGTAGCAGGAACATGGAGACCATGGGCTAGAGAATACCACCTTGTATACCCTTGAGAATATAGGAGAGTCATAGATCACAGTCTGCTTCACAAGACAGGCTTGCTGGCGCCGATGTCACGATGTCCTCAACTTGCTCTCTTTTGTGAACCCAATGCTCTGCATCTCTGATTTGCCCTGCTGGAAAGACCATTGATGGCTGTTCACGGGCAATACACGTTAGCTAAGACGGCCCCCCGGAATCCACAATGGTTTTGTTCCATTGCTTGTTGTAAATGCGCCGTCCCACTTGCGTCCCATTTTCCAGCACCTGAGACCTCGTCTGTTGTCTTTGGCGATCCTTGCATGAACTATCAACTATTGGAATATCGCCGTCAATCTAAGAAACTTTGCCTGGTGGAAGAGCGCCAAAATCGAAGTGCCTAGTCCTCGAGTATTCACGAACGTCTTGTGAGACCTGGCATCCCTGGCCAGGGTCCCAAAGCCTGGACTTCGCCTACGAATTTAGGTTTGACGGAAGTGGGTAGACCTCGGCTCGAACTTCTTCAATGCAACAGTGGAGGTATGGGCGAGAGATCTCAGAGAGTGTCTGGTGCCAAGGGAACCTATTCTTCCATCTCGTATTCCATTTGTGTGGCTCAGGTCATCCTTGTCCCCTGTTGTAGAGCGTCGGATCAATGCCATTCGCACGAATCATAGCAATTCTACAGACAATGCGAATTAAGCATAGATTTAGACATATGGAGCACCTAGAAGGCGGCGTACGCTAGGCCGACCCCCAATTAATTACCTGACGTCTACCGAACTGCTTGGCACACTTGTTTATGTGTGATTATGGCATGTTTGACGGTATTAGTTGTTTCAGGGCTGGCGCAGCCTCAAGCTTGCGGACCGAGTCATACCCAGGTGGCTACCAGTCCCTTGGTGTCTTCCACCTCGCGTTTCCTGACGGTAATGACGAGATAGCAATGCCTCATGCGGTGCCCACGGGAGCGGAAAATTTGTGCTGCTAGTGGATAGAACTCAGGAGGACTATTTTCATATATAAATCAAAAGGACGACCTACGCTTGTAGAAGCATGCCTTGAATTTTCAAGACACAGTTTCGCCTTTCTTGTCATTTTTTGTCATTCACTTCTTTCTGGTGCGTCTCGCAACCCACACTCTTTATCTTCTCTTACCATAATCCTACGGATATGTTCTCGACTCTCCTTCTCGCAGCCCTGCTGCCCCTGATACAGGCTGCACCAGCGCCTGCTGTGACGCCGGCCGCTCACTTGGAAGACAGGGCCAGCAAATCTTGCACCTTCACGGACGCTGCCGCAGTCTCGAAGTCCAAGGCGTCTTGTGCCACGATTACTCTCAACAACATTGCGGTGCCTTCTGGCACCACGCTTGATCTTACCAAGCTGAACTCTGGGACCAAGGTAAACAGACAGGACATTTCCATTGATGTCTTCGAAGCATTCTGAACTCACACCACTTCACACCGCAGGTCATCTTCGAAGGCACCACCTCCTTTGGCTATAAGGAGTGGGAGGGCCCGCTCATCTCGGTTTCCGGCACGGACATCGAAGTGACTGGTGCCTCTGGACATGTTATCGACGGCAACGGTGCAGCGTGGGTAAGTGACATCCTCAGACTCAAGCCTTTTTAGGGGGGAGGGGGATGTGCGATACTGACCGCAAATCTTCTAAAGTGGGACGGTGAAGGCAGCAACGGTGGCAAGACCAAGCCGAAGATGTTCTATGCCCATTCCCTGAAGCAATCCACCATCAGCAACCTGAAGGTCAAGAACACCCCAGTTCAGTTCATGAGCATCAACTCAGCCACCGATCTCAACGTCATTGACGTGACCATGGACAACTCGGCGGGTGCCAGCAAGGGCCACAACACCGACGCCTTCGACGTTGGCTCCTCCGAGAACATTTACATCTCGGGAGCTGTCGTGAACAACCAGGACGATTGCTTGGCCATCAACTCAGGCACCAACATCACCTTCACAGGCGGATCCTGCACCGGCGGCCACGGTCTGTCCATCGGCTCCGTGGGCGGCCGCTCTGACAACACTGTCAAGACCGTCTCCATCACCAACTCCAAGATCATCAACTCGGAAAACGGCGTACGCATCAAGACCGTCTATGATGCGACTGGCTCCGTGTCTGATGTGACATACTCCGGAATCACGCTGAGCGGCATCACGAAATACGGCATCGTCATCGAGCAGGATTACGAGAACGGCAGCCCGACCGGAACCCCTACGACCGGCGTGCCCATCACCGACCTCACTGTGTCTAAGGTCACTGGTTCCGTCTCTTCGTCTGCTACTGATGTGTACATTCTCTGCGGGAAGGGATCTTGCTCCAGCTGGAAGTGGTCAGGCAACAGCGTCACCGGTGGAAAGAAGAGCTCGAGCTGCTCCAACATCCCAAGTGGCGCTTCCTGCTGATTAACCAAACGACTCCAATGCTGGAGGGCAGTGGCACAAAACACGTGGATAGTTGGTGGCATCCGAAACATGATGCTACGGCTGACACGCTTCTATTCTTCATGTCTATATTCTAAATACTAAAAAATAAAAATAAAAGCGCTAGAGTTTTCGCCCAGATGCTCACTACCAAGCGATGTGCATAATTCCTCACCTTGTGTTGTGTGGCAGTTCCAGGATCTCGTGTACCAGCAGTTGACCTAAGATCTCAAGTCGGCCTTGGAGTTAAGGCGGTTCAAAGGTCATATATGGAGCTGGAAGAAGGAGACTCGGGCGCTGCACCTTCAGTCTCAGCAACATTCTGGGTCGAGCACGCTGGCTCCTGGCCAGTTGAGATTGCCGCAAATGGTCAGCCAGGAAGCATCTGAGAAGCTGAAAGTATCACCATAGTGCAGCCTGTCACAGATTATTGACTAGATAAAGAGATGAGAACAGATCCATTTCATATCGAGGAGCTACCATTAATAAAATTATTTCAGTAGAAGCAAATGGATAGTCATGATTTCTCATTACTTTGAACAAGCACATAGAGCACCCTCATTTTAGGGTACTATTGAATCATAATATTTGCCTTTGTTGAGACTGATTGTCATGAATTTTTAAGAGATTCATTGATTTGGGCTCGTCGTCTTGCTTACTTTCATACAGCCTTGTCCTAGCCTTGCCATGGTGAGGGGGTCGAGCAGGGATAAAACCCAACCCTTGCATATCCCTGTCAAAAGTTTCCGCTGACCGCTAAAATTCCAAACGGCAGAATTCTCGACTTGGACTGCCCCCCCCCCCCAAAACGGTTCCCGCGCTCTCTTGGTGCACATCTCTCTGTCCCTCATCTGCATACGAAGAGACACCAGAACCAAACAAATATGGCTGGCACAACATTCAAGAAGCGATCGCGCGACGACGCGCCAAAGTCCAAAACCTCCCGGCCGACCAAAAAGCAAAAGAAACAGGCGGCCTACCACAGCGAGAGCGAGAGCGCATCCGAGCCCGACAATGATGGGGATTTCCAGGCCGTGAACCTGCTCGACTCGGACGAGGATGACATCCACAACGCACCTGTCGACGACGGTGCAGATACAGACCTGGCCTCTGATGCATCAAGCTCGGAGTCCGAGGCAGAGCGGGCGCTACAGCGTGCGCAGAAGAACAAGAAAACCGCCGTCTCGATAGCCAAGAACGCACCTGAGAGCAGGCTCGCCAGGGACGCGCCCGCCTCCGCCTCCGAGGACTCGAACGGCGCGGGCTCCTCGGCGGATGAGGACGACGAGGACGATGAGTACTCGGACCTCGATCTTGGAACCGGCGACGAGAGTGGCAGGACCGGCGGCAAGCGCACCACCAAATCTAAGCGCAGCGACCCGACCGCCTTCGCGACGTCTATGTCCAAGATCCTCTCGACGAAGCTCTCGTCTGCCAGGCGCGCGGACCCCGTGCTGGCCCGCAGCGCGGCAGCGCACGAGGCGAGCCGGCAGGCGGTGGACACCGCGCTGGAGACGAAGGCGAGGAAGAAGATGCGGGAACAGAAGAGGCTAGCCATGGAGAAGGGGCGGGTGCGGGATGTTCTCGTTGCCACCAACGGGACTTTCAGCAATATCAACCCTGTCACGGGGGGAGGTCATGGCGGATGCGGACGGTGAGACCACCGCGGAAGTGCTGGAGACGGAACGGAGGCTGCGGAAGGTCGCGCAGAGGGGTGTGGTGCAGCTCTTCAATGCGTTCAGGACGGCACAGGTCAAGGCTGCCGAGGCGGAGAGGGTCTCGCGAAAGGAAGGGGTGATTGGCGTGGATCGGAAGAAGGAGAAGGTCACAGAGATGAGCAAGAAGGGCTTCCTGGACCTGATCGCCTCGGGCGGAGGCGGGCTGAAGAAGGGGCCTCTTGAAGAGGCTTGACCAGGCTTGCAGAGTATACTGGCAGGGGTGAGATCTCGAAAAAGGACATTGCATTTGACAGGGCGTCTTGTGATTGATTAGGATTCTCAAATTGAGGAGCGATGTGTCTCCCGCTTATTCCATCGGGGCTGGATGGCAGCAATGGCCATCGTTGTACATATAAATACAATGCCGCGCCTTTCCCTTGCCACAGGCAACGAGGCAATCGTTCTATGCCATCCAAATCTGCGATTATGCCTCGTCTCTGGACTCCCTAAGCAGCACGATCTCCATCTTACTATTCATTCACCCTAATGTGACCGAGATCATGTGCCTCCATGTGCAACTGCGTACCAGATCGTATTGTCATCACTCGGCCGGCACTTCACTTTGTCATGACTTGAAGTCGCTCGCCTGTAGGTTCCTCGTCATGGACGGCAGCTTCACCACCAGACCATCTAGCTCCGGGGTCATGATGATCTGGCAGCCCAGCCTGCTGGTCTCCGTCAGACCAAATGCGAGATCCAGCATGTCGTTCTCGTCATCGTCGGGTTCGGGGATCTTCTCGTAGTATTTCTCGTCTTGGACGATTACATGGCACGTTGAACATGCGCAGGACCCGCCGCAAGCACCTAAAGGGAACAGGACATGTCAACGTCTCGTCACAGTCACTTCCACGGGTGTACGGTCTGAAGCGGCAGTAGAGAAAGGATTCCTGCCGTACCTTCCATCTCTAGGTCGTGCGCCTGGGCTATGTCCAGCAGGTTGTCCCCCTTCGACACAGCGACCCTAGTCTCCAGCCCGTCCTTGTCGATGAACGTCACGTAGAGCTCTTCGCCTGGCTTGGGCGGATCGACGTGCCCATGCCGCCTTACTGCGCTCGAGGAGAACGGTCGCGAGTTGTAGGCTAGGCTGAGCTGGTGTATCCGGCCGGGCGTGCGGTGATTTCGGGGTATTGCGCCTGGCCGAGGAAGTATTATGCGGGACGACTTGTTGCTGAATGACTGAGGGAGTGTAGAGCTTGACGCTGCCTGCACACGCACGAGCGAGCGTGCAAACGCCCTTAAGGTCACCATGTTGGGCGAGAGGTTGTGTGCAAGAAAGAGGGGGAGGGGGGAGGGAGAGGGCGGGAGCGGCGGCGGAGGGAGGACCAAGTCGGCTTTATGCTGAGGGCTCAGTGGGCACAGGTCCTGGCCAGGCGAGCAGACTGCGAATTCGAGGCTGTTCAGCAACCCGACCAGATGGTAACCAATGGTCGTCGAGTGCGCTGGCAAGTCAATGCACGTTGGTCGCAGGCGTGCAGGCAGGATGCTGAAGCTATCTCCAGAAGGGCAAAAGAGAGACAGAGAAAAACACGGAAGAAATTCCGAGACCAAGCGGACCCTGCTCTGACGTCCTTGTGTAACCCAATACCAACAGGCCGGATCGTCAGCAGAATTCTGATTCTTTTCGGTGCTTATCGATAAAAAAAAGATAAAAAAAAAAGATAACGGGCTTAGGTAAGCGAACCTAGCAGCTCCCCCGCCTCAGTAACAATCCTGGTTTGTTTGGCTGGGCTGGGCTTGACTTGACATTTGGGGAATGATTTCATGCGACTTTCTTCATGCAAGCCAAAGAACGTGCCAGCACATGACTGATACACACACCACAAGAAGCTTTGTACACCATACACAGGGCAATACAAGCCATACTGGGGAAGCACACAGGATTTTTTATATCCACTGGTCCCGCCCCTTGGGCAGCATCGAAGCTGCTGGCAGCATAAATCAGCCCATCCTGTCCATCCACCCATGACGCTTCGCAGCCAGGAGAAATTGAACATCTGAAAGACTCGACAACAGACTCCATCACTGCACACATCCAGAGATGGCGAACAACCACAGACAAGGGGTCAACCCTCTCCGCCCTTACTATGTCCCTCCTACGATCGGCGAATCCAACATCGAACCGTCCAACATCCCCGGTCCCAACGCCTTCTCCCGCTCAGCAAATGGCTCCTCGCCCTCCGCCAAGTACGCGTCAAAGGCACGCGACATGTTTTCGGATCTTGATTACAAGGACTACATCTCTGAACCATCACCTTCGGTCGTTGGAAACATCAAGGAGGTGATCAACGAGCTCATGTGGAAATACACCACCGTGTTCCTGGCGCAGCCCTTCGACGCTGCCAAGTTGATCCTGCAGGTGCGGACCCAGGACGACGTTGGTGCCATGGGAACCTCGCCCAGCCTGCCGGCCTCGCCGGTGGTCTCCAGGCAGTCGAGCTTCAAGGCATCTTCATACGGCGAGGTATGTAATGAACCCAGGAAAGCAGGCCGCGGCAGGGCACGAGAAATTTTGCGCATGACGCGGCGGGCTGACTGAAAACACAGCTCTCGGATTCAGAAGGCGACGAGCCGGCGTACTTCACCTCGACTGTTCCCCATACACCCTCACCAGCACGTACACGGAGGAGACGATCCATAACACCGCCACCAGAAACACCAAAGACCGCGAAGAAGACCACCCTGCCGCCCCACATGCTCAACATCCGCCGGCCCGACTCGATTACAGAGGTCATGTCGCAGTTGTGGCAGAACGAGGGAGCATGGGGCGTGTGCAAGGGGACAAATGCTACCTTCGTCTACAAGGTGTTACAGTCGCTCCTGGAAGGCTGGTCAAGGAGTCTGCTGTGCGCACTCCTCGACGTGCCGGATCTCGGCCTCAAGACGGATATGGACCGCCTGGTGGATATTGCATCCCCTTACCCCTGGGCCTCTCTGTGTGTCGCGGCCGCAGCTGCCGTGATCACAAACCTCATCCTTTCTCCGCTGGACCTCGTCCGTACAAGGTGAGTCTCGGAAAAGTGCCGATGCTGATGAGCAGCTGTAGCTGACGACGCCCTGTTAGGTCCATAATAACATCAACATCACGGGGTCCGCGGCGGACACTAGGCATACTACGCTCTTTACCTTCGTACATGTGTCCGTCAAGCCTTGTGCTTCCTACTGCCCTCCACGCCTTCACCCAGCCCATCCTCCGTCTGTCGACACCCTTAGTTCTGCGGACCAAGTTTATGATTGATAGTGAGGTGTCACCGACGACCTTCTCGCTCGCAAAGTTCTGCTCCTCAACAGTCGCTCTTTTCGTCAACCTCCCGCTGGAGACGGTGCTTCGTCGGGGTCAGGTCGCCGTGCTGAGCTCGCCACAGTATGTCCGCGCCATCGAGGGAGGCGGCAGCTCCGTCAAGAGCAGCCGGGGCAGCGAGGATAAGGGAGCCGCGACAGCTTCGCTTGAGACGATCGTAACGCCAGGGAAATACGACGGCGTATTCGGCACCATGTATACGATCGTCAACGAGGAAGGATCCAGAGCTGTCCCGCCGACACCTGCAGCGAGGACACGGGCTGCCTCTAAGAAGGGCAAGCCGCGGGTTGCCGAGACCGTATACCGACGGGGTCAGGGCGTCGAGGGACTGTGGAGGGGATGGAAGGTCAACTGGTGGGGATTGGTTGGGCTGTGGGCAGCTGCGAATGTGGGAGGCGGAGGAGACGGGGAGTTCTGATCGGGTCTGCTTGGGCTCCGCTCGTGCGAAGACTGTGAACGAGACTCTGGTCCTCACATTCACGCAGAAAGAACAACAAAGAGGGTGTGGCAGAAGCAAGCGGGTTTCCAATGGTTAAATTGCTCTCTACTCATGAATGACGGTATGATATCCCCGCTTCGATCGTTGTATTATGTATATTTGGAAGCGCCAAATTTCGAGGGTAGATTTGATTCAGAAAGGGGGTAACTAGCAGTGTCTGGTTAAGATCACTGCTAGCACACTTTCAATGAAGTTTCTTTTCCAGGCCGCCACAAAACATATTCCTTGCTTAGCAGTGTGACTCGATGAGATGATGACTTGGTTATCTTGATATCCTCGAAGAAGTGTTCAAGGCCACGATTGATGGATGTGCCTGTTTACTTGGGCAAATATCGGTCGGTACCATGGTAATAATTTGACAAGGGCTTGAAAGAGCCGCCTTCAGCATGAGAATTGAAGCTATTTACACGCGCAAGAAAGGTATCGTGGACCTAAAGATGCCGATAGTGATTGAAAGAACTTGTGTGTCAAGTGCAGTATTCATCATCCCTTCATATATCCCATAGCCACCCTGAACGGATAGCCGCACAAGTCCATACTCTCCCACTCTTCTCTTTTGCTCTCTCTCTCTCTCTCTCTCTCTCTCTTTCTCAGAGACACTGCGCATAGTACGCATTTTCTGTAGTGCAGGTCCCACTCGCGCAGACCGTCGGCCCCGTCCAGCCACTGCCACCGCACTGTCCATACAGGCTCTGCCCGCTGGTGGCCGCCGCCGAGGTCGCCGACGTGGTCACAGCAGGCGTGCTGGTGGTGACCAGTGTGGTGGAGGTGCTGGCGACGGAGCTCGAGGAGGTGCTGGTCGCGGTCGAGCTGGCGGCGGTCGTGGTGGCGGACGTGCTCGCGACCGAGGACGCGCTGGTGCTGGCGGCGCCGGGGGTGATGGCGGAGCTGGTGACGGTGGCGGTCGAGCTAGTCTGCTCTACGGAGCTGGGGAAGCCGCTGTACAGCGTTGGGCCCGGGATGGTGTAGTTCTCGGAGGTAACGTAGATGTCGTAGCTGGGAAGATTTTGGCTTTAGCATTAGCCTGAAGGCTTCCTTCAAGGCATCTTTTTCTTTCTTCTTCTTCTTCGGAGTATAGATGCATGGTTCACTAGGTGGTGGAAGAGGGAAAGGGAAAACAATCAGTCGTTTCAACATACAGGATACCAGGGTCCGTCTCATGATAGAGGTCCGTTCCGTATGTCCCGCTCGGCAGCAGGGTGCCCGTCCCCGAGATGGCCAGGTTGAAGCACTGCGGGTAGTTCTGGGCCCCGTCCTCGGACTCGGCGCTGTGCAGGGCGATGATCTCGGTTCGCAGGACGTAGTTTCCAGGGAGAAGCTCCTCGGGGATCTGCACGAGCCAGGTGCTGTTGTTGTTGATGAAGACGTCGTCGCCCCAGATGCCCGGGTCCGAGCCGTTGAGGTAACCCACCTGGTCGATCTTGAAGAACTCGAGAGTCGTCTTGTCGACCTGGGGTCAAGGTCAGCAGGAGTCAGTGCGAGGGTCAGATTGAGGCCCCTACAGTTTCACAGTCGCCGTTGCAGGCAGCTAGATAATCAAGCATCGGGCCTTTGTGGCTGTCGGGCCAGGGAATCGCCCATTGGATCGAGATGGATTGGCCAGCGACTACGGTTGCGTGTCCACCCGCAGGAGTAGCATTCTTGTGGCTAAATGCATCACCATATTAATTAATTACTTTTTCTTGGCAGATAGGGTATTGAAGGAGGAGAGCCGCCGAGGAGGCCTTGTATAAAGCGACGTGCAGTCCCCCTCCCTGGAGAAAGACTGAGGACAAGAACTGTTCCATGTTGGAAAACTGACCAGATGATATCTCCAGTCTGGTAGGCGTCCGGAGCAACAAAGCCATTATCAGTGTCGTCAGCTGTCCAGCCCACCACGATGGGAGGGTCCGTCAGGTATGGGTCGACAGTAGGGTCATAGCCTTGCCACCATACTCCGTCTATGACGAGGTTGTTCACATGGGCTATCAAGTGTTCTGTCAGTGCGTTGCTCATGCCTCGCGGTGGGCGTGGCGGTGCTTGGAACCTACAGTGGGCTATGACGGTCGTGGTGGTGGCGAGGGCACCGAGTATGGACCGCGAGAGGATAGCCATGATGGATTCGACCGAATGGAGACGACTGGCCGCCGATGACGATCCTGTTCAGTCAACAACGAGGCGGGACAGGGAAACAAGACCTTGGGTATTAGGAAAGCGGATCACAGCTGTCCGGTGGGATGGTCCTGTGCTGCCCAGGTTTTCGTCTAGAACCAAGCACAGGAATGACTTGAAGAAGGAAATAGAATCACAACTTTATATTCTATATACGGTAGGCAGCTTGGCTCAGACGTGACACCTACCGTATTCGGTCTCTGTACCTATCCCCCAGGAGGCCCGTTCCTGAGCAGGAAGTCTTCCATCAATGAGATGGCGCCAGGGATGCCTTCAGATCCGACCAGATGCTGCAATTGCTTTTTTTCCCCCTTCTCTTTTTTTTTGTAAAAGGCCGGCTAGATTTTCCACCCTAGGACCCACGTGCGATGTCTCGACCTCTTTTGCGACATGGCCGCGCGTGCCCAGGCCGCCCCGAGGTGGTCCTAGCTTCCAATCCTAGAGGGGGGCTCGAATGGGACCTCGAAGAGGGCCAGCCTGGAAGCATCACTTGCCCATCCCGGGACCTGCGGAACGTGGTCGTCCTGCCGTCGTTTCGACATGTCTCACAAGGAACCATTGGGGCGCCGCAACAGGTCGGCTGTGGCCCGACAAGCACACTGACTTCTCGGCTTCAGAGGGAGCCATACTAGTCCACGCCAGGGGCCCCAAGGCATCATTGGCCTGCGCGGGCCCGGTGAGGAGTTCTGATCCTTGCATGGGCGTGGTGGAGTGACATTCACACTCGTCGTCAGCCTCTTGATGCCAGATGCGGTAAGTTCGGGCCCCAATCTTCCATGCCAAGACCTGGGGATGCATGGGGCGAGGGGAGTCGAGGCTGGTATTTGGCCAATACGACGAGCCATCGGCAGCAGGAGAATTGGGCCCTAGTGTGATCACGACGGCGCGACGGGGGCGACCGAATGTTGCCCTGCCATGGGATGGATTTGTTTCCCGGTAGAGATGGTACCATAGTACGTATGGTCGAGACAGAAGAACCGGGATCCCATCACCTGAGCGCGCGTAGGAGCTGGCCTAGCCTCGTGAGGCGGCACGCAATCAACTGCTCCGAAGAATGGACAGCTCGAAAATCCCGGTTGAGGATCGCTGATGGCCTGCAGAAGAAAATGCCCGTCGGTACCAGGGTGTGTTGGGAACCATGTCGCACAACTTTGTTTCGACGTCTTTCGTGGTTGAGCTCCGTCAGGCGGACCTAAAGAACTCGGACATGCCTTTTCAAGTTCCTCCGCCAATGGCTCGCCTGAAGTAAATTAAGTCTCACCCCTGAACTTGAGATCTTGACGCCCTCATAGGCTGAGCAGTTTTCGTGTCTTGCTTTTGAAAAGAAAAAAAAAAGAAAAGTCCAGGGAAAAGCATATTAGCGGTAGCACGTCCGCTCGACCGACGTAGATCAAGAAGAATATTTGCTGCCGCCGCCATTCAATATACATTAGAAGCGCTGAATTTCGAGGGTAAATCTAATTCACAAAAAGGTGACTAGCTTCTTTAGGCTTAGCTGTACTCGCTGCTAAACCACGGCCCTCTCGTAACCATTGTGACATTCCCAAGCATTTGCATCCTCCACTGGATCGGTCAACCACACTGGCATTTCTACATCAGCATCACAGAGGACCCTTTATTGACCTATCTCTGACACAACACTCTAAAACGCCCACCTCGCTATCTGTGGCGTCTATCTGTGACCCATGATGGCGCAGAAAGTGCTCTTCGTATTCTCGACTATTTAGCCAGATATCCTTTCTCGTCTAGCAGCCAGCCTCACAAGAAGATAACCGGGAATGCGTAGAACCCAGCCGACCCGGCAGTCCGGTATGAATATCACTGCCACTAGGATGGCGCGAAGAGAATGTGTCGATATGCTCCTATTGGCGAGCGTATAAGCACAACCTGTAAATTAGGCTGCGAGTAGTATGCGAAGATCGTCCTCTTGATAAATAGGCATTGGCAGACTAGCGGTGTTCAAGACTTTAGCAATAACCTCCTAAGATATCATAACTATAAGCTAGTAACGGTTCTAATTTTAGATCCAAATTCGTCGCTAATAGAAGATTGATTCTTGTCCTAATAACGTTGAGAAATAGGTTGAGAAGTTGTTTTCCTGCTCAGCACAATTTTCAGAAAATTGCTGCTATCTTGGGTAGCGATTTCAATCTCAATCAAGTGTATAGTGCTACAGCTAACAAGAGCGCAAATATACCCTTTCATAGGTAATATGCAACGTATCACTGGATGCCATCGATACTATATTTAGCTAGGACGATAAGCCAATATTGTTAGCTTCCTCACCTTTGCAAGAAATAGCTTTCTTCCCATGTTGCCTAGAAAAATATGCCTCCGACTGCTGGGCATATGCGAAACGATCAGGCCAAGCTTCACTGCCAGAAGTATGGCCATCTATCTGCTACAGAAGTTTCTCGAGCGCCTTAAGTATCTAAAATTTTAGGGTTTGGGGCAATAAATACTCTATCATCTACAGGCAAAAATTATGCATGATAATGCGCAATTGCAACCTTTCTTGAAATAGTTTTTAGATTAAACCTGATGCTATGCTTTCAGCTTTCCCAACGACCGCGCCGAGATTAAAAATTGACTTCAGCTTCAATCCGTCTATTAATAATGCATCTAAATCACCTAAGATCACTTTAAATCACCCAACATCCAGCCCCTTTTTCAATCATGCATCTTCTCTACTCCTCGTCCTCGGCTGCGGCCTTCTCGACCAAGTAATACCGGTCGTGACCTGTCTCGGAGCTGTGGTCGTGCTCAATAGCCACCTTGTTGAGAGACAACAGCGCGTTCTCGAGGATGGTGTCCTTCTTATGCCTATCCTTCCTGCCGAGGTCGTTGAGCCACTGGATCTTGTTGAGGATGTAGTACGTGATAGCAATGAAGATAGTGACACCAATAGAATACGCCCAGACGAGCACGACAGTGACAATATCTGTCCAGCCGTTGCTGCTGTTCTCGAAGGAGTCGCTCGGGTGCGTGTACATGACACCACCACCGCTGCCAGACAGCCAGCCGAAGAGACAGAAGATGGTCGCCAGAGCGTCAACCACGAAAATGGCGCCCACGAGCTGCCACGAGGGCCAGGTCTTGCCGCCACGGGTGACGAAGATGAGCCAGTTCTCCGTGAGTGCGATCTCGAGGAAGAGAACCTCCTGGATAGATCCGAAGTTCTGGATGATACCGCCGTTGGTGAGAAACATGGTGCCGCGCACAATCCAGGTGGCGATGGCGAGCTCGAACCCGAGGATCACGCTGATGACCCAGATCTTGCTGAGCTGCCATTCGACGGGTCTCGGCTCGACGTGGGCATTGTCGTAAGCAACGGCGACAGTGGCCAAGTCTGCAAAGAGGGCGATGAAGACAATCAGGTCGGGGCGGACGGTCTCGTTCAGGATAATCATGGACGTGGTAAGGTAGATCTCGAGATGGAGACACAGGGCGATACGGTACTGGATATAAGCCTTCATACGCTGGAAGATCTGTCGGGCCGTCTTGATAGAGAGAATAATCGTGCTCAGGCCAGGAGCCAGGAACACGATATCAGCGGCTGCCTGTGCAGCCTCGGATGAGCCCTCAACTGCGATACCACAGTCGGCCTTCTTGAGGGATGGAGCGTCGTTGACACCTGTAAGACAGATATTAGCATATTGTGACTTTTCTCAACTCAAAGACTTTACAAGGTTACAATCGAGCGCTTACCATCACCAGTCATGGCGGTCAGGGAACCTCTCTGCTGCAGCATCTCTACGACCTGATACTTATGCTCGGGGAACACCTCGGCAAAACCATCGGCACGCTCGATGAGATCATGCTGGAGAGCACCAGAGAGACCAGAGTTGAAGAGCTTGTTGGCGTTGTAGACCTTGGTTCCCATGCTCAGCATCTTGCAACTATGATGTATCTCTGTCAGTCAAAATTTGCTTCCTTATAATCGAAAGCAGGTCCAATGTCATCACTTACGTTTCCTTAGCAATAGCAATAGCATCACCAGTCAACATCTTGACAGGAACACCTTCAACACAGTCAGCAAGATTATCCTGAGCAGGTCGGGTTATTCAAATAGTAAGACGTACCCAGAGCCTGCGCCTCGAGAATGGTCTGGGCAGTGTCCTCACGGGGCGGGTCAAACATGGAGATCATTCCCAGCAGTTGCCAAGGCTCATCGTTCTTCTTAACAGCCACACCAAGAGACCGGAAGCCACGAGCAGCAAACTCCTTGGCCTTCAGGTTGTACAGGCTGCGGACATCCTCGGTGGTGTCGGCCAGCTGGACAACAGCTCTCGGCGCACCCTTGGCACAGATATACCTGTCGTCTCCGAGACGGCACTCGCAAGTAATGCGCTTGGAGACGGGATCAAATGGGGTGAACTTGTCCGTAGTCCAACCCTGTCGGAGAATCTCGCGAGCCTTGGGGTACCGCTTCAGGGTCAAGATGGTAATTTTGTCGATAGGATCCAGCGACTGGATGTTGTGAGAACTGGCAAGGGCTGCCACGGCCATCATCCAGTTGACATCCTGGCCTTCTGCGACATATGGCTCACGGATGGAGAGCTTGTTCGCGGTTAGTGTGCCAGTCTTGTCAGAGCACAGCACGTTGACGCCCTGGAATTTTGTCAGTCAAGTCTCGGGACATAATCTCAAGAGGTTTGGGAGGGAAAAAAAGAGGACTCACAGCCAGAGACTCGATGGCAGTCAGCTTCTGGACGATAGCCTTCTGCTTGGCCAAGTATGCAGCACCGACAGCCAAAGTGGTCGTGGTGACGACAGGCAGACCGACAGGAACACCAATAATGAAGAGCACCAAAGCGTAGTCGAGGAGCGTCTGAACACCAGGGGGAGGCAATGTGGATGTGGCGGAAGAAGCCGCCGATCCAAGCTGCTAGAATCCAGAACATGACCAGGACGAGCAGACTTGTTCCGATGGTGTCCATGACCTGCTTGAAGTGTCCGGCGTCCTTGGTACCCTCGACCAGACTGGCTGTCTTTCCGACAAACGAGTACTTTGCCGAGGTCGTGACGATGGCGTAGGCCTTGCCTCGCTTGCATCCGGTGGTGTAGTAGACGCCATCGCCCATAAACTTATCAACAGCGAGAGACTCTCCGGTAATTGCCGACTGGTCTATGTAGTTGATTACGATCAGTACGGTTCTAGATAATCAGCTGAAACTGTGTCAGGTCACACTCACCGCAAGCAATCAGAGAGACACCGTAGTGGATGGACCCGGCATCGTCATCGTCATCCATCTCCTTGCCAGCCTTGTCATCGCCGTTGGCCTCATTGGTCGCATTGGGGTCAAACTTGTCCTCATTCTTCAGCTTCTTGAACTCTTCAAAGTCCTGAGGAGTGTTGTAGTCGCAGATCAGCTGGCAGTCGCCGGGAATGGTCTGTCCTTCTTGCAGAATGACCTGGGTAGGATGAAGCAATTAGCAAGCCTGAAAGCTGAAGGTCTCTCGGCTGGGAACGACCCACAATATCACCTGGAACCAATTCCCTGGCCAGGATGATCTGTTCTTGACCGTCCCGGACAACAGTTGTCTTCATAGCAATATCACCCTTCAGACTGGCAACGACATCTGCTGCCTGCTTTTCCTGGTAGTATCCGACGAATGCGTTCAGAAGCAGAATGCCAACAATGACGCCGAAATCGATCCAATCGTTCAAACCAACGGCGAGCAGGGCAGCGATTTCCATGACTATAAACAGGCAACATAGTTTTTAGCACACCTATTAATTCTGGCGCATGGGCGTGGCTCGGCCGCTCAACATGAGCAAAGTGTGGTACTTGCTCATCACTCACCATAAAGAATTGGTCCCTCAAAGAAGCCCAGGAACTTGCGGAACTGGTTCTCCTTCTCGGCAGTGAGCTCATTCCAGCCGAAACGCTTTCGCCTCTCTGCGACCTCACTGCTGCTGATGCCGGCGTGAATATCAGTCTCGAGCCAGTGTGCCGGCGCCTTGCCCTCTTGTCCGGCCTGCTGGTTGTCGAACGCCGGGTCCTCGCTCTTCCAGAACTTCCACCACGCGATGGGCTTCTTCTCCTCCTCCTCTACGCCATTATGTTGTCCGCCGGCATCGAAGTTGGTGATGAAACGGTCGAGGGCCTCGTACTCCCCGAGATCCTTGCCGCCGAGGCCGCCGCTGCTCGAACTGTTGTCCAAGGCATTGGCCTCGACGTCATCGTCCGGATGGTGTCTGTTGTGGCCGAGAGTCATTTTCGCGGGTCAGACAGACAGCCTCTCGAAGACAAGTTGTCCAGACAAACGAAGGATCGATCAGTTGGCAAGCCTCACTTTCCCGCAGCCTCTATGACACGAAACTACACAGAAGCAGAAGCGGGAAGAGAACTCTCACACGCCACACGCGGATGGGGGCAGGCCAGGTCTTAAACACCAAGAGAGAAGGAAAAAAAAGATAAAGAACGACTACGATACAAAGTACCTAATATCCTACAAGTTGATCGGCGCGGTAACATTTTATTCCCTCATAACGGAATTGAGCAAACTCTGATTCGCGTGCCCGGTTCTACCGGCTCGCTCTTTCGGAGCAAAGCCCTTCGCGATCAAGGGATAACATCATACAGTAGTAGCATGTGTTACCTCTAATGGCCCGCCTCGGACCATTTAAACGCGCATGGCCCACCAGTCGGCCACTCCAGGAACCTCCCAGGGCCTCCTCTGCCCGCGTGAGGCGTCGAAGGAGGGGGAAGGGGCTTTTCCGGTGTAGCCATCTGAACAACAAGCGTGCGCCAGAGTGCCAGCCTGCTTATGTCGCGCTCTAATGCCGTCGTACCCGCTCGGGCGGTCCTAAAATATTTCCCTCCAGGGTTGGTATCCTTTCTTTTTTTTTTTTTTTTTGCCTTTTTCCTCTTTTTTTTCTTTCAAAGGGTGCCTGCAGGCCCGGCTGCGCTCTGCCGTGCAGCCTAATACCACAGCACGATAGTGCAAGTGATCAAGGAAGATGCTGACCACCCAACCCGGTAGATCCGGTGACCGCCTCGGGCTTCTGGCTCAATCTCGGCGTCGCGTGGGCGGCTCAACGGCTCCACATGGGGGGTGCCGTCATAGCGCTTGGTTTGCAGGTTTCCGGGCCCCACGTCGTGTTGATCCCTAACATTGTTTCCGCATGTTGTTTCCGGGTTCACCAGGCCAGCCACCATGCAGCACTACCACAGTCAGCATCAGGCAGACTAGAAACGGCACGAGACCGCCAAGCTCCTCCTCACACATCTTGAGAACAGGAGAACACAGGAAGTAGGCAGAATCATGGCAAGGTCTCTGGTTGGCTGAACTACATGACCCTGAAGGACTGTGCCTCTCGGGTCCTTAACTAAGAATACGTAGTATGCTTACGCTCACAGACAGAAGCTTAGCCAGAGGCTTGAGAGAATAAAAACTTGGACCTCCGAGCGGCCAATCTCGACTTGGGAATTTGTGACCGAGGCACGATCAGATTCCAATCGGTTGTGTGGGCCGTCTTGGTCTAAAAAGCCTCTGGCAGTATCTTGTCTATAGCACGACTCGCGTGTGGCTGGTTATTTTAATTCTCTTCTGCTATGTAGGACTCCGAAGGGTCCATCGTTCCTCTAAGAAAGTAATCTGTAAGTGCTGAGCTACGTAAAATCGCGCAGGCGATGCACCCCGAGGCGGCCGGCACAAGTCTCTAGGGACAGGACGTCATCCTCTGTAAGTACTTTTGATTACATACCACAGCCACGCCTGCATCGGCACCGAGGACGGCCAGCGGCACACAGTCTTTCTCGTTGCCGCGTGTGGGCAACAAGACACCAAGTTAGAGTTGTGAATTTCCACAAGCTTGAGGTCTTGCATACCCTCCATGCTTTGTGGACATGCTACGCGGGTATCGACATGCTAACAGTATGTGAATATAACACGAACCAGTCGTTGGAGGTGCTGTGGATCGGAACGGGACGAACCCCGGCCAGCTTGGCGCAAAAGCTTGTCTCGACCTGCATGTCCGGCAGCGTGGACATTCCTCCATCATAGTAGGGGCTTTTGTCTGCCTCTATACCAAGACCGTCTCAGCCAAAACGACCCTGACGATGTGTAGTTGCTTGTGAATATATACATAATAGTTACCCATCGCCGCTCCTGTGAAAAGCCTCAGCGAAAAATTCAAACAGAGCTCATCGCCTGTTTCTTGGAATACCCTGTTCCGAGAAGTAGGAGTTCTATGCGCTTCCATGCGGAGTTCCGCTCCACCTTGGACTATTTTGAGTCAGTGACTGGGAAGAGAGAGGTCTGATCGGCTTTCGCTTGACCTACGAATCCTATCTACGCCTTAGACTCATAATAAAGGTGCTCCCCCCCCCCCCTCCTCTCTTTTTTTTCTTCTCTCTCTCTCTCTCTCAGATACCCTAGCAGCCTAGCAGCCCTAGAGGATGTGAGACCCAGCAATAGAGCTCATGCCTCACAGCAAAATTAGAACCGGTATACAGACCTATAACACTTGTCTGTAGAAAACAACGAACAAGATCATAGTTGTACCCAAGTCTAAGTCCAGAATCTGCGTCGGGCCCATCGGAAAACGCGAATCCGCTAGATTACCATAGCAAAGGCGGTCGGCAGCCGGCACCCCGCCGAAAATAGTCGGGTACTTCGTTGGCGGTGAGATGTACACGAAGAATTGCACCAACGGACGCTTGCCACATTTATCGCGCGCAGTTCAAGCTATGTACCGTCTTGCGTGGTGGATAGGACCCTGAATGTTTGATCCAGACCCCAAGTCTTACTATGCCGCTGTGGTATTGTGACCACGAAAGAGAAAGAGTGCCGGCTGTGACATAAGTCTTGGCGGGATTGAAGCTCGTGCCTTAGTTCATGCCCGCCCCGATTATTAATCATGAAGGGAGCCTGTCATGTGCAGTCGTTTTGGCAACGAACTAGTCTTGATCATGAACTTCGTGCGATGCCATCTACTAGAGTCCTACACACGTTATTCCAAGAGGGTGGTCTCGAAGTAGAAGCACGAGATAGTTGTGTTACTTTTTATGCATGCCGAGCCCGAGCCTGGCAAGTCGGCACGTGGCAGGGTCGGCGATTTTCCCGGATAGGTAACTCGCCAGATCCTGAAAGTGACAAGGGGTCTCTGAGTAATCCATCGAAAGGTGTTTACATCGGGCATTGGGTTCAGGCAGGCCTCGACATTGTGGGCATTATCTCCTCATCAAAGATACAGCTCCTGGAAGAATCCTATCAATTATTTCGAGAGCGACCTATCATCCGCTTGAATATCGACTTCAAGTTGCAGCAATCCAGACGAGCCGCGAATTACATACAACATGAACACGGTGATTCAAGTTGACCCATCGCTTCGAGTACAAGTTCGGAGAGCGTGCGATACTTGTCACCGGAACAAAGTGAAGTGTATACGCGACCACGAAAGCCAAAACAGATCATGCCAGCGTTGCCAACAGGCCGGAAGCAGATGTGTGTTCAGCGTCGCGAAGAGAAATAAGAGCCAAAGCCAGGCCAAGCCCAGGGCTCAAGATGCTTTGAAGATCAACAAGAACAACGTCGATATTAGAATCGAGTCAGCAGCCTCCAAAGATCGAGGTGAGAACTCATGCAATCTGTTGGCAATTTTCTTTTTTCATGGGTGTGAGCTGATATCAACAAGTAATACCAGCGCAGGCCGAGAGCATGAATACGACCTCAGCACAGAGCACGTCGAGGCGCTTTGATGGACCGGTCAAGAGATTGGACATTGAAATGACTGGTATCAGCGACCTGGCTCAGTCGCGTTCAGCGGACACTATATTGTCCTCGTTAGCGGATTCATCGGTAGCTTCGTCCTCACTAGATATCTGCCACGAGATCTTCGCTTCACTTTGGACGAGTGAAGGTCCAAGGGATGTCCAGCTGTCCGATTCATCGTACGTAGATGGGCTTGATATATCTACGTGGACGGTTAGGATGGCTGGCCTCCATACCCGCATGACCAAGCATTTGAAGCAAATGCCCAGCGTCAAGTCAGCGACCGGCTCACGGGTCGGCCGGAGAGGAATTCCTCCACCTGAAGGACATCACCTGGACTTGTCAAGTTTCCAGGAAACATCAGAGGAACTGGCTGAGCTTCTTGCGCGAACGTCGGAACAACTACCTCCCAGTCCAAAACAGATGGAGTATTTGACAGAGTGCAGCCAGCTTGGATCATCATCTCAATCGCTGTCTCTTGACCCAGCATCGGAACTTCTTATGGTTTCTACGTACCTGCGACTCATTGAGATCTACGATAATCTGTTACGTCGCATACAAGAGCAAGTGATAGAGCGTCGAGAACAGTATGGTGTTTGGGATACCTCTCTTCCCTCCAGCCCAGGTAACCACCTTCTTCCGATCATCAGCTTGATCGACTCCAACTTCTCGCGTATTCGGGATCTCATAGAAAAGATATTGTCGCCGAAGGATACATCTGGTTATAGGGGTGGGTTTGACAGCTTTGGAGGGCTGACATTGGTACTCGTGCCGGATCTGGCTGTGCAAGCCATCCGTGTGCGAGAGGCGGCGATTTCCTCACTCCTAAGTGATATCAGACAGAACATGTCATACGACGACCGTGTGTCCGCATAAGGGTGCAACATTTGAGGAATAGGAGATTATACGGAGAGTCATTCTCTCTTTGAGCAAATATAATCATCTACTGCTCAGGGGCATCTTGCTGCCGGAAGAGTGTTGACTCCGCAATGGTCTTTTGCAATTCATATATTCACTTTCAATTGTCAAACGTTATCGAGACAAAAAAATTCAAAGGGTAATATATAAGTCAAATGATAGTGGAGGTTGGTTGATCTCTGTTTATCATTTACATCTGCCCAGCTGACTTGAAGAATACAAACGCAATTCCACATTGTGAGCTGTTCAAAATTGTGTTTTCTTCTGTTGCCCCCAAGGTCAATATCATTGGAATTCATTCCCTTCACTTTCCGTTCTCACTGCTGTCTAACTATAGCTCTTACATGTCTTGAAGCCCCATTCCTTTTTGACATAGTCATGTCTATTCTCGACCCTGGATGTTTGTTTGTTCTATTCAGGGCCGGTGCGAGAAAAGCAATGCGTAGCATATCCTCTGTAAAACCCTCCTGAGGATATGGGACTCGCCGGGCCAAACCAAGACTTAGGTCCTCGACTTATTCAGCGACTCGAAGCAGATCAACAGCGAGAGCTGCGCCGTCTGATTGCTCCAATCTGCGCCTCCGTATGCGAGTAGTGCTTGATAAATAGGAAAAGGAGGGAATTCCACAAGTCTTAGGCCGAAGGCACTGCTTCGTGTTGTCAGTGAGGCAGTTGTGTCGACCGCCAGTAGCGGCAAATGTGTTTTTGTTTTCTTCTCCTCTCTCCCTTCTCCTTCTATCCCCTTCCCCTTTTCTTTCCTTCCCCTTACCAAATGCCCTCCCCATCCTCACCCTTCCTCCGTCTCCCAAATCTTTTCTTCCTCGATACTATCTTCTTCGTCCTATTCATCATCTTTGCTCTCTTCTTCCTCATCTCCTTCTGTGCGAGGGCCAGTGAGTCACTGGCCTGGGGCCGTGCACGGCCCTGCCAGCCAGCAGCCACCACCTAGATAGCCTCAGCCAGATTAGCTGGCAGACTCTCTTTCTTTCCTTCTCTTCTGTAGCGCATATTCATTTCTTTCCCTCAGAGTTCACACACCTTCTCCCTTAGCCATCGCGGCCCTTGCTTTGCCTTTCCAGCCCTTCGAGCAGCATCGCTTAAAGATCTTCGTAGCTTTCAGAAACTTTCGGAAAGCCTTAGAGATTTTCCAAAATGCTCTTCGAACACTGCCTCTTTTCCCTGCATGTCTTAGGCAAGCACTTTGGCTTTAGGTTAAGCTAATGCTATTTTGAAGAGGATTGTTGGCAATGGTCGGTGTTTCCATGAACTACGAATTGATGAACGAAGAGTGCCGAGTGCTTATGTTAAGCCTAGCGTACCCCCGTATTCCTTTGGAATCCGGATGAAAGTGTCGCGCAGCCTATCTACCAGCGCTAAAACAAACAAGTAGCCGAAGTTTTAGTTCTAGTTCTTCTTGAGCTGTCTATCTTACACAATATCGTTCCTGCTAGACATGAATCTGTATGAGCTTGATTTCCAGCGCCATAGCTCTCAGGGGTCTCATGGGTAATTTGAGGAGAACGTCAAGAGGTTGTTATGGCAGGGGCCAAGAGTGTCGACTTCCATCCGGACCTTTTAAATTGATGGCGTTCGTGTTAACCCATTGGAAATTTCAAGCTTCAATGTTCCCCGTCCTGTCTTGAACGCGACCGAGTTGACAAATCTTGATAAGAAGTGATATGTGAGGTCACTCAATGCCAAGTATTGATGACCACGATTAGTTACCTTCATAATATAAATGAGATGTATAATATCAATATGTAATACAAACACTTAGTAAATTCTGTTTCTTTTGCTATTCTTTCCTTTTTTTTTTTGTGTGTGTGGTCTTTAATTGGTGCAGGCAGTACAACGGATGGTGTAGCAGATGGATGGCGCAGCCTCGTTGGCAAGGCTGACGTGTCACACACACGCCGCAATCTTAGCATTTGCGGATTACGGCTGACCATCGAACCTAAATCCTCATTCGGATTGTATTAATTCGATCAATGCCTCTAATATATTGATGGATTGCCTCAAATTGCATTCAGCATGGGGCGTGCAAGGTAGTCAGGGCTTTCCTCCCTTTGTCTTGGAAAGGGTGCTCACAATCCTCATTGCTAACCCAGATACGTCAAAATCTATTTCCGTGCTCCATGGCCACCTCAGGCCGTAGCAGCATGAGATGCTGCCACGTATCAGTATCACCAGTAAGTTTAGCGATCATGACTTGGATATACACAAGGGTTGGGCGTCAGGGCGCTGCTGAGACTTCGCTCCCCCTCTCCTCCTTTTCGGAGCTTTGAACCATTTTGATGATCAACGACTAATTAATTGTGAATGGCGGTGGATCTTCGGTGCAGTTTCATTAATTTTTCTTTTTCCCTTTTGCACAGCCCAAGCACCAGGGGTGCTGCTCATTGAGATGTTCTTGGGTGAGGCCCTCGGCCGTCTCCACTTTGAAATTTATTTATACCCAAGGCTCCAAAAGTGAGTCAAACCCGAAGATACGAAACACACCAAGACGGCATGTGCTTCTAGAAAGGGCCGAAGAACAAGAAGCACATGTTTGTTTCCGTGTGTGCCCAGCAGAAGTAAAGGAGGAAAGTAATTTCATTACCAACGCCTCTTCCGGCCTCCCGGATGATCTGTACTCCTTCCAGCATAGTAAGCCGGCAGCCTCGCCCTGGTCTGTCAACGGCACCCTCATCTCGGTATTGAATCAGTTAGGAACGCCACCCCAGCGACTCGTCACCAGAAACGTGCAGTACTGTGTGAATCTCTCCTGGGATTGTCACGAATATTGGTGGAAATAGACTGAAGAGAAGAAGGAAAAAAAAAAGGGGGGGGGTTGGTGTTCGGTTCTTCTCAGGGATAGTCCTGGTCTAGACTTCGTAAGCTTCCATTTTCGAAGCTTCCATCCTTGGACTTAAAGCGGCCGGGGTCGAGCTTTAACATTTGACATGGTATTGTTCACATTTCCATAGCACAAGTGTTGCCACAGATACTGTGGCCGTCGTCCTAGAACCGGGATTTTCCGAGCATATCCAACGGAAACACGCCGGGAAATTTGCTGTCTGCTTCTTTTCAGTATCTTGCTGATATGCAATAACCTTTGAAAGGGGACACGAGGTTTAATTGAATCGGTAGGCTTTGGTCCTCCTCTGTTCCCGCGGATGTGATCGAACCATATCGCCGCTATCCTCTCCCGTGCGTGAATCGTGCACGAGCGTGCAAATCTTCACGGGCACGTCCTATCAACATCCGAGATCGACTCACGGTTCACCAGAGGGAGCGTGAACGTGAGTGTGTACTATGGTCGAACAAAAGAGAGTTCCGCGGGGGACCACACCTCGGGCCAGTGCATGCAGAGTCAGCACCTCGTGCGGGTCCACTCACTCTTCACCGGGACCAAAACCCGTCCCACCTCTGGTGGAGCTGGAGTGCAACCCACTCCCCATTATCCACCACCGCTACACCGATGAGGCCACCCTACCCAAGGTTTTCCCAACCACCCCAGCCCATGCAATGCAGCTGGGCGGGTACGGGCCAGGGTTGTCGTGGCAGCGGTGTCACGGACGTGGGGGAGAAGAAAATCGGTCTGCCAGGCTGCCAGGCTTGCATAACGCTTGTGGCTGCTTGCTGCTTGCTGCTGCACCTCGATGGAGACGGGCTGGTGTGCAGTGTGCGCTGTGCGCGCCTCACACGAAACAGCCGCCGGAGCCCCTTCGAAGAGGGTGGGAAGCAAGGCGACAAACAATCAGGTTATGAGATCATAAGAAGACCACCAAGCACAGGAACTGACTTGCTTGAAGAATTTTTCTGTCGGGTTTCGTCAGAAGGAATCTGCCCACTTTTTTTTTCTTTCTCTTCTGTTCTATCCTTTCCTTCCTGTCCGCCCATCCCCCCCCGGTCTTTCACCAACCACCCTCCCCTGTTCCGAGTCAGTCCGGGTTTCTTGCCTTCTTCACTCTCCCTGCTAGATCGACGTTGCGTTCGCCTCGCTTGCTTATCAACTCACCTTGTCCTCCCTCACCTTGACAAACCCTCCCCCGGCTTCCGTCCCTACTCGGTGAGTAGGCCCGGGAGAGCCCTTGTTTACTTTCTCTCGTCCGCTCTTCCGCACAGTGAGAACCGTTTTGATCTACCATTTACCTCGGAATCACCGGTGACTGGGATGCTTCGGACGACAACGGGCCATTGTTCCGGTACCAGAGTAACGAGGGATAGATTGTAGAAGGAAAAAGAAAAAAAAATTGACACCGCGGGCAAAGATTTGCGGACTGAGAAATTAGATGAAGAAAGGGAAAAAATTGAAGTTTATCCTCGTAGAAGGTTTAGACAAGGTACGTACCATAGTAGGGAGCCACACTTCCTCGGGTCCGAGGAAAGTGTTTCATGGTGGTTGCCATTGGGCAGAAGTGCGTTTTTCCCATCTTCTTGTCACCTTTGAGGGGGGAGGGGTGGATTTTTTTTTCTTGGTGGCCGGAGAATTTTCTACTCGGGTTGGTGAGCCGATTTGCAGCTCCAGCTCTGCAGAGAAAATCGTGACGTGGTCTTGCCTTGCATGCTGCAGCTAGTGTTCATGCAGCTCTAACGTCTCACTGCGTCGCATGCATGGCTGGGTCGAGGCGAATCAAGGTTGCAGCTGGCCATGGGGGGCGGCACTGGTGAAGCTCACCGACAAAACACCCAACCCCGTTTTCGGCCATGAACTCCGGAAGGAATCACCACGGTCTTTTGTCCTTTCTTCCCTTTCTTTTTCCTTCAGAACACCAGAATGTTACGCAGAGTGAGCAGAGAGTTTAATGTGAAGACAAAATGTAATCATTATTAGTACATTCTATTTTGATGGTCCTCCGTCCGCCCGGCGGTTTTCCCTTTGTCCCAACTGAGAATGGTATCGTTGATATCAATAATAAGAAAAAACAAAGACCAAAAAAAAGAGAGAGAGATTCAAGGAGATTTTTAAATCATCAAAACGTGTCGTAGTCATAAATGCAAAGCCGCAAACTTTTTTTCCCTGACCTCCGGAAATCCGTTGACAGAATCATGCAGAGTGGTGGTGGTGGTACAGTTCGTTGTTGAAAGAGAGAAAACCAGATCAAAACAATTGAGCGCAGACAAGAATAAACGCAGACGCATAAATGGGTATAAGACCGCAGAGAAACAAAAAAGCAAGAACGCCTGTCTGTGTCCTGAATCAATAAATGCAGTGCCGTAAACCAACATTCAGGATTCGAGACCTCGACAGTAAGCCAAAAAGAAAGAAAAAGATTGCCAGCAGAACGATGAGACGGTATCATAAAAATGAGACAATAAGGGAAAGAGCAATGACCAGAGAACCATGCCGGATTAAATAGTTCGTAGATGGTAAAGTTGTTGTTTGTTGTTTTTCTTGAGCGAGATGGAGACGATTTGTTGATAGGAGATGGAGCACGCAAGGAAATCGGAAGAGTGAAGATGATGGTGGGTACCGCCCGTGGGTGGCGGCAGCGGTGGTGGCAGCGTCTAGAAGCGGCCCTGTGTCGTGCCACGGGGGCTGGTAACGTCATCGACATGGTTGCTGAGGGCGACGAAGAGGTCGAAGAAGAGCTGGCTGCCTCCGTTGAACATCTCAGCCTGCATGGTGCCGCTGCGCTTGAAGGTGTTGCGGCTGCGGATGATGAGGGCGAGGTAGTGTGCGCGCAGCTTCGAGTCATTGTCGGATGTGTTGGCATAGGCGTATCGGGCAGAAAGGAGGATGGTGTTGCACTGGACACCGGTGCCTGTCTCGTCATGTGAGTCATTGGTCCTGTTTGGTGTGGCTGAGGCTTACTGGGTGTGGAAGGTGTGTGTGAGTGGGTTCTCTTGACTTACGGAGTCCTTGCTTGCGCAGGGCGATGCGCTTCAGCTCATCCAGGCCGTACTTCTCGCCAGCACAGTAGATGACGGTGTCCTTGAGCACCTCGCCCTTGATCCCGTGGAGCTCGACCGTGGCCGCGTCGTTGCTCTCGATCTCCCAGGCGTCGCGGCGCTTGTTGTGGACGAGGCGGGGGAGTAGTCGCCCTTGTACAGGTACTCGAGGATGGAGGAGAGGACCTCGGGGTCCTCATCCGGGAGGGCGATACGCTTGCTGGAGGACTCCATGTACTGCTTCCTCAGGACCGTGCCGAAGTAGGGCGACTTGGCCAGCACATCCTCGTGGGCCGCGAATATCCTGTGCTCAGGACCGACGACGAGCGTGACGATGGGAGAGTTGCTGCAGGAAGGGGGGAGTGGTGTGTTAGCACGGAAGCCTGTGGAGCTTGCCTGTCAGAGAAAGAGAGTTGTGACCCACCTGCCAGTAGAATCCACCAGCGTGTTGGTAGATGGTGCAATCGAAGGCCGGCGGCGAGTCGACGCAACAGATGGTCGACGCTTTGAGACTCCGGAGTCCCTGACGGATGCCGTTGGTGGTGGCTTCACAGACTTGACAGAGGCCTGAGAGACACTCTGCTTCCTTCCTCGGCCGAACATTTTTGTAGATTTTTTCTTCTTCTTTTTCTGTCGGTGTGTTCACTCAAAATGCAAGACAGTGGTATCGCGGTGGGTATCGAAATTCGTTCCAAACAGCAGTGATATTTCGTGACGGGGAAAAATCAAGACACGAAAGAAACCCAGAAAAGGAAAATCCAACAAACCGGTAATATGATGATGAGCAAGAACAAGAGGGACAAGACGCATGGCTCGGGGTCGTGGACACAGCTGAAGATTATATATCTATCACCGCGTAGTCTGTGCTTTCGCCTACCTCGCCTATGCCCTTGAAAAGCACAGGCGGTGACAGGCAACGGGGGCGCTTGCGAACTCGAGAAGGGGTGGGGCGTATGACGACCCACCTCATGTGCCCCATAGTAGGGAGCAAGGGTGATGAGTATGTACAAGGGAAGGGTGGGTGGAGCGCATGCACGTGCGTTCGTCGACGCCAATCGAGTCGGGTCGGGCTTGTGAACATGCTGAAGACGGGGGACTTAGGAGCTTGGGCAAGGGGCCACACCACGTAATTTTGTTTCATCAGTTGGGCAGGAAGGGAGCAGGACGAGCCGGGGAGGCGCCGGTAGGGCGCCGCACGCCTGCTGCGAGCACAAGACGGTGAGCCGGCGAGATGGTCAAGTGCGGCGGTTAGATTGTCATTGCTGCTGTGATTGCTGGGATTTGGGATTTTTTTGTGGTTTTTGGTTGGGGACGAGGGAGCGACGGAGGTCGAGCAAGGAAGTGCAGAATTTTTCTCGTCCTCCAATCTCCCGCGAAATCACGGCCCACGGCCGCCCCGTGCATGCGAGAGGGCTTCCACTTCTGGCCCAGCGCTCCGGGTAAAGATGGGGCCATGGATCCCAGTGGGGCCACAGTAGAGAAGAACGGTGAGACCACCCAGGGGGCCTTGTTGCGGCCTGAGTTTCCGGAATCCGGAAGACCTCAAAAGCCCATGTGGCACCGGGGTGCATGCTCCTGTCATCTTGCCCAGCGCCTCTGGTGACTCCCTTGACCTCCCTCCTCTTTCCGCCCGCGGGTGCATGAACGACGCCACCCCGAGCCATTTTAATAAATGTACGGCAATATGCGCCACCTGACAATCTTCTTGTACCTCTCCCAGTCGTCTCCATACTTCTCTGAGCAGGCCAGGTCGTCCCTGGCCTCCCGATGGATAAGGAGAACCGCAAAATAGACCACGTAGAAATAAGTGAATATCATGCCCCACCCCTCGCCTCTCCCTGGACCACCTGTCGGCCGTCGACCGTGGTGAAGACCTCGCCCGAGCCGGCAAGGGTCGTGGCGAGGGCGCCTCCAGCAGGCATGACCATGTACCCGGCGAGCCCAGTGGGAAGGCTGAAGGGCCACGACTGCAGCCAGTCTCCAAAATAGTTCATGTGACGACTCGTCCCCCACCAGCCTGCCGTGAGCAGACGCGTCCCCCTCTTGGTCTGGATGTACGACAGCCCCCTGACGGAAGCATCGTCCGGCCGCGTCCTGAATACGTTCTTCTGCCTGTTGGACTCCCGGAAGATGTATAGACCCAGACCAAAGACGAGACTCACACCGACGAGTCCAGGCCAGCCGAGGCGGACGGGATATGTGGCGAGATAACGGCACTGCGTCGAGTAGAGGAAGGGGACCCAGACGATATCACCAAAGGTGAGCATAAATCCGAGCCCGTCAGTGATGATGTCCATCATGGAGAGGACCCGGGCCTCGTTGTACTGCCCGTACAAGCTGTAGAACGACTGCACGGCCGTTGTGAAGACCATGCTGTCCGACACATACCCGTAGTTGCGGTACTGCTGGGCTACGAACGCGAGGTCCAGGAGGACCCAACCGGTCAGGCCGGGCCGCATCTCCAGCCAGGCCTTGACATCGACCTCTCCGATCAAGGGGAGGGTGATGCGTGGGTTCAGTTCGCGGCCGATATAGAAGTCGTAGATGAGATTTCCAGTGTGGCCGCCGGCAGCCAGCTCCCTCATGTCGCTGTTGCCAGGTCTGACACTGAAGCTACGCAGGTAGACGAGGATCGAGATGACGAATGCTAGCAGGGTATTGACCGTCATGATCTGCAGGTAGTTGTCGGTGATGAACGTCCAGAGGGTCCATCCAGCACCGTACAGGTAGGTCCCTACGGCGCAGGCGACCAGCTGCACGGCGGATGCATGGAATGCTGTTATGCAGATGAGTACCGTGGGCATTGGCGAGCGGGTAAGGGGGTCACGCTCACCATTGAAGCGGTACAGCAGCGGTCGGCCAGATTCGCGCAGCTTCGACCCGTAGACTTCGTCGGCAGGAAGGACGCGGTAGAGGACAAGGCTGGCCACGTAGTAGGCGAGTACCCAGCCTGTCACCCTCCAGCTGGAGAAGCCCCAGATGCCCTCAGCTGGCCAGGGAGTCTGCGCCTTAAACCCCTCCCATGTCAGGTTGCTTGGATGGAGCAAAGCTGGGGCAGGACACCCCGACACGTCGTTGCAGGCGAAGTACCACAAGTTCAGGAGGACAGGCAGGCCCAGGACAATGGCCGCGGCGCCAGGACTAGGGAACGGTCAGCCAGGAACTCACGGGGCAGTATCTCTTAGGAATCCACGTACGGCCCTCCAAAGTCATACGTTGTCTTCTGTGACAACATGTTTTCGCAAGCGCGTGTGGTCAGGGGCGATGCGTAGAAGTGGCGCGCGATTGGGTGGTGGCGAGAACAACAGGAGCTTCAGCTGAGCCAGGGAGATACAGCAACAGAGCGATTGAAGAGGCCTGGGAGACCTGACCAGTGAGAAAAGATGGGCTCTGATCACTAGTGCGCGGTCAAGAATGGCTTCATAATAATACCTCGAGGCCTGATGATTGGTCCCGGAATCGCACTTTCCGTGCCGTACGATGCTGAGAAGCTGAGTCAGCTAGGCGCAACATTGGGAAGGCTAGGGCTTGACCGCCTCACGCACGCCTTCCCCTCCGTCTCCCCCCTCCCCCCACTCCCAACCTTCTCTCCGCAGGCATATGCCATCCTCCGGAAAAAGTATAGAAAAAGAGGAATTCCTGGATACAAAAGTACTATAAGCAAATAACGCTTGACTATTTGTAGAATAGACGAAAGAAAGCGAAAGCCCCGGAGATGACATACAAAGATGTTGACAAGCATATCACATCGTGCAGTTCCGATTATTTATGCAATTAAATGACATAGGCCGTCTTGGGCTCATAAGCTCGATTCAATATTGAGATCGAACCTAGTTCATCATTACCTAGGCTTGGTGAGTGAGCGCCTCTTTTTTCCTAGGTAATTAGCCCACAGAATGTTCACAATGTTGTTCCCTGCCTGTGCCCCTCACCAGGCGTCGAGTACTTGATTAGCCAATCCAGTCCCCTCTATACGTTTTCTACGACCTACTTTCATGTCTGTCATCACGTATGCAGCTAAATTCAGATTTGACAACAAACTATGTGGCGAGCATCTGGCCAGCGCTGCCTCTTACTTCGTTACTGGGGGGTGCCTCTGTTGGGCGGGTGACATTTTACACTTCATTCACACCTCGTCTAGTACAATTTCCTGAGCGGACCAGGTGGGACTGCCTTCGCAGAATAATAACACGAGTTCCTTGGCAGGAGAGTAATTCATTGAGAGGGCTAATAGGAGGAAGTGAGACACGACACAGTAATGGGCTGTCCCACGGAAACAAAATCACCCTCGCCGTGCAGATATGCACTCTCCCGTGGCTGTGCCTACTTGGACAGGCACGTTCAGTTGGGTCAAGCGATGGACACTGCTTAGGCAGCCGTCCAGCGGTTATGGCGGTAAAAGGAACACCAAAGAAAATCAATACATACAGAGGACCAAACCTGAAATTACGAGACGTTGATTAGTCGTCGACTTTAGAAATGACTAATTACCTATGATGGTACTGCGTGGAACATATCATTGGATTGAATCTGGCACCTGTTGCCAGGCGGCTGGCGAAGCAGCGTTGCGTTTTCTTTGAGCCACCTGTCTTGTATCCTGCGTGCACCTCATATGCAAAAACCAGCATCTCCTGGTCAAGATGTTTCGGGGCCTGGTCAAGTGGGTGTTGGAACCTGCAGGAGGCCTACCCAACTCATTCCCAGGCAGGAATGTTGGCAAACGTCCAACGCACGCAATGCTTCCCTGGCAGTCGGCGCGTAAAATGTTTACCAGCCTTTTTCATCTGAACTTGGTTCACAGCTTAGCCACCACCAACATCCCAGCGAAGCTGACCCACAGCCTCCAAAGCCAGCTAGCAGGCCTGCGCGCGTTGCACCCGTCAAGCAATCCAATCGCACCGTGAAAGGACTGCGAGTACATATTAACTGAACCAGGGTAGGTTCGACACGCAACGAATCTATTCTTCTCCCTCTTCTAATCATCTCGATCCCAGCTTGACGACGGATGACAGAAGCACCCAACTGACCGACCGTTGCCCTTCATCGCCTTTCGATTTCCAAAGGCCGCAGGTCACCGCTGGTGTTTTTGTCTCAACCCTCATCTTGCCTTCCATCCGCGCCTCGACTCGCACATTCTCAACTCCTATCTCCCAACGCAAACAGCCATGGCCGAAACGTTCTCTAAGTCAGAGCTTCACTTTTTCGTCAACCACCTGTTTCTGCCTCCAAAGCTTCCCCCAGAAAGACGACTTTGATCCCAGACTCGACAAAGCCCTCCTACAACTGACAGCAGAGGCACTTGGCAGGTTTGCCGAGCTTCTGCCTTCTGAACAACGTTCGGACGTGAAGAACGTCGCAGCAGCTATCTCGTGCCAAGCTAGTTTACACGATGCCAATGGAGGTGTGGACGAAGCAAAGCTGCTAGGAGCATTGAAAGACCTCTGTGAAGCTGCTCCTGGTAAGAAAGGATCTGTCCATTCGGTATATTCTTTGGATCACGGTCAAGCTGACTGATGCCTCGGTCCCTAGGCACTACAATTCCTCTGCATATTGCTGCTCAGAATGCGGGAGTCATGATTAGCAAGCGCTCAGATGGCATTGGCTTTGAGGCTTTCGAGCTTTCTGCCAAAAACCACTCCGTCATGTCCACCCAAGGCAGACTTCGACGCTGCTTTCCAGGCCCTGCTCTAACGATAGAGATTTGCCACTTCCAGAAAAAGGGATTGCAAGCTACCATCGCCGAGAGTCTGTCGAAGATGAGCTCCCAAAAAGACCCTGCAATGACCCCGGCCATCTCGAAATCCAAGAATATCGTCGAAGAGATCCGCGATACAACACACCCAGGACACGTTACTGAGCTTCAGATTAACTTCTTGATGCCATTTTCCAAGTCGTCTGAAGTACCAAGAGTCTGGAAGAACGTCCGGGACGAAGTCTTGTGGAAAGATACCCTCCTCCCTTGGCGCCGCTCCCCTCTTTGGTTACATTTGCGTGTGGTGATGCAGGTGCTCCTCACCCGCTCTCGACCCTGCGATGACTCTGCGGAGAGAAGCGATGTCTGCACATACAAGCTATGTCTCCTTCATATTCTTGCCGTCGTCCTGCAAAAGTTCTTGCGCTTCAAAGACTCGATACAACTCGACCTTCTCCATTGCATGAGCGCCAAGATTGTTCGACGTATGCTCAAACTGAAGGCTTCAGACGATCAGCCCGGTATTACCTTCATCAAGGACGTGCTTGGGAAGACCAAGGAACATGTTTCTCGTCAATGGGAAGCTGTCCAACTTCGCAATGCAAAAGTCCCGAACCTTTCCCGCCTCTCGTCTCTTGAATTCGACAAGGACCTGACGCTGCGATTACCCGAGCTTGACGCGCACCTAGCTCAGATGTCGACCAGAGAATCTACAGCTGGGAGCTCGCAATTCATGCCATCCAATGAGTTGGTGGTATTTCCAGCATCAAACCTTCCATCCGTCAATTTCGGCTGCTCGCACGAGTACAAAGCATACAACCTAAGCGGACTTGAAGACTGGGTGTCTCGATATCTCACGACCTGGCTGGCAGATAACCTCAACGATACTGAGACTTGCTCAGCCCTCGAGACATTGATGGAGGGGTATCACAGGGAAACTGTTGGTTCTGACGAGGACAACCCTGAGAGAAAATCTCTCATGTTCCTTACTCTGCTCGAGATATGGATTGCGCTCGACCAGTCCGCCATCGCTCAACTGCCAATGCTACAAGACTACAATCCTGGAATTCCCTACGAGCATTTCCAGTGCTTCATCATGCCGAAGGCAGACCATTTGATTCGCTTGTGTCGTGTGGAAAGATACATACAGCAGAGGGGCATTCTGGCTAAACACGGCAGCCCAGGCTCCATTTTCAAAGATTTTGGGGACAAAGACTGCTACTCCGTCAGGCATTTCGACCTATCTGTCAAATACCAAAACCTACGACGTCAAATTGAAGCTGATGCCAGGGAGCAGCGCCGTCAAAAACTCGAAGAGTTGTCGAGCAAACAGCAACAGTATGACCAACTCAAGAGCCAGCAAGACGCAATACCATATCACAAATACTTTCAAAAGACGGATTGGCGGGGTTGGACCCAGTCAGTTCATGATGATAACTGCGAGAAGTGCTGGTACGAGAGTCAAGCCAACAGAATCGAGATCGCAGTACACGAATGGTCACTGCCTACCGAGGAACTCGATGTCAAATCCGTCGTGTTCGAGCTTGACGCCCCTCCAAGCTTTTGCACCTGGCGGGATGCTACTATGTTCCTAATCCAAAATGTGCTTGGTTCTACATATGCAACTCAGTCTCATCCGAGTGCGAGTCATTCATTAGCAGATTATCAAGGGTTGCATGGCTACTATCAACCCTCATCCACACGCCGCCGCATTGGTTTGTTGTCAGAGAGCAAGCCACACGTCTTGACGCACCGAAACCTGAGGTTCTCGATGCCTTCCATTACACGCGAAAATGTTTGCCTCAACAATGGCCTGCGCCTACTGTACTTTGACGAAAGTCTTGACATGTTTGTTGTCGACATCTCCCACACAGATGCTGTTCTCAAGGCATGCACCTACCCCCTCCCTCCTGAGTCTTCTACACTGCAAAAGTTCCTTGTTCGGCGTTTCCAAGGCAAAGACGCAACACCAAACGAGGTAATCTCTACGCAGTCGGAATGCCCTGAGCACCTCTCACTTGCCGAATTCAGGTCATTGGCAAGCATTCCTGTGGGGTACCGACTGCAGTGGATAAACATCCTTGGACAGCTCCAGTGCCCGATAATTGACCTGAAGAAGACAGAGGCTAGCCTCATGATACTTCAAGCGATTTACCAGGCAGGACCCCCTGAGGCTGACGATTACCGGCGGAGTGGACATCAAATTCTTTCAGACCATGCGTTGGCCATGAACATCCTCAATGCTGTTGAAGAAGCTTCAGTAATGATCGAGGAAAACTGGGAATCCATGCCAGCCATGGGTATTCTCACTTCAGTTGTTGGACGGCTCTTATCCCTCACACCTATTAGGGACATGAGTGGCCGAGCGTTGGGCCTCTTGTCTCGGTTACGGAGAATTACCTTCAACTGGGTGCAGATACTGATGAGCAAGTTCGAGACTACCAAGAACAGTGTCCAGAGGAGTCAATTTCGGACAAAAGTCGTCGAAGCTGCGCTGGTCTGCTGCGAGACATTCGATGTCGACAACCAACACCTTGCTGGTATCATTTCGGATGATCGTAATGCTTCAATCCTCATTCAGTGCAGCATTCTCATTCATGACTATCATTCAACGAAGTCGGCCTCAACGCGCGGTGATCTAGCACACATCCTTCATAGGCGATGGCAAGAAACCTCGTACCGAGTGTACCCATTGCTCGCAAGAAAGATCCTGCAGGGAGGTACCTCAACGTGTCTTGACGATGCGGCGAAGGCATCTTGGCCCGGATATGAACGAGGCGGGCAGTGGCAGACTGCTGGAGGCATGGATTACTGGGTCGTCAGCAAGACCGATGCGCGAAGGGGACGACAGCTGGAAGTCCACTACAGTCTGCTGACAGGACAGTTGATGGTCGATGGCGCGCCTCTTTCTCGACTTCCATTTGATTATGAGAACCAAGTCTCGTTTACCGAGCTGTTCGGCGATGAGATCTTTGAAATTGTGCCGAGCTGGATGCCGGCCATGCGTTTCTCTTCCAAGCGAACATACATGGGGCACTCTCTTCACTTTGGAAAGCACGAGAACAATTTTCTCATTCGTGCTTTAAGAGATCTCATGATTTGGGAGCTGGTTCCAAGGAGGTTGTTCCATGGGCGATTACCACAGTTCTTCTTGGATGAATTTTTCCACTGGTACAACACAAGTACGAGAGTGGTAGAGTTTCGTGCTCGGAACAGACCCTGGTCAAGCGACAATGGTTCTTGGCAGCTGAAATCTACGTCAGGTCAGTGGTTGCTTGAGAGGCAAGGAAGAACACTCGTCAACCCGCATAGCACCACTGGGACGACACTCGCTTCGGTTTTCTCCTCACTTCAGGCGCCATCCCATATCAACCTGACTCTCGCTGTTGACAGAGAGACCCTGGAAATCGAGCTTCCTAGATTGCAGATGGATTTCCACCTTAAGAGAGGGACTACATCTGTTTTATCTCGCAAGCAGAGAGGCTTCGAAATCGATACCAGCCAGTCTGTTGGCACGCTGATCGGTCTCGAGACAAAGCTCGTACTGAGAGATTTCCGTACCCAAGACCGTAAGGTCTTGATACCAGATGGAGAAGTTGTCACTGGATGGGACGGACACCATGTGTCAGTTTCGATTGATACCAGTCCCACGTCGCCATATGTGTATGGCATCACCGAATCGCTGCAGAAGCTGACCGATAACGGGAGCCTCCGGAGCAAATTGTTCCTCTGCTACCTGCACGGATTGACTTCATCGTGCCTCCCAGACCCGCTGACGGTTCGTACTGGTACGGAACAGTCTCTCTCGATCTTGAAGAGTGCAGCAATGAGCTCTTTTCAAGTCTTGTCGTCCCGAGATTTGAAAATTCTGGGCAAAATTGATTCTCTCACCCCTCGACGCAAGTTCTACCCTAGCCATCTAAGCGCCATGCAAACCGTGGAATGGGATGGTAGGATCCCCATTCTCTCCCAGCACTCGCACTTTCATGTCGCTGTGCAGAAGCTTCTGCAACAAGCTAATAAGGCCAAGCTCTATTTTCCGGATGAATATGTTGAGCCTAAGCCTTCCCTATTCGGCGACATTGACCCTAACTTGCTTAAGAGAGATCTGGTGCGCTCATCATCATTCCGTGTTTCATGCTTTGGGGCTGAAGATGCAGTCGCGAATTCGGATGCAACCTATTCATCTAGAGACATGCAACAGTCTTCAGAGAGAGCAAAAAGGGCTCAATTCGTGTCTGAAATGCTCTTTCACCAAGACTATCGCGGGTTGTGCCAGGGGATTTCCCAATCCGGGCTGAGAGAACGCATGTGGGAAGTGTTCCTGGCCGTCAGCACTGTGCAAGGGGCGGCCAGCACAGAGATTTCGCAAGGTGATTTTGCGTATGACGCCAAGTGGTTAATAAATCAACCAGAGCACTGGGCCGGAATCTGGTGCTGGATGCACAAGCACGCGCACGATGGCACGTTTGAAGCTCCGTTGCTACGTTTTCGGCTGATGATGTGGTTCGCAACCATGGCATATGCTCCAGAGGCTGAGCTGCATCTGATTCACACCGCCGCCGCAATGTTCATTCATCCCGAAATTCGAGCCATTCGAGTGGATCAAGTGCTCCCAGAGACAGAATGTTACTCGCTCAACTATGGCTACTTGGTTGGCAGCGAGAGTCTGAATGAACTAATCCGGGACAACCTCCGTCCATTGAGAAATTGTCCCGAGAATCAAATATCAAGGCTGTCGAACGAGAACCAAGAACAGCACACAAGAAGGCAACACAGCACATACCAACGGAACCGAGATCGAGCAAAAAATCAGTTTTCAAGCTATGTGAATCGAGAATTCCCATCTCCGGCGCTGAAACTACCTCCAGACAGCTTGCTGATCTCTCTGGCCCAGTACATTGATATTTATGAAGCAATGTCAGCGATCCGGCCGTTGTACCGGAACTGGTATCACAACCACCTTTTCAGGATGTATCTTCTGAGGATTGAGGAAGTTATGAATCAACAGCCTCCTGCAACGCCTCCGAATACCCAGACACTCAAAGTCAAGCTGCCTGGTTACTCCCCTTCATTGAGCCTAGGATTTATTGGGTCAGCCGACATATTTGCACATGCACCCCCTGGAGCAGTGCCTGACCAACCGCGACTTACATCAGATAGCCTCCTGTCCGATCCTGATCTCTCGCCAAGTTCTCATCTGCTATCAGGCTCACGCCTTGATTCATTGATTGATAGTAAGGAGACGACGGCCAAATCTACTCTGGAAGGACAGTACGCAAAGGAGCTCAGACAAAGTCAAGCCAAATGGAAGAAAGAGTCTGGTGATTCTCAGCAGCGCGTGCTTCGGGTGGGCAAAGATCTTCTGCGATCTACGCTCGAGGACCATGTTCTCAGGTCGAAAAAGCATGTGAAGTCACTGCATGACTCCATGAGCACTTCGATAAGAGCCAATTTGGGAAGAAAATCATTTGCAGAGTCCCTACACCACTCTCCTCGGCTGTCGTCTATCTTCTTCCTCCACCAGCTTTCTAGAAGGGGATGGGAAGACGGTGATGGATGGAGCTTTCTGCCGGCCGCATGGAAGCCCTGGATCATTGCCTATGGCATTGCCGTAACGGAACTCCAGCGTGCTGAACGCTTAGTCCGTTCTGTTGGGGATCAAAATAAATTGGTCCAGGAGCTGCAAAACGAAGGACATACGAACTGGGACCCGATGAAATACCCAGAAACTCTTCTCATTGAGGTAGAGAGCGATATTCTGGTCAGGGGTGTGCAAGAATACATTGCCGAGCAAATGAGGTAAGTTCCTGCGTCAGGAATCTGGCTTGCAACTGGTGGGAGGCGGATGCCAGGCCCTGAACTTCTTTCTCTGAACTTACTCAATCGTCGATGTTCTGTGTGAACGCTAATTGTGCTCGTACTCCAGGAGCCCGCCAAATGAGCTGAATACGGTCATGCAACTCAACATGGGCGAGGGCAAATCTTCAGTCATCGTTCCGATCGCGACAGCAGCTTTAGCCAATGGTCACAAGCTAGTGCGTGTCATCGTCGCAAAGCCTCAGTTCCGTCAGATGCTTCGAATGCTCGTTTCGAAACTCGGTGGGCTTTTGAACAGAAGAGTGTTCCACCTTCCCTTCTCTCGATCCCTTCAATTGACCGAAGCAGATGCCCAGTATATCCTTGAAGAGTCTCGCCTTTGCATGAAGATTGGTGGGGTTATGCTTGTCCAGCCGGAGCACATTCTTTCCTTGAAGCTCATGGGACTCGAGTCCTTCATGTCAGGCACAGAAAGCGTAGGACGCAGCTTGGTACAGACGCAGGATTTCTTTGACAAAAACACTCGGGATATCGTGGACGAAAGCGACGAAAATTTCAGCACCAAATTCGAGCTGATCTACACGATGGGTACGCAGAGCTTGATCGACTTTGCTCCCCAACGATGGATCGTAACCCAGATAGTCTTTGGGCTCATCAGGGACAACGCGGCGGCGGTGAAGAACCGGTTGCCACTATCCATCGAGGTCTCGGCACGAACAACAGGTGTATTTCCTCGTATCCGAATCATCAAGCAAGATGTGACAGACATGCTCCTCGGACAGGTAGCAGAACATATCTGTACGATGGGTTTTCCCGGATTTCCTATCTCGCGTCAAGAACCTGACTCTCGAGAGTCGATCCTCAAGTACATTACTCAGTGTGATTTGAGCTTGAGCGACAAAGATCGTGTTGAGAATGGTGCCTTCTGGACGGAGACGACCAAAAGCCATATCCTGCTCCTGCGTGGTCTCTTCGCAAAAGGCATCCTCGCCTTCATTTTCGGCCGAAAGCGCTGGCGTGTTAATTATGGTCTCGACAACACCAGGCGTCCACAGACCAGACTCGCTGTACCTTATCGAGCGAAGGACAGTCCCTCTCCACGTGCAGAGTTCAGCCACCCGGATGTGACCATTGGTCTTACCTCTCTCTGCTACTACTACCAGGGTCTGGACGACAAGGACCTTTTTCAGACATTCAGCCACCTGATAGAGTCAGACTCAGCCATTTCGGAATTTGAATCATGGCTCAAAGACTCGCACGGCCTGGCGGATGGATTTCGCCATTTGATGGGCATCAACTTGAGAGACACAGTTCAGTGCCAAACTGAGGTTTTCCCAGCATGTAAGCTGATTCTACTTGAATTCCCGGCGAGGTTCCCGCAACCTGAATATCTGACTAACACTGCCACCAAATACAAGTTCGATATGCCAAATGCACGATCGATTACTTCTTGCAACACATAGTGTTTCCAAAGCACATGAAGGAATTTCCTGAGAAATTGTCTGTGTCCGGCTGGGACCTCGGAGCGATCAAAGGTCATCCAACCACCGGATTCAGCGGCACCGTCGACTCAAAGCTTGTCCTGCCCCTTGAAGTTGATTACCTTGGACTGGCAGACCAGGAGGGTACCAATGCCCAAGTTCTCAACTATTTGTTACAGCCCGAAAACAGAGTTCTCCTGTTATCACCACACCTGGAAAGCTCCGATCTTGAGATCTGCGATGGTTCACAGCCAACTTTTGACGCGGAGACACTTCTCACAGCCGTCACCAATCAAGAGGATTCATGTCTCCGAGTGATTCTTGATGTCGGTGCGCAGATCATCGAGCTGACGAATTTGGAAGTGGCGAGCAATTGGTTGAGAAAGGTTCACGGGCAGGACCAATCTGTCCAAGCAGTCATCTACTTTGACGACAACGAGGAGATAATGGTGCTCAACACAAGTGGCATGACTGAACCTTTCTGGATGTCACCATACGTCGACCAATTGGACACATGCCTCGTTTTCCTGGATGAGGCCCACACCAGGGGAATAGACCTGAGACTGCCTGAATACTACAAGGCGGCCGTGACACTGGGTGCTAATCTTACCAAAGATCGACTAGTTCAAGGTGAGTTTCATTACGCTATGTTGTGAAGAGACGTGAAGCTAACCGTGTTGCAGCTTGCATGAGAATGCGCAAGTTGGGTAAGGGGCAGTCTGTCATATTTTGTGTTCCCCCGGAAATCCAGACCAAGATTTGTGAGGCCAAGTCGAAGTGCAAGGAACGATCTCAAGGCGCCCTCTACCGTGGTAACATTGGCGTGGAAGACGTTCTCAGCTGGGCGATGAGCGAGACGATCCGTGAGATCGAGAACAGCATTCCGCTGTGGGCTGTACAGGGCCGCCGCTTTATACGCCAGCAGTCTCACAAAGAATCCGCCAGGACCAGTGACGGTATCCAAATGACCACCGAGATTGCTCGAGGGTTTCTCGAAGACGAAGCCCAGACGGTCGAGCACCGATACCGACCTTGGGTCGAGACACCTTCGGATGGGGATACTCCTGACGAAGACTCCACAGGTAATCTGAAGGAGATCGAGGCCCGCTGTCGAGATTTCGGGACACGCCATGCGGACAATGCTATGCTGGAAGAGGAGCAAGAGCGTGAGCTGTCGCCTGAGATCGAAGAGGAGCGACAGATCGAGAGGCCACCCCGGCTGAAGCAGCGGAACACGAGGTCCACCCTGATCTAAGAAAATTCGCGGCGCATGGGAAGTTGAATGAGAAGTCTCCTGCCTTTCTGCCCGCGTTCAAAGCCCTCCAAGACACAAGTGCGGCACTCGATTTTGATCCAGGTCTCTTTCCACAGGACACCATGGTCACGGCTGATTTCGCGAGAACGGTACAGAGGAGCGCCACGGGGCGTTTTCTGTCAGATGCGTATCAACGTCCAGTGAACTGGATCCTCACAAGCCAGCCTAAGAACTGGCGACATGTAGTCATCGTCAGCCCGCACGAGGCTCAGGAGCTGTTGCCCCAGATCCAGACCGGCAAGAACACAACGCTACACCTCTACTGCACGCGGCCAAACCAGGAGATCGGAGCTCTTGATGGGCTCGACTTCTTCACCGTGCCCTCATCCTCGCTCAAGGAGCTCACACCTTTCCCCCTTCACCTGAAGACCCAGCTGAACCTCTTCGCAGGTCAGCTGTACCTAGGATCTCAGCTTGAGTATCTAGAGCTGTGCAAGATGCTCAGGCTGTCACCGCAGGAAGCAGTGGTCGGGACGATCATTGACGCCGACGGGTTCATTCGATCGTCTACCTCGACGGACATCGCTGCCATGATCAAGGTGTCCACTTTTACTTCAAGCCCCGTGGGGTTCTTGAAGTCATTCCTTACAAAGTCGCGTCGGGACTGCCAGTCGATCGACAAGACGCATTTGGGTAGAATCCTAGATGGTGCTCTACTTCAGGGGAGCGACTTCAGCTCACAGAGTGCGAGGGGATATTCGAACTCCTCCGAGTCATAGGAAGGTGGTTGAACAGGAAGACGGGTGATATTGATCTGCCGGCCGATAAGGGTGTGGAGGTACAGCCCTTTTGAAATCGCAGGAAGCTTGTAGGATAGGTTTTGTGCAGTTGGTTTTTGTTTTCGTATTAATTTGTTCCTTTTCTTTCTGCAAATTGCGTTGCATTCTTGACAAGGGGACAGTTGATGGATGAATTTCAAAACTCTAATTACTCCTTCCGATGGTCTTTGGCATCTGTTTACGGGTAAATAAAAAGTTTTCTTTTTAAAACAAAAAAGGTTCAACGCCGCTGTATGAGGTCAAGAGGGTATTTCAGTCTGTGTTTACTGCTGAGCTCTTCCATTGTTCACTGTCTCTGGAAGCTATCTAGGCTACTGTGCCGTCAAGCACGCACCGGATCTCCCTAAAATTTGCACCCATGACTTGGTCTACAGAACAGGCCATCTCCCCATCCATACATGCACCCAATTGGTTGCCTTGGGATCCTACATGCACACGCCGTACGGTCCAGGGAGCGCATACGTGCTGGGAAGCACATCGTAGTCGTCGTTGGAGCAGTCGCCCCAGCCTACAATGATGTTGGTGCCGTTACCAGGGAACTGTCATATTGTCAGCCTCTTATCCACATGATTCCATATCAACACTGATTTCCGTCCTAGAGTGCTTACGATCTGGCCCGAGTACTGGTTGTTGATGCCGCGTATCTGGCTGGTAATGCAGCATCCGTGCCAGCCGAACTCGTTGTAGCCCATGGCGACCATGCCAGCGAGAGCTGCGAGGACGCTCGCAGGGGCGGTGACGTCGTAGGGCTGGTCGTTGCACCACTATGTGTTGGGTCAGCCTCGTCTGTAGGCGCCTTGGATTTGCCATATTGCTTATGGTGGTGGGATCAGTGGTACTTACGTAGACTGCGGTGTGCGTGAAGCTGGCGCGTGAGCATCCGAGGCGGCGACAGGTAGCAGTGCCGTCGTCTTCGGCACCAGGGACGGTCCAGTATCCACCGGTGACGCCGCCGGGGGCGTTCACAGCGGCGATGGCACCGAAACCCTCGTGGTCTGGTAATCATGACAGAGGAGTAAGTACACATTTGCGACCTGGTTGAAGATATGGTTTTGGTGTTTTCGCTCATGAGCATGACTTACAGTCGCCTGTGGCAAAGTTACCACAGTACCAGTGAGAGGCGGTGTACCCATCATCCATGCTCTGAGAGCTATCGATGGGAAAGGTTCGAGCAGCCAAGTCCGGCTGGATGCGGGCCTCGATGTCTCCGCCGGTGAGGGTTTTGTCCATGTAGGAGAAGTTGGAGACGGTCATGGAGGTCTCGTTGAACGCCTGAGGGGTCTCGGACATGAAGGGGTTCGTGATGACGAAGTTGTCCTTGAGAGACGGGTTGATGGCGAAGATCTGGTCCTCGACGGAATTGGCGCTGCCGTAGAGGGAGACCTCTCCGTGGCCGGGGATGGTGCCGGTCCAGGCGATCTTGCCGGTGGCGTTGTTGGAGTTGATGGGACTGGCCGTGGCCAGGAGGGCAAGAGAGGACTGTTGAGGAAGTGTCAGTGCTGTCGGAAGCTGGTTCCTTGCGTATCGAAGAGGGTTGTGTGGGGATTTGTTGGTGCTTCACTCGAGCTGCTTACAAGAACAACGGTCGACAACATCTTGACGGTTGGCGGAAATCTTTCTTGGTCTGGTGTCTGGACTGGTAAGAGAAGAAGAAATTTGGCTTGAGGATAGGAGAGAGTGGTATATACACACACACACACATATATATATGTATGTAGCTGGAGCACAGGCCGACGGCTTCCATTGTTCACTCCTTGATGAATTGCCGAGCGAGGAAGCTCTGGAAATGGTAAATTAATCTGCGGTGACTTTGATTTCTTCTTTTCCTTTTTTCCTTTTTGTGTAGATGAATCAGTGCGGCTGTGAATGGGATGAATGGACCATCAAGTAAATCTGACAACATCTGCGTCACTTCAATGATATTACAAATAATACCACGGGCAACTATGAACACGGCCTCTCACACTTTTAGGTGGGTCAAGGTCACTTTACTTCTAAGCGTGCCCTACTATCTTATTTACATTGCGCTCTGTGAAGCCAACCCGTGTCCCTCTCAGATGCAGTTCCAGCTGTCTGGGTCCGCCGGGTCCCCCGAGCCAGAATACTCGTTCCTGAACGGATACCGGCAGTGCCGCCTCTGGAAGGCCACCTCTCCCGTGGCCTGCGACTCGTTCACATAGGCCGTCCCCAGGATGGTGTCGGGCGCGATCCCCTCCTCGACCCAGCGCACCATGGCGGTCAGCACATTCCCGTCCGGGTCCAGGGTGGCATTGCTGGTGATGCCCTGGCCGATGAAGGTCGCGCCGGGCCCGCCGGAGCAGTGTCCCATGCCGCCGATCCGGAAGAAGCGGTAGAAGCTGTCGAGCTGGGACGGGCTCAGGCCCATGGTCTCGGAGACGTGCTCGTAGTACCGCGGGGAGTTGTAGCTGGTGATGATGGGGTCCTGCTGGCCGTGGTAGTGCAGGATCTTGGAGCCGCGGCTCTGCACGGCAGACAGGTCGCCGTCCCACGTCTGGATGTTGAAGGGGTTCTGCCTCGAGGCGGCGGTGTAGTCTGCGGAGCTCAGGGTGGCCGGGTCCCAGCTCGGGTCGCCGTAGACGACGTAGCGGTACCAGTCCGAGGTGTAGATGAAGGCGGCGCCGGTGTAGTAGATCTCCTCGGCCTCGAGCTCCGAGCCGGGCTGCATGGCCGGGTAGACCAGGCTGCCGTCCTCGTCGTTGATGACGGGCGAGAAGATCCTGCGGACGGTGTCGGCCTGGGTGTCTGTCAGGCAGGCGCTGGCGTTGGCGGCACCAGAGGAGCAGAGGATCGCGCCGCTGACGTTGTAGTGGCAGATGCCGGCGTCCTCGATGATGCCGTCCACATAGCCGTCCAGGCCGTCGCACTGGTCCAGGATGTCGTCGTTGATCACGGGCCACATGTCCAGGGGCACAAAGGTGGACGCGTTGGCGGTGCCCTCCTCGGCGAAGAACGAGCCGCTCCAGGAGCTCAGGTTGGCAAAGGCCAGGGCCGGGGCGCCGACGACCAGGCCGTCAAAGTCATCTGGGAAGTCCTGGGCCTCCTTGAAGCCCTGTCGCCCGCCGGTGGAGCAGCCGAGATAGTACGACTTGTTGTGCTCCTCGCCGTAGAACAGCCGGGAGACCTCCTTGCCGAGCACGACGCCCGTGTGCAGGGCCCTCCAGGCGAAGTCCTCGACCACCTCGTCGTTGTGGTAGAAGGGCTCGCCGCTGGTGCCGTTGTGCCCGTTGTTGGTGGCGACGGTCGAGAAGCCCAGGTCGACGGTATACGCCAGGTCGTAGTACTGGATGCAGCCCGACAGGCCGCCGTTGCCCGTGCTCAAGAAGCGCCCCGTCCAGGCCTCGCCGGTGGGCAGCCACACCTCCATGCTGATGTTGGACCGGTCCGACGTGGGCACGAACATGGCCACACGGCACATGTCCACGCCGACGACCTGCCACTGGTCTCCGCAGTCGGGATCATAGTCGGGCAGGGACAGGTTTGTGCCGGCTGCGACGGTCTGGGTGAACCAGATGGTAGCGTTGTTGTAACTATTGTTGTTGGTGTTGCTGTTGAAGCTGCTCTGGAGGGTGTCGGCAAAGGCGGTGCACTGCGTGTCAAAGTCTCCAGCGTCGTCTCGTCCGAGGGCGGAGGAGGCGTCCACCAGACCGCCCACCAGGGCCAGTGAGCGCAGGATGAAGCTGAGGGAACCGAGGAACCTCATGTTGGCGTCCTGATAGATCTCGTGCAGGCTCGACAGGGAGGCGTGGGAGCTGTGGAGGAGGGCGCTCAGGAAGGAGCCTGCCGAGCTATATAAGTCCTCGGCGAGACCTCCGATCACCCTTGCGTAGGTGGACATGGCGTCTAAGATTTCCACCTTTTTTTATAATTATTATTACTTTCTCTCTTCTCCTCAGCCCCATCAAGACGGGATTCCACTATCTGCCGACCCTCCTTCTCCTTCGGACAAGGTATCCCGCCTTTAGAAGGCTAGGAGGAGGAGGAGGAACGTGGAGCGGTACTTGACCTCGGTAAGAGACCAAGGGTGGTTGTCATGGCGAGGAAGAAGAATGGATCAAAAAAGGCTAGACTTCTCCGATCCTGGCTCTAGGCTTGTTGGACTACTACGAACTACCATGTAAAGGAATAACAACAGGAAGAAAAATAAATAAATCTACTCGATCATGTCTATCTTGTGTGTGTGTGTGTGTGTAAAAATCTCTTGTTGGTGCTCATCCAACAACAAAAGCAGTAGCCGAGTGAAACTCATGATGCAGCGGTCACTCACCGCTCAAAATTGACCGAGATATCGACCTATCCTGAAGGAAAGCCTGTCCCAAATGTGACAGCTCACCGGCAAACCTTGACCTGATGTGGGCCGACTCAACGTTGAATTTTGCATACCCTCAAACAACAACAAAAAAAAAAAAAAAGACAGAGAGAGACAAAGAACAAAACAAGACGAAAAACACCTCAAGTGCTTCATGGCTCTCCACCGGCTTTTCCCATCCGAGATGCCAAGCCGATGCAGTATCCAAGGGCCACGAGACGATCTGCAGTGAATGATACCTTGCGAGAGGGGGGCAACGGCGGGGAGGGGGGACCTGACATGCCCACGTGGTCTGCGGTGAGCTAACTGGTATGTACTATGTAAAAAGTCAATTCGGCATCATCGTGTCGGCTAAAAGAGAAACAACTACAGAGAGAGAGTGTGTGTATGTGTAAATTACTCATGCAGGGCAAACAGTGGCAATTACTGGAATATAATTACAATGCGGTTCATGACGACTTGGCCACGGCTGCCACACCGAATTCTAGATGACAGGTATCTAAATAAATAAATAAATCAAGCAAGCCTGAAGATGCAAACCTTATCTGCCTATGCCCAGACAATAAATCGCGATATGACGCTCCCGCCAGCCACCCTGTTGGCGATCCGAGCTCCTCTCCGCGTGCAACCATGAACCAGCCCCGAGGACATGCTTTTTGTGCTGTCCCACCCCAGAAATGATAATACATGATCCTCCTTCTGAGCAGTATTCACTACCAGTCCTCTGGCCTCTCTCTGCCGTGGCTTCGGGCCGACTCGACACACTACACACCTTGTACCAGTTCCCGGTGGGAGGCAAGAGGCCCGCTCACCATCACCACTTCCTATAGTCAGGAAAGTAAGTATCATGGATCCTCTCGGCATACTCGGTGAGGACGGGATACTGCTCCACAATCTGGCGAGACTCAGGACCGCTATTCGCACGCGTCAGCACACCTCGCAACCTATCATCACCGCGCGGGCTTTTCCGGGCAACACGCACGCCGTACACAGCAAGACCGACACGATGAACCCAAACAGCGTCGCGTCGACCTCGCTGGGCCCATCGCCGCCCAGGAACCAGAACGGCTCCTCGGCGCCCGCCTCGGAAGTCCTCCCCGTGCTCCGGGCCGGGTTCCTGTTGTTGCTGCTGCTGGTGCGGGCGGACCGGAGAGCACCGCTGAGGGTCTCCCAGATCTCCCTCTTGGAGGCCCGCACCTCCTCGTCGGACAGCCGCAGGGTACCCTGGCCGTACAGCGTGGCCTTGTGGCTGCGGTAGGCGAGCTGGCCCACGAGCACGCGGGCAGGCCACGGGACCGCGGACAGGGCGTGGTCGCGCATGGCGTAGTAGTGGTCAAACCATCTCTCTCGGGTCTGCAGGGTTCCTGTCGTTCAGCGCTGGGTGCGGCCGACGGCTTCTCCTCTCCTCCCGGCCACCTGCAGATAGATCATCACTCGCGCGGACGCACATGGTAGAAGTAGAGCTTGTCCTCCAGCAGGGCCCTGGTGGCCAGGTCCTGCGCCCTGCCCTCCGCCGACAGCCCGGCGTTGAGGTCCGGCAGCATCTCCCACCGGACGAGCTGCTGGGTGATGAGGGCCGAGTCGCCCAGCTGCACCGGCTCGGCCTGTCCGGGCGGGAGCACGGAGATGTAAGGGATCTTGCCCTTGGGTGCGGACCGAGGCCCTCCGGACCCGGTCTCGTAGGGCACGCCGGCGAACCTGAGACGAGCCTCCAGCTTGACCACGAAGGGCGACCAGACGTGCTCGCCTCTTGCGGGCCAGCCCCGGAAGAGCGTTAGGGGGGTGGACGGCTGGGGGTGGGACATGGCTGCTGTGCTGTCCCTGCTTGCTGGCTCACCGCTGCTGCTGGGGCTAATACCCTCTAAGAACAGATTGAACTGGTCTCGAGAAGCTCAAGGAATGTCGGATATGTCCACAGGACCAATGTTGGCGGCAGTTGATGACCCGGGCTGTCTAGAAATATTCAAGACGAGACACGGCCGGACAGACTCGGCCTCGAAGGAGTCGGCGGACATGTCCATCTGTCCGAGTCCTGGGCACCAAAGGGAACCCAGAGCTGAGAACTGTCTGGCATATTGGTCTGCCTAGGTCCAGCCCCACCTCACCCGCCATCAGCACGCTCTATTTACAGTAAGCGTTGCATCAGTGCACCTTGTTTATTTCTTTTCCTCGCCCTATCATCCCCGGTCAGGCTTTAATGAGGTGCGGTCGTGAATTAACTGTACGAGTCTCGTCATGGAAGGGTCAGGCCAGACTGCTGCACCGAGGTTGGGCACAGCAACTAAATGAACCATATCAATGCTGGCCTGTCTCTTTCAAATAATTGGGTGTAGCAATACTGCAACCCAGCGCTTTGGACATGACTCCTCAAATATTATCATCTCATGCCCAGGACAACCTTGGAAGCTAAAGAATGATTCTGGTCCAACTCTAAGTGAACAAATCATCGTACACGATTAATGTTACCCACAATTGCCTCCCCCCGACTCCTTCCACCATGTCGCTCTCACGACATGTCGGGCCCGATAGGCAACGTTGCCCTGCCGGTCCGCATCTGTGCGCGTCAAGGGAACGATGACTCCCACCGCCTCCATCAGCTGATGACTCACCCAGGATCACCATCCGGCAAACATGTCGCCTCTCCTCAAGGCCGACAAGAAAGTTCTGTCTCTACAGCTTCATCACACCTCACTTCTAACCAACCACAATCGGCCATCGTCTCCTCAACCCAGGCTCTTCACAACCCACTTCCTCCTAGGTTCTACAAACTTCTCTTACACCGTTGGGCGCTCCATTCCACAAACCATCATCTCCTCCCGCTTCCAGGTCTTACCCCCTCTCATCTCTATATTAAAAAACAAACTGATAATAATAAAATATAAAAAATCAAATAAAGAAAAGGAGGGAGAAAAAGGAAAGAAAAATCGAAAAAGAAAAAGAAAAACAGAAAGAAAACAGAAGAGAAAAAAAGGGAACTATATAAACACGATGCCCCCACAGCTCCATCTCCGCCCAGCCACCCCCACCGACATCCCCCGAATGGTAGAAATCTTCCTCGCCGCCTTCTCCCCCGGCCCCTGGAGCGCCCTCGTCTTCCCGCCCAACCTGCGCACCCAGCCGGGCAAGACAGACGAGTTCGACTGGCGCGCGCGCGTGTTCCGCGCCCAGCTGGACAGGCCGGGACAGCATCACGTCCTGGCGGTCCAGAAGCACCGGGGCGGGGCGGGGGAGGGGAGGAGGAGGAAGAAGAGGTCATCCTGGGCTGGGCGGGCTGGGTGGATGCCGCGCGGGATACGACGGCGGGGATGACGGACGAGGAGAAGAGGGCGGACCTGGAGAGGACGTGGGGAGTGCCAATCCGCCGGGTCTGGACAGGGCGGCCCTGGAGGAGATGGCGAGGCAGGGCGAGGTGGTGAACGAGATGGCGAGGAAAGCGCTGGGGGCGGAGAGGTTGAGGGAGTCGCTCGGTAGGTCTGCTTTTCTCTCTCTTTTCGTTCGCTGTTCTCTTCTGGTTTGATGTCATTTGATGTTATTACTATATAGTCTGTGACCTGGCTGCCTAACCACTCAGACACACAGAACTCCACTACCTCACAATCGACCCAGTCCACCAGCGCAAGGGCGCAGGACGACTGCTCCTGCAAGAGGGCCTCGACCGTGCAGCTGCAGGAGGAAAAAGACGTGTGGCTGCGCTCAACCTCCGAGGGCAGGCCATTGTATCTCGCCCTGGGCTTCGAGGGGGTCGGCGAAGCATTGGTCTTGGGGAGCCGGCATTTCGCCATGGTGAAGAGGGTTGTCAGTGGCAAGGAATGACCAGTACATGTCTTATATGTGTACATGTATTTATATACCAATCAAGTATGTATTCACATATATATATACATACATATATACATATATTTACGGAGAACGTTTAGATGAACCTGTTTTGATGTCATCCGTGGCCTTCATGTATCAGTCTTGCCATGTGCGCACAGGGCGCCCTCTTACCCAGTTCGCTTCTTGTGATCTGCTTGCTTCTCCTCAGCTCTCGGCAGCGCTCTTGCCCGCGGCCTTCTTCCTCCCCTTCGTCTTCTCCTCCTTTTCTTTTCCCTCCTTCTTCCCCTTCTTCTTGGGCTCCAGCCACTCGCTGAAGCCCACAGGCCAGTACACACGCCCCTGGGGGCCACCCATGCCAAAGTCCTCAGGGCTCACAGCCAGGGCGCCACTGGCGGGGGCGGCCTCGGGTGTCCCGTCCTCGCCGCCATCATCCGCTGCCTCGTCTCCTCCACCTGTGGACTTGGCCTTCCGCTTCTTGGGCGGGGCCTTCTTGGCCTTCTTCGACGCTAGGGCAGGGCGGTCCTGGTCCTCTCGCTCGTGAGGGACCATATCGGCAATCTGCTCGTGGCCGGGCAGCCTGAAGCGCCGCATCAGCTCGAACACGGCCTGCTCCTTGTCCTTGGCCTCGATCATGAGGTCCATATCGGGTGGACAGGGGGCAGCGTCGCCACGCGATGGCTGTGCTTGCGCCTCTCGTGCGACGACACCGTGCCGGGGCGCGGTTCTGAGTAGTGCATCTTCTGCTTGATGCCCTTGCGGGTCCAGGTGGCAGAGATGCGGGCCGAGATCTCTGGCTGCGAGATGTCGAACGTGCCCTCGCGGCACTTGTCGGCGTCGAAGATGATGTTATGGTGGTGGTAGTCGAGGACGAGGGGGATGTTCAGCTCCTCGCAGATGGGGAGCAGGTCGTGGACCGACCAGGACACATCATCATTCTCCAGCACCAGCCGGCGCTTGATGGAGTCTGGGAGGAGGACGTAGTTGGCGCGGAAGCGGTCGAGGGCTGCTGGCTTCCCGCCATCGCCGGCAAAGGTGCCGCCCATGTGCAGGATCATGACGGCGTCGCGGTCCTGCTGGGGTGGGAGTTTCAACAGCGACAGCATCTCGGCATGGTACTCCAGGTCCCGGATGGACGCGGTGACGACCTCCTTCCGGGGCGACCCGAGCTGTGTGAACTATACAGAGAGCGAGGCCGCCCGAGGTTAGCCGTGTCCCTCCGCTCCTCATCACCGGCGTGGAGGGGTGTCTTGTTGTCTCACCTGTCCAGGGTGCGTCGTCAGGCGGTGCCCGAGCTCTGCAGCGACCCTGCCGACCTCGGCCAGGACCTCGGACGCAAAAGGGGTGAGCCTGTAGCCGTACTCGCCGTGGCTGGCAAAGGGAAACATCTCGGAGCTGAGGCGCATGAACTTGATCCCGTACCTGTCGTTCCAGCGGAGCATCTTGATGATGTCCCGGGCGTTGGCCAGTCCTAAGCGCTCCACCCAGCCCTGGCCGCGGGCCACGTCGGGCTTCTTGCTCGTGTCTGGCCTGTTCCTGGGCCCCTCAGGCTGTGATGGGTCCACCAGGGGATGGCGGTGCTCGAGCAAGGTCGCGATGCGGCACGTTCGTGAGCTGAAGACCGAGGGCTTGGCACAGCGCAGATACGTATTCAGACAGGCCTGGCGAGCCGTTAGCCTAGCAGGGGATTTTCGTGGGACGAGAGCAGTGGACAGAGGGGGGGAGGGGAGGGGAGGGGAGGGAGAGACCGACATAGCCCAGACGACCTTTCCAGGGCAGTGGCAGATAGTCGCTGTTGACGGCTGGTGGCCGTTTTGCGGCATCATCTGCAGTCACGGGCTCACCGTCCGCCTCGCTTCCCTCCTGCGGTGCGTAGTCCTGCCCGCTGAGGTCTGCCCGGCCTAGGTCACCGGGTTCTCGGTCCGGGGTGAGGAGGGTGCGGTGGGCCTTAAGGACGTCACCTCCGTCCATGACGGGTCGCAGGCGGTAGGAACGTTCAATCCGGTCGTCACCACCCAGGGCCTTGACCATGCTCTCCTCGACCTGGAGCTTGCGCCTCTTGACGTCCCTCTTGAAGTTCAGCTCCATCTCCTCCAGGCCCTGCATGGCGTGCGCGACGCCCACCTGGGCCACCTCGGCCCGGTGCTCCGCCTTCTCTGCGCTGCTCTCCGCCGACAGCCCCTGCTGCCGCATCTTCTCGACCTCTCTGAGGTTGGGCGTGATGCCGGCGCCTTTGTCCTGGCCCGTGGTGGTCCTGCGCGACGAGGCGGTACGGCGCGAGGATCTCCTGAGGTTCTGGTTCGGGTTGCTGCTGCTGCTACTGCTGCTGCTGCTGTTGTTGTTGTTGTTGCCGTTGCCGTTGCCGTTGCTGCTGTTGCTGTTGGGTGCCGTAAGATCTGCCGATGTGCTATTCTGTTCACCAGCAGTTGCACTCTTGTGCTCTGGCTGCGGGGCCTCTGCGGCGACGTGGGGAGGTATACGTGCATCAGCATCAGCAGCAGAAACGGCGGCAGCCCTCTTCTTGCTAGTAGCAGCACGCGATGACATGGCGATGGTGGAGACTGTGGCGGTATGACGTCTCAGAGAAGGAGCAGTATATGACAGCGATGCTGCTGCTCTGTCCGCCCTGAGGGCGCGGAGACAGAGTAGCGGGATGGTGGCGGAGCTGCTGGTCCGGAGGGTGTAGTAGGACGGGGCAGCCAGCTGTCGAAGAGTCGGAGCTCGATGTCCGGTTGCAGTGACACAAGGGGGGTAAATGACATGCAGGTGAATGTTTGGGGCACATGCGAGAGGCAGCGCTGGGGTAGTACTAGGGCTCGGGCCTCGTCTCACACGGTGGAGGGGTTGGTTTGGTTTTTTTTTTTTTTTTTTAGGGGGGGCGTTATCTGGCTGGGTAGCTCTTCCAAATACCTTCTCCCTTCCTCCTCCTCTCTTCTGGAGGCGGCCGAAACTGGCAAAAAGCAGACAGACCGGTGGGATAGACAGACACAGGCAACAGCTAGCTCGACCCGTGCATGTGTGGGTCGGGTCGGGTCGTGTCGATGTGGTCCAGGCTGGCAAGCTGGGTTAAACTGCAGGGCTGGCTGGATGGATGGATGGATGGATGGATAGGCAGTGGCAGGCCTGGCGGTTAAGATGGCATGCAGCAAGACGTGACCTCACGGGGCCAGGCAGGGTGCGTGTAGGTGAGTAGTGATTGGTCGGTTCAGGCGCCTCCTGCGGGACCTCAGGTGTACACGCGTGGTGATTCTGCACTCGTGAAGGGGGGAGGGGGGGGGCTGGGACATCCGTGGCGGGTACGGCGTGCTGTAAAACAGACAGAGATGTGTTGAGGTAGCATAGACCAGGTGCTTGTTGGTATATGGTCGTGGTTGGTTGTGGTTCGAGATTCGTTGACGGCGCCCGCCCTGGCTGGGAGTTCTGATCTCGGCCTGGGCGCGGGCGGCTGAGCCCTGAACTTGGACTAGATTGCAATAGCTGAAAATGATGATTAGATGACCAGTAGACTTATCCTGCCGTCATGCTGCTGTAGCATGTAGATGATGACCGGTAGGCTCGGGGCAGGGCCTGGTAGCAACAGTAAGCAGGCCACCACCACAGGTCACCCAGGTCATCACTTAGCTGCTGTTGCTGCTGCTGCTCGCCTTGCCTGCTTCTCCTCTCCCGTGGCGAGCTGGGAGAGACACAGGTCACAGGCCTGCTGGGTGAGGTCCCTGCGACTTGCGGGTGGTGGTGGCCAGTGGCCGACACAGGTCGGGAACTATGATGAAATGGGAGAGACCAGCCCCAAGACCTAGATCGAACGAACAGGGCGAGATCAAGGCTGCGAGGCAAAAGATCAACGTCATTGCTCCCCCTGATAAGGAGGGACGGGGGAGGGGGGCGGCGACAGGTTGAATATCCCGATGTGTCACCAGCTGCGGATGGAGACTGGATGGGTGTCCGACGACATTTTTTCCTTTTTTTGTTTCTTCTCTTTTCTTGTGAGTAGATCTAAGATCGATCACATCAGAGGTGAGAAGGCACAGGGCCCGGTGTGACGACCTTCATCTCGCCCTTGGGCAGATCCAGGGGTGGTGCTCTCGCGGCACCCACCACCCGTTGGCCTCTCGTCGTCACTGCTCGTTTTGGTTGTGCCGCCAAGCAAGAGAGGAAAGAGAGACTAACATCATCATTTTCACGCCGACGACTGCGCTGATGATGTAATGCCATATCCACCCCTGTCATGATCTGCAGATCCCTGCTTAGCATGTTCTTGTGTTGACAGGTTACCCCTGCCATGCCGTCCCGCGAACTGCTTTCAGCATGTAGCTTCAATCTACAAGGCTCTCTCTGCAATATACCGTCCCAGGATGGTGGTTGTCGTTCTCGGCAGGATAAGCATAAACAAGACGAGAGATTGATATACGTACATCTACATCTGGTTCCAAATATCCACAGCAAGCACCCAAGCCGTTGTCACGTAGTTACAGTACTCTTTCTGCATACTTACGGCATCGCATGACATATTGGGTCAGATTGCTCCAAACACCAAGGGGATGATTGATTACTGCCGTACAGCAGTGGATGTAAGCAGTAATTAGTACACCTAGTGCTCCGTAGTACTACAGCAAAACCTTCCCCCCCCCCCCCCCTCTCCCCAAAAAAAATCCACGAATCTCGGCCGAGTACTCCGGATGATAACCTCCGGCCCGACAGCAAAAGTTCCATATCAACGTGGTATAGTCTATCTTATTTGCTCCGAGAATGGCTTGGTCCAATATGCTAATTACAGCACCATGTAGACCCCAACCCACCACGCCCGCCCCCAGCCTTGGTTACAGGTGCCTCTCAAGTACGGCAGCCAGAACATCCACCGTTAATACATAGCATTAGCAGCTGCCCTGGCTTTTCTGGGTTAAAAATTGCGTGCTGCTGATGGGAAATTCCGAGGTGTGCCTGCGAGACCCGTCTTGGGTGATCGATCCTGTCCACAGCGGCCGCGAAGCTCTCGTGTGGCGTCCACGAGCTCCGCGGCATCAGGATGGTAGCCGCACCTGGCCTTGCAAAGCTTCACGATGCCTATGGCAGGCCTAGACGGCGAGTCGCCTGGAAACTGATTGTTTTGCATACGACAGACCAATCTCTGCGCCCTTTAAGAGAGGTCCTCCCCTTATACTATCAAGAAGCCGATGGGCAGGAGACTGAAAAGGGCAACTAGGACATTCAGGAAAAAGGCAGGTAGCTCCGCTTCTGATTGTTATTAGGACGAGTTCCAAAGTTCCCGTATTGATCCGAACCGTAATTGGAGCTGAATAATATGAGCGCTTGAGGGGCCGCAATTGTTTCGAAGTGCCAAAGAGTCGGATTCAAGGACAGACAAGTCCTGGAGCTTCGATGGTCGTGATTAGAAAGTATAAGCAAGATAAGAAGAGAAGACAATCGTCATGTTGAGGCTTTTGCGTTTGTCGGCATAGCCGACATTATTAATAACATGAAATGTATTGGGGGGCGATACACTGCAAATTGTGCTAGAGATGTTTTGAGAGAAAGAGAGAAATAGACTTGTCATTCTGTATAAGCACGAAACCAAGGAGGCGATAATCATCTGCAGTGATCAGAAGCCAACAACACATATTCACGGGTTCAACGTTCAACAGGCGGGCATCAACCCTTTGGGCAAATTTATCAAGTCCAGTCTCTACCGACGAGAATCGCACCAGTCCATACGGCGGACAGCCGATAATGGTCAGCCCATACGATACCGCGCGCATCTGTTGGGGGCTCTGGCGAGCGTTCGGATGCCCGCCTCTCCACCCTCCTCATAGTCCTCCGACTCTCCCAGTCTGAGTCTAGTAATCGAATTTGGAGCACGATTTCGCATAATTTTGTCAGATTTCTTTTCACCTTTTGCCCCCCCCCCCCCCATGATATCCCCTCACGTTCACGCTGAGTGTCTGTCGGGAGTCTTTGTAGACAGCGGTGAAACCTCAGTCCGATGCGTGGTGCTTAGCTCGCCCGTCGGATTCACGCGCCTTTGCTTTTAAATATACAAAAGGAAGAGCAAATATAGGGGACAGTAGCTGAATTCCCTTCGAAGCAATCAGTCTGACATACACGCAAGGGCCCTTGCACCAGCCATGTTTGCTATCGATGTCTCAACCATGAGTGGCCCAAACAAACTATAATGAAGGATTCTGTCTTTTTACCTGAGGCTTGACACGACAGTGTCATTACTTGAAAAAGTCCTTAAGCGCACCAAATGATAGGCTCACCCGTGGAGACTTTGATATCTGCCCGCTGTACACAATTTGAATGAGTGTTCGGTTGTTTGTTTTTTTTAAACCGTATTATGAATCGTTGTAACTCGGAACTCCTGGCAATACGCCTGCTGCCAATCATCATCCTGACATGTCCTGGCAGGGAAAGGCCTTGATAGACCTTCAAATGACGTTAGATTTCCTTCTGAGGCTGGCCTCCTATGGCGCGTGCTGTTGCAGAACGGCTGGAGCAAACTTCATACAGCGGGTTTTGGGGGTGCTCCATATGGTAGGCATCAGCCCAATTGGGACTACGTTTTCAGCCGTGCTCGAGACACAGTCTGCAAGCTGCGCCGACAGACAGAGGATTCCCAATGGTACGTCTGAATGGATATTGTGGTGATTGTGTGGAGGAACACCACGCATCCGCATGACGGATATTCACTAACCCAGAGACCCTCACATTGATAGTGACAAAGCTGCAGGTGTGTTTTATAGAATTAATCTCGCTAGAAAGGGTGTTGTATAGAAGCCTGTTGAGATCTTCCTTAGCCAGTAGTTGTACCAAGAGCAGAATCAGTAATGAAGCCTCCAAGGGCATGTCCCTGATAATAGTACTCTTATAGTTTTTGGTACACTATACACGCATCACTTTAAGGTATGCCTAGACGCCTCCCAGCATGAAAGGTCATAGTATGCTATTTTCTTTATAGCCAAGGCTCTCCTCCTCTGTTGCTGCCCCAGAACTGTGCTGTACCCGTCAACCACAGCATTGACAAACAAATCATAGACTCTGACCACACATTCTCAGATACAATATGCTATACAAAAGGCTGCCATCACCTTCCAGGACATACTGCCGGGTCCCCGCTGCTGGAACGGCGTTGAGGTGTGGAGAAGCAAAGTTATGGTCCGGCCGCTGGGTATCAGAAGTCTTATATCCGCTGCTCCAGCGGGAATTCTTGGTTCCCGAACCCCTCATGAGCCCAAGAATGTTCACGTGTTTGAGAGTTCTACTCTCCTATATTAACATGTTGAATTATCTGACACCATATTAAAAATCACACTTATTATCATTACCATTATCATCATCATCACCATCATCATGGCGCCCGTCTTTCGCGCCGACCAGGTCGGCTCCCTCCTCCGCCCGGCCTCCCTCCTCGACCTCCGCACCAAGCACCAGATCACCGCCAGCTACGCAGCCATCACAACCTCGGAGGAGGTTACCCGGGCCACCTCGGACGCCGTGGCCGCCGCGGTGCAGCGGCAGCTGGACCAGTCCATCTACCCGGTCACGACGGGCGAGCTGGAGCGGTCCATCTTCTACGGCGGCTTCTTCGAGACCCTCGAGGGCCTCACCACGCTGCCCGCGCTGCCCATCCCCTCTGCCTTCCGGCGAGGACTGCCCAGCGTCGCGAGGCTGCACGAGGCAGGCGTCCAGACCCGCCCTGGCGTCGTGGCGACGGGACCGATCCGGTGGACGGGGCCTGCGTACGGAGACAGCTGGGCCCTGCTGAAGAGCAGCGTGCCGGACGAGTCGTGCTGGGAAAAGTGCAAGATCACCATCCCCAGCCCGACGTACCAGCATATCCAGCTCAGGCCGGGCACTGCGTACACGGCTGCGTCCGGATACACGGGCGACGAGGCCTACTTTGCTGACCTGGCGGCGGCGTACCGGGCGGAGCTGAAGAGCCTGTACGAGGCCGGGTGCCGCAACGTGCAGGTGGACGACCCCAACATGACGTTTTTTGTCATGGACTCGTTCCTGGCCGGGTGCCATGACGAGGGCGTCGATGCGGACGCGCTGATGGAGCAGTACATCCGCGTGCACAACGCCTGCATCGCGGGCCGGCCCCAGGACATGCACGTGGGGGTTCACCTGTGCCGCGGCAACATGTGGAGCGGCGTTGTGGAGGGCGGTGTGGGAGCTGGCTCGTACGAGCGGATTGCGGAGAGGATGCTGCGCGGGCTGGAGTATGATTCTTTCTATCTCGAGTATGACGACGAGCGGTCGGGCGACTTTGCGCCGCTGCGGTTCCTGCCTAGGGACAAGAGGGTTGTCCTTGGTCTGGTGTCGACGAAGCGGGCTGCGCTGGAGGATATTGATCACCTGGCCGAGAGGGTGCGCGAGGCTGCGGGTGTTATTGCCCAGGCGCAGGGCCGGGCGGTGGAGGAGGTGTTGCGGGACAACCTGGCTGTGAGCCCGCAGTGTGGCTTTGCGAGCCAGAGCCAGGGAGGCGGTGTGGGCATGACAGAGGAGAGGCAGTGGGAGAAGCTGGCCCTGGTGAGAGACCTGGCCCGGAGGATCTGGACAGACGCTGCGTAGGGGAGGAGTATACGTATCAGGTATATACGAGGCAGAAGGGCGGGCTGTGGTCTAGTAGAGGATGTAAATCTATGCTAGATCGCTATAACACGAGCGCAAGGCTTGCTGCAAAGAGACATGGCCAGCTTTTTCTTGTCTGTCTCTGTCTTCATTCTTACTATGATTGAAAGAATGGAAATTGGCAATAAACCTGGCCTGATCCTCTACTACACAAATGGTCATTACATAAAGGAAAACCTGGATGGAAATAATGATTATATGGCTTACTCCCTCCTGTTACACCATCTCGGCCTGACGTGACGGCAATTGACATGTGTAAACCAAGGTCTTAGGCAAGTATGCTCAGTAATGGCCGCAGACTTTATGAACAACCACCGCCACCCAAACATACCCGGACTTGCTTGCCGAGAGCCCACATGCCCATACGCTAATTTCAAGCGGTGCGTGCTGTGAGCAGTTGGTTCGCGCTTAGCTGGTCCCTCGGTTCCCCAAGGTGCCAATCCATATAATCCAGGTTGCCGTGCCCAAGTGCCGCGCGTGAAGTAAAGAATAGCGCCCGTTTTTTTTCTTCCTCCTCTTCCTTTTTTCTTGGTTGGAGGAAAAGGGACCTGGCGTGTGAGGGAGGAGAAAGGCTGTTAGTCTACGCAGCACCCCCTCCTCAGTCACAGCAGGGCACCGGGTGGGAGGGGTCCACATCCGATGGGTGCGCAGGTGAAACGCATACTTGACTTGGAACAACAATCACTGGATATGTTTTCTCCGCCCAGTCCCCATCTTATCGACAGCGCGAAGGGCCGAACCAGCGAGAAGGCAACGAGGCAAGCGGTTGATTGAATTATGTGGTCTGGGTACAGCTGTGAAGAGCCGACAACAACAACCGTAGCCCCAAGTCGCCATGTCGTAACTCATACAACATGTCGTTCGTATGGATAGGCTTCTAGTATAGCGCTGACAGATCAGCCTGACACAATTGGCCTGGCTTCTAGGCAAAATAGATCGAGAGAGCGAGAGAGAGAGAAGAGAGAGAGGCGTGGGGAAGAACTGGGGCCCCAGATTCGTCTGCCCTGGGGCCCGCCGCTAGAACTCACTCGTTAGTACAAGCAAGCTTGAAAAATTTAAAACCCATCGGCCCTCGACTTGTCCTTATGCTTGGGACTCTTTGAGGACCGCTTGATGTCTCAGGCCTCTTGGGTGTCCAGCAGCAGCTTAGGGGACGACGGGTATCTTTTACAGAGACTTTTTTAAGCAGAGAAGAAAGAGGAAAAGAAGAAAAGAAAAAGGAGAGAAGAGGCCAGAGGACACAATGGCCCTGATTCACCTGATCCTCTCGCCATGGGCACTGCTTGCGGCCCCCGTCCTGCTGGCAGCGTACTACTTATACCCATATCTCGTCACCAACGGCCACCTCCGCGGCATACCAGCACCCTTCCCTGCCCAGTTCACCAACCTATGGCTGTTGTCTGTGTGCAGGAGGGGAAACCGCTATGAGGTGGTCGACCAGCTGCACAAGAAGCTGGGGCCGCTGGTGCGGATCCAGCCAGATCATGTCAGCGTGGCCGACGACGAGGCCATCCAGGTCATCTACGGACACGGCAATGGCTTCCTGAAGAGGTAGGATGATCAACGCCCGGGGGTGAACCGTCACCCGCTGTCAGGCTACTTCTCTCAGGCCTGAACACGCGCAACAGAGACTGACATTCCCGCCAGTGACTTTTATGACGCCTTCGTGTCCATCAAGCGAGGCCTCTTCAACACGCGCGACCGGGCCGAGCACACACGCAAGCGCAAGGTCGTGTCGCACACCTTCTCGCTCAAGTCCATCTCCCAGTTTGAGCCCTACATCCACGGCAACCTCGAGCTGTTTGTGAGGCAGTGGGACGACCTCATCGCCCGCAACGCCGGCAACCCTTCACCTGCCCCGGCTTCGGCCTCACCTTCTTCTTCTTCTTCGCCTCCCTCCGGCACGGCACACGTCGACTGCCTCAAGTGGTTCAACTACCTCGCCTTCGACGTGATCGGCGACCTGGCCTTCGGGGCCCCCTTTGGCATGCTCCGCTCCGGCGCCGACATCGCCGAGGTCCGCAGCGCACCCGACGCGGAGCCCATCTACGCCCCCGCCATCGAGATCCTCAACCGCAGGGGCGAGGTCAGCGCCACCCTGGGCTGCCTCCCGCGGCTGAAGCCCTACGCCAGGTACCTGCCGGACCCCTTCTTCAGCCAAGGCCTCAATGCCGTGCAGAACCTCGCCGGGATCGCCATCGCCCGCGTCAAGGGCCGCCTGGACCACCCGCCCGAGGCCGAGAGGAAGGACCTCCTGGCCAGGCTCATGGAGGGCCGCGACGAGAAGGGCGAGCCGCTGGGCCGCGAGGAGCTGACGGCCGAGGCCCTGACCCAGCTCATCGCGGGGAGCGACACCACCTCCAACTCGTCCTGCGCGCTCCTGTTCCACGTCGCCCGCACCCCCGGCTGCCTCGACAGGCTGCAGGCCGAGCTGGACGCCGCCGTGCCCCAGGGCGTCGACGTGCCCTCGTACGACATGGTGCGCGACCTCCCGTACCTGCAGAACGTCGTCAGCGAGACGCTGCGGTACCACTCGACCTCCGGGATCGGCCTCCCGCGGCAGATCCCCGACGACGGCAGCGCCCAGGGCGTGACCATCCTGGGCCACTACTTCCCGCCCGGGACGGTGCTGAGCGTTCCCTCGTACACCATGCACCACTCCAAGGCCATCTGGGGCCCGGATGCGGACGAGTTCCGCCCGGAGAGGTGGGACACCGTCACCGCGCGGCAGAAGAACGCGTTTATCCCCTTCAGCTCGGGCCCGCGGGCCTGTGTGGGGAGGAACGTGGCCGAGATGGAGATGAAGCTGATCGTGGCGACCTGGGCGAGGCGGTATGACGTGTTCCTGAGACAGGACTATATGGACACGAGAGAGGGGTTTCTGAGGAAGCCGCTGGGTTTGGAGATTGGGCTGAGGAGGAGGTCGTCGTGATGACGAGCGGACAGGGAAGATTTTCCTCCCCATGTCTCTTTCTTCTTCTTTTTTATACTCCTCTTCCTTTCCTTCTTTTGGGCTCCTTCTTTTCTTTTTTTGTGTCCTATCTGTTGTGCTTTGCGGTCTGTACTACAGTGTCCATATCTCGGTTGGAGGTGACTATGCGAGAGTCGCACAATTATATAAGCACTTTATTTTATTTTATTTTTTTCCTATTCTTTCAGCATGACCAGATCTGGAAATTGACAGTCCCGTAAGTATCCTAGCTGAACTTCATAGGTGGCCCTCCCACCAAGAAAAAAAAACCCCCCAAAAAAAACCATCCTACACCCAGCCAGAATTCAAGATCCACCGCTCGGCCTCGCGGCATGACAGACTGATCGAGCCCCGGGGAGCCGGACTCTTAGCTCTGTCCAGCCACACACACACAGACACACACACAACAGCCAGCCAGCCAGCCCGTGCTCTTTATCTTTAGCCCAGAAACCTAACTAAACCTTGGGAGATCCAGGGAGATTGGCAGGCCAGAGGGCCCAGGGGACGAATGGAACAGAAAGTAGCCAGAGGTTCTAACAAAGGCTATGCCGTCGCCAGCGTAGCGTCGCACCATCGCACACGAGCAAGCTAAGGGAAATTCACCCTGTTGTTTGAGGTCTGGGGCTCAGTTATGCGAAAATAAAATAATAATAAAAAAGAAGAAGAAAAAAGTCAACAGTGGAAAAGGCCAGTCCAGGCCCAGCCAGACATTACATGACATGAGCACACCACACACGGACGGACTTTGATGTTATAGCCGCTGGCGGCTTTTTCCCTCTTTCTCTCTCTCCTTTATTATCAATTATCCTTTTTGTCTATCCTCATTCTTCTTTTCTTGTTTACCTCCCTCTTTTCTTCTTTTCTTGTTTCGCATTGTACAGTATCTCTTGCGCCCGCTGCAGACGTACATACTATCCTGTACCTCATCTCGTCACCATCAATCATCATCATCACCAAAGACAAAGACAAAAATAGCTCGCAACACCATCAATACAAGACTCGACCCTTCGGCATGTCCTCGACACGGTTCACAGTGTGCATGAATCATCATCGTCGTCACAGATGATCTCTTAAATGAGCCCAGACCGCCCAACCACAATGCTATTTAATACTAACAGAAAGCGCTCCTCCATCACGGAGTCCACCACCACCACCACCACCACCCCGGATCCTCCGGGTTCCGATATCGCCTCCACCGAGCACTCGGTCGCCACCAGTCGCGCCAGCTCCTCGCGCCTGAGGCGTGTATCGGTCGCGACCCTCCGCCACCTGTCGGCTGCGCACTCGAGGCTGTCCACCACTAGGTCCAACGCCAGCCTTGCGAGCCGGGGTGGTGAGCAGCAGCAGCAGCAGCAGCAGCAGCAGGAACCGGCGGCGCCAGTCTCGGGCAGGAGGTCGAGGCCATGGGGCAGCGGCAGCAGGCAGGCCAAGAGGCGTCCTGGTGGCCCGCTGGACGACAACACCACCAGTAGTGACCACAACCATGTCCTCCCGGGCAGGCTGCCTGCGTTTGAGGTCTCGCAGAGGGCTTATCTCGCCTCCCTGGCGTCTTTGTTCTCTCGCGGTCACGGTCATGATGAGCAGGGCAGCCGTCTCAGTAGTGATGCGATCCACTCGCCAGTCTCGGCTTACAACACGGCCAACACGGACTTCACCAGCGGATCATTATCGTTATCGCCCGGCCAGGGAGGAGCAGCAGGAGGAGCAGGACCCGCCGCATGAGTATGAGACCAACTCACCCGCAATCTATCGATTCTCGACGACCAAGACGCGTGGAGACCTGTATGTCGGCCGGCCCAGCCTCGTCCGGCCACCTCGCACGGCCCTGTTGGAATTCGAGATGGCGACGCTACCTCTACTGGAGCATGACCTGCACGAGATGAGCAGCCATCTGGGCCAGCAGGCCATACGCCTTACCTGTGAGCTTCGGATGTCTGGATATGCTGTAAGCTCCGCTGCGGCGCCTCGTACCGCCACCCTCTTCCCGACAGTCTGGATCCTATACAGGACGCCCTGTCCTGTGACCTCTGCAGGAAGCAAAAAGTCTGTCGAGGCTCTGCGGAAGGCCGTCTCGAGGCTCTCTTACCTGCAGAGGAGCCCCGAGATACAGGAGGGCGGTGGGAAGTACGAGCCGGGCAGCGACCAGGGACGCGTCGACGCCAGGCTGGACCACAGAGAGAGCATCAGGCTGCCACGCGGCGCCGCCCTTTCGGTCCACGTCGGAACCACCCAAGGGAGGCCTTCTGTCTGCGGCGCCCTGTGCTGCGTGACAACGGCCGCAGAGGGATCCGAGGAGAAGACGCAGAGCCTCTGCCGCGTGGGAGGACTGCTGAAGATCAACGGGAAGTACGTCCTGGGCGTGACAACAGCGCATGCAATGCTCGACGGCAGCGGCGTGTTTGGGGATTCTTTCCAAGACGAGACAGCCGGGCCCGAGTGGACACGGGAAACAGCTGTCGAGGCGGGTACGGTCATAAAAGAAAGGGAGGCCGGCAGTGTCTCGAGGTGGCACAACGTCACGCGCGACGCGGCAGTCGACTTCCTCGGCATCTCCATGAACTCCCGCGGCGAGATGGCCCTCAACCACACCAAGCCAGACAACGCGACCGATTTCGCCCTCCTGCGGCTGGGGAGGCTGCCCGGCCGTGTCAGGAACCAGTACGTCCTCCCGGGTACCCGAGAGGCCGTCCCCATCACCTCCACGGCGGAACCTGCGACCTCGTCAGCCTCCTACGAAGGCCCTGTGCACGTCCTGTGCGGCGGAGACGTCGTCATCGCGGGGCAGCTGGTATGGGGGACTGTGTGTTTTGTCGTCAGGGGCCGACGCTTTCGTGTGCGCAGGATTCAGTTCAGTGCTCCTCTTGGTAAGTCCATCCTCCAGATTTGACCCAGAACATAAAAAGTCAAAAACATACGTTCGCGATTCTGTTCGAGGAAAGACTGACGGCGGTGGTGGGAAAATCGAAAATAGGTGCTGCTGGTGTAGCCGGAGCCTGGGTCGTCCGGGGCGAGGTCTTGTACGGTATTCTACTTGCCGTGTACGAGAAAGAGCCGTATGCGGTGATGATGACTGTCGACAAGCTCTTCGAAAGCATCTTGGGATCGGCATTTTCCATCCGCTCTGTTGAGCTCTGGGACGGAGAGGCCCCAGATGCTCACGATGCCCGTGGTGCAGCAGCAGCAGCAGCAGCAGACGATCACGACGACGACGCTCAGGCAGCAGCGGAGGACGGCGCCCAGACAAACGGGGTGGTGCATCGTGAGGCCGCAGCGGGGGATACCGGCGAGGCACTGTCGTCTACAAGGCCCCAGCGCCTGTCCAAGGCTCACTCGCCCTCCCTCAGCAAGATCTCCGAGGTGACTATGAACGGCGTAGTGCCGTCCTCGGACTCGGCGTCTTCGACCAACATGACATCGCATGATGCAGGTGGCGACGACTCGGGGTCTGGTTCAGAGTACCTGACGCCCTGAGCAACGACCTATGAAACGAAGAAAACGAATGATATGTCTTGTGACGATCGAAATCATGATACAGGCCAAAGAATAAAATGTTCAGCTGGATGGATGGATGAATGGGTGTCCAGGCCGGAGACGGTGCTTTCAGCATGCTATTCCACTAGGGGGCTTTGTTGGGCCGAAGATCGCCTTCATCCGCGCGAACATGTTCGAGAAAGCTCATGGCTCCGCGATACCCAGCAGATCAACAGTCCCGACATGCCGCGAGATGGTTTATAGAGGGCGCCAGGTCATTCTCCGCCTGTCCAATGAGCTCCATTAGCACCGGAACACACCTGGGGGATAAGATCAAGATAGGAACAAGAAAGAGGCTGTAAGATAGAAATTGTCGATCCTCTAGAAAAGCACGAATCATGGTTCAAATGCTTATTCTCTCTTTTTTCTTTTTTTTCTTTCTTCTTTTATTCATGAGGATATAGAAACTCCTTCACGGTGCGCTGATGTGTGAATGCAAAGGCCCAGCTGAAAAGCATCACAAGGGACAAGACGAGATACCGACAGCAGATGTCGTGCTTACCCTCTTTGCTCCGCCCGTTCCCGCATGGGTTTCAGGGGGGGGGGGCAAGTTGACCGCTGACCGGACAGCCCTGAATCAAAAAAGATAGGCGGGCGCGTCAGGCGGCTTGCCAGGTCCTCCGTGGTTCCGATGCGGGGCGCTGGTGGATGGATTCCCTACGACGGCGGGAAGGGGCGAGACAGGAAGTGCACTGTGACCTCATTGCAGAGGAGGGTCTGCTGACTCCTCTTCTTGAACCCCCATCTTGTTCTTCTGCAATCCATCCGAACATACTGTCGAGATGCCATCTTGAAACCTGCACATGTTTTTTTGTTTTTATTCTTTTTTATGCTCTTTCTTTCTTTCTTTCCATCTCATTCATCCCTTCTCTCTCTCCCTCTCTGTCTCTCCTTTGTGAGAGCCATGTAGAAACATGGACAGGACGGGAGACTCCCTTGTGACCAATTCCGTCCAGTGTCGTCCTGCGGCAGATCACCATGTCATCGTCCACAGCGGCGATATCGAGGACGGTGGTGGATCCGACATGGAGCCCAACGCGAGCGGTCATCAGCCACTCTGGGTCCGGCTGGCCTGCATTCTCCTCGACTTCTTGACACAGACCTACGACCAGATCAGGATCGTGCCGGAGATTGTTCTGTTTGAGAGATGGGTCTGCAGTTCCTACGCGCCCGCACACGGCGAGCAGGTCTTTGGCGGCGGCGGCCTGGGAGATGTGTGTAAATCTCCCGACGTGCAGTACCAGCTAGCCCGGCTCAGGACCTGGAAGGCTTTTTTTGACGGCGTCGCCAGTAAGTACAGACTGTCTTTCTTCCTCCTCCTCGATAACAACAATTAGAACAAGACTTCTCTCTTGCGCTGATGATGAGATTCCATGGCCTGCTAAATATATCTTGGAAGTTCTTCTCACGGCTGTGCCGATGGGCCTCCTTGCCGACAGGATAGGCCGCAAGAGAGTCATCGTGACGAGCATCCTCGGGCCGCTCATGTCGCTATGCTGGATCGTCACTGTCTGTGAGTACTTGTTGTTCTTCTCCCAATGCTCATATGCAATGATAAATAGAAAGAAGAAGAAAGAAAAAAAGAAAAAAAAAGGAAAACAAAAATCGGCATATTTTTTTTAACATTTCCTTTTCACAATAGGCATGGGCGGATACGGCAACGGCGACATGCGACTGGTCTGGGCCTCGTCCATCTTCCTCCCTGATGGGCAACTTGTCATCAGTAAACGCCACCATCTACGCCATGGCAGCAGACTCGTGTCCGCCCTCGCAGAGGAGCCGTTACTTCTACTACCTCTATTCCACCTTTTTGGTCTGCGAGCTCTTCGCGCCAGCCCTCGCGTCCATGACCATCGAGAGACACCTGATCGTCCCCTTTGGCGTCGGCTTTGTCTGTCTCGCTCTCTGTTTTCCCATCTTGAGCATCATGCCAGAGACACACGGCGTCGCCAGAAGAGACGCCCCTAGGATGCGGCGGCGCCCGAGCAAGGGCCAGGACGAGACAAGCCCCCTTCTCACCTCCTCGCCCCCGATCGACCGCCCACAGACGCCTCCCCCGAGCCGGTCCGGAAGGAAAAGCCTCCTGGCCGTCCTGCGCAGGAGGAATATCCTCCTCTCCCTCTTCGTCCTCTTCATCGGCGCCCTCAGGCAGGGCACCGTCTCGGTTCTCCTGCAGTATGCAGCCGTGCGCTTCGGCTGGCCCACCTCGCAGACCGCCATGCTCGTCTCCGCCATCGCCGCGAGCAACATCGTGTTGTTTCTGGTCATCCTCCCGCAGACCGTCGCGTTCCTCACCTCGAGGTGGCACATCGTGCCGCAGATTATCGACTATAACGTCGTGTCTGCCAGTTTGGCCGTCTTGACGGTTGGTGCTGTGCTGATAGGCCTTGCGTCTTCCATGACGGGGCTGTTCCTCTGTAAGAACCCCCCCCCCCCAAGATGTTTGGAAGTGAAAGAGAGGAAAGGCTGACTGTTTGTATTCTTTTTTCTTCTTTTCCAAAAAATTAGCTGTGCTGTTCTTCGCCACCGGGTATGGGACGAGGGTTGCCGTCCTCTCGCTTCTCACAGCATGGACCGACGAGGATACCCGCGCCAGCACGTTTGGCTTTGCACAGATCGTCGAGGGCATCGGCAGGATGTGCGGGGATCCTATCCTTCTCAGAGTCTTTGCGGCGTCTATGGGCGTGGGTGGCGTTTTGAGGGGTCTTCCATTTTTTGTCGCCGCGGTATGTGTGCCATCCCAAGAAAACTCTCGCCTAACGCTGATTGACTGACCTTTTTCACTTTCTTTTTGTCCAGGCTGGGTTTGGCACGGCTGCTATTGCCTGGCGCTTTGTGAACCTGAGGATGAAAGCCAGAGCGGAGTAGGAGCTGGTCGACACCGGGCGGAGATGGCGATCAGACTCACACATAGTAGAAGAAGGGACAGCGATTGTGTTTCTGGAGCAGGGTGCATGGTATCAAGGGCTATATCAGGGGAGGGGGCGCGCCTTTTTTTTCTTCTTTTTCCTTTTCCTTTTCTATTGACAGCGGTATGCATATATATATTGGGGCTGATTTTCTTGTTGGGGGCATTTCACGGCGTGAAACGATGGCTATGATGGAAATGTGAGAATCATATAGCATAGCAAGTCTGAGGGGGACCAAGCACAGCAATCGGGCGGCAACATTCTGAAGTTCTACAGAAATGAAATCTCGGGCTGAATGAATGAATACCTGGCGCGATAAGTCTCATACGGCCTTTGTGTATCCGAATGCTCAAAATACAAACATGGATCACTTTGTTTATAAAACGTATGCGAAGACCTTTGATATGGCTTGGGCTTCTTTTTCTCTCACCTTTTCCCCTTTCTCGTGGTGATAATCTTTCACTTGAGGCGGAGATCGGCCTAGAGGAGAGGGGGTGACATTGACACCCTCCCGCTGAACAACCACTGCACTACGGCCTGCTCCGCTACTGTACGCAGCCAGTACAAGGGCTCTGATAAGCGAAGGGCCACCGGCAGGACGCACCCAAGACAACCTCTCCTCATATTTTGCCGATCTCCCCTCCGAGAAAACGAAAATACACACACGCACACCGGGAACCTGGACCGGAACACACATGCACTCCACAGCAGCGAGAACGTTACTTCGGGTGGTCATGCATGATAAGGAGAAGAGGGGGTCTCGATGAATTAAAAGAAAAGACCCGGCATGCCTACTAATCATACACCATGGCAGCGCGTAAGAGGACTTTTTGTTACTACTTGGTCTTGGGCGACGAAACCGCCGGCCTCGAATAATCCTCTCTCTCCGGGCTACAGGTACGAGAGGCTGGCAACAGACACCATGGGCGACCAAGAAGCAGGAGAAGACGTCGTCGTCGTGAGCGAAGCGCCGAGCCGCCATGGCGTTGACGATGTCCTGGCGAGGCGGGTTCTGCGCAAGATCGACATGAGGCTCGTGCCGCTGCTGTTTATCACGTACGGGCTCAACTTTATGGACAAGACGATCCTGTCCAGCGCATCTGTCTTTGGACTCCAGGATGACACGGTTCGTTAGACAAAAACAAACACGCCACCACCTGTCCAGAACCACCTCCTCCTCGCTGACACACGCAAACACCACCGCCACAGAACCTACAGGGCCAGGACTACAGCTGGGTCTCGTCCGTCTTCTACTTCGGCTATCTGGCCTGGACCTACCCGACCAACATCCTCATCGCCCGCCTCCCCGTGGGCCGCTACATGACAGCCAACACCCTCCTGTGGGGCGCCGTCGTGGCCCTCACTGCGGCCTGCACCAACTACGCCGGCCTCCCTGACCGTGCGCTTCCTCCTGGGCGCCGCCGAGGCCACCATCACGCCGGCCTTCATGTTCATCACCACCAGCTGGTACACCCGCGACGAGATCCCCGTGCGCACGGGCATCTGGTTCGCCGGGAACAGCATCGGCGGCATGGTCGCCTCGCTGTTCGCCTTTGGCGTGGGCCACATCACCGACACCACCGTCGGCCCCTGGCGCTGGATGTACATCATCCTCGGCGCGGCCACCTTCCTCTGGGGCCTCGTCCTGTGGCTCGCCCTGCCGGACGGCGTGTCCACCGCGCGCTTCCCTGACCCCCGAGGAGCGCCAGTACGCCTCGGACCGCATCATCGTCGCAGGCACGGGCCGCACCGAGTCCGCGGCCTGGAGCTGGCCCCAGGCCCGCGAGTGCCTCGCCGACCCCAAGACCTGGTTCCTCGTGGGCCTCGAGGTCACCACCCAGATCCCCAACGGCGGCACGCAGAACTTTGCCAACCTCGTCATCGAGTCCTTCGGCTTCACCAGCCTGCAGAGCACCCTCGTCAACATCCCCTACTCCCTGCTGTCCGGCGGCTGCATCTTCCTCACCGGCTGGCTGGCCGGCCGCTCCCGCCAGGCCAACTGCCTCCTCGCCGCCGCCGTCGTGCTCCCCTGCGTCGCCGGCGCCGCCCTCATCTACGCCCGCGCCCGGGTGAGCCCCGGCGTGCAGCTGTTCGGGTACTTTATGCTCTGCACCGGCTCCTCCGCCATGCCCCTCGCCCTGTCCCTCGTGCAGGCCAACTACCGCGGCGTCACCAAGAAGCTGACCGTCACCTCGCTGCTGCTCCTCGCCTACTGCGCCGGGAACATCGCCGGGCCGCAGTTCTTCCGGTCTTCCGAGGCTCCCCTCTACCAGACCGCCTTCCGCACCATCATGATCTGCTACTCGCTGGCCGTGGCCCTGGCCCTTGGGCTGCGGGTGTACCTGGCGCAGGTGAACGCGAGGCGGGCGAGGGAGGAAGGGTTTGAGGGGAGCGCCGGTGCTTCGGGTGCCGTGGGCGGCGGGAAGGTGGTGGACATCGCCGAGGGCGGGGCCGATGCCGTCTCCCGGGTCGAGCTGAGGAGCGAGGATTACGAGGATGTGACGGACTGGCAGATTGCCGGGTTCAGGTATCGCCTGTAGAGGACGAGAGTGCTTTGGAGGCTGAACCAGGCCGCGCGCTCAGCCGGCGATTGCCCCTGGGATGACTCTGCCCCAGCTCGTGGTGAAGCCTCGTCGGCGGTGGAACGGAGGGTCCTCACAGTGTGATCAAGGCAGAGTGCCACCTTATGTATATATAAATTGGTCGAGATGGATTGTGTTGCGCGTACCCAAACCCCCTTCAAGATCTGGTACGGCGTTGATATCAAGTTTTCGTGACCACCCCCCCTCTGAGTATATAGCTTCGTGTATAAGCAATGAAGACCTGGTCTGGTAGCAGAAGCAGACTACATATAAATAAATAAAAAAAGGTATTGAGAAAAAGCACATAGCAACAGTCAGGTATATTCCCAGCGGCGTCATTTCCACAATATCCCTTCTCCGCGCATCCCCCGCCATCATGTATGTTGAACTCCTGGCCTTGATGTTGTAAACAAATGAAAACTAGATCTGGATGTTCATTTTGTCTCGCCTCGATTTCGTGTTCTGTTTCTTTTTTTTTTCTTCTTTTCTCTTTCTCTCCTCTCCTTTTCTTTTTTTTTGCTGTTGCTCCTTTTCCCTTGTAGTGACTGTTTTCGAACTTGTCTTCGTGTCGTGGTATGCCCATATGGGTCCGGTGGGGGTTGGCAACAATACCGTGAGCCTGTTGCGGTTCGGTGCTCCGTCGGAAGCTCAGCCCATCTTCACGTCCCCATCAGCTCCAATGCGCACACCCGCAAATGGTACAGTCTGCGGGTGTTGCTGACCCTGGGGATAGCCCTTTCCCTGCCCCTGCTCCTGCTCCTGGCTCTGGCCGGCGGGCTGTGTCTTTTCCTCCCTCTTCTTGCGTCCCAGCTTCTCACACCACTCCTCCGCGCTGACAATCGTCCCGTCCAGCACGCAGCTGACCTGTGCCATCATATCCAGACCTTCCTTGGCCATGACGAGCACCCTCTGCGCACCCTCTCGCGCGTCTTTTCTCCCTGGGGCCCTCCTCCGCTGCGGGCTTCGGGCTTGCGTTGCGTCCACTCGCATTCGCGCTCTCCTGCGTGGCGAGCACAAACCGCTGCGGCAGCGATTGTAGATGCCTCCTGACCAGTGCCCGTGCGTTTTCCGGGAGGGCGCCGCCTGTGTACTTTGACACCGTCTCGATGACGCTGGTCAGCGTCTTGAGGACGTCGGACCTGAGCGCGGTGACGCGCGCGCTCAGCTCGCGCTGGGCATGCTCTGAAGCCTCAGCGCCGCTGGCATCGCCCCGCATGGCTGCATCTCTCGGCTGTCGGCTGTCGTACTTCTCAAGCGCGTCCTTGAGTGCCAGTATGACGCGCCCGATGTGGTCGTTCGCCCACCGCAGCCAGGTGAGGCAGTACTTGAGGGAGCGCAGGCTCTCCTCGCTCATGGCAATCGACAGGCCCGAGGTCGACATCATGAGTCTCTGCTGCCAGGCAGGGTTGGTGGAGGATGAGCGTGAGTTCGTGGGTGTGGCGGCCTGGTTGCTATCCGACGCGGTCTTGCTTGTCGGCGCAGCCATAGAGTTCTCGGTGTATGCTGGGCTGCGGGCGTCGTCATAGGCCGGAAGGGTGTCGACGGTGCCTACAGAGAGTCTTCGTTCCTTGTCGCTCAGGCCGAAAGCCTCGATTTCCGGACTGTGCGAGCTGGTGAGAGCCATGCCGCCGGATGCATCGCCACGCCGGGACCCCGCCCTTGAGCTGCCCCTGCTGCCCACCTTCCGCCTCTTGTGGCTGCCCTCGCCCGTCTCCAGGTCGCTCGACGATGGATGCCTGCCCTTGCCGCGGAAGAACCACCTGACGCCACCCTCGATACCAGACATGTGAAAGCCTGAGCCCACGACACCCTCGACGTACTCGACAGGGGTCTTGATAAAGCCGGGGGAGAAGTTCTTGGTCGTGTTGTAGGCCGTGACAGTCCCCTCGATAGGTCTCGCCAGCATCGAGCCCGAGGATAACACCAGCGACAGGAGTGGCTCGGCTTCGGACGGGCCCGGCGTACCAAATTGGTGAGGGGGCGAAGTTGGCCCGGGCTTGTTCTTGTTTTGGGGAGAAGAGACGAAATCTGTTGCAGGGAGGAGTGATTGGTCAGGAGACGGTAATGTCACTAGAGCGATTGGTGATGCGGGGGAGGGCACAAGTTGGGACGAAGGGCTGGGCGGTAGAGGGTAGATCACGGATTAGACTCACCGGCTTTGAGGTCGCCGAGAGCCTCAGCGGCCATTCGCACGTCCGGGTCATCCAGGCTCACGCTGCTGGCTCTCCCAGCCAGGTGATCCGGGCTCAAGGGCCCCCTTGTGCCGTTGCTCATGTTGTCAATGTCCATCCTCGCTGGTGAGTCGGCCGACTGCCCATGGCCAGCAGCGTAGTACGCCGAATAGGGATTGCCGGTCGGCCAGTTTCGCAGCCTCGGAGGCGGCGAGTATGATGTGTCGCGGGTCGCCGAGGAGGTTGGGAACCGCAGGGAGGAGGTGGTGGATGTGCCTGTCAGAGAGGCGAGGGAGGGCAGGGAGTTGAGGCTGGCGTCGGCCTGCGCGTTCAGCTGCAGCGGCGCGAGCTCGTTGGACGGGGGATCTGGGAAGCTTAGGGAGGCAGGGTCGTGACTGGACTGCTGCGAGGATGCATAGGTCGGCGGCGAGTAGGACGGCAGCTGGACCAGCGTCCTGGGCGACAAGGAGGGTGCAGATGGGGTGTACTGGCGTTGAGCGCTGCCTGCGCCTTGGAACATGCCTGAATTGGCGCTGATAAACGGCTGTGACGACAGTGTCCCGGTAGACTGGGACGGCGCTTGTTGTAACGCTTGCATCTGATGGGGTGAGGGCTGCTGAAGAATAGTCGTCGCGTCGGCACCGGTTTTGTTGGCGTTGGTGGTGACGGGAGGTGGGAGGAGCATGTGATTTTCTAGTTGCTGCTCCATTGTGGGTAGGGGAAAGGAGCCGCCTCCTGTCTCCAAGCGAGCGTGGTTCCTCTTGTTTTTTCTTCTTGTCTCTCTCTCTCTCTCTCTCTCTTTCCTCTTCTTGTTCTCTCTCTCTCTCTCTCACTTTCTTTTCTTGAAAAAGGTATTTTCTTTTTCTCTCCTTTTTTTTTGGTTTCTTTTCTTTTTCTCCTCGCTACACACTTCCTTGGTGTCTTGACGCTTGGCTTCAGAGTCCTGCAGGACGGACAGAGACTTGATGAACCCGCTCGAGCCAGAAATAGGTTATCAACAGACTAGATCATCTGCTGATTCGCCCTTTGAATAGTCATCTCAAATGACAAGGCCAGCCTCGGTTCATGGGGAAAGAAAGAAAAGAAGGAGAAGGAGAAGTAAAACCAAGAAGAAGGACCGAATAGGCGTGAGAGACGAATGACTCGAGCGTGCCTGGATCAGAGCAGAACACCAGGGCGAGGGAAGGGGGGGTCCAGCGAGGGTTTGAGGAGGATGGTAGATAAAATGTAGGTGAGATAAAGGGAGTGGCACAGATATTCGACGCCAGAGAAAGGGCCTGAAGAACAATGAGACAGACAGGCACAGCGATCCGGTGGGGATGTTGGTACAGGCCCGGGAGGATGGTCAGAAAGTAAAGGGAGCGGGTGCGTGGTGTGCGTCTACGCTACACCTCGAGATAAGGTTGCAACGGCACTGAAGGATGGTGGCCCGGGAGGGGGAGGTGGTCTACACCGCACAAGAGGTGTGGTAGCCTGCAGGCTGCATGTAGCAAACAAGGTAGGGATAGACGACGGGTCGATGTCGCTTCCGGATATATGCAGAAGCCTATGGCCTGCGGGGTGATACTGGTTGGTGATAACGACACCAGCGGTGAGGGTGGAGGACAATACGGTTGTCGATTACGTCTTGGAGTTCAGGAAGAAAAGAAAATGAAAGAAGAAAGAAGACCTGAAAGACAAGCCTGGGCTTCTTGGATCCAGAGCTAGAACACTCCGTTGTATCCATTGTTACGGGTCCTAGTATTCATCAGCGACTGCAGGTTACGCTGTCATGTGAGGGGATCGACCTCCTCTCCCGTGCTACCTCTCCCAGCCGCGTCACAGGGTGCAATCCCAGGAGACCCCCCTCCCGCCCTTGCCCCCAACCTAATGCCCCTAAACCAGGCCAGCAGCAGCCACACATCAGGAGCCAATTGATCTGACATGCCCCTGTCAGCCAACAACCTGTGTGAAAATTCCGAGGTCGTCCTCTCTTCTCTCTCTTGCTTGTTCTGTACATCAGGATTTTCTAATCCTCGTTTTTTTATTGTCTTTTAAACGTGTGAGAAGCCCCCCTCCCCCCAACTCTCTTCTTTGGTAATGGGTCATATTCCCTGGTCAAGGTCGCATTCACATGTGTCTGCGTCAGCGCCAGCGGATGAATCTCCTTCACATGCGGACAGGGTTCTCGAGACCAAAACGAAAGCAAGTCTTTTGAGAATCAGTAGAGACTATGCGTACCCCATGATACAAGATTGTGTGGGCAGCTACTACCTTGTGCAACCTGCGCGAATATCCTGTACAGTACGTGCAGCATGGCTGAGACCAAAGAGAATAAAAAAAGAAAAAGAATGAAAGAAAGCAAGGTTGCTTTTGACGAAAAAAAAGAAAAAGAGAAAAAACCGGCTCCAGTGTCGGCGCCGACGGTCATGGGGGAGGGGCCTGGCCGGCACATGTCAGCACTGGAACCTGACCCCCTCCTACTGGCAGACCCCCAAATCCCACCCCAGAAAAACACCCTTCCTGCAGGGGGTGGGTTTGCCCTCTACAATACTACCACAGCACTATCCTGTGGTACTACCATAGCGTGATTCCGGGTGGTCTGTCCTGTCACATGCTCAGAATCTGCCGCCAGTCAGGGACGACCCTGTGTCCCTGGCTGCAAGCGTATTGGACACTAGACCGTCGATCTGGCGCCCCCCACATATAGCCATTATCACAAGCAATTTTATCTTTCTTTTCTTTTTCCTCGTCCGACAGCCTGCGTTGGGGCTATCGGCTAGAGCACCGCTAACCTTCGCTTGCGCTTGGTCCAGGGTCTGACACCATAAGTTATAGTACCGGGGAGCAGGCGTCTTTCTTGTGCTACGCAGTGTACCTCGTGTTATTCCAGGCGCTTCATGCCTGAAATTGATTGACGGGCTGGGCTGGATGACGAATCTGCTTGTGAAGCTGACCCCGAGAGCCCGACACAAAGATCCCGGGACAAAGGCTCCAGCGTGTCCCACGGTGACGCTCATGAGATCGATGATTCTTCAGACAGATCGTCTCGTTCCCTATGACTGTGTCAAAGCTGTGCTCCGGTGAACGCAGCCAGGCGAACCACTCTGCCTTCTGGAGGCGGGATTTGGCCCTTTCTGCGCAGAAAGCTGACTGGCGCAGCTCGGCGACCCGATAATGAGTACAGGTGTGGGGTAAAAGTGCGGACAGTCTGCTGAGGAGGCCAATTCTGGGACGCGACGGAAGGATCTTCAGTCCCTGGCTCAGGCGAAGGGTGCCTTGTGCCTACTCTAGCTTGGCACTGGACGGGCGTCGGTACTTGAGAGCATCTAAGACTACGAGCTCACATACATGCACAGCAAGGCCATTCAGGCTCTTGACTTGGTGCACGACGTACCCGACGCCACGAAACTTGCCTCCCCGGCCATTCCGAAAATTGAGGCCGGGAGTGTGCGCCACACAACTGCTCCCAGCCTGCCATATGTCTTCCTCGAGATGGCGCAGAGTCGCAGCGATGACAAAGAAGATGTAAAGATGTACGGTGCCTCTGACGCCGCCAAAGTAATAGAGAAAATACGTGGGCAGTTCTTAATGGCACCGAATGATTTCCTCCTTCTCCGCTCCCACGATCGCAGAATTCACCAACGTCGAGCACAGGCGATGGCAGACAGAAAGCCCGCATCTGGCGTGTCGCAATATGATGGGCTGCACTGTCTTTTAGGGAGCGTTGGGAGAAGGGAAAGAAGGAAGAAGTCGAGAGCTCAGCAGAGATTTTCGCAGATGATAGCTATGCCTGCAGAGGCTGGGTCCTGTAAGTGGTCCGTGCACGCTTCTGTCTCCGGGCTGGTTCCTCCGACTCCGGTTGCCTCGTGTTGGCCCGTGCTTCTCTTCCTTCCCCTTGGCTGTGGTTGGTTTGATTACCTAACAGCAGGCCCCCTGAGCCTGACGAAGATGCTTGGCTGGCCTTGTAGGCGTCCGCAACTCATCCGCTCAGCACGAGCACAAGCACACATTACAGCGGTGCCAGAGACGACTCTTACCCTCCACCACAGCTTTCATCCATTGGCGTATTCCAACCCTCCTTTGCCCTCTTACTGGCCCTCCACGGATTTACCACTCTGCATGTAGTAGTCCTCACCAGGCGCTTCGTTTCCTGGCCAGCGCCCCGGCTGCTCCACGTGCCCCTCCCCCCCTCCATCGCGAGCTTTCCCCTTCGAACGCAGTGGTCCGCAGCGCAGAGTCTAGCTGCCGACATGGCCTCCGCAGTGTTCTTCCTGGACCTGAAGGGCAAGGTCAGTCCGGCCTGGCCTGCGATCTAGCTATAACATGTCAAGACTGACCAGCGCCCCGGCTGCAGACCCTCCTTGCTCGCAACTACAGGGGAGACATTCCCATGTCAGCCGTCGAGAAATTCCCGGTCCTCCTCAGCGATGCCGAAGAAGAGTCGTCGGCAGTACCGCCATGCTTCTCACACGAGGGAATCAACGTACGCCGGCCCTCTGTCCAAAGACCATCTGCCTACGCGGGCTCGTGCTGTAACTGATCTCCTCCCTGCCGCAGTACCTGTACATACGGCACAACAACCTCTACCTCCTCGCCCTCACGAAACGTAACACGAACGCCGCCGAGATCATCCTCTTCCTGCACAAGATTGTCGAGGTCTTTACGGAGTACTTCAAAGTTCTCGAGGAGGAGTCCATCCGAGACAACTTTGTCGTCATATACGAGCTTCTCGACGAGATGATGGATTTTGGCTACCCCCAGACCACCGAGTCCAAGATCCTCCAGGAATACATCACCCAGGAGTCCCACAAGCTCGAGGTGCAGGCCAGGCCGCCCATAGCAGTTACGAACTCGGTGTCATGGCGATCGGAAGGGATTCGCTACCGCAAGAACGAGGTCTTCCTCGACGTCGTGGAGAGCCTCAATCTCCTCGTCTCGGCCAACGGCAACGTCCTGCGGTCCGAGATCCTGGGCGCCATCAAGATGAAGTGCTACCTGTCAGGCATGCCCGAGCTGCGGCTGGGCCTGAACGATAAGGTCATGTTCGAGACGACGGGGCGCACGACGCGGGGCAAGGCGATCGAGATGGAGGACGTCAAGTTCCACCAGTGCGTGCGGCTATCGCGTTTCGAGAACGACCGCACCATCTCCTTCATCCCCCCCGACGGCGAGTTCGAGCTCATGTCGTACCGGCTCAACACCCAGGTCAAGCCGCTCGTCTGGGTTGAGTGCGCGGTCGAGAGCTACTCCGGGAGCCGTATCCAGTATATGGTCAAGACACGGGCGCAGTTCAAGCGGCGCAGCACAGCCAACAACGTCGAGATCATCGTGCCGGTGCCCGAGGACGCAGACACCCCGAGGTTTAGAACAAACATAGGAAGCGTGCACTACGCACCGGAGCAGAGCGCCATCGTCTGGAAGATCAAGCAGTTCGGGGGTCTTAAGGAGTTCCTCATGCGGGCCGAGCTGGGCCTACCGAGCGTCCGAGGCGATGATGAGCACGGAGGTGGTATGACGGGCGGCTTCGGTGGCAGCATGGGCGGTGTTGGTGCACCCGGCAAGGGGGCCAAGCGGCCGATCCAGGTCAAGTTTGAGATTCCGTATTTCACGACCAGCGGGATACAGGTGCGGTACTTGAAGATCACCGAGCCCAAGGTGAGTGTCTCCAGCTGTGCGAAGAGTGAGGACCTAGGGTGGAGAGATTGCTGACATGCGTGCTACAGCTGCAATACCCATCACTGCCATGGGTGAGATATATCACGCAGTCGGGTGATATCGCGGTGCGCTTGCCAGATGCTGTCTAGGAGGCACACACCTTAGGAGGAGGCCACAAGGACGATGCAGTAGACCCGACCCGGCGGCGCTCACAAGACAATATTGTTGTCCGCCAGGATGTGCTCGTGGAGAGGCCGGGCAAGAGCAAGAGCAGGGAGACACCACACGAATCAATACACACCGCAGGCAGCCACTGATGAATGGTTGATCCGTTTTTTTTTTCCCCATCCTGTGCTCTGATCCATCTACCCTTGGCCTGTGGACATGACGTGCGGGGTGCTCCCACGAATAAGAGCATGAGGGTTGATCACTGTCGAAGCAAGCTGTTGTTACCATAATTCGAGATGCATGCCCTCAATGCTGGCTCGCCGCAATATTGTGAATGTCCCTCTCCAGTCATCCAAATAGTGAAGGGTACCTTATCGGCACCACAAAACCTGGGGTACCTGGGCTTAAATGATACCAAATCATCACGACCACCTCGTCTAATGGAGAAGCGGTTCGGGCGCAGGTGACGGCAATCAACACCGCCCCATCGCGGTGCGGACTTGGCAGCTCAACCGACACCGCCTTATCTCCCACCCGAGAGAAGAGGCCGCCGAGCTCAGTACCCCATTCTCGACACGGCCCCGAGGCTCGAACCCCATTAAGCACCGAATGGCGACCGGTCAGGAGGTAAAACTCGTCCATATCCCGCGGCGGTGGGAAGTCAGCCCTACCTACCTATACCTACGGCTATCCAGGTGGGTCCTCCTCCTCCCCCTCTTCCTCCGCTAAAAGCATTTACCTCCAGGCTAAACTATTCGTGAGGGAAGAAAAAGAAGGGAGATGAAAAGAAAAGAAAAAAAAAGGTAATGGTGTGCGCGTCAGACAAACCCTTACCTCTAAAGGCAGGAAGGTTCTCGTACATGAGATGGTAGCAGGGACACACAGTGTCGGGGGATTTTACACAGACGGTGACCGAAGGGTGGATGTCGCCATTGGGGGAAAAAGACACAGCATGACGCGGGCGAACGGCACGGAGGAGGATGTGTTGGTGTGTGAGATTGGAGAGACGGGAAAGGCGCCTCGAGGCACACAGCATCTCAACAGGAACTGGCGGTCTTGGACAGGCCGTGCCTCTATTTGGAGCTTACCGCACATCTTGCACCATCGGTGCGCCTCATGCCGCCATGCCAGCCAAGACACACACACACACACACACAAGAATAAGAGGATTGACCTTTTTCCTCCTCCCTCTTCTTCTTCCTCTGCAAAGCCCTGGTGATCATCCCGCCACAGCTCAGCGCCGAGAGAAGACGGCTTCTCCTCAGAAGGGTCACATGATACTCTGATACGTGGGGCGGACCGAGTAGTTAAACTCGAGCTCCGTACCCAAGTACGGAGTCTCATGACCTGCAGAGCCTAGGGGACCTGAATAAATCTGGGCTCAACTGCCTGGTGGGTTGGCTCAAGCTCTCCCGGGGTAAGGAACAGTAAGCGCCCATGTCCACTTGACACTATCCTCTTGTCAGATAGTCCCCGACGCCGGGTCTGGGTGCCGAAATCGGCCATGGCAATTGGCCCACGGTTGTACTTCTCGTGTTTCTGTTGCCTGTCAAGGTGGTAGTGCCAGCTGGAGCCCAGCGTAACGCGCGCTGTCGATGGCGGCAGGAGTAGGAGGGGCAAGAGGCCGATTCCATCACAGCCCGAAGGAGGAAGACGACAAGGATGTCTTTGTCTGGTGCCTCTGCCCTTCCTTAACCAAAACCCCCGTCCCCTCCCTCCCTCCCCCCCCGAAAAAGAGAAAGAAAGAGAAAAAAAAACAAATATTCCCCTAGGGAGAATATCATTCTTCCCCCACGCAATCTTCGGGAGTTCCCGCCCTAACTGACATGGGGGAATCGTAGTAGGATCAGAAGAGTCCACCTTTCAAGTTCAGTGGCCCCTCAGTCTCTCGTGTTCCCAGATTCTCGTCGTCGAGCTCTGCGCCGGAGATCTACTCACCAGCGGACGGCAGGGCACAGCGGAGCGAGATGAGAACTAGCACAGGGTTCCAACACATAACCAGACGGCAGCAGCAGGCATCTAGACGGGGCAGCGTGACGACGTGACGACGTGACGAGGTGGATCAGGACACAAAAGGCGGGACGTGTCTAACGTGTCTGTATGTGGGAGAGGCAGAGAGAGAGAGCGAGCGAGAGGTCCAAGACCCACCCGGGCAGAGACCAGAACACCCTGATTCCAAAGCGAGTCGCAGGTTTTGACACATGGCAGGCATTGGCAGCGTGCGAGGGTTGGAGACGGCAAGGCCGTTGCGTTGGCAGGGGTGAGGTGATGCAAGTGATGGGGTGGGTTAGGTGACAGCTCTGGAAACGGAAAGAGGGCAGCAGAGCCAGAGGGCACACGCCCAGCCAGGTACCGTACATTCGACGGACCATACGAGAAGATGCCGCGGGGGGGGGAGGGTGGACTGCAGCTGGGTGCTCTGGTGCTCTGGTACCCCAGTGTTCCTTCCCCATACCCGCTGGAGAATGTCATCATAGCACGGTAGTAATAAGGTAGAAGGAAAGTTCAGGGAGGAACTTATGCGAGGCCAAAACCAGCAGGAGCAGCCGGTTGCGGGCTAGATGGGAAAGCAGCTGTGCCCGCCGGGGCGAGTGCTGATAGGTACTATGTACCTATGGTACAGGCCCAAGGGTGCAGTGCATACATAGTACGGCAAGGTACCTGTGATACGTCAGTAGTGGTCAGGTACAGCCGTCCCAAGAGTTGCCTAGGACCCCACAGTTCAAGACGGAGGGGAAGGGAAAGGGCCAAAAAAACAAAAAAAAAAAAGATGGGGAAAAGGGCGATGGGGAAGGTGCCACCAGAAAAGAATTTCGCTCGCAGGTGACAAGCGGGTCAACTCTTGTTGCCTCGTCTTCGCGGGCTGGGCTTGGATTGGGTTGTTGGCTTGGTTTTCTCTGCAGTCTGGCTGGTCTGCCTGGTAGAGATGTGGGGGAGAAGGGGGGAGGGGTGGTCAATTCTCCCTCTTTCTCTCTCTCTCTCTCTCTTCCTCTTTGTCACTATCCCGGCCCTCCTCCCCCCCTCTCTCTCTGGCCCCCTCCCCCCCTTCTCCCTTCTGGGTCTAACCCTCCTTTTTTTTTTCTTTTTTTTTTTCTCTTTCTCTCCAAACACACACCTCGCATGCACGGGACACTGCTCATCCCCTGAGGTACATATCAACCCACCCTGCCTTTTTCATCCCGAGCCGAAGCAATAGCCGACCGACAAGATTTCTCTGTCCCAGCCCAAACCATCGAATTGTCGAGAATCTCCAACCGCAACATCGACCACATCATTAGTGTACGTACATACAGTACAGTTCATACAGTACGGTCGTACAACACAGCACAGTACAGCACAGTACGGTCAAAAATACTACTACAAACAAGCACAGCAGGCACCACAGTGTTATTATCATTATTATCATTTTTATTTTTTTATTGTTTTTTTTTCTCTCCAAAGCTGCGACATGCCCCATGTGGCGCATATTCGCTAGCTACCGTACCAGAGACTGCGATCTTGATTTTTTTTTTTTTGGTCTCTTTCTTTCTGCATGAGTTGTTCTGGGTCCTGAAATCGTATCGTGTCGTGTGCTGAGTCGTGTGCATCTCTGGGCATCTCTTCAGGGCTTCTGATCTGTCCTCTCTGCTGTCCTGGTCCTCTTCGCCGCACCGACGACACCACGCCCTCACCACACCTGGCCTCCGCCTCACCCACCCGCTCGCTCGCTCACTCCTGGCTTGCAAGACTCACCTCCCCCAGGACAGCGGCTCCATACTGCCCATTGGCTCTTGTTAGCTCCATCTGGACGACCCTCTAGTTTCCATCCGGCTGGGTTGGGATCCCCCGCCGTCGACCCCGATTAATCATTTCGACCCTGAACAGGCGTCATTCTCTCTCGAGCTGTCGAGGGCTCCGCCCAGCCCGCCCGTTCGCAATCCCTGGCTGGTACCTCGTCGTAACCGAGGCCGACTGCGGATCAACAAACCCGGCTGCTCCTCCGGACAGCCATCACGACCTCTCCCTCTCCTCTCCTCCCATCACACACAATTGGCCACACTGCATCTCGACCAATCATCCTGCCAGCATCCTATTGTCTACCAGGCTGCTGTTATGACCACCTGCAGCGTCGCTATCGTACACGAAGAGGTCATCGTAGGAGACGCTGCTGGCTGACGACGGAAAATTCGGACCCTGGTGCGCGACCGCGCGCGCGAGAGAGAGAGAGAGTATATAGAGGGCGAGGCTGTGGAGAGAGACTGGGAGGGAGGAAGAGAAGAGAGAGGCCGAATTGAGCAGCCCTCGCCTCAACAGACTCATCCAGAACCCCACCAGCCACGGTCCCATCCACACACTCACACACACAGACGCCCACTCACACAGTCCCTCTGCACGTGCGGCCTCGACATCCACACTACAGCCTACAGGCCAGAACTCCTCCAGCTCCTCGCCAGATACCGAGCGGGAGAGGGAGAGAGGGAGATAGAGAGAGCCCTGGTGCGCACGAGGGCATCACAGCTGCCATCATCACATCACCACTCGAACCGTCATCCTGTCGCTGCCGGATCTCGTCCGAACCCACCGGCCGAGTCAAGCTCTGGGCATCCGGCACGGCCTCCACAGGTCGAGAAGGGGCGAGAAGCGAGCAGAGGCAAATAGAGGAAAACCGAGAATAGGGGCCCCATCCATCCTCTTATTTTTTTCTTCTTCTTTTTCTTCTCTCTATTTTTTCATTCCCCCCGACACTTCTCTCTCCTCATCGCCCGTCTTCGGCCCCGCCACGGGGTACAGAGAGAGAGAGAGAGAGAGAGGCCTTCTCTGGTCCCTAATCCCACCACGCCTGCTCGCAAGTCGTCGGTCGGCGTTTCGCTGCCCCACGCCAAATTTTGACTCGCGTGCCCTCATGCCAACTGACAACCTGGGAGCAAGCATACTCTGCCGTACCTGGAAATACAGCACTGCATAAACCTGCGACTGCGCCGTGGGCCTCGTGCCGATCTTGAGAACCACACCTCCCTCCTCTCCCCCCCCCCCCACCGGCTGTCGTCACCGGCACCTCAGACCCCCAACATTACGCCCGTCGTCCCTCGTCGTCACCTGTCGCCAACCGCCGTCACCCATGAACGCGTATCAGTCCTCCGCCAGGCCGGCCTTGATGAACATCACCATCCCGCCCATCAAGAAGCCCTCCAACACCTGCGTGACCTGCCGCGCGCGCAAGGTACGCTGCGATGGCACCCGCGATGTGTGCCAGAACTGCTCCCGCCTCGGCTTCACCTGCTCGTACGACGACTCGGTCCCGCACCACCTCGGCAGCGCCTCGCCCGCAGGCATGATGAGCTCGGGCGCCGCCGCCGCCGCCGCCGCCGCCGGCGGTGACGCCCTCAACATCCACGTGGTCGCCGCCAACCCGCCGCGCCGCCGCGTGCGCCAGGCCTGCCAGACCTGCCACTCGCGCAAGGCAAAGTGCAGTGGCACCATGCCCAAGTGCGACCGCTGCCGCACGCACGGCCTCGACTGCGTCTACCGCCCGTCCAAGCGCTCCAGGACGAGCACCACGCCCGGCGCAGCGGCGCGCGACTCCCTCGCGGGCGACACCTCGGGCAGCAGGGACGGCTACCTCTCCGACCAGAGCCGCAGCCTGTCCGACATTGCCGAGAACAGCGCGCTCGCGACCCTCCGGCACCTCCCGCCCCCCGAGGAGACGCTCATCCTGCGCACGTTTGAGAACTTCTTCCGCCACATCCACCACATCCCCTCTTCTCCTTCCTGCACCAGGCCTCCCTGATGCAGCGCTACCACTCGGGCTCGATGGACCGGGCGCTCCTCCTGTCCCTGATCGGCATCACCTCCCTCCTCACCGACCTGGGCCACGGCGCCCGCGAGTACGGCAACCGGTGCGTGGCCGTGGCGGAGAGGCTGATCCTGCGGGACCTGGACCGGCCCACGGTGCTCAAGATCCAGGCCCTGGTCCTCATCATCAAGCACCGCATCTTCTGCCGCCGCTTCTCGGACGCCTTCATGCTGACGGGGCTGGCGTCCCGGTTCGCGGCCGCCCTGCGGCTGAACCACGAGATCCCCAAGCTCTGCTTCCTTGCCCAGGAGTCGCGCCGCCGTCTGATGTGGTCCCTCTTCATGATCGACATCGGCATGGCGGCCGGCCACCCGGACTTCACGCTGTGGGCGCACCGGCCCGGCATGATCGACCTCAAGCTGCCCTGCAACGAGCGGAACTTCGAGTACGACCTCCCCGAGAACACCGAGTCGCTCGCCCCGCCGCCGCCGCTCCCCGACGGCACCCTGCCCCCGCTGTCGGACAACGTCGGCTTCCTGGCGCTGCACGTCCGCATACAGTGGATCAGGAGCAAGATCCTGGCCTTCACCAAGTCGTTTGTGACCTCGCGGCCCCAGGGCGCGGACCTGCAGGCGCTGCCGCGCAGGTGCGAGGAGCTCCAGGCGGACCTGGACGCGTTCGAGCAGCGGCTGCCGGGGCCGTTCCGGTGGACGTCGCAGAACCTCAAGCTGCGGGCCTACCACCCCCGCCTGTGCGTGTTCCTGATGACGCACATCTGGTGGCGGCAGTGCCACTGCGACCTGTACAGGATCGCCCTGGCCGGGAGGCGGGAGAGCCTGCCCAAGAGGGCCATCGCGGTGCTGGACCCCGCCTTCGTGAGGCGCTGCAGGGAGCAGTGCTTCGAGCACGCCAAGGCCATGGCGGACATGTTCGCCGAGGTGACGCTCGACAAGGGCGTCCCGGTGTCGGACCTCGACCTGCCCGTCTGCGTCTACCAGTGCGCAAACACGCTGTTCTACACGCTCGCGGCCTATCCTGACGAGTTCGACCTCTCCCCGGCCAGCGTGGCGGAGATGGCCAACAACTGCCTCAAGATCGTGAAGAAGTCGGCCCCGGCCCGGCGGCCGCAGCAATAGTGAGTTTAAACAAGAAAAAACAACATACCTCCCCACCCTGGTCATCCAGAGGACAGACGTCTATACACGCGCGCGCGCGCGCACGCACGCGCACACATACACACACACGCAGCTGACACGTGTGGACCAGGCTGAGGCCCTCGAGAAGCTCATGGAGACCGGCTGGGTGAGGCCCACGACGCCCAGCACGGTGACCTCGCCCGAGACGCAGGACACACCCAAGCAGGACGGGATGGCGGTCGACCCTATGCTCCAGCGGGACGCGCTCCAGGACGCAGATGTCGCCCACCAGCTGTACAACCCGGCGATCCCGCAGAACCCGCCCGCGGACGAGAGCGTGGACGACGCACAGCCACAGGCGCCCATGGAGGCCCACACGCCAGGTCTGCCGCCCGAGGACGAGCCGATGCCGCCGGCTGCCCACGCCGGCATGATGGCAGGGGTGGCTGCCAACACCAGCAACGCCTTCGAGGGCGCCCTGGACGGCTTCAACTCTGTCGGTCTCGGGGCACTCGAGCCATTCAGCATGGACTCGTCGAGCTGGTATACCGGGGACTGGTCGATGGATCCGGACCCATCAAGGCACGGAGGAATGATGTGAACATGGCCAACGCTCTGCCCGGGAGACTCTTGGTTCAAAGATGTCTCGGTTTTTTGTTTTTTGTTTTTCCTTTTTCCTTGGACTCTCTTTTTTTTTTTTGGATTCTTTTTTTTCTTTCTTTTGGGCGCGAGCCGTCACCGGGCAAAAAAAAGAGTGAGAAATATTCATCATATGTACAGAGAACCCAGCATCATGTCATGGAAAGGTCTGATATCCAATAGGAGGGGGGGGGGGAGAAAAAAGGTCAGTCGCGTAGATAAAATAGCAGCCCGAGGAGGGGGTTTTTATCAAACTAATGAATCAAATTTGCAGCTGCAAAGAGAGAGAATAAAAAATAAAAAAGGAAAAAATCCCCCGCAGCGGCCCTTGTTCATACCGCGGCAGTCTCTCTCATATACACACACATACACACACACACACACTCTCTCTCTCTCCCTGCCTAAGAGATCTATCACATAATCTCTTCAGGTTCTCTTCCTGACTCCTCTCTCGTTGGCAACGTGCCCCGTTGGCGGATGAATCCCACGGAGCATAGTTTCCCCTCGGAGGCACCCGCCGATGTCAGTCCCAGAGAGTCAAGCCCTGAAACGAGGTAGGGTGACATCACGAGGCAGAACAGCAGGCTCACGATGTTCCTGACAGCCTTATCAGAGGCGCCAGGCAGGCGTGCGCATGGCATGGCGAGATGGACCCACAGAATGTCACCATCGCGGCTATCACGCCTTTCAGGCCAGGGAGAGGAAGGGGGGGGGGGCAGAATATGATGGATGAGCCAACCAATGGGGGTCAAGGTTGTGGATTCTTGGGAGGGGGATTTGTCTTCCTTCTTCTTGTCCTCTCTTCTTGTCCTCTCTTCTTGTCCTCTCTTCTTGTCCTCTCTTCTTGTCCTCTCTTCTTGTCCTCACTTCTTGTCTTTTTCTCCTCAAGGGAGAAGCAACAAGGAGGGAAGGGCGAGGATTGTGAGATCAAGCTGAAAGGAAGTCGGTTAGGTACGATTCAGCCGCTATTGGACGGCTGGCTGCGGGAACCTATAGGCTTGTCCTGCTCTGGCCCCGTCCCCGTCCCCGTCCCCCGGTTCCCAATGCTAAATAAACCCTATCATCAATGCTTGGTAACGGGATCATACTCTAATCGGAAGTGGCCCAACAGCCAAGCGTGTACTATTGTGATATCTGCAGGGCTGCTAGCGCAGAGTTCTTTTTTTGGAAGATACATGAGAGGTCATATTTCAAGGGTTTCCCCATTGCGCGGGCCCAGTCCGATGGCACCGGGAACCACATCCAGCAGCCAGCAGGCAGAAAGGAAACGTTCACTTCTGTGTCGGCGGTGGGCGCGAGGGGCCGATCCTCCGTTCAAGGGCGTTGGTTGGGCGGGCCAGGGCGATGAAAGCAGCGAGCGTGGAGATGGTGTCATCCGCGACCATGCCTCGGCTCACCGTCAGAACCTCTCTCTCTCTCTCTCGGCCCTACCCGTCGTGATCATGTGTAAGTGTCGGGATCTCACGCCAGAGGCCCATCAAAGAAATGCCCCGTCGTCGCCCTCCTCCTGGGCCTCGGCTCCGCCTTGGAAGCACCACCACGACGTCCCATCCCTTCCTCCTCGAGCCCGGCGCGCATGTGGTCGCGGTACAGCCAGCCCAGACAGACACCCGCGCCGGGCCCAAGCAGGAGCGACAAGGCGAGGGCGACGCACACGGCGCGGCCGCCCGCCTCGGCGTAGACCCAGTAGAGGAAGGTGACGAGGATGGCGGCGTGGTCGAGCTCGAGGAGGACCAGGGCGGAGCGGGCTGCGGGGGAAGGGAAGAAGGAGCGGTGGTCTCCTGTGGTGGTGGTGGTGGTGGTGGCTGTGCGGACGACAAGAAGGAGGTGGGTGAGGAGGAGGGCATGGGCGGCTGCCGAGCAGAGGATGGGGATCGCGTAGGCCGGGGCCATGGAGGCGGCTGCGGTCCTCGAGCTGCTGGGCTGGCGGCCACCGGCGGCGGTGGGCAGCCGGACGAGGTAGCTGGCGAGGCCGGCCCAGAGGGGGAACACGAGCCAGGCCAGGATGGCGACGGGCGAGTGAGGGCGGAGAAGAAGCAGTGCGGAGGGGGCGAGGACGCCGAAGAGCGTGCCGGCGGCGATGGCGAGGCGGGGCCGACCGGGGCCGAGCTCGAGGATGCGGGTTTCTGCCGGGCCAGGCCGCGGTCCTCGGCTCAGAGCAGTATGCTGCCGGGTGATAAAGGCTGGGACGATGATGGCCTGCCAGGCGGTGGCGCCGAGGGCCAGGCTGTACAGCAGCCAGGGGACGGTGAGGTTGCGGATGGCCACGAGGCTCCACGGGTGCGCACCACCCCTGCTGTCCCCCTCCGGCTTCTCCTTCCCGGGCCCGCTGGCCCGCTGCCGCCCTCGCTCTTCCTCCGCGTGGGCCCTGGCGGCCTCGACCGCCGTGACGGTGGCGAGGGCGGCCAGGAGGGCCATGATGGAGGCCGTCTCGAGCCGGGCGAGAGTCGAGCCCAGGGCCGTCTGGAAGAAGAGGACGGCGAAGCAGGGCGGCGTGCGCAGGGCTGCCTGGGCACTGCCTGCCACCGTGGCCGGCCAGGGAGGAGGCGGAGGAGCACTGCGTCCAGAGGGAGGAGAGGTTTGTATAGTTGGCGCGGATGGCGATCGTGAAGGCGGCGACGGTGCACAAGAGGAGGGGGAGGAGGGGGAGGAGGAGCCTGGGGAGGGACTGGGTGAGGATGGGCGGGGTGGTTCGTCTCTGTGTAGACATCTTTCTCCTCTTTTTCTTCTTAATGTATTTGCTATGCTTGTGTGGCTGTATTTGGTTTTCTCTTCTTTCGTACCTGTGTTCAAAGAGAAGGATCTTTTTGTTTTCTTCTTTCCATCAAGCACTGTCGAAACAGCACACCATCTACGTTGGGAGTGTAAGTCTGGATAGGACTTTTCAAGCGGGAGAAGGCGAGAGAAGAAGAAAGAAGAGACGGGGAGTTCCATTCAAGGTAAACACCGGCTGCCGGCCGCTCTTATCATGGTCAACTGTTACCTGCAAAAGTTCCCTCCACGCCACATTCCCACATGCGACAGTTACTTGGGTGCTTACATGAGACCATTTCCTTCTTGCATGATACTTGCACGTGCTACAGCCAGCCAGCCCCGGCCCTTGTTAGATAAGGCAGGAGGGGGGAAGAGGTCTCGGGGTGGTCTGAGAAGTGAGAGGCAGCAACAACCAGAGTTACGTACCGGTCTTTGTCCTCCATGCCCGCTGACCGCAGATCAACCCGTATACTGCCAGCTTGGCTCTGCAGGGCCGGGAGGACAAAAAAAAAGGGAGGTAAAAAGATAAGCGCTACGGGGGGGCTTGTGTGGAACATGCATTTGTGAGAGGAGGAGGCCGGGGAGGGGGGAGTCGAGCCAGCCAGTCGAGACTTGCACGCCTTGTTTTTTTCATCTTTTCTTCTCTCTTTCTCTCTAATGTTCCTGTTTGCTTCGGCTGGTTGGTGGTGGATCACAAGGATGCCAACAAACACTGCATAATTATTCGAATCCTATTCCTCAGATGGATGGGCGGATGCCTGTAGTCCTTTCCTGCGGCGGGTGTACAAGGTAAAATGGATGGCTCTTATCACTCCTCGCATGCGGTCTCGTGCACGCTGCTGCACGCAGCGACCAGAATCCCTCCGAAAGCCCCGAGCTTATTCCCATGCCCCCTCCGAGATGCAGCAGTCCTCCTCCTCCTTCGTGACTAGACCAGCCCGAAGAAGACGCCGACTACTTGCACAGGGGCTTATCCTCTAGTCGGTAATATAACAGTCCTTTTTTTTTCTTCTCTTTTTTTTTTGGGGGGGGGGGGATCTTCAACAGCAGGCCCAGTCCTGAGTCGTCGACCTCGGAGGTGTTCTGCCAGCTGGATACGCGATAATTACCACCGACCATTCATGGCGCTGGCGGCCCGGCTCATGCAGATGTGGTTGACGTCGGATTGGGTCCGGGGCCACTGCACAAGTAGCAGGCGTGATTTTGGTGTTGGTCAGTCCGTTCTTTTTGTTTTCACCCTCACGGTGTGTAGAATGGTATTAGATTAAAATGTAACAGTTAAAAAAAGAAGTAAGACGAGGACGGGTTCACTCACGGAAAACACCAGGTGCATGTCGATACCCTTTGGGATAATATTGACAATATTAGGCTGTTAATTAGACTCGGCCTAGTTTTGTTTTTTGGGGAGGGAAAAAAAAAAAGATTATACAAGATACGCACATAGTAGTACTCTCCTGCATCAGGATAGGCCGCCGCGTCGTCAGATGTCCAAGCAGTGCTTCCCGTGTACTGCGTATTGCACGAGCTCTCGCTAAGCTTGCTGGCCCAGACCCCGCAGATGCTGTGGGTGTTTATTTAAAAGTGAACTGTTAGCTAGATGAACTTGTGAAGAAGAAAAAAAATTAGAATCCCATACCGTGATCGTATCACACCAAGCCTGCGGGTCCACGCCCGTCCTCGAGATGGTGATGCGGTATGTCAACTTGTTGTCGGTCTGCACCACGTCCCATTATGACTGGCACGAATACCAGTAGAACTTCTAATCGTGGCCGCGGCGTACTAATAGGTCTTTGCCGATGAATCCTCCTCCTCCTCCTCCTCCTCTTCCTCCTCCTCTTCGGGCTCCAGACCATGACCGGATAATGTTATCTCGTCAGTCGTCGTCCCGCTCACAGGCGGTGTGTAGATCCGCCATACACCCGTGCTATTAGTCAAGAGGCGGCAGGTCGAGAGGATCCGAGGCATTCACAGCACACACACGCTCCTCGCCCGAGGCACGAAGCGGCAGCAGGGTGGCGGGATCGACGCCGAACAGGTCGGAGCCGCCAAACGGAGGCCTGCCCGGATTGTTCATGTACCAGAGGGTACAGGCGGAAAATCCGTGACCAAGGACAGAGCGGTTGACTTTGAATTAAAGTGACACCCACGGAAGCTCAAGGGTAAGGAGCCCGTTCCACATGGGCAATAGCAACCTCGCAGGAAGCAGGCCAGAAACCCTGACCAAACTTCTCTTCACCTGGACATGTATCCAGGTAATAGCAGCAACGGTCTTCTGCATAACAATATTGTGGCTGCTCATCCTTGCTCTCGGTCAACTTGCTGCAGGGTCGAGCAGCTCCATCCCTTCTTTTGAAGATTGGTTCATAATTCCCAGGCCAAGTAGAGACAGTTGAATACTTACTCAAGTAGGGAGTCCCCGGTCTCCATCGTCCAGTGTCCTCCTATTTTCTAGCATTCAAATAATGGCCTAGTTAACATTCAACTCTCAATCCCAACTTGTTCAGATGGAATCAGGTAAGATCACAAGCTCCTGTTATATCCAGTAATTTCTTACCCTATTTCATGAAACTTCAGCATGGCACGTTAAATATGGTCCAAAGATATCAGAAACGACCCTCTACACTGAGAAGTTTCATTGACGTTGTCTTCTATTCACATTAATAGTTTAGAAGATGGGTATCCCCAACCACATCATACATGTGACGCATCTTCTACACCTCTGTGAAAGACTCTTTGGGAATCTAGACGGACTAACATGGGCGTTGTATACGAAAAAGACTGACCAGTCCACACCTGCACCCGACAAGCTGGATGCGGCCCGGGGCTGGACTGTGCATTGGCCTATAGCCTCGGGAACTCAGACAGCCGTAGGTTTCTATCCCTTCCGTGAGACACCTCTCCACTTTGAAGCCATGATTTTACTCTTTGCGTCATGGGCGGCGCGGCTGAGAATGTCCCACACGCATCACAGAGCTAAGCTGATGTTTAGCTTCTTCACTAGGTCTTTTGCCTTCACCTACACGGGAGTGGCCTTGCTATGGAAGCTAAGTTGCGAGATCCTGCGAGATCCGCAGCGCTGGCCCCGCCACTGCCGCAGCGCAACAGCACCGATGACGTTGGAGAGAGCAGATGTGCGAAGGTATATTTCGAGATAACCTCAGGTGTGGGTTTTTCCCTCCCAAAGACCTCCTCCACCCTGCTCGTCTCCTACGGGGCAGATCTCAACCCAGATCAACGATGGATATGGTCAAGGACAGCCTGCAGCGGCGGTCTACGAACAGACACGTCGATGGAGGGCACATCAGCTCGATCCAGAGCCACCTGATCGCTGCGTCCGGCGAGTTTATCGGCACATTCTTCTTTCTCTGGATGGCGTACTCCGGGCAGCTCATGGTGCTGAACCAGGCGCCCAGCACAGCAACGCTGGGGGGTGCGAGCAGTGAGACCGTCGTCTTCATCGCGATCGTCTACGGGTTCTCGCTGCTCGTGAACGCATGGGCGTTCTACAGAATATCAGGAGGCCTATTCAACCCAGCGGTACGTGAAGTGACTTTTGATGCTCCCAGTCTCCTCCTCTCCTGGGATGCTGCGTCTGACGCGGAGACGCAGGTGGCGCTGGGCATGAGCCTCGCTGGCAAGCACTCGTGGCTCCGGACCTGTTTCCTCATACCCGCGCAGCTGCTCGCCTCCATGGTCGCGGGCGGGCTGGTCAGCGCAATGTTCACCGTGACGGCCACCATAGGAGACGTCAACACCATCCTGGTGTCGGGGACGTCCACCGCCCAGGGCCTCTTCATCGAGATGTTCCTGACTGCGGAGCTGGTGTTTGTCATCTTGATGCTTGCGGCAGAGAAGTCTAAAGATACCTTTATGGCTCCCATCGGAATCGGCTTAGCTCTGTTCGTGGCCGAGCTGAGCGGTAAGTGTCACCCACCTTGCAGGGAGGCTCGAGACACTGGCTGATACTGACTGCCCTCTGCAACTAGGTGTCTACTTTACGGGCGGCTCGCTCAACCCAGCGCGGAGCTTCGGGTGTGCTGTCGCTGCCAGGAGCTTCCCCGGCTACCACTGGATCTACTGGCTGGGGCCAGCCATGGGAGGCGCACTGGCGGCCTTCTACTATCGTTTCGTCAAGTGGGTGCACTACGAGGAGGTCAACCCAGGCCAGGACAGCGCTGGAACTGATGTTGATGGCCCCGACGATCTAGAGGTCTAGGGCCCTTGTATGTTGGAAACAAGCACGCCCTCGCTGCGGACGGTCGATGGCTGAACAAACTCAGATAAGATGATCAGGACTTGAAGCATTTATTAAGGCGGTTATCTTGGCGGTTGAGATTGTTAGTATTCTGCGAGGGATATGTTTGTGATATTATTTGTCGAAACCTAGCATCGCACCCGGGGGCGTATGGGAGATTTCCTGTATACAATATATTGGTCATTGCCGTCTCTTAATCCTCTCTCACGTAAGCCAGAGGTAGTGCGTTGTGACCAAGTACCTAGATACAAAACACCCATATCGATATGCTGAAGGAGAACAACACTGGGTGACTCTGTGCTTGAGACTCTCCTCCTGCTCTGCGCAGATGACACGGTTCCGCATACTCCTCCGATTATGAGCCAGAGGAGGTCGCAATCACATGTGCGCCGTGCTTGGCCCAGGTGTGAACAAAACTCAACGTTGTGCATGCCATAGTAATACGAATCACAATCGCAGGCGACTACTTATAATCATATTGGCCCAGATGCGGGATTGTGACCCTGACCACGGCGTTGTGAGATGCGTCCCAGCCTTTCATAGGCCAGCAGCCGAAGACACCCCGACGTTTTATGAGATGCCTGACCAGGTGACGCTCAAGATGCTAAGCCCAGAGCAGAAGGTGCGCAGGCTGGCGACAGGAGCATCGGCTGGCGACAGGACGCAGCCGGGGCCTAAGCTGGAGCTTGAAAGTATGCCGAGTGCAAGGCTGATGCGTGATCGAGACAGAACTGCGCCCTGCACCGCTCGCCTACTAGTACTTAATGGATGGGTATATAAAAATAAAACAAAACAGGGCTTGCCTGACCGCCAGCCTGGGACCTTGCTACAACAGCAAGACGGCAGCACGACAAAGCCTGAGTGTGCAAGGTAATCTTATTAAACACACCAAAGCAGCTTTATTCCTCAGGCTCTCTCGTAGGTCATTTCCAGTTCAATTAATAATAACAGCTGTCACTACTGCCTGTCAGATGGATGCACCGTCGATATTCCTGACTGTGGGTCTCTTATTACAATTTCTGCCCCATCATTCTCACGATGGAAGTATATATATACATACATGCATATATATGTCCAAGTGTAAAAGCCACCTTATTAGGCCGCACCTCCATGTTGAAGCTAGATACATACGGATGAGCCTGTATTACGCCCCCAAGTATATCAAATACGAACCTAATTTACTGCATAGCCAAGTAGCCGTGTCTCCGGTTCTACTCACACCGCAGATGAGCAAGGATAAGAAATGTCTTGATGTCACGATCAAGAGAGAGAGAGAGAGAGATGTTGTCATGACACACCATCTGCACACGTAACTATTCGCATCTGATAGGCAACCCGCACCCGCTCGGGGCGTCCTGCTCTACTCCGCATGCTGATGTTGGGAGAAAGAAAGAAAAAAAAAAAGAAGCTGACCCATCTCAGGTGGCTAACACGCAGCCTGTCAGCAAACGATCAGTTAGACCAAACATCACATGCATGAACGCCGCTCATCCACACAACAGAGAACAATCTCGATGTCCGCGATCCCCACCTCCCACCATCTCTACATAGAATCACCCCGCTCCCGATCAAAAAGCACAAGGCTCGCATGGCGTCGCCAGGCAACCGAAGACCGGTGAGGCCCAACCCAACTTATCCAACCAGCATTGCCCCCCCCCCTTTTTTATTTTCCCGGCCGCGCCGGGGCTGACACGCACGAGACGGGGAAGGCTACCTTTAAGGATCCCTTATTATGTAGCTCATAGTATGCAGAGGGCCAGCCCTACTTGAGTCGTCGCTGCTGATCGCTGTACAAATCTGTGAGTACGAGTACGAAGATCCCTTCCCTCCCTCTCTCCCTCCCCCCTTTTCGCCTCGGCCTCGATCGAGGTTTTATTACTGATGCAGACAAGATGGCCTGCTGCTGGCACTTCTGCTGTGCGGTACCGAACCGCCGACCAGTACCCGCCTCGGAGAAAATTCCCCAGGTCCGGGAGGGGTAGTCTATCACAGACTACCCCCCAGAGATACTGTTGAGATGCTTGCTGCACCCGTCATTGGTCCATTTGGATTCGTCATGGGGGGGAGGGGAGAGAGCGAGAGAGAGGATAAGAGGGGGGTTGGATTGTCTGTTCCAAACTGCGCGGGAGACGGCCATGCCAATCTTGTGATAAAGGTACTCATGTGCGGGACTTGTGTGTGTGTACTGCCCTGCCTCCCTGGCGGGCAAAACAAGGAGACGTATGAATGACCACCTGGTCACCGGCTGCGCAGCCAAACACCAAAAAAGCCTCAGTGGCTTCAAATTGTGGCAGAGCAAGATTCCATATCGCGCCCGTGCGCGTGCGACCGGCCAATACATACCCGTGTGTCCCCATCCTTAAAGCTGCCGTGGCATGTGACTGAGAACAGGGAACCTGCAGCGTCGACACCCACTTGCCGACGCCTCAGCCGGGCGCCGTCCACAGCCACACTCCCACACACCCACTCAACACCATGGCGAGGACCTCACGATGGGCCCCTCCTCCTCCTCTCTGTCTTTGTCTCCCGGGATCTCCCCTGTCGTCCTCGTCCCCTCGAGGCTGACTGGCGCCGGAGCGCGACCACTCGGGTGGTGAGTTGTCTTGAGACCTGCGAGGATGAGGTGGTGCCTAACGGGAGCCGGAGCAAGGGGGAGGTGTGTGAGACTGCTTTAACGCCTGACGGGCGATGTCGGCTGTGCCTGCGATCTGAAGGAGGCAAGGCAGGGCACGACCCGAGTCGTTGGGTACGGGGAAGCCCACGAACGACTGGACGAGGGCTGGGAGAGGTTGGCCCGGTGACACATCACGCGCGCCGTCCTGATCTCGACGACGGGTGGCCCGACGTGGTGATCGACAGCACCGGTCAGCCATGCGGCTCTGCTCAGCCCTCGAGAGAGGGACGGGGAAACAAAAAGATGGCCAGGGAGGCGTGGCCGTCGTCGACTATTTAAAGCTCAGTCGTAAGCACCGTGATTACAGCTCGCCGGGCATGGTATCATATCTCACACACGGGAAGGACACCCGTGAGCGCGTGAGAGCGAGAGAGAGAGAGAGAGAGAGAAGAGACGACCGCTTTTTCGTGACCACTCGTTCCCCTGGACCGTACACCATATTTCCCAGAGTGACGATGTGGCCTTCATCCAAAGAGGTAAGTCATCTTGGAAACCAACACCATTTCGCGCCCTGCCGTGCTCATCATCAGTCTCCAGTACAAGGGCCGCTCGTCCACTCCAGGCCACCACAAGAAGCGGGGTGAGTCTCACCGGCCTGGCCCTGCGCAGTACGCAATCTACCGGTCCCTCCTACCGCCCACGTTCAGCTTCCTCTTCGTGGTCAACAGGCTGCTCCTGAGCGACCAATATGTGGACGAATATCAGAGAGATCGGTGGGGTATCATCCTCCCGCCGACCAGAACAAGCCACTTCGGGCAGGAGGTGAGCAGCCCGGTGTTCCGGTACCAGTACGGTCGCGTAGCCAGGGCGCCGGAATATGCCTGGCACCGGGACCCAGGCGGAGAAGGAGGTGTCATCTTGCCCCGGAACCAACTGCCGGGGGACATCATCCATCAGACACCATATCTGACCAGTTTCGCCACCCATACCGTGCTTCGCGGCTGTCCCTTTCGGCCCATCGTCTTCATGGAGAGCGACGCCTTGGCTTATGATGTCAACGAGGCATATCTCGAGAAGAGCGAGTCCTCGCCCCTGCCCCCCCTCCCCTTGACACACCCCAGCCGTCTGCCGCCTTCCCTTTCGTCCTCCTCTCCGTCCAGGCTTAGGTACCGTTGGCTGACCTCCCCATAGTGTACCACCCTCTAGGCTTCAGCATGCACCGGCACAGGGGGGCCGTCAGTATGGCCGGCGCCCAGGCGAACCTGTATGCCGTTGGGCGCGATGCGGCCTGGGTGGGCAAGTTGGTCCCTGACACGTATAAGAATCCGAGCCGAGAGGTCCCAGCTTCAGGCGGTCTGGCGGGATCGCTGCCTGTGATCCTCGGCCTTATGTAGGTACCGGTTCCTGTGGGCTGGAGCGTGGAGACGTTGCTGACGAGGTGAACAGGGCGCTCTCTCAGCTGCCGGGCCAGGAGACGGAGCCCTTCGACCGCGACTTGTGGCTGAATGGAACATGGTATGGGCCAGACTGGTCATACAACAGGAGTAGGTCACCTGTTCCGTATCTTGAGGACGAGGACGGCGGATGAGCTCCCAAAGCTGACACGCACTCGATAGGGTCTCCGACAGGACCAAACGACCTGCCACGTGGGGTCGTAGTGCACGTGTGCTGCGATGAGGTGCAGAACAGCCAGGGGTCGACTATTAGCCTGATACAGAGATTCTGTGACGAGGAAATTATCGTCCACGGTTAGATGATCGGCTCAGCTCTCATGTCAAGTGTGGAAATTGCTCATGGCGCCGCGTATACGCCAGGTGCCGTGGGTGGCCTTGCTCATGTGCTGGCGGGCCTGGTATTACAGCTTTATGATCAAGGATGATGGCGACAACAGCAACAGGAGCCGCTTGGTACATCTTGAAACTTCTGAACAGATAGCGGAAGGATTTGATATGATATGATATTGAGATACTTTTTTTGTAGGGGCGTCAATGCCCCCCTGCAGGACTTCTGAGAAGCTTGATAAGGCGTTAAGAGAGATAATTGTCTGTGGTCTGATTCCGAAACTTGCGCGATCCAACCAAGATCAAAAGAACGTAAGAAGGGGGGGGGGGGGTTTCTCGTGTAGAGAGAGAGCAGGTGGTGGCCCAGATGTTGGACCGAGATCACCCGGCAGGGACAGGCAGGACATAGATGGGCGTCTAGATCATCTCGCCGACCCGAGCACCCTCGTATCCAGTCCAGCCGTCCTTCTCAAAGAAGCCAAACACAAGATCATAGTCGTCAAACTGGTGCACGATCCGGTCAACCCGCCGGTATCCGGCAATGGCCTCGGTGCGCGACTTGCGCAGGCCATAAGGGTCAGGCGTCCGGGGGTGGCCCCGGAGCCCTTGGCCTCGAACAGGGTGACGATGAACCGCCCAGGCTTGAAGATGCCCACCACGTGCTCGATGACCTCGCTGGTCTCGCGGCCCTTCTGCCCGCCGGGGACGTTGGTCTCGAAGGAGGCGAAGCTGCAGTTCGGCTCGGGGGTGACGTGCACGGTGAAGTAGTGCGAGGAGCCCATGGTCTTGCCCCCGTCCTCCGCCTCCTGGACCGGTGCGGGGATGACGGCGTTGGCCGAGAAGCCGCACGGCGAGAAGAGGTAGGCGTCGATGCGCGCGTCGGGGTACTTGGAGGGCGGGTAGACCTCGGACAGGCCGCAGGTATCGGACACCACGGTGCCGAGGGCGTGGCCCTCGGTCGTGAGCTGCTCAATGTCCGTCATGGGGGTCTGGGCGCCGGCAGGCCCGGCGCTGTGGTCGAAGACGTCGGGTGGGTCCTCGCTCTTGACGGGGGAGCCGACGCTGGAGGCGCCGTTGTCCTCCGACATGTCGCCCAGGCTGTCCACCGCGGCCTGTCTCGCCTCGCACGCCTGCAGAGGAACCCGCTCGCGCGCGACCGCACTCGCGTGGGAGAGGTAGAACTGCCTGGCGTTCTCGGGGTCCAGGTCGGTCATGAGGATCTCCAGGGTCTCGTCAGGGGGGTCCCCACCGGCTGGAATCTGCGGGAAGGAGGACATGAGACCCGTAGGGATCTTGGCACAGGGGCGGACGGGGCTGCCGGCGCTGCCCTTGTCGCTGTCGGGGGTCCGAGGAGGAGTCACCTGGGCGGTGGGCGTGGTGATGTAGAGATACCAGTGGTCCCCGTTCATCTTGCCCACGAGGTAGGCGCTGCCGTTGTCGAACAGCCTGTCCAGGAACCTGTACTCGTCGGCCCAGCTGCGGTGGGGACCGTGCTGCCTGTCGGGGAACAAAAAGTTCTTGCGGCTGTAGAAGACGCGGTACGGGGAGGCCAGCGCAGCCTCGTCCGCGAGGTCCTGCGCGTTGTGGAACGGGAACCCGGCGTCGACGGCAGCGATCCGCAGGAGCCGGCGGAGGCCCAGGAGCAGGGTCGTGGTCCCGCACGTCTTCAGGATGAGCTTGTGGGGGAAGACGAACATGCTCGACTCGGACAGGAGGTAGGCGTCCATGTGCCCGGACGAGACGACGGACAGCACCTGGCAGTGGACCAGGTCCAGCATGCCCTCCCACGTCTTGGACGCGACGGACAGGAGCCCGTTCTCCTTGGCGCCCAGGGGGGAGCGCGGAGGGGCTGGGGGCAAACCAGACCTCCAGCAGCTTCTCCGGCCCCTCGAAGGCGTTCGACGAGTCTAGGTCGGCGGCGACATCGTGGTTGATGGTCAGGTGGGGCGTGCCCTCGGATGTCGACAGGACGTTGCTGTTGGGGACCTCAAGATCGACCATATCCGTTTGGCCCTGCCGAGCGGCGGTGTTGGCGGCGGAGGCGGCGGCGGCGGCGGCGGCGGGGAGGGGCGCGAGAGGTCGAAAGGGGGTCGGTCGAGGAGGGCGCGACGGGTCTTGTCGGTCAAGGCGCGCAGGAAGAGGGATTTCTTCCGCGGGACACTAACTGCCAGCTCAAACAGACCTTGCGGTGTCCGTTTGAGAGGGTAGGCCCACAGGACGGTGGTTTCTTGCGTGTGCTGGCGGAGCCAGCTGCAGTAAGGCGGTGGTGGATGTTCTCAACGTCTCGCGAGGGGACGTTAGGGAGGTCGGGCAGGAAGGGGAAGGAGGAAGACCTGCGACGACGGAATGGTGGGCTGCTGTGTGTCGTGTGCCTCTGGGGACCAAGGCCTGCGCCGATACCTGTGATGTCGTATCGGTGTTCTGATATAGACGGGGTCGAGGTGATCGGAGCTCAGAGGCTGACGAGCATGGGACCTGAGGAGTTGTCTTGGACCAGCTGACGATGGTCAATGTCGTGGGTGGGTGGTGGTTGTAGCAAAGGGGGGGGGGGTTGAAATTTTCTGGACAGCAGCCGTGCCAATGTCGCACTGGTGGCAGAGGCGGTATTTGCTTGGCTGCTGCTGCTGCATGGTGGGGTGGATTCCAAGGCCTGGGGCAATTTAGAACAAGACCCAGGCCAATTACGTCGACAGGTGAGTGCGCCCCCCTCCCCCGGGGCCCCCGCCCCCCTGGTCTAGGGCCTGGACGCCCAACCGCTAAGCCTTAAGGCGGTATAGGCGGCCCCTGTGGCAGCAGCCGGACATGTGAATAATGACCATGGCACAGCCATGATGGGATTTGTTTTCGTCCTGCATCACCACCAAGAGAACTCGGTAATCTCTCTCGGGTCTCATGAAACATGTGTGACGGATGATCCCATTTATTTGGTACCAGGTCATCGTATATCGTACATAGTATACGAGCTAGCTTGGGGCTGGCTGCCTTTGCGGGCTGGTCGTCGTGGTGGTACCCGTCATGTTCTTGACTCCTGCCGCAGCCTGGCCGGCCTGTCTCAGCGCCCACCACAGTTGGCGGAGGACCGAGGTGATTGGGACCTTTCCAGCTCGGTGCGAGGGAGGGTCCCCTTGTGAGACGACGTGGTCGCAGTACCGCATTGGACCTGCGCAGAGGCCCGTCTTTTAAGACACGACACAAGAGCCGGGTCCTTGGGTCGGCGGTACAGCATCGTTTCAGGATCCTGTGGTGCCGACGATCCTGACAACTCTCTCCGCGATGGATCTGTAGACCGGGCAGAGAGAGCAGTACTGGTACATGGACGCCAGCGGCTCGCTGTGTCCAGCGGTCCCGTTCCCGCCCGTGGTGCCTGACGACATGTTCTGCCCGAGCAGGACAGTGCCCTCGGGGTAGGTTGGCCGCCTACCCTTGGAGATCATGACGGAAAACTGAGGGTCGATGGGTACGCTGCCGAGGAACTCGACCCCGAAGTCCTGTGCTAGAACCTGGCCGCCGCCCTTGCTAAACAGGTAGGTGCACTCGGAGCAGTTGGGACATACGAAGCCGCTCATGTTCTCCACGATTCCGATAATGCGGATGCCTGTCTTTTGACAAAAGTCCAGCTCCTTGCGCACATCCGCCGTGGCCACCGCCTGCGGGGTGGTGACCAGCACGGCACCGGCCAGCTGGTCCCGCCTCGCAAACTGCAGGAGGTATTCGACAGCTGAGATGTGCTCGTCACTCGTGCCCGGCGGTGTATCGATCAGGAGGAAGTCGGTCTCGCCCCATGCGACGTCGTTCAGGAACTGCTTGATCATAGCCGTCTTCTTGGGGCCGCGCCACACAACCGAGTCTCCCGGCCGGACGAGAAAGCCCAGGCTCATGACCCGCAGGGCGCCACGGCCTTTTGTAGTATCGGCATCGTGGATCTCGACAGGCAGCCAGCCATCGGGGCCTTGTGTGATGCGGCCTTGGTCTGCCACTCGGAACATGTGTGGGATATTGGGCCCGGTCAGGTCGATGTCCAGGACGCCCACGGAATGGCCGGCGAGGGAGAGGGAGAGGGCCAGCTGGGTGGTCACAGAGGACTTGCCCACTCCGCCTTTGCCCGACAGGACCTATTGATGCTCTCTCTTGGTTAGAAAGAGGAGGTCACGGACAGCTTGCGACCATTGGAAGAGAGGTTTATATGGACACTGTAGACGGGCAGACTACTAACCAAGACGACGTGTTTAATTCTTGACAAGGACATGGCTGTGATGGATTTTTTTTTACTTCTTTCTTTTTTCTGGTCGTAGTTGTTCGCGGTCAGGGAGGCAGGGAGTGCAGCCAATTCAGCTCACGGAGGAATGTAGGTCGTGGTATTTTCTGGTGCCTCCATTTCGCACGGGCGATGCGAACAGCAGCCGTCGAGATATTCTGTCATCGAAAAATAACTTCGGCGCTGAATCGGCAGCTGATAAAGCAGGGCGATGAGGTAAGCGGCCAGCTTGACGGTACTATGTACTTGCATGTGCAGGTGCATCAGCAGGGGATGCATGCCCCTGAATGCCCCCCTGTCTCCCCCCGCTGTGCTGGAGGCTGTCGCCGGCCTCGAGCCCCCAATTGGAGCTGCTCTCAGCGGTAGACCTCAGGAACCAGGGCGAAATATGGGGTACGATAACCTGCGACTATTATGCCATGCTGGTTGACCAAGGAACTAGTCCAAGATGCTAATTTCGATTTCTCTCCCCTTTGCATGGCTTGAATTGCTGGCTGGCCTCAGAAGAAAAGAGGAACAAGAAAACCCAGCCGGGGCTCAGACTGTGGCCGCCTGGTCTTGCTGACCGGGGAAGTAATCTTGTTTCCTCTTGGGCCTGAAAAATAGGCCTGTTTCTCTATGCTCTCTCCTTCTTGCCCGTGTCTCCCTCAAGCTTAATCTCCTCACCAGCCAACCTTAACTCTAGCACCGCCGACCTCTCCGCCCGTCTAGACACGCCCCCACCTACACCCATTGCTCTTCGCTTCGCTTCTTCTCTTGGACACCGCTACATTCTGCAGAGTTTTTGGATACGACAAGACGAGTATATACAGGAGACATCTGCAGCAGAGACATCTGGAGCGCAGCACCGGGCAGAACAGACTTCCCGAGACCTACACGCCACCACCGCCACCACCATCATCCCTTGCCTGGAGAGGGGCTCGCTCCCGCCGAGTACCGCGCGAGGACGAGAACAGCCAGAACGCGATAGTCGTGGAAGTCCCATTCACGACGCCCAGATGCATTTGATATAGCATCTCAACATCATGAGAAACTCCTCCCGCAAGCATGGACGATCCATGGGGCTCACCGTGGGCCACGAACGACTCCAATTCTACCCTTGAACCCCCGACACAAGCCTCGACCAACCTCGAGCTACCAGGCCGTGCCCTGGCGAGAACCCGGTCGTCCTCGAGCATCTCGCCCTGGGCGGCGGACGACGATGGGCTGAATGGCTGGGCATCGCCAGGCGCAGGTCTCGCCTTGCCGCCGACTGCTGCCACGTCCAATGCCGGGTGGTCCGGATGGGGAGGAGAACACGGCCCGAACTCGAGCCAGACATCACTGTCGGCGAGGGCAAGAGAGGGGAGCCTGGGTCTGCCCAGCCCGACGGCTACATGGCTGGCTGCTGCGTCTCTGGCACCTGGCCAGGCCAAGACGGTGTCACGCCGAAGCAGCGCCAGGTCGCTGTCCCGCCAGCCGTCCCCCGATCCCTGGGCCAGCGAGTTTCCCCAGAACCGCCTCAGCCTTCCAGCAGCTGTACACATCTCGGCCGAGCAGGCCGCCTTCTCGACACTGGACAGCCACAAGGAAGCAGAGGAAGAGAAGGACGGCAGTAGCAACAGCGAGGACGGTGAGGATGCCGAGGTCGATACTGGGTCTGCCAGGGACCTCGTTGCCACACCCACACTGGCTCGCGGGCCCGCTGCCGAGGCTACACCGGAGAGCAGCGACAACAACGAGCCAGGTCGTCAGACACACGAGGAGGACAGGGAGCGCCTGGACTCGCCCAGCCTCTCGAGGCGTTCTTCGGCCTCACACGACAGCCGCCATGAGGAGAGGCTGGACTCGCCCCTTACCTCCATGGACGAGGACTGCAAGGATCGTGCTGCCATACCTCGGAGACCTTCTACCAAGGTGCAGGAGCTGGTGGACAAGTACGACGGCCTGACCAAGACCACGGGCGGCTCGCTGCTGGTCCCTTCCTCTAACGACGGCAGACGGCGCAGCGCAAGCCAGTCCATGAGCATTCGGAGCTTCCAGACCGACGTCACGAGTGATTTTGGTGACTTTGAGGACGCTGAGGACTTTAATTCCGGCAGGCCGTCGCGAAAGCCTTCGGTGACAGGATCGCCTCGCCCAGCTAGTTCGCGAGCGGGTCGCGTACGGTCTCTCTCGAGAACATCCCTCCGAAAGGCGTCTGTGGTGTCCGCAGCCGCTGCGGTCACGAGCCTGATACAGGAAGAAGAGCACTCGAGTAAGTTCGAAGACCTGCGCGCCAGGTTCGGTCCCGTCAGCTTCACGCCGGACCTAGCGCTCGTCGGCAAGCTGTTTGATGGGCCCAAGCTGGATAAGGAGCAGCCGGGCGCCAAGGACTACAGCCTGGATGCCGTCGAGGGTATCATCAAAGATAGCTTCACCACGGTCTCGGAGCGCAAGACATGGTACCGGATCTCTCGCCCCGGCACGATGCGCAGGCACGACCTGGGCGATGATGACACGTATCGCCGGGTTTCCTGGATCGGCTCCAAGGTACGGGAGGATGCCAGCAAGATCGTTCGTCGTTGGATGGAAGAGGGCCCGTATGCAGGCCGCTCGGCAGCCGGAGGACGGTCTATGGCTAAGGGTGGCGCTTTCAAGTGGGATGCAGAAGCAAAAGCAGAGCCGCTGTCATTTGATGAGATCTTTGGCAAGAGGAAGAGCGTGCAGCCCCCGAGATCTGCTGCTGCTGCTGCTTCTGCTGCTGCACCGCCGCGGCCCCTCTCGCTCCAGGTGCATCCGACGGGACCAGCTCACTCCAGAGACGTCTCAGCGGGCGTCAGGAGCCTACCGCCGCGTTCACCGATGAGCATCCCCCTGCCACCTGCTGGGCCTGCCTTTGGGTGGAGTACGGGCGCCAGTGGCTCCCTGACACCTGCCTCGCCACGGCCGCCCGGCGAGTATACCAGGCCGTCGCTTGAGGTCGGCTCGGTGAACTCTGGAGGTAGCAGGCCTCCCAGCATACTTGAGGCCCCTGAGGGCCGAAGCTCCTTACACCTCGCGCCGCCTCCCGCTGCTCCCTCGCCTCAGCTGCCGGTAGGGCCAAGTAATCCGGTTCTCGCGACTGAGGACGACGACGACGACGACGACGACGACGACGAAGAGGAATGGGGTGAGATGATCGCCTCTCCAGCCACAGACAGCCGCCCTGCAAGCGGTTTCTTTGACAGCAGCATCAACGGCTCCATGGCCAGCCTGGCCTCAACGAACCCCGCGGCTGCTGCATCCTCCCACGACAAGCCCATTCCCCTCAGCGCGGTGCCTCATCAAGATGGACAGAGCTCCTCGACCGCCCCCTCAGGTGACGTGTGGGATTTCTCGGCCTTCGACAGCACGCCTGCGCCTCCGGCGATCCCACCAACTACGACATCAAAACCTGAGTTCAGCTTCGATACTCCACTACAGTCACCCAGCCTCTCTATACCATCAAGGACTGGATCACCCGCATCATTTCAGCTCTCCAAACCCCCCACACCGACTGCACCGCTGCGAATCGAGCCTCCAGCGACATACCAGATGCCAAAGCAACCACCAACGCCGATATCTGCTGCGCCTTCTGCCAGGGCCCACCACACACCCAAGTCCTCGCTAAGCCTGGTCCGACCGTCACCGTTACATAATGTCATCACACCAAAGGTCACATCACCCAAGCCAGGGCCCTCGATCAAGCCGCCGAGCAAATCCGTCAGCTTCGCACAAGAGGATGACGAGGACGAGCCGGCTGTCAGGCGAATCCTGGCTGGCCTGCCTGACTTGTCATACATGCTCCGCTGAGCACCAGGCTGCCATGCACGTCTTCTGGCCAGTCCACTCTCATCTTGTGCAACTAGACGCAAAAGGTTTCCTTTTACCTTAAAGTAAAAAAAAAAAAAAAACAAGAAAAAGGCAGTCGACCTGGGCCATCCACCACGCATACCTCAACAGCATAGAAGCCAACAGGAAATTCGGGTCATTTTTTTCTTATCTTGCATTGCCTCTGGCGTTGAACTGAAAACAGTGTACAATATATACAAATATACACAACAGCTATATTTCAACCAATCATGGAAGCCAACGATGATGCTGCATAAGGATCAGTCTCCTAAATTCTACAAGCAGTTAACTTTTTTGCCAGTGATGAGCCGATACCAGGGTGTAGCCGTTGTATCTTCTGCCGGCGGCTTGCACGTGAACATAGAGAGAGAGGGAGGGAGGGAGAGAGAAAACAGTTGACTCTTGGGCAGGACAGTGATAAACACAGTCCATCGGCCGGAGAAAATTCACACATGACTGTATTTCTTGTAGACTAACCGCCAGCTGGGTGGGACTTTCTTTGGAGGCACGGGGTACGGGCTCGCTGTTGTGTCGCGCCGGATGTCGGTCGGTGTCGCGCTTCTAGATATTTCCACAGCATGCAGTGACCGGTCCCCACATGCCACCAAGAGGCATGGGCCCCAGCATCGCCCTGGACCTCGTCTCGAATTTTCCCTGGCGGCAGCTGAGACGTGTGCCCGTCATCGAGATCTCTATTAAAAAAAAAAAAAAAACACAAAAAGGCCTTGGCCTCTCCGCCTCTGGTCTGTTGCTGTGTTGTTTCTCGGCTGCTCTCACCATGTGGACATTTAACCAGGCAACCTCCTCGTCTCCTCCTCGAGGGTTTCTCATGAGTCCACGGCGGGGAGGTTGAGATAAGTGAATTGTTCAGATCGGCAAGAGACCACAGACAGGATAGTATACATGTACATCCATCCATAAAGCATTCGCTCTTCATTCTCTCTCTCGAGCAGGACCCCAAGCCCTCTTCTCACCACCATGTCCCTAGCACAGCGCCGCACGGTCCTCGACGACATTGGCACTCTCCCCTCGCCGTTCTTCGAGGATGACCTCCCTGACGACGGGACCGCGGCGGACGAGGAGTCTGATGCCCTGCCCACCAACAGCGCACGCAGGGAGTCTGTGATCAGCCACCGGGCGAGCATCATCGGTATTCCTGTCGAGGACGGCAAGGAGGTCTGGCAGGCGCTCAGCTACGACGCCTTTCACGCGCCCCAGGGCCCGCCAGAGCCTCAGCAATATCATGAGCCTGTCACACCTGAGGCTGGGGAGAACGTCGCGGCATATGAAGTGTCTACTGCCAGGGAGGATCTGTAAGGAAGATGCAACTGTCCCTTTTCTCCTCTTTTTTCTTTCTATCTGTCTCTCCATTTCTGTCTTCCTTTCTCCTCTCTTCTGCCTTCTTCTCCTTCGTCTTCGTTCTGAACTAATGTGTTGGTGCGATAGGTCAAGTCATATTCGCGGTGACAGCATGCGTCCTGGCCTCCGGCATAGTCTGCGGCTTCGCAGCCCTCAAACCGATCCTGATCGCCGAGGGCGTCTACCGCTCACTCTGCCCGGCGGACTGGCCTGCGCCCTCGCCAGGACCAGACGGCGGGCCCCAGATCCCATGCCCGGAGCAGGACATGCGCCTGAACCTCTTCTACATCACCGCCTCCATCACCCTCAACGTCTCCACCGTGCTGGCGGGGTACGTCCTCGACCACCACGGGCGGCGGGCGTGCTACCTCCTGGCGGCGGCGGTCCTCTTCCTCGGCTCCGGGTGCATGAGCCTGGCCTTCTTCCTGGGCGAGGAGAGGCTAGCCTGGTTCGACGGGTACATCACGGGCAACCTCCTCCTCGGCCTCGGCGGCACGTTCCTCTTCGTCTCGTCCTATCAGCTCTCCAACGCCTTTTCCCCGCCACGCGGGCCTCGTCGTGGCCCTCGTGACAGGCGCCTTCGACGCCAGCGCCGCCGTCTTCCTCTTCTACCGTCTCGGCTATGAGTCCACCCAGCACCGCCTCCGGCCCGCCGTCTTCTTCCTCGCCTTCGCCCTGACCATCCCGCCCCTGCTCTGCGCCGCCGAGCTGGCCCTCATGCCGCGCGCCGGCTACAGCACGCGCCGCGAGTACCAGGCAGCCATCGCCGCGGCCCAGGACCCCACGCAGGACGGGTGCGGCGCAGACGACGAGGAGCTGCTCGCGCACGGGCCGGCGGGGGCGCTGGGGCGGGAGCTCAGGCGGCGCGCGGACGAGCGCGAGGCGCGCATCGAGGCACTCGAGGCGGTGGCTGGCAACGCGGACGAGCGGGCGGCGGACCGGGCGGCGGCAAGGGAGCGGCAGGACACGTCGGGCGTGCACGGGATCCTGCAGCAGCAGCAGACGACGGTCGCGGCGCAGGTGGCGACGCCGTGGTTCTGGCTGCTCCTGCTCATGACGGCGGCGCAGATGACGCGCATGAACTACTTCATCGCCACGGTGCGGGCGCAGTATCGGTACATGCTAGGCGGCGACGAGGACGCCGCGGGGGCGGTAAACGGGCTCTTTGATGCCGCGCTGCCTGTGGCCGGCGTGCTCGCCACGCCGTTCATCGGGTTCCTGCTCAACGAGGTGCCCGTCTGGGGCACGCTGGCCGTGCTGACGGTGCTGGTGGCGGCGCTGGGGGTCCTGAACTGTGTGGGCGGCAGCTTGGGCGCGGCGTATGCGACGGTGGTCGTGTTCGTGCTCTATCGGCCGCTGTATTACTCTGCTGTCTCGTAAGTGACCCCCCCCCCGGGCTCCTGTCTCTCTCGCCTGTTCCGTCTTCTGACCTGTGCCACCTCGTCCCTCAGGGACTACGCCACCAAGGTCTTCGGCTTCGCCACCTTTGGCCGCATCTACGGCACCGTCATCTGCGTGTCCGGCGCGGGCCAGTTCATCCAGCCTGCCTTGGACGCGCTGACCCATGGGCCACTGCACAATAATCCCGTTCCTGTGAATGTCGTGTTCGGCGTTACGGGGACGGTGCTGAGCGCTGCGTTGACACTGTTTGTGTACGTGAAGACGAGGGAGAATACGGAGAGGCGGAGGAAGGAGGAGTTGGAGGAGGAAAGGCAGATGCTCTTGGGCGAGGAGCGGGGCGGTTATGGTGGGGTCGGGAGTCGATGAGTGAGAGGGTGTGTGAGAGAGAGAGAGACAGCGGTTACAGGACATGCTTGCTGAGACATCATCAGCAAATACAACCAAGGGAGGAGAAGGAGAAGATAAAAAACAAAGAGAAGAGAAGAGCCAGCGCTCGAAAAGGAAGATCGAGATTGAATAGCTATTAAATACTAACATTGTGATTCATAAACCGTCCCCGGGAATGCCTCCTCGTGATCATGCCCGCCAGAGCTCGACATGACAAATGACATGGTCTCGTCGCAGAAGGCATCCGTCATTAAAACACACCAAGGTACCAAAAGCCTTCCGGGCTCTGCCAGAGGACTGCCTCCTGTAGCCCTGAGAACGTGCTGTTACTCATCCTCCTCCATATCGTCCCCTTCCTCCTCCTCGATCTCCGTCACCCACTCGACGAACACGTCGTCGTCACTCGCTTCCGAGCCGTCATGGTCCGTCTCTTCCGGGCTCATCAGGTTATTCGCCTCGGCCCAGGTGCGGTACGTCCACATGCTGTCCAGCAGCTGGTCCAGGGACGCCTTGTCCACGTCCTTTAGGACCTGCGACGTGGCCCTCTCGGACGTCTTGGGCACCTCGCCGGGCGCGAGGAAGAAGATGACCTCGGAGGCGTGCGAGGGCGCTGATGTGGCCTCCTGGATGCGGCGCAGGCCCAGCTGTCTGAGGCTGGGCGCGATCGAGGGCAGCCTGCGGAGGTACCTGGCCCAGGGGCTGTTCTCGCGCCTCTCGCTGGTGCTCAAGGAGGAGGACGGGTCCGGGTCGGCGGGCAGGGAGATGCCCTTCAGGTTGATCTGCTCGAGGTTGCCGAACTTTTTGGTCACGGATGTCAGGATCTCCAGCCTCAGCTGGATGTCGCCTATGTCCAGCTGCCGCAGCGGCATCGTGACCGGCGCCGGGTTGGCCTCGCTCCAGCCTGGCCTGTCCTTGTCGCCGGGGAACTGGCCGGGATTGAGGGCCAGCCATTCCAGAAAGCGAGACGCCACCGAGGGCTCGCTGTGCAGGTGATCGTGGACGAAGTTGAGCCTCAGCCACGACACGCTGGGCGTCGAGGCCAGGAACCGACGGAGGTTAGTTGTCGAGGGATCATAGAAGGCCTCGGCACAATCCGGCTTGGCCGAGTCTGCGCGCTTCCAGATGTACGGTGGGATGCCGACCCTGTCGAGGCGCAGGTCGAGGTGCAGCCGGGTCAGGCCGCAGAGGACATCCGACAGCCTACCGGTCAGCGCAGGGGCGAGCGCAAACGCGGTATCGCTGAGGGCGCCGTAGCGGTTCCTGAGCAGGATCTCAAGGCCCCGCACGTTACAGCTGCTGCTCTTCCCTGCGGCCACGAGCACCACCTTGAAGACGCGGACGGTAAAGGCATTTTTGATGTGCGTCCCGGAGCGGAGGAGCGAGTTGTAGGTGCGGGAGCGGTGAGACAGCCAGTTCCGGTACTCGGACGAGCCGTAGCTCCTCCACTCGGCCACAGTACCCCATGGGCTCTTAGGGTCCCGGTAGCGGGTGGGCGAGTTGAAGTCGCGGATGTCGATGGTCTCGAGGTTGGGGAGGTTGGCCAGGGCCTCGGACAGGATGTCGACCGCTGCGCCAGTGTCAAGGAGCCTCTCCTGCGAGCAGACGGCGGCGTGGTACTGCTGGAAGGCCTCCAGGGTGGTCAGGTCCTCTGGCATGATGGCGTGGAACTCGTCCAGGCCGATAATGAGGTGCTTGAGACACCTGGACAGGGTTTCATGTTGCGAGATCGCCAATAGGGCCTGGAGGCTGAACTCGGAGATCACTTTCCAGAAAGAAAAAAAAAAGGGGGGCGCGTCAGTCACGGTGCCAGAGGACGGCTCTCAGGTAAGAACCTACTGAACTGCTTTTTCTTGAAAAACAATTGGCCCACTGCCCACGGTCATGTCATGTCAGCAGGTGGCACTCTCGGCAGCGATAAAAAGCAAGAATATAAGACATCACAGGAAAAAGATCAGTGCGTGGCTCTGGCCAGGGGGCGGGCGGCACAGGACTCCTCCCTCCCTCCCCCTCTCTCCCTCTCCCTGTCTCTCTCCCTCTCTCTCTCTCTCTCTTTCTGTCTCTCTTCCTCTGACAAGCAGAAGCAACTCGACCCCCACACCCATCCATGCGCACACAATCCCAACAATCCTCTCCCCTGAGGAGGAGTAAGTAGGAGGAGGAGGGAGACTCACGTAGGGAAAAACCTTGCTCTCGAGGTGCCTGCACGTCCCGCGTAGGGAGTTGAAGTCGACTGTGGGCAGGTAGCTTGCGATGGCGTCAAGCAGCTCGCGCGGGAGGGCGACAAGCCTCGAGCTGGCTGACTCTGATCTGGTGGTGGTGGTGGTGGTGGTGGTGGTGGTGGTGGTAAGGTCCAGGCGTCCTCCGCTCGAGGCCGAGTCTGTCGAGCCGCCCCGTGCCTGTTCCTGGTCCTGATCAGTGCCGCCAGGGGTGGCCGCGCTGGACGCATTATTGACGCTGGTGGCGCTGGTGATGTCGGTATTGGCGCTGGCGTTGGCGTCTGTAGTGCCCATCGGCATTGGACGCAAGAGACCACCACTGCCTGGGAGAGGGAGTGTGTCCGTCGACATGGTGTGGGGCTTGGCTGTTGTGGTTGCTTGGCTGTCTGTTGGTTGCTGGGTGCAATATCTGACCGAATGAGAAGTTGCAGGGTGAAGGCGAGAGCGGGGTTGGGAACAAAGTAACGAGGAGGAGGAGAAGGAGGAGGAAGCAGGTGGGTTTAATGTAGTAGGTACTTAAGTTATGAAGCCTTGCAATAACAGAAGAAGCGGTCAGGCAGCGGAAACGCAGGTGAGATTGGGTGCACGCGACGTGGTAGTTTAGAGAACAATTGCAGGTGCAGGCGGTCTCTTTTTTGGGGGGGGAGGGGGGTGGTGTACTGCGCTGTGGTGTGCTTGGCTGCTGCAGCTGGCGATCGACGCCGGGCTACACTGGGCTGGGCTGGGCTCGGCTCGGATACCTTGCACTGCAGCCTGCACTCTGTAGTGCGAGGTGCGACCCTCCATAATGATAAATGATAAATGATGATGATGATGATTATGGTGAATTCATTACTTCATCGTACATTATCCTCACCATACCACGCATAGATAAGTAGGCATCTACTTGATATCATAGCATGTAATGACTGGGAGCTTGTATCTCTGCTGCACAGTCTCGTGCCTGGGCCCTGAGCCGCTATACCGCACTAACAGTTACCGCACGTATGCCACTAGGCATTCAGTGGGTGGGTGGGCTTTTACGTAGCTCGCAGGGCTCCAGCGGGGTCCACAGCGGACGGGTGCCTGAAAGATGCCCCATAAGTTACAGAAGGAGGAGATCGCGCCTGAATCATGTGATATCGTGCCGTCGCCCGTGTCGCTCCTTCCCCATCACTAGAAGGTTGGTCGCTCCGCCAAGCCGTTACCGCCCCTTTCTACCCCCGGAACCTTCCCTGTACTCAAGCCTCTGCTGCCTGCTGCTGCCTCGCGGCTGTCCGATTCTGGGATAAGAGCGGGTGGTCTCAGCGCGTCTCTAAATAGCAGGCGACCTGACTGCCCACCGACCCCGGAATGTAGTTCATTCATCCGCCATGCAGTCAACGGACTCATAACTCGTACAGGCCTCTCTCCCACTCTCTTTGTCTTCTGCCTGTTTCTGTTCGTTTGGTTGCTCGTTCGTTTGTTCGTTCAATCCTCGTCTGAGGTTACCTCTGCTGTACAATCAACGCCCAGCACACACACACACACACGTCTTTCCCCGTCTTCAATCTTTTGGCAGAACCAACCCGTTTCCCCTCCTCTCTGCTCTCTCTGCAGCTGTGTCATGCCCATGCCCTGATACTCAAGCTCATCACCGAGCCTGCCTACCTAGCATCGATTCGAGAGACCACCAACAGTACGTACACAGTGCCCTGCCGTTAGGGAGGGCCACACGAGAGGCCATCGGAAAACAGATGGCATTGTCCCCCAAGATATTCCCACCCGGACTTCCAGACTACTTGCTGACAAGTCTGTTTACCAGGTCACTAGCTAAGGGCCACAGATCAGCTGCCCAGGATGGCGGCAGCCACCAGGAGCGGTCGTGCGGCCAATACCGCTTCGGCTGTCACCCTACCTAGCACCTCACCGCTGGCTGGCTGCTGTATCGCCTTTAGTGGCACTTTCCCAGGGCAGACACAGGCCTCCCTCCTCAACCATGCCGCCCGCCTGGGCGCCCAGACGAGCAAGTCCGTCAGCCAGGACGTCACGCACCTCGTCTCCACCCAGAGCGACTGCAACAAGCCGTCCTCCAAGTGCGCCCAGGCCATCCACCGCGGAATTGCCATTGTGAGCCTGGACTGGATGCTCCAGTCCGACTGGCAAGATGCCAAACAGCCAGAAGCCACTTTCGACCTAAGAGCCACTAAAAACCCTCGTGCCGCTGCGCCCGCCCCCGGTCCCGCCGCCGCCCAACAGGACCCCAAGAAGCGGTTGGCACCAGCCAGCCCGGCCGCCGACCCCAAGAAGGCGAAGCTGGATGCCAACGGCAAGAAGACCCCAGCCTCTGGCAGCGCACAGATTGCCAAGAAGCCTGCCGTCCGTGTCGAGGTAGATGAGGCTTGTTCACTGACTGGCTATGGCGTACACATCGGCGATGATAGTGTCATCTGGGATGCCTCGCTCAAGTAAGCAAAGCACCTGCCCTAGCCTTGAGAGAGTCGCCCTTTGTCTCCAGCTGCCCCCACCCACATCCTTCCCTCCCCGCGTCCGCACCGTTTCATATCTGCAGCCTCAATCTCTTGGCAAGCCTTGTGTGTGGATCCTCGGACAGAGCTGACTGCATGGCTCTACAGCCAGACAAATGCAGGTGAGAATCACAACAAGTTCTACCGCATCCAGCTTCTGGTCGGTCCCAGTGGCCACTGCCAGACCTGGACCAGGTGGGGACGGGTTGGCGAGCGGGGACTGAGCGCAGTCCTGGGCGACGGCTCCATGGCCAATGCAAAGCAGTTCTTTGAGAAGAAGTTCAAAGACAAGAGCGGCCTGGCTTGGGCCAACCGCACGGATCCCCCAAAACCCAAGAAATACTTCTACATCGAGCGTAATTACGACCCTGATTCGGACCAGGAGGATGGCCCTGACCCGTCAAGCGCGGACGGCGTCGAGGAGCGCAAGGCACCGCGCTGCACCCTGGGCCCCGACGTGAAGAAGCTGGTGCAGCTGATCTTCGACCCCAAGCTGTTCGCAGCGACCATGTCGGATATGAGATATGACGACAAGAAACTCCCCCTCGGCAAACTCAGCAAGGCTACCATCATGCGAGGCTATGAGGCCCTGAAGGAGCTGTCCTACCTCATCGAGCCAGCCAGCAACGCGGCTGACGCCGACTCCATCGAGGCCATCTCCAATCGTTACTACTCCCTCATCCCTCACGTGTTTGGTCGAAATCGCCCTCCGGTCATCAAAAATATGGAGATGGTCAAGTGGGAGACCGACCTCCTCGATACGCTGTCGGATCTGAAGGATGCTAGCAACATCATGAAGGGCAACGCCGACGAGCAGGATCCCGTCCACCCGCTCGACCGGCAGTTCCAGGGCTTGAGGCTGCAGGAGATGACGCCTCTCGACCCCCAAGGGAGCGAGTTCCAGCATCTGCAGACATACCTCATGAACACCCGCGGCGCGACGCACACGGCCAACTACCGCGTCGAGAACATCTTCCGCATCGAGCGCGAGGGCGAGAAGGACCGTTTCGACAAGAGCATCTTTGCCGGCCCGCCTCGCGACCGGCGCCTCCTGTGGCACGGGTCTCGCGCCACCAACTTTGGTGGTATCCTAAGCCAGGGCCTGCGCATCGCTCCTCCCGAGGCCCCCGCCACTGGATACATGTTTGGAAAGGGCGTCTACCTGGCCGATATGTCGAGCAAGTCCGCCAACTACTGCTATCACCGCATCTCGGACGGCACGGCCCTGCTCCTCCTGTGCGAGGCCGAGCTGGGCACGCCCATGCTGGAGCTCACCAGCTTCAACTACAGCGCGCCCGAGGACGCGGCAGCCAAGGGATGCTGGTCGACGTTCGGCAAGGGCGGCACGAGCCCGTCCCTGTGGGAAGATGCTGGCTGCATCCACCCGTCGCTACAAGGCGTCAAGGTGCCGGATACAAAGGCAGCGCCGCCTGGATGGGACGGCAGCTTCACCTCCTCGCTGATTTACAATGAGTACATCTGTTACGATGTTGCACAGATCCGCCTCCGCTATCTCTTCCGTGTCAAGATGTGAGCGGGTAAGCAGATTGGAGCGTCTCGGAAGGGAGGATGAGGGACAAAAGAATACTTTAGGTCTTGTGGACTACCAGAGTTTCAGGAGCAAGAAGAGGTGGCTCGTGTATCAGATAAAATTAGACCAACTTCTTGCCGTCCTCTATACGTAGAGGTAACTTATCACCAAGTTATAATGGGATTCAAAAAGAAGGAAGGAAAAGAAGAAAAAAAAAGAGGCGGGAGAGGGGGGGGAGGGGGTTTTGATAGCTTAGTATCAAATGCTCCATTTTGATCTCCCGAAACCGATCCGTAGAGTAGGATGTACCACACAGCATATGAGGACTCTTTATGCTTGAGGTGGATAAGCTCATGCTTTCGATATGAACTGAGCGCATTCTGTCAGGTTCTCATCTTCGCATGAACACATGGGCATCATGCCTTAATTCTCAGCACATTGAATCTACAGCCTCCCTACAAAATCGCCATCGGCTAACTCATCTCGCCTCATGTTTCCAAACTCGTCCCCTCGACAACTCCTTCCCTGTCACATTCATCACCCAGGCACCGCCAGAAACCCATCAAAATACCGCTCCAGCCACCCCGCGGCCTCCCTCCCCACATCCTCCGCCGCCGCCGCCTCAGCAGCAGCAGCACCCCCTGACCCAGCAAGGTCCCACGTCCGCAGCGAGCCGACATACCCATCCGGCCTGACGTTGAGCAGGGCGACCTCGCCCTCGAGACGGCCCGGGTGCCGAGGTACTTTTCGGTGCAGGTGGTGCCCTGGGTGTCGAGGTCGGGAACATCGTCGAGGTAGATGGTCCAGGGGGGAGCGGGAGAGGATCTGGGGGAGGTGGGAGAGCTCGAAGTTGGGCTTTGGGGTTGATGCTGCAGAGAAGTCTTTGGGTCAGCGGTGCGGAGAGAGAATGTGAGAGAGAAAGAGAGAGAGAGAGGAAGAAACGCATACTGATGAGGGCAAAGACAAAGAGCTGGCTGACGGCGGTGTACCTCTCGGGCCGCTTAAACAGGTCGTCCGACGAGGGCACCCTCGGCCTCGCCAGGTAGCTCTTGCTAGCCGCCGCAGACAGCCTGCTCAGGAGAGAGTCCTGCTCGGCGATGGCGCCGCAGAGGGCCGTCAGGAACGCGCCCTGCCGCGCCTCCATCACGTCCGGCACAAAGATGTACACCCTGAACTGGCCCAGGACTGGTATGTCCAGCTGCACGTCCACCGGGTTGGCGTCGATGTACCTGCTCACCTTACCAGGCGGGAGGGTACAGCCGGATCTGGCGCCGGCAGTGATGGGACTACCACTGCTGCTGCCGTCGTCCCTGTTCTCCTTCATTTCTTCCTCCTCCTCCTCCTTATCCTCCTCCTTATCCTCCTCGTCGTCGTCCCTCTCGATCCTGTTCAGCTCGTTCTCGCCATACTCGACCCCAACGCCCGAGATGAAGCGCACGTTCTTGCGGAAGTTATCAGCTAGGGCGGCTGGGTCGCCACGGCTCATCTCGGCAGCGTGCTCAAAGTCAAAGGCGACCAGGTCGCGTGCGATCTTGCGGCGCTCGGCCTCGTAGGAGCCCAGCAGGACAGGGGCGCGGCACAGCCCGCGCACGGCGAGGTTGAGCTTCCAGGCGAGGTTCCAGCTGTCGTGCAGGGCCGTGTTCATGCCCTGGGCGGCCTTGGGGGAGTGCGTGTGTGCTGCGTCGCCGGCAATGAACACGCGAGGGGGGTTGTTGTCGTCGCCGCTGTGCCTTTGTTTTCTCCTCGTCGCCATCATCCTCATCCTTCTCGACATCCATCTCCCCGCCGCCGGAGGAGGGTGGTGGTGGTGGTGGTGGTGGTGGTTGTCTGCTCAGGAGGGCAGAGGCGAAACTGGGCGCGACGCGCTGGGAGACGCGGTACTGGCCGAACCACTCGACGGTGCGCCAGCGGATGCGGTAGGGCAGCAGGATCTGGGCGGCGCGGCGCATGACGGCGGCCTGGACGAGGCGCGGGTCGGTGCCTGCGGCGGCGGGGTCGGCGTCGGGCCGCATCTCGATGTACAGGCGGGTCATGTCGCGCTCGCGCGGCATGATGAGGATGGACCCGAAGCGCTCGCTGGAGATGACGGCCTTGGTCCAGACGTCGGGGAAGTCTGTGTCCACCTCGCCGTCCAGGACGCCCCAGACGGACATGTCGTCGGCCTGGTCGTCGCGGGCTGCAGGGGTGGGGGTGATCATCTTGCGCACGCGCGAGTGGGCGCCGTCGCAGCCCACGAGGTAGGCCGCCTCGAAGGCGCGCGGGTCGCGTGTGACGTTGAAGCGGGCCTGCACCTCCATCATGGTCGTCATCGTCGTCGCCCTCCCGCTGCTGCTGCTGCTGCTGCTGCTGTTGGGGATGAGGCGCAGGCCCTCGAAGCGGTGACAGCGGCGCACAGAGACGCCGCGCTTGGCGAGGTCGGCCTCGAAGACGCGCTCGACCATGCCCTGGTGGCCGACGAGCATAAAGGGGTCGGCGAGGTCGACGGTGAAGGCCGGGTAGTGCGTCTCGCGGGCGACGCGGACCGGACGGTCGTCGATGGCGGCGGCGTGCCAGAGGCAGAGGTCGTAGACGCGCACGCCCTGCTGCAGCAGCTCGTCGGCGAGGCCCAGCATGCGGAGGGTCTCGATCGTCTTGGGCTGCATGCCGTCTGCGCGGCCCGCCGGGGTCTGCTCGGCGCGCTCGTCGAGGATGAGCGGGGTGATGCCCAGGCGGGCGAGGGTGAGCCTGGCTCTCAGTATCAGAGGCTGGATCACGACAGCGATGGTGATGGGGGTGCGTGGGTCTGGGCGAGCAGATGAGGTGAGATGATTTACCCAAGCATGAGGCCGGCCGGCCCGGCACCCACGATGCACACGTCGTGTCGCTCGGCCCGCTGGCCCTGCTTCTGGTGCCGCTGCTGCTGCTGCTGCGGCCGCCCCAGCACGGGTATGATCCTGACGGGCGCGTCTTCATTGATGGGCTCTGGGCGTGGTGTGGCCTCGTGGTCTGAGGGGGGCGCTGTCGGCGGTGATGTTGTCCGTGTCCACGTCCATGTCGCCATCGCTGCTCGCGAAGGAGCTCGACGGCGAGGTGACGGTGGCGCCGCTGGTGGCCATCTCTCCTTGGCCCTCTCACATACACACAGCCTTCTCTGTCTGCTCTCCCGTCTGTCTCTTTCCCTTGTGACGCTCTGTCTCTGCACGTTGGGGCTCTCCTATGAGGTGGAAGACCTAAGGAGGAGTAGGAGGAGGAGGAGGCTGCTGGGAGCTGTCATGAGCAAGCTCCCGACCAGGACAGTCCAGGACGATGACGGCCAAGAGAGAGAGAGAGAGGAGAAATAATCCTTCAGCTCGATCGTCGGAGTGAAGCGTGGGTGGCGGGCAGCAGTTCTCACTGATGCAATTCTTCCGTCATTTGTGCGTCGTTGTTCAGATGTGTCTCCACATCCGAAAAGACGTCCAAGGACATGACGAAAGAAGATCCCTTTTTTTTCTTTTCTTCTTTTTTTTCCCGGTTGCCTTCCCATTTAACAATTTCACCCCCTGTCGGAACCTACCGAGGCGACAAGGCGGGCCGGGCCTAGCATCAGGGCCCTAAACCGAGACCGGGGGCTTATGATTATTTCCCCATGAACACCGCCCATGGTACTCAGCAGACAGGTCTGAACAAGCCCACAAGATGCTCGCGGTACCAGTTCCCTTGGCTGTGCTGTGACAGGACTATGTAGTAGCTCTTATGGAGCTGCCACACCAGCAGGCAGATTCCACTGTAACATTCAGTTGCATCCGGTTATGGCACGCGTCGGCTGGCTCCGGCCGAGACATGCAGTGGTACGATTGTGACGACCTGTTGCCCGCCGCTCCCCAATGCCTGTTCTTGCTTCACAGGAAGGACTAGCTGGGTGCACAGCATAGTTACCGTCGGATAAGAGAGGGAAGATCGGATGAAGGGAACACTTTTTCGACGTCTTCGCCACTGTATCCTGCTTGTCAAGCGTCATGTAGTATCATGGCGATGTTGCCAGGACATGAACCTATGCCTGCGCTCTAAGCTCCCTGCTTCAGATGTTTCTTGGGAGTTTTTTTCTTCTTCTTCTTTTTCTTTTCTCCCCCCTCAGCGAGTCTAGTGTGAAAATCTTTGGAATGTCCGTTCTCCCATATTAGTGTTGGTCTCCCCTCCTGCCCAACAAGGTGCGTGTTCGAATGGTCTGGGCTCATGCTTCAGGAATACGCCTCGTCTGACAGCTCTCCCTGGTCATTCCACAGAGTACTGCGACATCATGTTATGATTAGTGATCATGCATCTCACGATCATGCCGTGCTCTTGAATTCAATGGTGTCGTCGTAGCCGGGGCGGTGTTACCCGTCACTACTGCAGTCCGATCATGCCAACGATATCGGCATCGCTTGCTCTGAACTGTTGCCGAGGCTGTTGATCCTGTTGATCCACGCTCATGCCGTCTACTATGTTGTATGGTAGAGGAGGAGGGTCAGTCGCATACGTGCCATTGGCTGCATGATTTGCGTAGTTCATCTTAAGGATCGAATCAAGACCTTTAGGTATAGTTGCCATTGTGGATCATTTTTACATATACATCCTGGAATCTGGTACTGCCTTTTTTTTATTTAGCAATCCACACGGCCTCCAATATTCTCTGGCACGCATAATGCAGATAGTAAAGAGAAGAGGTGTCCCCGAGAAAACCACGAGTGGAAACTAGAGCCAGGTGTTAGTCAAAATGATGCTGCTCAAGGACAGTGCTGCAAGGTTTCAGAAAATGCATGTAGATCTCAAAGACGATGTAGAATATCCTCAAGAAGTAAAACCTTTTGCCTCTGTCGGAGAAGATCATTGTCAAAGCTTGCTAGATAGATGAAACTAATCTATTAAGCCAGGATGTGTTCATGTCAATATATATTCAACTTGCCGTACGAGTCTCACAATGTGGTTGTTGGATATCGAATCGGAAGTGGAAAGAAAGAGAGGAAAAGAGCAGGAACCTACTGTCCCACTAGTAATGTAATCTTTTTGTAGTATTAGTCTGTCTGAGAGATTCGGCGACACTTTCTCCCTGACCTCCAACTACCCGCCTCGGCTGTTTGCCCTTATTTTTTTTCCCGCCCAAGTAAGACTACTGAATACGAGAGCGAGGTGGAGAGTTCAGCTCTGCCACTCCGGCCTCTGCCCTGACTTGATCGAACGCCTTGACCAGAGGTTATCTCGAAGACTACATCAATACTTAGGTAGGTCCCTAGGGCCCAAGACTTGATGTCTCTGTTTGGGAGCACCTGTTCTGGGAACAGTGATGTCAATGCATATCTTGGGATGAGTCAGTGGGTTTTCCTCCCTGGACTCTCTTGATTCCAAGCATCCAGTGTGCCCACCATCTGCCGGGCCTGGTTGCTGACAGGTGATATGCATAAGCAGGATAGTGACAGCCGAATTGCGGGGGAGATCTGACCCCCCCCCTGGGATCATTATAATTCAGCCTGCTTGTGAAATCCGTGCGGGAGATCTTATGCTACATTTACCATGGTACGCCTCCCCACCTCCACAACTCCAACGGCCACTGAACGCGTTCGGTTGAGATGCGGGGGATGAGGCCAAGTAATTACGGCATGTATCAATGCAGCCGTGATCAGCACTTCAGTAGTCGGGATGGGGACGCAGGTCGAGCCTATTTCAGAAGGGCTCGTCTAGACCAACGGAGGTCAAATTTGGGGGGTCATGACCTCTTCTCTTCTTGTTCTTGTCTTTTTTATCTTGTTTGTTTTGGTCATCCGTGTTTGTTTACCCAGAAAGCAGCTTCATCTCGTTAGAAGAAAACTCTCCTTGGACTGTATTAGTTCCTCGAACAACATCACTCACACACCGCAGGTAATTAGATTTCCCTAGAGACCAGAACAGAACAGACGGCCTGCCATGGCGACTGGAGCACACCTCCCAGAGACATCCCTGTGGGCCAACAGAAAATGTCTGCTCATCTGTGCCACGGTCGCCATCGCCAACATGCAGTACGGCCTGGACTCTGCGGTCATCGCGAGCCTGCAGGCCATGCCTGGATTTCTGATCGTGTTTGGATATCCTGACCCAGAGGCGGAGGGAGGATATGCCATCGGGGTAAGCCCAGTCCTCCTCCCTCCGAAGCAGGTCCTCTTCTTGTTTTTCTCCCGAGAAGGAACCTGCTGCTGGGCGTAGCCGCGGGTGTTGTTATTAACTCGTCTCCTCGTCCCAAGGGAACCTTTCAACAACTCATCAGCTCCCTCCTTACCCTCGGGGCCTTCCTCTCCTCCCCTGACGGCCGGCATCTTTGCCCACTTCTTCGGCCGCAGGACCGCCCTCTGGCTCGCCTGCCTCCTCACGGCAGCCGGCTGCGCCATCCAGATCGGCACCACCGACAAGGGCGTCGTCTACCTGGGCCGCCTCGTCCTGGGCATCGGCAACGGCTTCCTGGTCACCTTCTCCAACATCTACACCGCCGAGGCCAGCCCGGCCCACCTCCGCGCCGTCATGGTCGCCCTCTTCTCGGAGTGGGTCAACATCGGCAGTATTATCGGCTCGGTCGTGTGCAACGCCACCCAGGCCAGGCTCGACAGGGCCAGCTACCAGATCCCCATCGGCATCCTCTTTGTCGTTCCCGTCGTGCTCTCCGCGGGCCTGTTCCTGGTCCCCGAGTCGCCGCGGTACCTCGTCAGCCGGGGCCGCATGGAGGAGGGGCGGCGCGCCCTCGAGGCCCTGCGGGGCGGGTCGCTGCGGCCCGAGGAGCTGGAGCTGGAGTGGGTCGAGATGGTGCGCGGCATCGAGGAGGAGAAGAGGTCGGCGCGCACCGTCGGGCCCCTGGACCAGTTCCGCGGCACCGAGCTGCGGCGCACCCTGCTCTGCTACGGCGTCATCCTCAGCCAGGCCGGCTCCGGGTCCTGGTTCGTCATCAGCTACAGCACCTACTTCCTCGAGGTCGCGGGCCTCGGCACCGCGCAGGCGTTCCACTACGCCATCGTCAACACCTGTCTCGGGCTCGTGGGTGTCAACTTCGGCATCTATCTCATGCGCCACGTCGTCGGCCGGCGCATGATCCTGACTCATCGGGGCCGCGCTGCAGGGCGCGTGGATGCTGGGCGTGGCCATCGGTGCTGGGACTGTGAACGCCGTGGGCAGCACTGCTGGCAACAATAGCCTGATTGCGTTTATGGCGCTGTACGTCTTTACCTACAACGCCTTTGTCGGTGACGCCAGCTATCCTGTCGCCACCGAGCTCGTGAGCACGCGCCTGCGCTCGTGGACGGTAGGGTCTGCTATTAGTATCGGCTACTTCTTTGCCTGGCTGGCTGGTTTCTGTTCTCCGTACTTTATAAACCCTTCTGAACTCAACTGGGTGAGTCTGACACCATCATCTTTTCTTTTTTCCCATCTCTCTCCCTTTCTCTCTCTTTTCTTTCTCTCTTCTAGAAAGAAAAAAATAAGAAGAAAGGAGAAATAATGCTATTGATTACCTTGGCTGACGATGAGATCGGCACAGGGTTCGAGGTATGGTTACCTATGGGCAGGCACCAACTTCCTCTGCATGCTGTTCTTTTTCTTCTTCATACCCGAACTGAAGGGCCGCACCCTCGAGGAGATCGACGAGCTCTTCGCCAACAGGGTCCCGGCGTGGGGCTTCAAGACGTACCAGACGACCATCCAGGACGAGGCGCTGGCCGAGGTGCGCAGGCAGGAGGGTCTGGCCGAGAAGGCCGGGGCACCAACCTCGGAGATTGTGGAGGATACAAAGGCTGAAGTGACACCTTGAGGCATCCATGTCTATTATACCTCTGTCCCAAGGGCCACTGTTGCTGTGAACATTGGCTGGTCTGCCTGGCGGTGGTGGATGAGGAAACACAAGGCTGCCTGTCTTCTTTGTTCCTTTCATTCCAGGTCTCCCAACAAGGTAAACAATCGAGTTGTTGTCATGTAGGTATCCCCTCAGATGCATAAATATCAGGTATAGACCACAATTTTTGCAATCGCAAGTAATACTGTTGGTCTAGATACTTCATATCAGACAACCCTCAGATCCATCATCATCATCAGACAACCAACAGCCCATCATGTGTCCCTCCGCTCAGACGCACACCGAAACAGCCGCCAGGTGTGCTCCCAGGCTCCAATCACCCACCATCCCAACAGAACCCTCCTTTTCTTCCGAGACCGTCCTGGAGGGCGTAGGCACCGCCTCCTTCTTCTGTCCCAGGATCCAGAGGTCAGGCTGTTCCCTCCCCCACAAAGAACTCCCCGGCATCCGCACGCCCTTCGACCCCAACCGCAGGTGCAGCTTCCGCTTCGTCACGGAGGCGCGCTACCAGAAGCACCTCAAGGAGTGGCACGGCGTCTCGCTCGAGAACATGGAGGAGTATTTTACTGATGAGCTGTGTGGTGGTGTCATCCCGCGGAGGCTGCCGCAGCTCATGCCCGGCGCGGAGCATGGTGTGGTCGACAGGAAGGTCCGCGAGAGTCTGGACGGGAGACGGGCGTCGCTTGTGGCCCTGTTCCGGTGAGCTGCCCCTGGGGGTGGGTGACCTCAGGCTGGGTAGTGTGTGATGAGAGGGTGTGACTGCTGGGGAGACTGGACCGGAGAGCTCGGGGTGGGGATGGCGGAAGACTGAATGGCCTTGTCGTGATCATGTCTTTTTCTCAATCTTTCCTTTGTGCATTTCCTTTGTTTTTGAACCAGACAAGCACAGAAATATGAACAACCTACACCAAGTCTTGAGATCCATTGTGCCATAGGAGAAAAAGAAAGAAAGAGATTTGCTTCCAGATCATGTTCTTATGCCGTTTTGAGTAACTCGGATCCTATTCGTCCTCAAGATTGTAGAGGAACGTAGGATGTAATTCCAATTGAGATGTAATCTTGTCTATCTTCAACCATCGTGACGTGAGAAATATGCGTAAGACCGATTTGTCTCTAAATTGTGTAGAGAAATCAACAAGGCAAATGTTTGAGAAGAAAGGAAAAAAAAAAAATGCAACGCTCTTTTATCATGTCTTTTCTCCCCTTCAGCCCCGGCACCTGCCGGGCCCGTTCCTGCTGGCGGGCTGGTGGACAGCTCTCACCACTTGACCACCTTCTGGGGGAAGAACTCATCAATGAGCTCCAGGTAGTAGGGCTGGATCCAGACACACCAGGGTCAGTAAATATATTCACGGTAATGAGGACATGCGATGTGGTGGGGGGAGGAGGGGGAGGGGATGGCTCACCTTCAGCTCCTCCAGGCTGGGGATACCATCACTCTTGCTGTACAGGTCATAAGGGTTGAAGGCCTTGACGGCCTTCAGCATCTCGTGGTCCTTGTCGCTCATGAGGTCCCTGTAGGCGCCCTCCTTGTGCCAGGGGTAGAAGGAGTGGTAGCGGATCATGGCGAGGGCCTCGTCGGGCAGGCGGCTCTGGTCCTTGACGACGTGGTACAGGTACTCGTCGTGGCCCCAGCTGAGCATGACATTGTCGAGGCCGCAGCCGGGCGAGTAGATGCCGTACTTGGTGCCGTACACGGGGTGGCCGTAGTCGGGGTTACCCGCGAAGGTGGACGGCAGGATGATGCGCTCGTCAAAGGCACAGCCGACGGGGAACGTGTCGCCGACGACGGCCCACTGGCCCTCGGCGGCCTCGTCGTAGAAGTACATGAGCTTGCCCAGGTCGTGGATCAGCCCCGTCAGCTGCATCCAGCGCGGCTTGCCGTCGCGGCGGATGGCCTCGGCGCTCTGCAGCAGGTGGGCGATCTGGCCCAGCTCCGTGTCCGGGTCGCTCTCGTCCACCAGCGTCTCGAGCTTCTCCATGGCCTCCCAGATGGTCAGCTCGACCCGCGGGCGGGAGGCCGAGTTGAACCGCGCGCGGGCCGCCAGGTTGTACGCCACCGTCTGCTTCTCGTGCTGCTCCTTGTAGAAGTTCTTGACCCGGTCGCAGGCGTCCTCGTACTGCCGGAACCCGCTCTTGTCCTTCTCCGTGTCGAACTGGGACTGGTCGTCGTAGTTGCCCAGCTCGGAGGCCATCGTCTGCCGCGCCTGGTCCTTGAGGACGTTGACGGCGTCGATGCTGTCCGAGATGGAGTCCAGCTCCGCGCCGGACCGGACGGCGTAGTCTGTCGTGGCTGCGGGGGCCATGATTGAAGATTCTTTTTTTTTTTTTTTTCCCAATTGGAATGTTGGGAGGAAGGAAAGAGTAGAAGGGGATTATCGGGAAGGAAAGAGTGAGAAGCTAGATTCGGTGTGATTTGTTTTTCTTTCTTAGATTTTCTCGTGGGAGGGGTTTTTGTCTGCACAGATGTATTGTGTCAAGTACTGACAGGGAGACAGGAGGGGGGATGAAGGAAGAGGGTAGAAGAGATCTGTTCAAGACAAATGAATCCTGACAAGACAAGATATTCACAAAACACACACTACGTCGGGGCGATTCGAGCTAAGGAGGGACGTTTATAAGACCAGCCTCAAGGACAAGATACACGCAAAAGATATCGATACCGGATACTCTGACCCCTGCGGAGAAACTTTCCTCTGCACCTACACACCGGTTACCAGGATGATACTGGAAAGGGAGGCAGGATAAGACACCCACCAGCCCGGCCCAGCAGAGCAGGAAGACCTGTCGTATAGGGAGGAGACTCTCTCGTCACATCCCACGCCACCCGCTCCATAGGGCCCAGAAGCAGAGACCAGGTGTGCTCGTCCAGATATCATCATGATCCACCTCTGCTGGGGGCGGGGGAGGACCCACGAGGCGCACCAATCCTGTCGCCTCTTTATCGTCCTGACGTGCAAAAAGGGTACTTGACCATGTACTATGTAAGAGAATGCGTGTCTGACTCCTCGCATTACAGATCTCCGTTTACCCCAGGTTATCGGATCTGCACCAGATCTTTGGTCGAGCCCCACGCACCCCCCTGCCCTGGTAAAGCAGTCGAGGTGAGATTCGGCGATGTGAGCCATTCTGAGCGGCGGCCATGTCAGAGGGTGCCACAAGGTTCCACGCTTAGCGGCTCGGCAGGAACCACCCGCCCTGTCCTGGTTTCCTATTTCGACCTCCCTTGCGGGCAAAAGTTGGTCAGAATCCCCGTACGACTCCACATTAAGGTTTTGTGTGTTGCCGCTTCCCTCTTTGACCTCATTCTTTCCTCTTTCGTAGTTGCGGGGGGAAAGAAAAAGACGCAGAGGGAAGGAAGGGGGCAGAGGAAGGGGGAGAGAGAAAAAAATTCTTTCAGGGTCCCCTTGCCTGTGAGGCTGAGGCTGAGGCTTCTTTGTTTCCGTCACCTGGCCCGTTTTCCAGGTTTTGGTTTTTTGCCTTTTTTTGTTTTTCCCTCCCTTGTACACAGGCGAGCAGCAAGCTTTCCTCTTCGGCCATGCGTTGCACACCGGTCCTTTCCTAGGAGGGTTGTGCGCGCGCGCAGAAACACACACACACACACACACACACACACACATGATCGTCGCCCCGTCTTATTCGTCTGTGTGCTATTGTTGCATGGTATCCTTCCTACTACTATGTACACGCACAGCACTAGCTCGACACTGCATCGCTCATGTCCCATGACTTCATCATCTGCTTCTGTACCGCCTCGGTGGGCCGGGCGTGGTCCTTCTCCGTTATCTTGAGGATGCTGAGACAGGCCTCCTGGTCCCTTCGGTCCTGGAACTGATCTCCGACTGTACAGGGTGCGTTTTGTAAGTCTCAGCATCTTGTCTTGGCCTCTATTCTACAGCTTGTACGGGTGCTTGATCTGTCCCCAGCCCCTGGGAGGGGACAGCGCTGGCTGCTGGCAGTGCCAGGGGAGGGGGAAGAGGTGGCTGATGGTATTCTTGGCACAGGAGGACACTCACATGCTGCGATGGCCATGCAGGCCGTAAACATGCTCGGCGGCGTCCACTGGTTGCACAGTCCTATGCCGCACATCCTCCCTGACGAGGTTCTTGATCCGATCCTGAGAGGCGGGGAGCACAAACACGTCAGCCGTCGCCAAGCCTATTGGTCCAGCCGACAAGTATCCTAGGGCTGTCTTGTCGGACCAGGCGGCAGCTGGGGGTAGGGGTGGGTCACGGGACCGTGCTTACGCTTATGCGCCTCGCGGCTTCTTTCCTCTGCACTCCCATCCGGGGGATCTTTGGGTCAAAACTCACGAGGAACAGCTCCGCCAGCAGGTGGTGCTGGACCCCGATCGCTGCAGAGGGTCAACATCACCGCCTAGAAAGCCCCCGATGTCCCTCTCTCGAGGGATCAGGCTACCCTGGTACCGGGAGCCCGCTCGTTGGAGAGCCAGGCCAGGGTTTGGGAAAGAGAGGGAGGGGATGGGGCGCGTTGTGGGTTCCGCTCACCATGACAGGCGCTCTGGTACCAAATCTCCGGAAACGCCTCGTCCTTGTCAGCGTCCGGCGCCCGCTCGAACAGGGGCGTGAAGCTGGGCGGGAGACCTCCCGACCACTGCCTGTTGTACTGGTCCAGCTCGTTCCACCACCCAATGACGGCCGCCCGGCCCATGTTGCCCTGTGAGCCGTCGCTGAAGCAAAAGTTAAGCACGTCGGCGCAGTGCACGACCGCCCTGTTGGCCCAGCCAAAGTCGTCGGTCGGGTCGAGGGTGCGGTCGACCAGCGAGTGCACCAGGTTGATGCGCACCGGCTCCTGGTTCATCACCGCGCTATAGATCTCCTGGCGCAGGCCGACCCAGAACGCCGCGCCGCTCAGCGACCCCGGCATGAGGTACCGGATGCCGTCGCCGTCGGTGCCGTGGTGGACAAAGGCCTGGATGCCCAGCAGGTAGCCGTGTGCGTCGACGCCTGAGGCCTTGACCTCCATCTCCTCCCAGACCCGCAGGATAATGGTCGCCGCGAACAGGTTCTCGTCGGACATGATGTGGTGCTCGTGATTGAGGATGGGGATGAGGACGTTGAGGCACTCCTGGTGGTAGCGGTCTGAGGCGTACGGGTCATACGAGGACGTGTGGGCGAGATGTTTTGCAGACAGCGCCAGGATCGCATTCATGAGGACCCTGCACCGTCCTGCTCGCGGCGGCACCACGGTCTCGAAGGACTGACACGGATCACACAGGTCAAGCTGCACCACATGGTCATCAGCAGGAGGGAAGACCCAACAGCAGCCAAGACAATACCGTCCTCCCACCTCCCAGGCCGCAAGGGTCCGAAGGGTTGTGGGGGGGGGGGGTGCGGACAAATGAGTTCAGACCTACCCATATGGATAACTTTTGGATGTAGTGTCGGAAGAGCATGGCCTCTTCCCGGCTCTCGAGCGGCCAGGCATCCTGATCACGATAGATCTTGGACCTCATCGCCAGGACTGCCGGGTCTTCCGTCACCGCCTCGAGAGGAAGCACCACGGGCAGGACCGCCGGGATGGGAGGACCAGACACCGTCAGGTTCCGAAAGGGCGGAAGACTCCTAGCTGGCGAGATCACATGGTCGTCATGCGGTATAAAGCGGTCCGTTGGCGAGTGTGGCCTCACGCCGCCGTTAGCCAACTCCGGCGGGGTTGGGTATGGCTGGACGTGCAGGGCGGCAGGGCCTGTATCTGTCGTGAGGGTAGTGGCAGCCGTAGGAAGGGTGTCAGAGCCCTCCGAGTACGAGTCTGGCCAGTCATCCTGAAAGGTGCCCGCGGGGTGTTCCTCAATATCACCAGAGGCAATTCCGGTCTCGTCGACAAATCTCACTAGAGAGGGGGGGGGGGGGGAAGGAGGGATCAGCCTTGCGTCTCCGTCGCCATGCATGCCCGCCTGACGAGCAAGAGAGAGAGGGGGGGGGGAGCTCTACTCACACCGCCTGGACACGCGGATCCACCTCTGTTTCTTGGGGAAGGGTCTGCCGGCGGCGGTGGTCAGCGTGATGGTCAATGAACCTTTCCCCTGAGGGTCTGGAGGCTCCATACCATTTTTGATGCGGAACTTGTACCCTCGGGTGCACTCTCTGTTGTTGGCCGCACAGCGTCCACAGACAGGCGTCACCCGGTCGCCTGGAGGCCGAACCAAGATTCTTCGTCAGCACAGAGACAGCGAAATCTACTGGTGTTGCTGCTACTGCTGTGGGGGTGGGTCTGGTCTGGCCTGGCCAGGCCACGGAGGTGTGTCGGGCGGGACCCTCCCCCAGCGCCGCACGAGCTAGTCTGGCTCTCTTCCGAAACATCGCCCACACCACCCTCCCAAGACTAGAAAATCCGGGGTAGGGAGGGAGAGAGGGAGAAGAGCAGAACACTCACACTTCAGGTGCTGATCCCGGCAGCTCTGGCTGTTGAGGTAGTAGTTTCTTGGTCAGCCTCGCCCGCCCCTGGTGGTGACAACGCAGCAGGTCTGGGGATACTGCAGGTTCCGAGGAGAAAGATGTCTTACCAGCCAATCTGTGCAACTTGGGCTTCGGGCCGGGGCGAGGACATTGATGGCGGCATACAGGAGGAGGTGATCGGCAGACGAGGCCCTTTCTCACACCGCAACAATTGGTCTGAATCTCCGGCGGTGGGATCCGGCGCAGATCGAGGGCGAGGGCGTCGCGCGCCGAGGGGGGACGGAGCCGAGGCGGAATTCCTCGGGAGACGGCTCGTCATGTCCCAGAGGAGAAGCCAGGTGTGGATCCCTCTCTTTGGTGCCCTCGGCTCGTTCTCTGTGTCGTTATCTCGATGAGACGACGAGCACGTGAAGACGGGGAAGCGAGAGCTGGTCTGCTAGCGACTTATTGCCAGGCAGTGAAAAGAAAGACCCACCCCAGATCAACGTCGTACTGTGTACGACGATATCAAGGTAAGAGAAGAAGAGGGAAAAAAAGGAAAGAAAAAAAAAAGGTCAGAAAAATTAATGCCTTGGTAATCCACGAGCCGGGGATGGACAGGATATTAAAGAAGGTGAAAATCCGCGAGATCGGGTTCACCCTTTTCTTCTTGTTGAGGTAATGATCACCTAGGTAGGGCCCAGGGGGCTGGCTTGGGGGTCAACGGCGCCCGGTCACCCGGGATTGGACTCAAGCCAGCACTACTGTAGTGGTGGTGGTGGTGGTGACCTAACGGCTGGGGTAAAACTGTATCTGGGGAAGACCTGGGACGTGGGATGACGAGGCGGAGGAGGAGCTGGTGGTGGAGGTTGGTGGTGGGCGACGGGGGCGGGGGGTAAGTCGAAGTTTTCCGTTTCCCCTTCCTCTCTCTCTTCCCCAGGATTCGTCAGCCTCCCCAGCCAATGGCGACCCATTCTTCTTCCTCTCCCCCGCACTAGCGAACAGGGCGAATCAGTGCTAATGTTTTCCAAGCAGCGGTCATCTGCAACCCCACCACGACGCCGGTCTCCTGCCTGGTCCAGTGCCAAGTAAAGCCTGTCTGTTACCGACGTACTACGGTAGTATGAATTATGATCATGGCGGCATGCTATTAGGTACGAGTACGTGGTAAATTACCTCTCCCCCCCCCTTCCCTTCCTCCCTCCTCCCTACCCCATACTGGGTTACCCACCCTAGAACCCCGGCTATCGCACCCAATTTGTCACAGGCAGTATCACTAACCCATGCTGCTAATGAGTAGCCTACAGTTCACGTGCGAGCTGAACAGCGAGCCCAGCCATGGGTTGGCTTGTCAATCCTCATACACCACCAGCGTGTCTTCCCAGGGGGAGCAGGGCTAGTGGGCTGTGTGTGGGCTCTCTAGGCCCCCCAGACACACGAACGCGGGGAAATCTTGGCTAGAGCTGCCACTGACTCTCCCTCTCTCCCCTCCTCTCTCTCTCTTGCTATCTGTGTGTGTTCCCTGTGGGGCTTGAATCTACGAGATTCCAGAGGGCTCGAGTCGGTCGAGGTGGCCGCTACTCGTGCAGCGGGCGATAACAGTGAGTACATCGTTTGGGGTGTGGCGGGTGCGGGTACCTCTGGTATCTCCCGATAAAGGGCGGTCCACTTCCTAGCAAAACACGCTAACTCTTCTCAGGGGGTCCAGTATCCGAGAGATGGCAATGCGGTACGGCCAGCAGAGGCTTGGGCCTATGCCATGCCCTGTCTTGGTTGGGTACTCGTTTATCCACATGATCAAGATATAAAGGCAACCTCTTCTCCTGTCCTCACGACATCTTCACTTTTTTGTCTTCTCTTCTCTCTGTCCCTCCCTGGGTTGTCGTGTTGGTCTATCGTACAACAAACCAGTGAGAGATCAGAAGAGAAGAGCTGGGTGCGTGTTATCATTCGTGTGTCTCTAGTGGCCGCTCCGAGGTCCGCAAAAAGAGGGGGAGACGTCTTCGCGCTACTCGCTCTTTTTTTTTTTTTTTCCACACGCGACCAGCAAGGAAGAGAGAGAGAGAGCCCTTTTTCACGCCTCATCTCACCGCCGCCTGGCCATTTACATCTTCACCAGCCACCAGCCACCACCACCACCACCACTCCTCCCGCCGCCACCAGCACACCCCAAGACAGGCCAGCACGGGCATTGGAAGGCTGGACAGACGCCAGGATGTCCAAGGCTGCAGACGACGTGATCGCCTGCGAGGCGCCGGCTCCCGTGATCGACACGGAGAAGGAGGGGCTTGGTATCGACGCGTACGGCACCAAGAATGACAAGATCCTCGCCTTTGCCAAGGCGGCCGCCGACAAGGAGCACAAGATGACCCTGCTGCAGGGCGTCAAGACGTATCCCAAGGCCATCTTCTGGAGCATGCTCATCTCCACCTGCATCGTCATGGAGGGCTACGACGTGTGCCTGATCAACAACTTCTACGCCTTCAGCCAGTTCAACAAGAAGTACGGCACCCAGCTCGCCGACGGCACGTACCAGGTCTCCGCCCCGTGGCAGGCCGGCCTCAGCAACGGCGCCAACGTCGGCGAGCTGATCGGCCTGCTCATCAACGGCTTCGTCTCGGAGCGCTTCGGCTACAGGTGGACCGTCATCGCCTGCCTGGGCCTCATCGCCTGCTGGACCGCCCTCTTCTTCACCGCCCAGAACGTCCAGACCCTCCTCGCCGCCGAGATCCTGTGCGGCATCCCCTGGGGCGTCTTCCAGACCCTGACCATCACCTACGCCTCCGAGGTCTGCCCCGTCTCCATGCGCGGCTACCTGACCACCTACGTCAACTTCTGCTGGGGCCTCGGCCAGGAGATCGGCATCGGCGTCATCATGGCCATGCTCAAGCGCGACGACCAGTGGGCCTACCGCATCCCCTACGCCCTGCAGTGGATGTGGCCGGTGCCCTCGCCGTCGGCATCTTCTTCGCCCCCGAGTCGCCCTGGTGGCTGGTCCGCAAGGGCCGCACCGAGACGCCAAGAAGTCGCTCCTGCGCCTGACCAGCAGGCACGAGGAGTCCACCTTCGACGCCGACGAGACCGTCGCCATGATGGTCCACACCACCGCGCTGGAGGAGCGCACCACGAGCGGCGCCAGCTACCTCGACTGCTTCAAGGGCCACGACCTGCGCCGCACCGAGATCGTGTGCATGGTGTGGGCCATCCAGAACCTCTCGGGCAACTCCTTCTCCAACTACTCGACCTACTTCCTGGAGCAGGCCGGCCTCAGCGAGAGCTCGTCGTACGGCTTCGCCCTCGGCCAGTACGGCATGAACATGGTCGGCGTCTTTGGCGCCTGGTTCCTCATGACCCTGGGCATCGGCCGCCGCTCCCTGTACCTGTACGGCCTCTGCGGCCTGTGCACCATGCTCTTCGTCCTCGGCTTCCTGGGCCTCGTGCCCGAGGCCCACAGGGACCAGGCCTCCATCGCCACCGGCGCCATCATGCTGGGCTGGGCCCTGTGCTACCAGCTCACCGTCGGCACCGTGTGCTACTCCCTCGTGGCCGAGGTCTCGTCCCGCCGCCTGCAGATCAAGACCGTCGTCCTGGGCCGCGTGCTGTACATCATCGTCGGCATCGTGTGCAGCGTCCTCACCCCCTACATGCTGAACCCGAGCGCCTGGGACTGGAGCAACTTTGCCGGCTTCTTCTGGGTAAGGACTGGACGCCCCCATTATCCCCCCCCTCCTCTTTTCCCCCTCCTTTTTTTGTGTGTGTGTGTCGAGGGTTCTCTCAGCTGACCATACCATCCTCAGGGCGGCATCTGCTTCCTGTGCATCATCTACACCTATTTCCGCGTCCCCGAGCCGACCGGGCGCACCTTTGCGGAGCTCGACATGCTCTTCGAACAGGGCGTCTCGGCTCGCAAGTTCGCCAGCGCCAAGGTCGACGCCTTCGAGGGGAGCGTCGCGGGCAGCGTCATGGACAACTACAAGAACGATATCGACGCGAAGCACCTGGAGAGGATGAGCCAGGGGTCATGAGAGCGAGAGGGAGAAAGAGCCAAGGGAAGAAGCGTCGCAAGTGGATGATAGCACTGTGCATTCCATTCCCCCCCCCCCCCCTTCTCTCTCTGAGCGGGATTGATTCATGTTAGCGAGCAATGCGATTTACGTGATGTATGAATCTGTGGGTGTAAATGATATAATATATTTATATATATGTACGTATACATATCTTTATATACATGTGCATGCATATATCTATGTACATATATATGTATTTTGACGACGTCTTATTGGACCGGGTATCAGCATAGTCTTGGGGGAGGGGTCTGTCCTCCGCCCCCTTGCGTCTCTCTCTCCACAGCTTGTCTTTTTTTAACCACGGGAGAGAGGCCCACCTCAGGTCAGACCTCGTGTCTTCCAGTTTCCTACCAGCCTCTCGCGACCGCATCATACCGAGCAGAGGAGGACCCACGCTTCCCTTCATTTTCCCGGGTATATCTGGCACATATAGCACCGACCAACCCCAACTTCTCCGCAATACCGTTCCTGCATGCAGCTAGATCGCCCGGCAGAATGGCACCGATGACTGGGGGGGGGCGTATTCCTCTCTCTCTCAACAAGTTCGTGGCGACGAGGGTCCTCCTTCGTCGGGCGGGGATGATCAGTACCCCATCGCTGGTATGGTTGGACGACTCGTGCCGGGCCGACACGGGAGAAAAAGGGGGGAGGAGGGGAATGAATGGAGGAAGGGTTCACGCAGTGGCTGGTCAACCGAGCGGATCAGGTCGTGCGCTGCTTGCTTGCTTGCGTGGAGACGCGAGGAGGAGAAGGAGGAGGAGAAGCATGCGCCGTCCTCTTAAGGGTCTTGTTTATATAACAAGGTCACGGGCTCATGTTTACTTGCTCGGTGATATCAGCGACCTCCCCCCCTCCTACCCTGCGATACACCATCCCGTCTCATACGAGCGCTGCTGTGATCCACCTCACTCCCTCACCCCCTCTCTTTCTCTCTTTCTCTCTCTCTCTGCACTCACAGCAGATTGCCCCATCATGCGCATACGCAGCCAGACCGGCCGTATCGCAGCGGCCCTGCTCGCCACCCTGGCACCCAACAGTGTCGCGGGGGCCACGACGAACACGACAGCGGGAACCCTCTCGGCAGCCGCCCAGAGCCTGTTTGACTACTCCATGCAGGTGCAGGACCTGCGGTTCGACGACTACTACAAGTATATCCGGTACCAGGAGGTTGCCGGGGAGCTGAGCACGAGGTTCACGGCGTGGTACACCGCGGGGCTGCTGTACCGCAACCAGGGGGACGATGTCGAGAACGCAAAGGCTGCGATTGAGAACATGTGAGTGGCTCCGGGGCGAGGGAGGAGAGAGGGGGAGGGAGGAGAGAGAGAGACGCCGGCACCCTGGATCCTCGCATGCATGCTTATCTGCTCTTCCAAAACACCCAAAAATCAGCCTCCGGGCCCAGATGACTGCGGAGTACGACTCTGCCTGGTATGGGACGTACAAGGTCACCCTCGACGGTCCTGTGCCCACAGACAACTCGTCCTACTGGCCCCCTGAGATATATGTGAGTCTTCTTCTTCCTCCTGCGCTGTACGACGATCCTGACACGCCAGCCTTGCGTTTATTAGACCACGTATGATCCCAACTGGAGGGAATTTGTCGGGTAAGCAGTTTTCTCTCTCTCTCTCTCTCTCTCTCTCTTTTGTTTCTCCGGGCTGACCTGATCTGTTAGCACCCAGCTCGTCCAGGTTGTGGAGCTGTACGCAGACCTCCTGGGCGACGACCTGGTCAGCCGCATCGAGGACGCCCTCGAGACGGCCGCCGTGGGCGAGATCCGGCGCAACGGCAGCTACCCGGCGGGGGACAACCTCATCCTCGCCTACACGAACCCAGGCCTGATGCGCTGCCTGACGGTCGGCTGGATCGGCGCCCGCCGCGGCAACGCCACCTTTGTCGACTTTGCCAACCAGCAGGGCGCCGCCCTCCTCGAGCTGTTCCGGGCCAACGGCTCCGACACGCTGGGCGAGTACAACGCGCCGACCTACTACGGCATGGACGTGTGGGCGCTGGCGGCCAACATCGCCTACGGCCCGCGCAACGCCACCATGACGACCAACGCGAGGTACATGCTCACGCACCTGTGGCAGGACATCGCGGCCCACTACAACCCCTACCTGCGCAACCTGGCCGGCCCGTACGACCGCGCCTACACCCGCGACATGACGGCGCACTCGGCGGTGCTCTCGCTGTGGTGGTGGGGCCTCTTCGGCCGCGAGTACGGCGGGCAGCCGCTGCTGGGCGAGGCCGACCTCCTCTACGACGTGGCGCAGGGGGCGGCCCTCGCGCAGGTCATGGACGTCGTCGCCGCGCACATCCCCGACGACACCGCCGCGGCGCTGCGGGCCACAGGCACGTGGCAGGGGTCGCGGCTGCTGAACAGGACGATCCGGGAGTCGCTCGACACGGACGTGCTCCGGGTCGCGACGTCGTGGGTCTCGCCCGAGGTCATGATCGGCGCCGAGGCGCTGGCCGAGACGGTCAACCGCGGGGCGCAGTTCGTCCCCGCCATCGTGCACTGGGCCTCGGACCCGGACCGCACGCCGACGCCCTACGTGGGGTTCTTTTCCCTCTACCCGTCCGCCTCGACGATCGGCGCGGCGGCCGGGCCCGGGACGCTGGAGGTGTCGTACCCCAACGCCACGCAGGAGGGCGCGGGCATGTTCACCTTTGCCGTCAGCGGGATCCCGCCCGGGTGGACGCTGGCCGGGAACAGGGTGACGGGGCTGGAGCGTCTGCCCTGTCTCGCGGTGAACGTGTCGGCGCCGGGCCTGGTGAGGCTGCCCGTCACGGCCTCGAGCTCGGTCCTGGAGGATCACTACTATTATAACGTGTCCTGGGCCGTGCCCGAGGGGTTTGTGGGCGTGCCGAGCATGCGCCTGGAGGTGGAGTATACCTGTTGAGAGGTGTTTTTTTCTTCTCTTCTTTCTCTTTCTTTCATGATACGTAGAAAGAGACCAACAGAGAGGAGCAGATCAAAGCTATGAGAGCGGAAGCGGACAAGACATGCAGAGGCCATATATGTAGTCGCTCTTTTCTACGATTTTCCTCTTGGTCAAGAGAGAGGGCCCGAGATGTTTCTGGTCCCGCAGAGGAGGGGTCTGGGGGGGGGACTCTCCCTCTGCCCGTATCAGTGCAGTGCCGTGTAAAATTAATTACCACACAAAGGTCGTCCCTTCATCTTGCAATACGATGTTGTACTTGTGACGAAGATCAGGCCTGGCGCCTACCAAACTAAAATCTTTTATCTGTTTCTCTGTCTCTCTCTCTCTCTCTCTTTCTTTTTCCCACGTGGCTGGCGACGAGGCAGGAATTTTTCATCACCAGGCACTACGGAGCAGGCCGAGAACCCGTCTGGGGGTGCTATTTTACACTACCTTCTCCAGGCCTAGAAACCTTCTGGACAAGAGCCATCACCAAAGAGGGGGGCCCCCTAAAATAGCTGGCCCTAGGGGGAGCGCCCGCCCGCAGCGTCCGTGTGGGTGCCGCCCAGCCGGGACCGATCCCAGGGCCTTGGCTCAGGGGGTCCATGTCCTGTGCTGCTCTTGTGTCTTGCGTGGGCCACGCAATCCCAAAATTCTCAAAAGGGGACCCAGCCGACCCACCACCGCCCAGACGGCATCATACTATTATTTGCTGGGTATTCGGCTGCGTAATAAAAGGCCAGATGCCTCCCCTCCCCTCCCCTCTTCATCGTCTTCTTCTCCTTCTTGTCCGGCAGGATGACGCGTGTGTGTCCTGAACCTCTCAAACAAGTCTTGTCCTGAGGAGCTCTTCTTTTGCATACACCTGGGGGGTCTTTTCTCCCGTCATGACATGAGCCCTGGTGGTTTACTGTGGCAGACAAAACACACAACAAGAGCATCATGGCCATCGCGGCGCCGCAGCATGAATACGCGCGCCACCACGGCGCAGGGCTGCTGGGTGGTGCGCGGAACCGTCACGTCAGGATGCTGGCCATGGCGGGCGCCCTCCTCATCGTCGTCTGGACACTGCGACAGACGCCTCTGATGAGGATACGTGTGAGTCCTTCTTCCTCCCCTCCTCCTCCCTCCCTCTTCGGTGTGCTGACCCCCCAAAAGTACAAGTCCGGCTTCGAGCTCGTCGACCCGTCCCACCCTCCCCCCTCCGCCACACCCACGCCGACCTCGGCAGCAGGCCAGCCGGCCAGACAACAGCCCGTCGACCTCCCGGGCGACAGCTTCTTCCCTCAGCGACGCCCTCCACGCCGCCCTCCACCCGCCGCCGCCGCCGCCCCCTCCGCCTCCGCCCCCGCGCGAGTTCCCGGCCTCCGTCGCCGTCCTCATGGAGACCAACCCCTCCGCCGTCCCCAACCTCGTCCCCGTGATGCTCCACTTCGCCAACGTCCTCGGCCCCGACTGGCCCGTCGTCCTCCCTCACCCTCCGCGAGAACTGGGTCGAGCCCCCCAGCCCGACCTTCCGCCGCCTCATGGCCGAGCAGCGCATCCGCATCTTCTTCCTGCCCGAGGACACAGCGTTCCCCGACCACACCTCCGTCTCCAAGTTCTTCACCCGCCCCTGGCTGTGGGAGCGCTTCGCCTCCGCCGACCGCGTGCTGCTGTTCCAGGCCGACTCCGTGCTCTGCAGCCGCAGCGAGCGGCGCGTGTCCGACTTTTTCGAGTGGGACCTCGTCGGCGCCCCCATCAGCAGCACCTACGGCGTGGGCTACAACGGCGGGCTGTCGCTGCGGAACCCCAAGGCCCTGCTGGACATCACGCGCGACCCCGCCGTCAACGACTTCGAGGCCAGGCTGGACCAGCACGCCGCGGCGCTGCGGAGGGTGCGCGAGGAGGAGGGCGAGGAGGCCGAGCGCCGCGAGAACGCAAAGATCCCCAGCTGGGAGAAGTTCGAGGACCAGTGGTTCTACGTGAAGCTCAAGGAGAGGAGCGGGGAGGGCGCGAGGCTGCCGAGCGCCGAGGTCGCCAGCCAGTTCGCCGTGGAGACCGTGTGGGCCGAGGAGCCGCTGGGCTACCACCAGCCCTTCCGGTGGCTTACCGCTGCGCAGAAGAGCAAGGCCGTGGAGTGGTGTCCCGAGGTGGCCATGCTGCAGGATGCGAGCCACTTCTTCTCGTGAGCCGAGGGGAGAGGTGGGCGGGGTGTGTGTAGAGATTATCTAGGCCTGGTTCCTGGTCGGAGATTGGCATCACCCTGATTGATACACGGAGGAGCGAGCATCGTCGTCAGTGGCCGCCGGCATTTTTGGTTGGGTTGTCTGAAAAATTGCATTGCATGGTGTTACGGCGAAGAAAAAGGGGCTGATTTCACCATAAGAGCGGGCCGGTGTACAACTTGCACTCACCAGTCCTGACCGATCAATATAGGAGGCAAACACCCATGGGGGAGCTATATGAGGTGATTTGGGATTCATCTCGGTCTGTTTATGGCTGGTATTTGCCGTCATCTCTCATTAGGACATACATACTTTCTTGGGTACCTGTGGAATATACAACCAGCGCATTCATTATCCATACTCTGTTGTCGCCCATATCTTGTCTCTCTCTCTCTCTCTTTTTTCTTCTCTCCAGAGTACCTATCAGGCCCCTCCCCCGGGCTCAAGAGTGCGGGGCTCACTCATCCTCAAAGGAACCCGGCATCCTGAGCAGTTCAGGGCGGCTTCTCGGCGCCGCACCTGCAGCCAGAAACTGGTCCTCCCTGGATCCCCTGTCTCCGGCCAGCCGCTGCGGTCTCCTCAGCACAGCGACAGTAGTCTTTGATCCGTGGACCCTGAGCGCCTCCTGTGCCCTCGTCAGGCGTATTCGCGCTGGTGACGACGCTCTTCTCGGCTCGGTAGCCACTGGCGGCGGCGGCGTCGGCAGGCTTGCGCTGCTGTACGATGACGAGTACCCGCCGCCGTGCGGGCCGGGGGTATGTGTCGACCAGGTGTGCGCGGGCGGGGCCTGGCCCTGTGGGGCGGAGCTATATCGAGGGCGGCCCGGAGCCGCCGGCGGCGGGGATGGTGCCGTCGAGGCGCGTGGGGTCGCCCGTGCTTGTGGTGTAGGAGGTACGGCTGACGTGGCGGCTCTCTGGGCGCCCCCTGCCACGATCGCAGAGCGTCGGCGGTCCTCCACCTCGGCCACCGGTGACAGACACCGGTTTCCCGCCCTCAGTGATCCGTATGATCCGATGCCAGGTGTGGAGGCGGGTGTCGTGGCCGTGCTGTTCGGCGTGCTGGCGTACCCGGTCTCTGCCGCCAGGGTCGACCAGTCTTTCCTCCAGCTGCCTGGCTCGCCCGGGGCTCTCTGTACGGCGGCCTCCCTCTCGCCCTCGCGCGCGGGCATGCTGGGGATCTTGGGCTCGAAGCACACAGGCGGCGGGAGCACACCTGTCTGGAGGGCCTTTTCCGACAGCGGCAGCGCCCTGGGCCCGCCCACCCACTGCCTGGCTGCAGACGTGTGGCTGGCCTCGGCCACGGAGGCGGCGAGCTGGTCCTTGGTCTTGTTGTCGAAGCTGGTAAACGCCCACGGGCTCGCCTCCTTGACCGTCTTGGGGGGAGGACGAGGTCCGCTCAGGCCGCCTCCGACGCCGGCTGAGTTGGCGGCGGCGATGGCGGCGGCGTGCTGGGTGTTGCTGTTGCCGCGCTTGGAGGACCGGCCGGACCCCCGCCGGGAGATGCTGTCTCGACGGCGACCTCGTTCAGCGAGGCCATGATAGCAGAGACCCGACAGGTGATGACGCTGGAGGAGGAGTGAGATGTAAGATAGGGCAGGTCGAAGGGCTGCGCTGCCTTCTCGTTGACGCAGAGGATGAAGATGATGGCCGGCCTGTAGGATATTTCCAAGACGATCCGGTCGGTCAGTCTCGATATTTAAACCACCCTCTTTTTTTTTCTTTCTTTTTTTTCGATAATAGTATATAGAACAACCTGGGCTTGTCTTCAGGCCAGAACCTTGCCCAGCCTCCCCCATTGGAAAACCCCAGATGGTCCACATCAGAGATGCAGCTGATGGGCTCCACCCGTCTGCATGAGCGGGCGATCTGGTAGGTTCTGGTCCTCCTGGACCCTGAAGGCGAAAAAGGCAGTACAAGGGGGGAGGGGCGGAGAAGAGAGACTTACGTCACGACCACACAGGCCACGAGGTCGACACACGAGACGGGCACGGGGTTCTTGGAGACGCCGACAGAGACGATGATCAGAGAGACTGCCCAACCGATGGCAGCGAGGCGTGCGATGACCACGCAGCCCGAGTGGAGGGGATGCTGCGAGCAGGGCTGCGTCCTGTTGACTGGTTCGCCTTTTCTGGCCGCCTGCAGGTGGAGACCAATGTACAGCATGCCCAATATGGACTGCGCGGGGAGGGATTAGCGAACCGTTGAACAAAGGGTGTCGCGCCGCCCTGTGTGTGTGACAGCGCGAGGGGAGCGAATGACAAGAGAGGGCTGAAAAGTGGCGTTGCGCGGAGACGTACCGAGAACATGACCCAGCTCTGGCCGAGACAGTCGTCTGACCGGACACGATTGGCAAAGTGAAGCCCCGACATGAGAAGGCCGAGGAAGCAAAAGACAAGAAGCAGCACCAGGGAGATAAACATGAGGGTGGGCAGCCTGGGGCCCTTGACGACGGGTCCCCGAGAGGCCGTATCATGTGACTGCGCTTCAATCTTGTCATACACGCCATCGTCATATCGGGAGGAAGCCGGTGACTCCATCGGGGTTGTCAGAGGCCGCAGCGGAGCAACACATCAAGCCGACAGATCTGGCACAAAACAACTTGACTGATCAGGAGGGAGGCAGGAAGAGGAGAGGAGAACTTGAGCCCCAGACGCCGCCCTTCCCACCGCATGAGGAGGGCCATCTTTATGCGAGGGATGATGAGGAGCAGATCATGAGCTTAATCTTGTCCCCAGCCAGCTCCAGCCATGTCGAGGTCCGAAGGAGATCTCCCAAGGGAAAACGGTATCGACTGTCTCAGCGGCTTTTTTTGCCTGAAAGTGGTAAAGCTGTGAGACAGCTGGCATTCCTGAGCCCGGCGCGGGAGACAACCCCATCATTCAGTTCTCCATGGCTGAGGAGGGCTGGGGCCCTGACCAGACCAGCTCTCGTGCCTCTCTGGATGCAGCTGTTCAGGGCATTCCAGGTCTCGGCGGTGATGGTGTTGTGGAAGAAGGAAGGAAGGAGGAGGACGAGCAAGTGTAGACAGTTAACGATCAAGGTCGATTCTTCACGGGATGCATGGTTGACTTTCGAGGCTTTCTCCACCAGGCGCTAGGACGGCTGGATGGCTGCTCCCGGGCCGCACTTGGACCCCTGAACCCGGATGGACGTTGAGCCCTGATCCCAATCCCTACAACTTTCTTTCTTCTCTCTCTCCTCTTTTTTTCTTCTCTTCCATCTTTCGGCCTGCTAGCTCAGAGGTCCTTTTGTTTTTCCCTCAACGCCTCAACCTCGTGTTCTTGGTGTGCCTCTCAGTTACATCCAATTTCCACATTATGCACCCGAGATCAATGGTGAAGGGGGGACAGGGGGGGAGGGAGGGGGCCAGAAACCCGAGGCAGCAGAGGTCTAGAGCCTGACAGGCATTAGCGCAGCGCTTCACAGGGCGCTAAACCAGCCCAGGTTACTGTAGATGCAAACACCCTGCCAACAAGAGTTTCGCGTCTCATCTGCTCAGCGCCCATCTTCAATCTACAGCACCCGCGACCATAGTACCTTGACCACTTTACCACTGGACCACTGTACCGTAGCAGTAGTTCATCTCCACCAGACAGCAGCCCACACGGGGCACCCTACCCACTGCTGGGTAGAACGCGTCATCAGCATGCTGCTGGCACACGGTCTCCTGCTTGTCTGCCCCAGGAATCCAAGCTGAGGAGGGGCAGGGTGAGCCCACACACAGCAACAGGTACCAGCATGCACCAGAATGCATGGCATGTGCATGCTCACACAGACACCATAGTACTTAGTACTGTAGTCGCAATGGGATTCGGAACAGTCCTTCGACAGGGGGGACCTCGGTAGTGGTTGCGAGGCGCCCTTCAATCAGCAAATCACTGGGTGGTGGTAGCATGTAACCCACCTCGGCGGTTATGGCTACCAGAAATGAGACAACTCTGCTGCAGGAATAGACTCTGGTGATGCAAGCGCTGCACGGCACAGCACAGGCAAGATAGAGCAGGGCAGGGCAGAGCAGGGCAGAACAGGGCAGGGCAAGGCTAGGCTAGCAGCATGTGCATCTTTGTTTTTTTTTTTAATGTGTACCTCACTTTGTGGATCGATTTTTTTTTGTTTTCTCTTTCCCTTCCTGACGCGTAGTATGCACCCCTCCCTCCACCTCCTCCACCCTTCGTCCAGGTCTCACAACCCAGCTTTCCTCGTCCACCCTGCGCCGCCTTCTTACTGCTGCTACTACCCTCGTCGACCACTTACATCATCTCCTCCTCATCACCCATCTGTCTTGAAGAGGAGTACTCTTCAGCTGCCTTGTTCCCCCAGCTCTCTGCCGCCCTCGAGAGGCTCTCCCTGAAGATCATCAGATCGGGTCCAGGCAATTGGCAGGGATCGATTGGTGGCTGGAGTGGAGCCGCCTACTTACTCGGCGGCTTCTTTTTTGTTGTTGTCTTTCGTCTCTGTTCTTGCGCATTCTCTCGCATTGTTCCCTCTTCTATTGTTCGCCCGCACAATACCCATTCGCGACTGTACATTGACCATAGCACCGTCCCGCGTTGTACATATCCACCCGTCTTGTCTTTCTTCCCGTGTCTTTTTTTCTCCTCCTCCGCTTGGGCGCCCGTCAAGGCTGCCGTCCCTGCCTGGTCTTCAGCCCACCCCCACGGGTCACGGGCTTTCGGGCTCCAGATCGAATCTGAATCCTTTCGCAGCAACCTCGGGGCGCAACACGACGACAGCCGCAGGAGACACACGAGACCTCCTCCCGACCGGTTCGATATAGCATGAAAGCGTCACGATACCTTCTCGTCTCCACCTTCAGCTGGCAGGCCTCGGCCCTCTTCCTGCCATGGATCCTCCACGTTAGAGGTGTCGACCTGGCCCGGCCAGAGGCAGAGACCCGGGCGCCACCAGACCTGCCGCTGGACGACAAGAACATGAACCTGGCCCTTGATGTCGGCACCGGCACGGCCCCAGCAGGACCCGTCGTCACACCACCGCCCTCCCAGGCTGTCGTGGAGCTGCTCCTCCAGCGGGCGACGTCCTCCTCCTCCGCCAGCAGTTCCAACACCTGGGAGAACGACCAGACCTGTGGCTGGTTCTCGTCCTTCTCCTCCAAGCCCTTCACCTGCGGATCGTCTCTGACCTGCGCTACCAACACCGACAATGTCGTCGCCTGCACCGCCGTGGACGTCGACCACTTCTACACCGCCTGCCTGGACTACGAGGCGGTCCTGTCGTCCAAGTGTACCTCGGCGGGTCCCAAGACGGACTGCTGTACCGACAGCGCCTCGCCGGCCTGCGGGACCTACCTCTGGACGGGCTCCCCGACCCGCTCCATGTACCAGTGCCTCCCCACCGCGACCATCCTGCCCATGCTGGACGAGCCCTCGTTCGTCGTCGCCGCCCAGAGCAGCAGCAGCGCCGCGGCAAGCTCCAGCTCGGCGGCGGCGGCGGCCTCCCGGTCCTCGGCGGCGGCGGCCTCTTCTGCCTCCGCAGCCAGCCAGGCGGGCGCGCTCGGGGGCACCAGCGTCACGGTGACGACGACGGCGTCTGACGGCTCCAGCACGACGTTCACGGCTGTGGCGGGCGCGACGGGCACCGTGAGCGGGGTGACGTTCGTGACCAGCGTGCTGTACACGACGACCGGCAGCGACGGGTCGTCCACGACGTACACTGCCATCGCGGAGAACGGGATCAGCGGGGCCAACGGGAGCAGCGGCACCAGCGGCACCAGCAGCGGACAGAGCGGCAGCGGCACCAACATCGGCGCCATCGTGGGAGGCGTCCTCGGCGGCCTCCTGGCCCTGCTCCTCCTGCTGATCGCCATGTGCTACATGATGCGCAAGCGCAACAACAAGTTCGCCCTCAAGCTGTGCGGCGGCAAGAGGAAGACCAAGAAGGAGAAGCACATCCACAACAAGGAGGTCAACGAGAACAACGTCGACAGGCGCGAGTACAACACGACATCCCCCTCCGGCAGCAAGGGCGGCGGCGGCTTCTCCCTCTCGCTGGGCGGCTCCGGCGGCTCGAAGAAGTCCAAGAAGGAGAAGAACATCACCAAGAACTACTTCTACGGCGACGAGGTCAAGAACGACAACAGGTCGTATGACAAGCGCGCGTGGAAGGACAACCGCAAGTACGACAACCGGTCCGACTCGCACTCGCGTTCCGTCACACCCTCACAGCAGCAGCAGCAGCAGCAGCAGCAGCAGCCGCAGGACTTTCACTTCACGGTCAATGGCCAGGTGAGCGCAGACAGGCCGGCGCAGGGTGCGGCGGCATCGCGCGGCTACGAAGTGCCCGCCGACGAGGACCTTGTGGCCATCGCCGGACTCGGCGGTCGCGGCTCCTCCGGGCGCGAACAGACAAGCCAGCAGCAGCAGCAGCAGCAGCAGCGCCCCTCGCGCAACCAGTCGTACGACCCTGAATCCCGATCGCCATCGCAGAGCCCCGCGCGCGAGGAGGCCGTGGTCGCCGGAGCTGGAGGCACATCGAGGCGGGACCGGCGGAGGAAGCAGCGCAGACATGCACGCGGCGAGCGCACGCCCTCGCCTGAGCGGGAGTCCGAGCTCGAGTCCCCCACCAGTGACCCGGAGATGGGATATGCACGCGCGAGAGGTGTGCTGGGCGGACAGGGAGGGTACGAGGTGGAGCACGGCGGCGACGGCGGGTACCTGCCGCGTGAGCAGCTCCCTCAGCAGCCACAGCAGCCACAGCACGTGCACGTGCACGTGCATGTCCACGACCGGGACGACCGCGGCCGCGAGAGCGCGCAGGATCGACACCACGGCCAGGGAGAGCAGGCCTCTGGGGACGAGCTGGGAGACGAAGAGTGGGCACAGGCGCAGGAGCGCCACAGGGCGACCCATCGATATCATCCTAACTCGGGAAAACGCAACGTGCCGGCGTCGAGGAGCCCGTCGCCCCCGCGGGCGGGGCTGCCTGATGATTTTATTGGACGAGGTTTGTAAGAGTACTTGGTGGCGACACTTTTCGGAGGAAGGACACGGTAGTTGATCTCACCTTTTTGTGGTGGTTTGATCTTGGGTGTCTGCTTTTCGAAAGTTGTATGAAAAGACAAAGAGAGAAAGAGGAAGGCGAGTCAAGAGCGTCGTCTTTCCAAACATCTCCTACCCCACGGGGCGTGGCATGATCGGATTCATTAATGAGCAGATAGATGGAACGCATCATTATGATTATGGAATGGACAACGGAATACTATTGAGCCACGGGATTCCCTTATTTTACATGGTAGTGAAGATATCCCGCTCTCTTGTCTGTGATTTGTATATGCCATGTACACCATGAAACCTACAGCCTCTCTCTCTCTCTCTCTCTCTCTCTCTCTCTCTCTCTCTCTCTGTCTCTGTCTCTGTCTAGTGATTTTTTTTATGACGCGTCACTTCTCGCCAATATGCTATGCCCCGCATAATCAGCAACCAGAACACTTGCCTACCAGAACCACCACTGACTGACATGGGGTAACTGTCTATCTGGTCTAACTGTCTATCTCCCTCACCACCTCCCTACAGCCGGCTGCTCCCCACCTTCTTGGTCTCCAGAAAGTGCATGTTCACAGGCGTAATAGCCTCCTTGCCCCCCAGCACAGCCAAGATGTTCCGCATGGCCAGCTCCTCGAATCCGATGTGGGTCTCGACCGTCCCGCCGGCATTATGGCAGGTCAGCATCAGCCGCCCAGGGTTCACCGCCGTCTTCCCGTCCGGCCCGGCCATCCTGCCGCCCTCCTCACCTGCGCCCGCCAGCTCCGTCCCCGCGAACCGGAGCAGGCGCGGGCTCACGCGCGGCTCGTCCCAGTGCACATCCAGCGCGGCAGCCGAGACGCGCCCGCTCTCCAGCGCGTCGGCCAGGGCGTCCTCGTCGACCAGCGAGCCGCGCGCAATGTTCACAAAGCGCGCGCCCTCGCGGAGCCAGCCCAGGCACTCGGCGCCCACCAGCGGCGCAGCGCCCGGGCTGGCGGGCGTGCACACGACGACGCAGTCCGAGACGCCCATCAGCTCGCGCAGGGTCGGGTGGAAGGTGGCGCCCAGGGAGCGCTCGACAGCCTCGGGCTTGCGGACCACGTCGGTGTAGTGGACCTTCATGCCCATGGAGGGGTTCCCCAGCTTGGCGGCGATGAGCTGGCCGATCTTGCCGAGGCCTATGAGGCCCAGGGTGTGGCCGCGGGGGTTGTGGGAGTGGGCGGTGGTGTGGTTGTGGGAGAAGCGGAAGGCTGCCTCTGCGTCCGCGGGGGAGGCTGTCAGGTAGGGGATGGTGGCGGCGGACATGACCCAGGGGAGGTGGCGGAAGGTGGAGATGACCATGGCCACGGCGAAGTCGGCCACGGACTCGGCGGCGGCTAGGCCACCATTGCAGTAGATGACGCCTTTTTCGAGCGTGTTAGTAAGTATACCTTGTGTTGTGTCCACTCCTGCCTCTCCCCTTCCTTCCCTCCTTCCCTCTTTACCTCATTCCCTCCAACCCTCCTTCCTTCCTTCCTTCCTTCCATCCCTCTATCCTTCCTTCTTTCCCTTAATCACCAATCCTCCTCCTCCTCCTCCTCTTCCTCCTCCTAGAGAAGAGTAGAGCAGGCATCTAGGACGACAGAAGGAAAGAAAAGAAAAAAAACTTACCCTTCTTCCCCAACAGCTCAGTATCAGCCCAGTCGAACCCGGCCCCCGCACTCGCAAACACCCTCACGCTGTCCGGCAGCAGATCAATGAGCTCGGCATCCCACCTGCCCATCTCCCCGCCCGTGCCCCAGAACGGCCGAAAGATGGCAGAAAAGTCGCCCACCGCCTCTCGCGCAGGGCTCGTATGAACTCGGCACGCTCGCGCTCGGGTGCGCTGGGGCGAACTACGGTGCACTGCGAGGCGAGGAGGGCGTAGGTGTCGGGGTTATACTTTATGGGGTCGCCTATGTGGAGGACGATGGGCTTGGCCGGTGGTGCCATTGTGTTTGTGTGTGTTGGTGGGTGGTGGAGGAGCTCTGGTCAGAAGTCTGACCTATCTTGGTGTGAGAGAGAGAAAGGGAGGTGGGAGAGAGAGACCATGTAAGCGTGAGTCTGGATCTTGTCACGGAGGGTGCAGTGGTGACCTCGCAAGAGAGGACCGTGGACCGTCATCAACCAGCCTGGACCTGAAGCTGCAGCAGAGTTACATCAACGGGAGAGGCTGTCCAGCGCAGAACCGGTTAATCCCAACACGACCTTGGCAGGCGGAAATGTGAGAAAGACAGGTGACGACAAGCCACCGGGTAAATGTGCTGATGGGCTAGGCAATCTCTCCCTCCAAGATGTCCTCTCTCTGTCAACGATAGAGGTCGCTGACAGGTCTTGTAGCGGTAAGTGAGGCGGACAAGTCCGGGTCGTGTGCCCTGACCAGAGAGAGGGGGACACGCCACCTCGGCGGCTCCCAAGCCATTTTATACTCACATATCTTCTTCCTCTGCTCCCCTCCCTCCCCCGCTCCTCCCTCTGCGTGTCCCTGTACCAGGCCACACTCCTTACACTGCGAGTCAGAGTCTCCTCGTCTTGGTGGATGCACTCGAGACATCAAGCACGAAGGGGCCCGCCATGATGAATTAATTACCGCATCCACTTTAGGTCATTTCCCCCGCGCGCCAGCTTTTGAAAAAGTCTGGGGTAAAAAGTCCGGATTCTGGAGCCCTGCAGTCGTCTTTTTGCTTCCTGACCCGCAGAAAGTGCCCATCAGACTGGATCATGATGTTGGTAAACCCACAGTGGACCTGCCCAGGTGCTTTGGAAAAACTCACTCCCGGCTCATGAAAAGGGTCGGGAGGTGTGAAGGTGGGACTGGACCATCTCTGGCAGCACTGTCACCCTTTCGAGTTCGCTACCACGCTTCACCTCACCACCAAGTAGTCACTATGCTGTACTACGTAGGGGACCTCGGGAGCCAGAATCATCCTCACCTCACAGGGCACTCGATGCAGCCTCTTGGTCCACTTGCAAGAAGCTAGAGGAAAGCCGTTGTGGGTAGCAGTCTGAACGCCACGGCGCCCGCCAGGTGGCAAGCTACAGGACTGCAGATCCCGGGGATACAGGGTGACAGTGCTAAGCAAGAGCCCACGAAACGTCAGCCCTAGCAAGACTCGCGCCACGGAATCAGCTTGCTGTGTTGTATAAACATGATCATGTCCCTCCGCATCATTATCATTGCCCTCAGGTAGTGATTACGTAGGCACATGGTGTAGAGATCACACCTCAAAAACTGGTTTGGTTAATGCGTACAAGGAAGACTGCAGGAGATACCCCGGCAGCCTGGGCAGACAGCAAATGGGTCGAGTGTAACCTGCCTCGGTTTCCCTCAGCAACCTCACCACTCCGGATATCAGCGAGCTGAGCCGTTGGTAGATTGGAGGGGGTTGGCGAAGAACACAGCTTTCTCTCTAGTCAAGTTTCACCGAGCACGTCACGGCATTAAAAAGACCGAAGATTCCAAAAAAAATCGGGCCTCTGTATCAGCGCCCACTCTATAAAAAAAGTTATAAATGGCCATCATTGATACTCCTTCCAATACGGCTGTAAGCCTGCCCGGGTGGAGCAGCGGACAGCCTGGCTTATCCAGTGAGGAATCCAAAAGACAGGGCCTCTTCCCAGCGGTTATGCAGCATATGTCTGAGGACGGACAATCGCTGAACCGAGTAAGGTGGTGCGCAACAAGAGGTGAGAATAATACTCGTCTGAATAACGACATCAGCGCACGATATTTTAGCCACGCCTACAATGCATGTAATTTTAATAAGACCCGGAAGCGCATGTTCCTCCCCACCCCCCCTAGCCCCCAAGTTCCATAGCTATTTCGTCCTCGTGGCGTTAGCGACCAAGACAAATGAAAAGGAAAGAAAAAGAAGAAGAAAAAAAAAAGGCGGGTGGCGAGGGGTTGCACATACCCGTCCTTCAAGGTGGTGTGCAGCTGTCTGTGCAACGACGACAGTAACCAATTAAGGAGATCGACCGCTTCCCGTCTGCCGTTTCCTGATAGGTTCCTCTGAACAGGTGTGCTCCGGAGCATATACCAACTTCTATACTACGTTTGCGTCCGTACATGTGACACATTGCTAAATATACTTGAGCCTGCGGCGGTTGGGGGTGGGGAGGAGCGCCACCGGATTGGCTTGAACGCCTGCTGGTGGTGTCTTACATGCATGCAGCATAAGCTGATGCTGAAAACGGGTTGCCCACGCATACACAAAAGAAATACAAGGGACGATGAACACACACACACACACACACACACACACACAACAGTCATTCCTCCCTACTACTACCATCTATACGCCTTTACGCGACGGGAATGAAGAGCCCTTGTCCAGACTTCCCGCCCGGCAATGATCCTCTCTCGGGACGGACAAACTGGCCCCCTCCCCTCCCCCCCCCTCTTCCCTCTTCCCTCTTCCTCTTCCCACGTGGGACGATCCCAATCAATACTACGCCGGTCACAGCCCCCCTCCGCCCTCAAGAGAGCCATCGAGTGTAGCTTCTGTGCTCGCAGCTCTCGCACGGTGGGGACGGTTGGGGCAAAATCATGCTGTGGTAGTATCAGGGCACCACAGGCAGGATTCTCTGCAGGTTGACCGCGTAGGTTGGCCCTTTTTTTCTTTTTGTTCCCCTCCCCGACAGGCTCTGGTCATTGATTCGTGGGATGTGTCGAGAGACGGAATAAGAGCAATAAACGTGGTATAGGCACCTTTGCCGCATGCCCACAGGGTATATAAGCTTGTGGCTGCCATGACCGCATGTAGTAGACCTGGATCCTACCCAACCCTCAGCCTGGTGGGGTGAACCTGACCATGCCATCTCCTTTTGGTCGATCTCTTGGATGAGGGCTCAGAGGGCACATAAGCTCTCGACCTTCCGTCTGATCTCTCCCGCCGGCCCTCTTTGACATCAGAAATGTTTGTTTGGCACCCATGGGCTCTCTCCACACCGCTCCAAGCTTTCCCGCCACCACCGCCCCGGGAGTTGACCTCCATGGGTATTCGCCACTCTGAAGCACAATGAGCCTTCATGAGCAGGCCATCGGCCTCTTCGTCTTCTTTCCTGTCCTGACGACCATCACACTTGGGCTTCGGCTGTTTGTGCGCACGAGATTATGTAGGGGTGGGTTTGGCTGGGACGATGTCGCCCTCATCATCACGTGGGTAAGGAAGAGCCATGACATCCCAAGAGACCGACCTCCAGCGTTGCGCTTCTGACGATGCTGACAATGAACACACAGGTCGGCTTCATTCTCTGGGTTGGACTCGCCTGGAAATCCATCACATACGAGTTCAACTCACCCGAGTTCATAAAGGTATGTCGTCGTCAGGGCTGCCTCCTCCTCCTCCTCTCTCATCATACACATCACTGACGCGAGAGCCTCAGTATGTATCCGCCAAGAACGACGTGTGCTACATCATCAGCGGCACGGTGAAGATCAGCGTGGCCCTCGTGCTGTACCGGTTAGACCACCGCCTGTTCATACGCGTGATCCTCATCACCGACATGATCATCTGCGCCCTCTGGACCGTCGTCGTCACCCTTATCCTCGGTGTGGGCTGCACGGGCAACAGCCCCATGGCCCTGGATGCCTCCGTGTGCGAGGCGACCAACTATGCGCAGGAGGCCTCGTATGTGGTCTTCAACGGGGCCCATGTGCTCATCCCCATCATTATCCTCTGGGGTGTGCATATCCTCGGCAACCTGAAGTGGGCCGTTGTGTCTCTGTTTGCTATTGGACTGCTGTAAGTCTTGCCTTGATCATATGTTCCATCTCGTCTCAGCTCATACTGGGATGGACTATGCGTATCGATGTTGCAGTGTTGCTTACCGGTTCTTTTTCTTCTTCTTCTGCATTAGTGCTGTTATAGCTGCGGCCATGAAACTTCACTATTATGTCGTCTTATACCACCCGACGCCCACCACGGACTACGCCGCCCTCTCGCTCCTGACCACCATCTGGGCAGCAGTAGAGCACGGCCTGTCCTTCTTCGCAGCGTCCATCCTCGCCATCAAGCCCTTCTTCACATACATGTCCAAGTCCCTATCCGGCACCATCCACGGTGGGGGCAGCAGTCACAAGAACGACGTCTCGGGCCGCAGCGACTCGCTCGGCGCCGCCTCGAAAGCTTCGGCTTGGCCGGACAGCCCCGGATCGGCGGAGATGGGCGTGATCGGCGTGCGCAACGAGGTGGAGGTGCACAGCGTGTATGATGTCGAGGGCGACCTGAGAGATCCGGCGTACACCGTGGATGTGTACAATGAGAGCACCAGGAGGCTGGTGATGGGCAGCAGTAAGGAGGATGTGGGTGTAGGTGTAGGCGCCAGCCCTGCGTGAAAGGCTGTAGAATGCTACACGTGGTCCCTCGATAGGCGCAGCAACTTTGAACTTCGGGAAAAGATAAAACAAAAACAAGAAGAAATACTTGTCAACTACGTTGCCGTGCTTGATAGGGCTGCCTCTCGATCCTCGTTCTTAATGCCTTGGAATGTTAGGCAGCCGAGTGAATGGCTGAGGCCTCGGAGCACATTGGCAACGATACAGCGAGGTGCAGCAAAACCAGCTGGCTCGATGCAGTACTCGTTGCAAGCCAGCAATACTTTGCCCAAGGCTCATGGGGGCCTTGACGCTCAGTCTGCAGCAGGAAGGCGATCCCTCAAGCAGATTGTCTTGGGGGCACGAGAAATTCGTGTGGGGGCCTAGGACTTGGGCCTTATCAATGATGAAAGACGACACAGGGAATCTCCATCTCCATCCATCCCAATGATTCTTGGAGGCTATGTTCTCGCTTGTTCCCAGAGGCTCAGGTCCACTCGGAAAGATAGAGAAAGGGAGTCTGCGACTCATGAGACGAACCCCTTTCCACGCCTAGAGAGAAATGACCCGGCTTTGGTCTGGCGTAATGCCCTTGGACGAAGGGGAGATCTCTCTGTTCGAAACATATCGCTGGCCAGCCGAGTTCGACCTGATTCGTAGGTCTGATGCGTGACTGAATGGTCCCACATCCTATCATCTCGAAAAGTGATCGCTCTCGAGAACGCCTAATCGAGGGCCCCCAACGGGTTGATCCGGACCGCCTTGGGCGGCTCTGCTCAGCGCGGCTCAGACCACGGCACGCATGGCACGCATGGCCATCGAGCCAATGCACGGAGGACAAGAAGACACCCGGTCAGGCGGCGCTAAGAGGCTGCATGAGACCCGATGATGTGTCCACTGCGCCACCGGATTTTTTTTCCTTCCTCTCCTCCTTGACATCCAATGTCTCTCCTGTGGCAATGTCTTGACCTTAGCATGATGGTTCGAAAAGGGAGGGAGCGTAGTGGGTGGTGCATTTGGGGTCTGTCCAACAACTGTACAACCTGATTGGAATGGTGATGAGGGATCCAAGCTGTGAACCTGAGGGCGGCCAGAAGACGAGACCTGTATAGCCAGAAAGTATGTCCAGTCATCGTCTCAGAACCCATCAGACTCGAGGCAGCGACCTCGTCCTCGACCTGGACGACATGTCAGAAGTGGTCGAAGTGTCAAGGTGGAAAAAGTCCCGAGGGCGAACCGAGACGTTGGGACCAGAGGTCCACAAGTCTAGCAGGGCTGCGTAGGGTCATGACCCCTTGGCCAGACGTCAACGTGAAGGCTTCCTGACCTCATTGCTTCCTGATCTCATCGACAGAAGCAAAGAGCCCCCCAGACACCTGACATGCCTATATGCACAGAAGCCTGCAGCCTGGTGGGGGGGAGGAGACAAGGCATCGGAAGCGAGGTGAAGGGGCCACCACGGCAGAGTGCCTCAGTACTACAGTACAAGGAAGGTACCATGGTACATGCGGTACGGTACGTATCCCTGCATCCCTCCCTGGCCCTGCTGTGTTTGACAGGGATCGTGGACAAGAGGCCAGCGCACGCGATGATTGGCGTATTGAAGAATATGGGGACCAGAATGCAGCCAATGAACAGTGAGCAGAGGCCCTGCTGCAGGGATGAGCTTGGAGGAGGGAAGAGACTCGTCCGGGGCTCCAAGGTTTCCCTGAGTGAGATGTTGTATCCCTCTCTTGCGGCCCCCCCTCTCCTCCTCATCCTCCTCCGCCTTTCTTCGTCTTCTGTGCCGTCTTCGATTGACCTTCTCCATCTGGACACTCGAGAGCGACCACTGGCTGTTCCCTCTCACAATCATCCTGCGATCCTGACCTGTCGTCCTCTGGTCGGACGATCCGCTTGCAGGTTCGGTTCAGGATTTATTCCCGTGCATGTGCGCGTGTGTCCCCCAAATTTTAGGGGCGTCTAATTCCCAATCTCGACCCTCCGCCCTTGCATGAGACATCTGTCTTCTCCTGCATTCTGCATTGCGCCCGCATCTACACAGTCAAATCAGAAGCCACTTTACGCGGTGCGTGGGTGTTTTATCGCGAAAGTCGCACGTCATACGCGTACGCAGGGATCCGTCTCCTGGCGGTCTTCCATTTATATCACACGCCCACACTCGGCGACGAGACAAGGGAGGGGGGAGAGAGAGAAGACCCATCTTACAGCGCTCACAGCGGCCCTGTCACTGGTCCCAAAGCCGTCACTCGTACGAGATCCCCCGTCCCTCCCCCCTCCCCCATCATGTACCTCTGACACCCCTCTGCTTATCGCCTCACTGTTCCCCTCCCGCCCCAACAGCTCAGGGCACGAACTGACCTGTGCCCCTGCCCCTCCCCCTTCACTTCGCAACCGTCACTTCTCTCCTCCACCGACCATTCAACTAGGTCTGCTTCGCACTCTTCACTGTCCCTAAACTCTCAAGGGAAACCTATTGTCCATTATTCCCTTGCCCTTGTTGACCCTTCACATCGAGGCCGACCCGTCCATCTGACTCTTCTGATTTCAGGCCGAGATCGAAATTCCCATCTGCAGGCAGCGCCTCAGCAGGGGGCATGCCGGTCTAAACACCACACCACAGCCATTGCAGAGGCACAGATCAGACCTCGGCCCTATCAGCACCTTCGTCCACAGCCCACGCCATCTGCAGGCACTTCCTGCTCTGGAACAGGACAGCGACGTCTCACCAGGGTGGGAGATCCGTCCTCAGACCATCGGTCCAATCGAAACACTACGACGGCCAACCTCTGCCCGCCTGACGATCCACCTACTGCGAGGCACTGCACTGGCCTGACCAGGTACATCGACACTAGACCGTCTGGAGGCCCTCCCTCAGGCTAAGTCGACCGCCAAGCCAAGGTACCAATCCGCCTGACCTGCGGCTTGCCTGCTTCCTCGTCTTCGCATAAACTTGGTCTCGTCCGTACTGGGCCCCCCACCTGCTGAGACCTCACCATCCATCTCGCGCCGATCTGACCCGGCTCACTTGTCTCTCAGTCTCACTCCAAAAATCTTATCTTCCCGGTCCCGAGGATCGTACTGTGGTACCAGTGACCACCTGGCAGGACGCCGCCTCTGCGCTGCTAGCAAGTTGAGCGCAATAAGACAATAGCCCTCCCACACACAAGCACACACACACACACCCCCCTTTTCGCCTCTCAGCCCAGCTGTCTTAGGATCTCTTTTCCCCCCCCCCCTCTTCCTTACTTTCTTCCCCTTCACACGTTCTCGAGCCCGTTCAAATTCAAGATTCTACTGCCGTTTCATCCTCCTCTCAACCCCTCTGTCGACCTCGAGTTCAAGATCAATTATCGGCTCCACAGTCGCGTACAGAGTTGATCCCCACCGAGTCCGACACCCTCGTCGGTTTTAGACTCCACCGCACAGCATTGGCCAGGTGCGCGCACTATCCGCACTCAATCTGTGGCCCGAGTCCAGGAACATCTGCACTGCAGTCTGACGGTCCGACCACCAAACCCAATCGGAGCTCCATTGGCCTGCCTGGGTGTTCTCCTCTCGGATCATCAACAACACGTCGTGCATCGGGCTAGCACAGGCACGATACAGGCCTGCCCACCGGCGTGCTCGACAGACGACTGTTTGTTTGTTTTGTCGTCGCGAAAAGGTTCAATCGGATCCACCAGTCCACCGCACACAATGGCTGCTGTCATCCGCCAGCCGTTCGCGCCCCTCGACGGGGCTCGACTGCAGAGCTTGACCAGCATCAAGAACGTACAAAGCTGTCAGTCCACCCCCGCCCCTCCCACCCGCGTCGCAGCGCAAGCCGTTCCTCCTCCTCCCCCCTTCTTGATATGATTGAATTGGTTTTGTGACCTGTACCTGGACGGCTCAGCTCGGTTGATACATGATGAGCCGAGGCATGCTGACCCGACCACAGCCATCCCCGTCTCGTCGCCTGGCAAGCGGAAGGCGGCTGACGTCCTCGATGTCGATGACTTTGAGAACCTCGACCCAGCTCTCCTCCTCTCCAAGCGCGCCAAATCCGGCGCCGACGGCCTGAGCAAGGACTTCCTGAAACCTCCCGCCTTCTTCCTCACCAAGTCGTCTTCCGCCCCGACCGTCACCAGCAGCAGCAGCAGCAAGGATGGCCTCTCCCCCTACGGCGCCCTCAAGGCGGCTGCCTCGCCTCGCGCGCGGCCCATCCTGAATCCCAAGTCGCCCGCCAAGAAGCTCCACAGCAGTCTTTCCAAGAAGACCACCTCCCCGCCCATGTCTGCGCCCGCTGGCCGCTCACCCACCCGAAGCAACAAGCGCGTTGGTATCCTCAACCGCCACCGTGCTACCCGAGTCGACCCGCCCTCCTTCAACATCCTCTCCCTCGACGCCGCCGTCAAGGGCACCCTCCCTAGCTATGCCTCCCCCCTCCCCTCGTCTTCCTCCAAGGCAAGCACCGCTGCCGTCTCCGACAGCGTCTACGGCCCTGGCATGAAGGCTTCTTGGTTCTTCGACATCCACGAGGACACGACGGAGCAGCTGATGACGAACCTGCTGCAGCACAGCACGTGCATGCTAGACATCAGCAGCGATGAAGAGTGCGAGCAGAAGATGCGGCGCGAGAAGGCAGAGGGACGGGGCAAGGAGAACATCCCGCCCGCGGACGACGTCTCGCAGACCTCGACCCGAAGGGCCGGTGCCACTGCCATCAGCGAGGGTGGTATGGAGTACGAGAAGCCCCGCGTCGCGCTCGGTGATCTGAACGTGGAGGACTTCTACGCCGACGGCGTCGATCCCTCCGAGGTGATCATCGTGCCTGGCGACGAGGATGATGGTACTGTTGTCGATGGCGAGCAGCCTCAGGAGCCAGCGGGAGACCTCAGCGGACTTCCTGCCTCTGACTACGCGCCTGACGTCACGGTCAAGGCCAACACGGAGGCGGAGGAGCCTTCCGAGCCTACCACTCCTGGCAAGGTGGCAACCCTCCAGCCCCTGGATGGTGCTGGCGAGAGCTTTGATCTGTGGGAGAGCTCCAGCGCCAAGGAGGAGGGCGATGGCGCAAGGTCACCAACTCCCGTGCCCGCGTCGCCTGCTTCGGAGGCGGGCGAGGGCTCGGGTATGGGCTGCTGACTGTCGTCCTTGTTCATGTGATTGCACCTGTTTTCTGGTTTCAGCGTTTTCCTTGAGGCGTCTTATTGGGGCTCTGGTTCGAGGCGTTATGCTCTGCTTTTCGCTTATGGTTCTACGGGTGACGGCTGGTATGGGATGGATGGGTGGATGGATGGATGAATGGACTGGATGGTCAATCAGGATAGGGCGGACAGGACGAGGTTTTCAGTCAAGTCAGATCACAGGCGTGCGCGCCGGCAAGACTGTGCGTCCCTTTTTTCACGACTTTTCTCTCCTAAGTGGCTACATGGGTGGATGCTATGGGCTTGTTTTCCCGGGTGTACACACTCTTTTCAAATGGGACAATACCTGTTTTCCGCCTAGGGATTAATGACTTCCTCTCTTTACACGATCAAAATAAACTCGTGTTTCGATATCTAAGCAAGAGTGCCCACGTCAATTATGTCAAAGATTGCGGATCGTAGAGAGATTTGACCACCCATCCCAAGACGCGGTATGGTTGCAGAACAGCAAGTAGGCGAGAGACTTGCTGGGGTTGCTTTTAGTTTGCCAACAATGACGCCAGACCTATCACGGCAGAAACATCTGGGATCATTAACTGGTTTTCACTCAGTATCGTAGAGGGCAGGCTTCACCCACCCAGGGGGTTTGGCCTCCACCAAAAGACGGCGCGGCAGCCAGAGGGAGGACCCCTGCCTATACTGCCGAGGCGCGTCGCGTCTCTGGAGGCAGCCTTTAAAGTACCAAGCTCTAAATAAAGTCAAGCCCCCACGTCAGACTTGCAATGAGCGTGCGAGTGCCGCTGCCTGATCACAACTCTGTCCGAAAAGAACAGCCAAAAAAAAGACTCCTGGAGCTTTTTTCTTTTCTTTTCTTTTCTTTTCCTTTCCTTTCTCCAACTCTTGTTTGATTTTTTACCACCAGAAGAGAAAGAGACTCTTGTCAAAAAAGAAAGGAAAAAACGATACGTCTAGAACCAACGACTTCGGCAGAGGCAGCACCCTCACCAGATACTATGGGGGAGACAGGCGCAGCGGACAGTACAAGCGTCCAAGCGAGAGGCGCGTTCATTGTGTTGGAGGGGCTGGACCGCAGCGGCAAGACCACGCAGGTCAAGCTGTTGCAGGAGAAGCTGGCTGGGGCGGGGAGGGCGGTGGAGCTCGCCCGGTTTCCTGGTAGGCCTTCCCCTCCTTCTTTTCTCGTTTGTCTACCGGCGGTGAGAAATGGGGAAGGGCAATAGGTGGGATGGTGACTTGGCCTGCTTGGGGCTGGTCTAGATGGGATGGCAAGACGTCGTGGAGAGGCCGGTGACAAGGTGCGGCATGGCGTGAGAGGAGAGGGATGGAAACAGTGGAGGGATATGGAGACACGAGGACGTTTCTTGCTCGCCATGGAGGCCAGCGGCCGGCCTGCCTAGGCTCGAGGTCGCATGGGGCGGAGGACTCGAGCGGGCTCAGCTCATCGCACACAACATGGCGCACTAACTACAGACGTACCCGTACAGACCGCACAACCTCGACCGGCCAGATCATAAACACCTACCTAACCTCCTCCGACACCCCGTCGCTACCAGACCAAGCCATCCACCTCCTCTTCACCGCCAACAGATGGGAGGCCGCCCCCGCCTCACCACCCTCCTCGCCAGCGGCACCACTATCGTCTGTGACCGGTACTACTACTCCGGCATGGTCTACTCGGCGGCCAAGCACAACCCATCCCTCTCCCTCGGCTGGGCACGGAACCCAGAGGTCGGGCTGCCGCGGCCAGACCTCGTGGTCTTCTTGGACCTGGACGGCGCGGCGGCCGAGCAGAGGGGCGGGTGGGGTGGCGAGAGGTATGAGAAGCGGGAGATGCAGGCGCGGGTGAGGGAGCTGTTCTGGGGGCTGAAGAGGGGGGAGCTCGAGGGTGTCGGCGGCAGGGAGGAGGCGGAGGATCTCGTGGTTGTTGATGCTGGCGGAAGCGTGGAGGAGGTGGCGAGGGAGATATGGAAGGCTGTGGAGGCGAGGGTGGAGGAGGTTGGGAGAGGAGATGTGGGCAAGGAGGTGAGGAGGGTGTCATAGGGCGCCAGTTACTGGTTAGGGGGGGCAGGAGGTGAGGTCGTGGTGGTGTTGTTGATCTCGTGATAACGCAACCACTGGAGCGACGACGTATTGCGATCGACAAGACACGAGCAGAGGACGATCAAGCGAGACGAGCGTGGCTACGAGCAGAGTCACCGAAGAAAAAAAGAAGGAAAGAAAAAAATCCAAGTAAATTCAAATCATCTTGTTCTGATCATCAAGATAGTCCAAGACACATATCCCCAGTGTCCTGTGATGCTTTCCGGGTATGAGGTGTTGAGCCCACAAACGCCGTTTTGAACCAGACCAGCTACCCTTTCCGGCCCCTGATGCTCTGCATGTTGAATATAAACGCCGGCGGGCATGATGAATGCCTATCTATGCATGTATGTGATGCGCGCCAGGCCTCGCTGCCGTTGTCTTTGCCCCTGCCCAATTTCTCCACAAACGCCAGACCGTATATATGCCAGAATCTAGAATGCTCGTGTGTTAAAAACGAGTCTCTCTTTCAGCGTTGCCGCCACCTCTAATGAGTTGATCATCTGCCCATGTCTTTTTCTGAGAGAAAAGGAAAAAGTGCTCTCTCCTCCTCATAAGCCGTGCCTGCTCCAGGGCGGAGCTTGACGGGCACAGGGGACAAGGCGGGTATGTGTTGTCATCGTCATGACTATGCCCATGGCCATCGTCACCTGTTGATACCGATCAGGTTGAGGAATTCGTTCCTCGTCTTTTCCTTGCGCTCGAAACAGCCCAGTACGCAGCTCGTGATGGTGCTCGTGGTGGTCTTCTCCACACCCCGCATGACCATGCACAGGTGGCTGGACTCCATGACCACCGCGACGCCCTGCGGCTTCAGGACCTCCATGATGGCGTTGGCGACCTCCTTGGTCAGGCGCTCTTGGATCTGGAGGCGGCGGGCGAACAGCTCCGCGATCCGGGGCAGCTTCGATATGCCGATGACGTTCTTGTCGGGGATATAGCCGATGTGCATCTGCAGGTTGATCCAGCCAATCAGCTCTCTGCCGGTGCCACCGTACTGGCCACCCGTGGATTTCCCCTCCCGCCAGAGCTGTCAGGGCAGAGGAGAGGGAGGGCGGAAGAACATACCTTGCCGGTGAATGGCACCAGGTGATGCTCGCACATGCTAAAGATCTCGATATCCTTCACGATGACCATCTCGTTGTGGCCCTCCTCGAAGATGGCCCCGTTCACGATATCCCGCACGTTCTGTTGGTAGCCCTTGGTGAAGAACAGCATGGCCTTGGCATACCTCGCGGGCGTCGCCAGCAGACCCTCCCTGTCGACGTCTTCGCCGACGCACTCGAGGATCGTCCGCACGGCGTCGCACATCCTGGCCAAGCGCTTGTCAGCCTGCTCTTTCGTCTCCTCCAGCCTCTCGCGCGTGCCCCTGCTCGGCCTCGAGAGGCCATCGAAGTCGATCACGGGGCTCGGAGAGCGCGTGATCGTGCCGGGCGGCGTCGCCGTCGCCTTCGCACCGGCGGCCTCGTCGTGCTGCTGCTGGTCGGCCTCTTCGCGGATCGTGGATATCCTGTTGCCCTGCTGCCTGGCCTTCTTGGACTTCTTCTTGGGCCTCTCGGCGGGGATGTCTCGCGGGTCACGGGCTGGTGCGCTTATGCTGCCACGACGTTCGTGCCCGCCATTGATGTGCTTGCTGTCGTGCTTGCGCTTCCTGCCAGAGCGCTCGTCGCCCGAGTGGTGCCGCCTTCGCCGGCCCGAGTCGGACGAGCTAGCTGTGCTTGCTGTGTCCATATTTGCGAAGAGTGTCGTGGAAGAGGAGGATTATATCGAGGGGACGTTGGATGGTAAAGGCTCGAGATGAGGTGGAGAGGAGGCCTTCTTGCTTCAGAGGCAGTCAGAGCACGCAGAAACAAAGCGTATCGGAGGAGGATTAGGGGTCTAGAACGAGTGTTAGTCGTTAAATGTTCGATTCATGTAGACAAAAAGTAAGTTCGAGTTCGAGTTCCGGGGGCGGATGCCTAGGACTTCAGGGCGGACCTGAAGCAATTGGAGGTCCTAGGGGGTCCCGATCGACTCTTGAACTGGAAGCTAGAGTGGCATAAGAGACCGCATGGACATTATAATAGAGGTCAGCTCGGTGGTATCACTGCTTCACGATGAAGGCTTCTGGGCCATGACACCAGAAGAAAAAAAAAAGTCGCCGAGGCCGCAGCCGAACTCCGGGGCTCTCGTTCCTGCATCTGCATGGTGGGGCTCTCGTCTCTTGGAGGCGCTGGGGCGCTAGAACACAGTGGAGCTAGGCGGGTCTTCCTACCCTGCCAGCCTGTTAGGCCTGTTATTTACCACCCTTACGTCCTTACCTACCATAGTACGGAGTACATAGTACCCTGCTGCCACCCTGTAGCACGACTGCCGGCCTCTGTACAGTACCATGGTACCGCCTACACAGCACTACCACGCCGTTGTAGTACCCACTAACAAAACACTGCTGACTGTGCAACGCCTCCCTGGGCCATCGTTTGACCTGCTGAACGACGTCAATTGCGCGACTCCAGTGTTCAACCCGACTGTCCATACATCACGCCTCCACCCTAAACCCACTTCAGAACTTGACACCAGCCATATCCTGCATCATTGTAACAGGAGGAGGAGGAGTCAGCCCTTCTAGCTTCCCATCTCGCGGAGCTGGACCCCTTTAGCAGCTCGCCTCGGCGACATTCACAGCTCGGAGCTCCCCACCGCCCAGGATGAGCTCACCACCCTACCAGAGCCAGACCTCGCCGCCCGCGCACTCGCCGCCCTACCCAGCCAACGCCCAGCTTCCCTCCTCTTCCTCCGCCAACCGCAAGCGCGCCGCTGCCGGTGATGTCCCTCCACCCGCGCTGAAGCGCCGCAAGGCCTCGACCATGTCCGTGGCCTCTGCAACCTCTGCCCACCCACTCCGCCAGACCTCCTTCCCGCCCGAGGAGTCTCCCTTCGCCGCCCGCTCCCCGAGCGTCGGACCCCTCGACAATATCGACAACGTCAGTATGGTGTCCGGGTCCGCAGTCTCCGCGACGGGCGGCAGGAGTGCCCTCGGAAGCGCGGTAGGAAGAGCAAGGCCGACAAGGCGCGTGAGGCCCTCGAGAAGGAGGGCACACCCAGCGTGGTCGGTGGTAGGGCGATGACCGTCGCGAGTGGTAGGAGCGGGGGCGGCGGGGCGCGGAGCGCTGTTGACGGGGACGCGCCCGACGACGACGAGGAGGACGAGAAGGACATTAAGGCTAAGATGGGCGTGGCTCAGTTCGAGCGGAGCAGGGAGGAGCGCGAGGAGGAGAAGAGGCTGCGCTTCATGCTTGTGCAGCAGATGGATGCAGACCAGGCTGAGCGGTACGAGATGTGGCACGCGGCCAAGCTGACCGAGGCGACGGTTCGAAGGGTTAGTCGCTGTCTCGCGCGGTGGCGGCAGCTGCTGCCGCCCCAACACAACAAGTGCAAACTGCTGACGTCTTCGGATCACACAGATTGTCAACGCTACAGTCTCGCAGTCCGTCCCAGCTAATGTCTGCAAGGCCATGCAGTCTGTCGCCAAGGTCTTCGTGGGAGACCTCATCGAGGCATCACGCAAGGTGCAGTCCGAGTGGGTGGCCAAGACCGACGAGCCACAGGCCGAACCGGGCGTCCAGTATCCCGAGTGGCCGTACGAGGAAGAAGAACACGTGAACGAGACGCAAGATGGGCGGCCCCGATCTATCCACCCCAAGGTCAAGCCCAAGGAGCCACCTCGGGGCGCCCTGCGCCCGGACCACGTGCGCGAGGCCTGGAGGCGGTACAAGACCGGGGCGGAGGGCGGGAACGTGGGCAACCTCGGCCTCTGGCATAAGCAGCAGAGCAGTGGTGTAGAGAGATTTGGTGTCAGGACTGGCGGCCGTCGTCTGTTCAGATGAGAGGGGCAGTGGTCTGGTGATGACGGCATTCTATATCGAGTTCACGATGCAGTATGATACCCGCCGCATGTTGACGCTTCGAGGGCACAACAACAGCGGCATCACCCCATACTTACGCAATACGAGGGGTGCAATGGCTCTCTTTTGGATGCTACGGGTTGACTGTTGATGATCAGTTGCTTCGGAAGCTTCGATCTTAAACGTCCAGCCACACTCGCAATATTGCCAGCATGCGGGGCACACCGTATCTCCAAGCATCTTGCCATCAGGCCTCTCAAGGACTTCTCTCAACAGTGTCGTGCCTCCACGACGGTTATTTACCCCGAATTACCCATACCTCACTGGCACGTTAAAGCTAGGAAAGGCTGATCACAGTGATGATACCCTCGATTAATCAATTTCTTATTATGGTTTTTTGCAAAATCTCTATATGTCGTAACTGGTGCGGGCTGCTGGATCGCCCTGTCAGGGCCTCACACTTAGGCGTCGACAGGCTTCCTCCCGACCATCAAGAACATGGGCGTGAACAGCCTCTCCTTACCACCCAACACCAGCGCCTCGCCCGCCTGTGCAAGGCTGTTGCCCGTCTTCTTGGTACCAGGCGGAGCCAGCCTCAACGTCTCCAGCGTGCCCATAAACCCATGCGCGAACCAGCGCCCCCACCTGGTCATCCTGAAGGTGCCCAGCAGGTCCCACACGTTGGTCGCGTACCTCCAGCCGCTGCCGTCGAGCGGCCAGTACCACGGCGCCGGGTCGATGCCGTCGACAAACCGCTCCGCCAGGTCCTCCACCTCCATGACCTCGAAGCCCGCGGCCTTGAAGGCAGCCAGCGCGTCCGCGGCCTTGACCATGTTGGCGATGCCGTCGCCCTGCTCGATATCGAGGCGGCACTTGCGGTGGTGCAGGTTATCATTGTCATACCGGTCCGTCATCACCCACTCGTACACACCAAACACGCCGCCGGGCTTGAGCACCTTGTAGACCTGGCTATACACGTCCTTGAGGCTCGGCGCATGCACTGTCGCCTCGATGGCATACACGGCGTCAAACGTGCCTTCGTCAAAGGGCAGGCTCATGAAGTCGCCCACGACAAAGCGGCAGTTGCCCGCCAGACCGTCCTGCTCGGCGTAGTGCGTGGCGCGCTGCACCTGGTACTCGTTGATGGTGATGCCCGTCACATAGGCGCCGGTAAACTTGGCGATCTCGCGCGCGGGCCCGCCGACGCCGCAGCCCACGTCGAGGACCTTCATCTTGGGCCGGATGCCGATGGTGTGGGCGAGGTAGTGCTCGTGGCGGGCGATGGCGGCGGCGAAGGCCTCGCGCGGGCCGAAGCGGCAGAAGTGGAAGGACTGAGACCAGCCGTACTCGTAGAAGTCGGTGGCGAGGTTGTAATACTGCCTTGTGAGGGAGGCGTAGTCCTTGACTCGTTCCTGCGGGAGGAGGGAGGGCACCTTTGTCTCAGCCAGGGATGCTCAAGTGATCAGAGAGTGGCCTTTTTCCCGACGGTGACTTACTGCTCTGGTGGCCTCGGTCTCGTCCTTGGCCTCCTTGTTGTCCCAGTGCTGGAAGTACTCGTCTACTGCTGCCTGCTGGGCCTCCTTGTCCTTCTTCAGCATGGCGGAGAAGCCCGCATCTGTGGTGGCGGTCTTTCTGTGCATGATATTTTCAAAAGTCATGTCCTTGGCCAGCGCAACATCTTTGCTGGTGGCCATGTTGAAAGGAGGTTGGTTGGCTGGAGAAAGTGACGGCGTGTAGGAGGGAGGTTCTTCTCTGGATAGTTGATTGCGCGCGTGTGTAGAGAGGAAATGAGGACACCTCTACTTGTTGAAAGTTGGAATCTGAGAGTGAATATCGTTGTTAGGTACACACACCCACAGAGACACTTTCTTTCTCAGCTGGCCACGGCGTCGTCTTTTTGAATCTGAAGTGTCAATATCGTCGAATCCGAATACTAGAAATATTGTCCAATGGCGTATAAGTAGATCCGAATACGCCGACTTAGTCAGCATGAACACGAGTACGAGACGTTCCAGGGCTGCTTTGGTGTGTGAGGATCATTCAAGGCCAATGACCTCTCGGGCTAAGAACCGACGTCTTCCGGCGGTCTGGTCCGCGTTTCATTTTATTTGTCCATTTGTTCATAGGTTCTGGTAGTATGGAGCCCATTACTATCTGTCTGTTCTGTCTATTGGGATATTTCCCTTTCCTGGGGAAAAGAAAATAGGGGGGAGGGGAGGGGCAGGGAGGGAGGAGAGGTGACTGACCAGCTGTTATTGCTGACCGATCACCTACACAAGCATAACCATATAGACCCGCCCAACAGGATATTTCCCCCCTCTGACATGGTAAGAACGCATGGGTTTTTAAAATCCTTTTCATAGATTGATTTGATTCCGAAACAATCTTGGGCGTATATATTACTGCATGTCTTTCGTGAGATACTACGTGAACCCACCAGGCGGCGCCTTGGAAGAGCCAGCTTCTGTCAAGCCATTGCTATGCGCTTGCTGGCATAGATTAGTTACCGTGCGAGCCTCGAAGGAAGGGGAGCGCACGAGGACCGGGATTTTGACAGCAATACAGTCTACTGATAGCATGTTGCGGAACCCACACCCTGAACAAGACGCAGGTCATCACCGAGGCAAAGTTATATGTAAAACGAAAGCATTTATTGATGACGCGTGCTTGATTCAAGCGTCTTCTCATATTGGTCCTATTCCCATGTCGACCCCAGCAGCCTTTGCGTGTGTGGTTCCTGATCATCTTGGTCGTGTATGCCTCGAGGTGAATCCACCACTGTCCACTGCCGTTCTTAAAAATAGAGCCATAGGGCAATCTCCCGTAAAAGCCGTACCCCAGAAACCTTTTCATCCCTGATTCTTCATCATCGCGAACGTCCTGAAATGAATCCATTGTATACCCACTGCCATCCTCAAAAACAAAAGCATCGAGGAGCTTGTGTAAAGCGGATCTTGACCCAACTCCAAGCTGCGAGTCCCTGTCGTAATCAAAGATGAAAAAGGAGTGAAAAAGGAAAGAGAAAAAAAAACAACGAAGAGATGAGGGGAAAGGATGTGTGATTTTTGTCTGTCCCAGCTATGACGCCAGCCATGGTGCATGACAAAGCCTATCAGGCGCACCAAAGCAGCGAATGCTGGGACATCCTGCACAACCTGTTCCCTGAACTGAGGAAATAGAAAAGGAAAGAAGAAGAAGAAGAAAAAACACCGCAGAAGAACCTCCGATAAACGGACCATCACCCAACTCCAAATTGGTAGTCCCTTTCGAAGTCCTTGATGAAAAAAAAAGAAGAGAAGGAAAAGTGTGAGATGCTCGTCTGTTCCCTCATCCGAAGAACAAAACCACAGAGGAATCTTTGGTAAAACGTGCCATGACTCCTCTCCCAACTGCTGGTCCCTGTCGTAATCTGGGATGAGAAAAGGCGAGAAGAAAAGGGGGGGGGGTGTCGGTCTGTCCCAAATGTGATGGTGCATGAAAGCCCATCAGAGATACCAAAGCAGTGAGTGCCAGAACGTCCCTTTGACCTTTTCTTCAGACCGCTTTCTTTGTCAGGTCCGCAGGAAAACATTAGGCCTGTAGCATCCCATCATGATCGTAAGATCACAAGCCTCGCATGCCGTATTCCATCTTGGTTTGGATGTAGATGCGCATAGCCAACTTCTCCTCCTGCGGAAGGGCATGGATCATGGCAGCGAGTCTGGCGATGTCTACCTCCATGTCCTGGGGCAGGTGAGGTTCCGAAATGGCATTTCTGATGCGGAAATTGAACGCCTTCCTCTGGTCCAGCGACATGTTGCGGACGTCCTTCATGATGCTGTCGAATTGATCTTCGAGGCTGGAGATGGTGGTGTTGGCCCGCTGCTGACTGGAAGTCGCGCCGGAGGGGCGTGAGGCTGGTGCTTCCTTCTGCATCGTAGGAGCTTTCGAGGCCGCGCGAGAGGAGGAGGCGACAGTTTTGTTCTTAGCTGACGAAGAGGCTGGAACCTTGGAGGCCGTGCGAGAGGAGGACGCGATGGCTGTGTTGTTGGCTGACCAAGAGCCTGGAGCTTTCGAGGCTGCGCGGGAGGAGGACGCGATGGCTGTGTTGTTGGATGACCAAGAGCCTGGAGCTTTTGAGGCCGTGCGAGAGGAGGACGCGATGGCTGTGTTGTTTGCCGGTAGAGAGGCTGGAGCTTTTCCCTTGGCTGCTGCAGTCCTTGTGATGGGGGTCTCTGGCCGTCCAACACGTGACGATGATGATTGAGGATGCTCGGCTACGAAACGCGTCACGTCTGGGAAGGGTTGTGTGGTGGGCCAGGATTCCATGGAGGCAACGGGTGCCATATCTCTGTCGTTGTGTCGCGGCTTCCAATATCGCAGCTGGGCTGAGGTCATAGATACCATCGAGGCGGGGGTGACTTCCCCGCGGAACAGTCCGCCGAGCAACTCGATGTTAGAACTGATACAGTCGCGCACCGCATCGACCTTCTCCAAGTAGCGCCTGTAGCTGTTGGTGTACTCAAACGCGGCGATCTCGATTCCGACGGCAGTCTCTTCTCGAAGACCATCTCTCATAATGGGCGCCACCCTGCCGTTGAACTTGGTATTTTTATAGATCTCGTCGGCTCCCTCCAAGGCCTTGAACAAGCGCCTGGCCAGCCTCTTGCGGTCGTGAGGGAGTTCGGCGATGGAGGTCAGCCTGGGAGCGGGACGACTCTGCTGCTGCTGAGGAGGTGCGACACTTGGACCGGCCTCTGCGACTCCGCTGTCTCGCTCATTCTGAGGGCGGCTGATCTGCGCTACGGATGTCTGGGTGGCCTTCTGGTTGGCCTTGGTGTACTCGTTGAGAAAGACGTTGCAGCACCGTCCGTTGACTACCTGGTTGACCTCGTCCAGACGCGCCGTCTCAGGAGGCAGGGTCGTGCAGTTGTCCCTGAGCCTCTTGTTGCCGCTTTCCCGGCAGCGGTTACAGAAACGGGAGTCGATACCAACCTCTCGGATGAGGAGGGCGATGACCTTGACGTAGCATCGGCGGTATCGGGAGGCTCCCTCATGAGCCCACTCCATGGGTATCTCCTGCCGGGTCGGGAGCTCCAGGAGGCGGGCGAAGGCCTTGCGCTCCACAACACTGGTGCCGACCAGGAAGTTCTTCAGGGGCAGAAACTCATCGGGGAGGCTGAGGCTGAGGCGGAAGACGCAGGTCTCTCGAAGCTTGTCCATGAGCTCCTCCATCTCCTTGGTCAGGCCCTTGGTCTTGTCTCGTCCTTGTGGATTGGCTGCAGTGACTACAACGGTCAGAATGTTACTGGATTGGTCTGTGAGTTTATCGATTCAGTCATGATCTTACCTGAAGACGCGCGAGAAGCGTTATCGTCGTCGTCAACCTCCTCGTTGACGCTGGACTTGCTCTCCTCGCCAGGAGAGGGAGCACGTTGGGTCGAGGGACCAGCAGCATCTGTTTGAGGGTCAGTCAGGTGTCTATCATGGACGTTTCCCTGGCGAGAAGAGGGATTGTCGACGCCTCGCCTGCGAGGATTCTCCACATTGTGCAAACACAGGAGCCCCAGGCGAGTTAGGGGGGGGAGGGGAGGGGAGATGGGAGATGTGATGGCACTCTTGGCGGGTCGAGGGCATTATAGGGTCCTCTTGGTCACTAAGGGGGACCAGCTTACTCTCTTCACGGCGGAGAGCCGTGTTCATCTTCGCCAGACGGCTGTCCTCTGGCTCGGCAGATGCCCGCCTCTTCCCTACCGGGGTAGGCGTCAACACCATGATGAGGGTATTGTTGCGCGGGAGGGGGTGAGAGTCAGACAAAGAGAGGAAGACAAATAATGCGACGTGCGCGTGTGTGTGCGTGTAGAAAGGAGGAGGGAGGCGGAGCGCAAGAGAGACTGAGAGAGAGAGAAGAGACAAAGAGGAATGCAGAGAGGGATGGAGGAGGAGAGAGAAAGAGAAAAGTGTAGAGAGAAGGGGGAGGGGGCTTTGTCGACAGGATACACAATAACGTGGGGTTGCGAACTCTTCCTTGACGTGTTGTGTATCTTCAAGGGTGTCTGCGAGGGTGTCTGAATGCGGGTCCAGTGTCGCTCAAGTATCTTTCTATGATAGGTCATGGCAAGGCATGTTTCCTATGTTACTATTCTCAGGCTAGCGTATCAGTAGGTACGACTAGTTGTGATGTTATCATAAGATATATTTACGGCTAGAGGTTCATGATGCCATGAATTTTTATCACAGCAACACTCCAGCTCCTCTATGACAACTTTCCTACATTCACATTCATGCAGTATTGTATTTCAGCCTAGGTGAGAATAGAGTTGGTTGGATATTCAAGCATGTTCATGCACAGTATTCATCGATCAAATTATTGAGCTATGAGGGGTTGTAGGTTGCGAGTATAATGGGGATCAGTATGCTAATGAGATGTCATGGTGAAGAGCTTGGGGTGGAAGAGAAAGCATTGTGATTCTCAAAATGCTTAGATGAAGGTAGGGGCTTTGCCAGGAACTCATCTCAGGTTGACTGGCAATTGACAATATATTCATCCTGGAGCTTTTTACTCATCATAGTGCATAATTTGGAACACTGAAAGGTACAATCTGTGTAGGGTCTTCTCTCAGCAACCTGTCGAAATCCACATCACATGATTTAGTGCCCCTACATTCCATCGACAACGACAGAAGAGCTTTGGGTGTTTACATAAGACAATGCAGGATGTCCTCTTGTCCATTGGTATCAAAGCTGAGGTTGAGGATGGCTGTCTTTATGCAAATACTTGTATCGTACTTCTGTCTTTCATTCTGCATCTGTTATTTGCATTATGTATAGCAGAACTTTGATCTCTCTACTCACAGGCTGGAGATCCAGCCAAGCAATTCCTGGTGGAACCCCTCAGGATCCTCAATCTGGGGAGCGTGGCCCAGGTCTGGAAACTGGATCAGGGTGCTGTTCGGTATCAACGCTGCAGCCTCTGGGCCCAGAACACTATAGTTTCCAATGACCGCCTGGACCGAGGCAGGTGACCATTTCTTTCCGATCGCTGTGTTGTCCTTGTCGCCAATCATCAGTAACGTCCGCGGTGTTAACAGGGGGAACTCATAGATGACCGGCTGGGTGAAGATCATGTCGGTCGTCTGGGCCTGATTATAAATGAACTGTTGACGTTCCGAGCCATAATAGATGTTGTTGAGCATCGTGACCCACTCATCATACTCTGCCTTCCAGGTGTTGACATAGTACGTGTTCTCCTCGTAGGCCATGATCGAGTCCCAGGTTGTCGCGTTCTCCGTCACCCATCCATCGTCGATACTTTCGTATGGGACGCCTTTGTCCTGCCAGTCCTCCAAGCCGAGCGGGTTCACCATCACGAGCGCAGTCATGTTGGTCGGGTACGTGAGGCCATAACGGGCGGCAAGCATCCCGCCCGTGCTGTGGCCGATGATGGCGGCTTTGTGGATTCCCAGCTCGCTCAGCAGGCTGTTGGTGTTTAGTGCCAGCTGTTGGAACGAGAACTGATATCCCACGGGTTTTGTAGATTTGCACCAGCCCACCTGGTCGGGCACCACAACTCTGTATCCCGCATCTGACAGCTGCCGAATCGTCTCGTTCCAGGTCGCGCCGCAGAAGTTCTTTCCGTGAAAGAGCACGGCGACTCGCTCTGTGGCATTCTCGGGGCTGGAAGAAGAGATATTCCTGGGTGCTGGTGGGACATCCATGAAAGCCATCTCCATGGGTTTTCGCTGAGAAATGAATTTGTAGACCTTGAGAGGATACGGATATGTGAAGTTGGAGCCGTTAAGGTCAGTAGGCTGGGGGCTGTCGTCGATGTAGCCTCCTCCTCCCCCACTGATCCTATAGCTTGGACTGTAGTCGTCGCCAGCAGGCACAAAGCAAGTACCCGGCTCAGAGATCCCATCTCTACGGTTCGCCAAGTTGAGAGAGAGCTGAGCAAACCGTTGAGGGGCGAGTCAGTACGGGGCACGTCAAACATAGAGTGCGCTATGCAAGAAACTACAACAGTAGTGTACTAGAAGAAGTCAACAGATCTTATAACAGTCGAGGGCATCATACCCTGGGAGGAGGGGTAATAGCGCGCCTGCGGGTCACCCAAACATGGTGTTCTGCGCCGACAGTAACATCACCAGCGGGGTATAAGGGCCGCAAACCCCGGGTAAGCTCATGACGACATACTATAGATTCAAGATTTCTCGATGTCTTGACGATGACCTCTTATGCATTAGCACAGACGAGACGTGCTAGATGTTCGAAAGCAGCCCAAGATACCAGGATGGATGCATAATTAGAGCCTCCTTCTATTATGATAGTGGTGTCGTATAAGCTCATTAAAATACTCATATTATTCGCTTCCATCACATAATATGAGGTTGTAGATAAAGAAGAGCATATCCGATGAATTTATGACAATACTGTTTATCGTAGGAAGAAAGAGGAAGAAAAAAAAACAACGAAATCGTGACACGGTGAAATCACCACAGCACATCCCCCCCCCAAAAAACCAATCATGCACATCCATGGGGAGGTCAAGAATGACGCAGATTCAAGTTCCTATCGGGCTTTTGTTTTCTTTTGTTTTCTTCCCCGAGAGAGAGGAGGAGGAAAAGGAGGCGAGGAGGAGAGAAGGAAGGAGAGGATCCGGATCCTCGCCATGATGGAAGGAGATGACTGGACATATCACGGCGGATGAGACGTATTCGGAATATGTAGATAGTCAGCCTCTGAGCCTTCCATGCCATGCTGATGTTAATCTCAGAACCTTTTTAGTAAGTAGCGCCCTACAGATCTCTCTCAGATCTGGAGCCGAATCGGCAAGAATGTACTGTCGAGCCTTGGACATGTATCACCAGCGGCTGGTCCTGCGGAACGGGCACTGGTAATGCATGCACAGAAAAGCGGCTGCCTTCTGCTTGCAGCAATTAACACGGACTGGCTACCGAAACAACAAACCTCGTCATTAGGTTCAGGCTTCTTTCGTTACACTGACGACATTTCACCTCGGACTTTGCTAATTCTAGTCCTCCCGAAGAACCGCTGTGCACCCGATGGGCCCGACCAATGGACTTGATGCGATGGGAAACCACAGCGGCACTGACATGCGCAAAGGCATCCGAGACACTCAAGCTGCGCTTGGACCGGATAGGAACTACCCGTGGTGCTATCGCCAGGCCCAAGCTGCTGGTCAAGCGAGCGCCTGTTTGCAGCCCAGCTCGAGCAAGACAGCCGTGAGCAAACCCAAAGAACATGTGCCACACACTTGACGAAGCCAGAGAGCCTCTGCCTCCGAGGTTCTCGACCTCCACGCCCGGCATACTGTTATAACTTGACCTGTTCTTCGATGCACTGTGCTGCTGACCTTGGAATGCTACAAGGTCGCACCTGAGCATACCGACCCGATGGGTGTAGCAGCCCAGTTCCCAACATGTCAAAAGCGCTCTCCCGCCTCACATCCTCCTGGAAGTCAAGAGCGATTACATCTTGGCGGTGTGTTGGGGATGCCGCTTCTTGGCCACAAGGAACAATGACATCCGTCTGTCGGATGAAAATTTGCGCCGGTGACCTATCATTTACCAACCACGGGGTCCTCAACTGCTAGCGCTCCGGCCAGACGAGCAGAGAGCAGCCGGACCCTCCGGAGTACAGCCAGCCATTTTGTTAGCCAGCCTTCTCGGGCGGCTGGCCTCCCACTGTGCAGAGCTGCCTCTTCCTGCACCAGGGCCGGTGTAAGTAACTCGTAGCCAGGATTTCTCTGCCTTGGGAGCACTGCCCCAGCTGCTATTCAGCCGCCAAGCTGTAGGCTCAGCGGCGCCCACCTGCGCTTATATCTAGGTATGAAATTATGACTGGCCCGTAGCCACGGCTCTGTCCATGATTACATACTCTGATCCTATAGTATCCACTGATGTATCCTCATGGGGACTCCCCTGCACCTCGTGGTCATCAGAGGCAGATAGCTCCTGGAGCGTATTCAAAGGGAATGTAGTCAGAGAGAATGAGAAATCAACTTGTAGGGCTGACCAGGGAGGAGTTGGGGGGGGGGGGGGAAGGACGGCAGGGGGGCGTGCAGATCGTCTGTAGCCTCGAGGGATCAATAAGCACGTAAAGAAGCCAACGGCAGCCCAATGAAAATTCCTGACCTCGGATTTATCAGCCACTGGAGATATGCCTGGAGCTAACATGCTCAGCACTGCGACTAACATGTCGAAAGCCGCGTGCGTCTCCGTAAGCTCCCCCCTGGATCCCTGAGGTTCTCGCCAGGATGGGGGCCCAGACGGCTTGTCTCTGACAAAGCCTACCCAAAAGACTGGAACCCATCTGCAAGAGGACCGTAACTCCGGTACATAAGTGCGTACGGGGCGTACCACGGGCATCTGTCCCGAGTGACTGACTGTTGTCGTCATGAGGCCACGAGGCGTGCGTGATTGGGTACCGAGCTCACGGAGAGCCCCGGCTCCCACGGGATCCCCTAGGGCTGAAAGGATCCAAGTATCTCTCTCCTTTTTCCCATACAGGCAGCCGAGACATGGCATCTCGCACGTCAACGACCTTTCTCATTCCACATCGGGAATTCCTCAGAGGCGCGCTGGAAAGTCTCCCATTGGGTCGGCTTTTGGTAAATAATCCAGCCAGGCGGGCCAGGGGTCTATTACACATTACCCACCCCATATACCAGCGCTAAAGTATAGCCACTCTTTTGCTATTATCTCTTAGATCGGAATCTTTCTAGCCTTTGCGCACCACGGAATGACTCTCACGCCGAAGCATAACGGGAGAGAAAGCAGCAGTAGAATGTGTTCGAATCCTGGGTCCTGTTGATTACTACCGGCATTGCTCCGTGTCCGACAAAGATCCTTCATATCTCCGGGTCGAATGCACATGTGTCTGCGTCGTGATGTCGAGGATATATCTTGGCCATCGGATCCCACCCGGGAGCCCGTGCCCTCACCTTTGATCTCGTCTTGTTAGACCTCAACTTCTGCAGCACTGTACACCCACTGGGTTCTAATACATGCTACCAGGCAGATAATCAACACAGGCTTTTTTTTTTGGTCCTTCTTCTTTAATTATATAATCTATACCCTCTCAAGCTGAAGCAAAACAACCCTCATGGCTACCTCAACACACACCCTGGTCGAGGGGGGAGAAGCCGATAATATCTGGCGGTCTTGACCCGAGAACGGAACAGAGTGATCTCGAGGGCAGCTCAACACGGGCGCCTTCAACAGCGGCCGATGCGGATTACGAAAAGAAAGAGACCCTTGCCAATACCACAGATGACGAGGAGGGGGCCGTTGTGACTCCAGACCAGGCAAGCCCAGATGCAGCCAACCCCGAGGAATACCCAACGGGGCTGCGGCTGTTCTTCATCGTCGTTGCCCTGGTGATGAGCATATTCCTCGTGGCCCTGGATATGACAATCGTCGCGACCGCCATCCCGAAAATCACAGATGAGTTCCACGGCCTGGCGGAGGTGTCGTGGTACAGCTCGGCCTTCTTCATGACGCTCGGCGGGTTCCAGTCCACCTGGGGCAAGGCGTACAAGTACTTCCCGCTCAAGACCAGCTTCCTCATCTCCATCTTCATCTTCGAGCTCGGCTCCCTGCTGTGCGGCGTCGCGCCGAACAGCAAGGCGCTCATCGTCGGCCGCGCCATCGCCGGTCTGGGCGCAGCGGGCATCGGCTCTGGCGCGTACACGATCATTGCTTTCTCTGCCGAGCCCAAAAAGAGACCCATGTTTACGGGATTCATTGGGGCTAGTTATGGTATTGCGTCTGTCGTGGGGCCACTGGTACGTCCCGAGCACGCTCCCTATTGTCCTCATGCTCCCTCGACCTCCGACGAGAATCTGAACTGACACCCAGACCAGATCGGTGGTGCCTTTGCGGACAAGGTCACCTGGCGCTGGTGCTTCTACATCAACCTGCCCATCGGCGGGCTCTCCGGCGCCATCATCCTGTTCTTCTTCACAACACCCAGCGCCGCCAAGCCCGTGCAGGCTCCCCTCCGCGAGAAGCTCATGCAGATGGACCCCGTCGGCGTGGTCCTCATCATGGCCGCCGTCATCAGCTACATCCTCGCCCTGCAGTACGGCGGGCAGTCCCACCCTGGAACTCGTCCGTCGTCATCGGGCTCCTGGTCGGGTTTGTGGCCATCGTCCTCGCCTTCGCGGCGTGGGAGTGGGCCCAGAAAGGCAGGGCCATGATGCCAGCGCGCCTCATCGGCAACCGTGTGTACCTCGTGTCCTCGCTCTTCGCCTTCTTCTTCGCCGGCGCCTACTTTCTCATCATCTACTACCTGCCCATATACTTTCAGAGTATCGACAACGTCAACCCGACGCAGAGTGGCGTGCGGAACCTACCGCTGATCCTGTCCGTCACCGTGGCGACCATCGTGAGCGGCGCCTTCATCAGCTCCACGGGCCTCGGGGCCCCGGTCATGGTGTTTGGTTCTGCCCTGGCTGTTGCTGCCGCCGGGCTGATGTACACATTTGAGATCGGCACGCCCTCAGGAAAGTGGATTGGCTATCAGATCCTCGGAGGTATTGGCTGGGGTCTGGCCTTCCAGATCCCCATCATCACAGGCCAGGCCGTGAGCCCCGTCGAGGATCTTGCCGAGGTGACCGCCATTATCCTGTGTAAGTAATACTCAATAGCTCAGCCCACCGCTTGCCTCCGTAGATCGCTCAGGTCGGCTAACATCCCTCTTCTCTGTAGTCTTCCAGACGGTCGGCGGCGCCTTTCTCGTCTCGGCCGCTCAGTCTGCCTTTGTCAACATCCTCATCAAGACGATCCCATACTCGGCTCCTGGCGTCGACCCCACGCTGGTCATTGCCACCGGCGCCACGGAGATCAGGAACGTGTTCCCAGCGGAGCAGGTGTCCGGCATCCTGGTGGCGTACATGAAGGGCCTGAAGATCTCCTTTGCGATCGCGCTGGGCTCGACGGCTCTGGCGCTGCTGATTGGCCTGTGTTCGAGGTGGAAGAGGCTGAACACGGCTGCGATCTCTGGTGGTGGTGCAGCTTAGCCGGGAAAGAAAGGAAAAAAAAAGACTATAGAGGAGGCAATTAGAAGGCGTTGGGGGGTTCGGAGATGTTGCATACTGAATCGCCAAGATCTGTCACATCATTTATATTTAGACGGTAATTATGTATGATACTTTGGAGCGTGGCTTATATTGACATCTCCTCATGCGAGATATTCTTCCATAGAATATATGCCACTGATAGGATAATTAGTGGAAATTAGCGGATGGCAGTTTACAACTTGAAGAGACTATCCCCCTCCATTTGGCTCATTTTGCTCATGGAAAATCAATTTTCGAGTCCCTTGTCATGATTTGACAATTCCACAAACTGCTTGGTTTGGTTGAACCGCACCATAAGCCTAGGTAAGCAGTTTGTACAACTCTGTGTATTAAAGCATAATTTGTCGTGGGGATGGTAGGTGGGGTGAAAAGGCCCAAAGGAACGAACCAGAGCATATTTACAAACTGGAAGGCTTCATTCAAGCTTTTGACATTTTATATACATAGGAAAATACCAAGAACCTACTAACTCTTCAATATATTTTGTCTAGGCAAGATTGATGGACTCTTGGCGAGTCTGTTCTGAAGCTCTGGAGCCCTTGGCTCGGGTCAACAGATGGAGGACGGACAGATGACCAACGAGGCTGACGTTCGCAAGGCGCCACCCTGCTAGACGGGTTCCAAGGTGATTTTCATCATACAACGCAACGAACATGAAGAATGCATCGCGGAGGGATATCAACAAATGTCTCAACGGCCCAACCCACAGCGAGTCCGCACTATCATCAAGGTGAACAACCTCATATTTAGGCAGAAAGAGCTGGTTCGAGGACTGCGCGGCGTAGACCCTAGGATCTACGCGGGGGATACTGTTTTCACAGCCGCAGATCAGCTGGACATGAACCTGGGTCTCGAAGAGGCTATGACTTCGGTATGGACTGCGGACGCTGCTCTCGCAAACTCAGCGGAGGCATTTTCACGCTCAACGCTGTAGTGCTTGCGATGAGAGCCGCCGGTAAAGCTAACCGGCCGCCTAGCTCAGCTTCTGAACGAAGAGGCAGATCCGGACGCTCCCATTAGCGAGACTCGTTCCAAGGAAATCGGCAAGCATCTGAATGACCTCTACCAAAAGATCCTTGACAAGGCTGATGCAGTCGTCTGCACCCCTGTGGTAGCAGCCAAGCTCACGGATCAAGGTCTTTTCAACCCAGTGGTCACAAGTATGTTCGATGAGGCAGGCATGATGCCAGAGTGCAATTATATACTCATCATGCAACAGCACCCCAGTTGCCATCACTTCGACGTTGGTGATCGAGTTCTGGAGGACTCTACACATGAGCACAATCATGACCACATTAATTCAATATTATAAATACAAAATACATGTTGGCATGATAGTTTTCAACAAGATTATTGGCAAATACAAGTAACTATTATTTGTTGTTTATTAGACACTTATGCTTATGAATGAAAACTTAGCAACATTTCCTCAAATAAAAACAAGATCATCTGCATGCATTCTAACCAAATATTTCAAAAGGGTATCTTAACTCAACATGTTCACATCACCAAATATTAAGAAACAAAATTAATAAAGACCATTGTTCTTGAATTTTGAAGAATCCTCTACGAGGATATCGCAATAAGCAGGCAGAATGTCTCAGAGCGCATGTCTATGAGCATAGTAACTTGGCGAGCAAGATCTCGCCATGATTTCCATCACCCCAAAAATTCTCCAGATGTGCCAGCCCGTCATGGCTCCATGCTCTGAAAGACATTTACCCCCAAAGATGAGTTGTGAATTGGCCAAGATGCTTAGACAACAAAGCAGCTTGACCGTGGTAGATGAGCATATCCATATCCATGTGGATTAGCAGCTCAGCCTCGTCTCCAACCACTCTCAGACTCCAAAGAGGTGCTGCAGCTCCTCAACGCTCAGCCTGCCAGTGTATGCGGCACCCTCCTCGCTCAGTGCTGCATTAACCAATGCCTTCTTCTTCGACTGCAGAGCAAGGATGCGGTCCTCCACCGTACCCGCGATCAGCACGCGGTAGACCGTCACGTTACGCATCTGACCGATGCGGTGCGCACGATCAATGGCCTGCTCTTCCGTAAACGGATTCCAGAAGGGTTCTGCGTAAGAGTCAGCACTAGATCACCTCTCCCTGTCTATTCTGTTCGTGATAAGGGGTAATAAAGGTAGTGCTCAGGAGAAGACAAGTGTGTCGCGAAAAGTGAAGTGCAATGAAGAGAGGACGGGAGGATACGTTGGCTAGTGGACGTTTCAAAAAGGAAAAGAAGAAGAAAAATGAACAGACAAGAAACGCACCAGAAATGATGACTTGGCTTGCAGCAGTCAGATTCAGACCAGCATTGCCAGCTGTCAGGCTCACGAGCATGATCTCAACATCCGGGTTCTCCATGAAGTTCTTGACGGCCGCGTCGCGGGTGTCAGGCCGCATGGAGCCGTCGTAGCGCGTGTAGATAAAGCCAGAGTCCTGGATGGGGACCTCGAGCAGGTCGAGGAAGGACGTCCAGAGGGAGAAGATGAGAGTCTTCTCTCCCGGCTGGTGCTGGCGGATGTCACCCAGCAGAGACATGATCTTGTCTATCTTGGCGCTGGACACCCACTCCCTGCGGAGCCGGAGGCGGTACCGATGCATCGCCTCTGCATTTCGGAAGGCGTCGTTGCGGAGCTGGCCGAGCGTGCGGTAGTTCTGATTGCCCCGACTGCCAGGGGCGATGGCCTTGCCCTTGCCCTTGTCCTTCTTGCGGCGGTTCTCGATGGTGTCGAGAGGTTCATCGGGGTCGATGTTTCTGCGATCGTGCTGGGATGTAAAGGGGGGGCGGGCTCCGGCTCGACCAGTCCCAGAGCCGCTCTGTGGTACGGCTGGCTCGTTATCATCCTCCTCATCATCAATGACGATGGGATTGTCCCGGGTAGTAGAAGGGACTGAAGCTCTGCTGGTAAAGAGTTCGTACTTGACCCTTGCAGGAGCATCCCGAGATTGTTGGTTGGAAGAATGATAAGTGCCCAGGGGAGTAACAACTGCTGAACTTCCTGATCTCTGGCCTGGAAGTGAGATATTGTACGACACCCTGGGTCTCTTGTTCAAGATGTTTGCGTTGTGGCTCAGCTCCCATTCTCGCTTGGGAACCATGCTTAGTGCGCGATCAGTGTCATGAGCCTCAGCAGCCTGTCGTTCCTGTTCTTCTTCTTGTTGCTGGCGGAGGAGCTCTCTGTAGCGCTTGGTCGCAGGGCCTGGGGAGCCAGCTCCGTCGTAAGACAGGACGATATCATCGTCCATCATCTGATCCTCGTCCTTGATGCTTCCATCTTCAGAATGATTGGAGGTCATGCGGTCCAAAGCGATGATCTCATTCAGGTTGTCATCGTCCAGATCAATAGGGTCATTAGCAGTGCCCTTCAAAGACATGCCTGTAGAGGTGTGGATGGATGCAGTGGAGCGAGGCTGCTCGATGTTGGTCAGCGCCATGTGTCCGATGTGCAGGACTTCATCCTCTTGGGAGACCTTTCCATCATCTTGCACAAGCTGTCCTTCCTGCTCATTGTTCTGGTGCTCATGCATGGGGATCGTAAAGCCCAGGTCATCATTGTCATCAAGATCCATGAGCTCTGGTCCTAGTTCAGGGTGCTGTTGATCAATGTACCGCTCAGGGCTCTGGGTCATGAACAGTCCACCATAGTTACCACGCCAATCATCATCCTCTGGCTCTGAATCAACACGTCGAGAACTGCGCTTAGGAGCGTCGTCCATGTCCTCATGCACGAGTTCCTGCTGATCCACCTCATGGTCCTCCAGCTCATCAAAGGGGAAGTCATCGTCGAGAAATCCGCCTTCCTCTTCAAAGGGAAGAATATCATAGCCAGGTTCACCTCCATAGTCGTTGATGACCAAGGAGTCAGTTCGCTCTCTGATCTCCTCAACCTCATCGCCATAGAAGCCGTAGCCATCCCCTTCCAAGTACAGCTCCTGGTCGTCGAGGTCTTGGACAGATGCAGGCCTCGACCCCTCTGCATGAGCATCGACAAAGAAGTTGTGCATCAGGATATTCTTTCCAGTGACGAATATACGGCAGCCAGCCTCAGGACACTTCATCTCCATAGGCCTGCCAGCTTCGTCCTGTGTCTCGCGGACTGACATGCCAAGGGCGAAGCACTCAGGGCATATAGAATGGCCACAGGGGCTAATGATGACGGCGTTCTCGGGAACGGCATCGCAGATAGGGCACTCGAACTGCTCTTGCGCCTTGATCCGCGCGACCACGTCCGCATTCAGCTTCAGCGCGAGCGAGAGCATCTCGTCTGCTCCAAGGCTGGTGCCCTCGGGTGTGCCGTGGTTCTTGATCAGGTGAGGATGGTCACACACCTGTCGGAGGCGCAGCAGCAGCACAAGAACGTAGATGTAGTTCTTGAGTACGGTGCCGGCCTTCAGGTACTTGTTGAACTTGAGCCGCTGCTGGCACTCGAGGGCGTGGTAGAACGCGGCCTGATCCTGGTCGAACTGGTGTGCGCATCCTCCTCCCGGCGAGGAGGCAGCCGAATGATGGGCTGGCCGTCAAGACGCGACTCCTTGGTCCGACGAATGGTGATGCTTCTGATGACGGTCTGGAGCTTGCGCAGGGCTGCCGCGCCTCGGTCACCATCCCATTTCTGGATGGGCCGGTCAATCTCCTCGCTGAAGCGCTCCCATCTGTCGTAAGGCGCGATGCGCAGGAAGCGGATGAGGGGGTAAATCTCTGCCGCGCGGTTCATGAAGGGTGTGCCAGTCATGCAGAGCCGGTATTCGGACTGGATGGCGGCAGCAGCGAGCGAGGCCTTGGTGGATTTGTTCTTGATGTTATGGGCCTCGTCGAGAATGACGCGGTAGAAGAGGGACCTGGGGTGGAGAATGGCCACTCCCTTCAGCTTGTTCAGCTCGTACCGAGCCTTGTACTCCGCGGTGAGCTTTCCGTAGGTACAGAGGACGATGTCGTGGTCAAGCACCTCCTCGACCGACATGGTTCCCTTGATGCCGCCGTGGAAGACGATCGTCTTGAGCTGGTATTGGGGCTTGATCTTGGTCTCGATCTCGCTCTGCCACTGCCGCAACAAGGCGAGCGGGGCGACGATGAGCGTCGTCTTGCGGGCTCCGTCCGAGGACGGATGGGCGACGATCAGGGCCAAAGCTTGGATGGTCTTGCCCAAGCCCATGCCGTCTGTGATCAGTAGCAGAAGAAGTGGTTAGCAGCCTGAGGGATAACTGAAGTCAGCTTTGGGATGGGGAGAACAACTAACCTGCAAGGAGACCACCTCGCTTGTTGGCATCGTCTTCCTGCCGCATCAGCCAGCTCAGGCAGACCTTCTGGTGCTCCATCAATTGACAGCGCATCTGGCGCGGCGTCTGCACCCTCAGGTTTCGAGGGATGTTGATGGGAGGCAGGACGAGCAGGTTTCGCACATCCTGCTGCAGCTCTTGGTGAGCCTGCCGCAGCTCGTCCTCGTGTGCATCCATGGCCGCGAGGTGAGGATACAGCGGCTCAGAGATGGCTTCGGGAGGAGGATTGACGACCTCGGCGGAGGCAGGTGGAGAGTTGGCAGCGGAGTTGCTGCTAGTGGCAAGGGGAAGGGCAGGAACAGAAAGAGCGTCAGGAGAGGCTTCAGAAATGGCATCAGGAGGGCCGCCAGTTGAAGCGTCAGGAATGGTGTCAGGAACGGCGCGAGAAGGCGCGTGGGAGGGAGAGAGAGAAGAGGCATCTAGAGGGCGCGTGCCGTCGTCATTTGGAGGCTGGCCAGGGAAGGTGATGCGAGAGGGAGGACGAGGGGCAGAAGGGCTTGATCCACCAGCCAGAATGTAGTCGGCGACCAGCCGCTGGCGACGAGGGTCGGAGAGATTGATCTGTCTACCCATCTTGGCTGCGTTCAAGGACGAGGAGCACCTGGCCGTCGATGTGGGTTGGACGGTGGACAGACCAGGTGCTGGCTTGTTTTGCAGGATGGGACGGCGAGATCGACGAGGGTGTTGGGAGGAGAAGCTGTTGTGCACAAAGTTAGGCCCAGGCGAAACGCGTGCATAAGTCACAAGGTTGAATGTGAAGAGAGTCAGGGTTGGGAGGAGGGGGAAGTGGCACACCTACAGGCTGAGAGAATTGTCTGAAGATGGTGAGGTTAGGTCGAGATGAATTATGTTGGATGTGAGAAGAGTTATCGAGGATGATGGTGGACGTTGGAAGATTTGGTGCGCGGAAAAATTAGGTCTAGGTATTATTTGAGGAGGAAGGAGGGGAGGGGGGTTGTGCAGCAGAAAATTATGATAAAATTCAGATGATTTGATGCGCAGAAAGAACCGTTAGGTTGGTTGGAGGGTGAAGGGGGGCGGGGCGGGGGGCAGGTAGCTGGCAGGAGACAACTGTTTAGCAGGGCGGCGAGTAGTACTTACTTAAAAGGACGGCAGGAAGTTCGAAAGAGTACGAAAAGATTTTCAGGCTTAAATGCTTTGAGGTAGACGTGAGAAGGTTGTTCGAGAACGATCGTGCAAGGAAGGAGGCTGGCTGTGACAGAACTTTAAGTCTAGACGACTTGAGGTAGACGTGAGAAAGCTCTTCAAAAAGGATGTCAAGGCTAGAAGGTTGATTGGGAGGAATGTTATGTCTGGCTTGGGAGCAGAGGGTGAAACTTTTTCCAGCGAGGATGATAAAGATTTGAGGTTGGAAGAGTGTGACGAAAGTTATGTCTGAACGAAATATGATAGAAGTGAGAAGAATGTGAGAGAGGCTGCTAGAAGCCAAAAAGTTATGAAGATACTTACGTCTGAAAGGGAAGTACTTGATAGGCGTGAGAAAACTATCTGGTAGGAACGGCGGAAGTAAGGAATTAAAGAAAATTGTGAAGAAAGTGAAATACAAGGTGGAGGTCAAAGTCACTAGCTATCAAAGAGGTATGGTAGAAGGGAGGAAGTCATGAGAGCACGGTCCAGTCTGTATGAAGGCGTGGATGAGGTCTACACCTTTGGATAGGGCCGAGTTCGTATGGATCGTAGAAAAGGCCAGCTGCACGGGAAGAGGGCCATGTCTGTACGAGGTGTAGGAGAAGGACGCCAACAACACAAGGGGGGCGTCGGGTGTAGCCTGCATCCTGAATGCGGCTGGGCTGCAGTTCGACCTGTGGACAGGTTGGGAGAATCCGTGGGTAGGGCTGGGCTGATGGAAGACAGATTCAGCTGTCCCCTTTGATTGCAGGGCGGCGACAACCATATACGGCCACTGAGAAATTAGAGTCCTAGACCTTACAACGCGGGTTCTGTACAAGGGAGGTAGGAACTGGAACATGTCAGGCAATACGTATCTACGAAACAATGATTATGCCCGTGTTGGAGGTTATCAGCTGGGAAACAGAAATAAGTTTGAATACTATTTAATACATTATGTAGCAGGACATGTACCTGACCTGTGTGCAGAGTTTGCAGCAAGGCTTACGGAGAAGCTTAGACAGTTTATGAATTGTGGCGGAAGGGGAGCCACAACATGTAGAAGAGCCAGTCCAACGTAACATGGGTGAGAGGCGGAAATTTTGTCAGAATATTGATCTCGTTGGGCGGCGTAACAGAAGTGACTAGAAATTTACTCCACAAGCCTTTCCGGGATACGAAGTCCGCCACAAAGTGTTGTTCATAGCAATATTTTTGGCGGGTGTGGACGACAGAAAGTGAGTGTTGATTACTTCAAGGAAAGGAGGAGGTTCCTGGCTCTCATATCCAAAAAGTCATTGGCAAGGCTGACCCAAAGGCAACTTGCTGTTGCATGAGTTCAATGCCTTGGAAACAAATTTAGATAGGATCTTTGTGTAATTAATTAATTTGATACAGAGTCAGAAAGTTCTATCTGCTACCTTATTCTGAAGAGCTTTGTATTGTTGCATGATAGCTATGAAGACTGCCATGCTGTGCTGCTTCTTTCACACTTATTGTTGAATATGTGTGCCCTTTGCTCCCGCCTCTGGATTACTCCTGGCTGTAAGGCAAGTACAATACGACCCTGTGACGCCCAACTTGATTTCAAAGCCTCTCATCAGTCGGGGTGATATTAGCATATTGCACTCACAACCTTGACCACCATCAGACAAAATATGTGTCGTGACCAGCTACTGGATTTCAACGGCAGGTGCTACCTTCATCACTACTGCGGCTGAATATTTGAGTAATTTCTTTTACATTTGCAGGAAATGTTTGTGAAAGAAATAGAAATTATAGTTTTCTTGACTGCGTTAAAGAACTAAGCTGTGTGTCGAAGAGTTGAAGGGATTCATTGATAAATAGAAGAGCCACCTCAGCGTAGCAGCACTTCTCGGGAATCTCTCAGAACCAATCAACCGATGATCAGAGCTCCGAACTACAATGACGTTCGATCAATACCAGGGCAGCACCGGCACGGGCTCTCAGGGTGTTGACGCAGATGCACGCTCAGGCTAGAGCAATACAGGTGGCAGCTTCCAACTCGTTCGGAGGCGGAAGAGCAGCTCGTATGGTCGGAGATCTTGCGACCACTGCCTTTGACGAGTTCCTGGGTGCTAAGCTGATGTAGATCACTTGGCAGCCAGAGGCGGGACCGTAGATGAAGAGGCATCTGGATACATCATAGTAGTATATCGAAAATGCCTCGTTTAGACGTCTCCGGTCTCTTGTCGTGCAGGTGGACCTCATCTGCCTTCGCCGACGTCTCCAGGCTTTCTGCTGGGTAGTACTTGATCTGCGTTCTGTGTCCGACATGGGCAGCACGCAATGCTTGATGTGGATGATCTCACATGGGGTCGCCATGACCGCACGATCTCAACCCTTCGATATGCTCAATACGGTGGCCATGTCTCATCGCCTTATTATCGTCTAGAGCAGCCCTTGCTCAAAGGCATCGACCCCATTTCTGAAACTTCCTCCAGTTGCCTCGTGGGAGTTCATCCTTATTATCACCAGCACGAAGCCCGGCACGCAAACCTGTCCAACGAAGATCAAAGAAGTCCAGGGAGTAGAGGTAACGGATTGGTCGTTGTCGTCATCCGGAGCAATAATAGTATCAACAGCTGTGGCTTGCGCTCCCCTGGTCTGTCCAGCTTTAGAAGTCAGCCAAGCTTTCGGGGCTAAGCTACAGGCTGCATAGGAGGTTGCCTCCGCTGCAGGGGCCCCCAGGCCGCAAGTGGAAAGCTAATCTTGCGAACACAAAAGCCCCAGCTGAGAACACCCGTGGACCGAGATTTGCTTCTTTGCATTGTCGTTCATGAGAAGGAGATGGCGTCTGAGGATGCGCTCTGGTTTGTGGCCCTCATCAGTCTCTAACGGTGTGTGCCTCATGATAATGAAGGAAGATGTGGCGAGGATGTCAGCGCCAATGAGGCGTGCCTCGGAAGGATCTTGAGACCCTGAAAGGCAAATGCAACCAGTCCCATTGGTACGGTCGGTTCTGGATTGCGGCTCAACGGCGCTCTGATACGAGAAATGTTTGTTTTATGCAAGATGCTGGAAGGAGGGGGGGTGGCCGTGTCCCGCGACAGACTGTACAGTACTGTGGTGTACCATGACAGGCTGAATGAGATGAAGGAAGGGGTTGCTCCATCTGATGTGCCCTGATATGGGCAAGATCTCTCTATGAAGGTGCTCATGATTGGTGGCAACCCGTTGTGGTGGGAGTGATGGGCAATAAGTTCATGTGGGTCCAGCAGACAGACGGGACGAAGGTTAATCACAGCTACCAACAGAATGGGGTTTAGACTTATCTTCTTGGACATGCGAGTGCTGTTTTGTGGCGTGGGAGGAGGGGCTGGAGCTTATTTGTGCTGCGGTACATGCATGCATGCATGCACATGCAGGCCTGCTGTACGTCCGTACAGGACAAATCCTTAGACATGTGTTCCTGGTTTTGAACACTTGGCTTGGATTCCTTGGCCCCAAAAACTATTGTTTTCTCTTGTCTGACTCCCAATCCCCCCCCCCTCCCTTCTCTTCTTTCTCTCCCGCTCATCAGTGTAAATATGAAGGAGACAGGGCGCTGAAACGGAGATGCCCTCTCTTGGCTGTGAACCTTGGACCTGATCCCGACGAACCACAGAACCCTACAGCTAAGAGCTGCGACGGCTAAAGACACGCCCATTCCTCGGATCGGCCCACTGCCCTGTGACGCCATGGGCTCCCCTCTCGTGACGCTCGCTGCGTCCAAGCGATCCAGACTCGTCACCTCCCTCATCTTTGCAACCTTCGTCGTCTTCTTCATCTCGAGAGTGAGCGAGCCTGGCGCGCTGCTGTTCGGCCGGCCGGTGTCACAGATACCGGTACCGGGACAGAGTCCAGACGAGTACAATGGCCCGCGTTTCGAGCTCCTGGGCATCCCAGACTTCGGCGCAGAGGTCGAGGTCGCCACACTGAACATTAAAGTCAAGCAGGACGTGCCGACCAAGGGCAGCCCGGCCCTCGCGCACGGCCACAAGCCCTTCCCTGCCCAGAATGCGAGGCAGGAAGACAACAGCGATGGCAGCCTCCGGAGCCCATACCAGCGCCAGCTGCCCATCACCATGCCCAAGCTGACGACGCACCACCTCGACGCCCCGGGCTTCAACTTCACCGACATCGAGCAGCCCGCCCCCGGCACGCCGCTGGCCTCCATCACCCTCGAGTTTCCCGCTCAGAAGCCGCCGCCCGACGCGTCCAAGATGATCTTCGGCGTGGCCACGACGCTCGACCGCATGCCCGAGAACCTGCGCAACTTCCAGCACTGGGCGGCCCGCACCAGCGCCCGCTTCGTCGTCGTACACGAGCCGCGCAACGAGACGCTGCGGCCGGGCGAGCCGTCGGCCGAGGAGATGGTGCAGCTGTACAGGGGGGCGGGAATCGAGCGCATCGCGCTGGTGGAGAGGGACCAGGGCTGGGGCGAGCGGTTCGTGTCGCTGCTGGGCGAGCTGCACGACCGCATGGAGCCCCAGGTGGAGTGGGCGGTGCTGATGGACGACGACACCTTCTTCCTCGACCTGGACGCCGTGCAGGCCATGCTGGCCAAGTACGACCCGTCCCAGCCGTGGTACGTGGGCGCGCTGAGCGACAACAAGTGGAACATCAACCACGGCGGGCTCTATGCCGTCGGCGGCGCCGGCATCTTCCTCTCGCGGCCACTGCTGGAGACGATGCGGCCGTTTGCAGACGGCTGTTTTCCCGAGGAGGGCACGGAGGCTGGCGGGGACACGCTGGTCGGCGCCTGTATCCACCGGCACACCACGACCAAGCTGAGCCTCGAGCACGGGCTGTACCAGCTGGACCTGCACGGCGACGTGACAGGGTTCTACGAGGCGCCCAGGCGCCAGCCGCTGAGCGTGCACCACTGGAAGAGCTGGCACCACCACGACCTCCCTGCGGTCGCGACGGTCGCCAGGGCCTGCGGGCGGCCGTGCGTGCTGCAGAACTTCCGGTTCCAGGACGGGTGGCAGATGAGCAACGGGTTCAGCATCGTCAAGTACGGCTACGGCGAGGCGGAGCTGGCGGCGCAGCACCCGCAGGCGATGGAGCACACCTGGAAGACCACCGAGTGGGAAATCGAGGACAGCTGGGACTACAGCCTCGCGCCGCTTAAGGACAGGGACGAGGGCAAGGTGCAGTTCCTGATGGAGAGGAGCGTCGTCGAGCTGGATGGTAGCGTCGCGGTGTGCTATGTCAGGAGGGAGAACGGTATCGGGACAGGATTGATCCGAATGGTCTGGCGCTGAGGGGTGCTCTCTGAGACTTCAGGCAGACCGACCCATGGGAAGACCTGAAGCCTTTCTGACCCGGAAGAAACGAGAGCGATGGAAGCCGTCTGGAGCAGCCCCACCGCCGGGATCAAGTCCTGGCTTTGTCCCTCAAGGAGACGGGCTGCCACGAAAGGGATCCGACGCAGATCTCGAGCTGGAAGAAGAGATGCTTTTGAAGCCCGGGAATATAGCATGGGGACAGACAAGGAGGATTCAGTCCGTCGTGCCCTCGCAGGACAGGGGGCACCTGGATGCGTGAGCATGATTCTCGCACATAGTACGCAAGACACGCCGAGATGGACGAGAGCCCCTTCTGAGCATCACGTCAGGCATCACGAAGTTATGAGGGAAAACACGGCATACGTAAGGACTACACCAGAGCAGTTTTCTAGGCCTTGTCAAAACACAATTGTACTATAAACACACACACACACACACACTGATCTCGAACAAAATCATACATCACGACCAGAAATCCTGCTGAAGTGTACACCATAATCGGTCAACCTTGGGCTGACGTTCACATTCCCGGGATTCTGGCGGGAGTGACGCCCGTGGGCCTTTCCCTCCTGTCCGCGCCTTCCCAAGTGGTTGTCTGCTGCATACTGGTCGTGCAGGAACCGATCGTGACATCGAGAGATCCTCTTACCTGCCTTGTGGAAGCAACCGAGGGGCAAGGTGCCTCTCGTCCTTTCCTATAGTCACTACAAACAGATATGCCCGCTTCCTTCTCGTTGTACGCTTCCACCCGTCTTGGCTTCGAGCTGATGACTGCTGGGCTGAGACGAGCTGAGCACCGACGCGAAGCTCTCTACGTACTATCTTTGGTCTTAACTTCGTTCTTTATTCTCTGGCCTCCTCTCCTCGTCTTGCCACTTCCTATGGAGACAGGAGGTGGAGGTAGGATTGTGCCACAAGGGAAAACTGACCTGGGGAGGATCTATAATCTCGTTTTCGAATCACTCATCCCAAGACGGTGACTGCACATTCCATTTCTGTGCCGGGGCAGTATTCGGACTGTCCTAGGGTCTCTCGCTCCTACCTCCTTGGGCGAGTGGGAAGGAGGTCGTGTGGAGTACAGAGACCAACAAGGACACGACTGCTCCTGCTTCTTAGCTGCCTCACTCCTGGGGAAGGCACCACTGAAAGAGAATCAACACGGCCAAAACAAATCTCCCCTCTCCCCTTCGACATTCTTGTTCTTCTCTTCTCTTCTTCCTCTTCATCCATCCATCTCTCTCCGCCACCACCCACTCCACCCACTTTTGGAACTCCCATCACTATCGTTTACCCCCCACCACGCTCTTCAGCATTTCACTACCATCAGTAGACTTTCGCTCGTATCATCTTGTTTTCCTCTCTCTCCTACTTTCATCCTGCTGTGGAGCCATCACACACCTTCTCTGCTCGAATTGGCACAAACTCAATCCCATCCGCCATCATGTTCAGCCCAGCTACCATCGCGGCCCTTGCGCCCTTCATCCTGGGGCTTGCCCAGGCATCAGCCGTGAGTCTCACTTCTCTTCCCTTCAGTCCTGCTGCCCAGTTCTCCTCATCCCAGATCCTGACCCCTCTTCTCCCTCGTACCAGGTCGAAGTACCTCGCGAGTTGCCTCAAGATGTCACCCTCAACCCTGCCAGCCCCGCCCTGGTCATGGGCGGTGGCTATGACTGCTATCCCTACAACGACAACGATTGCTACAAGAAGTACTGGGACCAGTACAGGAAGTGTCATCCGTACGACAAGCCTTGCTACAAGGACTGCCATGACTACGACGACTACAATGATCATTGCAGTAACTACGACAGGAGCTACGGCAAGTGCTACGACAGGTGCTACTACGACTACGACGGTTGCGACAAGTATAAGGACTGCCACAAGGACGACGACTCGTGCTACAAGAAAAAGAAGGAGGAAGACTACTGCCACCCTGACGACAACAAGTGCCGGGACCGACACCCTTACCCTCACGACTTTTGCAAGCCTTGGGACTGGGATTGCCACAAGAAGAAGCACGAACACAAGGACTACGAATGCCACCCTCGCAAGGACAAGGACTGCTACCCGGACTACCCTGACTACCCCGACTATGACGACGGTGATCATGAGGAGGATCCTCACCACCCTAGGGGCTACGTCAAGGTTGTCTACCACGGCGCCAAGGGGCACTACGAGCAACAAGTCTGGCCTGATGGTGATGAGGCCTGGACTGGTAAGTCACCTCCCTCCTCTCTCTACCCTTGTATCATGGCCAGCCCCCCCCCCCCCCTTTCTCCCTCCTCTCCCCGAGCCCCTCACCAGCCGGCTCCCCGTCTCTTAGAACCATGGACCCGTACTAACATGTTTACAGATCATGACCACTTTGTCGTGGAGTACATCAAGTACTACCTCGAGAAGGAGGACAAGAACGTGCGCTGCCTTCCCATGAAGTCCTGGTTCCCTTGGACCCCGCTCCCGATTGAGAAGTACCAGGAGAAGGAGGAAGAGTACGGCAAGAAGGTTCGCATCATCAAGCTGAAGGAACCCATGCCGGTGGAGGTGATCCGCTGTGACTTCCCATAGACATGTCGTCGACTTCTTGCTTTGGTCTTGTCTTGTCGCTATTGTTAGATTGTGTGTCTGGCGAGTAACGGGGGTTCGTAACAAAAGGTGGCGGCCTCTGACTATCGTGGGCTGGGGGGTCGCTGGTCACTGGACTTGTACCCATGAGGTTGAGTTATCCTAGAACGACTCTCGAGCAATCATAACCACTCCGTATATCTGCTGTCTCTTTGTCTCTCTGTGCTGAAGATTTGTGCTTGGCCTCATGCCCGTATGCTAAGCCTTAGGAAACCCATGGTAACTGGCCCCAACTCCATCGTACACACACAATATTATCTTGCTCCTGCCATGTGTTCGGATAGACGCAACAACAACCTGTCAAACGTCCACGACTTAGCGCCTTATTTTTTCCTCCCTTTGCCGCCGCTGTACTGAGCCAATCCCCCAAATTGATCATAGATCAACAAACTCCCCCCTTGATGTACTTGCCATTTTGAATACCACTGAGGTACCCAGCAATCTTCTCTGTCATTTGTGTCGTCTCGAACTCAAAGTGCTGATAGATATACTTGCCAGGCAGACTATGCCCGAATCTGCGCAGGTTGATTCCCGCATCAGCATACCTTTCCCATCCGTTCGGCGCATAAGGCTCAATGACCACTGCAGGAGCACCTCCTGGCCCATGACGAGAAAGAACGCGGCGGCGGTATTCGACAGGCTGCATCTCGAACAATCGCCAGCACGGGAAGCTGACTACCCTCGCGGTGATGCCCCGCCTCTTGAGCTCTTCGGCCACGTCCACCGCGAACGAGAGCTCAGCGCCTACACCGATGATCGTGACATCGGCCACGGCGCCGTCTTCAGCCTCGCGGAGGACATATGCGCCCCGGGCCACGCCCTCTCTGCTTGTCAGGCCGCTGCCGCCGCCGTCGTGCAGCTGGGGGATCTTGTGGCGGCTCTCGCTGATGATGCTCGGACCGTCCTTGTGCGCGACGGCCACGATCCAGGCACCCGCGGTCTCCTCGGCATCACCAGGGCGGAGGTAGAGCAGGTTCGGCATGGCGCGGTACAAGGAAGCCAGCTCGATGGGCTGGTGGGTGGGCCCGTCCTCGCCGGCGCCGATGGAGTCGTGGGTGGCGGCGTGGAGGACCTGGAGGCCCTGAAGGGCGCCCATGCGGACGGCGGGGGCGGCGTAGAGGTAGAACATGAAGAAGGAAGAGGTGATGGGGAGGAATGTACCGCGGTTGTAGGCGGCGAGGCCGTTGGCTATGCCGGCCATGGCGTGCTCGCGGACACCGTGGTGGATATAGCGGCCTGAGTAGGCACCGTTGATGCCGCAGGAGGTCCTGAGGCCGGGCTTTGAGGGCGAATCTAGTTAGTTGTTTTGGTCTGAGGTCATGGTGGAGAGGTGAGGGGAGAGAGAGAGAGAGAGACGCATGAAAAGAGGCCTACAGGTTGAAAGTCCACCTTTCCATCCCATATCATATTCACAGACGGTGACAGGTCTGCCGTGCCGACCATGAACGAGTTGATCTCCTTGGCGAGCGGGTTGACCACTTGCCCTCCAGACACCCGAGTCGCCGTGGGCGCAGTATCAAAGGTCTTGGGGACCAGATCCCTCCAGTCCTTACGCATCTCACCACGCATGCGAGACTGCAGCTCTTCACCCAGCTCCGGAAACTCCTGGCAGTACCGCTCGAGCAGGCCGTCCCATTCCCGCACAAAAGCCTCGCCCCTCCCTGGCAGGTCGGCAAAAAAGGCCCTGACCTCTTCACTGATCTCGAAATGCTTCTCTGGGTCGAGGCCGCTGGCCTGCTTCATCCTCCTCACATCGTCTGCGCCGAAGGGCGCGCCGTGAGAAGCCGCCTTGCCGGCGACTGCGCTGCCCAGACCAATGGTTGTCTTGATGTTGATGAACACAGGCTTGTCCTCGGACTGCCTAGCCTTCTCCAGGGCGCGGGCGATGCCCTCGATGTCATAGCAGCCATCTTGGACCTCGAGAACATCGAATCCGCAGGCACGCATCTTGGCGTTGATGTCTTCGTTGTTGACCATGTCGACTGAGCCGTCGCAGGTGATCTGGTTGTTGTCGTAGCTGCGCGCCGCCATCAGAACTTACACAAAAGCCCTCGATAGTGACATGTCGTTCCGTCGTTGACGCCACAACACTGTAATATGGAAAGGAACTCACATGATGGTCAGGTTATTCAACCTCCAGTGCCCAGCGAGCGAGATGGCCTCCAGACCCACCCCTTCCTGCAGGCAGGCGTCGCCTACCATGCACCAGGTGTGATTGGAGACCACGTCGAGCCCGGGCTTGTTGTACGTCGCCGCCAGATTCTTGGTCGCCATGGCGAGCCCCACGGCGTTGGCGACGCCCTGTCCTAGGGGTCCCGTGGTCACCTCGATGCCCTCGATCTCGATCTCCGGGTGGCCTGGGCAGAGGGAGTCTGCGCGCTCGGAGTGGTAGGACTTGAGCTGGTTAAAGGTCATGGCTTTGTAGCCTGACAGGTGTAGGAAGGAGTACTGGAAGAGGCAGGTATGTCCTAGATATGAGTGATTGTGTTAACTCCATAGACCCATTATCCTTTGTTTTTGCTGCCCATGTAGATTGTGATGGACATAGTAAGTGATGATGGTTCACCATTTGACAGGACAAAACGGTCTCGGTTGAACCAGTCCGGACTGTGAGGTGCGTAACGCATCACATATTTCCACAGGGCCACACCTATGGCTGCCATGCCAATTGCGCCACTTTTTTATGAGAAGCATGTTGATCATTAGCCATGAATCCGGCCTTGGTCGAGAGTATTATGTAATTTTTGTTTCTTCTTCTTTTTCTTCTCATGTATTTGGACACTCACCCTGGGTGGCCCATATTATATTGCTGGCACAGGTCAGCAATGAGAATACGATATGTCTTCAGCACGTGATCATGGTGCTTTGAAAGGTTGGTGTAGTAGGCGGGCTGCTTCTTCGTGACGAGTTCGTCCTTGACAGCGTGGAGGACGGTGCCTTCAGTCTGATCCAGCCTTCCTGGCGCCATCTTTTAATTTATTTCCTACCGAGGGACGATATTCTGACGAATATGAGTATCTGCAAAGAAACAAACTTATATTGAAAAAGAAGAAGAAGAAAAGAAAAATTCAAGTATGCTTCTCGACCTGATTTCGCTGACAGAGGACAGGCGTGCTGTTTACCGAGACTTGTAGGAAGGGTCAGTCCTGAATATTGCCACACACCCAATTCTAGGAATACTTGGATGGTTTTCAACGTCTGCCGTGACCTCAACGCCTCTCCGCCGCCCGCATTACCAGCAGGAGGCCCTTATAAGCCCAGTCCCCAGACCTAATTTTGGGGGACAGAATTATTACGGGGCAGAGAGATCTGGGGAAGATTTCCACGAATGACCCGGCTTACCAAAGTAGGCAATCCGATTACCCATCCGACAACCATCAAAAAAAAAGGTCAGCAGGCAGAGAGTAATGGTCAGGTGGCAACGGACGTCTTTGACCCTTACGTACTGATGTCTTTGTGTGTGCGTTGATATGCTCTTCCGGTGACGGACGATAACTTCCACCCACAGCGGAGGCGTCGACGTGTTCGGTCGTGAGGAGAAGAGAGGGGCGGCACTATCTATGGGACCGTCGGCAGATGTGGAAGGCAATCCGAACCTTGAGTTTTTTTGCCTTTGTCTTTTGGTCCGAATATCCATTTTCCTCGTGATTTAGTTACTATGATTTAGTAATATCCATGAGATTGATCATGTAAGCCCGCCTTTGACTGCGTCTGGGGACTGATCAACAGTATTATTTCGATATCACCATCTCACAAAGTCGCAACGAATATACAAAATAGAGAATAGGCTCGAAACAGGGAAAAGAAAGGCCTGGAGAGAAAAAGAAAAAACAGAATGGCGTCACATATCGTCACAGCAACACAGCTCTCATCTGATGGCTTCAGCAAATCGCAGCCCCAAGACGGGCATCACCGCGAGACCCTCCAGGCGCCACTACCCAATCCCTCCCTCCAGGTCACCGCCGACCACCAGCTCAAGCTCGTCGAGGCCCCCGTCTACGCACCCGGGCCGGGCGAGGTCCTCGTGCACATCAAGACAACAGGCATCTGCGGCTCGGACGTGCACTTTTGGAAGTCAGGCCGGATCGGGTCGCTCGTCGTGGAGGGCGACTGCATCCTGGGCCACGAGGCGGCGGGTGTGGTGGTCAGGTGTGGCGCGGGCGTGGCTGGCTTGAGGCCTGGCGACAAGGTGGCCGTCGAGCCGGGCGTGCCGTGTGAGAAGTGTTTCCTGTGTGGGATGGGGAAGTATAACCTTTGCGAAGAGGTTCACTTCTCCGGGGTTTACCCCTATGATGGCACGCTGCAGCGGTATAAAGTCCATCCTGCGAGGTGGCTGTATAAGTTGAGTGGCTGGCCTGAGATGCCTGATCTGGCCTCGATGGATGACTGCTAACTATCTAACTAAAATTCCACGTAATCACAGGATGCCTAACAGCATGACATTTACCGAGGCCGCGCTTCTCGAGCCCTTGAGCGTCGTCCTCCAGGCCCTGCGGGTCGCCAGCCTCACTCTCGGGCGCGGAGCCGTCATCTGTGGTGCCGGGCCCATCGGCCTGACCGCCCTCCTCGCGGCCCGGGCGTCTGGTGCGCATCCCATTGTCATCACAGATGTAGAGCCAGGCCGTCTCGAGTTTGCCAGACAGCTCGTGCCGTCCTGCCTTGCCTACCGGGTCGACACGTCCCTCGACGCACGAGGCAATGCGAGGGGGGTCAGGAACCTATTTGGTGCTCGTGGAAGCGAGGGAGAGGCTGGCGAGGAGTATCTCGCGCCGCCCTGCGTGATTGAGTGCACCGGCGTTGAGTCGAGCGTGTGCACTGCGGCCTTTACGGTTCGTCGTGGTGGGAGGGTGGTGGTGGTCGGCGTGGGCAGGGATACTATGAACAACCTGCCCTTTATGCACCTTTCGTTGGCCGAGGTATGGACAACAGACCCTTTCCCACCTGATCCCACAATAAAATAACAAGTCGACCGATGCTCACTCTTCTTTTAGATTGACCTTCGTTTCATCAACCGCTATACGGACACCTGGCCGGCAGGTATAGCATGCATGAGTGGAGGTATTATTGATATGACGAGACTTGTGACGCATACTTTTCCGCTGGAGAAGGCTTTGGAAGGCCTGACCTTGTCGTCTGACCCGAGGAACGGAAGTATCAAAGTTCACATAGTAGATGACACCGAGACGGTGTTGTTCTAGACCATGAACTTACCAAAATGGAAGACTTAAACCGTATTCTTTGATGCATGTTAAGACGTGATTTAACGCAGGCGAAGCCGTTTTCACGTTGATTATCCTTTTCACGCAGGCACAAATGCGTCTCAGTGTGGCATGTAGTCATCCGTGCCATCGGGCTTATGATGATGTTGGCCGGACTTAAACCTACTTCCGTCTATGTCCTGTAATCAGTTGCATCCTATAAAAAAACATACACTGGGACAGTAGAGCGGTCAGAACACGGGCTTGAAAGGAGCTCTTCTCAAAGGTCATCAAAGCTTTCAACATTTCCGTGTAGCTCGGACCGCAGCCTCATTGATCCTCAGTGCACGAGATAATCACTCGACCACCGAACCATTAACCTCATCATGGCCTCCGTAACCAGGACAATCACCTTGGAAGAGCACGTGGCTTTCCCATCCCTCGGCTCCGACAGCGATTTCTACAGCGCCATGTGGAAGGTCTTCCCAAGGCCCGCGAACAGCTATGGGACCACGGCACGAACCGCCTCGCGGACATGGACGCCAACAACGTGTCCTTCCAGATCATGTCGCACATCCCAGGGATAGGCGCATCCAACATTACAGGGTGCCGCGGCGCCAACGACGAGATGGCAGCCGCTGTGCAAAAGAACCCCAAACGCCTGGGAGGGTTCGCTGTGCTGCCGATGGCGCACCCCAAAGAGGCGGCAGAGGAGCTCGAGCGGGCCGTCAAGCATCTCGGCCTCCTGGGGGCCCTGGTCGATAATCATCTCGAAGACGGAACGCACTACGACGACGAGAAGTTCTGGCCCGTCTTCGAGGTGGCGGAGAGGCTGGGTGTGCCTATCTACCCGCACCCGACGCCTCAGACGCAGGAGACCGTGGAAAAGTACTACGCGGGTAACTATCCCGCTCATGTGGCCATCGCCTTGTCCAGCGGTGCTTGGGGCTGGCATGAGAACGTCGGCCTGCACTTCCTCAAGCTCTACTCGGCAGGGCTGTTTGACCGGTTCCCCAAGCTGAAGCTGATCCTCGGACACATGGGCGAGATGGTGCCGTACTACCTGGACCGGGCCATCAGGCTGCCACTCTTCAAGATGAAGCACGTCAACAGGTCCCTGAAGGAGGTCTGGGACGAGAACGTCTGGGTGACGACGAGCAGCATGTTCAGCCTGAACCCCTTGGCGACTTTGTTGCGGAATACCAAGGTGGACCGGATCATGTACAGCATTGATTATCCTTTTGAGAAGATGGAGCTCGGTCCGCGGTTCCTCGAGGAGCTGGCTGGCAGCGGAATGGTCACCCGAGAGGAGCTTGAGATGATTGCGTACAAGAATGCGGAAAGATTGCTGAGACTGTAGAGAGGGCCGACATACCTAGCCTATCTATGACTATCTCTTAGAATCTTGTCGTCCTGTTTTTAAAGAAAGCGCAACATTACCTTCATTTTCTAGCCTAGATCATATCTCGATGGAATAATAAGGAACAAGGCAATCATCCACTTAACAACGAATGATCCAAGTGACACTCAAGCGTGATACAGCTATAACGCTTTTTCTCTTCTCTAGCCCACTCCAGATAAACCCACAAGGCTCCATGCTCAAGGATGAGATGCTGAAATGGAAGGAGGAGGCAGAGCGAGGGCCTCCCGCCCAGCAACCCATGTCAACGCCGCAGCCTCGGCCTCGTCCATATTGCGCCCAGCCGTCTCCAGCGCCGTCCACAACCGCTGCTGCCCTCCCCTGCGGCTATCATAGACAAGCTCAAACGCCTCACTCGCCTTTCTAATGAAGATGACATACCCGTTGACACAAAAATTCAAGTACCTGGCACTCTCGACCCGTTCGCCCTCGCTGGAAGCGTCACGGATAATCCCCTTTCCACCGTCCACCATCTTGTCCAGGATCCCGACCGTCTTGTCCTTGGCAGTGGTGGCTGCAGAACTGATCTTCTCCTCCCACGCTTCCTCCTTGGGACTCTCTGTCTTGAGCCCCTCGACGACGGCGTGGAATTTTCCGTAGGCCTTGCGGCCGGCGCGGACGGTGTCCCTGTGCAGGTCGCGCAGCCTGAGGTTGATGTTGCTGGTATCGCCGCTCACGTCAATCTGGGGAGGCTCAGAAGTTGCGTGTGAAGACAGCTTCTCGGGGGCGATGCGGAAGTTTGTTGTCCGGTACCGCTTCGCCAGAGCGATGTGTTCGTCTATGATGGACTCCCATTTTTCTGGTCCCGTCATATTGTTGGTGTCTGTTTCCATGACTAGCAAAGGCTGATTGCGCAGGATTTCGAGGTCTTTATGAATGTCAGTAAGATGGAAGACCAGTTATTTAAACGCGTGGAGCTCTCTAATTCAGTACTGATCTCATACTACGGCATGTGATGCGTTATATACTGTTCTATCTGGGAAAATGAGAGGCGGGCTTGGGAAGAGACGAGCCACCATACGCCTAGGCTTAGATGTGAGCGTGTTTGTGGTGCGCGAGCGTATGCATGTTCTAGAGCTCTCGAGTTCCTAGTCATCATCCGATCATGATCAGGGAACACTATTTCTAAGCGATATGCACTTTAGAGACACGACTAGACAGAGTTTTCTGTATGTCCCAGAAGCCATGCATGTTTGAGCACCATCATACTACAGTACACAAGCTTTACGGACGTAGGCTACGAAAAGGCAGGCTTTTATCACTGCCGAGAGACAGGCGTTGGTAGTATTTCTTACAAGATAGAAAATCCCTCCGGGATGTCAGTGTTTCCTTTTATTTTCTCCCTCTCTCTTCCCCCCTCTGAAGAGCACCAAGGTGTTTGCGGCAAAATCGATCTAGCGAGCCTAGAGGTGATCATAAAGGTTCATTAGGAGGTTTAAATTGCCACAGCACATGGTGGACATGGTTCATGAGCTGCTGGAAAGATTGAGAGGCGAAGAAGACTTTGCACTGAGAGGCAGACCTCTTGACATCTTTGGGAGCACAGTGGCTGTGAGATCCGAAACTGCTAGGAATTATCATTGCCAAGTCTATTATTCTAATCCAGCATTCAGATCATGTCTCTCACTTGACGAGTAGATTAGGATGGTACCTAGGTAGCATACCAGCTTGCAGTTACTGGGGATTGTAAGGTCTCACTACAGACTTCTCACCACAGAAACAACTAAGCAGCTAGCACTTTGACTTGTTAATATCTCGAGAGTTTCGACAGGAAATGGACGTCAGTATGAGTACGGATCGGACGCCTGGATGGAAATCTGAATAAGGCCAGAGGGTGGCCGTACAACTGACGATAGGGACGAGACCTCACGGTATGCCAACGAGCCTAGGCAAACTTTGTCACATGTCTATTCAAAACCTGATGAACTGTTGAATATGTCTCAATGTCTCACTAAGGACGTGGGGGCACAGGCATGATACCCTGGCGAGATCCCACGAGAATGACTTTGAAGTCCCGAGCTGTCTTCAGAATTCCGAGGACGGCTGCTGGGTGGGGGGTGACTGTCACCAGGTACAAGATCCGGACAAGTCCTACCAGTCGGAAGGAGACTCCCGAAGAGAAAGAAGAAAAAAAAAGAAATCTTTTGATCCACATGCAAGACCTCTACATAGTACCTATGGAATACAAAATAAAAACGCACTGCGTCCTACGCCATACATGTACAATAAATCACCCCACGAGATCATACATTAGTCCGGGCTATGCCCGGGCCCCGAACGGGAGCTGCAGATGGCTCTTTTCTGCGTAGCATGGCATATGCACGACATCGACTCTGAAGCCGATTGGGCAAGTGACCCGGCGACCTTCGGCTTTCGTGGACCGTCTCGCATGATGTGGTTCAGTAAGTCCTTGCCAGGTCAGGTCCGGACGAGAGATCACCATGAGACTGGCTGCCTTTGGGGCGATCACTGCAGCAGGCATGCGCTCGCAGCTATGCTTGCTTGAACCTGTCGGGTCACAAGCCCCGGGCCAAGAACAATGCTGTCGGTGTGATGTAATTGGGCCTGGTCAGGATTTCTCGTCACATTACTGACTGAGCAGACACCACAGCTGAGATGGAGGAGCGCAGTGTGAGATATAATACAAGCCCTGCCCCGGGCACACCTCAATGTCGTCACCCGGGAGGGTCCGCATTTTCCCACCTCTCGACCTGCCCAAGCCCTGGCGACAGACGGCTTATCCTCCGCGCCACAATATGCAGATCGACTCCAGACTCTCTTTGGCGGCTGTCAGCCTCAGCAGCCTCGCCGCGGTGCGGGCAGCTCCCGCCGTGCTGCCGCGAGACTCCCCAGGCGCCTTTCTTGAGCTCTGCAGCGACCTCAGTTTTATGAACGGCTGGCTGGTGGGGACGTGTTCAGCTGATAACGGCACCTCCATCACCAGCAGTGTCTGGTTGTCTTCTCTGATCGAGCTGGACGACGACACCCTCGAGGTAGGCCGACCTACCTACCTAATACTGTGTGTTGCCGCCAGTGATTGTACGTTGGCTAACAGCCTGTGACAGTGGGAAGTAGAGTAAGCGTAGATGGCCCTAGTGATAGCGGTGATGATGGTGACGGAAGAGCTTATTTACTAATAATGCAGTGGTGACTACTATGCCTCCTGTGTAAACGGAGCCTCTGGCTATCTCGACAACTCCACCCTCGTGTCCCAGTGCGAGCTGGGCGGACCGAACATTACCATTGACCTGGGTACGCCTCCTGCTCCAGTCCTGCCGCAAGAGTGCTGTGGCTTACCTACTGACCGTTTTTCACAAAGCGGAACACGTGCTCGTCTACGACGGCTTCCTCCTCTCCGACCTAGCAGGCACACCTGAAGGCCCAACATCATCCTCCAGCACAGTCAGCGTGCCCGCGGCCAGCAACCATTTCGCCTACCAGATCTACCTCTTCAACGCCGCCCTCGCCCGCTACTGCGCGGAGTTTGGCACCGAGGACGCGGCCTTCGGCGTCGAGCTGTACGCGGCCGGCCCGCAGGACTGCCACAGCTTCCCGCTGGCCGACTGGAAGACGTCCAACGGCTGGTACGCGGAGCCGCCGCCCTTTGTGGCCGTGGTGGACTACCTGAACTATGGCTGGCAGGTGTCGGCGTATGCCACGGATACCTGCGAGGGGGATCCGGTGGCTACGTTTGGCTATGGGTCGACGTATAGCGACGTCGGGTGTCTTGAGCTGGGCGTGGCTGCGGCCGGGTTCAAGGTCGAGCCTCTGTGGAATGCCTTCTGGCTGTGAGGTGAGCTAGGCCGGGCGGATGAGGGCAGAGGAGGTGAGATGATTAGCAAGAAGAAGCTGTGTCTTGGTTACGACTTTTTTGTTCCCCTCCTTCTTTCTCTTTTTTCTTTTTTTTTTTTTTTTTTTTTTCCTTTCAGGGAGGAAGGGAAAATGGAAACTCATGATTGTCACGATAGAATTCAAAAAGGTGGATATGAGTTAGAAGTAAAAGTAATACTAAGAATTTAGAGAACGAGAGCGAGAGAGAGAAAAACGGGGTCTGTCCAAAGAAAATAATAGGGAGTTGTTGCAAGCTCTACATAGTGCATGGATACGCTGGGGACAGGGCTGGAGAGGTAGAGAGATGCGCTCTGGTACAGGGGGGTTGTTGGGGGGCCGGGGGGCGGAATGAGCAGTCCACCCGCCTAAACCTGTCACCCTGTCCAGCCAGTAGCCTTCTGCCCAAAAGTCAGCTTCACAAGACACGAAATCAAGCACGTCCATATTCGCCACGCCACGCCACGCCCAGAGACGTCTGCTTTTTTCTACTCGGCAGACAGCAAGCTGCATGAGGCTACGGGCTGCACATCTGGCACCAATCATCATGGCATCGACAACCCCGCTCGGCCGCATCACGCGGGCGTCCATGGCGCGCTTCGCGTACACGGGTGTTGACGCGCCGGATATCGAGGACATCATACCTCCCAGATCACAGAGCACGACGACAACCGAGGCCTCGAGGAAGCGCAAGCGCACGGTGGCCACCCGGGTGAAGAAGAAGGAGGAGGCGCAGGACGTGAGGATCAAGGCTGAAGGAGAGGTCGAGACCACCACAGCCCAGGCGGCCAGCTCCTCCGCTCCCGCCCGCCGCGCCCGCAAACCCGCCCGCAAGACCCACGACCCCGAGACCGGTGCCGAGACCGTCGCAGCGCCGTCGGACTGGGAGGAGCTCTACGACACGGCCAAGACCATGCGCATGCCGGGCGGCGCGGCAGCCAACGCGGCCGTCGACACGATGGGCTGCGAGAGGCTCGCCGACACCAGGGCCAGCCCGCGCGACCAGCGCTTCCACACCCTCGTGGCGCTGATGCTCTCGAGCCAGACCAAGGACACGACCAACGCGGTGGTCATGGCGCGGCTGAAGACGGAGCTGCCGCCACACGCACCCGGGGCGGCCCCCGGGCTGAACCTCGAGAACATGCTGGCCGTGGAGCCGGACAGGCTGAACGAGATGATCTGGGCGGTGGGGTTCCACAACAACAAGACCAGGTACCTGAAGCAGGCGGCGGTGATCCTCCGCGACCGGTGGGGCGGCGACATCCCGGACACCATCGAGGGCCTGGTCTCCCTGCCCGGGGTGGGGCCCAAGATGGCGCACCTGTGCCTGTCGAGCGCGTGGGGCCGGACCGAGGGGATCGGCGTCGATGTGCACGTGCACCGCATCACGAACCTGTGGGGGTGGCACAGGACGAGCACGCCCGAGCAGACGAGGCTGGCGCTGCAGGGCTGGCTGCCGCGCGACAGGTGGCGCGAGATCAACTGGCTGCTGGTCGGGCTGGGCCAGACCGTCTGTGCGCCCGTGGGGAGGAAGTGTGGGGACTGCGAGCTGGGGCTCGGCGGTATGTGCAAGGCGGCGGACAGGGCCAAGGTGATGCAGGGGCGGAAGCTGCGGGAGAAGGCGGAGGTCGAGGTGAAGACAGAGGGGGCCGGGAAGGCTGTCAAGACCGAGGAGGAGGAGGACGACGACGACGAAGCTGCACGGCCTACGAAACGACGAGGGGGACGCAGCTGAGCAGGGCCACGGGATCACGACGCCTGCCTGCAATGTTGGACACGGTCACCGGCTATAGCACGAGAAGAAGCTGTAATGTGTGACTGCCTGAACGCATCTCATTGTCCGAGGAGGTGCCTCTCCCGGCTGTACCTCTGCCCGACGAGCCGATAAAGTGCAAGCAGGGCCCTCTCTAGACAGCTGAGCTCCCACCGACGCCCTGCCGTACAGGCATGTACAATGCCTCCAATTCCACATGAACAAACGTCGGGCCATCCACTAGACATTCTTGCCCAGCCTGACCTGGCCTGCCCTCGCACCTCACCCCCCTCAGCTCGTATGACACCCTCCCCTCAACCCGTCTTGACAGCCTGCGTCTTCTGGCTCTCCAGCTTGGCCACGAGGCGGTCATGGGACTCCTTCTTACACTGCGAGACAAAAGCAACCCCCGACGTCAGCGTCTCTTCAGCCCAGGCCAGCTTCTGGCGCGCGTGCGTAGTGGGGGAGGGAGGGGAGGGGGAGAGGGAAGGGTAACTCACATCCTCCAGGCCATCGCACTTGTGGTCTTCGAGCAGGCGGTGCTTGGCGCAGAAGTGGCCCTGGCAGAAGGAGCAGTCGCCTACGATGCGCTGGGCCTCGGCCCTGCAGTCGGCCAGGGAGCAGCGGACCTTCTTGGGCGCCATCTGTGCTGTCGTGTACGTGTATCGGTGGTTTTCTTTTTGGGGGGAGGGGTTTTTTTTTTTTTTCCTTCCGAGGGAGGGCAGGTAAGTGGCTACAGAGGGAATTGGTCGAGGGAGCTGTTTTCTCTGACGGGTTCCCGCTGTCGTCGGCGTGTAAGGCGCAGCTGCGTAAGATGGAGGAGGTAGGTCGAGGAAGGGAAGAAGGAAGGGAATGAATTGGCCAGTGGAGACGTTGACGGGGGAACCTCGTACGGTTTTCTGTTTTAGGCTTGATCTGTACGACACTGGTCATCGTCCACAAGGGGGGGGACAGAGCAATAAAGCACCTCAGCAGAGGCCATGACACCGTTGACTGTAGCTTCTTCCACCAGCAGCCGGTCTGGTCTTAGTGGAGTCTTCATTACTGTCTTGTAATGTCTTGAAGCTAGGCCAGCAGATGGCTGTAATTGCGAAGAACCTGTGCTGTGAGAGCAGGGAGGAACTGGGCGCGCTCCTGCAGATCACGGCCACGTGATTGGTCCCGAAGAAGATCTGCCTCGTGCAGCATGAGCTGGTCCATCTCCCCCAGGCGTTCCAGTATGCTCTCCGCCTTGGCTCTTGAGGCCATAGTCGTGGCCAGAAGACGGAATCCGATCCTGGAGATTTCCAACATGACCTCTGGGAATGCGAGCGGTCGGCGCTCGGCGCAGATCCCAGAAACCACAAATGGCATGTAGGCCAGCGCTGTAGGTCTGTCGTAGCACAAGGAGAGGATACAGTCTTGCTGCGCGATCGCGAGCCAGAGCTTCCCCCTGAAGCGCCTGTGGCTCTCTGACGGCGAGTCGAGCAAACAGTCTTCGGAGTGCAGACCCAGACTTTGTGCGAGCCGGGTGGTGGTTCCAAGCAAGGCCCAGGCAGCATCGGCATTTCCGTCGTTCTGGAGAGTCGAGCCGAGGATCAACAAGGCCTGGAGACTTTCAACGAGCGGCCGGAGCAAGAAGTTAGCAAGCCGCAGTGCGTGAAACGAGCGCCTGGCGAGGTCTCGGGAAAGCTTTCGCCTCTCCTGTGCGCCCCTGTCGGAATACTGCGCACCGGCCGCAAGAATGGCGAGCAAAAGTGCCGTCCTCGCCGCGCCCTCCTGGCCGTCCGTAAACTTGTGTCCGCCCGTATCGCCAGCAGTGATGGTCTCGAGATAGCTGGTCAGGTACGCCTCGAAGTCCTCTCTGTCTAGGACGAGCGGACAGAGCGGACAGGGAATCGTGCACCAGATGCGATAGAAGTTGATAGTTTCGTTTCGCGTGGGCAACAGGCCTGCCAGCTCGAGGCTCTTCTAGCTTTCCGTGCCAGCACGGATGAAAGCATACTGGCCTAAAGTGTTGCCGAGTCCCAACGCCGGCACAATGTCCTTGACCATCAGACCTTGAGCGCCGCCCATCTGACGCAGGTAGGATGCAGCAGAGTTCTCGCCCAGGAATGAACCTGAGCCAGGACTGCTGGATGGATCCGCAGCGACGGTAGATGCTGATACGCCCCGAGAAGCCACGCCGCTGTTATTGGCACCTGGCAAAGACGGATACGAGGCACGGTCATCGAGCTGAGACGCTCTGCTACCATGGTGATAGTCATGGTCGTGGTCATGGTCGTGATTTGTGTAGACGCAGATGTGCGGATGCTTTCTCTTGATGCACGTAGAGCAAGGCTTACTGATCAAGACATATTAGCTGAGCGGAAGAGAAGGAAGAAGAAAAAATCGAGAGAGAGATTGATGATTTTGTTTCGCGTCCACATTCCTGACTTCTTTATCACGCTCAGAGAACGCTCAGAGAAAGCTAGCGACCGTTTGCTCGGATCTTGATTCGGCTGATGTCTTGCTCGGTGAATAAGAGTCACAAGGTAGCTTAGTCTCAGTAACGAGCAATGGAATCCCGCCGCGGCTAGAGGCCATTCCAAGACCCTCCCTGCATACATCGGGATAGATTTTAGGCCTCCGTTGATACACTTATACTGTCAGCTGCAATTCACTATTGAAGTATAATTTAAGGCGGCGAGTCCTTCCTTTGTCTGCTGTGGGCTGAATCACAGGCGGCGCCGTTGCTTGCTGAAGACGGTACCTCTCATTTTCTGTTGTTTATCCTTCGTCCTTCATCCCCATCCTTTTTTTTTCTCTTTTTGCTGTCCTTCGATTTAGACAAGCACGTTTGGATCGCTAAAGTTCTCACATACTGCTCTAGTGTTAGTTCTGTCTCATTGCATGCAGGAGGCCTACCATTATCTCAGATACGCAGGCGGGTCACTTTCATCGAAACCGCCCTAGCTTGACGTTCAGAACCAACAGGCATGAAACACACGGTGCCAGCAGGAGGCCACCTTGCTGCACAGCATCTATTTAGAAGAGCCGGTTTCTCGGACTCAAAGCCACGTATTCTTCCCTGACCTCATCACCAAGAGATCTTCTCATTTGTTATATTCTTACTCACGCTCTGGGTCTCTCCCAAATACAAACCGATATGGGAAACAAGCGGGGTCTTCGAAAGGAGATTCGATGGTCCATGTATTCGCGTCTGCATGATAAAGTGGCAGATCTACTCGAGGACGACGATCTTTTCTTCGATTTCTACGAGGCCGATGACGATGAATCTTGCACAAAACATTACGACACGAACGTCATGGGCAGGTTCAGCTGCCGCAATAGCAAGTGCAACTCCAAGGGCTGGTCGAGCAAACGAGTAGCCATCACGGTACGGATGTACTCGGGGTCCAGGTACAATGCCAGACTATACCACCAGCGCTGCCGGACTTGCAATTGGCTGAGTCGACCACAACTCGACGAAGCTTCGTACGCGGAGAGAGTCTCGTACCGCATCAAAAAATGGAGTGGGATTGAACTGAAAGCCCCTGTGTACTCACGTGAGAGCAAAGGGCCTCATCACATCGAATTGTGTGAGGGCTGCAAGGCTGGTCATTGCAGTGAATTGTGATGCGCGAAAAGGGAGACGCGTGGGGGCCGGATTTCGAATTTGTTGGGGGGCGGGGGGAGGGCCAAGGTTATGGCAGTAGTAAGATTATTCGGGGAAATGTACCAGAAAGTATAGTATTCTAAGTTTGCACCATTTCGTTATAACAAGGGCCAGATTTAACTGCCAATATCTAGGATTCTGGACGAAGAATATTATAAATCGACATTCCGAGAGACTTCAGATTACCCTAGAACAATATCCTCAGCGGCGCTTGACTCTAATGCTTCGCCATACATAATACCGTGGATATATGCATCACCAACAAGTTGGTAATCTGGGTTGTCATCTGGTGCCGTTGGTGCAGTTTGTCTCAAGATGAATGGAACACCACCTCCCCGTAACAAAAAGATCTTGTCCCCACTCTTGGCTCTTGAGGGCGCAAGACCAAACCGACCCTGAGAGGTCAAACAGAAGCGCCTCACCGAGCCAATCTTCTGAGCTGAGTCCCGGACAAATTCGAAAAACAAGGGCTTTCGTCCCTTTCTCATCTGAAGAAAATCTGGTGGCAGCTTTATCAGAGGCTTAGGCTGTCCGGCGGGGTCTTGAGACTCTGATAAGTCTGGTGGCCTCGAGGCGTCTGACGATAAACCAGTCTTTGCTATCCCGAGGCTCGATGCGAGTGCGAGGAATCCTATCGCATCCTGGTAATAATTTGGGGCTCGTTTGCGCGTGGCCTGGATCAAAGTTTCGAATAATACTGTCGCTAGGTCCTCAATTCCCTTCCAAGCGAGCAGGGTAAACCCTTCGGCAATGAAGGCAATGAATAGCCACATTCTAGACTCTTGGAGGGCATCTTGGTAGACCTGGTAATGCCGCTGGCTGCCTAATTCTTGCTCGCTGAAGGCTAAACTGGTCTCAATGATGGTGTCGACTATGTGCCCATGAGTGCTGATGCGATTGCCGCTCGGCACCAGTCGGATCTCTGGGCTTTGTGTCCCACCCGCGGCGAAGTCGCGAGGCTGAATGGAACACATGCGGTGGAATTGCGAGCTCAATGCCCAGTCCTTTGATTAGTGCGTCAGCAGGTCGACCGATTCGGCAGTCCTTGTGCTAGAGAGGGTCAGGGGGTAAGGGAGCCGCATACTGGTATCCAAGTAGGAGTCCCATACGGACTCGGCAGGACGCACGCCTGCTTTAGAAGCTTGCTGCCGTGGCCTTTTTCTACCAGCCTCCTCGCGAAGCTGGCGAAGATCTCAGGTGTCGACGTGGTATAGCTGACCAGAGACTGAAATTGTTCTCCATCAGTGGCTAGACTAAGCAGGGCAAACATCTTGTCGCGGCTGTCGCTGCAGGCAAAGATGTGCGAGTTGCTTGTTTTGTCGATTAGCTGCTCCTGGGCACGGAATGGCTGTGCCGATGATGACCCGTATTTTCCAAAGCGAGGGAAAAACTGATCTCTTTCGTCGAACATGCGTTCAGCTCCATAATAGCCCGACATGGCACGCTGTGTCAGATCCTCGTCTCCTTCTTGCACCAAGTACATGGCATTAAGCCGGCCACTCAGGATCCTGATGCTCTCGACGCAGAACCGGAAGATATCTGCGTCGATCTCATGCGACCCGATGCATAGATGGACCGACTTTGCCAGAGCAAACTCCTGGAGAACCCATATCCTCGTGAAGTATGGTGAAGCGAACAGTCGCCTCCATGAGACCCAGAGGGAACTGGTGTCGTCTGGCAAGCCGTAATCTTCAAGTGAAGTCTCGTCGAATTTGATGATACCGGGTCGCACACCGTCGTCGGCTTCAGACGAAGATCCGGGCTCGTCACTTCCTTCAACCATTGTCGCTGTCTCTGTCGCCAGACCGTTGGGCTTGGCCTGCCACGCTGCCAGTGTTGCGCCTTGTATCGACCGAAGAAGCTCCACAATATCCTCTGCGTGCTCCGAGGATGTCATGACTTGTGCTCGGACGTGTTCGGCCTGTCGGTAGATGCGGTTCATCAACCCCAGCTGTGTTCGCTTCTCCTCGAGGTCAGCCTGGTTTATGCAGATCGCATCAATCCACACCAAGACACCATGATCTGTGGGACGGAGAGCCCGGATAGCTGCATCGAGGTTTTTCGTGACCATAAACTTCTCTCCGTCGACGGAGATTCTTTCCAGGCTGTCACCACTGCCCCAGACGTACGACAGCGCAAAATATCTCTGGAAAGGATGCCTAATAGGGTCACCCCCACCATCTGGCAAGTACAAGTCCTGCATAAATGGGAAGGCTCCCACTTTGTTTTCCTTAGCTTCGTCGGCCGGGTAGGAACCAAATGAAAGCCGGCTCAGAGGCCTCGGACTGCTAGGGAACAGGCTGTGATCTGCGTCAAGGTCCGAAGAAAGGGTCCAACAATGGATGTCGTCACTGGGCTCGCCTGGCGCAACAACCAAGACTCGAATACATGATGGCTGCCGAATTGGTCGGTATTGGAAGTCTGGATTGTATGACATTTTGAGACTTGGAGGAGAAGGCGGATGGGAGCCTCAAGGCTGGCTGTTGAGCAGGTGAAAGGAGGTGTTGTCTGACAGTTACTTGGGTTACATGTGCGGGTGGAAATAGGCGCTGGGAGCTTAGTATATGTAGCTCATGCCAGCTGGTGACATGCGCGCGTTTAGAGATTAGCCCCAGAGTGGAATTAAGCATATGCAGTCAGATTTAAATGACAGGGGCTGTGTTGCTGACTGCATAATCTACACTGCACAATCAGAGATGGGCCAGGCCTGGTTCGGAAATCCCTGCTTTTCTGCTCGGATGAGGGTTTCAGCTCGGACTACTGCTACAGCTAAGTAATATAGCAAGATAATATGGGAAGCTAGTTCTCCTGTTTGCCTGAGAGCGGTAACTAGATTAGACTGTGAACAACACACCAACAAAAGCAGTTGCCAACTACTATGCAAGCATGAGGCCTCAGTAAAGCTCCATCAAACAGCGAGCACCAACAGGCTTTAGAAGCAAGAACTGCAGCGTCTCCATATCTGCGTCACTCATGCCCTCACGAGTAGACACCCTTGCGTTAGGAAAAGTACGGAAGAATCGTGCCACACCCAAGCGTAACTCAATCCTAGCAAGGTGAACACCAAGGCACAATTACGCTGGGTCAGAGACGAGCCACAGAGAACTTGGAGATTGGGACAGGATAGGGCGGTGTAACATACCTCTAGATCCGCCTCCAAACGGCATGAAAGCGTCTTTCATTGCTTGCGTTGGATTTTCCCACCGCAGGGGGTTAAACTTCAAAGGATCCGGGAAGACCTCTGGCAGGCGATGCAGAGTCCATGCCTGCGTAGCCACCGTTGTCCCCCCGGGGATATAATAGCCGCCCAGTGTTTCACCCCCAGGAGGCACAATACGGGGAAGCAGTGATGGGGCGGCTGGGTAGAGCCTCAGGGTTTCGTTGATGACATGGTTGAGATACGTGAGCTCTCGTAGATCGCTGTCCGTGAAGTCGTCGGGCAGCCCCTCCAACTCCTTGGCGAGGGTACGTTGGATGCTTTGGTCACGGCATACGCTCCACACCAGATACGTCAAAGTATTCGACATGGGATCGCTGCCTGCAACAATGTATGCCATCACCTCGTTGCGGATCTCCAGATCAGGCAAACCTTCGGAATCCGCTCTGTTGAAGAACCTTGTGAACAGAGTCTGTAGCTTGTTGTCGGGCTCGACGAGAAGCTGTTTCTTGTAACGTTGGATAGACTGCTCTGCATACTGCAGCAGGCGGACACGACTTGAGGTCGCTGCCTTTATCAAAGGGACAGGAACCCCAGCACGGGAGAGTCGAGCAAGTAGTGGGAAGGTCGTGATGATGCTCCCGGTCTTACCGACAACCTCGAGATCGGAGATGTATTGATTTTTCTGATGAGGAAAAAAAAAATGCCACTGTTAGTGGGAGGAGTAACACTAATACTGATTAACAGCAGCGCACGGGGTTCCTTTACCTTTCCTTGATCCAACATGCGGAATGATTCGCCGAAGCTGAGCTCTCCGATGACATCTGTGGTCATGAAGAAAAACCACTTGAATATGTCAGCTGCTCCCCGTCGGTCCATCGCCTCCCCCATGCGGACAATAGTCTGTCGGACCCTAGCATCGATCTTGGGGAGCATAGTCTTGAGTGACGAGTCCGCAATCGGGGCAGACAAAAGCCTGCGTCGCTCTCGGTGGTGGATAGGGTCGGTCGAGGTGAACACGCTCACGCTCCCGGGCGTCGATTGGCTATACCAACTATCCTTGACGAAGTCATGCTTTACCGTATGGATTCGTTTCACCGACGGCAGATCCGAAAAGACGACATAGTTAGGGGCCAGGCGGACAACAGGGCCTGCGCAGGGGAACGTATGAGTCGTTCTGTCGCCTCCTCTAGCAAGCAGACACTGTTCTATTACTAGTTCCCTCTTACCGTGCTTCTGGTGCAGCTCATTGACGTAGTCAGATCTGCTACCGCTGAGCCTGCGGTATGTCAGAACATATATGAAGTCCATTTTGAATACCAAGGACCAGGGAGATAATAAGCTTAAGCTAAGCATATTCGCTGAATTATATAAGCAAGCTGAATAAAAATATTTGAATAGCTCAATAATAAATTTAATCAAAAAGCGAATTGAAAAGTAAACAATATAATATATACATATATATATTAAAATATTAATCTTTTTTAGATTTTTCTATATATCGAAAGAAGCTTTTTTGAAAAAGCTTTATTGAATGCAATCAGAAAAAGAATACTATAAAGCTAAATAGCTATATATATTCAAAAAGAATGATGAGCATAACCATGCCATCACTCAATCATTCTCCCTCCCCTCTTTTGTCTCAAGAAGCTCTCTACTCAGTACCGTCTCCGTCGGATCTGCCTCTTCCTCTTCTCGTTCAGCCCGGCGACCCCATCCTGCATCGCCTTCAGCAGGCTCCAGTCATAGCTATCCTCCGCCAGCGACCAGGCCATCACCCCGCCGAGCCCCTTGGCCTCGACAATCTCAGAAAACTTGCGCGCAACGAGCTCCGGTGTGTCCCAGGTCCAGAACAAGCCGGCCACGTCGTCCACCCACCACTGCCCGCCGCGCACCGTGTCCGTCTCGCCGTCGGCCAGGGCATCCGCAAACGACTCCGCGGTCGACCTGGTCGCCGCCGTGCAGGTGCCGTAGTCGCTCTGGCAGCCCGTGCCGCAGTGGGCGCTCGTGTCGCCGCAGAAGCCGTACTGGGAACAGCAGGCGCCTGCGGTGGCGGTGCCCGTACACTCGAAGGAGGTGCCGGAGCCGCAGGAGCCATCGACAGACGCGGTCAGGTTGGTGGGTGCCGCGGCGGGAAGAGAGACGCCTCGAAGGTCACGGCGCCCGAGGTGCCCGTGTCCTGCCCTCTGCGTCCTCGGCGAGGGCGATAGGGCAGCCGATAGGTCCGGTGGTGCAGGTCGTGTTGGCGGCGAGGGTGAAGTACTTGGCGTAGTAGGCGATACCCAGGTTCATCTTGCAGGCCTCCATGCCGCGCGAGAGGTAGGTCTCGACGGCGGCGAGGGACCCGTTCACGTCGGTGTGGTGCTTGGTGAAGTTGTCGCGGCGGTTCATCAGGTCGTAGGTCATGACGTTGACAAAGTCGACGGCTGCGCTGATCTGGGGCACCGTGTCGGCCGTGAAGGCGATCATGTCGCGCTCCAGGCCCGGCACGGCGATGGAGAGCTTCCTTGTCGTCGCCGATGGCGGACTTGATGGCCGACAGGAACAGCGGGTACGTCTCCACCTCCGAGGTGAGCTGGTCGTTGGGCACCTGCTTGTAGTCGTAGCCGTTGCCGCCCGGATACTCCCAGTCGACGTCGATGCAGTCGTAGCCCAGCGTGTCCAGGGTGGTGGCCACGTTCTGGGCGTAGGCGGCGCGAGACGTGTCGGTCGCAGCCCCGAGACGGAAGCCCGCGAGATCGCCCCAGCCGCCGATCGCCATACACACCTTGGTGCCGTTGTCGAACATGGCACGGATGTCGGTCAGGTTCATGAATGGCGTGTACGAGCCCATTGTCTCGCCAGCGCCATCCACAAAGTAAGACGAGTTGGCAAAGGCAGTGATGACATGCGTAATACCGGCTGTCATGGTCCTGTTAGGCAGGACGTCGGTATGATACCTAGAGATCTGTCAGGCCTCCGCATCATCGCCATCATTTTTCAGACAGAACACATCTTCGACTCTTGTGGGACGTACTGGTCAAAGTAGAGTGCGTAGCGGGGGGCAGCATGAGCTGTGGCCACCACCGCGGCAGCCGCCAGGCCGGAGGTGAAGCCGGATCCGCGAACCATGATTATTTTTGGGGGGAAAAGGGACGTTCCGAAAAATGAAATAAAAATGAAGGTGTGTATGAGGACTCTGTGAGAGACCGAGGAATAATGGTCGCCAGAAAAGAAGGAGAGGCAAGAGAGTTGGTCTGGCGGGGGAGTGTTGAGGTGCTAGAGAAACGAGGGCGGTCCCTCCTGCTGTTAAGTAGCAGAATCCAGAGGCAAGAGGCAAAAGGCAAGAGCGCATAGAAAGTTTCTTTGATTACACTCGGGAGGGCAGCAAGGAAGTAGCAGTGAGTAAACAATCCACTCTATGTCAGGGGCAAACTCTAAATCACCCGTCTCTCCGGGCAGACAGAAAGGAGGAGGGAGCAGAGAGAGAGAGAGAGAGAGAGAGAGAGAGAGAGAGAGAGAGAGAGATCGGAAGTGAAGATCAGGTTGTGTAATTGTGTCTCAAGGTGTCTACAATCATCACCAAATGCTCTGGGAGCGCAAGATTCTGTGATTTTGTCCTGGAGGTCTGATCCGTCTTACATCCAACACATCGTAAATCGTTACACTGTGTGTGTACGTATATACACCAGAGTAGTATGTATTATGCAGCTGACCAGGTTGGCAAAGGCAAAAACGTCGCAGGCATAATGAATAGTCACCATGGCAGCGTTCCAAGTCCTTGGCAGGGAGGGATCTTGACTCGCCCCACAGGTTCTCGGCCGCCTCCTCGCCTTGTCCCTTTTCCCTTTAATGATGAAGAGGCAGTGAACAGTTTATACCTTCTAGAAAACCAGGATCTGCTCAACGTTTCTTTCCACCGCGGCCGGGATCCCGGAGACCAAGAGTTTCCCGGAACGTTTCTCGCCTAACTGCCATGCAGCTGTCATCAACCAGCCGCCTCTCTGGTAAATTCAAGGACCGCTCGGCAGTCCTTGTTTGGGTCTCCTTCAGCCTCAGCCTCCCTGGTGGCACCACCCTCCGAGCAGGTGTGAACTGACCTGTGTGGTTGTCCCTGTCCGGCTCCTGGGCAGTCTAATAATACACACAAAGTATACTAGTAAGGTTATCTCTTCAAACAAAAAACTCCCGTATCGCAGCCACAACATCATCTGGTGCATGCTCCGGCACATAGTGTCCCGAGTCCACCGCCCACCCGTCCACCTGGACCCCCTCCTCGACCACCTTGCGCCACTCCCCCGGCGCGTCGAAGCACTTCTCAACAACCCCAGCCTTCCCCCACAGCACCCTCAGCGGACACCTGATGCGTCGCCCCGCCTCCAGGTCCCCCCGCTGCTCCTCCAGGTCCACCGTCGCCGCGGCCCGGTAGTCCTGGCACATGGCGTGCACACACGCCGGGTCGCTCAAGCCCCGCACATACTCGTCAAGACACTCGGGCGCGAAGATGGCCGTCCCGCCCGGCTGGCGCCCGCCCATGAACATCTCGGCCAGCCGGCGCGGGTCGGAGAGCAGCATGGTCTCGGGGAGAGGGGTCGGCTGGATGAGCAGGAACCAGTGGAAGTAGGCGGTGGCGAAGGTGAGGTTGGTGGCCTCGTACATGGCCAGGGTCGGGCAGATGTCGAGGAACATGGCGCGCCTCACGCGTTCTGGGTGGTCTACGCACAGCTTGTGCCCGACGCGGCCGCCGCGGTCGTGGCCGCAGAGGTAGAAGGACCTGTGGCCCAGGCTCTCCATGACAGCTACGCAGTCGCGTGCCATCACGGACTTGGCGTACTGGGAGACGTCGCCGCCTGGTTTGGACGAGGCGCCATAGCCGCGCAGGTCGAGGAGCACCACGGTGAAGGTGTCGGTGAGCTGGGGGGCGACGCGGTGCCAGATGTGTAGGGTCTGTGGGAAACCGTGCAGCAGGAGGAGCGGTGGGAGCTGTGGTGATGATGATGATGATGATGATGATGATGATGCAGTATTTGTGCTGCGCAGTCCGTTGATGGTCACCTCCGGAGACGCCTGGGTTTGGACCGAGATGGGCTCAAAGTTCTCAAACATCTTGGCCTTTTTCTTTCTTTCTTTCTTTCTCTCTCTAATTACGCCGTGAGTATATGAAGAATGTTTGCTCTTCAAAAACACCAGATAATCTCGAATGAATCGACTAAATAGTATGCAAAAGGTAACCAGATGGTAGGTTATATGATTTCTCAGTAATGTACTATGGTGATGACATGCTTGTAAGTTGAAGGGCGCGCGCACGAACACGGCATTGTCTTTATCCGGACTCCCCCCCTCCCCGCTTGAGCCTTACTTAGCACCAGCATTAACTCAACACCGCTTCAGGGCTTTACAGAATCAAGTCCCCGACTGAAGATATCGCGAAATGTAAAAGATACAAGGTCCGTTGGTCGAATATATATGAAGTAAACAAAACGTTCAAGGGCTGTTTTTTTGTTGTTTTTTTTTTGATAGATTTATTAAAAACCTCTATGCTGGCAGTAAACAGCCTATCTGGCTCCCGTCAAGAGTCCTCCTAATAAATAACCTCTCACCGGGACCAAGAACTTGGATTCCCTCCGTCTTCCCCTCCCACCAACCAAAAAAAAAAAAAAAAAATGTCTGGCCGTCCTCTCAAGATAGCCGTCGTCCCAGGCGACGGCATAGGTAACGAAGTAATGCCCTTCGGCGTGAGATGCGTCCAGGCCGCCGCCAGGATCCACAACATCCCCATCAGCTTCGAGCACTTCGACTTCGCCAGCTGCGCCTACTACAGCCGCCACGGCACCATGCTCCCGCCCGACTGGAAGGACATTCTCACCCCCTTCGACGCCATCTACTTCGGCGCCGTCGGCATGCCAGACCAGGTGCCCGACGACGTCTCCCTCTGGGGCAGCCTGCTCAAGTTCCGCCGCGAGTTCGACCAGTACGTCAACCTGCGGCCCTGCCGCCTCCTCCCGGGCGTCCGGTGTCCCCTCGCGGGTCGCAAGCCAGGCGACATCGACTTCTGGATCGTGCGCGAGAACACAGAGGGCGAGTACAGCAGCATCGGCGGCAAGATGTTCGAGGGCACCGACAGGGAGGTCGTCGTGCAGGAGACGGTCATGACGCGCGTGGGTGTGGACCGCGTGCTGAAGTATGCCTTTGAGCTGGCGCAGTCCAGGCCGCGGCGGAGGCTGACCAGCGCCACCAAGAGCAACGGCATCAGCATCACCATGCCGTGGTGGGATTCCAGGGTGGCCGAGATGGCCGCTGGGTATCCTGATGTCAGCGTGGACAAGTACCATATCGACATCCTGACTGCGCACTTTGTCCAGCGGCCGCAGATCTTCGACGTCGTGGTCGGGAGTAATCTGTTTGGGGACATCCTCTCGGACCTGGGACCCGCGTGTACTGGGACCATCGGCATCGCCCCTTCGGGCAACATCAACCCGGATAAGAAGTTCCCAAGCCTCTTTGAGCCGGTGCACGGCTCTGCTCCCGACATCTACGGCCAGGGGATCGCGAATCCGGTTGGCATGATCTGGGCTGGGTCGATGATGCTGGGACATCTGGGACATCAGGATGCTGGAGACTCGGTTCTCAAGGCCATCGAGGCGGTGCTGGCCCGCTCAGAAGAGAGTGTTATCACGGCAGATATGGGCGGGAAAGGCACCACCAAGAGTTTGGGCGAGGCTATAGAGCGGGAAATATTGGCTGGCAGACAGTCGTAGTCGGGCGGTGGTCAAACCAGGACACACTTACCCATCAGGGTGAGGGCTGGTGGCTCTATCCTGTCAGTCGGCGCAGCTGCATAATATCGCTTATAGATGCAGACCGGGCTGAAGGCTGCTGGTACCTAGATGAGAATGGGAAGGTTCCGCTGGTCACTCACATATGCCATGGTGTTGCAAAACGAAATCTCAAGTGTCATTCTTTCTTGCCTATGAACAAAGTGTCCGTATCGCAGCCTCCTTGTTTCATCACCAGTTCTCGATCAACCTAGCAGCCCTAGAAGCTCCTAACTCTGCCCCCAAAATCCTTGACTGCATAATTTGAGCGTGAGCATACAGTACCTGTCAGGATGCCTCAACAAGTAGTGCCAATTTTGATCGAGATTCTCCACACAAGTCGAGCTGTGGCGATATCACATTGCCCTCTCGATTGGCTTTTTTTTTTTTATCTTCTTCTGTTCTTTTTCTTTTTGTTGCATAACCATAATCTCGATCGGCGAGCTGAGCGAGACTGTCGTTCTTAGTGAGGAGTCGGTCTGTCTGAGGAGGATGGTTTCTGCTCTTGACTGCCATAGACCAGCCGCTCAGTCTGGCCCTCGATGCAGTTCCCATCCTCGTCCTTCTTGATCCAGGTATCAATGATTGGGCGGTCGTAGACAGTAGAGCCCTCGGTCCCGTCAGCTCCCAGCTTGCGCTTCCGAGTCTCGCGCTCCTCTTGAACTCGAGCTCGCGAGCCTTCGTCGCCCGCCATCACGCGGGCAGCCCAGTTCTTTCTATGATCGCTGTACTCATCCTGAGCAAGAGATGCACCCTGGCTACCACGCCGAGCATCCTGCGTAACGTTTCGGCGACCCTTAGAGTGCTGCGGCTTGCGACCGCGCTGGGAACCTTGGCCTCGTCCGCCTTGACTTCCTGAGGCACAACCAGGCGGGCCGCCTTCACCTGGGTTTGCACCTGTGAAAACCATTTGTCCAGTGGCTGGACTGGAACCAGTGGCGATGTCAGAAGTCTCTTTCTGGCTGGGGCTGCTGGTAACACGCGGGCTTTGAGGGCCACTTCCCTTGTCACCGAGCGGGTAATCCCCGCTACCATCAGACTGTCTCGGCGATTGGAGAGGTATCTCCTCCGCAGAGTAGTACACCCCATCCTCGACATCGCTTGGTGAGCTGGAGCTAGAGCTGTCCACATCGTCCTTGACTTCTTCAATAAGACGATTTGTCGGATCCATGTCGCTGAAGTTGAAGCGGTGCTCGCCTTCGTGTCTCGTGACTCTGGGAAACTCACGAACAAACATCTCGGTATCTACCAGCGCATCAAAGATATGGCCAGCGGCTTCGGACGGACCACCAGTCTCGCTGCTCTTGCTGACCTTCCTCAGACTCTTCTGGTCCTCGCGCTGACGCTCAAACGCACGAGATAGAGGTGAGTTGGCAGCAACAGTGTCTCGACGGAGCGACAATTCCTTGGCTTTCTTGGTTCCCCTCTTGTCCTTGGTCTCTTTCTTCTTGGCTTGCCTCTCAGCCTGCTCGGTACGTCGCCGCTCTTGCTGGCGCAGGTGCCAGTTAATTAGCGAATCCCTCTCCAGAATGGTGCCTTGGGTAGCTCCGGGATACCTGGCGTATACATATTTTGTTGTGAAGGGATATAGCTCAAACTTGGACAAATTGCGCCTCGTCGACGCGACCGCATTTTCTACAGACTCTGAGAGCTCAGCCTTGACCGTCATAGACTTGCTCTCGGTGTCTTTATCGGAACTCTTTTCATCCACATCATCATTCTGAGTGGCTGCAACAGTACCATGCTGATGCTCCTCGCCTTGGCCGAGAGAGACGATAGGGGCAGGATCAGGGTGAACCACGACAAATTTGTCGGCCGACGACCTCTTGGCTTTCTTCTTGGATTTCCGCTTCTTCTTTGCCTGCTTCTGCTGGACTTGGTCGGTATCCGTCTGTCCAGGAGCACCAAGATCCTCGCGATTATCCTTGTTCCTGTCCTCGAGGGCGGTTGGACCCTCAGATGTCGAACCAATGGTAACAGAGCTGGGAGCTGGGCTAGGGGGTCGGGGGTCTTGCGGGTACTCGTCCTTTGCACCTGCATCTTTGAGCTCCTGACGTGCTGTGCTCTCTTTGCCGAGGTTTGGATCGCCATCTTGTGAGGATCGTGTCAGCTTTTTGCTGCCCGTGGAAGAGGGAGACATAGTGACCGTGGTCATCTCGGGTTGAGCAGGTGATTGGGGAGGCGATGGTGGGACGGTTGGCCCGGGGCCATCTTGCTTGTGGTCTGCCGATTTCATCATGCCACCTTCAGGGTTCGATGGCTGTGCCTCTATCTGCACGCCACGGCCAGCTGCGGTGGCCTGAGGTTCGTCCACCTCAGGAACCGGAAGCTTCACGGTAGCCATAACCTCAGGGTCAGTTGAAGCTTTGACAGAGGGGGTAACAGCCGCCAGGGAACTAGCAAGGGCTCTCTGCTTGCGGATCTTCCTCTTCATGCTACCATTTTTTGTGATGTGTAGCTCATTGTATGTCAGAGCGCCACTAGCTGTGTTGGCTGTGTTGGCGGCGTTGACGGAGTGGTGATGATTCACAGGTGCCGTCAGACTGCCGTTGTCCCTGTAGATCCTCCAGGCTTGGTCGAGCAGCTTGTTCTCCTCTTTGTCCAGAATATCCCAGCTAAATGGCAGAACTTTGGTGTTGAGGATTCGAAGAGACCAGTAGGTCATGCGCATGGGATAGAATGGAAAGGCCGCGAAACGGAGTTCGTAGTCTAAAGGCGAACCCTGAGCCAGAACCACACGGACAGCCAGATGCTTCAGCTGCTGAAACTGGTCAAGAGAAGACGAAATGTCCTCAAGAGCATACTGATTGATGGCTGGAAGGTTGTTGACTGGATATGAGGAGGGAAAGTGGATTCGCACTCGGCTGCGTTGTGTGTATTTCAGGAGGTTGGGGTTCTGTAGCTGTGTGACGATCTCCTGGAGACAGGCTGCAGCAGCCTCGGTGTGCACAGCCTTGAGATCCACACGAATCTCTAGAGCATTGATGCTGTAGATGTAACAGGTGAAATCCTCAGAGACTTGTTTGTTGACGAGGTGGAGGTTGCACGGGACCTTGTCAAGGTGCTTGAATGCAGGTGTACCATGGGGGTGTTGGGCACAAAGCGTTCAGGGACATTGCGGTTGATGCCAGACTCAGAAACCACCCAGTCGAGCTTGAAGTCATCACGTCTCTCACGAGACCAGGCATAGGAATAGATCTTCCTGCGAATGAAGCTCAGGGGACGGATGTTGCCAAGGGGATCGACTGGGTCAGCTCCAAAGAGCTTCAAGAAGGGGCTGCCACTGGAGGCTGAGCAGTCAGCTGCTCCAGAGGCGGGGGTGCCAAGGTCACCCATGGTGTTGCCCTGCTGCTAACGCGTGAATATGCGATAGCTACAACAAAAGATGGATGGATGGAGAGAAAGATAGGTTGGAAGAGAAATGCTGTTGAAATGCAGCGTGTTCTGTGGTGCAGGTGAAAGGATTGGCCAGGAACCCTCTCTTCAAAGAGTGTGTTTGTTTGCTGATGGGTGCTATGAACACAGATAGGTTCAGGCTGTCAACAACACGTTCTCAAGCTGTTGATTGTATTCTCATTGGGTGCTTACCTTGAAGATTGTCAAGGAAGACTATGTGACGCCCTCGTAGGTGCTTCTGATGGATGGTTGATGGTTCGATGCACAGAATGCAGCCTCTTCAGATCGATGAAGGGGGGGGGTGAGGGTGGGAAGTGGTTGAAAAGGTCTAACAGTGAATGCCTGGAAGGTTATTGAGAGGAGAGAAAGTCAGCTTATAGGCTTGCAGCAGATGTAAAGGGTACGAGGGAGACTGGAGGAAAAGTGGGTACCAACGATGGGTGGAAATGGGATGATAGTGTCTCCTTCGCTCTAGTCCCTCCCAGGCTCTGTCTGCTCAAGGGCTGGGGTCAGGAGCATAAAGACGCCAGCAAAGGTCATAACAGCCATCACACCCAGAATCATGAGCCACATCAAGAGAAGAGTGTCCATCTTAGTCGGCCATTGCAGAAGGGGCAGGACAAGGTGTGTTGCAAGGTCTTGAGGCATTCGTGGTTGCTGACGCTGGATCTGGATGTCTCGTAGAGGATGCAAATGAGGAGGAGGATGACCAAGGAGAAGAAGAAAATACCAAGACGAATGAGCCAAGGCTGAGGCGAAGGAGTCCAGGCACGTAATTAGCCATGTTCTCCTCATGCAGATGCACCTGCCCAGCCTGACAAGTTAGCATGAAGGGCAACTAGGCCTACCACAGCTCCTTCCTCATGATGACCAGACCGAACCTCCCTACTCCTTGATCACCCTGCTTCATTCCAAAAAGGACACACACACACACAAACACACACCCCCTCCCTCTAGGATGCTACAGGAGTGAGCCCATGACGAGGAGCTGTGCTATGCACAGTAACTAGGACTCAGGATTACTGCTCCCTTCCCCTGCGTAGACTAGGTTTTCCCTCCCAGAACCATAGTATCTGCTACTAACAGAGTACTTTACTGTCTTAGGCACCCAAGAAAGAAGAAGAAGTTCGGTGATCGAGTAAAGGCCCTCACCTCAACCTAAACCCATTTTTGAGAAGAAAAAAAAAAGCCGGGGGGGTGGGGGTGCCATATTAAGAAAACCAAATAGGTTTGTGAGAACTCTGATACACTTCAGGCATTATTTGAAGAGGAAATATATAACACACAGAACCTTAGAACAAGGCAGCAGGTATAGGTGGCCTTACAAGCAGAGACAAGTTGCAGGTGGCTTCACAGCAAGCAGGGGATGGTTGTACGGATGAGACCACCTCGAAAGGTAATGCAGAGACAAAGAAAGAGCATTGTATTGATGACTAAATGGAAAGGAGTTCAGAACACGGCGCGTGAGATCATGCAAAGCCCAGGCTCTATGCCAACCACCCGCACCCACACCAAGTCATCTCGTGGCCACCGCAGTATTGCAGCAGGGCATTTGTGTTGGCAACAGTGTGGCATTTCGAGCGATATGACCACCTATCCTTCCATCCTGTCAGAATGGAGACGGCAACAGATAGCATGCTATTTTCCTCGCTTCTCCGGTCAAGACCACTGCCGTATGTGTGCGTGGTCGTGCAAATGTAGATCTCAGAATGAAACTGAAGCCAGACGGGATCACTGGCGTCCAGAGATTAACGAAGGATCAATTTCCTCTATGAGAAAACGCCAACGACACAAGAATGTGTCCGACCATCCTGCAGCCTCATCAGACCAAAACGGATGCCTCTGTGCTGTGGTCGGGCGTCTCAACTGACATGAGGAAAAGGAGAAGAGAAAGAGAAGAGGGATCCGAAATTTCGGCCCAGATGTCGTCGCAGAAGCTTGCAGCGCGGATCCCTGTCTCGTTGCACGTGACCCCGCCGACCTGGCATGGAACGCTGCGATGAGCAACTGGCCTTGTCTGATTCGTCGAGCTTAGCCGAGGACCCGATGGCGGATGGATACGGCAGCCCAGCATCATCGAACCTCGCCGATTTCAACCTCACCTCCGTCCGCCAGTCCAGCTTGCGCCCTGATGCCGGCCGTCGACTGATCGTCTCCGCCCTTCCTCGTCTCCTCCTGGACGGACCCATACGTCACGACGACTACAGCGCGCAATCGATTGCAGCACACCCAGCCAACATGATCACCTCAAGGGCAGGCCTCACGGCCGTTCGCCGGGGTAAGCAAGCACATGCTTCTAAACGCCATCCGCCTCGCCGAGCACCACCTGCAGCCCTCCATGATACGCCTCACTGCTCTCATGGCTGGCTCCCCCAAGACTAGGCCTCCTGAAACCTAGTGGTGGTGTGCTCAGGCCGGGCGCTTCCCTCCCTCCAGCTGAGTTTCCCAGATTGCTAACACCAAACCTTCCTACCCAATACAGCCGCCAGGCCCACCAACTTCTTCACCCCGACCGCCTCCGCCCTCCTCGTCCAGGCACAGCAGCCCTTCCAGATCCGCCGCACGGCAGCGACCCAACCCATGACCCCCCTCGACGCCCAGTCCCTCCTCGCCAAGCAGCGCCTCCAGCGGCCCATCGCCCCGCACCTCGAGATCTACGACAAGAAGCAGACCTTCCTGGGCTCGTCCATCTGGCAGCGCTTCACGGGCATGATCTTCACCGGCTCGCTGTACGTCTACAGCATCGGCTACCTCGTCGCGCCCCTCGCCGGCTGGCACCTCGAGAGCGCTTCCGTCGCGGCTGCGTTCGCGGGCCTGCCGCTGCTCGTCAAGGGCGGTGTCAAGGTCGGTCTGGCGTGGCCGTTTGTGTACCACCTGATCAATGGAATCAAGCATCTGTGGAACGATTCTACGGCGAAGGGCTTCAGGAAGGCGACGATCAAGAGGACCGAGTATATCGTTTGGGGGAGCTCTACAGTTGTGGCTCTGGGGTTGGCTTTCCTTCTATGAGTGCGGGGAAAGCAATGGGATGAAGAGTAGTTTGAGAGTTGCAGCAGGCGTCAGCAGCAGATGGGGGGACACGACATATATTATGTGCGATTGGATGATGGCAGAACTGCCATTTTGGAGAAATGGGAGACAGATGTGTTTTATAGCAAAGAGACAAATGTAAAACACAAGCTAAGCTATGATATCTCACAAGTCTCTATGGATAACCATCCTAGAGAGAAAGAAAAAATCAAGACATCTGGTCGACTAGTGAGCTAGAGGGAGGCAGGTCGGTGAAAGGGATCAGCAAGCAAAGTGATGTGCTGAGCAGTGCGCAGTGTTGTCAGGTAGACAGTGTACACCAGCCCGGCCATTTGAGAAGGGCTCTAGGTGATATCGAAAGCTATGCAACAAATCCAGCGGTATGAAGACCTATATCGCATGTATGGCATGATCTCTATACACCATTGAACTATATCAAGATTAAATCATGTAACAGGCGTTGATGGATGTCATTTTCGCCTCCTCCTGGCTGCCTATGTGTCTTAACGCCTTTTTTCCCCTGGAATCAAAATAGGATTCTTCAAGTAAGCCATTCGCCCTGTCCCTATGGTAAGAATACTAGCCTGGACTCCGTTCACCATTATCAAAGACAAAATCCTTTTGCGCGCTGGCAGACGCGTCCCTAATCATCCTTGAAGGCCTTGGCATCCAACACCAACCTGTTCAGCCGATCCTTTTGCAGGCTGAACACGGCCCGCCCGATGGTCGGGCCCAGAAAGTCCTCTAATTGCGCAGCAACATCCCCCTCTACCCCACCGCTGACCCCGTTCATCATGTCAAAGTCGGTCTTGTCGATAGTTTGAACAGCCTTGACGATGGCGCCGAGCAGCAGGTCGTATTCCGCGTTCGAGACGCCCCTCTCTCGGATCGACGACAGGATCATGGTGTCGAAGGACTTCAAGTTGGGCATCAGCAGCACCCGCACCGACATGGGTCCGCCGGCAGCGCTGAGGCCACACACGGCGCCGAACAGCACCGGACAGGGCTTCGACGGATCCAGGAAGTACTTGAGGCAGGTCCTCGTCAGCTTGGGCCGCAGGCGTGTGTTCGACTTGCTATAGTTCTTGGCGATCCTGCCCAGCACGCCTGCCGAGAACTCCCGCAGCTCATACTGCTCCTTCACCGCATCCGTGCCCTCTTCCGATCCGACCTTCCTACTCATCAGACACGTCAGGACTGGCGCGCTCAGCGGGCTGGCGTAGGGGTCGAGGAAGAGGTTGGTGTTGTCCAGCAGTGCATCCGTAAGCTCCATCATCTGCCTTAAGACAAACGTATCATCCAGCCTATGGGTGACCTGATTTGCTATGAAGTTGACAAAGTACGGGACGAGCTGGTGCAGGCCCGGGTCGGAGCGCACCGACTGTAGGGCGGCCTCGCGCAGCTGCCGCACCTCGTCGTCGGGGTTATCGTCGAGGACCGCCGACTGGATCTTGTCGAAATACAAGACAAGCTCCTTCGAGATGATGTGCCTAACATGCGGTCTGAAGGAGACGTTGTCGTTTCCGGCAAGCGCGGCGAGGGCGGGATTCGCGCCGGGCCCCTTAGGGACGAGCTCGGTGGGACGGGATTCGGTGGATGAGGGATTCTGCGGGATGGTGGGCTGGACACCCTCGATCGCGAGCCAGTGGGCTATTCAGGAGAAAGAGGTGGTGTTAGCAGGTGAGATCCGTGGAGCGGTAGGATATACACGTCATACCTGTGAATGTAGCGTCTCGAGGCACCTTAGGGAGCGGCGCATTGATGAGCTTCTCGAAGTCCACCTCCTCATCTTCGAGGTAGAACAGAGGCTGGCCCGGTCCCATGCTCGCCTCTCCATAGCGCAGTGGTCTGGTCGAGTCGTAGCCATAGAGAGGTTCCACGTCGAGCACCTTCAGCGCTTGTGATACGTCCTGGACGGCCAGGGTGGTGCGGCCCGCAAGTCGCATGAAGCGCAGGCTCTCGATGATGACCTGGCCCAGGCGGTACTCGACATCTTGCTGTAGGACCTTGAGCGCCTCCTCGTTTAGGGAGCCGATGCCGACAGACTCGGCGACGTCCTTGACGTTCTCCGGATTCCAGAGGAGACGTGACTCCTCTACGTGCTTTGGCGGGGCGGCGGCCATAATGCTTGGCGCATGCAGTTCAGCCGGCCGCCAGGGCAGGTGTTTGAGGCGAATGCGTCGTCAACCTCAATGCTCAGCTAGCTGGTTCGTAAAGATGGTCAGGTTCCAAAACAGATCGTTCGGTGCAGGTTGTTTGTTGTCCATACGCTTGAGGGTCTCGGAAAAGGCGCCGCGATGCGACAAGCTCACGGAGGAGGTTGGAGCTTGCTGGGTTAGGGAAGTGAGGTCCAGCAAATGTGGTTCAGGCAAGGTCTACAGGGCTGCTTCTAGGCCGAAGTGCGCCAAGGCAGGGTCTTGCCTGCCGCCTGAATATGGGCCTGAACAATAGCTAGCTAACTCGAGACATCCTCGATCTTCTTCGTAGCATGTTATTTGTTTTTTTTTTTAAAAAAAAAGTCTTCTACGGCTTTCCATTTCTTTTTGTTTAAAAAGACAGGAAAAGAATCACTGGCATGTTGAATATTTGACTTCCAGTAAAATCTGCATAGGCAATGACAATATTATCGATTCAAGGGCCACGGCTGAATGCTCTATTGTTCGCGCGGACCGTCACCAAGAAGCCGTTCCATGCGTCACTTGCATTACTTGGTAGAGCTGGCTTGCCTAGAACCGCAATCAACGATACAGCGGCGCGGACGAGACACGAAACAGGTCTAGAGTTGTAGTAGTTAGAGAAGTAAGATTCCCCCACGTAATGAGCGCTACCCACGGCGCTATGTCACACAGATGCTTGCCTCCATTATGATTTTAAAATAGTGAAATAACCGCCTACTTTCAAGAGCCCAGCCAGATCTAAATGTTCCCAGCTCTCTTGGAGATTCATCCCATTTTTTTGTTCTCTCATAAGATGAACTCCCAAACTCCACGACCTCATTACATAAAAAAAGTCCAGCCTGCGAAAATAGAAAGGGGGTTTATGCAAGGAGTGACGTGAATGATGGGCATAAATTAGCCGAGTATGTCCCTGCCCAGGAATGTTCGAGACAACGCTGCCCCTAACCTGGTCGCAACCACCTCATTACAATCCAATTATGTCATTAGAAGCGTAAGTCCAAGTTAAAAAAAAAACTTGGATTAGGAGGGTTGTTCGTATCCGATGCCTCTTTGCCAAGGACTGCTTAACTTTGTCAGTCACCACTCGAAGCTCGCCTAGATTGCCGTCCAAGAAGGGATGAAGACTCACCTCGCGTTGTTCGCGGCCCTGTGCCCCGCCACTCCGCTAGACGCCGAGCTCGGACTCCCGTTGCTGCTTGCCAACGGGCTCGCTGGGATTGGCACCCGGGATGGGTCCATCCGCATGCTGGCTGACGACCCGTTCGTGCTCGGGACTGACGACGGTCGAATCTTCTCATTCATCTCCTCACTTGTCCCGCTGTTCCTGTCTGATCTCCTGCCAACGGCAATGCCCCTGTGCGCTGGCAGGTTTGCTGTGGACGAGCCGATCGGGACAATCGAGTCCTCGTCATCCTCGTCTTCAAGAGGTGCCTTCACGTAGCCGCCATCGCCGTGATCTCCTCTTGCAGCGGCGGCCAGGGCATCCAGCTGTTGTGTTGTGTTGAGCACGGAGCCAGACTTCATGAACGAGGTCCTGTCGTCGGCCATCTGGTAACGATTGTCCGGGTTGGTCTTGAAGAAGATGACCACGGTGGTGATGATTAGGATAAGCAGCAGGATCAGGGAGACAGCCGCGTTTAGGATCCACAAAAGGATACCCACGATACCGATCATGAGGCCGGGTCCGTCGAAGACGTCGGTGAAGATGAGTAGGAAGACGGCGTTGAGGAAGTTGACGACACAAATGGTCACATTTATGGCGTTGGTCGACTTGTCCATGTATGGGCGCAGGACGCTGGTGGCGATGAGGGCAGCGACTTCGAGGATGATGAGCGCCACGGCTTGGGTGACGCCAGATCCCTGGCCAAATGCGATGAACATGGCCTTGAGGAGGGTGTGGAAGAGCACAGGGATGATGAAGTAGTAGGCAGAAGCGCGGAATTGGATATACAGGAAGCCCCACTTGTTGAGCGCGTGCTGGTCGGAGTAGAGGGCGTAGGCTGGGTTCTTGTGCAGGGCGATCTGTGGTGGAAGTCAGTCAGCATCCTCAACACTATCAGAGCCAGGTTAATTCTATCGGAAATGGACTTACAGAGCGTCTGGCCATGCGGAAGACGTTCCATGACGCCCAGGCAAGAGACACAATCAAACCCAAGAAGAACCCTACTGCCAGGACCATCTCCGCCGGAGAATCGCCCTGCGTGAGCTCCCAGAGACACAAGACCGAGAGCGGAAGGAAACCGACGAGGCTGATGCGGAACAAAATGCCCTTCAGATGAGTTCCTAATTTTTTGTAGCCTTCATCAGTACACAGCCGACCTGCAAGAGGTAGAAGACATCGAACTTACGCCAGTCGCGTCGGAACTCCACGAAAGTCTCGCTTCCCATCCATCCAGCCCTGACACCGCCCTCGCAGATATACTTGAACGCGACCACAGCCAGCGCGCTGAGGACCAGGAAAATGCAGTACCAGACCAGACCGGTCATGAAGAAGTTTGTCGTCTCAATGTTGGCCTGGTACGCATATCGCTGGATCCCCGTGACCACGTAGTCTCCAGAGCTGCTCTTGACGTTCCCTGATCGCTTCGCAAGGCTAGAGACATGTCCTGCAACCGTATCGACCCTAGGCATCATTGCAACAGCCCTCCGGAAGAGGCCGCTCTTGAGCAGCGCCTTGTCTGCCTTCGGTGCCATAGCAGCAGCCCTCCGGAACAGCCCGGTATTCTGAGCCGGCCCCCCGAGGACGGCCATCGACCGCTTCTGCACCTGGACCGAGACCTGGTTGAGGGAGTCGAAAATGTTTGCCGCAGTGCCGCCTGTGGACCGCTGGTACCACGTAAAGATGTCCTGCATGAACTGGACCCTGATAATGCCCAGACTCCACGACAGATCCTGCGTCCAGGCGGCGACCGAGGGCGGGAGGGGGGTGGCGACGAGGCCGACGATGGCCTGCGACTGAAAGTAGCTGCAGAGGGCCAGCGCATTGGCGGCGACATGGGCTGCAGCGTTCTGATGGCCGAGGCCGGACATGAGGGCGGAGGACGCAAGGGCCAGACCGGCGACGATGGCCGTGACCCATTTCACCGCCACAAGATCGACCGTCTTTCCGTTCGAGACAGAGGCCTGCACACAGGCAACCGGAGATCCGTCTGTGTTGTTGATGTAGACCTTCACCTTGGCGTCGATGTCGGGAAAGGTGTAGGCGATACTGGGGATGACGGTCTTGGCGCTCGGATCGACGGGAAGGGTGAAGGGGTTGTTCAGGTTGCCTGGACTCATAGGACAGAAGCCTGCGAACTCCTCACCAGCTGTACAAGGGTCGATCGTCTTCCGCATGAGCTGGAACCCGTAGGCGGTAATCTCGAAGTCGAACAGGACGTTTCCTGACACGGTAGAGGACGCTGTCATGTCGACGGACATGGAGTTGTTGTCAGGCGTGTAGACGACATCGAAGAGACTGGCAGAGAAGCCTGAGTCGGCCTGGCAGGTGCTGAGTGATGTTGTGTAGAGGACATATTCGGCGGCGGCGGTGGTGATGATGGAGGCGCAGGACAGGAGGACCAAAGGCAGCCCCTGAGCCTTTGGGAAACGCATCGTGGATGTGTTTCGTGGTCTGATCCAGGGTGATCAGGGTTAAGCTTGTCGATGAGCTTAAAAAAGTGCCCTCGCCAGCTGGGCGTCGATGGTTTCGTGAGTGATCTTGTCGGTCCAACAGATGATGCAACACGGACGGAGCGGGCGGGATCGATGGAGGGGAGGGTTGGTGTGTGGGAGATCGAAGCGCTTGTTGGGACGGCGGGCAGCCTCAGGAATGAAGCACGAGGCTGGGCAGGAATAACAATCAGGAGCGGATTGCAAGCGAGTGAACTCTGCCGCTCGAAACGTGGGAGTCTAGCGAACGTCAGTAGTGTGCAGGTTGCGGCAATAGATGTCGAACATCGGATCCGACAACGACGACGACGACTCGTGCCTCTGCGTCTTCTAGTCGCACGTTCCTTGGCGTTGACACGTGAGACAGACGGTGTCGTCGTAGATGTGACGAGCAGAACAAGTGACTTTGACTCCTGCCTAGGTGTGACTGAGGAGGGCTGAGGGAGACGGGAACAAGACGTCAAGACGGAGTGGGTGGAGCGCCAGTTCTGGGCGGCCCAGCCATTCACAGAGGCAATCAGGATTCCACCTCAAGATTTGCTCCAGGGATCCCAGCGCCAGATCGGGGTTGGGCTCGGCCGGCCCTCGCTCTATAGTGCCACCGTACCGCAAGTATGTGCCCAGTAACCACACAACCACACAACACAGTACTGCTGTACTGCTACGGTAGAGCACAGCAGTACGGTTCCAGGGCCAGGGGCGGGCTGTTTTCATCCACCATGATCTGCGATACTGGCCCCACCACCCCCGGAATTGGATCGCCATTCCTCTTTGGTGTCGCTTAACAATTCTTTGACCAATCGCCCCAGATCATCAGCGCGGCAGTGCAGTATTCTCGTATCGCACTTCAAATCCCAAGTCTTGGTTTTCTTAGCCCTCCTTTATCGAATAGTGCCTGCCTCTCCTTTGTACAGGCTGGTCAATCCTGTCCAACGTGAGATGCAATACAGGAGAGAGATGAGTAATTAGGCTGCCTGTCGCTCGAAATTATGATTTACTTTTTGTATTTCACGTCATCATCACAAGGAGCTGAGAGCACGAACACCTGCAGCACCCATCTTCAGGAGTTCCTCATCCTGCCTGTAGGGATGGACGGATCCACGGGTAGACCGGCTCGCCCGGAGGTTGGAAACTCTCTCTACCGGGGCTTAGTACCATACATAGCAGTAAGGACCAGCCCTAAGTCAAATGTGGCCATAAAGCCTTGGTCCTTGTTTTTTTCCCCTCGTATACTGTCACCTCAATCCTCACGACAAGAACCTGCCAGTGAAGAACCGTCGTCTTTATAGTTCACCGGATTCCGGTTTTGCGAAAGTTCAGCAGGTCGGGGACTTTCCAAGGATCGATTCTGCTGCCATCTGTTGTCCTCTGCCCAGGAGGCCAGGCACGCCAAGCAGGCCAGGCAGAAAGTCCCGCGCTTGCAGGCCCTGGGGACCTGCGAATGACCCCATACTTAGTGGCTGCGGGCCGCTGTCCCGGTTCCGACTCCTCAAGATTCACCCTACCAAGTAGGCATGCAAAACATGCGTCCGTCCCCATGTTTATGCTCAACAATAACCTCATTCCAGTAGGCGTCAATATTATGATCTTGATGACATGCCTGAAAATAATACATATATCAGGAAAGTAAACACAGCCAATCTGCACAAGCATCAACAGCAATCTCCGAGGTCATCCGTAATCCCATGTTTCATTCCACACCCACCCCCTCCCCACTCTCTTATTTTTTGTAGGTACCCATGTGCACCCGACCGCCAGTAAACACTGACTTGATTTCACTCACTCACTCGGCCGTTTCCAAGACGGCGGATGTACATAGTATGTACTGACGGGAGGACTTCACAACAAATATCCCGACGCTCACCGTTACGGATGATCAGAAGTCGCCAGAGAAGCATGGCTGCACAAGGTTCGGAGGCTTGTCAATCTTGTCTTCATTTACGTTGATTTCGAGAACAAAGAGCTTGGTGCATTGGACCATTGTGATCAGGGGCGTCTCACCGACTTATCAGGGAGGAGTGAGCCTGATGTCTACACGGGCGGTTGGGTCTGAACGTCATCCAGCGCCGGCCATGAAAGCAAGACCCATTGCCCCCTCCTCCCCCCTGTTCTTGCCCTGCATCACTCTTATTTTCTTTGTTGCTGGCCTGGATGGTTAAGCGCTAAGTCTTGTTGACTGTGTTTGTCAGCTTCGATTGGTCCTCACTGCCCAGGGTGAGGAGAGAAGACCCGATATCAGCACGTCACAACACCGACAGCGTCCGCGACAGAACCAGAGATGGCTAATGCGATATCCTGCTCTCGCAAGAAGGATACTAAATTCTAGCTGCAGACATGTCTCGTCTGAGAAGGCGACTTACGTACTTGATGTCTAATACTTCTGAGCTCGATCGACAGGATACACAAGCTAGAGATATGACTTGATCGTGTATCGGCGGACTGAGAAACACGACCAAGGTCTAATCATGATATCAACAACAGAGAAAAAATGACCCGAGGAATTATAAGTGCCTCTTGGCCCAGGAGTTTGCGGAACATGCCCTGTAGCGGCTGCCTGACGAGCTGTTGGCTCAAGGCATGACAATATATGCAGGCGTGACTGGACTGTGAGCTGGATCTCAACTCATACTCGACCAGGACCAGCATCAGTCATACGAAGATATGATCCAATCGACTGCAGCCTGAGCTAACCGTCAAGCATATCTACTTGGTGACGCAGCCCATATCGCGACGCCATGGCGAGGTTCCGATGCCAGCCAGGCTCCCGAGGACGCTATGGCTCTTAATGCACCTGTTCGACAGCATTCACATTCCATCTGAGCTGCATCACGCCTCCCAGCATGTCTACGGCGATGTTAGAAGACGGAGATCAACAGGTGGGCGTTCGCTACTAGCATTGATGTGGCTGCTATAGTAAAAGCTCTGACCGAGATGAAGCACATTCAGAAGCGTTAGAAAAATTCAAGCCTCGCGTTGAAGTCACGCAGGTGGCCCAAGGGTCCAAAAGGTAAAGAGGTGATGCAGATAAGGTTTCAGGCACCTGTATCTGTTGACATGGCAAGGCGGTGATCGTACAATGGTATGCTGCCACAGGTTCTGCTCATATCACCTAGTATTCTCGGTCTAGTAGGCGCTGGTCAAAGTCATTGATCTCTCTATCCGCTTGGGCTACCTAAGCACGCTCTAGGTCTCCTGATTATCATAGATTGCTGCCTTCCATGACAGATTTTCTCACATCTTAGCATGGCAGAAGATGGTGATTATTAGCGGTGTATTCGTTCACAGCGTTCAATAGGTAATGGGTTATACTGACTATGAGACATCCTCCAGCACGTTTTAAAGATGTGCAAGGATTACTCTGTGGATCCGTTAAGGCGACCCCATCAAGCACCACAAGCATGTCAGGAACTCGGTGAGCTGAAATATCTTTGAAAAGGATCATATAAAAAAGAAGAAAAGAGACGGGTCGAGAATAATGTGAGCTATTTTACATACACAGCACATTAAGAGTGCTTCCTGTCGAGATTCGTCTCATAGTTCTGCAGCTGTCTGCATACCTACTAAAACCGCTCATGCACGTTCGGAGACAGGGGTTAAGCAGTAGGCACACACACACGTCAAATACCTAACATGTCGTATGTTTCTAGAAACCTTCTTTGAAGGGTTCGTACGAATCTTATCCGGAGTTGAGCTACTATCACCGCACAGCAGAGGAAAGACGGTTGAAGTGTCAATGGTACCCTGTGTCGATCCGAATAAAACAGACTCGTGGCAAGCAGGCTGGAGAGCCAGGTTTAATGATCGACCGACGGGGATGCAGTCCGATTTCACTCATGTCGTCCGAGGCCTTTTTCAAAATCTTCCCCAGATTTCCCCACAAGAGCAAGGACGGCCTCGCGGAGCGTTACACCGCGGGGGCAGGGAAATAGGAGAAGCTACGAAAGATGCGGAGAAAATGGGACCGGCCGTGCAGAATGCAGATACTGTCCCCCCACTTCGAGTCGAACCATGACCAGGGGGACGCAATTACGTCCTTTACTCGTCACTAGGCTTGGCTAGGTTGCTAGATTGTGCGCCGCGCGCTTTATTTCTCGCTTCGCTGCCGCCCTGGATGGCAAGGTCCATGAGAGAGAGGTGCAGCAAGTGAGGGGAAGGAAGCCATGGCCAAGGCCGAGTATAAATCCGTGCCACCTGCCCGCCGCCCTAGCTAGAAGGCGCGAGTCCGCGGTCTGCCCACGGCGCCTGTCCTCCTCTCCCTCTGCTGCCCCAGACCTGCACCCGTCGCCTGCTCCCCCTCGTCTATGACTGACCGCCTCTTCGCGATGGCTCTCCCTCCTCCTCACCCTGCTGCTCACCAGCAGCCGGGTTCAGGCAGCGTCTTTCAATGGCCTGGCAGTCACGCCGCAGATGGGCTGGGACGACTGGAATGCCTTTGCGTGCGATGTGGACGCCGACCTCCTGGCCACTTCGGCCCGGTCCATCGTCGACCTGGGCCTGCGAGATCTGGGTTACCAGTATGTCATCCTGGACGATTGCTGGTCTACCGGCCGCAATACGTCGGGCAATGGCTCCATCATGGTGGACACTACCAAGTTCCCCAACGGTATGGCTGCGGTTGCAGAGGACATCCACAGCCTGGGCCTCAAGTTTGGGATGTACTCAGACGCGGGGAGGTGGACGTGCGGGCAATACGAAGGCTCGCTCGGCCACGAGACGGTTGACGCCCAGACTTTCGCCGACTGGGGAGTGGACTATCTGAAATACGATAACTGCTATAACCAAGGCGAGGCGGGAACGCAGTATCTCAGTCGCAATCGCTATAATGTCATGAGCCAGGCTCTCAATGCCACGGGACGCCCGATCCTCTACTCGCTGTGCAACTGGGGCGAGGACTATCCCTGGAATTGGTAAGTGCAAAGGAGATTTTCTTTTTGGCGGGAATAGTCCTACTGACACACCATCTTTCAGGGGGAGCACGATTGCAAACTCGTGGCGGATCTCCGGGGACGTGTACGATTCCTTCGACAGGCCTGACGCCCGTTGTCCCTGCGACGGTCCGGACGCCTGGGACTGTGGCCTTCCCGGCTTCCACTGCTCCACCCTCAACATCATCAACAAGGCCTCTTTCATCGTTTCCAAGGCGCAGAGCGGAGGCTGGAACGACCTCGACATGCTCACCATCGGCCTGGGCGGCCAGACAGACGCCGAGTACGTGACACAGTTCTCGATGTGGTGCGCGGCCAAGAGCCCCCTTATCATGGGCAACGATTTCTCCAAGATCAGCAACACGACACTGTCCATCCTCATGAACGCCGCGGCCATCGCGGTGAACCAAGACCCGCTGTACTCCTCGGCCGCCCGCAGGTGGTACTATGACACCTCAGACACGGACGAGTACGGGCGCGCCTCGATCCAAATGTGGTCCGGCAGCCTGAACTCGACGACAGACAGCGAGTGGGACGACATGGTCGTCGTGCTCATCAACGGCAATGACTCCCCGACAGCCATGAATGCCACGCTGGCCGACATCTTCATCGACTCCGGCACGGACGGCACCGCCCCGCAGGTAGCCCTGAGCTGGGAGGTGCGCGATCTCTGGGCCTACCGCCTGACGGAGGAGGAGGCGCAGGCCGTGATCGACGCAGCAAACGCGACCGATAGCGGGACCGGGCTGGCGGCCTCGAACATCACCAACATATACAACGCCACAAAGACGTCGTATGCCGAGGGGCTGGCGGCCAAGGATGAGTTGCTGCTGGGCAAGGTTGTCAGCACTGTTGCTGCGCAGGGCACGCTTACGGCGAGCGTAGATAGGCATGGCGCGGCGATGTACAGGCTGAGGGCCGTACCCACCGCTGCTGCCGCTGTGAGAAAGAGAAACGAGCTGTGAAAGGATAGACCACAGTAGAAATGAGCTCATAGCGACCACGTAATATAAGAGAAAAAGATATGCTTGGCCCGAATGATGATTCCAACACGGGAATATGTCAATAGAATAGGTCCATGAGCTCACAGGCCCCGCACACGACCAAGATGCCGGCAACAATAGTGCGTAGCAGAAACGCCCTCTTCAATTCTGACCGTGCTCTATCGGCTTCTACCGTCCTATATACATGACTGGCCGCTCCTCCGATCCTTTCAGCCTCTCCTCCCTTATCGCGACTTTGCAATAGGCTCCCACGAATCGATCTTTGGCTTGACCCTATAACAAGGTTAGTTCGGCCCTGAGAGTACCAAGACCGTTGCTTGCTCGTGACATACGTGTTGTATGGCTTGTACGCGCCCCTCGTCTGCGTGTAGTTGGGAATGTGATGCGGCTTGGCCCAGCTGCGGGCTACCTTGGCCAGGGGATCCACCGTGGGAGGCTGGTCGACGGCATAGGAGATCCATGCGTGCCAGAGGGGCTCGATTTGTGCGCTGTTTGTAGGTTGCTTCTGTCAGCCTTCGACTGAAGCCCTTTCTTGCCTTTGCAGAGGAGGAGGGGGAGTATCCGGCGTACGGGTCAAAGTCGTGCTTCTTGTAGTCCACCCATCGTGTCCGCACTGTGAATCAATCATTCAGCTGTGTTCCTGCTGGTTTCTAGAGTGTATAGAGCAATTTCGTACGGGGAAGCTCATCCGCCATGTTCTCGTAGTACTTGTTACCGAACTTGTCGGTGCCGATGAGCGTGCCGGCCTTGGTGTCGCCTGTTTTCCGTGTCAGCCTCTCCATGCGGCGTACAAACGCCTAGTTTTGTATCGTACCAATGTACTGTTCAGGAGGCAGCAGGAGTCAGTCGTTATCTGAAAGCATTAGACGGATCGATGAGGGTCGGACGCACGTTGAGTTGATGCCAGTATTCCTACATTGCAACAAGTTAGCAGAGGGCCACGGCTGAGATAGGCGGATCTATTTACCTTCAGGCCAATCTTGCGAAGATTGCCTAGCGTTCTCGAAATGGTCGACATCTTTGCGGTGGTCCAATTGACAGGAAATCGTGGAGGTGCTGTCCCTAGAAGGAGGAGGGAGGTCGTGATGCGACCGATGATGTTGCGGTGCTTTGCACACCAGCGTTCCCGGCGGGCAGAGCAAGTGGGTCCAGCCACACGACCATCAAATCGCAGAGCTCAAAAGGTCAGCGCAGTACGTACCTCGACCCCTGCCAGGATTTCAGGACATCGCGATCTCGACCTCACGACAGCCAGTATTTCTCACAACCATCCTCCTGCTCCTCACCCACACGCCTCTCAACTTCGACTGAGAGTGGTCGAACCCCTGCAACTCCACAACGGCAATGCTCACAAGGAGCGCTGTCACGAGATGCGGCGCTTTTAGAAGAGCTAGGAAACCCTTTTCCTTCACCCCGAACCTTGGAGCTGCAAAACTGCAGCACGCCCGCCAATATGCGACGGCCGGCACAGCAGCCCATGCCTCGAGCACGATGAGCTCTGCTGGCATGCTGGCGCCCTTTATCAGCGAGCTGGACAGACTAGCACCGTCGTTCTCCATCCACGGCTCGCAGATCCAGATCCTTCAGTCTCCCGCCGACTTCTACGATACGCTCAAGGACAAGATCCGCAAGGCAGAGAGGCGTATCTTCCTGTCGACATTGTACATTGGCAAGTCGGAGCTGGAGCTCATCTCGATCCTGCAGGAGGCCTTGAGGAAGAACCCGAACCTGAAGCTCAGCATCCTGACTGACGCGCTGCGCGGGACCAGGGAGGCCCTCAGCCATCCTGCGCGTCACTTCTGGCACCACTGGTCGAGGAATTTGGTCTGGACAGGGTCGAGATCCGCATGTACCATACGCCCAACCTAACAGGCCTGCGGAAGAAGTATATACCCAAACGGATCAACGAGGGCTGGGGCCTGCAGCACATGAAGCTCTATGGCTTCGACGATGAGATCTTGCTCTCTGGGGCCAACCTCTCCACAGATTACTTCACGAATCGACAAGACCGTTACCACCTGTTCTCGTGCAAGGATATCACAGACTTCTTCTGGGGGCTTCAGAGTGCCGTGGCCACTCTCAGCTTCAGGATTGAGCCCTCGAAATCTGCAGCTGGATTCGAGAAGGTCTGGCCCGCTGAGAATGCTGCGCCCTCACCGCTTGACAGCCCGAAGGAATTCGTGTCGAAAGCTACATCACGGATCGAGCGCCTGATTTTACCACCAAAACCATCACTACCATCACCTCAAAGAGCAGATCACGATACGACTGTCTATCCGTTGGCTCAGATGACACAGCTCCTATCACCAGACACCTCGACAGAACTGCCAGCCATCACCCACATACTCAAGACTCTAGCCCTACCCGCATTCTCCAACTCTTCCTGGACGTTCACTGCCGGCTACTTCAACCCGGCGCCCTCACTCACCAAACTCTTACTCTCCACTGCCTCCCACCACAACGTTGTCATCACTGCCTCTCCCTTCGCCAACGGCTTTTTCCAGTCCAAGGGTGTCTCAGGTATGCTTCCTGATGCATATACCCTCCTCGCCCGGAACTTTCTCCGCGATGTCCACACACGTAAGAAAGACCTCGCCATCACTCTAAAAGAGTGGCGGAAGGGAACAGTCAACGAGCCTGGCGGCTGGACGTACCACGCAAAGGGGCTCTGGATAACCCTGCCCTCCGAATCCAGCCCTTCCTTGAGTCTCGTGGGAAGCTCGAACTACACGAAACGAAGCTACTCGCTCGACCTCGAAGCCAACGCGATGATTCTAACGCGCAATGAGGACCTCAAGAAGAGGCTGGGCGATGAGCAGCGGTGGTTGCAGGAGCATGCAACAGAGGTCACCAGGGATGACTTTGCGAGGACGGAGAGGAGGGTGAGCTTGAAGGTGCGGGCTGCGATGTGGATTGTTTCGCTCGTTGGCGGAGCTCTCTGAGCCAAAACACCTTGCCAAGCCTTCACACAATGATTGTCCCGTCTTGTATGGTCCCCCGCGAGACTCGTCTCCGAAGGCAAGTTCCCGGCACTTATGCGCCTTTGTCACCCGAAACGAGAGCTGCGTCTGCTTCCGGTTGAGAAATGAATAAATCGGTCATTTCCCTTCCCGGAACTTCTCTTATTGGCAAGGATTAAGTGCCTCGGCGCCGAAAGATTCGTCGATGGAATGCTTCTGCCTACCACCCTTGGAGATGATCTCGGGTTAAGACTCAAGCTGCTCGGAGACGCGGCCACGCAGAGATGCCCGTGTCCTCTTTTTTATCTTGGTGACTCCACATAATGGTTACTGGACTTGCACCTTCGAGGACTAAGGGTGGCTTGTCACCCTACAGCAGCTCAGTCATTGGGTCACTGCTCTGCTCTAGGTCCCTCATGGCCCCGAGGATCACTGCCCACAGGACCACGTTCAGGATCCTCATCAATGAGTCGCCAGCATGGCCGAATCTAGGAAATATTGTAGGACTTCAATACTGATACAGCGCGGCATCGTTCCATTTTGCAGCCCACATGCAAATGATCTCCCCGATCGCTTGGAGTATCATGCAGGACCCAGGGTCCGACGATAACGCCGAGTCTTCACTGGACTTGGCACGAGTGATCAAGGGACCACCCACTCCCTGGGTCCTCTGGAGAAGAGGGTTTGTGCGGGCCAAGCGCCATGCTCATTCCGTTCATCAGCTTTTTCAGCTTTGATAATTATTGGTACCATCACAAATCCGTCAATTTGATCAGGCAAGCTTGCGAAGCATGCGTTGTGACAACGATAAGGATACCACCAGCACAATAGCGTGCTGACATGCCTTCTTTGCCCAGGAAGGGCGTATCTTACGAACCACCACCAGAGACGAGCGTAAACAAGGAGGGCCGGGTCTGTTGCCTTTCAGGTTAAGTGTATGCGCGTGGCTTCGTCACAAACACACCAGCTAGTCACGATGCAGTCAACTCGAAAGGAAATGTTCCCAACGCCTCAGGACAGGACAAATTGTTGGGCCAATGCTTTTTGTTGCCGGCAGCCTGACGCAGCCCACACCATACGCCATAAACAGGTACTCCAGAGTTTCAATTGCAACCCCTCTGCAGTTGTGTCGCAGTTCCAGTAGACTTGCCGTGCCACGACCGCGCGGCAACTACCGCTCTCCTACAGGAGAGTGACAACCGTTGCAAAAAAAAATACCATATCCCGTCCAGGGGGGTGCATCCGGATAGACGACGTTCCGACGCCTCCTAGCGGGACCGGATTCGACCGACCCAAACAACGAGGCGCCATACTACGCCTATAAGTGGCCCATATTTGGTTTGTTTAGTCACGCTCCCTGCTTTACCGTCCACTGCATCCGAACTAGGAAATCCTCACCATCTGCTTTGTGGACCTGCAAGGTCGACGGCCATCCTGGATTCCATCTTCTCGAAGGAACATGGCAATGTTGATTCCTCCTCCCTTGCAACGTGCTGGTTGCTACACATCCGTGCTGACAAGGCCACGCGAAAACCCCACCACATCGTTGCGCCTTCCTTGGTCTACCTGCCTATCTGGAGATGCTCATCTGCTCACCTAGTAGTACTTAGCATACACCTACTCGCCTGCATAATCCTTCGGGATGACCATTCATTTCAGACCCCGCGAAAGATGCCACGTTCAAGTCATATGGCCTCCAGGATTCAATGCTTTGGTTCCGGCTCCTTGAGCAGTTTCAGCCAATAGTCGTTTCAACCGCAGACAAAAGAGCTCCGGAAACCAAACATCCCGTCCCTGAATTTACACTACGCCTTTTAGTCCTCCCGCTCGAGTGGGGTGTACACCGAGAGTCTCCATCATCACCATAGCTTATCCTCGAGTTTTTTTCTTTCTTTTCTTTTGTTCATGCCGAGGCGCTGAGAAGGTGATGATCCGTCTCCAGGACGTCAGATCCCGGGTCCCGAAGATCTACGCTGAGGATTTGTTTCATAAACAAAGCGACGGTCCGGTAGGGGGAGTTGTTCTGGTTCCATGGATCTGAACATCCATCCACGATCTCTACCTACCCCTCAAGCAGCACGAAGACTCCGACCAGCGTACTGAGATAACACGCGTAGAAGCTTGTTTTTTCTCTTTCGGAATCTCTGTCATTATCCCGTACATTCATCTTTTCAGAAGCTCCCATGGATGGTCCTGACCGCCATCATCCGTCCTGGTTGAAAATGTCTCGCCTCAAGGTCTTGAACCTCACCGCCGCCGCAACACTCCTTCTCTCTTCCTTCTTGGTGTCGACCGCGGCCCAAGACGCATGCACCTCGAGCAGCCAGCCGAACCCCATAGCGCAGCAGTACGCCGAATCCGTCACTGGAACCCTGAATGCCACGCTCGCTATCGTCCCGATACCACTTGACACAGCAAGGAAACTTATTCCCGCACAATATACTATCCTCGAGGGTGCCTACCGCGACCTGCTGCCGAGCTTCCCGGCGGACATGTATCCCGTCTTGATGCAGGCAGGCTTGGACCATGACATACAGCTTGCTGCGGCCAGCTATACCCTACCAGACTTCCAAGTGAGTACAATAAAGCATGGTGGGTGACCACATCATCGCTGACAGAAAACCCACAGCGTGCAGGCTGGTCCTTCCCCTTCGTCGACCTGCTCGGCGACGGCTTCTCGTCCTTCACGTGGGCACCGGCCCAGATGATCAGCGCGTCCAACGAGATAGCCGTCAACGGCTCCAGAGACTACGGCACCGTCGTCTTCCCAGCAACATTCGAACCAGGCTGCGACGCCTATGACAACCGGCCTAACGGCTCTGTCTACTTTTCCGGCAACGCGACCGACAGCTCGGGCACATACGCTACCCTAGAGTTTTCTCCCCTGGCACAGGATACCACCAGCCCGTACCCGACAGCTTTCTACCAGAACGTCACGAACCAGCCCATCTTCGCGAACGGGTCGCTCTGTGACAACCAGATCCGCCTGTTCAACTCGACGCTCAGCCAGGGACAGTTCGCGCCGGTGCCGGTGAAAGGCACCATCTTATCGAACCTTCCACCTTTGGATGCTAGTGCTGGTGTAGGCGATGTGTTTGGCATCTTGATTGATACCCCCTTTATAGAGTACAACGGGCTAGAGTGTCCATCGCTGCAGGGCTACTCAGGGACCGGGTCTGGGGACTGATAGGTCATATTCCGGTGTCATTATCTTTCTAATTTTGTTTCTTCCAGCATTTTGATACCTCAGCATATATTCTGGCACCCCTTTCCACGCCATTGCTGGCACTATGGTTTCTCCAGCAAACTATAACATCAACAGCAAGGGGCAAGTGGCAACGATTTTCTCCACTGAGCATTTGAGTTTTTTTTGGGTTCATTATGGTATATATTTCATACAAGCATGGCGAACGCTAGCTATATATAGTCATGTTCAATGACTAGAACGCGGCCCAAAGGAGCTTGAAAATGAGACACAGAGATGGCAAAACCAACAGATTTCGGGCAACCCTCTAATAGTTCGTTCCGTACAAGACAGGCTTCCGAGATCGACAGTAACGTTGTCCCAGGGCACCACCACCAAGCTGATCCATCCAATTCCGGAGGCGCTGCGACCGCTCGACCTCGGAGCGATGCAGCGCCCACTTTAGCAATGACACCCTGCTGAAGGTCGGCCAGCAATGGAGTGGTCGGATGGACATGAAGAGACCAAGTAGTATTATCTTTGAGGTGCGCCACCATCATAAATCACGGAGAGAGGCCTCGAAGGCAGAAGCAACGCTCATCAGAGACCATCCATGCCTTCCGGCTCTAGATCAATGCCGAGACCGTGCTGTTCCACGTGAGGCAGTCTCCCAGGTCGGTGGCCTCCAGCGAGGCCGTGGAATTGATCGCTGCTGCACCCAGGGCACTTGTGCCACACTTGATGCCCAGGACAAAAGCGCCAGCCACGAGATTAGCCAGATACGGTGCCGTGTGCTGCATTGGTCTCAGAAGTCAGCAACGCAGATCTCTATTTGTCCGGATTCAAGACAGGGCAGGAAGGGGGTCTTGGTGTAGCTGGCTTCTTGTCTCCAAACGGTACTTACGGTGTGGTCAATCGGGAAGTTCTCATCGGTGACGGTGGCGCCCAGGTTGTCCTCAAGCTGGGCAGTGTAGTCACCGTGCGAGACGAAGTAGACGCCGGCCGACGGTCCACCCAAGACCTGCGTGGCATACCTAGTTGGCGAGCGATTATTATCAGCCGGCAGGCCTTGAACCCGCGAGACGGTGGCGCACAACAGGCCTCAGTAATGATTTTGCAACTCACCACGTGTAGTACTCGAAGCGGTTAGGAACCCAGGTGAAAGTGCCCGTCTCCCATGGGTTGTCTGGGGTCGCGGAGCTGAGGATCACCTTTGCGCCCTTGTCGAGATACATCTGCGACGCCATCTCGAGATATGCAGGGAAGGTGTAGATGGTCTCGTTGACGCCGTCGTATTCCGAGTAGCATACTTCGTCGCCCTGGCCGGGGCAGTCGGTGCGGCCATCGTCGTCGGAGAGGCTGCCGCCGTCGTTGTGGCCGAGCTCGATCACAACCCACTTTGATGTTGAACTCGTGGGTTAGAAATACGATTGTCTCAGAGACAAACGGAAGAAAAGAAAGAGACAAGAGTGGGTATGTATCCTGAGATGAGTACTCACATCTCCTGACGAGAGCTCATCTGCTATCGCCTGGAAGCGCCCTTCTCTCCAGTAAGAACGAGCCGACCGTCCCGCCACCGCCTCGTTGTTCACAACATACTCAGACACATCAAACGAGTACTGCAGATATTGGCCCCAGCCTTCGGTGCCGGTCCCGCCGCCGCCTGCAGCCATAGTACTGTCTCCGGCCAGCCAGATGTTGGTCACGGCCAGTACGCTCGGCACAAGGCTGAGCAGGCCTGGCAAGACGGTTGGTGAGTAGCGCATCTTTTTTTTTTCTTCTTCTTTTCTTTCTGTCTTCTTTCTCTTTCTTCTTTTCTCCACGTTCAACGCTTTAGTGATAATAAAGCAATAGTATCAGAACCTGAGAGCAGCTTCAATAATTCTGCAAAAAAAAAAGTAAAGCGTGGTGCTGACCTGTCCCAGACAAGTTTTGATTCCGGCAGTTCATGCCCCCTTGCTAGGATTTATATAATAACAGCCCGTTATGGGCTTCGACATTAATTAAACCATCGCCTCATTGACTTCTTTGATCTCGGTTTTCAGCCTCCGCAGGACATGAGATAGTCAAGTCGCAGACGCGGTACCAAACTTGCGGAATGGACGAGAAGAACAAAGTTCCTAGGTTGTGTGATACGTCAGAAGTTCCGACCTGACCAAAGATGTGCAGTAGGTTATGCATACGACGATGCGGATTTACCCGCAAATCTTCAATTCTCCCACCATTCACGATGCCCATAGGGTTCTCCTGGGGTTGCCATATGCCGGTACTGAGGGTGATCCGGGGAAAAGGAATGATTGTCCAGGTGATCGATTGACTTTCCCGTCTGGGCAAACCCGTGTGGGCATTGGGGCAGGTCGCCCCTCACCCAGCCGGAGTATGCGTCCAAATGCCGCCAATGAAGAGTTGCAATGTTGGTCTGAGACCCAAACAGGCCAGGGCACAAAGCACGGAGGGTCACTCGAATCAGGAACACAGCTATGTCGCCTAACCCACCTGCACAATACAGATGCAATCTTGTTGTGGAGTCTCCGAAGCCACCAACCGCCCCCACTCACAACTACAACAGCAACTTGCCTCAACAGCCCGACGGAGATTTCACCCTCAAGCCTCCTTCAAGACCTGACGCCTTGGCAGCCAGCTGCGGCTCCAGCGGTAAACGTCCAAATAAGCATAAAAACATAATGTACCTAAATGCTTGTATAAACCCGACGGTTTGCCATATTTTTGACGCATTATAGTCAAGCCTCGTTCCAAGCAGCATGAATAACTGCCACGCATATATCAGAGCATGCGTGTTTTTAAGTTGCTTCTTGTTGTGTCCAACCCGCATAATCTAGTGCTATGTTGAATTGAATGGCGTGAGGAAAAATAAAATGGTATCTATTCAACAATAAAATATGGTATATGCTGGTTTCATTATAAATATCCCAACTTCCCTGGTTCTCCCCTCGCCCCCTCCCCCCCACATCAGAACTTCATCAAGACCCAAGATCACACACCTCGTTTGTGCCGTGACAAACAAGGACCAATCTGATAGCCACACGTGGCCCGCGGTGGCTGTCCTGATTCCTCTAGATAAGGAGCAATGCTCCGAAACACATGCACACAGTTTACTCCAGTTCGGCCCTGAACTCGTTCGAAGCCAGCAGTTCTGACCGCCGCTCGGCGTCCGCCCCGGTTGACGCCAACAGCTCCGACCTCCGCTCGTTGTCCTGTCCCGAGAAGAGCTCGGCCGTATTGGGCGTGCCGTTCTGGTTGTTGTGCTTGGCGGCGGCCTCGTCGTACGGCGAGAGCTCGCTGTTCGGGTTGTCCGAGTAGCTGGGAGCGGCCCCCCGGCAGCCTGCAGCGGGTCTTCAGCCCTCCTGCGCCTGAGGAAGAACCAGATGCCGGCCCCGACAAGCGCCACACCCGCGACGGCGCCGATGGCGATGCCGGCGATGGCACCGCCCGAGACGGTGTCGTTGTTGGGGACGGAGGTCGAGCCGCCCTGCGATCCCGAAGTTCCTGACTCCGTCGAGGGCGAGGTGCTCGTGCAGACGCTCGAGTCCTCGAGAACGTTGCTGGCCTCGTCGACGGCGACGAGCGTCTCGCTGTTGCTCTGGGAGTTGGCGGCCCAGACGGTGAACTCGCCCGCGTCCAGGTTCACCATGACGTAGACAAAGGTCATGAAGTGGCGGCACATGCGGAGCGGGTAGCCGTCGGTGGCGACGGAGTTGATGAGGAGGTCGGACTGGCTGTTGTTCTGCTGGAACAGCCCGGTGTCGTCGTCCATGAAGACGCTAGGGACGATGAACTGGTCGTTGGTGACGGTCACGGAGGGGCCGCCCTTGATCGTGACATCTATATCTCCCGAGAATCTGTGTCATTGTCAGCGTCCTGATTCTTCCTTCTTCTCTCTCCCTCTCTCTCTTGTTCTCTTATCAGGTGAGGTGCGAACGTACGGTGTATCGTCCTCCAGGTACAGCGAGTCCCAGAAGTTGAGACCGGTAGACCGCATAGCACTTGTACCCGCATATTCGTAGAAGCTGGTATAGTTTGTGTAGTAGGCAAAGTTCTCGAAGTAGTCATAGTCGGACATGTCGAACATGCCCGGGCAGCCAAGATCGATGCAGCCGGTGAGTTTTGTCGCAGACTCGTCGTCGCTCGTGGTATCAAAGAGGCTGGCTGTCGTGCCGTTGTGGAAGAAGAGGCTCAGCTCTGATATCTCCACCGACAGCCCCCACAGGCAGGCCGTGTAGTTCAGCTTGCCGGTATAGTTGCTCGTGGCCGATCCCGAGATCTTGTTCTCGTCGTAGCCACCAAAGACAAGGCTCCCGTTGGACGTGCCGGTCGTCCCGTCCTCGCCCCAGAAGAAAGAGTAGGTGCGCGAGGCGATCATATTGTTGGCCTTGAGTTCGTTCAGGAACGTCGAGTTGGGCCCGAGCCCGATCACGGCCTGCGGATAGTAGAACTGCTCTTGCCAGTCATTGAGCGGGACGCCAAAGGTAAAGTTCGACAGGGCGGTATCCTCATTCAGGTTCCAGATGTCACTGTAGATGGAGGTGGATGGGAAGGGGCTTGGGTCGGTCGCTGTGGCATCCGAGTCGCCCTGCTTCTGCGTCTTGGAGGAAACCGGGTCGTAGGCGCCGCCTCTTCTTGAAATACAAGCAGTCTGGCTTTCACTTGAGAGCGCATCGCACAGGTTGGTCGAGTCATAGAGAAGACTGTTGTTCCATCTGGGCAGGCGAGATGTCAGCAGTTGGTTCGCGGACGCAGCAAGCAGTGAAGAGAAGAGGACAGAAAGAGAAAGGAAGAAAAGAAAAAAGAAAACCAACTTACGGGTAGGGCATGAAAGCAAAATCTTGTGCTGGTGTTCCCACGCTGATCGCCACGCCCCTCACTTGTGCATTGTTTGGTGAGTTGGCGACAGTGACGTTGGAGATGACTGCAGATATGGGCGTGGGAGTACATTGTGATGATGATTCTGTCGAGCTCGAAGACTGTGCCACCGCAGTGCTCGGGAAGTATGCCGCTGCGAGTATGACCACACCGCAGAAACGTGCGACCGAAGCGTCCATCATGTTTTCTACTTTCCTTTTTTTCCCTCCTCCCCCTTCTGAGATTGAATGACTCAGATCAGAGCGAGCGCACACATACACACATACACACGCAGAGCCCCAACAGCACAAGGAGGAGCTTCAGAGGTCGTGAAGATCGCCCCGGCGGGGGAAATAAGAAAAAGAAAGAAAAAAAAAGAGGAAGCACGCGAGCTGGGTCAGAAAACGAATGTCAAGATGGAGAAACCCGGCAAGAGGCTCTCTGGTATTTGCGTGACCCTCTGACGCAGGTCCTACCTCTTATTTCAGGGTGCATAGGGCATCTCTGTTCTGTCTGTCTGGAAGGATTTGGGACCCGCTTCTTCGAAAGACGATCGCCCGCAGCGTCAAACCTGCGCCTGGCCTTGTTTTTTTTTCTCTCTTTTCTTTTTCTCTCCCTCCCTTCCTTTACTTTTTCTTCCTACTCTCTCTTCCTCACTACGGAGTAAAGTGTCTGCCTGTCAGATCGTTAACAAGGATCGACCAGACACCGCCCCACATTGTGATCAAGGTCCTCCCTCCATGTGTACCACACAGTAGTGGTGAGGAAACCGGCATTTCTGTGGCACAGGTCCCAACAGCAGATGAGCCGGAAGGGGGGCTGGCTCTTTCTCTGGAAAGTTTTATTCTGATGCATATATAAAGACGGGCGGTTACGAAGACACTTTGCGAGGTCTCATGTGCAGGCTTGATGCATCACCACGAGTTTCAGTGGGAGCTCACGGCGCGAGACCAGGATCCTTCAGCCGCTGCGTAGTATGGCAGGGTGTCAAGAGGATCAAGATCCTGCCCTGTGCTTGCAGAGAAGCCTCTCTCGGGCTTCTCGGGAAAGAAGGGGGGGGGTTGGTGTGTGTATCTTTGGGACCGACCGGATGTGATCCTAACCGCCTGTAGCGTTCGTCCATGGGTACGTACATGGTGCGTCTCTTTAGGTTCTTTATTCTTTTTATGTTTTTAAGGACCAATGGCCGCCAGTTCCGGGATTGTAGCACTGCAGGCTCCAAGATTGCCACTGCGAACTTAGGGTCGATCACTATTATTATCTGATGGGCGGCGAGTAAAGGGGCAGAGAGGGGGGTGCCCGGTGATAGACACCACTATGCTGTAGTACAGTAGCATCGAATGTCAGCCGCATGGCGTGGGGCTCCCCACAGGGCCAGGGCTACCTGTGCGGTCAAGTGGTGCGCGAGCAGTGGAGCAGGTGCTCCGACTATGTGGGCGTGTCTTTTGTGGACCTGGGAGGAGTCGCGCCTGAAGAAAAGGAGGCCATAGCTTTTTCGGTGGTGGTGAGCCCTCCCACGATTCATATCGCTGAGGGTGTGCAAGAGTAGTCAACGTTGTACCACGAAATAAGCCGGAGAGAGAGAGAGAGAGAGAGAGGGAGGAGGTTCACTAGGGATGCAACGGCATGGTCCAGTATTCCCGGATATGCGGTTCTGGACGTTCTGCTGTAGCTTATCTCGTCTTGGCATGCGTGATTCCCAACTGGGCTTCCTCCTAATTGTCCTTTTGGGCCTGCCCAGCCGTAAATTAAGAATCCTTCTCTGGCTCTCCTTCCAGGCTTCTCCTCGGGCGGTTGACTATATAGGGCGTAGGGCACTTGCAGCCCTCAGCCGCCAGGCTCCAGTAAAAAAAGCTAGGCTTGGCATCATGCATAGATCGCGAAATGCGTCCCTCATTCCTCCTGGTGCTGCCTCAGTGGACACGCCAGAGGCCCGTAGGGCTCGACTGTGCCCTTTTATGTGATGAAAATGCGTGCATAGTGGGTACGACTTGTTGGCTTATAGATCCACCTTACAAATCGTAAGTGGCACTGTGTTTTTAGTACTTTACCATCCAAGTACACTTGGGTAATCAAAGTGGCACACTATAGTATATTATGTCTCACATGTGGGAGCCTCCTCAGCCACATTGTCAGAAAGTTGAGCACAGGCAAGAGATGTATACTCTGCCCTCCATGCTATTCTCATATACTCACTAACATGCACACACGTGTTGTAGACCTCTTTTTTCTTCTTCTTTTGATATAATCATCTACCTGTGACTCGACCCCTCTGGGAAGAAAAGCTGCAGCCTGCGCGCACGGTAGACACACCATGCTATGTTAATTACACTAACGCAATTCTCTTCAAGCGATAGCCGGCTGTGGAGCCTTGCTAGGAAAAGGAGTAGCCAGCACACACAAACATGTCATCGTGCTTCTCGAACCTGACGCCTTTTTTTTTCTTTTCTTTCTTTCCTTTCTTTTCCTTTCCTTTGTGCTCTGCCCGGATCTGCTCACTGCCCTCTCCGGCTCTCCGTGCCTACCCCTGGGCATCATCCCTCGTCGCCCAGCGCGGGTGATTGCCCCCTTCGGCCGCCTCGGTGTGAGACAGCAAAGAGCATTTTGCCGCACAACCTTGGAAAAGCTGCAGTAAGAAACTAGTAAGCGCTCTTGTGCGCCCAAAATAAGACCAGCAGCCACCCAAGGCGACTTTCTCATTCGTCCCAGTGGGTCGGATCTCCGCATTACGGTAATACCACACCACACCTTGTATTTCGAACCCCCCCCCCTGGCCTACGAGGGACGTAGATATGGGTACTTTCAGCTCCTTCGCAAGGGTCTGGTCCTTTCTGATTTGCCGTACAGGATCTCCCATGCGCTGTTCGAGACAAAGGCCAAAATCCTTTGGCACGCTGATCTACACCGTAAGAAAATCTGCCCTGTGCGCGCCGCCCCTTTTATGGCCGTCCAGACCAGACTGGTGCAGAAGCGCCCCTCCTTGTGGCTTTCGCGCTGCTGTCAGGCTTTGTTGACGGTCCCGTCCTCCTGCCCGGCAGCGGATAGCCGGTCATGTCCTTTACCACATCATCCTACCTTGGGAAGACGAGCTGGACAGGCTCGGGCATCCCTGGCTCCTCCTCGAATGCAATGTTCTCGCGCCTCTTGTTTACGAACAGGCGCTTCACCTATTCGGCCGTGTTCATCTTAGCCTCCGTCTTGCTCGTCCTGACCTTCCGGAGCCTGCAGTTTGGCTATGCTCCTGCCGAGTGGTCCCTCCCGGGATTCCATGGCGATGCCGCCGCCGCCGCCGGTGCTGCAGCTCCTACAGCCCCACCGCCGGTGAGCGCCTCGTCACAGGGGCTCGCCGGCGGCACTCTCAGACGACTATGGGCACGTGAACGAGCAGACGTCGGTGTGCGAGCTCCGGCTCGGCGTGCCGTACCTCCAGGAGCTGCGGCGCACCAGGGCAACCTACTGCTCTGCCGAGTCACCGTCGCAGCTGACGTGCTTCCATGTCAAGACGGCAAAGGACCGGACGGACTCTTTCTGTGTGGGGCAGGGCGCCCGCTTCGACCAGGCCAGCAGGAAGTTCCAGCTGGGCTGCGAGGCGGCCGAGCCCTGGGGGTGGAGACGAACGAGTCGTCGGTCTCTCTGCAGAGCTTCAGCAGGTATTGGTACGAGACAGGGCCGCGGGTGGTGCTGGACAAGGCGGTCGACCTGGACGTCAAGGACGTGGACCTGTCGCAGGGGGCCGGCAGCAACACACCGGAACAGTTCACCGTCCTCATCAAGCGGGAGGGTGAGCTGAACCCGTGGCACTGCCTGCTCGAGATCCTGTCCCTCAGCCTGAGCATGGACGTGCTCCAGATGACACCACGCGAGGGGGACCAAGGGCCGGCCTTCTTCACGCCCCCCGGACGCGGACAACACGCAGGTGGTCATCCTGGACGAGAGGAAGGACGGTCCTTATTTTGACCTCTGGCAGCTGTTCGCCAAGAAGCCCATCGTGCGCATCGACCAGCTTCCAGGCGACGCCGTGCCCGGCAGCGTCATCATCCCCCTGCCCGGTGCCAGCAACCCACTCTGGCAGGGCGACTGGGAGCCGAACCCCTGCGACCACTCTGACCTCCTCCGGACGTTTTCCTGGAGGGTCCTCCGCCACTATGACATCCAGGACACCCTCGACGGGGAAGACAAGGTGGTGGTGACCTTTATCGACCGGCGGGGGCAGCGGAAGCTGGTCGACATGGACCGCCACCTGGCCACGCTCCGGGACCGCTACGAGCACGCCGTCATCAACGTGGTCGACCTCGCCACCCTCCCCTTCCCCGAACAGATCCGGCTCGTGCGCAACTCGGACGTCCTCGCCGGCGTGCACGGGGCCGGGCTCACGCACGGCCTGTGGATGAGAGAGCACTCCGCCATGGTCGAGATCCTGCCCGAGGTCCTGAACCACAAGGGCTTTCGGAACTTTGCCGGGGCGCTGGGCCACGACTATTTCAGCGCGCACGGCACCAAGCCGCCTGCGAACTCGGGCAACTGGCAGCATGACGATGTCGCCATCGAGGAGGAGCGGTTCCTGGAGGTGATGGATCTCGCTATCAAGAGCATGTACAACAAGGGTCGGAACAATTATGATGTGAACTAGTGAGGCCCCTGGTAGGATTCTTTATACTAGAGAGGCGTTGGGGAGTCTGATAGAAATAGATACCAATTTGACGCATTTACCGCCGCTGCAGTTATTTGGCGGGTGAGATTTGTAATGTCAACAACTATCTCGAGGTCATCATGAAGAGCTTTTGATAACGTTATATAAAACTGCCACAATTGTTATCTGCACTATTCCTCCCAGCAGCTGCATCTCGCACCCTTGCATGTCCATGGGACACGTTCATTACTCTAATGATTTGCCAATACACCCAGTCTCTACAGACCGAGGCTGGTGAGAATCAATAGAGTATACTGGCGGCGGTGGTGATTATTCCTGGATGTCAACAACAGCACTTTGATGGTAAAGACTTTCAGTCAGACCATTGGGTCATCTCCATGCCCGTACAAGCCATTCCTACTACTGTCAATGGATAGAAAGAGTTTCAAACATGTTTCCACCACGTTCAGGACTTTCATTGGCATCAAATAAATCTGCGCATGGTTTTTTTTCTTTCTTTTTCTTTTGAAAAGAGCGTACACTGTGGTAATCATCCTACCCTTGGTTACATGTTGATTGGCTCTTTACTTTGACACACACAAACACAGTGCTCTCTTTCGTCAGAGGCCAGCGGGAAGCCCCCGACACAGGGCCTGAGACGGGTGGCTACAGTGTCCCAGGCCCTACAGTGGAGGGTCCAGAGTTGTACTGTGACTAAAATGCGGGGGCGGGTCTCCAACCTTGTGCGTGTCATTTGCGTGTTGCTCGCTGCTACGAATGCTACCTTGGACCCGCGTCGCACCTCCATGCCGTGCCGTGCGTGCTATGGCCTGATCCCCCCCTCCCTGCCGGGTGAGGAGAAACCACAGAGCAGCTCTCTTCTGGGTGCCGCATCAGTCGCCAGATCTTCACTCGAGTTGGAGAGCAGCGCGGAGGAGGAGGGGTAAAGCGGTTAGACAAGGTTGATCGGCCCTTTCTTCCTGCCTGTACTGCCGAGCAGGAGAGCAGCAGACCAGGTTTCGTCCATCCAAAACAACACGTCCATCACAAGCCAGGCCAGCTCATCCGTCCTCCCTCCCTCGTCTCGTCCTCTTTTTTCCCGCCCAGCCTTTTTTGTTTGGTCTTTTTTTATTTTATTTTTTACCCTCTCTCCCTCTGCCCCCTCTCGTTGCTCCCTCGCTCTCTGCGCAGATGTGAGCTCTGCAGGCTCTCGATCTCTCGTGTGAGCAGTTGAGGACCCCATTCATTGGTTATAGCGCTCCTCCGTGCCATCGTAACTGTCGTCAGCCTGTCCGCTCGGTCCTTTCGACCCTGCTCTTGCATATATACACTGCGATGCTCTAGATCGGCCCTCACACGGCAGCAGATGATCCAGGTCGACTGAGGGCCTGTCTGTTACGCAGACTGCAGGCAGTCATTCCGCCTTGTCCGTCGCCATCATGTCTTGGCCTCTGTTCCGGCCAGCACTGGCCTACCGAGCTCATATTTCCTCCGCCCCAACCGTGACCATCGCGTCGTTTCTCCTGGGCTCGTGCCATGTTCTAGGTAAAATTTTCCCATGTGCCGTTCTCTCGCTCTCTCACCCACTCACTCACACACTCTCTCTTTCTCTCTAATCCACACTACCTGCACTATTCATCGCACGCGCATCTGCAGCATGAGAGACTCTAATCGCATCCCACAGACACTGGTCCTGTCCTCATCTGCCGAGCTCGTCCCGCTCGGCAGCATAACCGTCCGCTGCACTCGTCTCGCGGCCAGGGAAAAGCGCAAGCCTCGCCCTCTCTCGCCCTTGCTCTCCGCACGAAGCAGCCGCTTCAGCTTGTCCGCCACGCATCCGTCCTGTCCAACATCCCGGCGCCACCACCAGCTGCAGCAGCTGCAGCAGCAGCTTCTGGTGCCCAGCAGTACTCTACCAAGGTCGTCCCCCAGACGACGCCCTACTCCGGCCTGACCATTGGCGTCCCTCGCGAGACCTTCACTAACGAGAGGCGCGTGGCTCTCACCCCTCAAAATGTCGCGCTCCTGCTCAAGAAGGGCTTCTCCGAGGTCCTTGTGGAGCGCGGTGCTGGCGCGCAGGCTGATTTCCCGGACGAGGCCTACGAAAAGGCCGGTGCGACCCTCGTCGACGGCGATTCCTCCGTGTGGAAACAGGCAGGCATTGTCCTCAAGGTCCGTGGGCCAAGCCCCGCCGAGGTGGACAAGATGCACAAGGGCCAGACCATCATCAGCTTCCTCCAGCCCGCGCAGAACAAGGACCTGGTGCAGAAGATCGCTGCAAAGAAGGCCACCGCGTTTGCCATGGACATGATCCCGCGCATCAGCCGGGCGCAGGTCTTCGACGCCCTCTCGTCCATGGCGAACATTGCTGGCTACAAGGCTGTCCTCGAGGCTTCCAACAACTTTGGCCGCTTCCTGACGGGCCAGGTCACCGCTGCCGGGAAGATCCCGCCCTGCAAGGTTCTCGTCATCGGGGCCGGTGTCGCAGGTCTGAGTGCCATCGCAACCGCGAGGAGGATGGGTGCCATCGTCAGGGGCTTTGATACGCGTCCTGCGGCCCGTGAACAGGTCCAATCTCTGGGCGCCGAGTTCATCGAGGTCGACATCCAGGAGGATGGCTCCGGCGCTGGAGGCTACGCCAAGGAGATGTCCAAGGAGTTTATCGAGGCCGAGATGAAGCTTTTCACGGAGCAGGCTCGGGATGTCGACATCATCATCACGACCGCGTTGATCCCTGGACGGCCTGCCCCGAAGCTCATCACCAAGTCCATGGTCGAGATCATGAAACCCGGCTCGGTGGTCGTCGACCTGGCAGCCGAGGCCGGCGGGAACTGTGAGAAGACTGAGCCCGGGAAGATGGTCACGTACCACGACGTCAAGATTATTGGTAAGTCTGACGGAGGGCTTGGTGAGAGAGACACGCCTAGGTCTGACCCGGAGAACACTTCTCTACACAGGCTACACCGATCTTCCGTCACGGCTCCCCACGCAGTCGTCCACCCTGTACTCGAACAACGTCACCAAGTTCCTGCTGTCCATGAGCCCCGCCGAGAAGGAGTTCGGCGTCGACCTGGAGGATGAGGTAGTCAGGGGGTCCATCGTGACCCTGAAAGGCGACGTCCTCCCACCCGCGCCCCGCCCGGCCCCGCCGCCACCTCCCGTTGCGCCCTCGGCGAATGCTGCCAAGGAAGCCGAGGTCGTCGCCCTGACCCCCTTCCAGAAGACGTCACGAGAGGTCGGCTTTGTCACCGGAGGTATGGCCACGGCTCTCGCCCTGGGCAAGGCGACAGGCCCGGCCTTTATGGACAACGTCTTCACCTTTGGTCTGGCCTCGCTGATCGGGTACCGCGTTGTCTGGGGCGTGACGCCCGCCCTGCACTCGCCTCTGATGTCTGTCACGAACGCCATCTCCGGCATGGTCGGTATCGGCGGTTTCTTCGTCCTCGGGGGCGGCTACCTGCCAGGGACCATCCCCCAGATGTTTGGCGCTGCGTCGGTGCTGCTTGCCTTTGTGAACGTGTCGGGCGGGTTCGTCATCACAAAGCGGATGCTGGACATGTTCAAGCGGCCTACAGATCCTCCCGAGTACCCGTGGCTGTATGCCATCCCTGCGGTCGTCTTTGGTGGGGCTACCTGGCCGCCGCCTCGACGGGCGCTGCGGGCCTGGTCCAGGCCGGCTACATGGTCAGCTCCATCCTGTGCATCAGCTCCCTCTCGAGCCTCGCGTCTCAGGCCACCGCCCGGATGGGTAACGTCCTCGGCGTCCTCGGTGTCGGGTCCGGGGTGCTCGCGTCGCTGTTGGCTGTCGGGTTCTCCCCCGAGGTCCTGACACAATTTGGTATGCTGGCTACCGTTGGCAGCGTGCTCGGCTTCCTGATCGGCAAGCGGATCACGCCGACCGACCTGCCGCAGACCGTCGCGGCTCTTCACTCCGTGGTGGGTCTGGCAGCTGTCCTGACCTCGATAGGCAGCGTGATGGGCAGCCTCGACCACGTGTCTACCCTACACCTCGTCACTGCGTACCTGGGTGTCCTCATTGGTAAGTCCCGTCGGCGTGTTGAGCGCGGGAGCAGCAGCAGCAGCAGCTGACCATCTAACTCCAGGTGGTATCACCTTCACCGGGTCCATCGTGGCGTTCATGAAGCTCGCCGCCAAGATGTCGTCGCGCCCTCTCGTCCTGCCCGGGCGACACGTCCTGAACTCGGGGCTGCTCGCGGCCAACATCGGCACCATGGGCGCCTTTGTGACCATGGCACCCGGCTCGCCCATGATCGCCGCGGGCGCGCTGGCTGCGAACACGGCCCTCTCCTTCATCAAGGGATACACGACGACGGCTGCTATCGGCGGCGCTGACATGCCCGTTGTCATCACAGTCCTCAACGCCTACTCGGGCTTTGCCCTGGTCGCCGAGGGCTTCATGCTCGAGAACCCGCTGCTGACGACGGTCGGGGCACTGATCGGCGTGTCCGGTTCGATCCTGTCGTACATCATGTGCGTGGCCATGAATCGCTCCCCTCACCAACGTGCTGTTTGGCGGTATCGCGGCGCCCCAGCAGACCGACTTCAAGATCGAGGGCAGCGTGACGCAGACCAGCGTCGAGGACGTTGCAGACTCGCTGGTCAACGCCGAATCGGTCATCATAGTCGTCGGGTACGGTATGGCTGTGGCCAAGGCGCAGTATGCCATCTCCGACATGACCAAGATGCTGCGCTCCAAGGGCATCAACGTGCGCTTTGCGATCCACCCTGTCGCCGGTCGCATGCCCGGCCAGTGCAACGTCCTGCTTGCAGAGGCCAGCGTGCCATATGACATTGTGCTGGAGATGGACGAGATCAACGATGACTTTGGCGACACGGATGTCACGCTGGTGATCGGCGCGAACGACACCGTCAACCCGATTGCCCTGGAGCCCGGGAGTCCCATCGCCGGGATGCCGGTGCTGCACGCCTGGAAGAGCAAGCAGACCATCGTCATGAAGCGTGGCATGGCGAGTGGATATGGCAAGTGAACCCCGGCCGCGGCCGCCCTCCTCCGGTCCCCTGGCGGATCTCCCCTGCTGACCTTTGTCTGACCAGCCGACGTGCCCAATCCCATGTTCTACATGCCCGGAACCCGCATGCTATTTGGCGATGCCAAAACGAGTACAGACTGTGAGTGTGCCTTCCATAAATACCAATATCCACTGTGGAAACTACCTCCCTCCCAGGGGACGGACCGTATGCTGATCTGGCCTGCCTCTTGTAGCACTAAAAGCTGCGATCGAGTCCCGCGTGTCTTAGTAAAAAAAAAAAATGTTTTGATTCTCGCGCCCGGAAGATGAGAAGACGTATTTATGCATGTGATGGGGGGTAACTGCTAATCACCTATCGGAGTTCGACTCAGACGGAGAGCAGAGAAGTTATCTTGATTGAATTTGGCCGCTGTCCAAACTGCCTGATCACGTAGATACGCTTCCTCAAGACTATATTAGATGACTGGTTTTCTCATCATCTTGTTCATTTATGATATTTTGGCAGAATCTCGGGGTGATTTTTCACATGATCCATAGACCCTTTCTTTATTTGTTGGTCTGCAACAATACGCAGGCAACAAGAGGAGGAGAGGGAGGAGGGGTCGGTTGAGCGGCTGCAGGGAGACGACTGCCGGGATGTCGGGTAGGTAAGAAAAACGCTCGGCGTGACTCTTTCAGGCTCCCCACAAGACCTGTTCAAGCTTCCAAGGCCTGCATATGCACCTCACATCCATCTTGGTGTCTCTGTGGTGCTGTATGCAAGATGAATCATTTTCGTCCTGAACACCGAGGCCTGCCTGGCCTCCATATCATGGGTTGTGTGTATAAAGCTTCTGGCCTCTCAGAGGATGACAACATCGCAGGCGTCGTCCTCGCACTCAGTCCGACAACCCCTTCATGACAGACAGCATACCGTGCCCGTCCGACGTACCTGCCACACACATTCTTGTTCTCAACAGGGATAAGATATGACCACGATGCAGGCCGAACAAACCCCTCCGGTGTTCCGTGTCCTCTCGACCCAAAGATTGTTCCCAAGCACGCCACCCCCACCAGACAGCCCAGCAACCCGCCTCCTGTCCATCGTCGACGCGACCACGGTCCGCTTCTCCATCTGCGGCGCAGTCTGGCTCTACGACGCCAGCCCGGCCTCCCAGGATCCCAACGCCCTCGCCGCCCGTCTCGCGACCAGTCTGTGCCACACCCTCGACGACTTCCGCCACCTCGCAGGAAGCCTGCGCTGGGCCCCGCCCGACACCCGCAGCCCCGCCTATCCCAGGTACGGCCGGCCCGAGGTCACCTGGGACAGCCCTGACGGCAGCGACCCGGGCGTGGCGTTCGCCCGCGCGCACTGCGATGCGGCCCTCGCGTCCATGGTCCCGAGCGACGAAGAGCGCAGGACGACCAGGAAGGTCTGGCTGGCCACGGGGTTCCCGCAGGACGAACTGCTGCTGCCGGGCTGCGACCTGGCCTTTGCGCCGCACCTGGCACGGTTCGAGGGCCTTCCTGCTGCGGGCGTGCAGGTCACTACTTTTGCGTGCGGCGGCTGGGCTGTCGGGGTCAAGATTACGCACTGCCTGAGCGACGCCGTCTGTCTGGTCAACCTTGTCAGGGCGTGGGCCGAGAGGTCGCGGGTGCTGGGCTCTGCTACTATTACTACTACTGCTACTGGTGCTGGTGACGACGTCAGGCTGCCGAGATCGGTGTTCGACCCCAGCCTGCTCGACCAGCACGCCGGCGACATCGGCCGCCCCGAACCAGACGCCGACAAGATCGCCCTCGCCAGGTCCCTTCCTCTGCTCCGCTTCGACTGGTGGGACACGGAAGCCCCGGCCTACCCGTCCTGGGCCACCGCCGACACCCAGGCCACGAGGCCCAGCGCCGACGAGCTGCGCGGCGTGAGGCTGAGCCCGGGCATGACGCCGCCCTGGCCGACGTGGGACGTCAGCAGGCCTACGGACCACGTGCAGGTCAGGTTCAGCGCGGAGGAGGTGTTGCGGCTGAGGCAGACCGCACAGGCGGGTGTCCCTCGGGGCGAGGGCGCCGCCATCTCGCGCCTGGACGCGCTCCTTGCGCATGTTTGGGTCCACGTCAACCGCGCGCGCCGGCTGCACCTCGCGCCCGACGACGACAAGGCTCACATGGCCATCACCCTGGGCCTGCGCGGCCGCGTGGACCCGCCCCTGCCAGACACGTTTGCCGGATCGCCTATCCTGCTGGGCCACGCCTCGCTGCCGGGCAGTATGCTGTGCGGCGGGGCCGTGAGCCTGGGCGAGGTGGCGCTCGCCCTGCGGCGGACGACGGCGCGGTTCACCCCCGAGGCGGTGGGCGCGTACCTGCACGACGCGGCGTACGAGGTGTGCCCGCAGAGGCTGTGGCAGGGGTTCTGTGGGAGCCGGTTCTGCTGCGTCACCTCCTGGACGCGGTCTAGGGCGTATGGGGTGGACTTTGTGGGCGCGGGGCCGCGGTATGTGCAGGGCCGGATGCCGCGGCTGGATGGCATCTTGCAGGTGCTGGATGTCGGGGAGACGGGGGATTTTGACGTCAGCCTTGCGCTGACGCAGGAGGACATGGGCCGGCTGCTTGGGGGCGGGGGGTTGTGGGATTTCTGAGGGGTTCGCCTCGAGGTTGTCTCTGAGAGTGAGAGAGAGAGAGAGAGAGAGAGGCCTGTGTCCGGATACCCTCCTCGGGTCTGAGACATGCTGGAGCGGACTATGCTCGACATGCAGAGGGCCTCACGGGGCCAAACAGCACTTGATAGACAGGGCTAGCGTTTGTCAGCGCAGAGAGATCATGCTCATGAGTTGGTACATGCATAGTGCAAGTGTACTGACCAGTATTATTCAGTAGCTTATATACCTGCTCAAGGAGTCTTGTCCTGGAGTTGATCTTTCTTGTATCATGAGCCGAGTAAAGTCCTGTCCTTGTCTATTCCTGCCTATACCGGATCGCCATCAAAAAACTTCATTGCGGATATTTTGTCCCTGGAGATACATATACCCTAGTTGGGTAGTGGGAGACTTAGGCTTTATTCCAACTTGCGAGTTTCAGTAATATCCAAGAGTTGATTATTCTCCGATATGTAACGACCCGAAAAGGTAACCGATCTGAGAGGCCCAACACTGTAGATCACCTACTTCTCGTCGCCTCAATGAATGCAAGGGATAGTAGACCGTCACTATTGATGCATCCTCTGCTTACTTTTTTTTTTTTTTTTTTTTACATAAAATTTCCTAAACAGGCGGGCGGGGTCAAGGGCCCGGAGTTCTCAGTGATGTAGTGGCGCTTGCTAGACCGACGGCGACGTACATATACGAGGTCGTGCATAAGACGATTTTTAGTAGTAACTAGGTCATCATCTCGTAGATCATGGTGACAAGGGAGGGGGCCAACATAAGATTCACCTTGGATTCCCCAGCCCTCAGGTATTGATTTCGTGCCCCTCACGACAGCACACCTCTCACCTAGATTGTTTCCCACCCGTCAGGCTCGCAAACATGAAGTATCCTGCTGCTGCTCTGCTTCTCGTTCCCGGCGTCCTCTACATCACCGCAGTCAGCGCCGACGAGACACACAGGACCTACGCTCAACTGCTTGCTGACGGTGAGGTACCTGACGCCTTGGGTGCCCGCAGCCAGTCTCAGTCTGAACACAGCCATGACGAGCGGTACCTGGTATCTCCTGGACCACCGTAGGTGTCCCTGGCCCGATTGCGCAGCCGAGCCCTGTGCCCAAGCTGACAGCCAGCAAAGCTTCCTCTGTGTGAACGGCGACCCCCTTCACAACTCGTCGAGATGGGAGTATTTCGAAGAGTGTACCGACGTGGACACTTGCGAGGTGACTTTTGGTGGCTATTCGGTGAGGAGTGACCATGCTTTCCTTATTCCGGCTCACCTTGCTATGCCACAACCCCAGCATCGGCCCACCTTACTCTTACGCACAAGGACCTCTACTGATGGTTTGGCGTTGTTGTACTCTCAGGCGGTCGGGCCTTGGTGCGGAGGGCCCAAGAATCCCAATAAATGCTGCGTCATGTCGCTCTGTGCTGCCCCCTACGACTCGAGCCTGTACGCCTGTGTTGATGTTGAGAAGTGGCCCTACTGCAGCGAGATTGTAGGTGGCAAGGAGCTCTGCCCCGGTCCCGAGTCGGTCAGATGCTGTTCCTAGTCTCTGAGCGGAAGAGAATAGGGTGACCTAGGTAGATGGCTACCAGGGCGAGGCGGAGCGTATGAAATGATACTTCTCTCGACAGCACAAGTTCTCAAGAGGTCTTCCAGTATGAAATTCTAAAGGAGATTAGTCAAATCCAACATGTCCAAGAGCGCCTTCAAGATGTCATCTCTCCTCGAAAAGAATGTTGACCTTGTCCTTGACGATGAGAAAGTCATAGCAGCTGGTATGAGTGAGTGCCTGGGTAGCTGGGCCCTTATCCACAGCCTCTCTTTCATGGTCCGTTCTCTGCTCTTCTGTGCTTTCTTTCCAGCACATTCTTTGCCCCATTCTTACCCTTTGACCTCTTTCTTGCTTAGCTGTGAGTCCCCCTGTACTTCAATAATTATGTCGTCTCTCTCTAATGATCTGACTCACCAGGCTCACCGGGACTGACAACTACATAGATTCCGTCTCGGACCATTTACCTCTGCACGTGTGCTTGAAGGAGTGACTGGACTGAAAGTTTCCACGAGATCCTGGCCTCTTCTTTAGCATCGATGAATGAGAAGCGAACTTGGTAGGTCGGCCGCTTTGGTGACATTATGCCCGGTGAACGGCCACTAAGAAAAAATACATAAACGCCCCAGACACGATGTCTTGTAATTTTTTTTAGCCCTTCTTCCCTCCTGCTCCAAGATGTCCCAAATCCATCGCAATGGACGTCTGTGTTCTTAGCGGGATCTGCAGCAGCTTACATCCTCGTAAGACGGTTTCATGCTTTGTCGCATCTGTCAACTGGACCATGGTATACTCCTATCCTTTTACTTAGACAGCTATTCCTACGGAACGCGTCAGTTGCCATCCTGAACTCTTCGCAAGCTGAAGGAGAACCCATCACGAGGCCGAAGGCCATCGCTATGTGCCACAAGGCTTCTCATCCCCCCCCCCCCCCTCTCCTCGGGTTCGTCCTCACCTGATACTCTCTGGATGTCTTCGTGATACTAACGTCTCTCTGTAGATCGGCATAAATCCACCAGCCAGTCGGTAATATCCATGTCCATCTCTCATCCGATGGACTTCCTTCCCCCAACTAGCTGCTCTTCCTGGTTCCACCACCACCAGCCGTCTCGACGTATGCTGCAAAGTACGGCACAAAAAGAACAGTACAAGCAGCTGGAAAAACGTGCACATGTCGTGCAACACCTACAAGATGTCAAGTAATGCAGCCATCATCTCGACCACATACCGGAAGCATCTCTACCCAGTCAAGACAGGGATCCTGATCTCGTGCTATACCCCTAGCCTGGCTTCTCCACGAGCACGGCGTTCATTCGCAGCACGCCTGGGGTTGCCGCCCCCGAGCCGCCAGAGCCTGGTACTGACCGAGTTGGTCGTCCTGCCCATCTCCCTGGCGATCTGGGCGATGGTCAGACCTCGCTCCCGGAGACCGCGCGCCTGCTGCAGCTCTTCAGCCGTCCAGGCACCTGGGCGGGCCTGGCCCCTACGGCCCGAGGGTCTGCGTCGTCTCGTGGCTTGTTCTTCGATCGCTCCTGCGGGGACCCGTGCTGTTATTCACCGGAGAGGCTGGCAGGGCTTGCTGTTGGCTGTCGCCGGCTCCCGAGGCTGGTGGATGGTCGTCTGGCTGGCTGCGGTGAATAGCTTGGGCGCCAGCTTGCTCGCCTGCAGGCAGATTCGTGTTATCTGGTTGGATTCGCTCGGCGGGCTGGGGATCGGTATCGGAAACGAGCTGCAGATTGCCAGCTGACTCCAGCTGGACGTCACTGTTACCGGGCTGGACGCCAGAGCCAGGCGAGATATGAGTCGACGCGATTCGGCTGTTATTTAAAGGAGAAGGCTGCTGAAGGTGGTATTGCTGGAACCCATTATTGTAAGGACCACGTCGATGGTTCCCGTATCGGGTCAGATAATCCAAGCCACACTGAGGGAAGCTGACAAGAGCATGGAGCCTGCTGGAACCATCAGCCTGATCGTATTGCAGCCTAGCAGCCGGAGGCTGGCTGGAGCTGGGAACCGTCCTTGAGAGCCCCGCGACTGAGGGGCCCGGTCCGGCCACATGCACTAGGTCTGTCTGATACGACGGGCGATGTAACTGGTGCTCGTTGGGTTGGGGAGGCAGTCGGTTGTGTAGGAATCGCGGGTCGATATAAGCTTGGTATCCGTCGGGCTGAACGGGTCCTGCGCTGCCGCCCTCGGTGGGAATGATGTGTGAAGGAGAAGGACTGTCAAATATTTGGCAGGGCACCTGGGACTGGCCAAAGGGAGCAGGGTATCGAGCCATGGCGATGCCAGGGACTGGGATTGCTGCTATGCTCTTATATATGTCAGAAATTCGCCATAGCGACAGATGTCTGGGTGGGTGATCATAACCAAGGCCGACAACTATCTTGTTGTTTTTGAACAAGCATGAGGGCATAATAGGGGACAATGGAGTGTTTAGGAAGGTGTAGGATGGGCTGACTGACCTAGGATGGAAGGAGTGACAGCTACAATTTCTCGCTATTGTCAAGACTTCAGGCTGCTGTTCAAGGCAGTCCTCTCGTCATGTAGGATTGGGGGACATTAATGAAGGAGTGAACGTTGTGATGCTTGGTACTGAAAGGGGACTGATTGTAGCAACGAGCAACGTCGGGTGGTTCAGTGCAGGATAGGGATTAGGTCTGCACGTCCTGGGGGATCGATGTCTATCTGTAGACGAGGCAACAGCTGTGAATTATTGTCCGGTCGCCTGCAAGGTAATCCAGAGGTGGTGTCCATGGAAGCCTGAGTGAATACGGGGACCATCAGTGCTGCATCTGGGGGTCCATGTGAATAATGACATTTGACGCTAATAGGTACAATTTTCACATATAGATACAATAAGATCAAACTAATAAACAACTGCCTCTTCTTTCATCTTAGCTGCTCAGGAGTCTATGCAGTGCCAGCTCCTGGTGGCCGAGCGTTCGCAAGGGCAGCCCACCTGTGAAAGATGAGTGGCTGAGGAATCCCACTCTGCCTGACCCGGGTCAAACGCATATTGGACGTTAAAGAATCTGACAGAACATACTGACTGAACGACGTACATGAGCCTAGTACCATGTACGTAGTCACTAGTGCTCGACCAGGGTTGCTGCAAACCTGCCCTCATCAGGGTCCAGCGAGACTGTGCAGATTTGGGGTTGCAGTGGTTCTCCTAGTATGGAGGCAGGTTGACGGTTGTGATTCATGAGCAACCCTATACACACCTTTGGGCATGATGCAGGAGCAGTACGAGATCCTCCCCCCCTCTACAAAAAAAGTCAGGCGCAAACATGTTATGCAGGAAAATATGTCTTTGTGATTCTGACAACCACCTAGACGCACAAAAAGTGTCTGCCCCATGAATCGAACATGGGTCTTTTCGGTGATGTTCCTCAATGTGTGTAACATTGAATGTGGAGCCACAACGAAAGATACTAACCACTATACTAGGCAGACTTTGGTGTGTAAACTCAGATGCCAGAGATTCGACAAGATGTACTTATATACGCATAGAATATTGCCTCACAGGTACCTACTAACCAAGTAGCTACTCTCTATAAAGTATCCGGCGCGTTTAGCTTGCTCCTTCGTCCGACTCTATTACGAACTTTTACATCTGACATTGGTTCGATAAGAATGGCTTGAAACTCAATCCTTATCATAGGAAAGTACCCGCGCGGTTTGAACCCGATCAATTATGGGCAGGCTGCCGAGAAGGCCGTCTACTCCAGCGCTCTCGAAGTCGTGCGCACAGCATAGCTGGAAAGAAAAGAAAGGGAAAACTCAAATCAGAGGAGTACTTTCTTTTCCTCTTTCTCTTCTTTTCCCTTCGCCTTGTCTGCTATTCTCACCGTTACGACAAGCACCCTCGAGAGCGAAGCTCATCTACACAGCCGATGTACTGGAATCCCGAGGACGAATGGGAGCCTCATAGGCTACCTAGGTACGGCATCTCTCGAGCCCACTCAGAAAATACTTTGGGTCTCGTGAGTGTTGCCTCTTCCTTGATGCAGACTGGCCTTTCTAGCAAGTGAGGTCAAGACATTTTTAATAAGAGCTGGTTGATCGACGCAGCTATATCACAATCTAATTGTGGCTTTGGGACCGAGGCTATTGTAGTCCCTGGGTGCCAGCCTGGTGCTGCCTAGCATGGCTGCTTCTGTTGTCCTTCTCGAGCAGTATTTGAAAGGCTCATGCAGACCCTGTTCTTATATCCTCAGTCTGTCGAGTGTATGCATATATGTACATTCTCAAACACGACATATTCATTCAGACTCATAGCCTTTTAAACCACGCTCTTCTCGTTTCTACATTCCACGAACCTGTGTGTTGACGCGGGTTTGACCAACCAGTCTGCCGCGTGACAGCAGCCTGCCTGCTCAATTCGGGCACCCACCCCCATCTCCCCCTACTACAAGTAGCCTCTGTAACCCACAAAGCACAAGATTCGCCCTATATCCTACGGTGGATTGTATTCTTCCTCGTGCCTCCCCACTATGGTCGATACCACAGGGCATTGCCGTTGCTATCCAGCATGCGGAAGCACGGCAGGGCGGAACTCCGGGACTGCGGATATTCACGGCACGCCGGCAGCAGCAACATATTAAAAGCAGAGGCCCTCAGAGCTACCATATTTCTGCGTGGGATTTTCCCCTTGCTCGTACGATTCTGAATCACCCTTATCTTCTTTCCCCCCCAGGCTGTCAGTGCCTCTGGTTCTGCGCCACCGCGCCTGCACCGGTCTTTCGCAGGGCGGGCGAGGAGGATGCACAGTCAATCTTCGGAGTCATATTTTCTGTGTCTTTTTTCCTCCCCTTTCCCCCCTCTCTCTTTCTTTTCTTTCCCTTTTTTTTTTTTTCTTTCTTCCACAGCCTATGAGCTTGCGTTGGACGATACCCGAAGTAGGTCCCTAGTCATGATACCGGCCGTCAATACATCTCTCCCTAAGCGCACAGGTGCCCAGGCTACAATCTAAAGAAGGCATGTTGTTGTCACTTGCGCACACGTCATCTAGCACAGGTAGGTAAAAGTTGAAGGCTGATTTTGATTATCCCACGATGTACCTATTGCGCCAATACAAAAAAAATCACTTTTCATCCACGAGCTACATGTGCCCGGGATAGGGGAGGGGGCCCCGAGCCACAACGCCCTCCTCCGCGACGATCCCTCCGGAACTATGCCGCGATCTTCTCGCCGTTGCCGTTCGCGAGGAGCTCGCTGGCGACGGAGTCGGGATTCTGCAGGGTCAGGTGGTACGATCTGATGATCGAGTCGGCATCGTCGATCGCGATCTGCCTGATGTCTGCCATGGCCTTGATCTTGGCGGTCACCTCCTTGCACTGCTCGTCTGTCATGGTCAGGCCGAGCTGCTGCACACGGGTCTTGACGGCGTTCCAGCCCGTCAGCCTCGACGCGAAGTGCACGTATCGGGTCAGGCCAAAGTCGGCCGGGTTGAGGATCTCGTAGGTGGAGGGGTTGTTGAGGATGGCCTTGGCGTGGATGCCGGCCTTGTGGGTGAAGGCGCAGAAGCCAGTCACGGGGTTGTTGAAGGGCGTGTTGACCTCGACGGCCTCGGCGACCAGATCCTCGATCTCCTTGATCTGGTGCAGCTTGTACTTGCTCTTGACGTAGTCGGGGCTCGTGACCAGCATGCGAGCCAGGAAGCCGCCGAGAGGGGTGATACCGTTCCGCTCGCCGACTGTGATGGTATGGTCAGCGTACACAAGATCCGTGCCGGACAATCCGGATATACGAGGACTTACTTCCGAGCACGCTGGTGTCCACATGGGTAGCACCAGCCTCGAGGGCACAGAAAGCATTGGCGATGGCGCAGCCGGTGTCGTTGTGGAAGTGCGTCTCGATGTCGCACGAGACCACACCCCTCAGCGTCCTGATCAGGTCGTAGACCTGTCTTGGGGAGGCACAGCCGACGGTGTCCGCAATACCGACGCGGTTGACTCCCACCTTGTCCACCGCGCTGTACAGGGTCAGGAGGTCGACCAGGTCGGACCGGAAGGAGTCCTCGCTGGAGAAGCGGACCTCGAGGCCCTTGGACTTGACGAACTCGATGACCTCGACGGCAGTCTTGACGATATAGTCCATGTCCTTGCCGTGGCTGTGCTCGCGCAGGTACTTGGAGGTGCCGATGACGATGTCGAGGCCGTCGACGCCGGTCTCGACGGCCAGCTTGGCATCACGCATGTCGCAGCGGACGTGGGTCAGGATCTTGGCCTTGAGACCGAGGCTGCAGATCTTCTTGCAGTCATCGTAGGATTGTTGGGAGGCGGCGGGCGAGGTCAGCTCGATGTAGTCGACGCCGAACTTGTCAAGGGCCAGGGCACTGCACGAGCGGCGGGATATTATTGTCAGCTGCTGCTGTCGAGCGTAGCCAGGATGGGCGCGTGTAACAGCAAGAGCGGTTTGGATAATTGTTGAGTCATCGCCCAGGGAGGAGGGGAAGGGGCGTACATTTCGATCTTCTTCTCAGTGGTGAAGTAGGCATTGGCAAACTGCTCGCCCTCTGATCGTAGTGTTAGTCTGAAGACGTGCAGGGCATTGCTCGTCCGGTGTTGCTAACCTCTTAATGTCGACTCAATGATCTTGAATTTGCCGACATTTGAAAGGTAGTCCTGGACCGTCTGGTATGGGTTGGACCGCGAGTGTCCTCCGTTCTGGGCCTGGGCCAGAACGACGTCAGCGGGCGAGAGAAGAACACACAGGTGGGAGCGACCATCACTGGGAGAATACGCACCACTGGGGCCGATTCGCCGTTTGTGCCGTTTGCTGGGGCGTCTGTTCCGCACATTGTGAATGTGTGTTTTTTGGTGGTTGTGATGTTGATGGACAGGAAGAAAGCTTGGTCTTGCCTGGAGGGGTATGAGTAACTTTTAGTAGTCCGCTGCGGTGTCTGCTGCGGCGGGTGAAATTTCGGACGAGGAGGGGCAATTGAGACCGGTCCTGGCCTGGCCTGGGGTTTCGACAAGAGTCACCTAGTCACAGCCTGACCCACCACAAAAATTAATCAGCCCGTCTATTACGTTGCTTTTCAGGACGGGATCCCGTCTACAGCTGGAGAGGAGAAATAGGCACGGCAGGTTGCATAGCAATCGGAAGCTCTGCTACGCTGCGAGAGCCTCCCCGCCCCGCCAATTTCTTTCTGTCTCTACTTTCACAAATACTCTTCTATAGTCACCACAGGTGTTTGACCAGGCAGGATGACCTGCAGTTGGCACAATTCTGCTTCAAATATATGATACCTACGTTCCCTGTGATCGGAAAAAAACCGAAAGGAGGCACCCAGAGGCAGGGCACCAATAGCGCCTCAGTCAAAAGGGTAGAAATAATTTGGACTGAAAATCTTGTCACTGGGCCAGGCCTTCTTTGCTCAGTGGCCCCTGCGTCATGACGTCGTGTGCAGAAAAATGAACCCTCGCCCCACGGGGAACGGCTGCCGGGGGCCAAGGGTCGATCCGATGCCGGAATTGAGAGAAGACTCACAAAACCCCAAGCCCAATAGAAGCCCCCTGCAGATGGTCCACTACTGATCGCGCATCTGAGGGTCTGCAGGTGACTACATGCTACTATGTACCATAGTACAGTACTATGGTAGGGATTTCGGTGGTTTTTCCTTCTTTTCCTTTTTCTCCTGAACCATGTTAGGATTGGGGGCGACACAACAGACCCAAGCGGCGAGATGCTCTAGTGCGCGACAACGATGCCGCCACTGATCGATCCACCAATTACTCTTACAGGAGAGTCCAAGGCAGAGAGACACACGCTAGACGACAGTGCTTGTGAGATTGGAGCTGCTGGACCCTAGGCAATAGCTACCTACGACATACATCATCGTCCTCCCTTCACACCGCTCAATAACAGCCTGCCTCCTTGGCCCATACAGTCACCTGCAGGGCCGCCATCTTCCCTCACGAAGACGCACAGTTGGCACAGGGGGTGCTGCATCTCCCGATGTGATCCCCATCTGGGTTGAGACAGACATTGTCACCACCTCCAAACGCTTTACCACTGCAGGCGCAGAGCAGCTCAATCTTGACCGGGCCTGTGTACGGCTCATCGTCCTGGTCCCTCTTTGGGATGGCAGACTCAGGAAGGCACACGTACAGCCCCTGCATCGGATCCGTATCCGTGGACCCATTGCCAGCGTCACAATAGCCGCCAGCGCAGTACGCTGTGAGGATAGTGGCATCATCGAAATCTGAGAGCGAGGAATGGAGATGAGCATACACATACCACGCCGCAGGGCGAGCGATGCATGTCCGGGTTGTGCTTACTCTTCTGTTCCTTCAGGATATATCCGCAGTACGTGTAGCCCACGCCGCAGTAGGCCCCCGTCGAGTTGTCGGTGGCAATGGCAGGCGCGGCGGACGACTCCAGGTGCATGCTGGAGTAGTGCTGTGAGACTTTGGCCGCGAGCGCGGCGGTGACCATGACGAGACTGGCAAGTGCCTTCATGTTGGAGAGCTGATTGGGATCTCAAGAGAGGACAGTGACTGTGAGTGTACGGATCTCTGGGGAACAGATCCTCCTAGCAGGAGACTCCTACCTTTCATGATGTGCTCGGGATTTATACATTCTATCTAAAGGGATGGTGCTGGTGGGGACGGCGACAATGTCATTCACCAGGAGCTGGTGGTGTTCCGTTGGCATCGGCGCGCTGTCCTATGAGTGGGTGGTGATCCCCTTACTGGATCAGAAAGGTGTCCACAGGATGGTCGTGTCGCAGGCTCTGGACCATCTGGCGGCCTTCCTAGGCGATCTGTGCTCGACACATTGTGATATGGACGAGCTTGTTTGCCAGCCAGAGTAGGACGATGGAGCTTTTCGCACGGTCAGACCTGCAACGGTCTGACCCGAGAGGCCTCGCCACGATATGGCTTCTCGGCCTCAGCTCAAGGTCCACCAGCGCCAAGAACATCTCAGACGAACGAATGCGGGCGTTGTTCTTGTAGATCGAGTAGTTCCCGGCGTCCAACTTCAGCAATCCGGTTTTCTGCGCTGGGATAACACGTCGCCTGGGAAACGCAAACTTCGAGACAACACATTGTCGAGCACAGGCTGTGTGATGCTACGCCTTGCAATACCCAGATCTTGGCCAAGAAAGACTCTGTCTGAGTATGATCAATGCATGTATGGACAGCGCCTTACAGAGGAGGGAAAAAAAAAGTCACCTGCCTAAATTATTAGCGAACACCGATATCACGTAACAGTAAATTCCTTGCACTCTTCTTTTTTATTTTTTATTTTTCAATCTCTACGATTTGTTCAAAGAAACGGTGGGAAAAAAAGAAGAAAAAAAAAAAGGGGGGGGGGGGATGCTGAGTGAGTTCATGGAGGGGTTGATACGAATGACTAAGGATCAATCGTAGGAGATGCAGGACACCCTTCGTTCCTTCCGCGTCGCGCTCCGTATTACTGCCCCGCCATAGTATCCGAAGCTGACCCTTGTTGAACAAACTACGATACCTGAGCAGCCAAACCAAGAAAAACACTCATTGGAGTTGTCTGCTGCCCGTCTTCCGACCAGTTGAATATTCAGCCTCCTCCTATCCCTTCAAAGCTCGACTCTGTCGTCCTCTACTCCGCCTCGTACCCGGCCATCACAACCTCACCAGGAAAACCACCCAGCATGGCCGCCGTTACCGCCGCCACGACCCAGCCTGCCCTCCCGGAGGGCACAACCATCCGCGTCGGCACGCGACGCTCCGCGCTCGCCCTGAAGCAGTGCGAGATCGTCATTGGCGAGCTGCAGCAGGCCCACCCGCACATCAAGTTCGAGACCGTGACCGTCTCCGTCATGGGCGACCGCGACAAGACGACGCCGCTGCCGAACCTGGGCAAGGGCCTGTGGACCTCGGAGCTCGAGGCCATGCTCACCTCCGACCCGCCACAGCTCGACATGATCCTCCACTGCCTCAAGGACATGCCCACCACCCTGCCCACGGGCTGCGCCATCGGGTGCGTCACGAAGCGAGAGGACCCGCGGGACGTGGTGGTGTTCAAGGCCGGGCACGAGGGCAGATACAAGAAGCTGGCCGACCTGCCGGAGGGTGCTGTCATCGGCACGAGCAGCCTGAGGCGGGCCGCACAGCTGAGGAGGAAGTACCCGGGTCTGGTGTTCAAGGACATGAGGGGGAACATCGACACCAGAATGAGGGAAGTGCGACGACGAGAGCCTGGGCTTCGACGCGACCATCCTCGCGGCGGCGGGGCTGCTGCGGATGAACATGGGCCATCGCATAGGGCAGTTCCTGGACAGCGAGAGCGAGGGTGGTGGCATGCTGCACGCGGTCGGCCAGGGCGCGCTGGCGGTTGAGGTCCGAGAGGGCGACCAGACGGTGCTGGGCCTGCTGGAGCCCATCTCAGACACGGAGACGACGCTGGCTTGTGAGGCGGAGCGGAGCGTCATGCGCACACTCGAGGGCGGCTGCAGCGTGCCGATTGGTGTGGAGACGCGCTGGGTCGCTGGTGAGGGCGGTGTCGGCAGCAACCTGCGGCTAAGGGCGGTGGTCGTCAGCATCGATGGCCAGGACGGCGCCGAGGTCGAGCTCGTGGGCGGTGCGGCGGACCCAGAGGCCGCTGATGCCCTGGGCAAGAAGGCCGCGTCGATCCTCGTGGAGAAGGGCGCGAGCAAGATCCTCGATGTCATCAACAAACAGAGGGCAGAGACGCCCGGCACGACCTCGGCTGCCGGCGCCACGGCTGCCCCGGCGGCATGATCGCGCATCACAGCATTCGCCCGCAGCCCCCCTCCTCACTTTGCATTGGAGATACCGTAGACGGCGGAGATGCTCTGGCCGTCTGGTTCGTCTCTAGATCAGATACGGCAGGCGGACAGGCGAGCCAAGAATTTGTGTAAATATGAATAGCAAGGTCTACCGGATAGACTCTGCCTCCGCACTCTCAACGCCATTCCATGTTCCATTAATGCTTCTCGCCCCTTTCTTTCCAGGTTGAACTGTGTTATGCTTTGAGACCCCAGGCACCGCACCGTATCGAGTTGCCGGTTCCGGAATCCTCTGTGATATTTGGTCTTATATCCTTCCCGTCCTATCCCAGCCCTAGTGGTCCCCCTCCGAGGCAGTGAAGGCCTTGTACTCCTCTACATCCATCAGGCCCTCCAGGTCCTTGACGCCCTCCTCGTCCACGGTGACCTTGGCAATCCAGCCCCCGCCGGCGCTGTCGTCCTCAGGGACCTTGTTGATGGTGCCCGGCTTCTCCTCCAGCTCGAGGTTGATGTGGGTGATCTTGCAGGCGATGGGGGCGTTGATGTCGGCGGCGGACTTGACGCTCTCCACGGCGCCGATGGCGTCGCCTGCCGCTACCTCCTTGCCCTCCTCGGGCAGCTCCACGTACACGACGTCACCGAGGGCTTCGGCGGCGTACTCGCTGATGCCGATCACGCCCGTCTTGTTGTCGGCGGAGAGGTCGATCCACTCGTGGTCCTTGGTGTACTTGCGGATAGGGCCTATTGTTGCGCCAGAGAGGAGGAAGAGGTCAGTCTTGGGCGTGGGTAGATCATGTTATCAGGGGAAGGGGATGAGAGAGCTTTGTGTCTGAGCGTGTGGTGGTGGTGCAGGCGTGGTGTGAAGGTGGCGCGTGTGTGGTAGTGCTGGTGGTTCGAGGGGAGGGTCCGGCCTCGGAGGGAGGAAGGGAGGGCTTCTTCTCTCTTACAGATAGCACTCGCAGAGAAGGGCCTGGCAGCGCTCAGCCGTGACGAAGCTGCTGGGCGGGCGGCGGCGCGCAGCACGGTAGACGAGAGGGCTGTCGGCCTTGCGACCCGTATGCAGCGTGCGATTGAGGCCATTGCTACTTTGCTGAGGCTGTGTCGGCAGTGAAGACTGCTGCTGCGGCTGGAGGGGCGATTTGAGGTGGTGGATGGAGAGATGGGAGCAGCCAGGGTCGGAGAGGCGAGGGAAGCTCGAACGAGATAAAGTGATGCCCGCCCCGAAAAATGACGATTCAGGTGGTTTGCCGGAGGCCGATTGGGTATCGGCGCATTAAAGTTTGCGTTTGGTAAGCGGCTGATTTAGTATAGTCCTAACCCTGAGCCATCCCGAAAGACCTCACCGTTTTCTTCTTTTCCTTCTTCTCTTCTCTTTTCTTTTCCTTTCTTCTTCTTGTACATTTGCATATGTCTCTGTTCAATGTATACGCTTTGAGAGAGCTGTGGCCTTTCTGCTTCCGGCCTCTGTCTTCGCGACTGGTCAACGTCCTTGGTTGTTCTATGTCAAGAGGAGACCTAGGCTGCCGCTCATCCTCGTCACTGTTGGGCACAGAGAGGAAGGAAGGGAGAGAGGGAGATGGGAACTTCAAAATCCCCTGAGCGATACTATTCCTCTCGAGTCATAACCGTGGTAGGGCTCCAGCAGCCTTGGGGGTCACCTGGGAAGGACCTGGCCGCTCACCCTTGAGCAGGCCGTCATCGTGGAGCTCGGGCTGCCTGTCAGTTGAGAGATCACGATCTCGTGGACTGTGGGCTCGGCGCTCCCTGTGATCGTGGATCCAACACCTCTCTCTGGCCCTTGGTGTTGTGGCTGGGAGAGATAGAATTTCGGCAGGAGAACCCGACGTCGCAAGGTGTGCCTGGCTCGTCATCAATATCATCGTCTGCCCAAACAGTTAATGGACATGGACGAGGCTCGTGGTAGAATTATCAAGAGCCGGGCGGAGAATAGGATAGCGCCCGCTGTGGAAAACAAGCCGGCGGGTCGGCAGTACTAGACAAAATAATTGTAGGGATCGTGATTTCAGCGAGATGGACAGGGCATGCTTTCCCGTTCACCGTCTCGAGTAGGAGCTCAATATATTAGGGAGCACAGGTAGGCCATCATGTTCTTGACCTCCTCATCTCAGTAGGAACTACCACCTATTTCAGCTGCAGTCCTCACCTGCTGAACACACAGTGTAATCAGTCAGACGAGTCGTCACCTGAAGAGGCAAAAAAAAAAAATAATAACATGAAACGTAGAAAAGACGGTCTGCAGCCCAGACAGGGGATTTCGCGTCAGGTCGCGTGGACGAGGGTAGGGAATGGGATACATACAGCATCATGGCTGCAGGGCTGTTGCCTTTTGTGACCTGTCGTGCAGGCAGGACTTGCATCGAGAGGTTGCATCGGAGGTATGGCCTGCAGCAATAGAAGGTCTGCTTGTCCAGGTGGGCGGATCTCATTCGCACGGCCCTCACACACTGCCCTGGCAGTGACCCCTCAGTGGGCCACCCCTCCCTCCCTCATCGGGACCTATGACCAGTGCCTAGCACCCCCCTGGCTTAGGGCGGCTGATTGGCTTACAGCAGGCCGCAGCAGGTTTGTTAGTGTTTACTTTTACGCCTGGAAAGGGAACCACGCGCCTGAATCTCGACCGTTCAACAGGCGGGATCACTGCTTTCAGCAGGTTGGTACCAGCATACAAGGACGGAGTACCTGGGATACCAACCAATCAACAGAGCTACGTTCCTCCCAGGCTGTCCCGTCAAGTCGCCAAGCAAGGAGGAGCCAGAGGCCGAAATAAACAAAAGAAAGAGAAAGAGAAAGAAGGGGGAAAAAAACAAGAGAAATGAGGTTGAGTGGAGAGAGGCCTCTGCGAGACAAGAGACTCCTTCATTATTTTCCTCGTGCACGTCGCGGTTCGACGTGTTGTTGCTGCTGCTGCGGGTTGATGTTGACCCACCCTAGCGCCCCCCACCACCACCACCACCAGGACAACCAATGGTACACTGGACGAACCCTCAGTTATTGCGACAGAAGTCTGTGCTGGCAGCAGTAGTCTGTCTGCCTGTCTGCCTGTCTGTCTGTCTGTCTGTATAACCTTGAGCCTGGGTTGCTAACGAGCCTGATTGTCGACTTGACTGCGCCCCTCCCAGAAAAGGTGAGTAATGAGAGTGATGATTACACACCTCGTCCCGACCTCCTCCCTTGCGCCTGTCTTCTCTTGTCACTTCTCTCTTCTGCTTGGGTGGTGCCTGGCTGCTCTGCTTCGTCAGCCTCCTTCCTCCTTCTCCCTTCTGTCGCAATCGCAATCCAACAAGAGGGAAGACCCATGTCACTGGCCTTCAGCCGGCGCTACCACAGCACCAGACGCCGATCGAGACCTGAAAAACCACTCCATCCGTACAGTACATTGTACACACACACACACATCCACCCACCCAAACCCACCCCCCTCCCCTCCCTCACCCATCATCCTTGACCTTGGCCTTGTGGCAGCCCACCACAGCATCGCTCCAACCAGTTGTCGCCGTGTGGACGCGGAGAGCTGTGTGGATTGGATTGCGGGCTCGTCTTCACATACAACTCTCCTCTCTCCCTCTCTAGCCTTCATCCCGTCTAGCTACTACTCCATGCTATTATTCCACACCTCGAATCTCCACCAGAATTTCAGGTCGCGAGACGTCATCGTCGCCGCCCTGCCCAACGTCTGTCTGTCCCAAAACACCCTCGTCCTCCATCAGTGCACTTCAACACACACGCCCTCCTTCCCATGAAGCCGTCACTTCCGGGATAAGGCGACTTGCTCTTGCTCATCCTCCTCCTCCTCCGTGCCCGGCATCACCTCGGTTTCCTCCCTACCTCCCTCCCTTCCCCTCGGGGACACACAGACACATTCACACACGCGCGCACACACACACACACCACGCCATCACGACGTCCCTCCTCCGAGGCCAGACTACCACAGGGCATTATAACCGCCAATCTGGGTCAGTGTGCCCCCGGCGACGGGACAGTCTCTCTGGCGAAACCCCTCCCTCCCTCCCTCCCTCTTCCTCCGCCTATCCGAAACAACATCCTTTGCACATGCAGCTTGCCGGGCTCTCCCATACAGCCTGTCTCACCTCCCAGCCGCCTCTTCGGCGCATGTACTAACTCGGGTGTCACCCCACAGATTCCTCTACCTTGACTGCAGGGTCTTCGGCCCAGTTCTACGACGCCACGGAAATTATGGACGACCAGGCGGCGGCAGACTTCCAGGAGGAGACCATGGGCGGCATAGAAGGCTCACCAAACATGATGGGCGGGAACACCTTCGAGAACGGCAACGGGGACTCCGCTATGACCGACGCCCCCCATCCCGAACACATGATGATGGATCCCAACGCGCGGTACACAACCCCTCCAGTTCCTCAACCGGGCAATAATCTCTCGAGGCCACCCTCGCAACTGTCGAGCCAGAGCTACCCGGACCGCGTCGGCGCGGGCGCACCCGGCGCATCGGACCAGAACAACGCGAACGGCCGAAACCACGTCGTGATAAAAGTCGGCATGGTGGGAGACGCACAGATTGGCAAGACCTCGCTCATGGTCAAATACGTCGAGGGCAGCTGGGACGAGGACTACATCCAGACATTGGGCGTCAACTTCATGGAGAAGACCATCAGCATCCGGAACACCGAGATCACGTTCAGCATCTGGGATCTGGGCGGCCAGCGCGAGTTTGTCAACATGCTGCCGCTGGTCTGCAACGATGCCGTCGCCATCCTGTTCATGTTCGACCTGACGCGCAAGAGCACCCTCAACAGCATCAAGGAGTGGTACCGACAGGGCCGGGGCTTCAACAAGACCGCGATCCCCATCTTGGTCGGCACCAAGTACGACCACTTTGTCAACTTCCCACGCGAGGACCAGGAGGAGATATCAAACCAGGTACGGATATGTCGGGGCGGTGAGCCACAGGGAGAGTCTGGAACACGCGCGCTGATTACGACCTACAGGCAAGGCGATTCGCAAAGGCCATGCGTGCTGCATTGATCTTCAGCAGCACAAGCCACAGCATCAACGTCCAGAAGGCATGTTACGCTCGAGCAGCCCATGATCTCCCGAGGAGTCTCGCGCTAACCCGCTCGCAGATCTTCAAGATTGTGCTCTCAAAGGCATTCGACCTAAAGTGCACCATACCCGAGATCGAAAACGTTGGCGAGCCTCTCCTCCTATACCAGAACTGCTAGGTCGACAACGCGAGTAGCAGAGCCATCGAGCCACCCATACACTCTCATCATGCCTGCTGTTACGCTGAGGCTACAGCGCGAGATCCAGATCGAATCTCTCATCAGGCACCCGCGACACAGCCAACGTACTGGCTGACCCACCCTCCAAACTCTAGACCATGTCAGAGGTCTCCTCATACAGACGATCGAAGCTTCAATACGGCGGCAGCTGATCATTATACCCACCACCTTTGCAGCTGGCGCGGGAGCCCATCATCACCACGGGTCCAGCGAAGGACCTCCTGATACCTTACAATTTTCTACAAGTTTTTTTTTTTTTTCCTCTTTCCTTTTCCCTTGAGAGAAGCGGGCGGAAAGTTCATCAAAAGAGAATTATGTACGAGAGAAATTCCCAAGACTTTGAGAGAAAAACAGGCGGCGGCAGCAGCCCATCACATTTGTCACGGTGGTGAGAGGCAAAGACAAAGGCCCGGACGAAGAAGCATAAGTGGGACGCCAGAGATGAAGGAGAGAGTACTCATTTATCTGGGTCTGAGTTTTTAAGCGAGCTGCATGTATGCTGTTATAGGAGAGGAAAGAGAGAAAGAGAGGACGGTGTGGTGGGAACCGGGGTAATAATCCTCTCACCACTGCTAAAAAAAAAATTACCATTATTATTATTACTACTACTACTACTACTACTACAACTACTACTAGCTCCCAAGGATGGCTCTCTGACAGTTCGCGCCAAGATTTCTTGTGGTTCCCGCAGGAGGTCCTGAGCACAGTAGAGGTAGGTGGCTGGGTTTATAGGTCTTGGTGGTATTAACGTCTCTGCCTTTATCTCTATTTCTAGTGCTCGTAGGTGAGTGTGAGTCGGTGAGGAAACGTGAAGTCTACTTCCAAACATACGGCTGCTGTCTAATCCCTGGTCTAAACAATGACTGACGTGTGTAGATGCTTTTCCTCCATAGGCACACCAACGTCCAGCCTGGGTCTCTCTTCGTTCCGCCTCCCACCCTCGTTCCTACTGGTGTCACACTCCCTGGGCCATTATACCTATCTTTTTTTTTCTTCGTACGGTTCTTGAGGTTTTATACAGAAACACCTCTGAAGGCTAGGCCCGCCCCTCAGGGATTGGCGTTTTCACTGCCTCCCCGCCGACCAAAGACCCTCCCCCAGACTCCCCGCCCGGCACTTGGCTGCGCCGACGACTCTCCGTCATTAGCAGTACGGCCTTGAGAGGAGAATGCAGATCTTGTCAGTTGACTCATCCAGCAGCGACAACAGCATGGTGACGATGATAAGTATGAGAAACGTAGGACCCGGTAGCATAACCCACTACATGAAGATAGCTTCGACCATACCACAAATGAGGCAGCGGCCGAGTCAAGGCAGGATGCTATGATGATGACTTGGAAAGAAGGAGAGAAAAGAAAAGAAAAGGACCGAGGTGCTGGGAAAGATTGTGCGTGGTGATAGACGTGAACGAACGTACCAGCGACAGTATTCTCCTTCCCAACAACACCAGATGAGTCCACAGCTCGGTTCAGCCCGCCCAAGGCATGGCCAGCGCTCTGCAGGCTTGCATTCAACGAGGCTATCTGGTGATTGGGATCTGGAGACTGCGACTCGGATGACGGCGCCCAATTGCCGGGCATCATGGCTTCTGGGTGTGGCGACTTGCGGAAGACGGCGGACTCTTTGATGACTTCGTCGTCATCGACAGAGTGCGGGTTTCTTACCGCACCGGATGGCGAGAGGATCCGCACATCTTGATGGATGTCGTGGCCCTCATGAGCAGGTGAGCCTTGATCGATCACTTTATCCGAGCCAAGCTCATGGGCAGACCGAGCCCTCGGAGCTGGGAGGGTGATATCTCTCTGAATATCGTGCCCCGTTGGCTGCGGTTGTGCTGGAACAGCGACATGTTGATGGATATCAGGTGCTTGGGGCTTCTTTTGCAGCAGGATGAGTGTCTTGTCCAGCTCTAGGCCATGTGGCTGGGGATTGTTCCTGCTCTGCGGCTGGACCAGCATATCGTCAAGGAGCTCGTGGGGAAACAATTGCTGTGGGTACGACACGACGGGGTCAGCATCAAGGTAGTGGCCTGGCGCGATCGCTCGCACTGGTATCATTTTATCAGCTGAGAGACGATGCGCGCCGCGCTCGGTGGGCTTTGCGTTGATGACCCTGTCTTGGGCGAGCGTATGGCCTGGAGCTGCTCTGCCACTGCTGACGAAGGCATCCGTCGAGATCCTGTGCGGACCTTGAGGTTGAAATCTCGAGATGAGGACTGTGTCATCCGACAGCGAGTGAGTCCGGGCAGGAGGGAGCTCCCTGAGCGCGTCAAACGCGCCGATGGCTTCTGCAGCGTTGAGCAAGGTGACGGGATTGGCCCCACCGGTTTGCACCATTGCTTGGTAGCGTTTGATGGCATCCTCCTTGGCTTGTTCAGTCATGGGCCCTTCGCCAATTGAAATTCGAGGAACGGTCCCTTCGACCTGGTGGAGGTCTTTGGCGGTGGACTTGGCGTCCTGAGACTGCCCATCCTCCTTCGCTTTTTGGGTTCTCCTGAACATGCTCTTGAATCTACCTTTCGGCTTCCCTGGCTCAGCTGGTGTGGCGTCGACCGTATCAGGACCAGTCTTGGAAGCGCCAACCACCAAAAGCGTGTCAATGTGGCTCAGGCCACCAGCCTCTTGCTCGTCAGTATCCGGCCTGGTACTTGGCTCCCACTTGCCAGGAACGCTCTCAATGACAGGCCTGTGAGTTGGGGCCAACTCAATGATCGGCTTGACAGGAGTATCTTCCTGGGTGGCAGCTCCTTCGGTGGTCGGGTCAGGTGTCTTGGCCTTGGTGGAATCCTGCTCTGCCGCCGCACCCACCTGGCCAGCCATGGGAGTAGCCCCCGGGCAGGAGCTGATGATTCCTTCGCAGATTGGTCGGGTGCCTGCGTCGCTGTGGATGGTCCAGCTTCCTCGTCCACGGTCTCTTTTTGTCCGACTGGGGTGGGAAGAGGTGGTGCTGGCCCTTTAGGCGTGATCAGGCCAGGCTCCTCTGCCATATAGCTAGTGACGGGGCTGAATCGGGCAGGCACACCCGGGTGTGGTGTGGTATCCTCTGGCTCTGCCGCCTTGCCTTTGCGTTTTTGCCTGATCTTGTCTGCAACTGACATTGCTTTCGGCTTCTTGATTTCTTTGACGTCCGCTATCACGTTCTGAATACGAGGAGAGGGATGCGGAGAGGACAGGGGTTCGGGAGGAACAGGCATCATGAGCATCTCCTCCTGCGCCTGAGGCTGAAGCTCCACTGGAGGGATATTCTCGTGATGGCGGATCTCGGCCAGATTGCGGATGGTGGTCGCATTATGGGCAAAGACGTTCAGTGATGTCTCGCGATGCGGCTGGAGGTCGTAGAAACGGGTGATTTCCTCCGACTGCTGATGCGCCAGGACACCACCTCCAAACCCTTTCATCATCAAAGGCCAGGTCAGCACAAGGAGGAGCAGGACACGGCCCGCCCTGCCAGGAGACTCACAGGGCATGACGAGGGACATGAAGCCATAGTTGACGCATGATAAGTTGCACGGGTTGAACTCAGCTGGATCTAGGTCCCCGGTACGCCCCTGCTTGGCCTGTCGCAGTTCAAACTGGGCCTTTCCATAGGTGATGCAGGGTAAGAGCAAGCCCTGGGCGACCTCGGAGTTCTTGGTGTTGCTGCACGCGCTCGACCGGGTGTGTTCCTAAGCACCAGGAGCAGGGTTGGCCTCGCTGGCAATGCCGACGACTCCGTCATCGGTGGCCACAAAGCCGTGTAGTCTTGGTGACAGGCGCGGTGCACAGTGAAGACAAGCCTCAATGCCGTGTACCGCGTCTCGGAGGTCTGCAATAGGAATGGCACCGCCGGTACTGCTGCTGCCAGCTTGGTTTGAGGAGGGATTGTCCATGGATGCCGGGGACAGATGGCGGCGAGAGGCTGCCAGCGACGTGTAAAACAAGGAAATGAATGAGGTCAGAAACAGTCTTAAAAGAAAGAAAGAAAGAAAGAAAAAAAGAGGAAGAAGAAGACAAAATCTGAAGGCTGAATGATGGAACGACCCCGAACCGACGCCAAAGCTGAGATGTGCCTCAGGAAGGAAAGATGAGCTGACGATTCCCAGGCGGATGACGATGGGAGGGGGAGGGGAGGGAGGACGGCAACTCGGCACATGGACGCTGTGAAGACGATCAACATGCCAAGTCTGGTCCTGGAAGGCGCGTCCGGTTGGAGGGGCGTACATCTTGGAGCGTGTCTCTCGACCGTGGACGGGGAAGGAAGCCACCTTGGGGCTGCCCTCACCACCCGCTCCGCAACCGCTCGGCGATAAACTGCATCACAGGCAGCATCTCCTCTCGGCTTGCGGGCATGGTGCTGTCTGCCTTGTTCCACCTGACCTCCCGCACATCCACAAACTCCTGTCTCAGGGTATCGACGGCATCCTCGTCCACAGCCTCGCAGGCCCTGCCGTGACAGATCAGCACGGGCGTCTTGGACCTGGAGCGGCCGCTCAGGCTGGGGACCATGGACATGGGCAGGGGGCCGCCGATGGAGATGACGCCCTTGAGGCTCTTGGGGGGCTCGATGGACCTCCCATCCTCGTCTTCCCTGACCTCCTCGACCTTGGGCCCCTCGCGGATCCTGGAGGCCAGGCCAAGAGCCAGCGAGCCGCCCTGCCCAAAGCCGAATAGGAGGATGTCGGGCAGCTCCCACCCGCACCTGTCCAGGAGCGTCTCCCTGATGAGCCTGTTCACGACAAGGTCATACGCCTTGCTGAAGCCCGGGTCTGCGTCCAGCCCGTCGGACCGGGTCGCCAGGTTCAGGTCGTCGCCCCAGTGGAAGTGCCGCGGCGGGCCGCTGTCGAGAGGTAAGCCCAACAGCGCCGGCGGCAGCGGGTTCGTGCCCCTGACCGTGATGGCGAGGACGCCAGGCAGGTTCATGCTCCTGGAAAAGCCTGCAAAGGAGGTGTCTGCGTCGCCCAGCCCGTGGAAGAGGATCAAGATGGCGGTGGTGGACTCGGGAGGGGAAGGGAAGTGCAGGATGACCTTCAGGTCGGGTGAGAGCGACATGAAGTCTTCCGCCTCGGGGATGCGGACCTTGGGCGGCATTCTGAAGAGCTTTCAGGCGCAGGTAAATGATCCGAGTCCGTGTATCCCTTGGGCGAGCTCCCAGAGGCTGATGCAGCAGAGCCAGTCGATAATGGAGCGAGGAAGAAAAGGGCCTGCGAACAAAGAGACCAGCAAACACACCCTAACCCTGACAGAACATCCCCGCGCTCCCCTTTCCTTCGCATCGAAGATGGAAAGAAGGAGAGAAGAAAGAAGAGATATCAACAGAGAGGGCAAGGAATTCATACAGTTCATACAGAACTCTCTCGTACAGGTCAGGTCGACGGACCAGTCTCGATCACGCACGATTTGAGGACGTGGAGATGCCAAAAGTATGTTCCTGCGTGCAGTCACCAAGAGGGGAACATCCAGCCCCAGCGATCCTAAGTATATACATCTGCACCATATTTACCACACCTCAGTCAGACCATCATCACATTGCCCTCCAGCAGCACATCCCGGCTCTCGATGCTCGACGCCCCTGGCTTCATATGCTCCCACTCGAAATCCTCATCCCATACGCCAGCCTTGGTGTAATCAAGACTGCTCGTCCCGTACAGATACGAAAACCGGAAATATTCCTTGAGCCCCAGCCCAGCCTTCCTGTTCCACGTAAACGACCGGTCCACAAAGTCCTCATCGTCCGCGAAGTAGCCCTTGAACCGCTCGACATCGTTCACGAGGAGGCTGATGCCGTCCAGCCTGATGTTCCTCTTGGGCGGCGCCTCAAACCGGAACGTGATGTTGGACAGCTCGGGCCCGACCAGGATCTCGGGCGCGTCGGCGAGCTTGGGCAGCACCGAGCCCAGCTGTCCGTCTCCCCGCAGGGCACTGGACGTCTGCAGGATCGGGTCCCAGCCCCAGCGGGCGATGCCGTTGATGAAGAGGCCGATGAGGAGGCCCTGGTACAGGAGCGCCGGCCGTGTCTGCATGCTTGTCCCGGTGAGCAGCAGGAGGGCAAGAAAGTAGTGGTGGATGCGGAGGTGCAGGTCCCATATGCCCAGGAGCAGGCAGGACAGGATGCCTCCGAGCAGCCCGAGGTAGAGCTTGCCGTAGGAGATGAGACGCCCCTCCTGGCGGAAGAACCAGATCTGCTTGAGCACGATGAGGAACAGGACAAGGATGATGACGACCAGCGCGAGGACCCCGCCGGGCTGTTGTCGGATGTCGTGGGCGGTGAGCCTGCTGATGGGGATGTTGGGGCTCAGGGTGTAGTTGTCCAGCGCGCCGACCCAGCAGGCCCCCAGCCAGAGGACCGTCTTCTCGACCTGCGCGGTCAGGCCCCCCAGCGTGCGGCGGATGGCCATCTTGTCGTACATGACCCAGGCCACGAACATGACCGGCAGGTATCGTCCCAGGATGATGGTGAAGAGCTCTCGGGACGAGCTGTGGTTGGGCGCATCCGAGACGAGGCCCACGTGCCAGAAGACGCCGGTGAAGACGGTGAAGAAGAACAGCGAGGGCGACGTGGTGAACAGGGAGAGCACGGTGGTGAAGACGACCGAGACGGCGAGCAGAGACCACCTCATGTCCCGCGCCCTGCACTGCACGCTCTCCTCGAACAGGTACGACTTGGGGAAGTAGGAGTCGAACCCGATGCTCTCGATGCCGTTCTGCCATGTAGCGCTGAAGCTGCGCCGCTCGCCGACAAGCCGCACAACACCGCAGCCCCCTTCGGCATTGGAGATGATGCCGGCATGTATGGCCGAGCCACAGATGAATGAGTCTGCCCGGTAGGCCCCGTACTGGTCCGTGCTGTTGACCGGTCCACCCACAACGAGGGGCCGGTAGTTGATCTGTTGGTCGCCCACCGCGCGCGGCTCGCTGAGCTGGTAGCTGGCACAGTTCGCCGGACACCTGAACGCGAACCCGGTTCCCTGAAAAGGCCGACACCGGTTCCCGTTCAGGTCGCACTGGTTCCCTCGGCCCCAGAAGTAGTTGCCACACCCAATCTCCTGCGGCTTGCCCCAGGGCTTCAGCTCGGTCAGGCTGCTCTCCTGCCGCCTGACCAGGGAGAAGGTCAGGATCCAGAGGAAGACGTAGCCGGCCAGGAGCAGGATGCGGTGCCTCCTCCTGGGTAGGTACCGGTCGAGGAGGAGTACGGGAAGGTGCTGCACGGCCGGAAGGATGGGCGTGATGCGGAACACGACAGGGCTAGAGGGCCCCTGTGCCCAGCGCAGGGCAGACCTCCCGAGCTTTCTGAGGGGATATGGGACCCATCTCCAGTGCTTGCTGAGGTTCTCCTCTTCCAAGAACCGCGGTAGCGGGTCGGGTTGCCCTCCTGCAGCTCGTGCAGGCGAGGCCCTCGATCGGGGCGTCAGGATGCGCCTCCACGGCTGACTCGTTCGGATGGTCCGGAATTTCCAGGCTCTGATCGCGACTGCCTGCTTGCTCGTCGGTTGAGCTCATGATGAGCTACGTCGGGCGCCTGGCCAAGGTTGTGAGAAGCACGGTGGTTGGGGGGGGGCCTTGTCGGCTGGCTGCCCAGGCGCGGATGGAGAGGGAGAAAGGTGCGTTTATCTTGTTGGAGCAGTCAGATGGCAGGTTGATATACAAATGAACAAGGGAGAAAAAGGACTCGGCGGCTCTCTCTGTCCCTCTCTCAAAAGAGCATGACGTGCGGTTACGAATCAGAGTGCGTGTGTGTAAGTACGTGCGTGAGTGGATACAGCAGCGTTGAATCGGCCTGCGGCTCCCACGGCTCCTCCCGGCACGCCCCATCGGCTACTTTCCTCATTGGCTCTCTTCTGACTTCACCAGAGTCCCTGGCACATATCATGATACTAATGTGCCGACAGGAAGTGTTTCATGAAGGTCTTTACCCTTCCGAGCTTGTTCTTTTACTTTTATCTTCTCCTTTCCGATATATATATATATATATATATATACTGCGGGTCTTTGTCTTCCTATGTGTTTTATTTTCTCACACACACACACACACACACACACAGACTCCCCTTTTGTCTTCCTCTCCCTCTCTGGACTTTCCTTGTCACTTGTCACTTGTCTTTTATTCTTTTCTCCTTTTTTTCTTCTTCTTCCGCCTTTTTTTTATTTATTTAATTTTTCCTCTTCTCGTTTCTTTTTCTTCCATTCTCTTCTCTACATTGAACCTTTGCATTCAAAAAGTACTTGCCTGAAATGGGAAAGTATGTGTTCAGAAATTGGAAGGAAAAAATATCAAAATCTGTGCGTTCTAATTTGAATTCCCTGTAAAAAAAAAAAGGGTAGGCACACCACTGGACCACTCTCTACTCCGACACCTCCACCAGGCTGTTATATTTGCTCCCAGTTCCACTCGCATAGTTAAAGAGCTCGAGCCTGCTGTCCTGCCGCCCGTGGGCAAGTATCTCCTCCTCCGCCAGGAACGGCCTCCCCAGTACACCGTCTCCCTTGTCTGCCCTGCTCAGGATCTCCTCGAGGACCAGTGCAATCCTCTCTGCCCCGATCCGTGCTCCGCCGATATTGGGAGCCGCGGGCCCAAGCCTCAGTGCGGCCAGCCTGCCCGCCACGAAAAGGGGCACATCGTCCCTCCACATCAGGTCCTCGTTCAGGCAGGGAAATCCCCCGACGCCGCGTATGGGATAGTCCCTCAGCATGTTCTGCATGTAGGGCAGGGTTGTGAAGTCCGACTGGATGCCTGTGGCGAAGTAGATGTAGTCGAGCGGGGGCAAGTCCATGATCGGGGGTTCGGTCTTGATACACCACGCACCGCCTCCTCCATCAGCAAGAGCCTCAAAGTGCGCTCCTGTCAGCGCCGTCTTCTCAAACATCTTGAGCCGCCCGCTCGACAGGTGTGGCTTGAGCCTCTTCATGAAGGCCGGCGTGATACTCCCGCCGCCCCGCGCCTCCTTGATGATCTCCAGCCGCTCCTCGTCCGAGTCGGCCTGGTGGAAATATGCCTGGTGCAGGGTCTTATACTTGCCCATCCAGTGCAGATCGACATCAAAAGCCTTTGTCCGTAAAGGGCCGCGCATGATGTGCCAGACCCTCCCGACGCCACTGCGGATGGCAAGGTCCGAGAGCTGGGCCGAGGTGAGACCGCCGCCGACGACGAGGATGTTGGTCTGGCGGCCAGCCTGTAAGCGCTGCTGGACGATGGGGTCGGGAAACTGGTTCTGTGGTATCCTCATGCTGTGACATGCCTGGGGCATCTCTTCGGCGCCTCTGGCAGCGTCGTGTCCTGGAAACGACAACGAGGGGATCGTAGGCAGGACTGGTGCGTTGGCTGGCCCGACGGCGAGGATGACGGCGCGGGCGTGGCGTACTGACTGGTTCGTCACGACTGTGAAGAGTTTGTCATGGGAATCGGTGTCTTCTAGGACGCCAAACCGGATGTCCACGACCTCTTCCTTACGGACGAGGCCAGCTTCCAGCTGATAGCGGCGAGCAACGCAGTCGCAGTGGTCACAGAACAGGGACTGGGATGGGGTGTAGTAGTCCCACTGGTCCCGTTGGTTTATGTCGATAGCATCCTCTCTCCTGGTGTGTAAACGTGAGCCCATAGAACTCTTCTTGCATGATATCAGGAAAACAATCGGATACAATGACTGACCTGCCACCACTGAACCGGTTCTTCTTCTTCTTTTGGTGCTTGCTGATCTCCTTACCTACACAGCCTCTGATCTCCACCAGCTCCTCCGCCCTGCCCTGCGAATGGGCATGCGACAACAACGAGTCGCGGTCTAGAGGATCAACGTGCCAGAGCATGGGGCTCCGCAGGTGACTGATGTCGAAAGTGGAAAACAGTCTTCTCCAGCGGCCCAGCCACTTATCATCACTCGAGTCCAGGACCGCCATCTTGTAACAGCACTGCGGCTTGCTGCAGCAGGCGGGGGAGACACGTCCTGTCTTGGTCTGCTTCAGGGCGACCCTCCTTCCGTGTTTGTTCAGCCAGTGGAAACGGCGGTGTTCTTCGTCGGTGAACATGGCGGAGGGGGCTTGTTCTCGGATCCTCGCGGCGGCTGCGAGGCCACATGGTCCACCGCCGATGATGAGGACGCCAAAGACCTCGGGATCATGGTCGAGGTGAGACCAGCCATCTGTGCTGGGCAGGGGGTTTTTTGTTTGATGGTTGTTATGGGCCATTGATGTTTTTTGGCGTCGTGGTGGGCGAACCTTGGAACCTTGGGGAGCTGAGGAGACCTTCTCGATAATATTGACCCCAGGACACATCTCGGGGGGGGGGGGGTGGAAAAGGGCAGGTTTATATGTGCGAAATGGATTTATTATGTCATGAGTACCTTGAAGGCCATTTCCTAACGCCCATTTGAATGTGGAAAGGAGCCTTTCTCACCACATGCAGCGAGCAGAATAATTACTATCGACCCAAGCAGTCTGAGCAGCGAGGGCGCAGTGTCCAGGAAGCAGAATGTGTCAGTCCGCATTCTTCACAACATACTCATTCCTATTCCGAATAGAAAACACTCAATAAAAAGCCCGTTCAACTCTGAAAATGATACTTGTGGTTTCAATTTATGGATCCTCGAGTTCCTGGAGGATAATTATGTCTTGAACTTGCGGCTGGAGGCAAAGACTGAGGACCTTGATGGACAACATTCTACGCAGAGTCGCTACCCTGAGGTCCTGGGCCCTCGATAATCTTTTTTAGGTACACCACTGCACATCCGAGTAGTCGCTTCAAGGCTGATGAGTAAATGATCTCTCATCTTACAGCTTAGTCCTCTGTGTGATGCCTCTCAGTCATCAGTTCTTCTCTGCCCTCCGATGTCCTCTTTCGTCGGAGCCACAATGGCAAAAATTGAACAGCGGGCTTAGGAAAGTAGAATGAATGATATTGAATAAAGCACAAAACATTGTTATGGAACACACTCATGATCAGAAAGAGATCTGCCCATCTTGTACGAAGCAGGGAGGATTTTTGTGAACCTCCGAAAGTCGAAATCATGGCTTACCCAGTGGGCCGGGGTTAGGGTCAGCGATAGGAACCGGAAGCTTTTCGGGCTGTGGTTTCTCTCGTGCTCACTGCCCGTCTTCTACCCTCGCACAGAAAGACAAGCAAGACCACAGCATGTCAGATAGGAACGGAGAGGAGGGCATGAGATTTGACATCCTCAAGGCCGTCGCGGGCGATGGAGCAACGGCGAGACTGGGCAGGCTTGCCCTGCCAAAACGACCGGCGGTCGAGACACCAAACTTCTTCACCATGACCTCGAGGGGGGTCGTCCCTCACCTGACGCCAGACACAATCGCCAGACATTGTCAGTTTTCGGGGGCGTATATGGCCATGGAAGACTGTGAGTGAAAATATCCAGGCGGGAGGTTTTGGTATCCTCCTCAAAGGAAGCTCATGACAGGCTGGCTGACAGAGACTCTCTCCTCCCGCCTCCCCCCCCAGTGGTTGAGAAGTCACAGAAGAATGTGACCAAGACACCAGCTGTGGCCAAGATCCCAGCCCAGGATGGGAAGCGCCTTCATGCCTTCGCGGCCCTCCCATCGTCCAGCATCACTATCCTCGGACCACGCCGGATACCCGCGGTCAAGGCGAGCACGGGGAATAGCGACACCTTCATCCAGATCTTCACCTCCAACGGCTTCCAGCCCCTCACCAACACCTCCTACGTCGCCTCGATCGCGGAGTTGAAGCCAGACATCGCCATCCCGCTGGCAGACATGCACTACGCCGCCGTCGCGATGACGACGCCCCAGGCAAAGGGCGTGAGGAGGATGTGCGAGCGCACCGAGGACTGGATGAGCGAGCTGCACAGGTCCCTCGACCTGGCCGACCTGCGCGCCTCCAACACGTCCATCTTCGCGCCCACCCTGCCGGCCCCGCGCTCTGTCCAGTGGGAGTACCTCGGCCGCCTCTCGGGTGACCTCCTCGACAAGCTCTCCGGCCTGGCGGTCTACGACGTCGACATCCTACCCGACCTGTCCAGCTACCCGTCCCTCCTCCCCTTACCGCGCCTCTCCCTCGACGTGCTCCTAGACCCTCACGAGATCCTCCGCCAGGTCTCCCTGGGCATCGACACCTTCCTCATCTCCTTCCTCAACGCCGTATCCGACGCCGGCGTGGCCATGTCTTTCACCTTTCCCCCGCCCTCCACGCCCGCAGGCACCACCACCACCACCACCACCACCACCGCAGATGGCACTGGCCTTCTCCCCTTGGGCATCGACCTCACCGAACCAGACCACGCCACCGCCCTCGCCCCGCTCGTCCAAGGCTGCACCTGCTACGCCTGCACAGCCCACCACCGCGCCTACCTGCACCACCTCCTCAACGCGCGCGAGATGCTCGTCTGGACCCTGCTCCAGCTCCACAACCACCACGTCATGACCCAGTTCTTCGCCGGCGTGCGAACCTCGCTCGCCGCGGGAGCCGAGAGGTTCGAGGAGGACTGCAGGGCGTTTAGCCGGGCGTATGAGCCCAGCCTTCCCGTAGGGATGGGCACGCGGCCTAGGGCGAGAGGGTATCATTTCAAGAGTGGGCCTGCGAACGAGAGGCGGAATAAGGTTACGTGGCAGCTGCTGCAGGAGGGGCAGGCGGCGGGGCAGGGGAGGGACGAGGCTGCGGTGGCGGCTCTGGAGGAGAAGCTGGCGAGAGATGAGATGGAGACGCCGGTTGCGCCGAGCGATGAGGTGGGCGCGGTGGAGCTGGTGAGGGAGGGCTCTGGGGAGGTTGATATCAAGGGGAGGTAATGGGTAGGGGGGGGGTAGGAAACGACTAGCACGATAGATGATACCATATTACTTCTGGTTCTAGTATAGATAGGCAGATGGTTCACACACTAAAAGGACGAAAGCATTACAAAGTGATACACCAAAAAAAAAAAAAGGGATATCTGCTCCGACTCGGACTCGAACCGAGGGCGCCGACAGAGTGGCATCTTTTCCGAAAGATGAGCTATAAGACCGGGGCTTTGACCAACTAAGCGATCGGAGCCTGATGCTTTTGTTTCTTGCAGCAGTAGTCAGAGAACGCCTATATCAAGTAACCAAGCGAGGAGGACCCAGGGGATTATGGGACGAGTTCGGGAGAGGCGGGGTGTTCCGTGTGACGTGACTCTCACCTCCGTACGGCTGCGTGCATTGCCCAGACCTATCATCAGTATAACAGACAGCACGGGTGAGGGGGGGGGGGGATTTCCAGCATCTATCGTCTCGGAGTGTGTTGTCATTAGGTACAACACAGTCTGGACGGGTCTCGAGGGCATGTCGAGGTCTACGTGCTTGATATCGTCAGCCAGACTTCACCGAGGTCTATAAAAGGCTTTCCATTTTTTTTTCTCTTCTTTCTTTTACTTCTTCTCATCTTTTCAAGGAAATTCAAGAGGCTCTTGTGTCTCCTCAGGAGGCTTTGGCTTCTTCTTCTTCTTGGGCTTGACCGTAGCCTCTCCAGCACCTGCAGCAAAGCCCTCCTCTCCATTCCCTCCCTCAGCTTCCCCCTGACACCGCGGTGGGCTTCTTCTTCTTCTTCTTCACTTTGGTAGCAACAGGCTCGCCCCCTTCCTCTCCCTCGACCTTTGGCCTGGTTGCCCTCTTCTTCCTCTTCTTGATCACCGTGCCCTCGATATCCACCCCTTGCGCGACTTGTATCCTCTCGTTAGCCCTCTGCATCTCCAGCCGCAATCTCTCGACCTCCTTCATGGCCTGTGCCATCTCCGCCTCTTCCTGCTTCTGACGCTCATAGTCGTACCCAGAGCCGTTCGCAGTGTCGTCGCCGCCTTCCAGTGCGAGGCTGCCAATATTGCTTGAGTCCACCTGCAGTAGCGACTGTTTGAGCTTCTTGGCGCGGGCCTTCGTGAGGGCGTCTGAGTTGTTTTCTGAATCGTAGTGACGCGGCGTGGACCCGCCGCTGCCCGCCAGGTTCTCATCCTGGGCGACGACCACACGCTGCCGCGGTTTTGGTCGCAGGCCAAGGTTCGACGTCGGTCCGGCGCTCTCGACTTTACCGAGGTCGAGTTGCATGACGGGTATCGAGTCTATATCGAGGTCAGGACCGTTCGCGGTCTGCAGAATATTGTGAATAGGTGTCGAGGTTCCGGTGCGGTTGGTGGGCGCCTGGATGTAGAACGGATCATCTCTGTTCCTCTCATCGCGCTCTGCCTTCCGCCTTGCCAGGATGTCAGCGTCGAGGTAGCTGTCCTCGCTTGCCTGGTATGAAGTTGCGACCTCCTCGGGCGCGTCTGCGAGTCTGTTGATGGCAGGCTCGCTGGACGAGGTCGTTGTAGGTGGCGGTCTCTGGTAATAATAGACCTCGAATTCGTCTTCGTCCTCCATGCCGAGGGCGACTGTGTCTGCGGCAGACAGCAGCCTATTGAGGTTGGGGTGGATGGGCTCATCAAGGTCGAGTCCGGCTGGCACTGGCACATTCATCTGCGCACCCGGGGCCACAGAGTTCAGCTCCCACCCAATGAATAAGGAAGGAATTGCCTGGGTGAGTAGCAGTGGTGGGTCTTGTTGGACCTCGTCGGTCGAGGTGGGCTGCCCAGAGACGGCCTCGGAAGTAAGCTTGAGGAGTTCGGTGAATTCCACCGCACGCTCTTGGACCTCGAGGCTGGGATGAAGAGCTAGGGGTTCCAGCACGTGTACTATTCGCGCCAACAAAAGGGATGTCTTGGCCTTCCGCTCCGATGTCCAGATATCAAGGTCACTCCCGGCGACCTGGGCGAAGATCTTGATCGTCGCTTGTAGGCAAGAGGCCAGGACGTCGGGATACTTGGCATGCGGTATTATCTGCAACAGGTGTCCCAAGCTATCTTCCGAGGACGTCAGCTGGTCAGAGTATTCTCCGACCATCCATGCAACAGGTCTCAGCGCGCCTGATGTGACGGATTGTGCCGAATTCGACTCGATGCCGTATTGGCGCAGAATCAGCTCGGCAGCGTTCACTGCAGTGGGCCTGATTACTTTGACCTTCACTGCCAAGCTCCTCAGCTCGTTTCCGATCTTCTCTGATATGTCTCCTGCCGACAGTTGGGTGGACGTCGCAGTCTGGTCGAGGCCGTCGCTAATATGCCTTGAGACGGGAGCCATCCGCACAAGTTGCGTCAAGATGTCGATGTACCATTCGAAGTCGACAAGGTTGCTGTAATTGTCTTGGGAGCACATGGTCAGGATCCGGCCAATTACCTCAATCCTATAGTCATCTGGTAACGGTGGCGCCTGCTCGGTCTCTTTCTCGTGTGGGTTGATGGCGACCTCGGCGTCCACGTCCTCGTCTGAGCCCGTCTCCAGTCGTTTCGCCGTTGGCCTGGCAGAAGGAGTCGAATTCTTCAGCTGCCTCATGAGGCGGCTTACTATTGATATTAAATTGTCGCTGCTGACCATGCCCCTGACCAAATTCAAGGCCTGAATGCGGATGGTGATGTCGGGACTGTCGATACACTCCATAATCACATCCTCTTGCTGAGCAACCAGGAAAGAGTGTGTTATGACAATTTTGTTGAAAGCCAGCAGGGCGACGTATTTCACTAAGATTGGAAGAATCAGCCTGGTATACTGGAAGAGGAACAAGTGGTGGTGGCCTACGGTTGGGATCACCATCAACCATAATCATGCCTCGGAGTTTTGTGGCACACAGAGAAGCGATCTCTTCCCTGTCTGATACATCATCGGACTCCCCGAGAATACCACCCTGGATAATCCCATTGATGCATTCGTAAAGGAGAGACATAGCTGGCGTGGTCCGTATCAGGTCTGTGAGAGGAGGTAGCAGTTTTCGAACAAGTCGAGGCTCCAGAGGCGTCAAGGTAGCAAACTATCAACCTGTCAGCCAAGGTACATGCACACGTGCTCGGCCAGACATACCAGCTTGATCAACTTGATGGCCATCCAATTATTGTTGCCGTCGACCAGAAGTTCAAACAGCCTCGGTGCCAGAGGGAGAAAGTCATTTGGCCGCCTCCAGCCCAGTTCACAGACGACATTCACGATGGCAGCCGTGACACTGGGGTCTTCGTCTGGGGACATGAGGCGGTCCTTGATCTGCGGCCATGCTGCCCTGAGTGTCTCTGGATATACCAGCGCTAATCTGTATAATGTGACAATAGTCTTCTTTCGGATCGAGGGGTTGCTGGAGGTGAGACGCGGTATGAGATCGGAGAGGGTTGACAGGGCCAGCGAAGGGTTGATTACGTGAGGAAGGGCAGTGATCGGAAGGATTATCGTCGTCGCTGAAGGAGAGGCCAGGTCCTGGGCAGAAGAGTAGTTAGCGGTCAAGCAGTCTCGTCGTCTAGTTGCAGATCTGGTCATGTGCAAACCTTCTTGATTAGGTTCGTGGCCAGCATCAGGACTTCGGTGTCGGGTCGGAAGCTCTGAACGGCGGCCAGGTAACCAATGCGCTTCTGGTGGTACTTGGCAGAAGACATGACCTCGAGGACGTGGAAAGAGGCCCAGGACATGTCGTGGCCCATCATCTCGAGGTAACAGAGCTTGAGCAAGGCAGTCGCCTTGAGATCTGTCATCCTATCTCAGTCTCCAAGCAAGTCGACAGCCAAGGGCAATGAACGGCCCACTAACCCATGTCCTGCGTTCGAACTTCGGCGCGACATTCCTTCAGACAATTTTGAATGTACTCCTTCTCATGGCCTTTGTGGTTCCGTAGGCCACGGATGAAGTCGTATAGAGACTTCTCGAACCTGCCATCATTTCAGCTTCTGGGCTCTCGCACCGCACTCGTCGACCATGGCAGCATACATCTTGTCGAGACGAGGAGGGAGTCGCCTCTCCTCAAGTCACGTCGGGGTTGGGTTCGGTCGGGTTGGGGAGGAACTGTGGCTCGAAATCTAGGAGAATGAGAAGATGGAAGGGATTTGACGCATATCTTCTGAGATCATCTTGCAGGCGCGGTCATGAAGTCCCTCCGTTGCGGCGTGCTGGCTCGTTCTGCGAAGGATGAGGTCTGTGGTGTGTAGAGCAATTCGTCACGCAGCCACTTTGTTACCCCGAGTCAAAGCTACAGCAAGCATAGCACATCATCGCTTCCGGGTGCCCCACGCTACAGGGTCCCTCCCCTGTACCTCACCCGCCCACGTAATAATTGCACCCTGAGGGGCTTCCTTAGGAGGGAACTGGCTACCTGAACCTCTTTCTCTTGACGACCTGCTGGTCTACTGGTGATCCCTGGTCGTAACCTCTGGCCTGCCAAACAGCTTACCAGACACCAAATACCTCAAGCTGCTGCTCCCGCCATCCTCGTCCTCTGCACAGGAACCCTACGACCGGAATTTTTCCGTATAGACCGACAGCCCCTCGTCCTCATTTCATCGATCGATCTGTCTACTTAACTCGACACGCCGAGCACTTCTCGATCATGGCCCCGTCGCTCCTTCATCCCCCGAGCCAGCTCTCTCCGCCGCAAGCCCTAGAGCTGTCGCAGCGTGCACCACACATACTCCAGGGCTCGCCGAGCACCATCTCGTCGTCGGTATTGACGTCACTGTTCTCCGCGCCGGAGAGTACAGAGCTATGGATGACCTACGAAAACCTGCTGCTGTCATGCCTCCGGACAGGCGACGAGCAGTCCGCCCACCAATGTCTCGAGAGACTTGTCAAGCGGTTTGGCGATGACAATGAGCGAATCATGGCTTTCAGCGGCCTGGTCAAGGAGGCCGACGCGTCTAGTAATGCCGAACTCGAGAAGGTGCTTAAGGAATACGATGCAATCTTGGCCGAGAATAACACCAATATTGTCAGTGGCTTGTCTCCCGAGTCTACCAGTGGTCGTTTGTATATTGACTGTGTGTTAGCCCGTCACGAAGCGGCGTATCGCATTACTTCGCTCACTAGGCCGTACTGCTGATGCGGTCTCCGGGTTGACTGCCTTGCTGGACTTCTGTCCCGTCGACGCAGAGTCCTGGGCTGAGCTTGCCGACATCTACTTGTCTCAGGGCTTGTACGCGCAGGCCATCTATTCTCTGGAGGAAGTCTTGGTCTTAGCACCAAATGCCTGGAATGTCAGTAATAGTGAGGACAAGAGAACATGTATCTGAACTGACTGGATGATGTAGATGCACGCCCGGCTGGGAGAGGTGGAATATATGGCCGCAACGGCTTCCGGTGCGGATGATAGTGCCGCTCGCAAGTATCTTGCAGAGTCCTTGAAGAGATTCTGCAGAAGCATCGAGCTCTGTGACGACTATCTGCGCGGTTACTACGGTCTCAAACTGGTGAGTGGATCGGGAGAGAAGCACTAGCAAGATCATACTGATTGGTATTCAGGTCACCACCAAGTTTTTAAACGATCCTTCCAAATACAGCAAACAAACTGATTCAGATGACTTTTTGTTCCCCGCAAAGGGTACTGTCGAGAAGCTCAGCGAGAAGGCTACAGAGAAACTTTCCGAGATTGTCCGCCGAAGTAATTCGAAGGAGAAAGGCTGGTGTGGCTACGAGGAGTCGGAGCTTGCAGCCGCACGCGAACTTCTTTCGAATGAGTCGACCGGCGTTGTTAGATGAGGGGTCGCGCGATCCTTGGCATATCACGGCTCTACGTTACATGCTCGGGCCAATGACGTGGTCAGGATGCACAATTTACCAGCGCCGCCGTCTCAGTCATCACAGGAACAGACAGAACCTGACAGGTACAGGTCGGTCCAGGACCTCAGCAAGCACTTTTGGTGCCTTTAGTTCTCGCCGTGCATCTCCGAGGGATCCACTGGCAGTCAAGAGTGGCAGACGACCTCGCACGTGGCATTAATCGACTGGTGCTGGGTTGGACGTCGGTGCTTGGAACGAGGCTCGGGGTGGGTTCTGAAAAGCCCGGCTACCGCCACTTCTCGACTGCGCCCCCAGAGGCTTATCCTGCCCTTACATTGGAATTATGGGCCTGCATCGAGGTCTTGACTTCCCCTGCGACCTGAGTTGATGCATTTCCTTGTTCATGGCCTCAGGGCCCAGGTTCTTCTGTCCCTTCTTAACGCCCCTGAACGAGCTCGACCACACGTTATTGTGCCAATGTTGTCGTTGGCGAGGCCGACTTTATTACAGCCTTCCAGTCGGAAAGCCTCTTGGCATGTCAGTCTTGTTAGGGTTTCAATATCTACGCAGCTCACGCAGAACTTCAAGACTGCTACCAGCGCCGAAATAGAATCAGCACGAATATATTATTTTTGTTCAACTGACTTCCCGTAGTAGATGGTGAACCTTCATGAAGCGCTGATCACTCGAGCAAGTGAGAGCAGGAGAGGGACACAAAGTGGGCCCCTCACCAAACCAAAAAAAAAAAAAAAAAAAAAAAAAAAAAAAAAAGTACATAGTAACAACAAGAGGCAAGCCAGTTCAGCTTCTGGGACAACTAGAAACGGACCAGCTGCATCTGTCAAAGCCAGCCTCGTACGGACCCGCCGGCTCTGGCAGGTGGTCTCGACTCAACAAGCCGGGACAGCCAGCACAAAAACACAAAAAAGACCATTCCGACCTGCATAGAGCCGGCCTTGCATGCGTGCATGCATGCATGACCAGGGGTCGGTGGCTTGTGGACGGCCGACAGGCATACTACTGCACTACATACGTACACGCGCATTGCCTTAGCAGCAGTGCCAGCAGGAAGGTTGTGGAATCAGTGATCCCGCCGCCGAACAGGGCTGGGCCAGACAGGCCGACAGAGAAGAGCCCTTTCGAAACACGAAGAATGCCCCTTGCCTCCAGTCAGTGCAGTCACGCCGCGGGTCTTATGAGACCGCCGCCTCAGTCTTGAAATATCCTTGAACCGACTCTTCTCTTTAGCCCCAGGTCGAGAGGGCCAGGACGACGGGTACTCCTTGAGGACACTGTCCGCGGGCCCTTTTAGTCCTTGTTGCGGTGAATCTTAGCCTGGATAGCCAGAGCCTTGTGCGATGGTGATGATGTGGTGGTCGGCCAGGTCTAGTGGGGTCGATCGTCCCGGCTTACACGAGCCAGACTTGTTAGCCTAGGCTTCCGGCATCAATGGTCAGGCGATTCCGTCTGCCGACCCGGACGAGGTCTTGCAAATCTGTCAGACGCCTTTTCTCTCTGTGTGCGGATGCTCGTCAGCAGTAGATGTTTTTTTTTGGGGGGGATATCCCATTGCCCCCAGCGGAACCACAGCAGCCACCAATCTATCTGGCCAGGGCGGGAGGTGCCTGCGAGGGAGGGGCAGATGCAAGCGGCCCTCTTCAGATCTACAATCTTCCTCGTGGCGGGTCCAACCGAGAAGGAGGGTGGGAGAGACGCTCGGGCTTCCTTTCTGATCATCCTCGCGTCCAGGTTGGACGAGTACCAGGAAATGTGGTGGCGGCGGGCGGGCTTCCTTTCCGCACCCCTCAACACCTGATCACCGTGACCGTCATCGTGCGTCTAACCATTTCATCCTACTACCCGCCTATAGCCTGAGATTGGACGTCTGACGGTGCTTGGCTACAGGGCATTACACTGCCTGCACCGCTGTGCAGTAGCCGGGACGTCTGACCCATACCAAAACCAAGGCTGTTCCCCGCCTGGCCCGCCAACCAAGCCACCGGATAGCCAGTCGGGCAGACTCTCCCTGCCAGCCTGTATGTCAGTACAGACTGTACTCCGTACTGTTTACATGTACTATGGTACTTGCATCACAGATCCGACCACCACCATCCATCCAATCGCCCACCCCCCCCCCCCCTTCGATAGAAAAAAATCGGCTGGTCCCAGTGTCACCAACCCACGACAACACCACGAGGAGCCTTCTAGACACATCAGTTTTCACCTTTTCCCCGGCACACACACGGCGATTTCGGGTCTTTTTTTTTTTTTAATCGCTCGCGCTCAGCTGGCCAACCGCCAGAGCAGATCACCTCTTCACCGCATCCTCGAGGCTGACCCATTCTCTCCCAACGGTACCCAATCCGCTCTTCGTCCTCGCAGCCCAACCACCTGGCGCCCATTTCTTGCCAGGTCAGCCTGGTCAAGCAAGAAAGTCGAAACGCTCGCGCCGAGACCTTTCTCTGCCTGCACCGCACCCTTCGTACAGTACACCTCTGCACGACACTGGTGGGTTCATTTTAGGACTTACACGGCCGGGCCTGCCTACAAATCCTCCTTGTATTTGCAGCCTTGGAAGCGTGTCACTCTCCTCCCTCCCCCATCCTTTCACACCCCCTCCCCCCTTCTCCTCCCCCCTCCCTTCGCGCCTAGAACACACACTCTCTCTCTTCTCCCATTCGCCATCCTCGTTCGTCCAGCCTAGGTCGATTTCGTACTGTCACCGGACCTGAGGGGTTGTTTTCTACCCAGCAGCAGCACCTCCGGACGGACACACACACACACACACACACACCGGCAGTCCTTCTTCCCCTCCCCTCCTCCCCTCTGACTTGTTCGTCACACAGCTGCGTCAGTCTGGCGCAATCCGCATTGCGGTGGGGTCGATCCAACATTAATATCAACAAGCTATACACACACACACACACATATTACCCACACACATACACACACACCCCGCAGGTTTTCCTGGTAGACGACGATATAGCCCTGGAATCCATCCCAGTCGCCACCGGCTCATACACGCTCCTCTGTTGTTCTCTCGAGTGCCACAGCGACCGCCTCTGCTCCGACTGGTCTCGTCGCAGATTCGTCGGGCGCAGAAAGGGTACTATCTCGTGTGATTTGTGTTACCAATGTCTCAGTGAGCAATCCCTTTCCTTTTCTCCTTTCTTTCTTTGTTTTTGGTGGGGGAGGGGCGGAGGGGGGAGGGGAGGTTCTCTTTCCCTTCCCTTCCTTCTCTTATCCTATGATCCTGGCAAGGCGCATCATTCTTTCCTCCTGTCTCCCCCCCCCCCCTTCCTTCCTTCCCCTTCAACATCCCCCCCCGCCCCTACTCTTGTTTACCCCCTAGCTGTCCGCCCTAGTTTAGGTCTCACCCTCGTCCTGCTCTTCTGCTCTTTAATATACAAAAGCTGATGACCCTGCCTTGCTCTTGTGCCTCCCGCACTGCAGAGAAAGGCTCAGACTCCGCCAAAACAGCCGGCTGTCCTCACACTCCGGATCGATCACCGACGAGGAGGACGACACCCAAGACGACTACGAGCAGGACCACTCCGACTCGCTAGCCGACGAAGACACAGGCACAGAAGACGAGGGCTGGACGCATGCGCGTGGCGAGATCGACCCTGACGACTCCGCCTCGGCCTCTGCAGAACCGTTCTACCAGGCCCAGCCTGGCGACCGGTCGCGTCCTCGCGTCGGACAGCGTCAACCCTCGCGCCAGCACAGCATCCCTCGCCCGCGACAGCCCCGCGCCCACCAGCACGCACCCCAGATCCACGCGCCTCCCTTCCCGCCTGTGCCTGGCTCTGATTACATAGCAGGGGCCATGGCCAGCGACAACACGTCTGAGTTCTACCCCGACCCGCGCGGCCACTTTGCGCCGCCGAGCGCGCCCTACTACGACGCGCACAGGCGGCCCGGCTATCCACACAACGGCGTCAGCGGGTTTGGGCACCCCCGCCATACGGCGGACAGGTGGTGCCCTGGGGCAACAACAACCCCTTTACCCCGCACAGCGGGTACTACGAGCGCGGCCACGAGATGCTGCCGTACCAGCAGGCGCCCGGGTTCTTCGGCGGCGCGGGACCCGTCAGCCATGCGGGCTATGGCATGCCGCACCACATGCAGCAGATGATGTACTCGGCCCCGCCAGCCGCCCCGCCTGCCACCACGGTGGGCGGCCGCAAGACGCCAGACTCAGACGAGAGAAGGCCCGATCCCGAGTTCGAGGCGATGAAGAAGCAGCTCCACCTGCTGCAGCTGGAGAGGGCCAAGGCGGAGGACGAAAAGCGGAAGGCCGACCTGGAGAAGAAGATCCGCGAGGACGCCGAGAGGCAGTTCAAAGACCGCATGGAGGCGATGCGGGAGGCCCAGGAGGTCGCCAAGAAGGAGATCGAGGTCGCGCGGATAGCGGCCGAGGCGGCGGCCCTGGAGCGGCTCGAGGAGGCGCGCAAGGTCGAGGAGGAGCGCCGCAGGGTGGAGGCCGAGCTGAAGGCCCAGGCGGCGCGCGAGGAGCGCGAGCGCATCCAGAACGAGAGGCGGGAGGAGGAGAAGCGGCAGAGGGAACACGCGCTGGCGCTGGAGAAGGCCGAGCGCGACGCCAGGGAGAAGTACGAGGCCGCCAAGGCCGCCGAGGAGGAGCGCAAGCTGGAGCTGGAGAACCAGAGGCTGCTCATCGAGACCCAGACCAAGGAGAAGCTGCTGGCAGACCAGAGGGCTGCCGAGGAGGCCAGGATCGCCGCGGAGGCAAAAGCTGCCGAGGACAAAGCCCGCAAGGAGCTTGCTGAGAAGGAGGCCAAGCAGAAGGCCATCGAGGAGTATGAGGCCAAGATGGCCGAGGAGAAGAAGGCTGCCGAGGACCAGGCCAAGGCTGAGGCTGCTGCCAAGCTCCGGTTTGCCGACGAGGCGCGCCTGGCTGCCGAGGCTGCTGCAGCTGCAGAAGAGCAGAAGAAGAGAGACGACGAGGAGATGAGGAAGAGGATATTAGCTGAGGCCAAGGAGGCCGAGGAAAAGGCGGCTGCGGAAAAGGCACCTAGCGGCGAGGAAAAGGAGCCTGTCAAATTCAAGGATGCTGTCGGGAGGAAGTATAGCTTCCCCTTCCGCCTCGCCTCCAAGTGGCCGGTACGTGTTTCCCAACCAGACACTCCTTTCCCCCCTTTTGCCCTCCCTCTTTACACATCGACTCTCTTTCTAACATTAATGACTTCTCCTACCCAAGACAATGGAGCGCCTCATCTACCAAGCCTTCGAACACATTGACGACCTCGGCCCGCACGTGCATGAGGGCCACTACGACCTCGAGGGCCCCGAGGGAGAACTCATCCTCAAGGAGATCTGGGACACAACGATCCAGCCGGGCTGGCAGATCACCATGAAGATGTGGCCCCTGAACCAACACCCCCTGCGCGGCCACGCCCGCGGCCACGCCGGCGCCAGAGGCCACGGCTTTCCCGAGGGCGCCATGCACATCCCCCCTAATATGTCACCAGAGCAGCGCCAGGCCTTTATTCAAGCCGCCCTCCGCCGCGCCCAGACTGCAGGCGGCCCCGCCGGGCTTCGCTTCGCGCCGCAGCAGGCGCCGCCACGCATGGCTGCTGGTATGAACATCCCGGGGATGGCGGGGCAGAGACCGCCTGTTCCGCCGGAGGGTGCGCGGTACGCCATGTATGGCCAGGCCGGGCCGAGGGGTGTACCTGCTGGGGTGGATATCATGGATGGTGGGCGGGAGGGCAAGAGGGGCAAGTCTGGGGACCGAAAGAAGAAGGCGGCGATGAGCTGGTTTGGAGGCGGTGCGCCGGCCAGGAAATCTTCGAAAAAGTGAGTCGTCATCCTTTTTGTGTTTTGCACTAATTTTCTACATATATGTGTGTTTGTGTGTTTAAGAAAGTATATCTTGCATCTGGCTAACATTATTATAGGAAGCGGTAAATTGGAGAACATGTTATGAGGTAGTAGGAGCAATGTTTTATGTTCCTTTTGTGTGGGGGGAGGGGGAAAGGGACGGTGGGGGATCTTTGGTTTTAATTGGTCTTTGCTTTCCTTCTTTGCAACGATACCTTTTCGCCTTTCCTGCATCTTTCGTTCTTTTACTTTGTGCTCTTGAGTATCCAGCTCTTGCGGCGGAGGGAGGGAGAGTATATGCGTTGGTCGGAAGACGAGATGAGACGATGAGATGAGACGAGATGAATTTTAAGATGAGAGATGAAATAAACATGTTGAAAAGAAAGAGAAAAAAAAGATTTCTAAAAAAAAAAACACAACACAGCTGGTTGGCTACTCTTGTTCTTATTCTTGCACCTGTCCTCATAATATCGTTTCTTTGCCTTCCTCTTTTCTTTTCCTGTCCTCAGCATTATCAACAGGTTCATGGAAGAAAGACTCTCTGGGATGGGAGGAATGCACAGCTCCCCGTCTGCTACCGGGGCGCAAGGGGATCGCGATATATAACAAAGTTTGGCAACGGTCAGTCTTGAGCAAGATGCCAAGAATAAAAAGGAAACAAAGGGGAAAGAAAAAAAAAAAGAAGGAAAGAAAAGGGGCTCTTTTTACACTCAGGAGTTGGTCGTGTGTTCGCACACAACTTGGAAGAATAACTTCTCAAACGTGCATCTTGTGTAAATTCTCGATGGTTGGCTTTTCGAAATTGGGGAGAGGGGTTTGGTTTTTTCTTCTTTTCTTTTTCATATTTCGATCTTTTTTTTTTGCCTGTCGAGGATACGTTCCTCTGGCACCAGCTCTGCCAGCTGCCTACAGTGATTTTTGGAGTCTAATTATGTATATGGGGTCTATATGAATCTCTCTTCTGGTCAAGGCGTGGACGATCAAGTATGAGGATGTCTATACTTTTGAAATGCACAACATTCCAATTATGTTCACGCAGCGGTCGGAACCCTCTGTATTGTACACCGAAACATGTGAATTCTCTTCTTTCCCGGTTGAATCATGACCCTTCGCCTGCATTACCGCGTCGAGCCAAACAGCTGCCTCGCCCTCTGCTCAAACGCATCAATCATCTTGGCGGCCGACTCGTCAAGGACCCTGGACAGCACCACCTGCACCAGCGGGTCCTCCAGCCGCATGCTCAGGTCCAGATCGACCTTTGTGCACTGCCCCCCGCCCTTGCCGCCGGCCGTCCTGGGCACCGGCGCATCCTCGACGGTCCACTTCGTCACCAGCCTCTTGAACGGGTTTCCCTGGCCCTCCTTCCGCGCCACAGGCTCGTCCTTGCCGCTCAGCGCCTCGACGCTCCGCCCGGGTACGCAGACGATCCTGCTCGTGTAGGACTGCGTCACCGGCCCGAAGCCGACGGTCAGCTCGCCCTCGACCGGCCACCGCCGCCTGTGCCGCGGGTCTGCTGCCGCCTCGTCGCCCGGCGTCGACCACGCCGTCACGCGGCTGTGCTGGCAGTACGGCAGGAACTGGGAGTAGGAGTCGACGTCGGCGATGAGCTCGTAGAGCCTCTCGCGGGGGTAGGGTAGCGTGCGCGTGACGTTGATGGCCAAGGGTCGGTCGGACTGGAGGAGGGCATCGAGGAAGGTTCGGCGGGAGGCGCGGTGGGCGGCTAGGCGGGGCGCGCGGAAGGGTGGGCGCCGTAAGAGGCTTGTTATTGGTCGTAATGGGTCTCTTGTCGCCATTGCGAAGGGGAGAAGGGGGGAAGAGAGAGAAAGAGGGTTGTTGGGCAGGTTGTGGTGTTATGGAGAGACCATGGCTGTCTGGACTGAGGCTCCTGGGAAGAGAAGAAGCTGGGCCTTGGAATATGGTGATTCTCGAGATCTTTGACGTCGTCTGTCGGTTCCGATCTCGGCTACGGCCCAGCCCGCTCCTGCGCAGTGGTCACAAGCCACACGCTAGGCCGGGGATCCCACGAGTAGTGCCCCAAGCCACATCAAAATCTAATCGGCATGCCTGAGGCTTTGGTACAAAACCCCAGGCGTTGAAAATTTTCCGCCTTCTTTTCTCTCGGACCTCTCACCACGCGCTGCCAGCACCTCCCACAGCAATGCTGTACTGCTGTCAGCGTCAGGTCTCTCCCTCCCCCCCCATTACCACCAAGGGATCATCGAGTCCATGGACTGATCTAGGCCTCACAATCATACTCTCGACAACAGAGAGGAGATGATGGCGGCACCGACGGAGGCTGCAGCAGAGGCTGCCCCTCCTCCCCCAGTGGACTGTGCTCCTCCAGCAGCGCAGGCTGACCCTCAAGCAGAGCCTCAGGTTAGGGCTGATGCTAAAGAGGAGAAGCTCGCTGCAGCTGTCTCGTCACTGGACATCGCCACCACCACCACCACCGTCACCACCGTCACCACCAGTAGCAGCGATGCTGTGCCTCCTCATCGCTCGCATGATCCCCAGTACAACCAGAAGAGGACCGATCCCTTCCAGTTTGGCTCGCGCTACCTCGAGGACGGCGATGACCCGTTCGAGTTCAACGCCTGGGACCACGTGGAGACTGACGATGCCTACAAGGAGTATGCTGAACAGCAGTACGAGATGCAGCGCCAGTCTCCCGTGTCTGACTTTGACAAGCGTATGTACAACACACATCTTGCCTCTTCTTCGCCTCGCACTGCGCGTCGCACACACACAGGGCTCCCCATGTGATGATTTACATAACATAGCATAGTTCATCTGATCTCATGATGACTACTTTGTATTTTTTAGTCTTTCGCTCCCATCTGACCTGCCACCTTGTCCCCTCGCGCTGTTCTCGCTCACTCACATCAGCAATGAACTCCCTGCTGACCGACCCCGCGAAAACAGACCGGTTCAACTCGGACCCTGCCAAGTGGTGGAACCTGTTCTACAAGAACAACACCGCCAACTTCTTCAAGAACCGCAAGTGGCTTCAGCAGGAGTTCCCCGTCCTCGGCAAGGTAATCAGTGAGGACGCCGGCCCCGTCACCCTCCTGGAGATAGGCGCTGGTGCCGGCAACACGGCGTTCCCCATCCTGGCACAGAACAGGAACCCCCGGCTCAAGATCCACGCCTGCGACTTCTCCAAGAAGGCCGTCGAGGTCATGCGCTCCCACGAGGGCTACGACCCCGAGCATATGCAGGCCGACGTGTGGGATATCTCGTCCGACGAGCTCCCTCCCGGCCTGAAGGAGGGGTCCGTGGACGTGGCGCTCCTCATCTTCATCTTCTCTGCGCTGTCCCCGCTGCAGTGGAAGAAGGCCGTCGAGAATGTGCACCGGGTGCTCAGGCCCGGCGGCGAGGTCTGCTTCCGCGACTACGGGAGGGGTGACCTCGCACAGGTCAGGTTCAGGAAAGGCCGCTACCTCGAGGACAACTTCTACATCCGCGGCGACGGCACACGCGTCTACTTCTTCGAGAAGGACGAGCTGGCGTCCATCTGGACCGGCGAGAAGTCTCAGGGCGCCGCCGGGGACGAGGCCGAAGAGACGGGTGTACAGCAGGGACCTCTCTTTGACGTAGAGGACCTCGGCGTCGACCGCCGGATGCTCGTGAACCGTGCCCGCCGGCTCAAGATGTATAGGTGCTGGCTGCAGGGTAGATTTAGGAAGAAATAAAAACGTCAGCTGTGCCGATGCCCTCCAAGCACAACCACCACCCAGTGCTACTAGTTATTGCGGAACTCGAGAGGATGATCCGGAGACCATCTCGACATTCGAGAGATTGCGATACGTATTTTTTTTTTCTTTTTTTTTTCTAAAAAAAAAAGGGAACCAAAAATACCGCGGTACCTCGCCGAACCCCCCATCACAACCTGCTCCTGTCCCCTCCCTCCCCCAGGTACTGCCCGCCCAGCCGTAGCATGCCCTCGGCCTCCCCTCACCATGTCGGCCACGATCTCCCCGGCCGGCTGCACCCTCTGTATGCTCCCGGCCACCTGGCCCATCAGGTGCGGCAGGTCAATATCATTGCCCTCCTCGATGTCATGCTCGATAGGCACCACGCCCCGGTCACACAGCTCCTTGATCCTGTCGGGCCTCTCGTGCCAGCGCCGGATGTAGTCGTTCACCTTCATGCGCAGCGGCCGGCCCGAGAGCACGAGCGTCCGGTCCGTCCCCTCGAAGCCGCAGCTGACCACCTCCCGCTTGTGCTCCTCGCTGCAGCCGGCCTCGACGCTGGCCACGAAGCGCGTCCCCACCCACGCCCCGACGGCGCCCTGCATCAGCGCCGCCGCCAGCCCGCGCCCGTCCGCGATGCCGCCCGCCGCGACGACGAGCGCCGCCTGCCGGCCCCCCAGCATGGCAGGCCGGTACCGCCGCGCCACGTCCACCACCGCCGGGACCAGCACGCTGCTGGCGATGGCGCCCGTGTGCCCGCCGCCCTCGCCGCCCTGGGCGCAGATGATATCCACGCCGACGTCGAGCGCCTTGACCGCGTGCCGCGGGTGGCCGACCATGTTCATGACGTAGATGCCCGCGCCGTGCAGCCTCTCGACGACGGCCCGCGGGGGCACGCCGACGGCGCTGACAAACAGGCGCGCGCCGCTCTCGATGGTGATGTCGACCAGCTCGTCCAGGCGGCCGCCCGTGTAGTCGTGGTTGGTGGCGCGGGCGGACCCGCCGACCTGGGGCAGGGCGAGGTCCACGCCGAACGGCAGGTCGGGCGATGCCAGGTTGGCCTTCATCTCGGCGATGATCTCGCGGAGCTGCTCCGGGGTGTACATGAAGCCGCCGATGACGCCCAGCCCGCCTGCGTTGGACACGGCGGCGGCGAGGCGGCCGCCCGAGGTGCGTGCCATGCCGGCGAGGAGGACCGGGTGGGCGATGCCCAGGAGGGTCGTCAGGGGGGTCGTGATGGGGCCTTGTCGTGGCGGCGGAGGAGACATGTCTGCTGTGGGCTCTGGCCTGTTTCTATTTACTCCTTGTCTGGTATTATGATTGTTCTTGAGGGTGTGGGCATGAAAAGCTGCTCCAGGTGAGGTTGCATACGCAAAGATGACGAGACAAGAGCTGGCCCTACAGACACTATCGTAAGAAGAAGAAGAAGAAGGGGAAGAGAACAGAGATGAGGAAAAGGAGACGAGAGCTTGGGTGCCTCATAAATATTCGTTCACAAAAATGTAGACATGGTATTACTGTAGTTCACTACTCGAATTGAACCCCGGCCTTTGAGGATGCGGGGGGTAGTCCGGGAAGATCCAGCCGAGGCATCTCTGCGCTGCTGCTGTTGCCGCAGCTGCTCCTCTGAGAGCTTGTCGGCTATGGAGCGGATTGTCAGCTCACTAAGCCACATAGCCGACAGTCTCATACGGTAAGTAATTCCTTCGCCCGTTGGGTGCACTGAAGATCAAGGGTGCCGAGGGAGGAGACGCAACAACAACACGAGTGGTCGCTCGAAATGGTCGGAGAGTATCCAAGAAATGGTGTAATGTGTATTGAGAATAGAACCGGTCCAACCCCTTGAGTTGTCTACGTCTTCTGATATCCCCCTTCCTATCTATATACCAAATGCACCACCTCGGGACTTTTTTTTGTAGATGGAATATCTAGTCGGGTAAAAAAAAAAAGGACAAAGGGAAAAAGAAAGAAACAAAAAACATGGCAACTTTTCTAAACAATATCCTCCCATGTCTACTCCTCCCAGAGGAACACGTGCGCACCCAACGACAGGATCCGCTCTAGATGCCGCCGTCCATGACGGCCAGGGCACCCGGCTCGCTGCAGACATAGATGACGTCGTGGCTGTCGGAGAATCCGTTGAAGCGGGTGGCAGAGCACTTGGTGTAGGCACCCATGTCCTCAAAGTACAGCCAGTCGCCGACGTCCAGGGTCTTGTCGAAGCGGGTGCTCTCGCTGATGCGGTCGATGCCGTCGCAGGTCGGGCCCCAGATGCTGTACTCGGTGCCGTCGGACGCGACAGGCCTGGCGGTCTTGGTGTTGTAGTACGTCTGGCCCCCGGCGCGCAGGATGTTGGCCACCGGGTGCTGGTGGTCAAACATGATGCTGCTGAAGTTGCCGTAGACGCCGTCGTTGACGTACACCATGTAGCTGTTGCTGTCGCCGGGCTGGTTCTCGACGGTGCGGCGGGCGATGATGTTGCAGGCGAGGGTGAACGCGGTCGAGGCATAGAAGCGACCGGGCTCCGCGATCAGGTTGATGCCCGAGTGCGCCGGGAAGTACTCGTCCAGGGCGGCCCGGAGGGCCCCCGCCATCCCCTCGAAGCTCTCGTCGCTGCAGAAGCCGCCCCCGACGTCCAGGGTCTTCATGTCGAAGCCGTACGCGGTGCCCTGCCGGAACACAGCGTGTGCGTCCTGGACGGCCTTGAGGAAAGCCCCCGGGTCGGAGGCGCCAGAGCCGACGTGGAAGCTGACCCCGACCACCTTCAGGCCCAGCTCGCGCGCCGTCTGCAGCAGGCCCTCCGTCATGTCCATGGACGCGCCGAACTTGAGGCTGAGGCGGCAGAGGCTGGACGAGTCGTCGGTGTGGATGCGCAGGAACAGCTCGGCCCCGGGGTAGAGCTTGGCGATCTTGCGGAGCTCGTCGGCATTGTCAAAGGTCATCTGGCGGACGCCCTGGCTGGCGACGTAGCGGACGTACGAGTTGGTCTTGCAGGGCTGGGCGTAGATGATGCGCTCGGGGCTGACGCCCATCTTGAGGACCTGCTCGATCTCGGTCTTGGAGGCGCAGTCGAAGCCGGTGCCCAGGCTGGCCAGGAGGCGCAGAAGCTGGGGGTCCGGGTTGCACTTGACGGCGTAGAAGGGCTTGACGCGGGGGAGGTTGAGCTTCCACCGCATGTGCTGCCGGTAGACCTCGCCGAGGTCCGCCACGAAGAAGGTGTCCTCGTCACCGGGCTCGCAGTCCTCGTGGTCAATGCTCTCCACGCGCTGGCGCAGGGCCTCGCCGATCAGATGCTCGGGCGAGACATGGCCACGGTGGTGTTGGTGGTGGTGGTGGTTGCTGTGGTTGTTGTCATGGTCGAATGTTGGGCCGCCATGATTGCCTTTGACAGACTTGATGACAGAAGTAAAGACTCGACTGTTGATGTAATCGACAGGTGTGATTGTATCGACGAGGGTCACTGCCATAACCATATCCCAAAGCTGTCCTGGGGGCGGAGGTAGCTGTCGGGGCCGAGAGGAAGACGTTGGGAAGGGGAGGGGGGCGGGACCTTGTCGGTTTGTTGGACCTGGCGATCAGGCTCCAGAGAACCTTGATCTATTGTTGATGGGGAGAGTCTCGACACACGGCGAGGTGGGTGTTAAGGGGGTCGGAATCGGTAGCAAACTGATCCCTCGATGGACTGGCGAGGCCTCCGCGACTCTCCCTCGTTGAGAGGAAGAGGCTCAGAAGTCCCCTTATGCGGCAGCTGGAAGGGGGGGTGGAACACGGGGACCTTTTGGTTGTAGGGAGGGTTGAGCGGCGCGAAGAAGTCGAGGTGCTTATGGGCGTTCAGCAGCGGTGGGAGGAGGGACCACGTTGATGATGTGAGGGTTCTTTCGCTGGCTGAAATCTTGATCTGAGACGAAGCCAACGGCCGAGGAAGCCGTCGTAGCGGTGTGCCTTTGATGGAGACCAAAGGCGAGTCCCAGTTCGGGGGGGGGGTTTCTAGAGTGGAGTCTGCTGCTCAGGGACAGCTTGTTAGCTATGCTTGCTCGTGGGCAGGGCAGGCCGAGGGCGCGTGAGGTCGTGAGACTGGTGATGAGAGAGGTTTTATAGCCGTGACGTCTGGGAGAGAAACAGCCGTGTGATGTTGGTGTGTGGTGAGAAGAAGGAGCCAAGTGGCCGCGGGGTGGCAGGGGGGAAAAAAATTGTGAGGGCAGGGCTGTTCACGTCGAGACAGGGTCTCTCTGGCCACAGCCACTGCCAGGCGCCACAGGTCAACGTACCTGGTGATGAGTCACCGGCCTGATGCTGTAGCTGTCGGTATACGGTGCGTTGTATCTTCAGGTGCGATTGTTCGCCAGGAGAGAAAGAGGAGGAGCAGTGTTGTGTTGAGAAGGGTGAAGGACGAGAAAGAAAGAATGAGCGGTCGATGATGTCGGGGGTGGATGTTTGATTTTGGCGGGGGAGCGAATTTCCAGGTGGTGGGTCCTGAAGGTAACCCCCAGACCAGGACCTCTCCTTTTTTTTTTCTTTGGCTTCCTTCTTTTTTTCCCCCTTCTTTTCCCCTTCCCTTTTTCTTGAATTGGCTGGCGGGTTCCCAGCTTGCTAGTCTAAAATCTCTAGGGCCGCACTCATTGGTAGAGCTTGTTTTAGCGTGGGGCCTGCCACTGATGAGCTTGGCGGTTCGACACTTGCCACCACTGCCCACTGTAGAGATCCAACAGCTGAGACCACATCTTGGTCGTTTTGTTTTGTTTTGCTCTCTACACCATTCACAGCTTCCGAGTATTCCTCCCAGCCGTTGGTTCCTCTCAAGATACGGTGGCCTCGTCGTTTCGACGCAGACATCACCATCCACCACGACCAGGGGAGAAACCGACCACATGCACCTGTTCCTCTTTTTAGGCCGCACAAGCCCACAGGCCAGTTCCTGACCGGCCTCTCTGCTGCACCTATCACGACATGGTCCTTTTATTAGTTCCCCAGTGCGACAGCCTACCAGCGCTGTCCGACATGCGAAAATCCCTCAGCATGCATGTGAATCTCGAGGTAGATGAGAAGTGACAGTGCAACCGTCACACCGACCTCTGAATTTTTTTTTTTTCCCTTCTTAACCCCCCCTCCGGCATTGCGGCCTCATGCATGTCTTACATAGTACATGCCAGATCTGGCCCCCTTGTTCCATTTGCATTGATTATCCGCCATGACCGGCCGAAACAAAAAAAAGAAAAAAAAAAAGAAAAAAAAGCGCGCCTGAGGACCTATCTCTCGATCGATCAGGCTAACATCTCGGCGGTGGCTGGCTATCCCGCTGACAGGGCTAGGAGAAAAGAAGAAAAAGAAAAACACAAAGTCTAGACCCGCTGTGACGCAGGTGCATGTTCAGTCAACAACCTCCCAGCCGGCCAGTAGGGACGCGGTGATCGTGACGTAGTGATTTGGTGGTGGGGTCAATATGATAACGAAGGCTGGCTGAACAAGAGACGTGAGGAGTTTTCCCTATCGCTCATTCTCGGCCTGAGCTGTTCAGGGTTCTTCCTACCTACAGGGTGATCTTCGTGCAGCCAGTGTCGTATTCAGCAAGCGGGATCCCGCAGCGACCGGTTTTGCCTAAATACCTAGTAAATGCTACGGTACCCTTCCTTGCCGGGAGTAAAGGAAGCACCCATGGCAGGGCGAGAATGCATGTGTGTGCATGTACTCTATTGCATAGTCCGCACATCCAGGATCCTGAGGAAGACGGGTCTGAGGAATGAGCATCAACAGCCAGGCGAGCCAGCCGCATCCACCGGTGGGCAGGAGGACCGCGGTTCGTTCTGTGCAGGATATACTTTGATCTCGCGCCTGTTTGTGGTCTCCAAGCCATCATGGCCCCCCCGTGGGAGGGGGCCCGGCAGGGAGACGTATCGTATCTGGACGCTGCTCTTTTGGGTAACCCAAGCCCTCTCTGCAAGGTGAACGCCGAGGGGGGGGGGGGGATGGCAGTGGGAGGTGGGTATCATTTCTATATCTATATCCTTTTTTTTCTTTTTTCTTTTTGATATGTTGTACAGGTTGTGTGAATATACTGCACGCCAACGGATCCGTCGCGCAGCCGCCGGCCACTCCAGAGATTAAGCGTCCACCTGGCCGCCATTCACGTTCATGTCCTCCACCTTCCACTCCGCATCCACCCACGAGGCCTTCTCGCCGAGGAACACGGCCCTCTCGGCCTTTCTGTCCAAAGCCTCGACGACGTACTTTTGGGCGGCGTCCCTCACCTGCTCTTTGGTGACGTCAAGGAGCTGCTCGCGTCGTTTCTGCCTCATGGCCTCGTCGATGCCGTACACAAACCTGCCCATCCCCTCCTCGTTCACGCTCACGGGCGCGTCCACACCTTGGAACACGCTGATCTTGGCATCCTCCAGATCGCGGTCGCTCCACTGCTTGTCGACAGCCCACTGGCCCGCACGCCGCATGATGCTCAGCGTGTTGGTCGGGTTGGGGTCACGGTACGAGTAGAACCCAAACACACCGTCTGTTGACCGGTGGTAAGCGCCACCGCCGTACGCGCCGCCCTTCTCGCGGATCTCATGATGCAGGTGCTTGTGTGTGAGAAGCTGTGAGAGGATCTGGAGAGGTGCGCCGTCGGGTGAGCTGTACGAGACAGTCGGGAGGGAGAGGGCCCCGTAATAGACCTGATAGGGCAGAGGGTAGAATGTCTTGACGTTGCGCTCGAATTTGCGGGCAGGCTGCGAGGGAAGCTTGGGAGGGGAAGACGAGAAGGCTCCTAGGAACTGAGAGAAGGCGGCCGTGTTGGCTTGCACGGCCTCGCTGCCGCAGGTGATGGCGGCCCGAATGCTGCCACCCGCCATCGCTAGTTGCTGGATCTGCTTGAGCTTGGCAATGATGTCTTCGAGCTGGTCCGACTCGGACCGGCTCGCAAGGGAGGTCATCAGCCTCACCTGCGACAGGCCGCCGATCTGCTCATTGAGGTAGCCGTGGTTGGTCAGACCAGCCTCCGCGGCTCGCCTAGCGTACGAGTGGCCAGACGAGGCGATGTCGTTAACGACACCATCCGCAGAGGCCTGTATCAGCTGCCTGATCTGTTGAACAGCCTCGGGGCTGTCAAAGTTGGTCTCCACGACCAGCTTGCGGACCAGTTCAAATATGTGTGGCACGTTTCGGTCGAGAGCCATGCCGGTGAACCCAAAGCCTTCGGATGCCTGGGTGAAGTCGGTGACAGAGGAGGCTGAGTGATAGCCGACGGAGACGCCACCTGTCTTCAGCTTGATCAGGTCCTCGAGCTCCTCCATCGTCATGTCCTTGGTACCGAGGCGCATGATGGACCCGGTGAAGAGCGGCACAAGTGACCGCAGCTCGTCGGGAAGGTTGTCTAATACATTGAGGAGACGGAAATAGGTAAGGCCGTTCGTCGGTGCCTCGTACCACTGTGTGTTCACACCGCGGATCACCTCGTCTCTCAGGACTGGTGGGTTCTTCTGCCGCGGTATATCCTTCACGTGAACACTAGGCAGGCAGCTGAGGTCCTCTGTGTTTGTCTTGCCCTGCTCTTCAAGCAGTTCAAGCTCTCTCTCCTCCAGAGCCTTCTGAGCGGCTTCCTCGCCACCGGCCTGCTTCTTGACGGCCTCGATCTTGGTGGCGAGGCGCTCGGCTTCTTCTCGCACCAGCTCCTGCCCGAACGTGGGCGACGGGGACATAGTGAAGGTCAGGGTGTTATCGTTCAGGAGGAACTTGTCCATGAGACCTTCGAGGTAGCTACCCTTGGCCAGCTCTGCCTCGAACGCAGCGAGGGTCTCGCTCCAGGCGAGAGTGTCAAAAGGGTCGATGCCGGTGAACCACTTCGGCTTGAGGCGCTGTAGCATCGACATTCCGAAGTTGGCGGTCTTGTGCTTGAGCCCAAGCTCGAGCTGGTGCAGGTAGCCATCGATCTTGGTCCTCTCGAACCCTTTCTGCTGCACCTCACGCAGTATCTTCTGCAGCTCAGTCTTGACCTTTGGTACGTCGCTCTCCTGTACGCCGGTCAGGCCCACGGAGAAGATGCCGCGAGCATTGCCGCTGTCGTAGCCCGTGTTTGGGCTCCAGTCGATGCCTAGTCCAGATTCGATGAGGCCCTTGTAGAGCGGCGACCCGTATCCGTCCATAAGCAGGGCAGAGATCAACGATAGGGAGAAGGACTCGACGATATCTGTCGTGTCCCCGAGAACCCATGAGACCGAGGTCTTGTACTGCCTGTTGGCATCAACCAACGGATCTACGGGCCCCTCTAGGGTGACCTCCTTGGGCCCTCCACTGAGATCAACGGGTTGGTGGATCTTCATATCGCCACTTATCCGCTCGAATGCCTGGAGCTGGGCATCGATCTCCTGGAGATGGTCGGCTAAGGGCATGTCGCCATAAGTGAACAGCTTCGCATTGCTGGGGTGATAGTGCTCATCATGGAACTGCTTCAGCTGCTGATACGTCAGGTCGGTTATCCTCTGCGGATCGCCACCAGAGTTGTTGATGTCCGGGAAGATGTGATCCTGGAATCTGATGTAGTACAGATACCCAGCATCGGACATCTGTCCCTTCATCTCGTTGTACACGACGCCCTTGAAGACGAGTTTGCGGTCCTCTGGTTTGGCATCCTGGCCGCCGGCGATGGCCTGCGGGTTCTCGGGCCCTATTCTCCAGCCTTCCTGCGTAAAGTCGGTCTCCTTCAGGAGCGGGTGCAGTGTCGCATCGAGGTAGACGGACATGAGATTTTTGAAGTCCTGGGCGTTTGTGGTGGCGAAGGGGTAGAAGGTATGATCTGATGCAGTGAAGGCGTTCATGAAATTTGAGAGGGTGCGGGGGAGCATCTTGAAGAATGGATCTCGGATCGGGAACCTGGGATCTATCAGCCTTGAGGCGCTCTCTCCCTCACAACCATCTCCACATTGACAACGAGGGCAATCAGCTCACTTCTCACTTCCACACAGCGTGGTATGTTCGAGGATGTGTGGCACGCCAGTGTCATCTGGAGGGTTGGTCTTGAACCCGATGGAGAAGACATTGTTGCTGTCGTCCCTGGCGATGTGAAGATGTTCGGCGCCAGTCTTGTCATGCTGCAGATGGAGGGCCGTCAGCTCGAGCTCTGGCACATGCTTGGCCCGGAGCAGCGTGAAGCCATGGAGCTTCTCGCCCGCCTTGGGAAGCTGTGACAGTTCCGCCACGGCCCTCTTGGCGCCGTTGGCAGCGGTGCGCAGCATTGTCGATGACATGAGCGTGACTGTGACTGTGACTGGTGAAGTAGTCAGGCCCTTGCTTGTTGCCCGCCCTGCGCCACCCCAGAGGTAGGAGCAACAGACTACTCAGTCAGGTTAGACCCCTGGAGCAGATGGACAGCCAGAGCTGTTTCTGCTGCTGAAGACGGGTCGGACGGGTGGTGAGGCCGAAGCGTGGCAGTGTCGTACTTCATACCTTGAAGGCTGGTCCGTGTATGAGATGTCTGAAATTTTGTTCCAGCTGCCGCCGAGTGACGTCTTTAGCCTCGGTGAGTTGCGGCCGAGCTACCGGCCCTGGCTTTACCCCCCCCCCCAGCCTGTGTTAGGGACTACGCCCTGGTCCGGCGGGGTGCCCTAACTGAGACCCAGGCCCAAGGAAGCGAGGTGGGGTCCTGGGCCTGGAAGTGTCCCTCACAAGGTAACCCGTCATCACTTTGTGGCTGGCAAATCACCCATGAGTATCACTTGATCAATGCAGAGCGGAATACGAGGGTTCTCGCCTTGTGTCTGAGAGTTTCGGTCGGGAGCATATGCATACTTGTCCAGCCAGTAATTTCCCACCCAATCATGCTACGGTGTGGCGGCTGCGTTGCTGGCTGCTCTTCAATTATCAAGGGAGCCCGTTTGGGCCCGCCCCTTGTGACTTGTGAGCTACTAACCAACCCCCTGCCAAACGAGGCCTTTGGTAGTCGGTTTGACTCGCCCCCAGTGGAACAACACTGCCCTCAGCGGAGCGGCCCTACTAAACCTCAACTGCCCCAGCCATTAGTCACCCGCTAGAACCTCATTTCACCTCCCGCAAAAAGTCTTTCCAGACGACGCCAGGCAGACCAGCGACCTTAACCCACAGGGCACCACAGCAAAACACCAGCACCAGCACCAGGCAAACGTTCCATCCCAACCACCTCACGGGCCCGCCCCCGCCGTGCCAATGACCACCTGATCAGCGATCAGGACAGGTTCATCCAGCTTAGCTCCAAAATCCGCACTACTGACGTCCTACTCTCTCGCTACGAAACACCACAGCTTTGGCTTGCCCGCGCGAAGAAAGATGTCCGCCTCTGCCGCGCCCCACGCGACCAGAACGACACACGGCCCTACCAGCAACCCCATCACCGGCAATCACGTCTCGCCTGCGCACGTCCATGTACCCAACGGCCATCACCACCACCACCACCACCATGTGGCCCCCTCCCTTGGAGGACAGGAGCCCCGGCTTCCTCCTGCCCCCCCGCCGCGGCGCCGAGTACTGCCAACAGCAAGAAGGCCGGCGGGCCGAAAGCGAAGAAGCCCCTCGACTCGAACGAGACGTCCAAGCTGCTCGCCCAGCGTATATCGCAGCTTGAACATGATGCCGCCGGCGAGAAGGACCAGGAGGCTGAGATCGGTGCGTGTTGATGATGCTCGCTGTCCCTCCGCCTCCCCCTCTCCCCCCCTCTCCAGGTCTCGAGGAGGGAGAGATGTATGGTGGGAACTGTAGGATGGCAGCCCTGCACGTCGTTCTTGATATTCTATCAGGCAGTGGGCGCCACCTGCGACACAGGCCAACCAGTCTCGTGACCGGAGGGAGGGGCGGGGACTGACAGAGATGATCTGAAGCGGGGTCGTGATCCTGGGGTGCTTGCTGACATCTTGTTTGCAAAACAAAAATAGAGCGGGAGGTGAAGAAGGCAAATCGTGAATTGCATTCCCAGACGGCCAAAATGAGCGAGATCCAGAAGATCGACCACCTCACCAAGCGATGCTCCGACCTGCTGGCCGAGATGAAACGCCACGAGAGGGAGAACATCAAGAACAAGAAACGGGCCGACCAACTGCAGAAGGAGAAGGACTCTGTCCGTTCCGAGCTCACCAAGCAGAACGGCCTGAAGGAGAAGCTCGAGAAGCTGTGCCGAGAGCTGCAGAAAGAGAACAACAAGCTTAAGGTCTTTATACACCACCACCAATCATGCCCGAGGGACACGATTCCGCCGCCATTGTGATGCACGCTGACGCAGGCCATTTTCTTCTTGGTATTTGTAGAACGAGAACAAGACTCTGACTGACACGCAACGGCGCAACGAGACCTCCTGGGATGACAAGTACGCACAGCTGCTGCAGACCTTGGAGGACTACCAGGAGGAGAAGGAGAACCCGAGGAAGCAGGTTGTAGACATGGACTTCGACGAGCTGTACGTTGCACCGTCTCCACCTTGTCGCCCTAGCCGTCCGGGATGCCCGGTCTGACGATTAGCAGGTTCAGGGCCCGGTTCAAGTCGTTCATCGAGCAGTACGAGCTGCGCGAGCTGCATTTCACCTCGCTCATGCGGACCAAGGACCTCGAGCTGGCATTCAACATCTGCAAGTATGACAAGGAGAAGGAGACTGCCGAGGCGGAGGCGGCGCGGGCCCGGCAGCTCAATGCGCAGGTGCAGACCTTCTCCAAGACCGAGACCGAGCTCCGGACCCAGCTCAATGTCTATGTGGACAAGTTCAAGCAGGTAGAGGACACGCTGAACAACAGCAATGACCTGTTCCTAACGTTCCGCAAGGAGATGGAGGACATGTCCAAGAAGACGAAGCGGCTCGAAAAGGAAAACGAGAACCTGAAGCGCAAACACGAGAAGATGAACTCCAACATCTTCAAGATGGCCGATGAGCGCAACAAGCACCTCAAGGACATCGACGACCAGCGCAAGAACAACGAGAAGCTGAAGAGCATCATCACGCAGATGCAGCAGCAGGGGCGGGGCATCCCACAGGGGATGCAGGGCACGGTGGAGGGCTGCTACACCGAGGGCGAGGGCGAGGTGGGCGGCGAGGAGAGCGAGTACGAGGAGGACGAAGAGGAGTACGAGGAAGGTGACGAGGGCAGCGACGGCGACGAGGAGGACGAGGAGGAGGACGAGGAGGAGTACGAGGAAGACGACGAGGAGACGGAGGACGAAGGGCCTCATCAGGGCCAGCTCCCAGTCGAGCACCAACAGCAACCCTACGGCCCGGAGCGGCCTCCTCCTGCCCCCCAAGCGGCGACGGTCAACGGCGCCCACTGAGAAGTGGATGGATGGGGTTCAGCCTGGCTGTGTGGGGTCTTGTCTCTCTCTCCCCCTCCTCCCTCTGGCTCACATGCCTCTGTGTTCTTCTGTCTTGCTTGCACGGGCCTCTCTGGCTTGTCGATGGTCTCCTCGAACCATACCTACTTCCGGAGAGCTAAGCATTAGCTCGAGACTCGAGCCGAGCAAGCGTCCGTCCTCCCCCTTCCCCCCCAGGGAGTGGTGGTGGGTGGCCTTTCACGGTGTATTTGTGTGTGGCATCTATGTGGGAGACGATGCCCTTCCACGAGGCAGGATTATGAGTACCTGTACATGTTTCCGGCTGGCAGCCCTGAGGTGCTTGCTATTCAACAGCCACGTGAGTTGCATAGTCATGACGAGGTAGTTTCTCGCTGTACCTTTTGAGCACTGCGCTGTAGGATAAATGCTCAAATGACGTAGCAGGAATATATGAGTGAGCAGCAGTATTATATTACAACTTCATGAGCGTGAGAGGTGATTTGAGCCCGGAAGGGGGATCGAAGTCCTCTTGGTTGAGCGTGTAGGGAATACATGCCAGGTTAGTACTCTTTGCTTTCTTTTCCCTTCGCCCTCCTCGTTCTGGCCCTGAAAAAAAAAAAAAGCAAACGGAGAATAATGGTAACCAACATCAAGAATAATAAGAACGAAGAAGAATGGAATAAAAATCTCCAGGCGAGGTCATGATGAGGCGGGTGGGGAGGGATCTTCGCAAGCAGCTCGGGCTCAGGCTGAGGCGTGAAAGTGAGGCGGCTAGCGGCTCACTGCGGCTGCTCCTTGCCGAAAGCAGCGTGCTCCCGGCCCCTCCCCAGCCTGGAGCCTTTGGAGCCTAAACTGACGTGCCTGTCCCTGGGACCGGCCGTGGTTCTGGTTCGTGCCAGCAACAAACCGTCCACACTGATCAGCCCGAGGCTCAACCACAGCTTGTCTAGGCCGGTTGCACAGTTGGCAGCATACTTTCTCCCCCCGTCAGACTGACTGGAATCCTAAGGAGAAAAGAAAGAAGAAAATAAGAAAAAAATCAGTTCTAAGCTACAAACACTCCTTACCATTTCGTTCCTGTTTCGATTCTTGAGCCCCTCCCCCCCCTTTTCCTATCCCAATGGTGGCACACACTCCAGGCCCCTTCGTCGGGAGACCTCGACATCCTCAACTCTGAGCAGCGGGCGCGTGTTGTTTAGTGGAAGGGCCCTCTTCCTAGTGCTGCAGAGCAGGTGCCGGATTCTGTACGTCATTGTCGCTTGTCATTGTCCTCGGCGACGACTTGACAACTTGACTCTGATGATCGTCGTCTGTGATAGCCTGTCGAACTGAGGCTCTACGACCCGACCTCTTCTCTTCAATTGTTTCTCCTTCTCTTGTTACTACTACTACTACTACTACTACACGGCTGACCAGACGGCCTACAATCCCACCCACCCTCCACTTTGGTATAGCGACTGCGTTGCACGACCCATCCTTCTTCTCCCTTCCTCCTCCCACCAACGATACTGATACCACGCCACGGCTGAACGGGGGCTGCCAGCCCCTCTACAACACCCCGCGCCAGTCCTGTCCTGTCCTGCGCCGTGCTGTGCTTCCTCTGAGCCTCCTCCCTCCTTACCTTCGCTCTCTCTACACACACATATACACACACACCCACGCCCGCCTCACCTCTTCCGGCTATACAATGTCCAACTTCCTCGAAGATCCCCGCCTCCGCCAGCGCTGGAACCAGATCTCCCACACCACCGAGGCCGTCACCGAGAACGCCGCCGCCGGCATCTGGACCTTCCAGCAGGACTACATCAACCCGTGCCTGGCCGCGGTCGGCGACGCTGTCGAGCCCTGCATCGCCCCTTGCTTCGGCAACCGCGACGAGCGCGCGCGCTGGGCCCGCGCTAGGGAACACCACCAGTATGCTACGCGCGCCGAGTACACCTTCGACTTCTACGACGACTGGGACGACGACGACGAGCTGCTCGCCAACTCGGGCGGGCGCGGCATACTGGGCGGCGGCGGCGGCGGTGGTGGTGGGACGTCCAGAGGGGAAGACTGGGACCGGCTCATCGGCGGGTCCGGCGCCGCGTCGAGGAAGGGCAATGCCGGCGAGGTCGGCGATCAGCCGAGGCGGAAGAGGGGCATGAGCTACGGCACGCGCGGCGGGAGGCGCAAGGGCGACGAGGAGGACCCCACCATCATACCGAGCACGACACCCCTGGGCTTCCTGGGCCGGCTGCCGTGGAAGATCGGGGGCACGCTGAGGTACAAGCCCAGCGCGGCCTTCCTGCAGGACCACCCTGGCGCGTCGAGCCATCCGGACGAGAACCAGCCGCTGCTGGACTCGGACGGGGACTCGGTTGAGGGGGAGGAGGTGGTGGTCCGCCCGCAGAGCATCATGACACAGAGCAGGAAGCGGAGTGGCACGGGCGGCTCGGGTGACACGTCGGACTCGTACAGGTCGAGGGGCGATCTGTTCCCCAGCGACGGCGAGGAGTACGAGGACGCGTTGGAGATCGACGACGAGTTCGCCGTGGGCCTCGAGAGGGTGGACGACCGGTCGAGCACCAAGGGCAAGCGGCCAGCCGGCAGCCGGCGGGTGTCGAGGACAGTCTCGGGGACGACATTGTCATCACGCACGTCCAGGTCCCCGCTGCGGAGCCGGAGGAGCTCAGGCGAGCCGAACCTCAACATGGACGGCTCGGTGCACTCGCTCATCGCCTCCTCCGTCGAGGACCTGCAGCGCGAGGAGGAGGAGGAGGCCGAGCGGCAGGAGGACCAAGAGGTCGCCCGCAAGAGGGAGGTGGCCACCCAGCTGGCCCGGGAGCGCGGGCTATCGGCGAGCGAGAACTACAGCTCTGGCGAGTCCGAGTCGAGAGCCAAGAGCGCCATGTTCAGCGTCGGGGAGATACCACGACCGCGCAGCCCCCAGAAGGCACCTGCAGACGACACCACCCCAGAGGCGCGGGGAGAAGAAGCCCAGGGGAGTGCACAAGAAGAAGAAGAGGAAGAAGCAAGGCCGGAGATGGGAGGACCTCGAGGCCCGACAGAGTCAGGGGACGACCGGCCCAGACCACCTGCAGGTGATGATGAGTTTATACCCGCAAGGCTGCCGAGCTTTCGGTAGCAGAAGGACCTGAGCCACAGAGTCTTGCTGGTGCTGGCGGACAAGAGCACGAGGGAGACCCTCGTGGTATTAATATGTCGCATGATGGCAGCCTTGCAAGGGAGACACGGGCTGAATGAGCTGATTGATTATGATATATACACCACGATATCCAAATCTAGTCGTCGCACTAGATCTATAGAAACTTGCTAGTAAAAGATATAACACCTAATCAAGGAGAGTTTTGGGCCACTGCCTGCCTGCCTGACCGGTGATCATGCGAGCTCGATGTCTGGGCCTCCAGCCAGTGCCCTTTTTACTCGCAGCGGCACTCCCCTCCGCGGGCCCGGGCTATTGACAGAGCAAGGCCCTCCAAGCTGCCGAGCAGGAGAATCAGCATTGTGCCATGCGGTACTTGTTCTGGCAGATCGATTTGCCAGACATCAAAAATGAAGGATGGTGGCCCATCGGGTCCCGGGCGGCCGAGGCCATGAGACCTTTCCGTGCTCCCGGTAGCTGCTGAGTTTCACACTGACCTCATTCCGGTAGATTTTGTTATAAAACCGGGGCGGGCCTCTAAGTCGATTGCTATGGTATGCTGTCATAAACGCAATCTTAATTTTGCGTGTCAGGTTGTCCTCACGTTACCAGTTTCAGATCTTCCCAATCATCCCCACGATAATTTACACACTCACATACACAAACACACACACAGACCCACTACACACAAGACTTGTCAGCATGGCAGCGACAGCACGCTTCACCCTCCGATGCGCCCGAGAATCCGCAGGCACCATCCCGCTGCCCAACCTGTGCATCGGGGCCTGGTCATGGGGTGACAACAGGACCTGGAAGAACGCCTCGCCGTCCGCCGTCAGGGACCTCGACGACGCCTGGAAGACCATGGCCGAGCAAGACCTTTTCTTCGTCGACACGGCCGAGGGCCTACGGCAGCGGCGAGAGCGAGCGCATCATCGCCAGGCTGCGGTCGGACGCGTCGCTGACCCAGGACGACTTCCGCGCCAGGCTGGTGCTCGCGACCAAGTTCCTGCCGATCCCCTGGCCGCCGACGCGGCTGTTCCCCAGCACGGGCATGGTCAGCGCGTGTCGCGGCAGCCTGCAGCGCCTGGGGCTCGAGAGCATGGACCTGTACCAGGTGCACGGCCCGATCCACTTCCTCAACTCGATCGAGAGCATGGCGGGCGGGCTGGCGCGGTGCGTGGAGCTGGGGCTGACGCGGGCCGTGGGCGTGAGCAACTACAGCCTGGACGAGATGGTCCGCATGGACGACGCGCTGAAGCGGCGCGGGCTGCGCCTGGCCAGCAACCAGGTCGAGTTCAGCCTGCTGCGCACGCTGCCTGAGACGTCGGGTCTGCTCGCCGAGTGCAAGGCGCGCGGGATCGTGCTCATGGCGTACAGCCCGCTGGGCATGGGCCGGCTGACGGGGAAGTACACAAAGGACAACCCGCCGCCGTCGGGGAGGAGGTTCGGCGACGTGCCCATGGAGGAGCTCGCGCCGCTCATCGAGGCGCTGCGGGGGGCGGCGGGGAGCCACGGCGTGAGCCTGAGTGCTGTGGCGCTCAAGTGGGTGATCCAGAAGGGGGCGATCCCGCTGGGGGGTGTGAAGAACGCGACCCAGGCGGAGGAGAACGCGAGGGCGGCGAGCGAGGAGTGGGTGCTGAGCGAGGAGGAGATGGCGGGGCTGGACAGGCATGCGAGGGAGGGGAGCACGTCGATGATCTGGCAGCACGGCTGAGCGTGTCGTGCCGTGCAGTCGAAAGGGAATAGACAAAAAAGATCATATGGGTGGGCCTAGGTAATACATATCATGCAAGGAAAGAGATTATTTACGTCCGTGGTTCCTGACTGGAGCGTACGAAGACGTTGGTATATAACCTGGGTGCGTGAGAGCAGTGACCAGAGAGGCCCTTCGCGACTCAGAAATATGTGAGTGGGATTCAGGATGCCCGTTGCTCACCAGTAGAAAGGCAATTGCCACTGCTCCGTCTGAACTGGCTCATCGCAGCTGGGAGTCCTCCTACCTCATGAACACAGACTCGAGCAAGCACAATAGAAATATGAGGACAAGAGAAGGACGGGTACCATCTACAAATCAGCAGCGGCTGACCCCTCCCACCTCGAGAAGGAAAGGAATGAGAAGAAGAAGAAGAAGAAGAAGAAGAATTATAATGAAAATAAGGTTATGCGTTATTTATGTTTACTACTCAATCATTAGACATATTGTCATGGCTGCACCGTAGCAAGGTGCTGCTGGTTGGTCCTGTTGATGGCTTTCAGGTCGGCATTGCAAGGGCAAGGATTCCCAGCAGTTCGGGTCTGTGGGGATCGTTCCAGGGCCCCGCTACCAGTACCTTGGTACCCACTGTGGCCAGGCAAGCTAGGGGCACCCAACCCCAGACCAGAGCCTGCAGGAGCTCTTCGCAGCTCTGTTTATCTGCACCGATAGTACGTGGCAATTGCTGTGATAACGCCCCCCCCGAGAAATTTCCCCTTCAGCATACACACACACACCACACCACCCAAGCCTGGCCGACCTGTCTGGCCCTGACCATCGTGTCCTCAACAGTACCCCCAGGACTTGTCAGTGTCATTGTCGACTTATCTTGACAATGCCTGAAGGAAACGGAGCAGCAGGCGCGGCGCCTGCTGCGCAAGAGGAGCAAGGCGGCGTACGTTCAACTGACGAGCCCCCCAGACAACCTCGCTGCAGAGGCCAGCGGTACCAGGACGATATGCTGACAGGCAGAATGCCCAGTCCTCGCTCATGTCGCGCATTGTATGGGGAGCCACCCTCTACTTCGGCATGCAGTTCGTCATGAAGCAGTTCATGCCGGCCCCGCAGCAGAGCAAGACTGTCACCGACGCCAACGGCCAGACGATTCAGGTCCCCGCGAACACGGGGGACGTCCCTGCCTATGCGCTCCGGCCCAACAAGCTTGACGAGGGCGCCTCCTGGAACCCCGTGCCGCAGAAGATCGCTCCCATGTGGCCCGACGACAGCGTGGTCGACATCATTATCACCCTCTCGCCGTCCATGAAGCCCAAGCCCCTGAGGGACACCCCCGAGGACATGATTGTCTTCAGGGAGACGGAGTACAGCCTCGGCAACTGGAGCGAGAAGCGCACCATAGATACGACCATCACGGTGCCGGCATCTGTGCAGAACAACGGAACCCTCTGGGGCCACTTCTACGTCGGCCTGCACGAGCAGGGTGTCAACCTGGACCCGACGCAGAAGCCATACGATCCGGCCAAGGCATACTACTTCCTCTACCCCTTCACCCAGTATATCCCCAAGAAGAAGGTTGCCAAGACCCGGAGTCTCCTCGAGAGCAAGAACCTCACCGAGGCCGAGGAGGCTGAGGCCGCGGAGGCCGGGTCGATCCTCATCGGCAACTACTATCACCCAAACACCACCATCTCCTTCGTCCCGGGTGTCGGCACCATGATGTACCCCACCACGAACGGTGCTGCCCGCCAGTTCATCACGCTCGAGCCCACGGGTGCGAGGGATGGCTCTGGCCAGAACTCGTGGTACTACCCGGTCCTGTTCGTCAACGGCTTCTGGCAGCTCAAGAGCCACTTCAACCCGGTGAACGAGACCGTCAAGACGCTGCCGCTCCACATCGAGCTCAACAACCTCGCCAACTGGAAGTTCCAGCTGATGGCCTCGGTCGAGCTGGGCGGGCGCGAGTCTGCGCGCCAGGCCGCGTTTGGCAACCCCGTCGCCGGCGGTGGTGACGGCTCGGAGATCGAGATGGTGAAGGAGATCTTCCTCGACACCAACCCGATCCTCCTCGGCATCACCATCGTCGTCAGCATTGCGCACATGATCCTCGAGACGCTGGCTTTTGGCTCCGACATTGCGCACTACCGCAAGAAGAAGGACAACGTGGGCATCTCTGTCCGCACGATCCTGGCGAACGTCTTCATGCAGACCATCATCTTCCCTCTACCTGGTGGACAACTCACAAAACACCAGCTGGATGATCCTGGGCACACAGGGCGTCGGCATCGTGATCGAGCTGTGGAAGATCACGACGGTGGTCAACGTGAGGGTCCGCGACGCACCGCCCGGCTCGTGGCTCCCGAAGCACATCGTGTTCGAGGACAAGCACAAGCTGAGCGAGACGGAGCAGAAGACGCAGGAGTATGATGCGATCGCCTTCAGGTACATGTACTGGGTCGGGGTCCCTCTCCTGATGGCCTATGCAGCCTACTCGCTCGTATACGATGAGCACAAGTCGTGGTACTCGTTTATCATCACGACCCTCGTGGGCTCGGTGTATGCGTACGGGTTCCTGATGATGGTGCCGGCGCTGTACATCAACTACAGGCTCAAGAGCGTGGCACACATGCCGGGCAAGGCCATGATGTACAAGTTCCTCAACACGTTCATCGATGACCTGTTTGCCTTTACGATCAAGATGCCCTTCCTGCACCGGCTGGCGACGTTCCGAGACGACATCATATTCTTTGTGTATCTGTACCAGAGGTGGGCCTACAAGATTGACTACTCCCGCGTCAACGAGTTTGGACAGGGCGGAGACGACGACGACAACGACGGCGAGGAGCAGGAGGCCAAGAGGCAGGGTGATGCCAAGAAGGAGCTTCCCTCCGCGCCGTCAGAGGAGGCCTCAGGCGCAAAGACGACCGGTGCCAGCAGCAAGGGAAAAGCAACCAAGAGAAAGTAGGGAGAGGGGGAGCGAGGTGGGATGACGGCCGAGGCATGCTGAGTCCCTCGTGACTGGTCTGGCTGCGCCACGATAGAAGAAAAGAAGTAATTTTTTTTTCTGTTTTGGGATGACTATGCATGCACATGCATGCGCACATACACAGCACACATGCACAGACGGGGAACCGAATTGGCACCTCGCGATGCCGTCACTGCTGCGTCCGTCCAGGTCCATATTCACCTCACCGACCATGCAAAGCGCAGCAGACTGAGCCTCGATAGTGGATACTCGTAATAAAGCCCCGGTCAACCAGTCGGCATTCGCTTGGGCCCCACAGCACCGGGGAGCCCCCGGGCGGGCGAAGCCAGCAGCACGAGGCGTCAGGCGGCCGCCGACATACATTGTAGTCAGATACACAGCACCGTGACTGTAAGACTGTAGCCAGTGCCCACTCTGCAGCGGATCCATGTCCGGACGGGACCCCAGGGGTTCAACTCCAGCGTGTGTTCCCACCAGGCCTTGCAGTCGGTCTAGGCCTGAAGACCGCCGCCGCCCAGCTGGCTCGACGGCATTCGTGAGTTCGAGACGAGAAAGGGTCGATTGACACTCAACATTCCATCATGGTGAACCGACCCGACTGAAGATCAAGGAGAGAGAGAGAGAGAGACTGACTGGCTGGTTTGGTGTCTAGCTCGCTGTCACCAATCATTTTCATTTTTTTTTGTTTTTTGTTTATTTGTTTCTTGGTGTTGGCTGCCTCTTTTTTCTTACCACACTTCGTATTACGCAGGAGTTCTTAGCTGCTATGTCCTTGCTAGTCAGTACCTGGGATTCTGTCCCACCCGGCCAGACGTACACTGGTGATGACCTGAGCTTGGCTGGAAACAGTACTGTAACTCCGTGACCTTGCGTGGTTTGGACAGTGGGCAGTGCTCTCTGCTCAACGCGGTACAATGCCACGCGGCCCATCTCTCGCTGTCAAACACTGCCAAGGGTACCCTCCCGGATCGGCATTCCTCATTGCGCAGAGGGGGACCTGTTCGACAGCTACGTAACCCGGCTGGAGCGAGGGGGGAGGAGGGGGGCTTTGTTTCCGTCTCCCGTCTTGTCTCCATTTCCCACCGCTGCTGCTGCTGTGCTGCGCAGCAACATGTGACCCGCAGAGGAGCACTGACACACTGACACGGTCCTCTGTCCATCTTGATTGACGTCCAAGTGTGTCCTCTTTTTTTTCTTTTTTTTTCCTTCTCTCTTTCTTCATTTTTGACTCGTCCGATTGGCGAGCCCCCTCGAGACGGGGTCTCAAACGTCATCAGTCCAGAAAAGGCCAAGAGAAGCTAATCTGCGCCCACCCCAAACCTTTTAGTCTGGAGTAGATAACGACCAAGACAGCGACACAACCTCACCTCCTTCTCTCCCTCCGATCTCAGCTCCCCCCCCCCCCCTCTCTCTCTCTCTTCGTTTGCAACATTATGCCGGCTGCTACAGGCCTGACCAGTCTCAGCAGCCGCCGCAACAGAGACAGAGACGCATTCCTCCTTCGCGAATGATGAACAGCGGGGCCGACCCCACGGATAGTGGACGACACAACTCGACACCGTCCTCCTCCTCCTCCTCCTCCTCCTCCGCCTTCCCTCCTTCCTACTCCGCCTCCAAATACAAACACAAGGCGAAACAAAAGTCCCTCCAGGTCGTCGTGACCCAGCACCACTTTCCCAGTGACGGCCATGGCCAGAAGCACGATGGACCAGGGCCCGACCACGAGGAGCCCGATGCGGAGGAGGACGAAGAGGAGGACAGGGAAACTGTCGGCTCGCTGCTGGCCGACATCGCTAATGCCATCAGCGACGCCCTGCGCATGCTCATGTTTGCCGACAAGAGGCACTGGGCGTCGGACGAGTTCGAGCAGGTCCGCGCCCTCGAGGACGCGCTGGACGAGGCCAAGGCCGACTTTCAGGAGCTGGGGCCGCTGCTGAAGGGGAGATTCTATTACGAGAACGACAGGAGGCGTACGTACATGCCTCAACACACACACACGCACACACCTCTTTCTCGCGTGAAAACCTGCTGACACCTGTTTCTGTATTTCTTTCTGCCGGCCAGCCGAATCCCTCGACGAGCTGCGCGAGCTCCGGGCCCATTTCATCCACCACGGCCAGACCTTCAAGGACTGGCTCCGCCGGGCGGTCCCATCAGCCCGCTCTGGGCGCGCGATACTCTCGAACTCCGCCGGGACCTGCACCGCGCACAGCGCCGGGCCGCCGCGCGCATCTTTGCCTCGCAGCAGGCCGACATCGCCGGCGGCGGGTCCGGAAATCGGTGTCTCGGCGCCTTCGAGGTGTACCGGCGGCAGAGGCGGCTCGATGACCGGAGGAAGGAGTATGGACTGGGCCGCAGGGCGGGCCGGTACGAGAGCACGCGGGACGAGATCGCGCGGGACGTGAAGACGAGGGCGACGGCGACGACGACGGCGATAGTGAACAGGAAGGAGCGGACGCCCAGCTGGAAACAGAAGACGCCCACGATGAGCTCTCTGGCGGTGGGCGGCGAGGTCATGGAGATGGGCACGATCGACCTGCGGAGCGACGGCGAGGAGGAGCAGGAGGAGCAGCAGCAACGGCGGCAGCAGCAGTACAGCCATCAGCCCGACGCGGAAGAGCAGGGGAACGGCCGCAGATCCTCGCTGGTGGACCTCGTGCCGGCGTGCAACTCCGTAGGGCGCTTCGAGCGGTTCGGGGACCAGGACATCGCCTTCTCGTGCGACTTTTGCGACGGCTTCATCGTCTGGGAGGACGTCCACAGCATGCCCGCCGAGCTCGACCCGCTACCCGCCGCGTCGGGCGTCACCGAGCAGCCGAACTGGCAGGCCCGCGGGAAATCCTTCTCGGCCGGCGAGGACAAGACGGTCGTCTTTGCGCCGCTGGCGATCGCGAACCACATCAGCCCGGACATTGGGGGCTGGCAGGCCCGGATCCTCTGCCCTTACTGCGACGACTATAATTACTACGAGGCGGGCGACGAGGACGAGACGAGGTACGCCCAGGACGAGAGGGGGTTCGCCAGCCTCAGGGCGTTCCAGGAGCATCTGGAGTGGTATCATACCTCGGTCGCCGTCCCGAGCCTGCAGGCGGCCGCCAAGAACTGCGTGGTTATGTAGCCAGCCGGCCGGCCAGCCAGCCAGGCAGGAGGGAGTACATCGGCAACACGCGAAAACGGCATTATGATGATGGATCGACGGGGTCCGCGAGTGGGGGGTGAGTTTTACCCGGAAAGGACGGAAGCGCGAATAGGCTTCGGCGCTCAGGATATATATCGGAGGGGGGGGGGGGGGGACAGCAAGAGTACATCACATTCGCTCGGCGACTTAACATATATATACCTAGAACGCTGAACCAGTCTAGCGCTCGAAACAATACCACAACGCACAAAGCCGTCAGGCAGGCTTTTATTATTACAACGAGGGGGGAGTCACGATCTTTTAGCCTGTCCTTCGTCGACGCACAATCTTGTGCAGTCCGGTGTCCTCATACGTAACGTCTCGCATCACCACGTATAGATGAGACTCGCAAGCCCCCCCCCCCCTCTGCTCATTCGTCAAGAGTGCCCGAAATCCCTCCTCAGCTACACTGCAACACAGCACGTGGTACATTGACGGGAAACGTGCCCTGCGGTTCTTTCCAGATATCATTACTACAGCCATGCCAGATAATCTAAGCACATCGCTATGCCATAAAGTAAAACGCCCCAACTCCACGATCGCCGCCGTCCCTTTTCTTGACCCTAGAGCCTCCCGCCCGCTCAAAAGAAGCGCCACCACAAGAACACCAGTATGATGAGCCCCAGGGCGCCGAACGGCCCGTACTGCTTGAGCAGAAGCTCCCAGTTGATGCGCTCCGCGGCCCGCCTGTACTTCTTGCTGTCGTCGCGCAGGCGGGAGCTGATCTCGCCCATGCGCTCGAGGCTGTCGCCGCGGTACAGCAGGTCCTCGATGTTCTTGGTCATGACCTTGGTGACGTCGCGCAGCTCGTCGTTGAGCTTGTCGAGGTTCTGGGTGGCGCGGGCGTCGCTGTAGGTGGCCTTGGTCTTGGAGATGAAGTTGTCAAACTCCATGAAGGCGTAGGGCCGCAGCGTGGGGCTGAGGAGCTGGGCCATCGGGTACATGGTCGTGAACTCGGTCGTGAGGTCGGAGAGGTAGGTGAAGGCCAGCTTGCGCGGGTAGGAGCGCTCGGTTATGCAGAAGTAGACGATGTCGGCGGTGATGAGGTAGTGGATCGTGAAGTTGCCGGACTCGATCGAGGCCTGGGGCTCCGAGTTGCGGTTGAGCCGGCGGAGGATGAGCTTGATCTGGGACTTGAGCTCGGAGAGGGAGGATTCGGTCTATTGCGCAGGTTGGGAATGTCAGGCCGTGGATACAAGAGCCGAGAGGAGGAGAAGAAGAAGAAGAAGACGGGAGGGTTAGGTAGAGAAGGTTGACGCGTACCGCCTCGTCGTCGACAGATGCGCAGAGGTAGAGGCCTAGATGGTGGTCCTGTCAGTTCTGAGGCTCTTGACCAGCTGCTCCGGGGGGAGGGGGGTGGTCCCACCATCAAGCCGTGCTATCTGTGTTGACCGGATCATCTTGGAGCTGCGTATGTGTGTGTGTGTGTGTGTGTGTGTGTGTATGTGTCAAGACAAGATGCCTCGGGCGTTCGTAAGAGAAACTATTGTATCTCTGCGCAGGTCCTGGTCCGGGAGGAGAGCTTGCTTTGGGTCGGAGAGGCCCTTTCCCGAACGTGTCCTCAACTCTCTAGCGTGTCTTATTATTTCTGCCTGCTCTGGTGCCTGCAGTTGACTCAAAAAAGATCCTCAAACCTGTCAGACAGAGGGTGGTGTGTCCATATACAAGAAAGAGGGGGAGGATCAAGGCTGCCCAGCTCATGAGTGAGCAGAGTTGCAAAGAAGGGGAAACCTGTTTAGAGTGCAAGCACTCAATCAGTGCATGTCGAGCAATCAGGGGGGCACTTACATCAAGGCTGGCCAATAGTACACACAGTCGCTATTAGCTCATGTGGGGCCCTTGGTAGTGTGAGCCGGGAAGTAGGGACAGCCTTGCTATCAATCGAGTTAGGAGACGAGCAGATGGGCTTCCGGAGGGACGACCAGCAACAATTCATGATAATTAACTGAACTACCAAGGGATATTCTTTTATAGAATAATTTGTGGTCAGCACAGCCTGTTTTTTTTTTTATGTGCCGGGCATACAACATTGTTATGCCAGTGTTTGTTGCTGCTGTGAGATAACCTATCGTTCCATTGCTTAGGGCCCCTCCACCCTCCAAACCAACAACCCCCCTTGTCTTCTCTCGTTGAGGCAGCTTCATTCCTCCTCTGTCGTCTGTTTGTGATACACACATCTGCCCTCAGGATACCCGAAACCTCTTCCAATATGAGCTCATGTCTTCCACAGGCAAACTCATGGCCTGCCCTTGATCCTCAGTCTTCTATATAGGCCTGCAGCTCTGGACCCCTCAGTTTTCCCTATGCCAAGACCCGCCTCACTGGGCCTTCTTCAACCTCACCCGAGCCTCACCAGACCTGGGAGTCTCTCCCGAGAGTGAGAAATAGGACACCCTGTTTCTTGAGGTCACAAGTCTGAGGCTGCTTCAATGTCACAACACCGAGACTCTAGGGAAGGTCCTTGAGCACTTAGAACCAGCCGGTCCAACCTTTCTACCTGCCAGCCTTACCTGCCTGCGCCCATCCATCACAACCTGATTAGCCACCATGCTCGCCCTACAACAAACAGACTCGCAGGTGCCCATGAGCAGCCAGCAGTCCAGTTCGGGGCTCTCAGATCCTCCAGACTCTGCTGATGAGCACGAGAATGCCACAAGCATAGTTGTCCAGCCTGTCAAGCCAGCCTCTCCAAGCAACCACGCCCTAGCCGACACCAACGAGGATATGGCACCTGCTCTCGAGGCCATGGTCATCGACCAGCCACCACCTAAGCGTCCCAAGAGAAACCTCCCTAGGCGTACTACCACCACCACCACCACCAATGCTGCTGCTGCTGCTGCTGATCGTGATGGGTTTCTCGAGGAGGCCAAGGCCAAGGCGGCTCGTTCCACCACCACCACCACCAACAACAAGCGCCGTGTTGCTCCTAAACGGTGCCAGGTCGATAAGACTTCCAAGGGGAACGATGCAGAACCTCCTGCTGCGAAGAAGGCCAAGGTTACAAGGCGCAAGCTCACCAAGTGGGATCCCGACTACGTGACCCAAAGCACCAGATCTCCCCTTATCGACGTCGATCTACGGGTAAGCCTCCTCCGCCGCAACCAGATATGCCTCCACCCGCGCTGACCTAAATACCTTCAAGTCGCTCCTCCTCCAACCTGCCGCATGGGACTGCCTCACAGGCGAGGACAAGAAGGAGATCCTCGACCTGTTCCCAGACGACACCCACATCCTCCACGCAGGCACGCCCGACGCGCGTCCCAACTTTGAGTCCCTCCGCAATGATGACAGCTTCCGCCACGACGCCGAGGAGTACACGTCCAACCTCGCCAAGGGCATGCACGACCCGACCTGGCTGAGGGACGCCTGGACCGCGCACCACAGGCGCGCCGCCGGCGACTTTGACGCGTTCTATATCCGCAAGGTCGAGATCGAGTGGGGCGCCACCATCCCGGATGAGTATAGACCGGAGCGTCTGCGGTCCAAGCAGACTGGAGGCGGTGACGGCTCCCCGCCCAAGTCAGGTGGTCAGCCTACTGGGGACAATCTCGCTGGCAGCGAGACTACCGACCACGCCGGCCCCGAAGCCTCCGGGAAGAAGGAGGACGACGAGGAGGGCGGAACGGCTAAGGACGAGGCTCTGGCGCCTATCTGTGAGACCAAGGCCGAGATGGGCAGCCCCAAGACTTCCGACGGCAACGGCTGCTCTACGACGGACAGCACCACACTACCCCGGGCAGAGGAGGTTCTTCTTTCTAATGGTGGTCCCCAGTCCTCTGAGGTGGTCAAGGAAGAGATCCCCGTCAATAAACACCCTCTCTCCAGTAGTACAGACCTCGGCAGCTCTGAGGATACGGCAAGCGGCCTCACAAAGACCGAGCCTGCGAGGACGGGTAGCGAAACCGCGGTATAGATTGCCCACATCACATTTACAGATCCAAGACCTGCTGAGCGCAGAGGGGGTCTGGAGGCAGTGCCAGGGTGTGCTGGCTGCACATGTGCTGGAAACGGTGACAACGGTCCAGGGGGGTAGGGGTGAGGGTTGTATCCGGGACGTGCAGCCTAGAGCTCCAGGCCGCTGTAGATGTGACCCAGAGAATGCAGATCATACCATGACAAGCAGAATCAGCCGTGAGGTCTTGTATTAATCCTACCTTACCTTGCGCCCCTCTCTCTATATCTCATCCTCCTCATCATCAAAGTCATCCTCCCTTCCGATCTGATATAATATCCTCCCTCCTTCTCCCCCGCCGACGTCCGTCTGCGCGTCAAAATACGGCAACACGATCCCGTCCCTGTCCTTGCGCTGCTTCTCCGTCAGCCCTAGGCTGAACGTCGTATCCGCAAGCTCCTCGCCGCCATCGCCGCCGCCGCCCCCAGCATCCTCCGGCGTGACAAACTGCGGGTGGTCCGTCAGCAGCGACAGGCCTGCCGTGCTGTCCCTCCGCGACGGGGTCAGGATGAAGCGCTCGACAACGGCCCTCCCGCTCCGCCGCCGCAGCTCCATGTCGACAACGACGCCCGAGCCGCTGCCGTCGGCGGTCCCACCCGAGCCGGAGGAGCGGAGGCCGATGAGCACGCCCTCGCGGCCCTCGCCTAGGCCAAACGCTGGCTCGGGTAGGCTGCGGTCCTGGGCGCGGCGGCGCTCGACGGCATGGTGCAGGCTGGAGACGCGCAGGACGGCGGTGGCGAGGTGGTTGAGCAGGGTGAAGGGGTGGGGCTCGTACTCGCCCAGCGCGGAGGGGCTCAGGGAGAGGGGCACGTCTGCGTGGTAGGCTGCCACGAGAGAGACGGCGGGGTGGGTGAGGAGGCTGGAGAGGAAGGTTGCCAGGTGGCGAGGGGCTCTTGCGGCGAGGGGGTTGAGCTCGTCTATGAGGAGGAGTGTTTCTAGAGGTGATCATCAGCGCCAAAGGAACTTCCGAGGTTGGCGGAGGAGGAGGAGGAGGAGGAGGAGGAGGACGGCGGCGACGAACTTTGAGACGAGACGTCCTTGGATGTTGGTGGTGCCGTGGGTGCTGAGCAGTGGGAAGCAATCTCGGACCGCAGCTTTTCGAGGTTTTTTCCTCGGGCCTTGATGAATATATCTGCATGGCTGGGCTTTTTTATGGTGGCAAAGGAGATGAAGATGATTTTGGTGTGAGAGATCTAAGTGGCATGTCAGCGAGGGGAACACACCCACCATAGATGTATATATATATATATATATATATGCCAGGATTCTCTTTTTAGAAAAAAGAAAGAAAAAAACAGACCTTGGCTCTTATTATGAACTCTTGTATGGCAGGACTCGCGCTCTGCTCCAGCGTGTCGAGAACCAAGGTCAACGGGCTGGCGCTGTCTCTCAGGTTGAGTAGCTTTTGAAATAGCAAGAGGCTGTGAGAGCGTCTGTGGGCCTGTGCAGAAGGGGCCATGCTTTCGTGAGGCTCAAAATGAACGAGGATGCACTGAACAATCGGAGAAGTAAGTTTTAAGATAGGAAGAAAAAAAAGGCGGGATATACCGTAGAGAGAATCGAAAAGTATCGTCACATGTCTGGAAGTTGAACCTGCTCAGGTAAGACCAGGCTCAGGCCTCAGGTCCGAGTGAGACAGAGGGAGGGCAAAAAAAAAAAAAAAGGTACAGGGGTGTGCATCCCGCCGGTCAGTGCAAGTACACAGTAACAAGGCCCTACGACTCGCTAGCAAGCCCTGTCCTAGCCTGCCACCTTAGGAGGGCCTACCTCTCAAGCCTGTTCTATCCCGTGTCTGCCTTTCGTTTTTCACACCACAACCAGCACCGGGACAACCTCGAGGAGGAGACAGTACCTCCTGCCAATAGATCCTCACCCCATCAGGATGGCCGACAGCTCATCGTCGAGACGCGGCGGCAGGGCCCCCCGCGATCGAAGGGGCGGAGGAGGCTACAGAGACGACCGCGACCGCGACCGCAGGCGTTACGATAATGACGGAGACGACCGCGACAACAGACGACGCTACAGGTCCAGATCCCGCGAGAGAGACGGCGGCAGATACACGCGAGACAGAGACGGCAGACGTGATCGGTCCAGATCCCGCGACAGGCCGCAGCGCGACGGACGCGGAGGGCGAGACCGGGGCGGCCGGGACGACTACGATTCCCGGCGTACCAGGGACTACGATAGGAGAGGAGGAGGCGGTGGCGGCGGGGGCAGGGGCGATGGTGCAGCCAGGCACAGAAATGGTACGCGGGCTGGAGAGCCCTGCGCCCGGAGGAGATGGCCCGCAACAGTGCTGACATTCCTGTCTTGTCCCCCCAGATGACCGCCGGCGATCCGCGTCTCCTCGTCGCGCCGGCAGTCCCAGCACCGCAGAGCTGCCGACTAGGAGCAAGCCCGACGCCGAAGACGCGAGCGCACAGCACCCGATGCCGACGAGGGCCCGCGCGCAAGACGACGAGCCTGGCCGCGCGCGCCACCGGGACCCAGAGGACCGCCATGCCGAAGAAGGCGACCGAGGTCGGCGGGATGACGACCACCGGCACCACAGAGACGGCGGCGCAGCAGAGCCTATGAACGAGGACGACGACCTCGAGGTGGACGACGACGACGGCATGGGCGACATGGCGGCGATGATGGGCTTTGGGGGCTTTGGCTCCACCAAGGGCAAGAAGGTCGTGGGCAACAACGTGGGCGCGGTGCGGAAGGAGAAGAAGACGGAATACCGCCAGTACATGAACCGTGTTGGCGGTTTCAACAGGCCGCTCAGCCCTCCGCGCTGAGGCAAACACACACACACTCTCTCTCTCTCTCTCTCTCTCTCCGACCTGCCAGATCTGCCACCGACGATCGAGCGCCAGGCGCCTTCGGTTAATCGTTTTCGACCCCGAGAGTTGATTGTGTGTATTGATTTTATTTTGCATCGTCAAGGGTCAGTCATCACGCCGAGGCCTATCATAGAATTACATGCCAAAGGTCGGCTAAATAACCACACAGTTGATACCTCTTTTAACTTCATTTCTCTCTGAAAAGGTGAGTGGAGTTGTGTTCTATCAATGGCTACCCTCCCATTCGTGTTCAGCAACAGGAACTCTCAGGCGATGCCGACTTCTGCTTGCTGCCGGAAGTGCCCCTTCACATGCCTGCACTGGTGACCTGCTAGTACACCCTCCTGGTCCTGGCCAGGTCTTGTCATACCGCACGAGGGTCATCAAAAAGCCCGAGGCCTTAAGTATTCATAAGGCCGCGCCTCTTGTTTAACTTGTGCGTGGGACCAGCTCTAGTTACGACCCAACATGTCACACCGTCTCGTAGCGAAATGTACTAGATGTGTGCTTGATAGGACAATGTACAGTTATATGCCGTGTTGTTGCAGAATCTCGTCATCATATGTACATCTACCCGATGATTTGGATCTCTCTTGTCCAACTTATTTCTACGACACGTATAATCATACGTCGACCTTTGCTCCATCTCACGTAGGAGGCCTTGTTGGCAACAGAGCCGCATCCTGCACGACGCTGCTGCTGCCTCTGGATACGGCACCATCCTCTCTGGCCATGCTCTAGACTCCACTCCTCGGAGGGCAGCGGGAGAGAGAGAGAGAGAGAGAGAGAGAGAGAGAGAGAGAGAGAGAGAGAGAGAGAGAGAGAGAGAGAGAGAGAGAGAGAGAGAGAGAGAGCAAGAGGAGGTTCAGACCATCTCTCACACCGGCCCAGACCCTGTAGAGACTGGCTTTTGCTTGCCCGTCCAGGAAGGCATCCTGAGGGCCACGGCGCATACCGGCAGGTATAGCAGGTGGGTGAAGCTGAGATGCCGGTTCCCGTGAGACCAGACACCTTGCCTATAGATAGATAGACAAATAAGAGAGAAAAGGAGACACTTCACGCCTTGGACTGCCCAGCTGGACTGTCCGTCGACCCGCCAGCCTCCTCGTCCTCCTCGTCGTCACCATCACCGCGCACACGCAGGAAAAGAAGCGACAGCCCAGCCAGGAGCTTGAAGACGGCCGTCAGCAAGAGGCACAGCTGGGGCGCATAGTACCGGTACGCGAGCCCGCCCACGAGCCCACCCGTAAAAAAAGACGGCGATGAAGAAGATCCTCTCGTCACGGGGCTTGTTCCGCCGCGCCAGCAGCCGCGGGTCGGAGAAGAAGTCGGCCATGGCGCCGGTGGCGACCTGCGTGGGCATCGTGGGCGGGCCATTCATGCCCTTGGTGGTGACGTTCTGACAGCCCATGGAGAAAGACAGCAGCGCGACCGCGACATACTCGGAGCTCCCGTCGGCGCTGCGGACCTCGCGGCCCCAGATGAGGCCCACGACGAGGAAGACGAGCACGGCCTGCTGCAGCATGTCGGCGACCACGAAGGAGCGCCTCCTGCGGGCGCCCAGGGCGTTGCCGAGCTGCCCGCTAAAGGCAGAGCCGGCCCACGAGGCGGCGAGGGAGGTGACGGCGGCGACGGGGTGGACGTCGGCCGGGTCGACGGCGGCGAGCTGGGAGGCGGCGAGGGCGAGGAAGACGATGTTGCCCGTGTTGTTGGCGGTGAAGACGCCCAGGTAGGGGACGCTGAAGACGTCGACGGCCGCGGCGGCGAAGGAGAGGAGGAGGAGGAAGGGGAGGTGCTGGGCGCGGCGGGGGTTGGTGCGGGCGAAGTCGAGGTCGGTCTGCCAGTAGGCGCGGGAGGTGAGGGCCGTCATTGTTGTTGTTGTTGTTGTTGTTGCTGCTGCTGCTAGTCAGTGGCGGTGTGGTGGTGAATGGAGGTGGATGAGGCCGTGATTTCGTGTGATGATGACGACGATGACGATGAAGAAGGAGAAGAAGGAGAAGGAGCCCGCTTGTTCATTTCTCCTTTCTGCCTTGTCTAAGCCAATGCCTCGAAGAAAAAGAAAAGAAAAGATTATCAGCGTACGAGACGGTAGGATCAGTGGGTAGTGGGAGATGGAATTCCCGGCGGTGGAGTTTATAAGGTGTATAGTGTAGTAAATATTTATCCTCGGTGTCATGGCCCCGGCTTCTTCCGGAGATAAATGATACTCTATTGTTTCTACCGTAGGTGCTTCATACTCGGCTGCTAAAGTGCCCTCCGTTTCTCTCAAGATTCCTTTTCTCTCAACAAACAGATGTGAAGAAATGATGCAGGAGTTTATTTTCTTTTTAATTTAGGGAGAAAGAAAAAAAAATAAACCAAAAAGGTGATCATGTCGAGACGTGGCAAGATGTTTCTCTGTCCTCGCCAGCAGCCCAACAATTCAAAAAGTGTCCTCCTGCCTTTATAGATCATGTCTTTTCACAGCTCATCGTCAGCCCCCAGCATGGCCTGCTGCCTACCACCCTCCACAGGATCTCCCCCGACAGCCTCCCGCTGCCGCTCTTGTTGTCCCTCCTCCTCCTTCCCCCCCTCAACACTCACAATCACATAGTCCTTGACCACCGCCGTCCCGTTCATCAGCGCCTCCACCTCCTCCCGCGAGCACGTCATGAGCTGGAGGATATAGCACCGGCCCCCCCGGAACGGCAGGACCTCGTTCCTCCTCCACCAGGTATCGCCCGGGCCCGCCGTGCTAAAGATGTCGGCCTCCGCCCCGGCGCCCGCCCAGCCCCCCGTCCCCGTCAGGTCCACCGCCCCCGTGGCGATGTCCCGGTTGAACAGGGCCCGCTCGAAGATGCGCAGCGACGCCTCGGGCTGGTAGCTCGGCACCATGTGCCCGGCCTGGAACACGCGCGTGAACGAGAGGTTCCCGTGCTGCCTCGTCAGGCCGTACGACACAAACGGCGGGCCCTCGGACACGGTGAGCGGCGCGTACCCCGCCGCGGCAAACGCCCGCTGGTGCCGGTGCGGGATCGCCAGCGAGGCCATCTCCCCGCCGATCCAGTTGCACGCGAAGTCGCGGTCGCCGTACACGAGGTGGACCTTGATCCCGCCGTCCAGCAGGTCCGCGAGCGCGTCCAGGTGGTGGCCGCGCGGCATGTCGCCGTGCTGCGAGAAGGCGCGGCTGACGGAGGGGGACGCCCAGGTGAAGTTGACGGGGACGCCCAGGGCGCGCTGCACCCAGTGCTGGTTGAGGTAGCCCAGGTGGTAGTTGGGCGGGAACGGGTCGCCCGCCGGGTGGGTGACGTCGAACCAGCCGTGTCGCTGGGTCTCCTGGTAGGGCTGGACGAGGATCTCGTAGCTGGCCGCCGAGAGGTTCCTGCAGTACGCCTCCACGTAGGCCGGGTCGACTGCCTCCTGTGGTGCCCGCTGCTGGTGGTGGTGGTCGCCCGCCTCCCCCGACAGGAGCCTGTCCAGGCGCTTGCACTCGGCCGCCCGCTCCCTGAGGCCGCCCGGGCGGTACAGCTCCCACAGCTGCCTATGCTTGGTGGTCTCGTTGACCGCGCCGAGGCCGTACGTGTTGTTCCAGGCCATGGAGGAGTACGCCTCGTCCTGCACCTCCACGTCGATGCACCCGTTCACGATGCCGAGCGTGTCGAGGTGTAGGTAGTGCGTGCCCGGCCCGGAGATCTCACCGCGCGAGATCTTCTCGTTCTGCTGGAGGAAGACTGCGCGTGTGACATGTCAGCATCCCTGTTGGGGGGGGGGGTTCTGATGCCTGCGGGCCCGTCGGGCTGGTTCGTACAGTGCATGAAGCTTGGTCCGTAGTGGCCACCATAGCTCTCCGTCCAGAGGCTGATCTTCTCGTCGTGAGGCTTATACTCTGGGAACCTGTCATGGGTTGGTTTCCACCCATCCCGTCAGCTGCCACGGTCCGCAGCAGAGCAGCTCCTCCGGCCCGCCGAGAGAAAGAAAAGAAGAAGAAAAAAAACTCAACTCCTCAAACCAGGTCTGCGCAAAGTGCCACAGCGCCACGGCCGCATGCTCCGTCGAGTTGGGCGTCTGCGTCAGGTTCTGGCTCGGGAAGGTCCCCACGTAGAAGGTGGCGTTCTGCTCCGGCACCTCGCCGTCCTCAAAGGCCCGCAGCTTGATGGGCCTCCACTCGTCCCCCGACGCCTCCGCGTCCATGACATTGGAGAGCTCGTACGTCCCGTTGTTCAGGCTGTCGTACGAGAAGCCCACCTGCACCGGCTGGTCGATGAAGAGCACGTTGGCCTCGCTGTTCCACGCCCAGGGGTTCAGCTCCGACGAGTTGCTGTCCTCGCGGATGGCACACGGCCCGTTCTCGCTCAGCATCCCCATCAGGCTGGACCCGCCCGGCCCGCCGTTCAGCCAGATGCTCAGCGGCGCCCGGTGCGGGTTCCTGCGCGCCTCCACGAACCAGAAGAAGGTGTTGATCGGGTAGTCCTGCGTCTCGCCCGTCTCGTTGATCGAGCCTGGCGGGAGGTGCACATAGCCGCTGTAGCTCTTCACCCCGGGCGTGGTCTCACAGATCTGGGGGTCCTTGTAGGAGATTGTGATCCCCGGGTGGTGTTGTGAGCGGACCCACGTGACGCCCTCGCGTGGTGGAGGAAACTGTGCAGCGCTGCGGCTGGCGAGGGCGGCCGCTGTGGCCAGGAGCACCGCCGGGGCGTGCATCATCAGACAACGGGCTTTGGAAATACAACAAGGCGCCGTGGCGCTGAGAGCAGAGAGACGAACAAAAAGGCAATGGACGAGAAGAGAGGAGGAAGAAGAAGAAGAAGAGAAGAGAAGGAGAAAAAAAAAGGAAGCACAGGCTAAAATACTCAAGACGGAGAAAACAATAGATAAACTCATTTCATGATAAGGCCCACGACGTCTTACTTACAGACTAAGTATACGGTTAGCCCCGCCCCTCCTTGCAGAAACGTATCGCGCAATTGATCTGCAGGGTGTAAGGGCCAGACGGTAGGATTGCTGCCGTGTGCTCTCAAACTTGGTACACAACAGAGCCCGGCCGGGGTGATTATCAGCCGCGTCTTACTACTCCGTGGTGCAATCACATCGTGTTCCTGTTGGCAGCTACAAGAGTACACCGAGACGATGGCAGCACCACCTGGGAATTGTTAGATTCAGGGAGAAGAAAAAGAAAGAAAAAAGGAAAGAAGGGAAAAAGGAAGAAGACAAAACCTCATCAGGATCAACCTCGTGTCATGGAACGTCGAGCCACAGTCTGCAGATGAAAAAGGAGTGTTCAGGATCGTAATCAATTGTCTTCTTCTCATTGCCGTGCGGCGTCTCAAAAAAAAAAAAAATCAAAATCTCTCATCCCAATGGGTGTCTTCTTTGAATATGCTCATCCGGCTCTTGGGCAGTTGCGAAAAATAAGTACCACTGCCTGCCTGTATGTTCGTAGTCACCGCCCCGATACCTCAAAGCGCGCAGAGGGAGGAAGAAGGGGGTGGGGGAAGGGGTCGTCAACATCCGTTCGCTTGCGTGCTGTCCTAATCCGTCGGCTTCTGGGCATCCTACGCCCAGGTGTAGCCGATCTTCACGTTCTCTTCACGGAGCTGCTTCAGCAGTCGGTCGTAGTCCTTGCTCACCCAGTCCCAGTACGCTGACCACTTCTGACACTGACCCGGGCCAAAGGCCCCCTTAAGCTTGTCACCGAGCAGCAGCGTCGTCCGCAGCACACTACGACAGGCCTCCTCCTGCTTCTCGAACTCCTGCTTTACAGAGTTCTCCTTGAGCTTGGTGGACAGCGTCGCCCGGAAGGCATCCGCGATCGTGTCCAGGCGGCGCACTGTCTCCTGGGGGTCAATGATGGCCAGCTTCGAGAGCATCAGGTTGCTCAGGGCCCGAATGTCGTTATCGTCCTGGAGGCCGGCGATGACCCGGTCGTACAGCTCGATGATGCTGATCCTCGACAGTGCCACCTCCATCAGGGCGTAGAGCGACTCGTATGCACCCTGTTGATAGGTTGAGGTTAGCCTCCTCGTAGCCCTCCACGATTACCCATCGGCTCGGAAGAAAGGAAGAAAGAAGAAGAAAAAAAGGAACTAAGAAGAAAAAGAAATCACCTTGCGAATCTCCAGGCCGTCGTCGACCATGATCTTGAACGGCCCCATCATGACCTCCCGGACCAGCTCAGGCTTCACCACGGACTCGCTCAGGACGAACGGCATCAGGGCGTTCAGGTGGCTGAGCACAAGGTCGGGCTTGTTGTGCGCCGCAGACGTCAGGGTCGTCATTCCCAGCCGGCGGATATCCATCTCGGCGTCTTGGAGCATAGTCGTGAGCATCGAGACGAGGTAGTTCTGCAGAACATGATCGAACCTGTCGCCGCTGTCTGCAAAGGTATATCGCAGGGCCTGGACGGCGATGCCACGGAAGCTTGGGGACGGGTTGCCCAGGAGTTTCTACAGAATGTGAGCCCCGTGGTCAGTAGAGAGAATCATATCCACGGGTTACCAAAAAAAAAAAAAAAAAAAAAAAAAAAAAAAACACCCACATTCAGTCTAGGAATAAAGGTCTCGGGGTCGACAATCGCCAGACGACCGATACACTCGGCAGAGACCGCCCGGTTGTCCTCGGCCTGCGGCGCGTCCAGCAGGCAGTCCCAGATGGGAGACGCAAACTGGCTGATGTCGATGTTCTGCTGCAGAACCTCCTTGAGGGAATGCAGGAGCAGGTACTGCTTGACGCCCGCCTCCTGGAAGCCCTGCAGTATCACGGGCACATACTGCTGTGGGTTGCCGGCGGCCGCACGCCCGAGGGCCATCGCGGCGATCATGGAGGACTTGTCATACTCTTCTCCGAAGTGCTTGAGGAAGGTCTCTGGCTCCAGGGCAGCGCGCGGTCCGAGCCGGAGCGCAGCCTCACCCAGCACGCTGAGCGCCAGGCTGCGCTTGTCGGGGTCCGTTGAGACCTCGGCCTCATGGACAAAACTGTTGATGTCGACACCGCCTGTCCCGCCGCTAGAGGCCAATAGCGCGCCGATCACCTTGCCCACGATCGTCGGGTCGCCGTTGATGCCGTCCTGGAGCATGTTGCTCATCAGAGCCTCGCCTTTTCCGGACGTGCCGATCTGGGTCACCAGGTCCAGGAGGGGATTCAGGGTAGCCGCCACGACGTTGACGTTGACGAGACCACAGATCGCGGTAGTGATCTGCGGGCCCACGACGCCCTCACCATCACACGATACCAGGGAAGCCAGGATGGTGAGCGATGGTCCCAGGAGCTGGGCATCGTTGGTGCCCAGGACCGGGATCAGGTCCTCCACAATGGTCTCCTTGGTGGCCTGGTCGATCGCCTGCTGCCCGGCCGGGGACACCATCAGGTGTTTCAGCGCCTGGATGCTGGAGCTCCTGAGGACGCGGTTTGCCTTGCGCAGCTGAGCCGAGAGCTCCCCGGCGACGTCCCGCGCCCACGCAGCACTGTAGTTGGCCGACGGCCGGGCAGTGATGTCCTCCACGGCCCTGATAGCGGCGAGACGTGTCGTCTCGTTCTTCAGCCGATCTGCGATGATCGACAGGCCCTTCTCCCGCTTGTCTGCAGCCAACAACTTGGCGCCCTCGGCGTCGCTCGTCCGGGCCAGCAGCGTTCCCAGCGCATGCAGGGCCTTCTGTCGCACCTCGGCGTCCGCATCCATAGCAGCAGCACGCTCGAGTATCACGTCGAACAGCTTGGACAGCTCCCCCTTGTACTTCTGGGCCGTCGTCCGCGAGCGCGGTGGCGTGATGGCCTTTCCAATCTCCTCGACGGTCTGGATAGCCTGTGACGAGATCTTGTAGAACCGGTCATTGACAGCCCCGATCACCCCGTCCACCATCTTTGCGAGATGGGGCTGCAAGAGAGCAGACGAGTGCGTCTTGGCAATGTCGCTGAGGAACCTGAGAGCCGAGACACGAAGTGTAGCTGGGGTGGCTGACGCGGCGCCGCCTGCACCGGACATGGACGTCGCCGTCGAGGTGGAGGCCGTCTTGACGGCATCAACTACAAGGTCGAGAATCTGGTCCAGGTGGTCGGAGAGCCCGCCCTGCTGGACGAGGATCAAGTCATCGAGGAGGTTCATAGCCGCCTGTCTGGTGGGCAGCGACTTGCCCCTGAGCAGCTTGACAGACGCCCTGACGATCTGCGGCGTGAGCTTGGAGAGGTCGGCGCGCGGCCCAGAGGGGGTATCCTGTCCACCTTGGGCGAGACAAGACCGCTGCCCTCAGCGCCGGGGGCTCCGCTGCTGCTCTGACGCCTCCGCTTGCGGCTCTGCGGCGGTGGGACCTGTCCGTCGGCCTGTGCAACATCAAGAGTAAACTCGGGGACCAGGCCCACGCCGGTCTTCCGGACAAGAAGCGAGGCCGCCGAGATGATGTCTAGGCGGACGTTGTCCTCACGCTCGGCGAAACGCCTGATCAGCAGAGGTGCCACGCGGTCGTAGAGCACACCGTTCTCGAGGAGGTCACCGTTGCTGCGGCTGGCGACAAGAGTGTGGAGCGCCTTGGCGGCACACCTGCGGACCTTCCAGCTCGCGTCGTCGTCGTCATCAAAGCCACCGCCGGCCTCGAACTCATCATCGTCGCCAAAGTCGTCGTCTCCCTCACCCTCATCGTCTTCCTCCTCCCCGCCGTCTCCCCCTCGGTCCTCCCCGTCCATGTCTTCGTCCTCGTCGTCCGCATAGTTGGGGTCATACTTGAGGTATCGGAGACAAGCCGCGATCGCGTCGTCGGTGTACGGGCGCATCTCTGGAGGACACGAGGCGAGGAACGCCTCGAGGGCAACCAGGGCCGCCTCCCGGACTTCAGCGAACTCGGGGGCCACATCGTCACCGTCACCAAACTCGTCGAGATGCTCCTGCAGGACAGCCTCGCTCAGGGAGGCAAGTGTAAGCTGGGCGATGCTACTGATGTGCTGGCCGAAGCGGTGAGGAATGGACCGGGCCATGGACCCCATGATGGTGAGATACAGCCGTCGGGTGACAGCGTCCGTCTGGGTGTTCTCCAGGACCTTGACGGCCCGGGCGATGAAAGAGGCCAGCTGGTCATCGAGGAGGTAGACGGCCAAGATGGACACGGCGATGACGGCCTTCTTCCTCACGGCGGACGAGGCGCTCTGGTTGTCCAGGAGGCTGAGCACGACGTCCTGCAGGGCCTGCACCTCCTCGTATGGGGACAGCATGACGCCAAAGCACTTGACCACCGCTATTATGACGTCGACGACATCGGAATTGACCTCTCCCTCGACCATGCCCTGGCCCGGGGCGGGCAGGCGTATGACGGAGGGACCCTTCTGTGAATGGGACGAGCGGCCCAAGAGACGGGGCATCAACACCCTACTTATGCTGGCGTATGCCTCGCTGACCTCCTTGGTGGGCAGTACGCCTGGCTGGGGTCTCGGGAGGGCCTCGATGACGCTTCGGAGGGCGAGGGCTGGGACGGAGTTGTCGACCGAGTTCTGGAGCCTCATGGTCGTCACCTTCTCGATCAGAGGCGCGATGAGGTTGCTCGGCATCCTGGAGACGAGGGGCCCGAGGCTACATCGCGGGGTGGGGGAGGAAGAGGAGGAGCAACGTCAGCACCCAGGGAGGGGAGCACCACGGCAGATACGCGGCGGAGGAGAGGAGGAGGGGAGAGGAGAGGAGAGGAGCTTACCACCTGATGGCCTGGTTCTGGACCTCACCGTTCTGGTCATCCAGAGCCCTCACCACATGGTCGATGGTCCGGGCGGCCGTGTTGTAATCGTGGTGGAGCATGTCGAACTTACCGGTGGTGAGGACGGTGTTGAGGTCGTTCAGGGCCATGAAGCGGAAATCCGGGTCGGTGTCGTTCAGCTTCATGAGGAGCTGGGTGACCGTGGCCGAGGTCGGGTTATGGGGTATGCTCATCGCCATCTTGAGGGACGGGTGGATCGCGTCGGGCGATCACGAGCTCCTGGGCACGGCAGTGAGCAGGCAGTGGCCGACAGCAGCAGTATCAGGCGTGAGGCCGCGGTGGACGTCAACACTCTGTTCTGGTGGGACGGTACAAACAGCACCTGTGTCAACAAGCAGAGGGAGAAGATAGAAAGTTCCAGCTCTGTCAGAAGACCGACTCGATCTGGGAGAGGGGTAGAGGGTGGTAGTAGGGTGTTTGTGTCTCCGGGAGAGGGGAGGAATGACGGGGAAAACAGAAGCAGGTGGTGTTGTTGGCTGCTTGTGTCGTGTTGTTGATGCTCCAGGCACCTGGCTAGGGTGGTGGCAGTGGTGGGAGCTAGGATGGCGGGGTCGAACAGCTGCAGCTCTCAATGTGGGGTACCTACTACAGTACTTACAAACATGGACCTCATCATGGTGGTCTGTGCTCCTGCACTACAGTAGCAACACGTTTGCTTCTAATGCTATACTTTTCTATAGTGCTTTTGTACTGTTCTACGCAACAACCTCTTGATCATTCACCAGGAGAACCTCATATGAGGGGATATGAGGGGGAAAAATGAGAAGAAAAAGGAAAATCGAGTCAATCTCTCTCCATTACGAGCTCTTTAGCCTCAAGCCCAGCTTGTATTCATCACCCCAGGTGACCTCCATCTCTCATCTTGCTCATCTGGCGGTCTCAGGCCCACGGGATCGAGGCAGATAGAGCATGTCTGTTTTATCTGCTTGCAGCTGCCTGCCTTGCCGTGATCGTGGGTGGAACCGAGTCCAGCCCTGAGAGGACTCTACCCTCCCCCCTTCTCCCTCCAGGACAAGGGTTCTCTTCGCGAGAGAGAGAGAGAGGCGAGCTTCAGCCGAGGCGTATGGCGCCGGCCAGGCAGAGAGCGCCGGCCAGGCAGAGATGTATCTTCAGCAGACCACCTCCTGGGCGTGTCGGTAGTCGAATGCCTGCACCACAGCACGTGCGTAGGCGAGGGCTGCCGCGACGACACAGACATGCATCAGCTGGTGGCTGGCCCCAAACAGGTCGAACCGTCGCGGGTGCCATCGCTCTGGAAACTGTAACCCCCGGGATCAGCACTGCAGCAGACCGGCGGCTGTCGCCAGGCTCTCGTCAGGAGGCCGCCGAGCTTACCTTCAACCCGTAGAGGCCAACACCGGTCCCGTTGCACACCACCGTCGCCAGTATCCAGCCGAGCCCAACCCGCCTGTGCATCTCCTCTACCCCGTACCTCAGCAGCCCGTGCATGATGGGCACTGCAAAGCTGCCCGCCCCAAAGGCCCCGAAGAGGGCCGCCCTGTACGGCCCCAGGTGTGGCCCGCGGAACTGCCTCATGAACGTGACCGCAGAGCAGGCGCCAGCCAGCGCGGTGAACACAATCCCGTACGCCGCACGCACACCCTCCTCACAGGGAAAGGTGTAGTACAGCAGCGGGACGGTGGCGCTCCACATCAACACCAGCACGCCCTGGATGTCAACCTTCATCCCCAGGGCGTAGAGTGCCGGGCTGTGCGCCATGAGCGTGTGAAACGCAGTCGAGAGGACGAAGCAGACCGCCACGCCCAGGAAATACGTACTGCAGACGAGCACGTCCGCCGTGGTCGCGACATGGTACCGCCTCGGGATGGAGGCGGCAAAGACGCAGCCCGGCAGTGCCAGGAAGACCAGCGCGCCAGCGACGTGCGAGTAGATATTGACCGTCTCGTTGTGGACGTACAGCCAGGACGAGACGCACTCCCTGACCGAGGCGGAGGCCCTCCGGTAGCCTGTCTGGATGTGCTCGCTGCCGTGCTGCTGCCACTCTTCTGTCAGGGTATACACATGTTAGTAGGTCTACCCATGGGAGAGAACAGCCCAGAGCTAGGACCACAGAGAGATTGCTTGCCTATCTCGGTCCATTCCAACAACAAGTCAACAACGGCGTCCTCTACGGTGGCAACCTCCGTCTCGGCGTGCGGCTTCACCCGCGGCTCGGGCCGCAGGCTAACCAGACCCCGCCGTCTCTTGACCGGCCGGGAGCCCGCGACGATGATGGACGCCATAGCTTGCTTTGCTGGTCACGGGCGAGGGGCCTGTCGAGAGAGATGCAGGCGCATGCAGGTTCATGCCCAGGACGACATGGCTGTGCTGCGCGCCGGAGCAACCCTCCTGAGGACGACGATTCTGGTACGGTAGGAGGGGCCCATAATCACCGTGCGGACCCTGAAACAGGTTTCGACTCATGCTAGGTACAATAAAAGCAGGGAGGGGGGTTTTCCACGGCAGGTTGGGATCGACGAATTCCCGCAGCAGCAGCCAGTCCAGTGGACCTTCCCCCCCAACGCAGGCCAATCAGGCGGCCTCCTGTCAGTGTCATCGGGTGTGTTCATGTACTGCTACTGCTGCTGCTACCACTGCCACAACACCAACCCCCCCCCCCCCTTGATTTCAGAGGCTGAATGAACAGCTTCTGCTAACCCGACATGCCTCGTCTGCATAACGATGGAGTGTACAGAAGGCTTGGCCAGGACAACCACTAAGAAGGGCTTTCATCCTGATACCTGGGAGAGAGGCGAGTCTGACTGAGTGTGTCGCTGTTGATCAAGACGACGAGAGCGACTTCACAGCCTGGGCTCATGGCATGCTTGGACGGCTGAGGCCTGGACGCCTCTGTCGGTGAGTAAATCCACTCACTGTATAACTTGGGGGGGAGGAGGAGATAAGCTATAGTGACGCTGGAGAGATGTGCTCTCCCCGGGCACGAACATCATCTCCGCCTGTGGACACCCAGCCCAATCTCCTCCTCCCTATACAACCTATGGCAATGATCTACGACCCAACACTCCAAACCAGAGAAGAGAACAACATCCTCCCCCCCCCCCCAACCACCATCAATCACGGCGCATGATCCTCATTCTCACAAAACTCCAGAGGATACCGCACCATCCCCGGGTTCAGCGACCCCAGACAGCTCGCACACCGCTGCTGGCCCGTCCCGCCACACTCAAAACACTCCCGCCTCCCCGCCGGGTCCCGCCGGCTGCCCTCGCACGCCATGCAGAAGTGCCAGCCCTCCTCGCACCCGTTGGCGCACCGCACGTAGTCGCTCCACCGGACGACCCCGGGCCCCTGTAGGCTCTGGCCGCAGTGCCAGCAGGTGTCGTATGGGTCGGACACGAACGTCACCGCGGAGGAGGAGAAGGTTGATGTGGACGAGGCCGCTCCGCCACCGCCCTCGCCGCCGCCGCCACCGCCCTGGCGGACTGTCTCGGAGGAGTGGTTGGACATGGCCGAGGAGGAGGCCGAGGCGATGGTCGATAGTGGGCTGGAGGCGTCTGTTGGGGCTGGGGTCCCGGGAGGGTTGGGCTTGCGCTTCTTGTTCTTGCTGGTATTCTTGTGTGCTGGCATCTTGTTCTTGGCCCTGTGCCGCTGCTGATGGCTTCGGGTTCCTTGTTCTTTAGGTTTCGTGTCCTCTACCCAGTGTTGTCCTGATTTCTGGCGAGTCGTCGTTAGCCATGGGCCATCATATAGGCGGCAGCATCATGGGAAGAGAGGGGAACATACCTGCTTTCGATTATTGCTGTTCCTGTAGGTGAGGGTTGGTGCTGCATTGTTGATCTTACAAAGTAGAAAGAAAGAGAGAAAAAAGACAAATTATACACTCTATATATACTTGCCGTACGAGGAGTCTGGTGCTCCCTCCTCCTCCTCCTTCCCCCCCTTCACCAGATACGCACTGTGATTCCTGAGTACGGTTCATCTCCCAGCTGTGACAGCCATGCATCACACAACCGATTACACTCGAGCGGTAGAACAAAGGTCCTCCATCCCACCCGGGGCTCCCCCGGTCGAAGGAACGAAAATTGACTCGATAGTCGAGTGATTAGATACCCGAGGCCCGAGTAACACGATGGGAGGGAGGGAGGCGGCAACAAGAATGACAAACTGTTCGCTCGTTTTGTCAAGGGACACAGGTTTGTTCGAATCATCAGGTAAGTAAGTAGCCAAGTAACCTTGATATCCCCCCTCCCCTCCCCCCCCCCCAAAAAGCAGAAATCACGCCACCAGCGCCTTCGCGATGACACCGCCTGACCTTTTGCCAGATGCTTCCCCCATTTCTCATACCCAGAGCGCAGCCCATTTTTGTCTTATCTTTCTCAGAGGAGCAAAACAGTATAGCCTACCTCTCATGCAAGTCATGACCCATACTGCCAGGGCTACTACACATCTCAACAGGGCTCTGCACAAAATCCCCCTGCGCGCCAGACATCATATCCGCCTCTGGCTGGACCTCACTGACGCTCGTGCTGGTGCCCCGTTTCCCCCTCCTCCCGCCTTTCGACACTCCACCATGTCTAGTCTCGTCCACCACCGCGTTGGGCCCGCTGGCGTCATCAGGTGGCGCGTCGAGGGGCGCCGCGACGTAGGCGTCGCCGCTGACTGTCTTGCTCAGTCGCCTGTTGTGGCCTCGCCAGTGCCATAACCTGCCTATGCTGCCGGCGGACGGCCGCGGCGGGATCTTGTTGTTGCGCCCCGTCTGCCGTCCATCATCATCATCATCATCCTCCTCCTCCTCCCCCTCCTCCGAATCGTCGTCCCCTGGTGCTGCTTCGCCCAGCTCGGCAGCAGCAACACTGTCCGGGCCCCCCGCCACACCGCTGAACTTCTCCAGCTCCTGCACCAGATCCTGGTCCTGGGGCCAGTAGATCCTCCGAAGGGCGGTGACGACAAGTTCAAACACGACGGCCATGGCCAGCACCATCACGAGCGTGAGCCACCACGTAGGCGTCCTTCCGAAGTTGTCTATGAAGCCATCCCGGACTGTATACGGCCCAGACTCCTTCGTGTAGATGGCCGACAGGAACAGGTTCCACAGGAACCAGCCCGCAACCGAGATGAAGAAGCCGATGAAGGTGACGACGGTCTTGTTGTGCAGCTCGAGCACGAGCAGCTTGGTGTTGATGAAGACGACGCCCGCCGTGAAGGCGAGGTCGCCCATGGCGAACAGGCCGTTGTCGCAGTCGAAGGTGATGTGGACAAAGATGCCCCAGGTGCCGAAGAAGATGAAGACGGCCTCGAGGACGCCCATGATCGTCCAGCCGATGTACTTGCGGAAGTTGAAGGCCTTGTTCTTCTGCCCGTAGGTGTACAGCTCCGGGATGGCCAGGAGGGTCTCGGCCCGCAGGTCCTGCTCGAACATGCCGACGAGGATGACGGCCAGCGATGTGAAGAGTGTGTTGAACACCGCCAGGCTTGTGGACTCGTAGAAGGAGGTCCCCGTGTAGCCGTTGTACCTCTGGTACATGGCCTGGACCAGGTAGAACATGATCTCCTTCCAGAAGGTGGCGAGGATGTACTTGCCTGTGCGGATGTAGTTCCACCGGCCGTGCACAAACAGGAGCTTATGCAGGAACCTGAACTGTGCGATGCTGTAGTCCGAGATTCTGGCCGCCTGGAGGCCCTCACGGCCCGAGATGCCGATGCCGACATGGGAGGCCTGGATCATCGCAATGTCGTTGGCCCCGTCGCCGATGGCCAGAGTCAGCGAGGACGGCACACAGCGGCGGATGCACTTGACAAGGGTGGCCTTCTGGGCCGGCGATGCGCGGCAGCAGATGACCGAGTCCACGCGCGCGGCCAGGTCGAAGAACAAGACCCTGAGGGCCTCGTCGCCTTCCACCACACCGAGCGTGTGTCCATCGATGACGACCACGGAGTGCGGCACCATGCCCCGGCCGACATCAACCAGTGTGGCGGCGATCTTGTCCTGCAGCGAGCCTTGGGTAGCATCCAGGATATAGATCTCCGAGACGGGCTTGCAGATCCTCGCCGAGTGTGCGATGTTGATAGCCGTCTCCCGCTTGTCGCCGGTCAGCATCCAGACCTTGATATCTGCACGGCGGAGCATGTCAATGGTCTCAGGCACGCCCTGCTGCAGCTTGTCCTCGATAGCAGTGGCGCCGGCCAGGTCAAAGTTCTGCTCGATCAGTTCGGCTGCGGCCTCGATGCGCTCCTGGCGGTTGGCGAGACTCGTAGTGGCTTCGTGGTACTCCGCCTTCCACTGCTCGTAGTCGTCTTCCCCCACGTAGCGGTAAGCGAACAGCAGCGTCCGTAGGCCCTCCGAGGCAAAGTCGTCTATGTGCTGGAAGCAGCGCTCGAAGACTGCGCTGTCGCTCACCGCGATGGACTCATCTACCATGCCTTCATAGGGGCCGTCATCCATGGCGGCTGGAGAAGCAAGCAGCTCTATAGACTGGCCACGGGACGCAGATGTCCGTGGGGACAGGACCGAGTCGTCACATCTTGCTCCAGCCGGGGCTCCTCCCTCTCGGATCGTGACGGGAGAGGCAACCCCCTCGGTGACGAAACTCGGCCGCCGTCTGCTCGTAGACCGTCTCCCGGTGCTCTTCCTGCCAAAAAGACCGGTCCTGTGGCTGAAGTTGCTGGTGGCTCGGGCGAGGGACGTACTGTTCCTCGGGCTTTGTACGCTCAGCTTCCGCAGCGCCTTCTCCTGCTCCATGCTCTTTCGGATGCTTGCTTTCCGGTCTACAGCCGACGCTGTCTCCATGGCCAGCTTGCTCTGCTTGAGACGAGGCAGGACAACACTGTCAGCTCCCTTGCTGAACACGCAGATGCGGCCGTCTGGCATGCGGATGATGATGGACATCCGCTTGCGCTTGCTGCTGAACTCGATCACGTCGAGGACCTCATAAGTCTCCTCGCCCACAATCCCGTGCGCGTTTGGGAACTGCAGCCTGATCTTCTGCGCAGGCCGGTCGACAAGGAGGAACCCCAGGTCCTTGGCAGCCTCGACAAGAGCGAGCTCGTCTGGAGAGGCTGCCTGGAACTCGACCGTGCCATCGGCCTTCTTCTCGGGCAGGCAGGTGTGGCACAGGGCAATACACAAGATGAAGTGGATGGCTTTCTTAGAGAAAGCGGTATCTGGCCTCCTGCGGATGTACTCGATCAGGTCGTCGGTCTTGAGCTGAGGTTGGGCGCGGCTAGGCCGTGCTGTCGATGTCCAGATCGAAGCTGATCTCCGAGGGGCACCAGGAGTGGTAGTAGTAGATGCTCGTCCGTATGTGCCGTGGTCATCCACATAATCTGACCTCATCGTGCTGCCAGAGGCCCGAGCAACCTTCTTTCCTCTGCCGTAATGAGCATTGGCCCCTAACATATGTCTCCCTCTCTCGTCTTCGGCCTCCCGCTGGACGTCCACGTCGTGCAGCCAGGCTGTGCCAGCCACGCTCATCTTGCGGAAACGCATGATATTTTCTGTCAGCGTGCCTGTCTTGTCGGAGAAGACATAGCTGACCTGACCCAGATTCTCGAGGATCGTGGTGGTGTTGGCGACCATTGGTGTGTTCGATACCGGGTCGTACATGTCGATGTCCCTGAGCAGCATGACCTGCCCAATCTTGACGATCTCCAGGGAGACGTACAGGGAGAGTGGGATCAGGGTGTTGAACTCGATGACAAACGCGACGAGGATCTTGCCGAAGGGGACGACGTAGTTGTCCAGGTACCAGGCGGATTTCTCGGTGGAGCGCACCCAGAGGACATTGCCGAGGGAGCAGCCGAGGGCTAGGATAACGACGAACTGGACGAGCAGGATGATGATCTTGTTGACCTTGGCCTGCATGGCTGGTGCCTTGGCGCGCACATTCTTGTTCGCGTTCATCCGGATCTTGCACTCCTCGCCGGTGTTGATCACCAGGCCAACAGCCTCGGTCGTGTTCCGCAGGGTCGATCCTCGATATACCACCTGGTTCAGTGCTAGGGGCATTGCCTCCCCGTTCACGACGGCCTTACCCTCGTAGTTGTAGAGGTCCAGGTTGGGGTCTTCGGAGACGACCTCGGCCTCGCAGGCCTTTAGGGTAGACAGGGATCCGCAGTGCTGCGTGAACAGGGGGCACGACTGCTTGCTCTTCAGGTTCGTCTCGCCGTCGAGAGCCATCGTCTCAATGTACGCAACACCATTTGGGCCTGTGGCGTGCAGCAGGATGATATCCGCGGGCAGCTGTTCGTCCCGGCACAGCTTGATGATGTCGCCCACGCGGATATCCTGCCACTGCGTCTTGGACCAGCGCACGTCCTCACCCTGCGACCACGGCGGGTTCTCGTCCTCTCGCTCGACCGCCGCGTCTAGTTCCTGCATCTCGGCCTCCGCCTCCCCCCTCCGCCTGCGGAACTTTTCTCGGATTCCCCCATGACGGCTCCTGCCGTCGTTATCCGGGATGCTGCCGTCGGGATCCAGCACACAAGCCTCTGCCCTGTTCTCGAGCTTGTCCATCCTGTATCTCCGATAGTCATCCCACCCCTCCTTGCCCATGCTGAGGGCGACAAACGCCAGCAAGGGCCCAATCGTCGTATACGTGCCTGTGGTGCTGAGACCGGGTATCATCTGAAGGATGCCGATAGTAAGGAAATATGCGTTGGCGAGTTTGCTGAACTGGAAGAACAACTGCTTGGGGAGAAAGGACCAGACGGTATACCTGCTGGACCTGATGAAGTTGGATATGTACGGCCTGCCCCGTCGCTCGTCCACAAGGCCGCCCTTTCGTCGTGCCACGCCCGGGCCGAGCCGTATGTGCCTGCCATCAGCACTTGGTGGCAGAGGTTTCTGGCGCAAGAGCCCCTCGACGACCCATCTCTTGTACCACCGGGCCATCATCCTCCTGTAGCGGGACGACCGAGCCCGTTTCAGCCGTCTTGCCCTCGCCTTCTGCCGGGCGACCCAGTCCTTGGCGTCTGCGATGGTCGCATTTGCCTCGGCCGCCCTCTTGATGCTGTCCTCGACGCCGCCAAGCTGCAGCCGCCGGTGCCGTGGCCGCGTCGTCACAGAGGGCGGCTCAGCAAAAGAAACCCTGCTCGGCCGGGGCTCTCCTGCATCCTCCTCCTCCTCACCACCATCTTCGGGTCCTCACCCCGGCCAGCCCCTCTCGGGACGGCAGAATGCTGTTCCCGGCTCTCGCGCCATCTCCTCGCGGCCTCGGTGTCTTCAACCCTGCTCTCGATCGGGTACAGGTCCGTGTCGAGCCGCAACTGCGGTTGGTGGTGGTGGTGGTGGTGGTGGCGCCCGCCGCCGCGGGGGTGCAGTGCCTCGTCCGAGAACACGACGTGCCCCCCGCTCTCGCTAAGCCTCGTGTCGGCGCTACCCCTGCGTGACTGTAACTGTGCTCCTGTTCCCTCGCCCGCCGCACCACCAGCGCCCTCGCCGGGCTCGGAGCCAACGCGCCTGCTTGGACCTGGCGCCCGGTCCGGGACCAGCGTCTCTGCCTCCTCGAGGTTCTCGAGCTCAGAGCGCAGGATGTCGATGCTGCTGCTGCGCCTGTCATGATTGTTGTGCCCGGCCATGGTGATGATGATGATGTCAACGATGGGCAGCCCGCTGGGGCCAGGCAGCCGAGGTCCGACCAGACGTCCAACAAGCCTCTCTCCTCGGCCCGGTGTGGGGAGACCAGGCACTCATCGAGAGGCGAGGGACCTCCCTCTCTCTCGGCCCTCCAGAGATCGACGTCGGGACACAAGTAACGGGTAGAGTGGCTGCCTATGTGTCTGTCTCAAGCTAGGACCAGATGTCTGTCAGCTCTGGTTGGGACCCGGGAACGTTGTCTTGGAATTCCGAGATGAGAGGAAGAATCGATGTGATGCCGACTGAATACAATAGTATAGGTATAGAAATAGGTGAAGAGGGGGGCGGTTGACTATTCGGTCTAGGCCCGGGAAAGAGACAAAGAAAGTGAGCCGTGGCGCGGGCCAGAAGCTCACACACCAAACCACACCGCCAGCCAGGATCTGTGTGAGGGTTGAGGTCTCGATCGAAAGCCAGCCCCTACTAAGGATCACAAGGATCCGAGATCATACGCCAACGTGGCGCCAACAAAAATGCGCGGTTGAGGGAGTGAGGGAGAGCGAGTGAGTCAGGCTGAGAGAGAGAGGGTGGATGGGCGCTGTGGATGCCAAGTCGAGCGAAGGATTGCGACGTCGCTTGACGGAGCTGCAAGAGAAGAGGACAGACAAGAATGGTGATTAACCTGTTCAAAAAGAGAGAAAGAATCAAGAGAAAGGAAGAGAATTTTTTTTTTTGGATTAATTGTGAATAATGATCTTTTTTTCCCTTCTCTTTCTCTGGTTCGGGGCATCTTGGCCTGGCTGCCCCTCCCGCTATTCGCTTCCCGCCGCCGCCGCCCACACACACACCCACAACCGGTGACCTCATCGTCCACGCAACAACGACACAGCCCCAACATCCCTCCGCGCCTCTTTCCCATTTTTTTCTTCCCTTCCCTCCCCCAAATCGGGCACCAGCACGGGATGGCGCTTCGGGTCGGCAACCCCCCTTCCTTCTTTCCTTCTCCAGCGAACCAGACCAAGCTAAACCATACTATCCGTAGTTACTTACTTGACCCCTCCCTCTTTCCTCTTTCCTCTCTACTTTGCCCAGTATCCACCTTCCCCTCAAAGCCGGGAACCAAAACTTTAAAAAAAAAATTCGGGTGGGTGTGTTTCTCGCCTTCTGGAAGCCAACGGTTCAGAGTGCATTGACACAAACATGCATGAACAGGGTCTTCCATCCTTTCTTTTTTTCTCTCTTCTTTTATCCTTTTCCAGAGAAGGAGGATCATAGTGTATCCCTGCGCAAGTAAACATCCGCCTCGTGCTGGCCAACCCAATGCTCTCACACGGCCCTGGCCTGCGGCAGCCTTTTATAACCCACAGAAACATCCGATCTTTGACTACCATAGTACCACTACTACTAGCTGACACGAGAATGCGGCGTACTCTGCCCAGAGTACTTACCTGCGTGCAAACCAGCGAGACATGTCCTCACCCTGACTAGGTGTGAGGACGCGGTGAACGACACGAGGTTTCTAGGGCTGCATTTTGAACAACTACCAGTCATTAATAGCAAGATGCGCAGGACAACAGCCACCGCGAAAGGCCACCGTGCAAGATAGTCCAGATAGTAAATTGACGCTCAGAGAGATAATTTCCAAATAATGTTTCCATTCCGGCCAAGAACGCCTCGGCCATGTGCCCCCTACCTTGTTGCTTAGAAAAAGTAACTATATTGCAGCTTCAGATCAGGTCTGTTTCTTGCTATCTCTCTTTCGAGAGGGACCAGGAGATAGCCCACGCGGCTGGGCGCGAGCGACATGATCAAAAATTTGGTGCAAAAAATAAATAAAAGGGTCTCCAATCCCATCTCTCAGAGATTATTCAGCGCGCCCCCGAGAACAAGAACAAGGTGCAGTGAGATGCGGAGAAATCCTTCGAACAGGACACTTTGGTGGCAGTATCCTCCTCTCGTCCGTCCACAATAAGTATTAGCCGCCTGGGCATTTCCTCCTCAAGATCCTCGCTTCAGATAGATAAAAGAGCTCCCGTTGCTGGATGGGCGCCAGAAAGAGATGATCCAAGCCTCCTCTCGAGGCGTAGCGACGCCTGATTTCCAACACTGAAAGTACTCGACGACAATAGCTATTAGGTGCCCAGGTAACTCATGATAATGAGCCAAGGTCGATGCGATGCGGAAACACACAAGACGCAAATGGCAGTCGCAAAGAGAAGAGAGAGCACCGTCGCTTCGCTGTGCCAGAACCGCATTTTTCAGCAGTTCTGGCTGGCGAACAAGAGTTATCGATCGTGGCTGGTGACGATCATAAACGACGGACAGAAGTGCAGAAGCGAACAAATGCGATCGGTTGGTGCAGAGAAGAAAAGAAAGAAAAAAAAAGAACAAGGACAGCCGTGATCGACGGGCGATGTAGCGGGGAATATAAAAAAAAGATTCGAGCACATATGACCACCTGGTATAAGACACCATTCCCCAAACGCCGGTCCCTACCCCTTAGACGGCGCCTGCTCTCCCCCTTCGCGCTCGGTCAAAACACAAATGCCCGGGTATATACGACATTTTTTTTAGGGCGGCCTGGAAGATCTCAACACCTATCCTGAGTGGATGAGACCCTGGACCGAGCTCATCAATCATGACTCCGTGACGGGTATGCCATGGTGTGGCATAGCCTCCGGTGAGAGGCTTGCAGAGTCGGCTGGGTCAAATGACACGAGCTGGTTCATGTCCAGGTCCGCCTGCGTCGCGTCGCCGAACGGTGAATGAGGCGGGTGCATAGGGAGGTTGATGGTGTGCTTCGAGTACATCTCGTTCAGGCTCGTCCCGTCGTCAGAAACGGCAGACTCGTGGACTGGGTAGAGATCCGCCGACGAGGGCCGACCCACCATGGACAGAGGGGGTGACTGGTCGACAATGGCCGGGTCTCCGTGGCCATGGCTGGTGAACGAGAGCGGCGACACAGACTGTGGCACGAGAGGCGACGGGTGGACCATCGGCGACAAGAAAGTACCGCTGTAAGGAGTGTTGTAGCTCGAGGTGGGCATCGGCGTGCTCTCGGGCCCCTGCGCGAAGTAGTTGGGGCTCGAGTAGTCCGACGGAGAGGGCGCAGTTGTTGCCGACATTGGGTATTGGCGCATGTCCAGCCCGAAGCCGGCTTGTGTGTCGATCCGCAGGTTGGGTCCCAACCCGCTCGGCTGCTGGGGGACAGGCGCGAAGATGCTCGGGCTGTGGGGTTGCGGCTGGCTCTCACCAGGGTGCTGGATGAAGAAAGACGGCATGGGCGCCTGCAGCATGGCGAAGTCGACAGGCATGGGGACCGACCTGCTGCGCTGGCGCTTGTGCCCGCGAGGAATCCCAGGATGCAGGGACGGGGGGCGCCCCACTGTGTCTCCTGGTACATGCCCACATGGGGGGCACCAAAGCTGGGCTGCGAGGACGGCCGGTTCGTAGGCGAGACAGGAGCCGAGATGGAGATCGCATGCATGGCCTCGTATGGGTTGGCCGAGTGGCGGTTCATGAAAGCCTCCAGGGACACAAGCTTGGCCAGCTGGCCGCTGAGGACCTTGGGGTTGCCGCCGAGGTGGTGGACAAGGCATTGCGACGCCTGCTGGTCCTCGGTGAAATCTCCACACTGGAAGAAGCCGTTGGTCTGCGGTGACGAGTCCATGAAGAAGTTGGGGGGCCTGTTCAGCTCGATGACGATGCCACCGAGCTTGTTCGGGTCGCCGTCATTGTTCTCGAGGAAGATTGACTTGATGGACGCGAAGGGGTACTCGATCTTGTAGCCAGCCTGCTCGTTGTTGATGTAATAGGTCATGGTACACTTGTCGGGCGAGTAGAAGATGATCAGGTCCATGGTGTTCTGGCCCACACGCGTCCACTTGCCAATGCTGAGAGAGCGGCAGGTCAAGTGATGAATCACTGTTGCTTTGTTGGTCAGAGGAACGTGGTTGGTGATAGTAACATCCGGCGGGATATCTGGGACTCGCAACTTACAAACTTTGCCCTGGCCGTTCTGCTCGCCGCCAAAGGGGATACCGCTAGGACCGTAAGGCATGAGGCCACGGCCGAGGAAACCGGCACCGAGACCCTTGCCAGACTCCATGGCCTGCATGGCCAGGTAGGTCCGCATGGATTCGGGTATCGCATCGAAATCCTCGCCGGTCTCTAAGCTCTTCTTCGCCAGCGCCTTAATCTTGGCACGCCTACACAATGCCATTAGCCATCAGGTGGGCGAAGAGGTCCCGGGTAAAGAACCAAAGAGTCACATACCTGTTTTGGAACCAGATCTGAACCGACCGCTCGGTCATGTTGATCTCGTCCGCGATGCGCTCACGCACGTTTGCCGTGGGCGTAGGGTTCTTGTTGAACTCCATCTCCAGGGTCGTCAGCTGATCCTGTGTGGCGCGCTGTCGCTTCTGGTTCTTCTGCTGCTGGGTCAAGGTGCTCTTCCTTGGGGGCCGTTTTGAGACGGAGCTTGGGTTGTGAGAAGCAGATGTGGCGGATGAGGGCGTCTGGATGCCAACAGGATGGCCGCCCGAGATGGGGGTTCCTGTGTTGGTGGGCGAGCTGGCATCGTCGGACTGAGACATCGAGACAGCACTCGTCGGGCCTATCATGCCCTGGTCTTCCATCATTGTGGCCATTTCGGGCTACGTATGCTGAAGGGTCGTGAGATGGCAGCCAAGGTGTATATATCCGGATTAGGCTGCGCGGGATAGTTCCTTGTTTTTCTTTCTTTCTGTACAAACGAAATCGGGTTTATGTGGTTCCTCCTCTGGGATGCGCGCAATGTTGTAGACTGCGGCCTGATTCGGTGACTAGACCGCCAAAGGGGGGGGGGTTCTAGCTCGTCTGAAGTGATGCAGGATCGTCGAGTATCGCCCGATCGTGGTAGCTCGAGAGCCAGTGACTGTTGTGTGTGTGCTTGAATGAGTGTGGTGGTGAAGCAGTTGAGGCCCAAGATAGGGAGCGCCGTCCTCGACGTATTGCTGTGAGACAAGACTGGACAAAGTGAAAGAAGAAAAGCCAGCACACAAGCGGACAGGCAAGGTGAGGGTAAGTATCTGTGGGTTGGATGGAAGAGGCGGGCAGGGTGGTTCGATATGATGCCGATGTCCGGTGCTGGAGCTTTGGGAGAGGCTCGTGCTTGCTGAAGCGAGGCGGATATGGATCCTTTTCTCTCTCTCTCTCTCAACAAGTCGCCGCCAAAAGAAGGTTCAAGTCCAGTCAAGGAAGAAGGGTGGCGAGGTGAGGGCACTACTGCTAGCAAGCCAAGGCGATGTGGGATCTTCGCGACAACCGAATGAATGTAAATGGATACGCCCGGAAGGATTGAACGGGGTGATCCGAGAACAGCAAAATGGGGCTTTGTAGGGAACGACTGTGGTTAGAACATAGAAGAAGCGGGGAGGGAAAAGAAAAAAAAAAGGAGAGGAAAGAGGGAGGAGGAAAACGTCGAGTTCAGCGACGGAGTGGTTGTAGAATTGACGGTGAAGGATCACGATTGACAGGAGGGAAAGGAAGAGAGAGGGAAAAAGGGGGGAGGGAAGGGAAGGGGGCGGAGGCGGGCAAGAGGAAAAAAAAAAAAAAAAAAAAGGACGTCCAAAAAAGGGAAGACCAGCAAGAGCAGGAGGAGGAGGCCAAGCGCAGACGGGGGAAGGTGAGTGAGTTCGGGAAAGGGACTCTAGGAACACTGGCCCGAGGAGAGGAAAGGGAATAGGTCAGGAACCCCATGCAGGTGGGGGCGCCCCCTTGTCACCATCTCCAGCTGCGATTGGCCTTGCCGTGCATCCTCGAAGGGGGGCCACAGAAAGAGGTGGGTCTGGTGTGGACAGGAAGAGGGCACGACAGGGACGGTCAAGGGCAAGGGTAGGGGCAAGGGCGGTTGGTTTGGCGGTGCAAACGGGGCATGAACGGGTACCTGGACTCACTATCTCTCCCCTGCTCCTGCCCTGACCTGCCCTGGCCCCTCCACGCTTTCCCCCTCTGGCAGTAGCGTCAGCATAGTCCTTTTTTTTTTGTGTGTGTGTGTGTGTGTGAGTGTGTGTGTCGTTCCTCCTCACTTTTCTGGTTCCTCCCGTAGATTCCATTTATCTAGAGAGTCAAGGTCACTCCAAAACTTTCCACCGTCTTGCCCTCCACATCCCACATCCCACACCCCCTCGCCTGTTTTTTTTGTACCCACTCTGCTACTATGCACTATAGCATGTACTATAGAGTACATGTTCACTGACCAGGTCGCCGGATCCACGAGTGGCATTACAGTGTTGTTCCTTCTATGGTACTCGATCTCACAGGAGTTCCACCACGATGGGACCGTCTTCGAACCAACCTCGCAGGCTCCCGAGCTGGCCAGGTGAGGTCACAGGAAGAAGGGCGAGAGAGAGAGAGAGAGAGAAGGGGAGGGGAGAGGAGAGGACAGAGGGAGGGGGAGGGACGGGGAAGACAGACATGGGAGGCTTGGTTCCATCTGTTCGCATCAGGTGAAAAGTCCCAAGACCAACCATCCCCCCTCCCCACCCCCCTTCCTCTCCCCACCACCACCGCCGAGAACAAGCTGTGGCTAGCCAGGCACCAGCAGATACACACGCCCCCAACACTACTGCAGCAGAGTTTATGCAGAGCTGGTCCAGTTCATCATGGGCTGCAGACTGCAGACTGCCCTTGCAACCGTGAACCTTGATGACGGCCGGCATCCTCGGAACTCCCAAGTGATCCTCACCTGCGCGGCGCGAGAGTCCTTTCCCACCGTGGCATGAACTGGCGATCAGCGACGGGTGGCTGCTGTCCGAGGTCTTTCGAGGGCCAAAGGAGCGCATGGTGACGCACCGAGTAGAGGGCACAGTCAGCAGTCGGCCGCCTCTCGACACGTCCAACAGGCCGCCCACACCACCGTCCGGGCGGGCCACCACACCATGAAGCTTTTCTCCCTCCTCACCACCACCGCAACGCCTCCATGCAGACGGTCCCCGTACCTGCATTAGCGTCAGGGGACCGTTTTTTCCTAAAAAAGACTGGTCGCCCGCACTAGACGACGCGCCGTCCAGGGCGAGCAGGCGCTGATCCGCGGAGGATCGTTTCTGTTCCTCGTTGCACTCACTAGCCCATTGGTCCGCCCGCCAAGGAGCTCTGCTAGTCCCCGCAGCCAGTGCGGCTGGGTTCAGCCCGCTCGTTCTGGGCTGTCTCTTGTCGACAGGTCGCGAGTCGTGATGACCAGCAGCCATCCCCGTACAAACAGCTCCGGTCAGATACTGCTATGCTCCATAAGTACAGAGTGCGACGCGGTCACAGGGCGGCCAGGGGCCACGGACTGACGCCACCCTAGAGATAGACAGCTCGCGGTACAAAACGACAGGTCCGCCCAGTTGGACGCCATGACTGATCACCGCCCAAACGTTCAACATGATTTTTCGTGTAGGACGCTGCCGAGGCTGTGCTTCGCACTTGCTCGCAAGGGGGTGGTGGTCTGAAGCACGAAACAACCAGCAGTCGCCAAGTATCCGAAGACGACTGTGTGGGTAGTGGACGGATAAACACGCTTTCAGAAGACACGAATCACTGTGGCTCTAGAACGGAGTCTCTGGAAGAAGGGGGGGAGGGGGAGGGGGGAGGCCCGGACGACATGGTCTGGGGCCACAGTCTGCCCTTTTGACTCTTGCACCGTCTACCCTCCACACCAGATCGTCAGCACTGTGTTAGGCGATCGCCAGAGCAACCAACGCACCGTGCCGTCAATCCTACCATGGTTTTCGGCTACGTATACAGCCCTCGCGCTTTGGCAGCGGCAAGACCAAGCTGCGTTGAAAAGTCTAGGACAGGCCGCTGGCTGAGTGACAGCCAAAAAAAAAAAAAAAAAAAGCTCGGGCTCGTCATACCGGCGCCGCGGTCTACCCACAGCCTGTCGCTCGCTGGCGCGACGATGCTCAGAAGTTTCCAGGGACCGAGACACGCGCGTCACTGCTCGCGCGAACGTCCCCGCTACTCCGTAGTCGCATCACCTTGACTCCGCTACACCGCAGGAGACCGCAGAAGCTGAAGGGTCATGAGACCGACTGACAAGCTGTGAGGCACCGAGCCCCTCTGGAACCCTCCTCCGAAAAGAAAGAAGGAAAAGGAAAAATCGCGCTATCAAGACAAGAACTGATTGATTGGTGCAACAATCAGGCTGGCCTCACGCCAGCTTCTCTGCCTTTCCCTCGTCAGATCTTCAAGGAAAAGAGCCGCAAGGCCTCTCTCTCCCTTGCACGACATGGTATGCGTGTGTACTACATACAGTGGTACAAGACGCCCTTGCCTGCAGCCCTGATGCCTTGCGCGAAGTGTGGACCAGGAACCTTTCTGCACTCCACGCATGGGGAACCGAAAAGGGGGAGACGGTGACCTCCCGGAAGTGGATACTGGAGGAGCGCGCCCCATGTCACAGTGCATATCTCAGGAACCACCATCATCTTTGACACTGTCTACCCAAGACAGCAGCAGCAGAGGCACCTTGAGTTGTGCAGTTAGTCCCTGCTTGCACTGACCTATGGTGGTATGACTTGTGCACAGAGAGGCCTCGCCAACGACCACTTCTGGCAATTTGCCTCTGCGCCGCGGTCTTGTCTGACGATTCACAGCACTAGTCTCCAAGCCTGTCAACAACGGTTGGAATCATGACGAGCCTCGACCCCCTGGAGGGATGTCAGACACACCAGGTCAGCATGAGCAGGTTCTCTGTGCGGCACTCGCTTGTGCAGTGCCAAAGAGGAAATGTCATACATACGCTGGTCTACAGCGGACTGACCTCGGTGGCTACCAAGATTGGAACAACCCTCCACGTATGACGACCCCAGCACACATCTGCTGTGCGAGTCGAACGCGTGCCACCCGATCAGAGACATCCTGAGACTCAAGAGATCGGGCAGCCCAGTCCGCTCCCTCGTGGTCACCTGGCGAAGCCGTGGGGAATCTCTTCCTCTTTTTTTCCCTTTTCTGTTTTTTCCTCCCTCGTTGCCATTTCCCGGCCAGCATGAAGGCCACCGTTCATGACCATTCCCTCGGAGAATCTATGCACTAGGCTTTCACACCACCCAGGTCGCTCGGACAGCCGCGTGTCATCTTGAACATCCTGAAGGAATCCATAGGCTCAAGGGTTTGTTTAGCATGGAGACTAGGATGCAATGAAGCTTGAGCTCTGCTATTGTCTACCAAGGTTGAACCCGCCAAGTCCATCCGTCCCACGCAGCGTTCTGCGGACATGAGCGGCGGCGACCAGCGACAAGAAGTGCGGCCTCGTCTCCATACGGTATCAAGAAGACAGAGATGAACTTCTGCTCGCGGTGATATCCGTGGAGAGATTCGGGCTCGAGGGGCCTGCAGAGATCTCGTCTCGACGCCGCCAGTACGCTGTGGCACAGTGTCGAGACATGTCTCGTCCTGTGAGTGCTTCCCCATTCTGCTATGGTCCTTGCCTCGCTGCGACCTGACCCTTGACACGGTGGAGCTTTGGGACTTTAGACTAGAGCCCACCAGGGGCCCACAGCAGATCTCGTTCTTTCGTCTGAACTTTTGACTGGCCTCGTGCAACTCCCGCACCCTTTTTTTTTCTTCCCCTCCTTCCTTTTCTTCTCTCTTGACGATCGCGGGTGATATAGGTACATTGGAGTGCCACAACTTCGGGGGGCGAGACGGAGAGAAAAAGGCCGCTGCAGCCGGCTCGCCTGTGCACCAGGACAGCACATCTCAGCATCTCGCTGCCCTGTGGCGCCTCCGCCGGCCCAGCACCCACTGGGAACCTCATCGGTGTCCTGAGAGAGGGGGGAAGGGGTTCTTCCGGTCCTGACAAGAGAGCTGAGGGAGGCGAATCTATCAGTCCGGCTCGCAGAGCTTCCAGTATGTCATGAGTCAAGAAGTCTGTGGGGGCGTGGCATCTGTCCATCCCTTTGGTAGCCTCTCGGAGTCGCCATGGCGGTAGGTAGGATCGGGTTCTGGGCTGTTTAGTCTTTGTGGGGTTCTCCTTTTCTGCCCCTTGCATTGACAGGGCCGGAAACGTTCGTCGATCGCCCAAACGTTACGGCGCCTTGCTTCGTCAGCGACTGCTCCCCCGCTGCGCCGGTATGCAAATGCCGACGTCGCGCGGCTCTTCGCGTGACCGAGGCTGTGTGGCCTGTCACCGATGTCTCGTGCCGTCCTGTAACGACCCAATGAGGGCCTGGCGTTGAGGGGTCATGTGGCCCTGTAGAGCCTCGAGAGGACCAGCCTCCCCCTTCTGCCCTGCTCGTGGTGTAGAATGCAGCCCGTGGCCGAGGCTGCATACCTACGCGACTTGACCCACGACGGCCAAAGGGCAGCCAAGGGATCATCATCGCCATTGGTCGCACCCGCGACGATCAGTGGCCACGCGGAACAACCCGGTCTGATGTCTACTATGTACCTTAGCACCAGTCTGTATGGTGTCTCTGAACCACCACTAACACTACTACTACTACTACTACTGCAGTCTGCTATACAGTGCTCTCCGTCCCCCCCCCCCGCCCGAGCTGTGAGAGGCAAGGCATGTATCCTTCTGAGCCGGTCTTGTCCGACACAGGACAATGCTCCGGTTTGACAACGAGCGGGGCTTCAGCCTTGTCCTGAGGCAAGCATGACGCGATGTGGCAGTGCCTCCCAGCGCCAGGCGGTCAGGCGGCCCAAACTCCCCTCCCCCAAACACACACCCCGGCACGCAGTGAGGTCTGAAGCTGATGGCTCTGCACCGCAAGCCTCGTCTCGGAACATATAAGAGAGCCAGCTAAGGGCTCCGCCAACTCCACCTGGCGTAGGATCACGACGGGGTGATCTGTGAGGTGCAGGACTGAAGTCTACAGAACGGGAAAAGTGTCGGGCGTACTACAGAATACTGGTGTCCTCGATCTGGGCATGCGGACGTAAGCTTTCCTAAACCTCGCCCCTCCCCGTCCCTCATGCGTGTCCACCTGGCAGTCACAGCAAGCAGAGCTGGCTGTCGAGACCGAGACCAAGAAGGTTATTGCACCTGTACCTGATGGCTGCACCTCATCATCGTAGCAGCGCCCCAGCATGTCCAGGTGCCACAGGATACACCACAAGACGACGACGGAGAGACAGACGAGAGCGGATGCAACGCAGCCATCAGCCGGCGTCCCTTCCAGACATTCGACACCTACGGCCCCCCCCCCTTCCATCGTCCGATCGGTCGAACCACATAAGGCTGGCAGGCTGGCCTGTCTTCGCCCTGCAGGTACACACACACACACGGGAGACGTCGAACCGTGGTGCTGGGTCTTACTAATACCGTCCATCCTGAGCGCTATAGTAGTAGGGACCGGTGCCATTTTTGGGTGCTCGGATTTGGGGAGAGAGAGAGGGGGGGGGGGCACATTTGGCCACCACGGATCGTTCCGCCCGCAGCATACAGTTCTTACTTGTACTATGGTGCTACTTAGTACTGGTGCGGCCAACCGAGGATGTCGGTTTCTATGGAACCTCTGCTAGTCGATGACGCCGGGCCTCGTCGGTGGCTTTTTGCTGTGCCGACCAAGGCAGAGAGCGTGGCGAGCTGGCAGGCTCATGCTATCTCAACAGTACAGAGTCCTCAAAAAAAAAAAAAAAAAAGGCGAGGCGCAAGAGCTGGACTGGACTTCTCGTTCGTCCGATCTCGACAGGTGAACCAGCAGACTGGGTCTTTGCCACCGGCGTCAGTGTCGATCCCCCTGGATCGTCCTTCTCCATCTGGTATCGCTAAGCTGAGGCCAGACGATGGCGCCTGCAGCGGTATGCAGCGGAGACCAGGGGAACCCTCCGGCCGGCTCGCCCCCAAACAAGATCCTCCCTGGACACCTTATCGACGGGCGCCAGGAGGAAGCAGGACACATTGTTCCTTCTCCCCCCCCCTGGGTTAGCACTGCGCCTTGTGATGGGCACCCGAAGGTGCCATCCGGCCTGTAAGCCTATCACGTTGCTGTCTGCCCACACCCACGAGCACGCGTCGAACATACATGGTGGTATGGGGAGCCAACCACAATGGTTTCCCATACACGCTCCTTACCCTGCACCTGGTCCCAGACGCCGGATCTCGAATGCCAGCGAACGATCAGGGAATCGTCGGGGTGGTGGAGCCGGTGAGGAGGAGGAGGAAAGGGAGAGAAAGAGAAAGAAAAAAAAAGGAAAAAAAGAAACCAGACTAGAACTGATGCTAAACTTTCTTTATTTAGACTTTTTTTTTCTTTTTTAGCACCTCAGGCTACGCGGCTGCCACGATCACACGTTTCGCGCGCGACTGCGGCCCCGCTAAGGGGTGGTGGTATTGGACAGCAAGCCTTGGTTTGTTTCATGGTGGGTAGATATTATACTACAGCCAGGCTCGGCGTGCAAGGTCTTGTTACAACAAACGAGTGCATGCCGTGGCCGTTTGGCTTCTGCGAGGATCCCCCCGGACGAGAGGCACTGTGTAAAACCTCTTCCCGTCCACGATCCCGCAAGGGGAAGGGGGGGGGGCCACCACCACCACCACCACCACCACCACCACCACCACAATGAAGCTGCAGCTGTCGATCCTTGAGGCGACGACCATGGAAAGGAGGGGGGGAGGGAGGGGGTTGACAGGTGAAAGAGGGTGGACTTTCTTTTTATTGCCTCTGCTGGGTGATCTTCGCCAGGGGGGCTCTTGGTCGGAAGCCGAGATGCAAGGACAGGACTGCACGGGATTGCATGTGATTTTTCTTTTCTTTTTTTTTCTGCTTGCGCCCTAACACCTATAGAGAGGGTAGTCATGCTTCCCTTTGGAGATGGCAGGCCTGATCACATCACCTGCCCTGGAAGTTGGCGAATGCAGCTACGAGATGGGGCATCTTCAGATGGGAGGGGTTCATTCGCTACTCCTGCGTGCTGTGTGTGCTCTGCCAGGCCAGAGCCGCCGGGGCCTGGCGGTCGTCTGGCGACGGGCGGCCTACCACGCCTCTTGCTCCTCCTGCCGCGGATGCGGGTTGCCCGTGATCTCCCTGATCACCTCCCTGGTCCTCGCGTTGTCCTCGAAGCTCAGGTTGATCAGGTCCACCGCCTCGTCCACGGTGAAGAACAGGCTCAGCTCGCTGTCCATCCACAGGAACCGCACATCCCGCAGGTTGGACTGCAGCACCTCGCTGAGGTACTTGAGCCGCATCCACGAGGGCGCGTACTGCATTGTCTGCGGCGCTGCGTGCTGCTGCTGCTGCTGCTGCCCTGCCCTGGGCCTCGCTACGAATAGGTCGTCTAGCTCGGTCACGCTCGCGATCAGCTTGGCGATGTTGTAGGCGTCGTCCTGGCCGATGGACGGCGCCTCCATGACGTCCGAGATGATCTTGAGCGAGATGGCGTCCACCAGCGAGCCGACCGCTTGGTACCAGGCCGATCTTGCCAGGATGCCCTCCCAGGTCAGTGCGAGGGACCGCACGCGGGTGGTGGCGGCGTCGACACAGCTTTCGGTGTCGTCCTGCGCCAGGAGGCTCTGTTCACCTAGATTTTCCGACAGTCAGCTCAGGACCCCAACAACGGGCGGCGGCGGGTACGTCTACGAACCTCCGAGGAGATCCCTGAGGACGGTTTTTTGTATGTTCATCTCGTTGCTGTACGCGCGGGCGGCAAAGCTCTGGAGCATCTTGATGTCGTTGTCGAGACGCAGTGATCTCTGGGCTTGTGTGCTCAGGTCCTCGCGTGCCTTCCAGGATGCCGCGAAATCGCAGAGTTTTTCTGCCAGATAAATTGTGTCATTGTATAGGAACCTGAGATGTCAGCGGCCAGATCGGGAGAGGAAAGCCACTAGGGGGGGGGGGAGGGGGTTCAAGACTCACATGTTGCCTCCCATGTCAAGCGCGTAGTAATAAGGGCCAACGGCTCGGAACATCGCCAGTGCGAGGGTTGGCAGGGCGAACAGGCCGGCAGCAGCTTTGGCCACAGGACTACCCTCGTGTCTGTGTGTTGTCGTCAGCCAGACTGAAGGAGAGAGGAAAGAAAGAGTATAGGAACTCTCACATACTCTGCTTGCGTCAACGTCGCGCCATCCTCTAGTATGGCGAATATAAGCTGTAGAACAGGCTCCGGCATTGAGGAGATGTTGTATGTCTCCTTGAGCGTCATTTCCCTCTGTCTCTCGGCTGGTGCGGTCGCCGAGGCCGGTTGTCTTGCCACCGGCGCGCTCTGGGGCTCTTCATGGGTATCCTCATCGCCCCACCCCCATGCTGCGCTGGGATCATCATCATCATTGTCGTCGTCGCCGTTGTCTGCTTCCTGCCCTGGTGCTGGGGGTTCTGGTTCAGCAGGCCCCTGAGCATCGCCCTCGTCGCCCCAGGCCCCCCATGCATCTGCTCCGTCCTCGTCCTCGCCGCCCGCCGGCCCTGGGGCCTCTCCCTGGGTTTCCTGGGGAGCCACATCCTGCTGGTCGCCTTCGTCGTCCCACGCGCCCCAGTCGTCGTCTTCAGCGGTGGCGGCTGCAGTGGCCGGCGCGGCTGCAAGCTCCTGGCCCTCGGCGCGCGAGACCATCTGTCTCTCGACCCTCTCTACTTCCTTGGGAGATCCGAGCCCGCCGGACAGCCGGATCCGTACCGTATCTAATGCGGTCTCTCTGCATTTTGCAAGCCAAACCTTGGGCGCATCGTCGACCCATTCCTGCAGCTCGTTGAAGCCAGACAGCCGCAGCTCAGTAAGCCTTGCACAGAAGCGCTTCGCGGCCGCCATGATGCTCTCAAAATAGTCCATCTCCTTCAGCGACGCAGGGACAGCCGGGTCCAGCCAGAGGGATATGATCCGGTTCGTGATGTCCGGCATCATCAGGGTGGACATGGAGTCGATCAGGTCTGCCGGCAGCCGCTGCGCAAAATAAGACAGAGCCGTGTCCATGTCGGAGAAGAGGGCGTCTATCGACCGATCTGCTTGGCCCTCTGCTCGCAGGGCATCACCGTCGACGACAACGGCTGGCAGGGTCTCGCCGCCGACGTCCATACGAGGCCCCACAATAGCCAGGTCGACCTCGTGCCACAGCTGCGCCATGCGCTGGTCGACCTCCTTGTACGCCTTGAGCCCGGTAGCAGCATCGGAGAGGTTCATGGCCTCACCGTCCATCGCCTCTCTGACCGAGGCGGTCCTGCCCTCCACGTCGACGTATACCAGGCTCTTCCAGACATGCTCCAAGACCTCGTGCACGGTGTTCTTCAGCTCAAAGGCCCTCAGGTCCAACAGCCGCACGACCCGCACGCCCTTCCCGACCGGCAGCGCATCCAGGGCCTCCCATGCCCTCTCGAGCAAGCCCAGCGCATCCAGTATGCGCCGCTCGCGACATGCCTGCTCGGCCTGCCCAAGCAGCCCGCTGACGTCCCTGGTGGCGGCGAGGGCCTGGCGCACACGCGTATTGTAGGCAAGCTCGGCCTGCAGGAACGTGACCTTCTCTTCGGCCTCGAGTATTGCCTCTCCGGAGACGGCAGGCTCGGAAGCCTGTCGCAAGATGTCGTTTGCCGTCTGCCGTGATCGGAGGATGTCGGCCTGGAGGGAGGCGACGTTGGCCTTCCAGGTCGCGACGTCTGGTGCGGTCTGCTCATTGATAGTGTGGATCTCGGCCTGGTCGCGCGCCTGTGTCAGTAACAGAATCCCTCGCGTGGGCGGTTGGGGTCGGAGGGAAGACAACGAACCTCGAGGGCGGACTTGGCATGCGAGAGCGCCTCGATGGCCTGGGGGAGTGCCTCGGAGCTCAGCTTCAGGGCCGAGGCCTCCTCTTCCGGGAATGTGCCACTCGTGGTGAAGTTGACAAGGGCCTGGCCGAGGGCCCCTGACGAGCCCTGCGCGCTCATGACGGACAGAGGGAGGTGATATGTGTGTTGGGAGCGCGAAGGCAAAAGAATGAAGACGGTGACGGTGACTTGCGACAAGCTGTCAGGAAGTTGGGGCTGGTCCGCAGGGCAGGGGTGGTCATCCCAGCAAGCTTCCCCCCCGTAAGCTCAGCTCCGATCAGCCCACGCCAGGGGACCCAGGCCTGGCTGTTTAGGTTGGTCTCTCTACGGTCTACCTTGGGGGAAGTCAACCATCAGATTATGCCGTGCTGGATGTGTATTCTTTATGTATGCTTCTATAGTTGTAAGAGGTGGTCAATCGATCATAGTGATGTTTTCTTTTTTCCTTTTTTTTCTTTCTTTTTCTATATTTGGGAACTATTCTCGTTCCGCTGGACCTGGTTAGAAAAATGTCCCATGCTGAAGATATTCCCAATTTACAAGAGTCTCAACAGTAGGGACAGAAGGTCTCCCCAAGCATACATACAAGAGAGCAGCAATTCAACGAGCTATGAGGGGATGTGACTAAATAAGATTCATGAGCACTGGGTCAGCAAGTACGTATTGTAGGTTCTGCAAGGTGTTGGAATACAGTAATAATGGTCAGGCTCAGCGTCGGGAGTTTCTTTCTAGCCCTAGCCCGCCCGCTGATGGCGGGGAAATATGATGCTATCTGTCGAGTTACCCCTCCATAACATACCTGCACCCAGCTTTGGCCACCGGGGGGACTCACCAGTCGTTGTTTAGTCTCGACATGAAGAGATCCGTGTGAGTGTGTTCTCTACATATCTGTCATCTTTGGTTTCCACCAGGAAGGGGGGTTTTTTCTTTTTCTCTTCTTTTCCTTCTTTCTTTTTTTCCGTCATGCTTTCTGGGAATGCAAGCCTTGAGCCCTAAAGAGTCAAGGATCCGTTGGGTCTTTTCGCGCACTTTCCGCTCTCGCAGTGCGTCACTTCGGAGGCTGCCTACCACCTTCTCTTGCTCCCTTACTTTACCCTACCTTGCCCCGTTTTTTCTCTCCGCCTGGCAGGAACACGCATGGAGTTTTCATGACCACATGGACACTCACTGAAGCTCTGCTCTCGGCTGGCAGTGTGCAGATTTTCAGCTTGATAAACAACAATATTCACCACGTGGACAGAGAACCACTAAATTCCTACAGGTCACCGATCGATCCTGTCTTCGTCCTCACCCAGGGCCTCCTCGCGATATCTCCTCGGGTAAAAGGGAAGGAAAAAAAGGAAAGAAAAAATCTACCGCCAACAACACTACTTCTCGCTGCGAGGTATGTCAGCTCGGTCTTCTGCAGCCATCAGATCACCGGAGCAGAGTCACTTCTCTGTCACCCATGATTATACCCTGTCGTGCACCCCAAAGCTGCATGTCTTACCCATACCTTTATTCAATCGGCTTTTTTTTTTTTCCTTCTTCCCTTCTTTCTCTTACCCCCCCCCCCCCTCACTGCCTCAGCCCCTCCGTCCGTCCACCCGCCCGTGCATGAGCACAACATCTTGGCCTCCCAACTCAGGGTGCACATCCGGAACTCATGTCCCGACTTGGAGGTAGTCTGGCCTGCTGCCCGGTGCTTCTCGCACTCCAAGCAGCTCCAGAGGATAGCCGCCGACGCATCTGAACATGGCCTACCTCCGCGGCCTGCCTAGCGCTCTACTCCTCGCCGCCCTGGCCGCCCTGCTTGCTTCTGTCGCCCTGTATCGCCAAGGCGCAGACCCTCGGTATGGGCTAGATTGATGGGACCTTAAACACACACACATCAGGCACAAGCCCGAGCCTATAGCATTTGCACCGCCTGTCGGTCATGTGCCATACACACAGATGCATCGCATGCCGCCCTGCCCTCCTCGGCCCGTCAAGCAGCACCCCCTCCCCTCCAGCTCCCGATATCGTCCTGCCCTGTTGACTAGTCGTCACATATATAAAGATACCCTCGCTTCTTTTTAGCTGCTTTTTTTTCTCTCTCTTTCTTTCCTTTCGTTTTTGGGCTATGTACTGATTCATCCGACCAGGGACGCCAGGGGGTTCTTCTGGAATCTCACCGTCTTCAATATGGCACCCGCACAGAAGCCTCGGTTCCGCAAGATCCAGGAATTCAAGACCGAGTATGCTCCAACTACCATCACTCAGTATGAGTCTGTGCGGAGTGGCATGCAGGTGATCGTGGCCGACCGCGAGGGTCCCAAGATCAATGGCTACTTCACCCTGGCGACTGAGATCCTGGACGACTCGGGGGCCCCCCACACGCTGGAGCACCTGGTCTTCATGGGCTCGAGGAGCTACCAGTACAAGGGCCTCCTCGACAAGCTGGCCTCCAGGGCCTACTCGAGCACCAACGCCTGGACCGCTGTCGACCATACTGCCTACACCCTGGAGACTGCTGGCTGGGAGGGCTTCGCCCAGATCCTACCCGTGTATCTCGAGCATGTCATCCTGCCCACCATCACCGACGAGGCCTGCACCACAGAGGTCCACCACATCGACGGTGAGGGCAATGACGCAGGCGTGGTGTACTCCGAGATGCAGGCTCTGCGCTTCAACATGGCCGAGCTCATGGACCTCAGGGCACGCCGTATCCTCTACCCGGAGAACGTCGGCTTTCGATACGAGACGGGAGGTATGCCGGAGCAGCTGCGCGAGCTGACGCCGCAGCGGATCCGCGAGTTCCACAAGGAGATGTACCAGCCTCGGAACCTGGCGGTCATTATCGTCGGCGAGACGGACCATGAGGACCTGCTCGACATCCTGGACAGGTTCGAAGAGAGCATCAAGGACACCATACCTCCACCCGACGCTCCTTTCAGGAGGTAGGCCACCACTGGACCCGGCGAGCCCTGCGGGAGGCTGTATCCCTGCTGACGTGAACTTCAGGCCTTGGATTGACTCTCCCCAGCCGCCACCTCTCAAGGAGACCGTCGTCGTAACGGAAGAGTTCCCTGAGGAGGACGAATCGACCGGAGATATCGCCTGCGCCTTCTTCGGCCCCAACTGCAACGACCTTATTGCTGTGGCCGCCCTCAATGTCCTGCTGACTTACCTGTGTGGCTCGTCCGTCTCGGTTCTCGAGAACATCATGGTGGAGAAGGAGGAGCTGGCCAGCTCCGTGTCTTACTGGTGGGACGCGAGGCCCAACTCCGCCATCTGGTTCCAGCCGACAGGTGTCGCCGCCGAGAAGCTCGAGTTTGTCGAGAAGAGACTGCACGACCTCCTGAAGGACGTGGCCTCGAGGCCCCCTCGACATGTCGTACATGAAGGAGTGCATCAGCCGCGAGCGGCGCCAGGTCAAGTTCTCGGCCGAGAGCTCGGAGCAGTTCTACTCACAAAACATCATCTCGGACTATCTCTTTGGCAAGCGGGATGGCTCGACCCTGAGCGACCTCAAGACAGTACGAGAGTACGATGTCCTGAACCAGTGGGCTGATGAGCAGTGGCGCGCGTTCCTCAGGAAATGGCTGGTGGATGTCCATCACGTCTCTGTCCTGGGCAAGCCCTCGGTGGCGATGGCAACCAAGCTCAAGGAGGCCGAAGAGGCGCGTATCGCCAAGAGGAAAGAGGAGCTCGGGGCGGACGGGCTGAGGAGGCTGGCGGAGAAGCTCGAGGCAGCCAAGGCCAAGAACGAGGTCGAGATTCCTCCCTCTGTCCTTGATCAGTGGCCGGTGCCTGGCACCGAATCGATACATTTTATCGAGTCGATGACAGCGAGATCTGGGAAGGCAAGGTCTGTCGGGGTGGGCAACGGCACGGCTCAGGAGCTCATCGACAATGCCAAGCCGGGCCTGCCTCTGTTCGTCCAGTATGAACATGTGCCCAGCAACTTTGTCAATGTCGCACTCCACGTCGGCACCTCGGGAGTGCCCGTCGAACTCAAGCCCCTCATGTCCACCTTTATTGACAATTTCTTCAACACCCCCATCAAGCGCGGCGGAAAGCTGGTCGGCTTTGAAGACGTGGTGATGGAGCTCGAGAAGGACACCATCAGCTATGCCATCAACGGCGGGGGCAAGGTGTACGACCCCGAGAGCATCTTCATCAGCCTCCAGCTGGAGCCGGAGAAATACACGGCGATCGTCGAGTGGATGCGTGCCCTGATGTTTGATAGTGTCTTCGACGTGCAAAGACTCAAGGCGAGCATCTCGAAGGCCCTGGCCGACATTCCCGAGGCCAAGCGAGACGGGCGGTCCATGTCCCTCGAGGTCGACTGGGCCCTGCACGTCGAGAAGTCCTGGCTGCCCATGGCCAGGCGGACGCTCGTAAAGGCTGTCTATCTCCGCCGGCTGAAGAAGCTGCTGCAGCAAGAGCCGGACAAGATTGTCGAGATGTTTGAGCAGCTGCGCAGGTACCTCTTCACGTTCGAGAACGTCCGCGTGCTGGTGACCAGCGACATCGCCAAGCTGGGCGACCCAGTGCAGCCCTGGGACAGCCTCACCAGGCTCCTCGGCAGCGAGAAGGACATGGCCCCCATCATCGAGACCCACACCGTGCTCAACTCTGAAGGCAGGTCACCGGGCAATGTTGGCTCCGTGATCATCCCCATGGCCAGCCTGGACAGCTCGTACAGCGTCAGCACCACCCAGGGCCTCAAGTCGTACAGCGACTCGAGGGTGCCCGCGATGCTGGTGGCGATAGGCTACCTCGAAGCGGTGGAGGGACCCCTGTGGAACGCCGTGCGAGGAAGCGGCCTGGCCTACGGTACGCACTTCAGCCGGGAGCTCGACTGGGGCGTCCTGCAGTATCGTGTCTACCGGTCGCCTGACGCCAGCAAGGCGCTCGACATCTCTCGGGAGACGGTGGAGAAGATTGCCAACGGCCAGGTCCCGCTGGACAGGCACCTCGTGGAGGGCGCCGTCAGCGGTATCGTGTCCGGGTTCGCGGACGAGCAGTCCACGATGGCAGACGCAGCCCAGCAGAACTACATCCTCAGCGTCGTCAGGGGGCTAGGCCTGGACTGGACGAAGAAGATCATGGCACAGGTGCGGAACGTCACGGACGACGAGATACGGCAGGTGATGAAGGACCTGATCATGCCGGTCTTCCAGCCCGGGAAGAGCAATGTGGTGGTGACGTGTGCGCCCATCATGCAAGAGGTGAGTGCTCTCCAGCTCGTCCCGGCCGGCTCCACCTGGGCTCAAGAAACTAACCTGGTCTCTTCCTGCAGAACATGGAGAAGGCACTCAAGGCCATGGGCTATGCCGCACAGGTCAAGGCGCTGTCGGACTTTCACGAGGACTACGGTCTAGCTGGAGGGGATGAGGATGATGACGACGACGACGACGACGACGACGACGGCGACGCTGAAGAGGACGAGGATGAGGAAGGTAATTCTGAGGACGAGGACGACATGTCCGAGGAGGGAGACGCGATGATGGATGGTATGGACGGCGGATCGGACTTTGAGATGGAAGACTAGAACCATGGGCATGCATAGCATCTGAGCAATGCGCTAGACAATAAACTCATTATTATTCATGATAGAAACACGGAAGACATGCAAGAGCGGCGGCAAGAGATGATCCGAGTGAATATTCCTGTCCGATCAGGAGTGAGGCGTCAAGAGAGAGAGGGTCTTTGATCTGCCCGGACCCAGGCCTGGACCTTGACGGCATGAGAAACAGATAGTGTAAGTAATCAATATCTTACTAAGTAGTTACTGTAACCATCGTGGAGGGACTAATTATACATACAGTGGTACTGTGCCAGGCTATAGCAGACGACTGTAGCGGTCCAGGGTTCTAGACCTGCTGCTGGGCGGCCTGGCCCGTCGGCAGTGGGGCCCCCAGCTTGCCGGATTCGGCCGTCACCTATCGCCTATGAAAGATAGTAGCAACAGTATGTCATACCCTTGACGTCTTCTGGGGGAGGGGGGCGGGGTGTACCGTCCACTTCCGATGAGCGGTCAGTTGTGAACGTTGGGTGAAGGGATCAGTCGGCCAGCCCGCCAACATTTCTCTCTGAGAGCCTCGTAATCCTCTCGATTATAAAACCAGCAGCCAGACCGCAGGTTTTCTTCTCCTCCTTCTCCTCCCCTCTTACCCTCCTAATTTGCTTCTCGCTTGCTTGGAAGTCTACCCCCAGGAAAGAAAGGAACCTCGTCTGGCGACCGACAGCCCCCGCGTCTGCTCCCAGCACCACCAACAAGCAAGCCACCTTCCCGACACCCGCGTTCTTGCTATCACGATGGAGTCTGGTGGTGCGTCGCCGATGCCAGGGGCAGCTACGCCCTCCAAGACCTCCGGGCGCAAGATCTGCGTGTACTGTGGCTCCTCGCCAGGGTCCAAGCCGGAGCACATGGAGGCCGCACGGCAGCTCGCGCGGGTGATGGCTGCCAACGATATCGGTCTAGGTCAGTGGTGACGGCTGTTGTTGTTGTTCTCCTGCTCTTCTTTCCCCTGAGTGTATATTGCTGACACGGTATCACCCCGCCTCTCCCCTGCACAGTCTACGGCGGTGGCACAGTCGGCCTCATGGGCGAGATCGCCCGCACCCTCGTCTCCCTCTCCGGGCCCGACGCCGTCCACGGCATCATCCCCGCCCCCCTCGTCAAGTACGAGCGCGACCCGACCTACACCTCGACCGTGACCCACCCGGCCAGCGGCGACAAGCCCCTCGCCATCCCCGAGGAGTCCATCTTCGGACGCACCACCGTCGTCCCGGACATGCACACCCGCAAGAGGATGATGGCCCAGGAGGTCCAGGCCGGCGGGCCGGGCTCCGGCTTCATCGCCCTGCCCGGCGGGTTCGGCACCATGGAGGAGCTGCTGGAGATCTGCACGTGGAACCAGCTGGGGATCCAGCGGAGCGGCATCTGCGTGCTGAACGTGAACGGGTTCTACGACGGCCTGGTCAGCTGGATCGGGAAGAGCATCGACGAGGGGTTCATACGGCCTGGGAACGCGGAGATCCTGGTCTCGGCTGACACCCCGGAGGAGGCGGTCCGGGTGCTGGGCGAGTACAAGACGCCTGACTCGGTGCTGAAGCTGTCGTGGGGTAATGAATAGACTGGGCGGTTTCTATACGACGACGTTATGTTATGCCCATGGGGCAGGCACACACATACACACACACAGACATTCTCTCTCTCTCTCTTACGGACGGGACCTGAGGCCGGATGGCAGGAAGGTTTGGAAAACGGCACAGTGCTGGGGGGAAAACGGAACACGGCGGCGTTGGTGTGCAATTTCTCTCAATACGGGGTTTTAAAACAGAGTTACACAGACAGACAGACAGACAGACAGACAGACAGACAGGCTGACGGCAACGTCTTCCATGCTAGATAGGCTACTTACTGGTGGTGTATAGAATGGGTCTTACACAACTCTCAAGAAATAAGGCTTATTGTAAAAATCTTGGTCGATAGTATTATGTATGTATCATGAGGGAAGACCGCTCTTGAAGGAAAAAAGAAAATAAAAATACACGTCCTAAAAGGAAGGTCGTCCGCATCCTGCTCTAGATATACATCGCCCTTGTTGGGAGCACATGTGTGTTCTTTTTACTACTGTGTAGATTCTCGAGAACTTTTTTTTTTTTTGGGCAAATATACTTTGTGTCATTCATTACCTCTGGTCGAGCAACCTTTTATGCGCCGCTTCCATGTCGTCTAATTTCGTGGATGATCATACAAGTGCTCTGTATCCCGACCCCTTCGGCCTTTCTCTTTCCCCTTGCCGGGTTCTCCTCTTGAGGACCTCAGCCGGTAGAGCCGTTGTCACAGCCATTCTCCTCACCAGCATCTCTAGGGCGAAGAACGAGCACCTAACTGTCGACATCCATACCCTCAGCAGCAGTAGCAGCAGCAGCCGGCGCGCCACCTTCCGTCTCCCCCTCGCCCTCGCCCTCACCGGCGGCCTCCTTGTCGTCCGCGACCGAGTCGATCCAGGCCTTGACGTCCTGGCCGTCGTACACCTTGAACGGGTCGACCTTCTTGACGCCGTCCTTGCCGATCTCCAGGCCCACGATGCCCACGCTCGTGTTCTCCACCGTCAGCTCGCGGTCCTGCACCAGGCTCTCTTTCAGCGCCCGCAGGCCGTGCCTGATCAGCTCCTCCCGGTCGCAGCTCTCAAACTTGTCCAGGTTCCTCTCCAGGTACGTCCGGGCCATCTGGGACCGCCCGCCGATCGCAAACGCCACCATCTCCTCGCACAGGCCCGAGGGCTGAAACTCGAACAGGTGAGGGCCCTTGTCGTCGACGCCAGCGACCAGCAAGCCCACGCCGTACGGCCGCTTGCCGTAGTGCTGGGTGTTGATCTGGGCCTTCTCGCCGATCATCTCGACCAGCGAGCGCAGGGGCATGTCGCGGCCGTACGTCAGGCGGTGGCCCAGGCACTGCTGCTTCATAAAGTTGGAGAGCACGCGCGCGTCCGAGGCGAGGCCGGCGATGGCGATGCCCACATGGGAGTCGATAGGGAACAGTTTCTTTTGGTACGAGGACAGTTCTTCGGCATTGCGCTGCGCGAGGTGGGGTTTTGGGCCCTGGGTTAGTCTCGTGTTGTGCTGCCGGTCAGACGTCTTGGGGGGGGGGGGACAACAGCCATACCTTGATGCCCACCAGGACCGAGTGTGACTTGCTTGCTATTCCCACGACCACTGAGCCCTGCTTGACCGCCTCGGCGGCATACTCGACCTGGAATATCCTGCCTTGCGGCGAGCTGTGGAGAAAAAGAAAGTCTAGGTCAGCCAGGGCGAGGAGCGAGCGGGCGCGCGACGGCCTGTCAGAGCTGTACGGCTTACAATGTGACCGAGTCGTTGTCGTAGTTGTTCCTGAACATCTTGGAAGCTCAGTAATGTGACGCGGGGGAGGATCAAAGCTGTTAGATTGGCGGGCGCAGGTGAGAGAAGGTTGTGGGTGGGCAGGAAAGTCGCGATGTGGTTGTGTGGATGGAGGAGCTTCCAGGCTGAGAGAGAGAGATGCGTTGTAGTGTGTGGTTGCAGGTGCAAGGCACCCTGAGAGGTGAGCTAAGGCAAGGCAACTTCGAGCTTCGTAACGGACCGAGCTCACACTCTGCTGGGCGCGGCCGGGGGGGGGGTGGGCAAGCTGAGGAGGACTAACCACGAAGGGCTTATCGCTGATAAGCACAGGCCTGGGGGCCGGGCACTGGCAGGCGTGGCAGGCGTGGCAGGCGTTGGCAGGCAGCGTCATGTAGGCTCTGTTGGCGCCTGTTAGGCCCGCTGTGTCAGGCTTTGGGGGGGGGGGCTCACCTCTCAAACAATGACCCCAGCTCCCCGGCAAGGAAGCCAGCCCTGGAGCTGCTGACGACGTCAACCTCGTCGTCAACTCTGACTCTCTCCTTCCGACCCATTGTCGCCCAGACCCTGCAGGACCCCCAGCCTCGAGCCTCACGACGACGACGTCGAAACCTACGAGCCCCCTTTTGTATATGCGAATTGTCATATAGACTAGCCACCGTCTCGCTGCTCGTCGGCCCTCGATCATCTTCTTGCCCCCCTCTCCTCACGTGGCATCGGCCAAGGCCTCTCTCCCTCCTCCGACATCGACCACAACCTCGTACTACTTGTCTCCCTCTGGCCCCAGAATTCACATCCAATATGCCCGGCCTAAAAACAATCATCGCTCTCTCATTTGTCCTCGCCGTCGGGTTCCTGCTGGTCATCCTCTCCTGTGCGCTATGGAAACGGTACTACCCACTGCTGGTCGTGGCAACCTACATCATCGCGCCGCTGCCCAACTGGATCTGCAGCCGGTGCGCCAACCCGGATGATTTTGTCGAGAGCTCAGGGAACGCCGTGCTGGATCTCGGGAGGTTCTGTACTGGGTTCTTGGTCTTGATGGGCATCGGTAAGTGCTGGCTTCCGGCCGAGGGAGGGGAGGAGGAACATTCGTGGTGGAATGGATAGTCAGTCAGTGGTTGCTAACAAGATGATGTTTCTTTGATGCCACGCAGCCCTACCAGTTGTCCTCGCGCACTCCGATCTCATCACCACCGGCGCCATGGTCATGTCCATCGCCGGCGGCCTCCTCATCTACGGGACCATAATCAGCTTCGGCATGTTCTTCCAGGAAGAGTCGGACTTCTGACTAGCCGGGGAGGCCGAGTGAAGGGCCCAAAGTCGACAAGCGAGCGGTATCTGCGGCTCCCTGGTGGGGATGCCGCGTCTTAATACAGAGACGTCGGGGACCAAGAAAAAGAAAGAAAAGAAGTGTCCTCTGTCAGAGGAGTCAAGAATGTATTCACTGTACGATTCATCGGTCTGCGGACGGGGCATCGCGGGGTCTTACTAAGGCAAGGCTTGGGATTGTTTTTTTTTTGCGTGGGTTCTCTGGGTTAGGAGGTTGTGTTTTTTTCCCCTTCTTCTTCTTATATGGTCCTGGAATTTAGGCACTTGCGTGCAATGCATATCAACTTCCATCTCTTCTTCGGCCCAATCTGTGGACAAGAAATATGACCACAGCCCTTCTCTGGAGGCGAATGCTTACGATGAAGAATTACTGACGGCCCATCAGAAATTGGACTGGGTAGCAGAGGAGTAGAATAAGTGAGTGTCTCACACAGCTCTACCTCAACATTGACAGATTATATTTGTTAATCTTTCTTCTTCTCCAGCCGATCATTGTTGCTCGCACAACAGATGAATAGAGTACCGGGAAAATACTTCAGAAAGTTTTCCAGGCATAGCCATCGCTGCTCTGCGATGGTCCTGCTCTGCAGTAGCATCCTCCGGTGTGGATGTTGCATGGCCTCCACTTGCTTGCAGGAAGCAGGCCCTTGTCAGTTTTTTGATCCGCCCGACAACTTCTGGTCGCCTGTCAATAACATCAAAACGAAATCCTTAGGATTGCAATATATATATTTCCTGTGTTGTTATTATTGAGAGGTCCTATTGTGGCTTTTGATCAGGGCCAGAATCACAAGTCCATTCGTTCCCTCAAGCCTGCGGGGTCACAATGTCGCTATGCAGTCAATGCCAGCTCATCTCGAAAGTGCCGGTGCGCAGCGACGAGGAGGGCCACGAGATATACGTCCACAGCAGCGCCACTTTCAAAAAGGCGGTAGCCAGCATGTGCTATTTCTGTACCAAGGTACACAGAGAAATGTCTGAGGATGTACAGAAGCTGCTGGACAGGCCAGACTTCCCAGGCATATGCTGCCGTATCTGCGAGAACCACCAGAGGTATGGCATCGATTTCTCCATCCCTGCAAAGCAGCAGCTCGCATTCTTCTGGCTACAGGAATACACTGGTAAGAGAGAGTGAGAGAGAGAGAGAGAGAGCGCAGATCTCATAACACCACCCCATGTATATAAAAAACTAAACTCTCAACATCCTTCTAACCTGAGGTACAGATCTTGGGACCACTGTCTTCTCTAAAAGAACAGACGACGAGGCGTGCTGGAGACGGATCGACAACTGGTACAAGACCTGCAGAGAAACCCACGTCAAGTGCAAATCATCAGGCACCGGCGTGCCAAAAGGTGAAAGGTGGCTCCCCACCCGGCTGCTCGACACAAACGACGCAGACAGCGGCAGCATACGCATCGTCACGACAGCCGACCTCAAGCAGCGCCCTCGTGACCAGCACACACCGCCGTACCTCGCCCTGAGCCACTGCTGGGGTAAGAGAGCCTTCATCACGCTGACCCAGCAGAACAAGGCCTCGCTCCAGGAGAGTCTCCAGCTGGACAGCCTGCCGCCCAACTTCCGCGACGCCGTGCGCGCCACTCGCCGCCTGGGGTTCCGCTACGTGTGGATCGACTCCCTGTGCATCATCCAGGGCGCCGACGGGGACTGGGCAGACCAGGCACCCCTCATGGACCGCGTGTACATGAACGCCGAGATCTGCCTCGCCGCCGCCGCATCAGACGACGCCTACGGAGGCTTCTTCCGCAGCCGAGACCCGGGGGACCTCGAGCCTTTCCGCGTCGACCTGCAGCTGCCGCCGGCGCCGCACGACCGAGCCGCGCCGACCAGCCAGCCTCTGTACGCCTACTGCGGCGGCCAGGACCCCACGCTCCTCTGGGGCGCCTCGGTCGAGCGGGCCCCGCTCAACAGGCGCGGCTGGGTGCAGCAGGAGAGGGTGCTGGCGCCCCGCACCGTCCACTTTGGCCGCGCGCAGGTGTTCTGGGAGTGCAAGGAGCTCCAGGCGTACGAGGCCGGGCCGGATGCCGCGCTGGCGGAGTTCAAGGAGGCCATGGTGAAGAACTGGGAGACAAAGGGGCCCGAGGCGGTTGTGGAGCGGGCTGGGGGCGGGGGCGGGGCGATTCTGCCGCCACGACCGCGGCCCGCCTCTGCCACGGATGTCTACCTCGCCTGGAGGGGGGATCATCGGGGCTTACTCGAGGTGCGCACTTACCTTCGAGGAGGACAAGCTGGTCGCCGCCTCGGGACTCGCCAAGGCGTTTGCCAGGCACCTCGGTGATGAGTACGTCGCCGGGCTCTGGCGGGGCCACCTCGTCAAGGAGATGCTCTGGAGCCGGGCGAGGTGGAATGTCGACAGCCGCAGCACGGCACGGAGGTATAGCGGGTACCAGGCGCCGACGTGGAGCTGGGCGTCCATCGATGGACCCGTGGAGTGGGGGGTCCAGAACAGGTTCGAGGACTGTGCAGAGGTTGCCAGGGCTGTTGTGGACCCGCTCACCAGCGATACTACGGGCAGGGTGCGGCGTGCTGAGGTTACGCTGTCGGGTTACCTCGTGGCCCAGGCTCGAGGGGCCGCGCTTCGTGGGTTCAACAGGTTTGTTGATGTGGAGGGGGAGGACCTGGAGGTCCCTGGCGATCGCATCTTCCTGGCGCCTCTGTGTATTACCGTTTTGGGTAATATATGGAAGATTACGTGGGGCCTTATGCTGACAGATGCCGGCGCGGGACACGAGGGGAAATACAGAAGGCTTGGCTTGTTTTGTTGCACGTCACGTTCAGCGGATGAATGGTATGGCACCAGTGGCGATGCTGTTCGGATCACTATCGTCTGAAGTGTGTTTGCACTGTGGACGGTTGAAATACATCTCCGTGCTGTGGCTTCCTCAAATATTTGGTCCCTGCTCATCTCTCTGTTGATCGAGTTGAGTCTTGGACCCTCTAAATAATTCCAGAACACGCCGTTGAGTCTATGCTGTAGTGACAAGACTTTGTTGAACCAGTCCCGATACGTTGAGTATCATGAAAAATCCATCTAAACGCCTCGCAAACCCCCCTTGCCGCCCATTGAAAATGTCCCAAATCATTCGGCTCCTTGCAAAAATATAAAACCTGGCGTTTCTCGCATCATATGGCATACCTTCCAATCCGCCTGTCCGCACTCATCTTGGGGAGAATGTCATGAGCGAGTCAAGCCGCCTCCTCCTCCTCCCTCCGTGAAGATGCTCAGCGGCCTCGCGAGCTTCACAAACATCTCCTCCCTCTCACCCTCGGGCGTGCTTAGGATAGTCACTGCCCCCCCGGCACCAATATGCCACACCTCCTTGTCTTCTTCCCTTCCGTCGCCCGCCACCACCTGCGACTCATCATCCCACCTGAACATGCTCCTGATGGTGACACTCCAGTCGCCGCGGCCAGTGACGCACATGTAGCCCACCACGCCCGAGTACAGACTCCTCTCCTTCCCGCCTTCCACCTGCTGCAGGATCTCACAGCTCCTCTTCTTTGGCGCGCCTGTCATGCTCCCCGGTGGCAGGCTGGCCGACAGCACATCCAGCCCGGAGTAGACCCCGGCCTGCGGCAGCTGCCCCTCCACGCGCGTGATCATCGTGTACACCGTCTGGTACTCTTCTACTTTCAACAGCTCCGGCACCGTCACCTCTCCTGCGCCGCATATGCCGTGCAGGTCGTGCCGCACCAGATCCACAATCATCAGGTTCTCGGCTTCCTCCTTGGGGATGTGCAGGATCGCCTCGGCCTCGGCCAGTGTCGTCGCGCAGCCGGGGCCTGGCTCCGTCGACTTCTTCACCGTGCCCTTCATCGGCTTCATGGAGCAGAGGCCCGCGCGGTCGTACTGGAGGAAGCGCTCTGGTGAGGAGCTGACGAGGGTGGCGCCTCCGAGGCGGACGTACGAGGCGAACGGGGCCGGGTTGCGCCGGCGGAGGGTGCGGTAGAGTTGCCAGGATGCCTCGGCTGAGGAGCCGCCGGCGGTCATTTCTGATCCAGGCCGCTTTGTTGCCGGCTGGGAGCCCAGTGCGGCTTGGCGGTCGTTGCCGCAGGGCTTGCTGATAGTTCTTGTGATCCTGGTCTGGTCGGTGAGACACAGCTCGTAGGAGTCGCCGGCCGCGATGTACTCCTGGCACATGCGGACTTTAGCCTCGTACTTGGCAGGATCTGGCTTCCGGATGACCGTCTGGGTCTTCTTGAAGCCGGGGCGTGAAGTTTTTCTCTGGTCGTCTTGATGGCCGTAAAGACGCCATGTCTCGGAGCTTTGCAGCTTCTCTGCGGCCGAGTCGGCCCAGGAGAAGTCAGATCCCAGATACTGTGCATGCACGGTATCTTTCTGGTGGTCAAGAACAATCGATTTGTTCACCCAGGCGAGGCAGACATCGGGTCTCCTGTGACCTCTGTCCCTGGGTAGTTGTACATCGATATCGCTAAGCCCTTGTTCGTACGTGACGAACCCGACAAACCCTCCGAGAAAGGGCACATCGTCTTCACTGGGCACTTCATGGTTGTCAAAATCAAACCGAGCTCGCCTCGCCTCGTGGAGATCGGCCAAGTAGTGCCACACTGTCTTTCCTGGTGGCAGAGCGATAACCTCTCGAGAGCCGGGTAGCAGACCATTCACGGCGGTGATAAAGTCGTCTCCCGTGTGATGTTCGATCCGCATGCACTCGTCAACATCCACCGCCAGGATACTGAACCGCCCACGGACGTCCACGCCGGTCGTCGGTGCTGGCTGGTTACCGTTCGCAGAGTCGAAGATGATGTTCTGGGTACTGTGTGGGTCGAGGATCTCGGCGATATGCGGAGCCTCGATGCCTTTCGGGAGGGGAAAGGATCGAGACTGGAAAGGCTGAGGGGTGTCGGAGCACACCAGCTTCCTCCAGACGCGCCCTCCTCTTTCAGGATCCAGAGCGACAGAACCTGCTTGCTGGTGGAGGCTCATCCTGACGGCGTTTCTTGCCAAAGTGTCTCTGAGGTCTGTGTTGGCGACTCTCCCTCTCGCCACGTTCCACCGTCTGGCCTGGTCGAACCAGTTTTGTATGACCTTGTGGCCTTCATCTTCAGTGCAGACGGATTCCGGGTGGTACTGAAGGCCCCAGAAAGGCTTTCGACGATGCTTTAGCGCCATCAGGATCCTCTCGGGCCCCTGTGCGCCACACCGGTCCTCCTCCGCCCATGCAAGAGGCACAATATCCGGCTGGCCCAGCGGGCTCTCCCATTTCTTGCCCTCCCAGCCTGTGACGGAATCCTGGCCCACGTCTGCACAGAGGCTGTGATAGAGCGTGGCCTTGAAGTCACCCACCCCTGTGAAGATGTCCACGTCGCCTCTCGTAGCGCTGCATCTCGGTCGATGCTGGATCGTCCTGACGAGCCCGTGCAGACCCCTCTTCAGCCTCCTGATCTTGCCACCACAGGCCAGCACGAGGCTCTGGAAGCCCAGACACACGCCCAGCACGGGAAGGGTATCGTGTTCGTCCAGCTCCCATACCAGCCGCATCAGCCCGGCATCAGCCTCGTTCCTCGGCGATCCAGGCCCCGGCCCACACACCACTGCCTCATAGTGACCAAGTTCGCGACGAAGTCGTTCCCTGGAGATGGGGGCGTCGATAGGTAGGACGCAGACGTCCACATGAAGGAGGGTCGTGAGCAGTGAGGTGATGTTGTTTGAGAAGGAATCGTAGGCGTCGATGAATAGAATCCTGGGTCGTGTGGATGGCAGGAACAACGGTCCGTCTGCGGATCCCATTGTCCTCTTGTGCAGAGAGGCAAGGTGCTGGTGACTAGCCAAACACCCCCTCGATCGCTGGATCAAAGACCTCGCGGTTCGGTCTTGGCTCACAGGGTCGAAGTGGTCATGACGGGTGGCCTTCTCTCATGAAGAATTACACTGCAGGTCCGAGCGAAAGATCTCGGAGACTTTTTTTTTTTCTTCCTTCCCTCTGTCTGCGTCAGACTTGCTCGGCGAGAAACGACGTCGGCCTTCTAGATAACGCGGCAAATCCTGGCTGGTCGATAGCCGGCGCTTATCCTCCTGACTGGGGCTCCCTTTTGAGATGAGTGAGTGCGTCGGAGGGAGTGAGAGAAGAAACCGGATGGGAAGATGAGTGAGTCGAAGAAGTTTGATATTTTAGCATTTTAGGTTTAGCCCGGACAACGGCGGACCCGAGACCAGATCCCTGCAGAGGTTCTCGAGGTCGCAAGGTTTAACCCAGATGAGGAATAATATATCAAGCTTGGACTTTGGTCTAGAAATATACTCTCGATATTGTCACTTGTGTTTTTTTTTTTTTTTTTTTTTTTTTGGAGGATTTGAATAGATCGCTTGGGGCAATGCGTGATTACTGGGCAGTACTGGCTGGACAAAGCTATTGTGTGACACTCTGGGACCATTCAATCACTTCTGCTCGACATGTCACTAGGCTCTAACTTTCCCTGTTCTTCTCAATTCTTTTTCTCTTCTTCTCCATCTTCTCCATCTCTATCATCACCTAAAACGAATAGGACAACACGCTAGTGAGGTAGTATTATCTCCATTCAATTCAGTCTATACTTGGTGATTCTACCGGACCATCACTTTACGTATAAACGGAAAATCGCACTTAGAGTTCCCGTGTCCATGCCTGGGCTGCTGAAAATGGTCAACCACCAGCAATCCTTACACCTTCGTGATATCACCTAAATGCAATATGGAAAGTACATAAACTATACTAATGATTTTAAAGAGTCGCTTTTCACCATGATCTTCGCCGGCGATGCCACCGTGTATTCATAAGAGGACATCCCAAGGTCTCCAGGATTCGTTATGGCTTGACTCCTCACTGTAGTGGTAGTCACCAATTGGATGTCCCGGCCGTCGTAAGGCAGGTCCCCAGCAGGGCGGCTGTCCCTGTTTGCTCGGTCACGGGAACGACCGTACGCGCTGTACCCAGCCGCCTGGTCTTTGCTGTTTTCGGGTGATGAACTCTTATCTGTACGCCCTGTCAAGCGATTCGTGACGGCTTGAAGACCCTGTATAATCTTGGAGCCCAAGAGCCGGCTAAGGAATGGAAGACAGCACGAGATCGTAGCTAATGGAACTTCCATGTACACCCAGATGGATGCGTTGTAATCCGATACTGTGAAGGTAGGTTTGCCCTATTAGCTGACGGACGAGGCCGGACGCATACCTTGGGTAGCAGAGGAGGAGGAGGGAACAAACGTACCGCCAAGATTGTTTTTATCGAACGAAGCCGTCTCGGCAGAACGAACTGTACTTGCGACACAGGCACTGTGATAGGCATAGGGGAGTCAGCCAGTAGCCACTAATAAGCTCCAACAAAGGCTGTTACTCACAGTGACCCGCACATGAAGGACAGCCCAACCATTAACTTCTGCGTGGAAGGTAGGTGAAGCTTTAGCACCGGGGCGATCGGCACGGCCAGGATCATCCAATCTATCACAAAGTTCGAGATCGAGGTGGCCCAGAGGTAAGGGACGGTCCCGATGCAATGTCCTGGCTTTGTTGGTAGCCAAGGTTTATCGATAGGGCTGCATTGAAACAGGGCTGGGAAGAATGATCCTATTCCCCAAGCCCATGTGATACCCAGAAGGATGTAGATGTGGTATTTGGTCCTTTTAACACGGTCGAAAATATTCTTATATGAGAAGAGAATAGAAGTCTTGATCAAGACCACAACCAGAGTATAACTGAGCTCCGGAAAGTAGATAAGCTGTGATAACGGTGAGAAATGTGATTTGAATTTGGAACAGGTGTTGGAATCGAGACGGTGACGGCTAACCTTCAGTAAAATGGTAATCTTCTCCGGGTGCTGGGCTAGATACTCGATGCTAGCGCCTTCAGCGCCCAGGAAGGCAACTTTCCCAAAGTTAGTGATCACGTTATAAAGTTTCACGCAACACAAAGGAGCCAAGACTCGAGATGCAATAAGTCTCCCATGGTTGTTGGAGACACCGGACGCTCTGGTGGGTGCAACGTGGGCCTCCAGTGACGAGTACCCTAGGGTAGGGAATCAACTCACTTAGGTACTGCGCGGTGAGCTGGATTACCAAGAAGACAAGTACAACCATAAGCAGATAGTCGTCGACTCCAAAGCCTCCTTTCCTCCGGAGCACAAACCGCATCACAGCCAAGACGGTCGCAAGGGTAGTCAGGACGGTGGTGACAACTACGGCCGTGATGCCATCCCTGGTGATGCCGGTCGACAGAACCTCACTCCCGGAAGCCATGTTCTTCGCTTTGCTGATACGGAGATTGTGTATGAAGACGGGCACCTAGAAGTTTGAAGGCCCGCAACAGACTTTTCAAGGAAAGTAGCTTGGAGGTCACGAGATGAGGACAAGACAGCTCGCAGAGACAGCAGGCCGGAAGGAAAGTAATGATCTTCGGTCCATTGGTCAGCCCGCGGAGACCCCATCGACAGGATTTTGACTTTCACATGACAATACGCCAGCTGATAGAGTCTTCTCAAGAGGATTTTTGGGGCAACGCATCCACATCATTAATAATAATAGTACAACATTGTCGCGGTTTACCTGATTCCCCATCATCCATTGGACTATTACCCGGTGTAGTGAGAGCTGAAGGCATGGTACATCCTTCCTAGGTATGCCGATTCCACCAAAGTAACGCAGGATCTTGTACCTTGCACAGTACAGCCTTGTGTTCTCGATCAGCTGTATCCACAACTAACTGCATTCACAACCAACTGCATTCGTAGATGATCATTTCCACACTGGGAGTGGAGGTTCTGCACTCACATCTCATTGCAGTGCTGTGGCACAGTTGACCGTTTGTTTGATGAAATACTTGGTAGGTAGATGGTTCACCGTGCGCTTTTCACGATCCTTGGCGCAAGATGTTGGTCGCGACCAGGTGATGCATCACAAACTTCTTGTCAACTTTTATTATCCATCCTGACTGCTTGATATTATCTACTTCCAAGCTTAGTGTGATCCTCCGGGCCCCAATTATCTAGGCTCCTAGGCGATGACTACTGTACCCTCCTTCACATCTTGCAAGCAAGTGAACAAGTGGCTGATCATCCTGAGTCTGCAGCAAAGTCGAGATCTCGATCATGCGGTCAGAGTGCGGATATTGGCGGGGTCCTCAGCAGGCCAGTCATACTATACTCCCTGGAGGTTCGTAGTAAGCATGAGCCAGCGACCCCTCGGTATTCATTGCTCATGAACCTCTGATTTGCACTTTCATTCACTCCCTTCGAGTAATCACAAGATATGCCTTTTGTGTATCCCTTCTCATCAGTATCTTTGTGACGTTTGAGAGGGTCGACGTATCTTCAAACATGGCGATTGGCGTTGTGCATAACCCGACGGCTACCGGTCTCGCGGTAGCATCCCTCTTTGCTCTGATTGCCTATGCTGTCTTGAGGTTGCTTCGAGTCGGGAGACGACGGGCTGGATTGCCCCCAGGACCTCCAACACTCCCTATAATCGGGAATCTGCATCGCATGCCGACATTCAAGCCATATAAGGCATTGGCGAAATGGGGAGAGACGTACGGGCCAATATACTCACTCATGGTGGGCTCGAATCCTCTCATCATGATACAGTCACAAGAGGTCGCAAAGGAGCTACTGGACAAGCGAGGTTCAAACTATTCTTCTCGCCCAGATCTTTACATTTTGTCTGATTTGGCAAGCCGAGGGCTTCGACAAGTTGCAATGGTAAGTACAAAACATTCATATTCGTGCTGTAATGCCGTATTGTCAAGTCAATGTGCTAAGATCAAAGGCGGAAATATACGCCCACCTGGCGCCAGATTTCCCGGATCAACCACAAAATCCTGAATGCCAAGGCGGTTCTGGCTTATACACCATACCAGACCCTCGAGAGCCGCCAAATGCTTGCTGATATCCTGGACGATCCCTCCGAGCACAAGAGACACATCCAGCGGTACTCCAACAGCGTAAGCTGCCAAATGGTCTACGGCTTCCGCACGACGACATGGTCCGATCCCACACTACAGAGCGTTGTCTCCATCTTTTCAGAAGTTTGCGATCTGGGTATTACCATCTCCGCCCGGCTGATGGACTGCTATCCAATCCTGCAGAAGCTACCAAAGTCTCTCCTGCCTGTTTGCCGGCAGGCCATGGATCTCGACCGGCGCTGTATATCTGTATTCCTGAGCCGGTGGCTGGAGGGAAAGAAGAAGGCCCAGGACAAGATTGCGACACCAAGCTTCTGCACGTCGCTGTTTCATGCACAAAAGGCTGAGGGGTTCTCTGATGAGCTGGCGTCGTACATTGCAGGCGACATCGTCGAGGCCGCAAGCAGCACGACCTCTGACGAGCTCTTCGGCTTTCTGATGGCCATGGTCACACACCCGGAGGCACAGCGGCGGGCACAGGAGGAGCTGGACGCCGTCGTGGGCACCGACCGCCTCCCAACGTTGGAAGACATGCCTCGACTGCCGTACCTCCGCGGATGTGTGAAGGAGACGCTACGATGGATGCCCACTACAGCGTTATTGGTACCGCACTCGCCGGTGAAGGACGACGTCTATCGGGATTGGATCATTCCCGCTGGTGCGGGTGTCGTCGTCAACGTCTGGGCATTGAACATGGACCCTGAGAGATGGCCGAACCCGCAGGTCTATGATCCCTCAAGGTTCGAGAACGAGAACAGGTCAGAGCATGAAATTGCGAAATCCAGTGATCCAGACACCTCGAGGCACAATTATGTCTTTGGCGCGGGCAGACGGCTCTGCCAGGGCATCCATATCGCGGAACGAAGCCTATTCCTATCAATGGCATGCCTCCTCTGGGCCTTTGATTTTTCTACGCCTGATCCGAGCAAGATTGACACGGAGGATCTCAGAGGTGGACTAGCGGTGTGTCCTGCCCCGTTTGACTGCCACATCAAGCCCAGAGACGAGCGCAGGTCGGAGATAGTGAGAAAAGAATGGTCCACTATGCAGGATGATTTCTTGGACCCTGTCACCAAGCAGTGGAAGAAGGTTCCCGACGGCCTGCCGTTGAGTACGTACTCTGAGGGCCAGGTAGGAGAAAAGAAGTAGAATCGAGCTGGTGAGGAGATTACGGAAGCAACGAGATATTTCTTAATCGGTCGTGTTGGTACAGCTATTGGTCATCATTAAGAAAACATCCTTCTTTAAGCTGGTCACCGTAAGGTCTTCGATGTTCTGCTTCCAAGCTAGCATTTCTGTAGCTTCTCATAACTACTAAAGGCGGGATGAGGGAACATAAATTAATAACACATTGAATTGCTACTAGCTCGATGCAAAAGAACCATCAAGATACTCCCTTGTCGTAACAACACACTATTGAAGCTTTTGCGTCTTCTCGGGCAAGATGAGTTTCGCAATACCCCCAACGACTGTGACAAACTGTGTGCTCGACGGTCAGATACGAGACAGAAGTGTGTAGCCAGGACCGGCTACCAACAAGTAACTTACTGCAACATCGAAGAATCGAAAATATAGCCCCAAGTCTGGATACGCGTCACCATCATAGAAAGCCCTCATTGTATGCCAGAACGACCCGTTGAAATTCTCGTCAAGAGGCTGAGACAGAAGATCATTGAAGAACCTAGAGTTCTTGTCAGCGTCACTCTGGCGATTTTGAAGGACGCCCTGCCTGGTGGCCGTGGTCCACAAACAATCTTACTTTGCCTTATAATCTCCCGGCGGCGCGGTGCGCTCCTCAAAGACCATCCTCTCGCCCTTGAAGCTCTTGAGGCTGTGGGTCTGCCCCTTAGCAACCAACAGCTGGCCGTCGCTGGGAGTGACTATCCGCTTCTTCCCCTCGAGAGTTACCTCCAGGCGACCCTCGATGACACACATGTATTCATCATGATACTAAGAAGAAGAAAAAGATAAGTATATTGCGTCTCTCCTGTCTGCCCAAAACACAAACATTGGTCGTCGGGTGGTTTGGGCGGTGCACACCTTATGCCAGTGCGAGGGCACATTAAGAGGATCCGAGGAGCCACCTTCGCAAACGACTTTGGAGCTCCACTGGCTCATGGGTCCGCTCGCCGGCTGAGATTCATCGAGCAGGATGATTTGGTGAATTCCCTGTGTGATGATCAGCCAATTTCAGCAGGCGGAAGACAATCGACAGTGCCCAGTTCCTACCGTGCCTATTTGCAGGCGCTTCATCTCCTTGGGGCCGCTCATCTTTGCCTTCGTCAGGTCGCACAATCAGAGAGTATGGGCGTCTTTGGTGGAGGTAAGGTAGAACCAGTAAACTGCCCACAATTCTAGCGCTTATGTGTACCTGAGTACATACTTATATAGCAGCAGGCTCGGCTGGTCCGGTCTTATCCAGGGGGTGGTACGCCGATAGCAGCCGATCTTGTCGCCAGGTCAGCAGCTCGAACTGCAAGTTACAAGCACGATAGATAGATACCTTGGACAGTGTGCGGGCGTACGGAGTATCCAGTGTTGATCAGCACTTGGGCCCAACCGTGCATCAGCCAGGCCGGCTATTCCGAATCACACAATTCAACCGTGCTTTTCCCAACAAGTCAGCACAACGAACTAACTGGCCAAAAGGACATGTAGATGCAGCTGATGGCGGACGCTGTTGGTTGCACATGCAGTTGGTTGTAGATGCAGTTGGTTGCAGATGCAGTTGGTTGTTGTAAATGCAATTGGTTGTAAATGCACCCACTCCCAATACCTGCAGATGGTGAAGGATCGTAAAGGATCGTAAAGGATTGTTTGGTACCAGATACTTTTTCCCTTTATATCTACAGAGAATAGTCTCTCTTCCTCTACCACTGTGGATGTAGGATGAATATGTGCTCTAGAAGAAAAGTTGATTGGACTACTACCATGGCGTCAACCGAAACCAAAATTAATACGCGGAAGATGAGGTATACGGGAGAGGCAATGGTATGAAGCCTTGAACTTGTGTCTCAAAGTTGTAAATTATTTTCTGGGCAGGTTCTTCGCTGCCAGTACAGACAGGCTGCCTTCCGGGACAGCAGGCTGGACGTTAATTTGCAGGCCTACAACAAATGCATAGGCAGCTCCTCGCCTGACAATGATCGCAGCACACAGTTGCTCTGTCCCTCGTCCAGACGGGTTTGGCTTGAGAGTGAACAGCAGAAATGTTCTCCGCAGGCAGCAAAGGGCGACATATTGGCACCTACGCCTTGACGACTGAGTTATCCTCGTGGGTCAAGGACGCTATCGCCAACTATCAACCGACTGCCCAAGTTGTGGACCTCGTGGCACCTTTCGCAGCCGAGCTACATGCCTTGTTTGAGAAGGAAAGGAGCTCTAGCACTGGCTTACATGATATCGACGCTATTGAGCTCACGTACCAGTTCGCGGTGGAAGTTGGCGCTGCGATCCTCTTGGCCGCCAATGCTACCGACGATCCGGTCGACCTGTCTATGCACACGCATCTTCATGCGTCAAAGGCTGGTGGAGACGACCACTTTGCATCATGGGGCAGGCTGCTTACTGGCCTCGATTGCGATCCCCCGATTATTGTGCAGTTCCCCTTCTACTTGATGATGTGCCAATCATTCACCTTGGAGCCGATTGGTTACAGGGAAGACTACATCTATTCGGCCTTGACCGGTGTCGATTGGGTATGTACTTGGATCATTTTCCTCCCCCATCCCGCCGCGCCTTGCCTTCAACTCGTTTCTCTCAATGTTGAGTCTTGCGGATATCGCAAGCGCCTTGTAGCCAATAATACATGTCCTCCCTCACATCTAAGAGATGTCGTCTTTACCTTTTCCTCCAATGTTATTGTAACGTTTCAGTACTATGTGTTCCATCCACTTGGTATTATCATGTGGTCCGCTCTGCTAAATGTGTGCACATGGTAGGCCAAAGGTCAAAACAAATTCAATGACCGTCTGAACGCTTTCAAGGCTCTGGCATTGGCCTCGTTGCCGAACCTTGATGATACCAGTTCTGGTGACCGCTGCTTCTGGCGATTCGCGCTTGCATATTTGCGTGCCATGAACCAGTGCGAGAACGCCAGGCCCTTCAAGGCTCCCAAGCAAGCAAGCATTAAGCATGGACTCGACCAGGACGTAGTTATCTTAACACGAGCCCTAGATACTATCGGTTCCGCGTATGTAAATTTCTTTCCTTCCTGTGTGATTCCAGGGATGTGATCGTCCGAGAACAAAGCCTAAAACCTTATGGCTTATGTTTAAACTGAAGACCACGTACTGATCCCCAAGCGTATAGGTATATGAGCCGAGATGGTGCTGCGTGGCTAGACAACGAGGGTATCGACTCGATCATCGGCAGCGCCTTGCCTAACGACGTAATGGACCTCCATACCGACATTTTCACAGGCGAGACGCGTAACCTGCTTCGTCTTCTTTACCCCCCTCTCGTCATTACCGAGGCCATACAGACCTCATCTACCATCCTATCATCGATGCTCTGCGAGATTTTCAGGGGCCACTACCGAGCACGCTTGAACAACCGTGAAGACGGGCGTGTGTCATCCACCTCCCCCTCCTTATAGTTTTTGTCGGGCTCGCCATCGTCGCATTTTTGAGACTCTAGAACTATACATCGGAAAGTATCCACAGTTCTGGGAATGGTAAGTCTGCCTCGCAGTAATAAAGTAGCGGCTCTGAGCTCTATAGAGGAATGATGAGACCGTACTGACAGTACAATCCCAGGACGTGGGAAATATATGCCCTGGCGAAATCCCAAGTCACAGAGGCTGCGATGGCCGAGCCGCTTGTCTGTGGGCTCAAGAGAGCCGGGACACGCGAGAAGCTCCCCGAGTCTCCCCCCAACAACTTCTTCCACCTGTGGTATGACATGGTGGAGGATGGCTCTGCGCAGCTGGCCAAGAAGCAGCCTCTCGGCGTTCGCGACGATCTCGCACCCGTGGTTCGTGGCCTTCACAACCTCTGGCATCAGCAACTGCTTGACGATACGAAGCAGCCCGGGTGGGGCCGCGAGTTTGACGAGAGATCGGATATGCTCTTCAGCGAAGCGGGCCAGATTCTGGGGGGAGACGGCGGTATTTCGGAGGACATGTACAAGTTCGCCATTGCCTATGGAAGGCTCAGCATGAGCCTGCCTTATATTGCTTATCACACTGTCGACGCTATCATCATGGCGTATGGAGCTATACCTCCTGCTTCCAGGGACTAGATTTCTTCTTCTTTTGGTTCATAAACGAAAAGATGTTTATAGATGTTTATAGCCCAGTTCCAAATGTTGCTTCTTCTTGCACAGGAGCACCCGAGAGGTTCGCCGTACACCTCGGCAGGGCGTCAATACTCCTTGTTCGCATCATGGTGGGCAAGGTCCATAGTGCAGAAACATCAAGTAATCAATCCAGTGTAGTATGCCTATCAATCCCCATCTCTTAATAATTCTCGGTAATGAACCTCATTCCTATTCCACTCATGGTAATTCCTCCTACTTTCCTCTTCAAGGTCTCGAGAGAAATCTCGTGTTGTTGAGTTGTATCTATCCTGAAGCGTGATTGCATAGCCTCGCCGATCAAAAAGAGAGATAGTAGTAAGAAGCAAAGAAAAAGCAGGCTAAACAAAGACTGGAGAAGAAGAGATGATTCGATTAGGATTAGAGAGCACGGAAATAGCAAGAGAAACACACGCAGATCGAATGCAAGAATAAAACGGTCTTGTCTCTGAGCTCCTCTCACTTGTATACCCTTTTACCCTGACAGAAACACTCTCTATGATGTCATAATGTAAACCGCGGTTTACATTTCACATCAACGTATGACATCACCTATCTAAAGCCCCCTGTAACAACAAGCATATAATCCCTGATAAAGGGCGCTGCTGTTGTTGCTGCTGTTTGGTAGTATTGAGCTATGCAGGTTGCACTATTAGTAGGCCTGCCAGGATGTCCAGCAGAGCCCCGGCATTGCTTCTTTTGGCGATCGCCTTGTAGTGTAGCGGTCCTGGCAACCCACACTCGGACAAGACGGCACTCTTGCCCCGAAGAGTCTTCTCGAATGACCTGCCATTGATCAGGTCGTATGTGCGGCTGCGCCCTGGCTCTGGTTCAACATGCAGTTGTGACGGAAGCAGAACCCTGATAACGTTTCAGGAGCGAGATATTATCTTCTCAAAGCAGGAGTGTGAGCAAGTGTTGAACTTCCGGCTCCAGGGTAGGTCATAACATCTCTGAACGGATTCCATAGAGCTGGTTCCGGGCATGAAATCCAGACATGAAAATCCAAATCGACGTAGCAGAAACTTTAAGACAGCTATTCTTTCGTAGTCGACTCAGCATGAAGAGCATTAGCCGGGAGATCCTCACTAGTCTAGGCATCTCAGCAAAGATCGCTATTGAGGCGGTAAGGGGCTTCAGAGAAGCTAGACGGAAGATGGCGAAGAAGGCGAGATATTGCTTCCGCTCTGGGTCTAAGCCGCGGATATGCAGTATATGGCTGGGCCAGCTTACTATGCCTATAAGCTTCTGGGCCCAGCCCGCCGCCGCCAAAGCAACGTCGTCTCACCTAGCATCGAAAGAAAACACCCATGCCAAAGTTGATCCAGGATATATGTCGGAATTTAAGTCTCTTGTTATTACGGACGGGTATCTAACAAGTGTTCCGGAACTCTAAATAGGGAATGGACTCTTGATCTCCTTGTGCGTGCATGACCAAAACAGGGGGGGTTTTGGTCTCCTTGTGTGTGGACTGCTCTCAATAATTTCTTTCATTTCACACTCGGGCAATGATACCATTATTATTCTTCTCTATCTTACTTATTACACAGTGGTATTGCACAGTGGTATTGTTGAGTTGCTGCTGATCAATAACTTATGTGCAAGAGACTTGCTGGCGCTGCCTAGGAACAATGGTCCCACCAGCTTTCTGAACCACCCCTGCAGGGCACGCACACTGGAATAGTGCCAATAAATAACCATCTTGTTGGGCTTCACTTCTTCAAAACAATGCCTAGTCATGCTGTACCGCAGTGTTCACTGTGCCTTCACAGGACAGTCTTGTCATTTTGAAGCACCAGGACCGCCAGAATATATTCACTGTTCACAGACATGTCCCTGACGCACAACACCATTGATATTGACAAGTCTCTTGATACTGATGAATACTTTATTTACTTATACGCCAATCACCCCAACCATAGATCTCTGGCCCTGATCGTTCCCAACTCTCCAACCAACACACAAGAACCAGAACAGCCTCCTCGCTCACAGACCTCTCTCTTACACACACACACACACACGGAACTCCTCAGGACAACGACTTCTCAAGAGAGAGAATATGTGTATCGAGACGGTCTTCACCTGCCCCGGCGGTTGTTCCTGGCGCTGTGACGCAAACCAGGAGCAATGCCTGGCCGACTACTACACCAACCTCCTCAACATCCCCAGCAAACATGAGATCAAGGAGATGGTCATGCCGCTCCCCCGCGAGCACCACCGCTACTTCCACTGCGGCACCGTCGGCTGTGCCTTCTTCCCAACGGTCCGGAGCGACCCCATCCCCGATGACCCCCTCAACCTGCTCGGCCCCGTGTGGCAGTGCCCCGGCTGCCCCAGGCTGATCCCGCGCAGCGACGACCCGGCCGACCTCGAGGCCTGCGAGCAGCTCGGCCTGTGGCCCAACCCCCTCGCCCCAGCTGGGCCGACCACACGTGCCCCGGTGAGTCCTGCGCCTTCAACCCGCAGCACATGCAGCAGTGCATGGACAGGCTGGCCGTTATGCGCCAGCAGATGGAGCAGGACGAGCTCGAGCTGCAGCAGAGGTACCGGGACGAGGTGAACCAGGCCTTCGACAAAGCTCGCCAGTATGATGCCCTGTCTGACTTTCTGGCCATGGACCTGGAGGCTGCTGATGAGCCGCTGCTGAGCGACGCCCTCATGATGGACCTGGACCTGGACCTGGGTGAACAGAATGACCCCCAGCCAGCCACCGCCTCTCCTGCTGAGCCTGCTCCTGCTGCTGAACCGCTGCTGAGCGACGCGATTATGATGGACCTGGACCTGGGTGAACAGAATGACTCCCAGCCAGCCACCGTCTCTCCTGCTGAGGCTTCTCCTGCTGCTGAGCCCTCTCCTGCTGTTGAGCTCTCTCCTGCTGCTGAGCCCTCTCCTGCTGTTGAGCTCTCTCCTGCTGCTGAGCCCTCTCCTACTACTGAGCCCTCTCCTGCTGTTGAGCTCTCTCCTGCTGCTGAGCCCTCTCCTGCTGTTGAGGTCACTCCTGCTGCTGAGCCCTCTCCTACTACTGAGCCCTCTCCTGCTGTTGAGCTCTCTCCTGCTGCTGAGCCCTCTCCTGCTGTTGAGGTCACTCCTGCTGATGAGGCTGCTCCTGCTGCCGAGCCCACCCCTGCTGCTGCTGCTGCTGCTGAGCCGCAGATCCAGGACAGCGACCACGAGCTCATGCCCCTGGTCGAGTTCCTCGCCAACAGCCACGTCCAAGGTGAAGAGACCCGCGACGCTCACGGCGCGGATGCGCCCAGCCCCTCCCAGCCCCCCCTCATCATCCACTTTGAGAATTTCGGCGACCCGCAGCCCGCAGCGGCTCCTGCCTCCCGGCCCGCGGCCCCTCGAGCCGTGAACCACCGGACGAGGTGGACGCCAGAGCTGGACGCGCGGATGCGCGAGCTCCGCAGCGCCGGGTGGACCCTCCGGGAGATTGCTGGTGTCTTGGGCCGCACTCGGAACTCCATCTCCCGGCGGGACGCGAGGCTGAGGAACGGCAAGTAGAACAACAGTGAGAAGAAGGCGGCGACGCCATGGACGTGGTGAGACGAGAGTCTGGGAGCTTACTGCTGAACCTTGCCCGCTCAGACCTCCCCCCCCCTTTTTTTTTATTTATTTGCGAACTGATCAACCATCTCTTTTTCTTTCTCACTTGATAGTCCTCCCCCCCCCTCTTCTCTCGGCGCACTATCAGGTAAACTCTTCAGTTAGCAAATAAAACAACTACTTTAGACAGACTCACTCCTTCTCACATACTGCAATCCCGTGACGACTCAGCTGCTAAAAACAACCTAGGAAGACATCTGTCTAACTCTTAAATTCAAGCAAGCCAAGCACTTTGGCTCTCATCTCTTCATCCTGCCTCCGTGGAGATGGGTAAGATTTGTTGGCGATCAGCCGTTGGCACAAGGGCAAATAAATAACGGCCAGGACAGTCCTCCAACCCTCTTCAGTCCTCTTCTAGATAGGAAAAAGAAGAACATTGTCTAGGACGGACGGGGCTTCTTTTCAATTCCCACGCCAGGCTGCACAGAAATCCGCTCTTTGAAAGTGTCTGCGGTCTCGAACTCTTTGTTAGGGGGGGCAGATTGGGAGCGTCTCACAACGGAACAAAGAGCGTCTCATAATCTTTCTTGCAAGTCAGCTTTCCTTCTATACAAAGACGCCAAACTCTCTCCCCTCCACCATGATGCAGATCGTCTTCCACTCACCCACCCAAGTCCAAACCACTCGACGGGGGTATTTCCTCCTCCTCCTTCTCTTCCTTTATCCAAAGAATCGGCCGCATGCATCAAAGAGAGAGGGACCCACGACTACTCCTCCCGGTCCCTCACACGAAGCCGACACGGCTGTCTTGAATGCCAGATCCTCCTCTCCCTCGCTCCGAGCGCCAGGTCCAACAGCTCCTGCGTGCTCGACCGGGGCCTGCCCTCCGGGCCGGCTGGTGTGGCCGTCACGCTCAGCTTGGCGTCCCTCACGGAACCCCTCCGCTTCTCGTCCTCCGCGGTGGGCCGGTACACCCTTGTCTCCTCCACGGACGCCGTGATCTCGAACTCGCCCCTGCACAGCGCGGTGACGCCGACGAGCACGTCCGTGCTCTGCCTGCCGGGCAGGAGGGGGAGGAACTGCTGCAGCGTGCCGTTCCAGGCGAACTTGCGCGTATAGTCGAGCGCGACGTTGAGCGGCCGGTGGCAGAGGGCCGGCATGAGGCGCAGGGTCGGGTAGATGGGCTGCTCGGTGCGGTTGCTGATGTGCACGCGGATCTGGACAAAGTCGTCCACGCACACAGAGTCCCTGCTCCGCGGTGCGTTCGCCTCCGCGGGATCTGATCCCGCCGGCGCAGGCGGGTCCTCGACGGACACCTCGATACCTACCTCGTCCACCTTGATCGCCTCGATCATCCGTGTCGTGAGGCGCATGCTGCGGAGCTCGATGCCGCCTGTGCGCGTGGGCCTGCTGCCCGTCTTCCAGGTGCCCTTGAGGCGGTCCAGGATCTTCTCGCGGTACCAAAAAGCCTCACGGTTGGCCCTCTCCACATCGGGAGAGATCTTGCTCGTGCTGACGACGAACTGGCGATGCCGGGACGGGTTCAGGGCAGGTATGGACGCGTGTGGGTCCTCGAGATAGACCCGCCGAACGGGCACTATGACGCGGCTTGTGTTGCCGGGCAGTATGTGTTCCTCGATGACTGCGCCGTCCTCGATCTCGAGCTGGGCGGTCATGCTGCTCGGCCACGCGTTGCGCAGGTCGAGGAGCAGCAGGCAGTACTTGTCCGAGGTGAGCACGTGGCTCTCCCCCCCGGCCTTGCTCGTCCTGGCCCACAGCGGCTGGGGGATGCTCCCGTGCAGCGGGAGCACTTCCATCTTTGCGATCTCGACGCTCGCGTTGACGGTCACCGTCAGCTGCAGCGAGACCTGGCGCGTGAAGAACTTGGGCTCGAGCTCTTCGGGCGGCACGCCAAAGTAGGCATAGTCTATCAGGATGCCCGCGCTCGTCAGGCCCGGCTTGCCTAATATCTCAAACTCGACGGTGGCCGTATCACCAGGCCCGATATACCTCCTGCTGACCGGCTTCGAGAGCCGCAGGGCCTGCTTCTTGGCCAGGATGAGCTCGTACTCGTAGAGCTCGGCCGGCGTCGCGTCGCGGTTGTTGAGGGCCGTCTGCAGCTGTTCCTGCGTGGAGTCCTGGAAGGAGAAGAGGAGGAAGTCGGCTGGGGTGCTGGAGAGGTTCTGCAGCGTGACGGAGAACGCCTGCCGCTCCCCTTCCAGGATCATCACCGAGGACTGGGGCAGCGTCGTCGACTTGACGACGAGTATTGGCTGCTGGGAGACGACGTTGACGTCTATGGAATGGGGCTTTGGGAGGGGGCTCGTGGGTGTGGACAGCGACATGTTGTAGTCGAGCGCGGCCAGGCCCGTGGCTTTCACCTTGGGCTCTGTGTCCAGCGACCAGGGCTCCGTAAATATGGGAAACCGCCTCTCCCTGCATCCCCTCACGCGTATCAGCGCGCCCGTGACGCGCAGCGAGCCAGATGCCTTCGGTATACCGGTAATGCGCATGGACTGGGTGCGGTACGCGCCGATCAAGGCCTGCCCGGCCGTAGACTCGAACTCGACCCCCTCGGTCGCGATCTTGGCGCTCACGATGTCAACCTCGATGTCGTAAGGGTTCTGCAGCGTGATCTTGAACGTCACGGGCTCGCCGGCCACGAGGTTGCTGGCCATAGCCACCTTGTCCGGCTGCTTCTGAAACGGGTTGTGTATGAACGGGTTGACGTCCTGAGACGTCCTGGTGGAGGAGAACCCGGGGAGCTCCGTCTTTGCGTGCTCGATCGGCGTGCGCGTGATGGGCTGGGGCTCGAGCTTCATGCCCCGCAGGAAGAACTCGTCCCAGTACTCGGCCTCCATGTGGCCCAGGCCTATCCGCTCGGTCAGGCTGTGGGTCTTGGAGATGTTGGTGACGAGCCGGACCTGCTCGTCGACCGAGATGCGGGGAGCAGCGTCCTCCTGGCGGGGGCCTGGTGCTATGCCGCTGCCGGCGGTCCGCATGAGGTCGCTAGAGAACTTCAGGACGCCCGCGAAGTCGGGCAGCGCCTCGGAGAAGTTGATGCAGGCGCGCAGGATGTTCACCTTCAGCTGGCCCATGCCGTACAGGCGGGCCGCTGCCTGCTTTTGTATCCGCCTGAGGCACGCTGCATCCGAGTCCGGATCCGAGCCCGGGCCTGTGGGTGCCTCGCCCTTGGCGGCTCCTGACTCGACGGGCATGTCAAATGCCACCACGCCGTAGGTCCGCGTGACCAGGTCGAGGAAGGCATCGATGCCGTGCTCGATGTCGCCCTCGGCCAGCTGGAGGACTGCCCCGTTGGAGTGGCCGTTGATGTTGTTCAGGGCCACCAGCCCGGCGGCCGGGTGTATCCCGACCTCGGCGGCACCACGTGTTCTCGCCTCGACAAGCCCTCCTATGACCACCGAGACGAGCTCTCGTATCACCATGGCCTTCTTCCTCTGGTATCCCAACAGCCCCAGGACAGTGGCAATGCCGCTCAGGATCGTGACGCGGTCCGGCGTGGTCAGCAGCTCGGCGCCCGGGCCGGGAAACGCACGCATCAGCATGGTCACGATGACCATGCGGGGCGGCGTGACCATGGGCCGCGGGACCGTCGAGAGGAGCTTGTCGGGCGCTGTGCCCACGATCATCATGTCGAGCGACCGCCCGCCCAGCTTTCCCTCGGCGACGTGCAGCGCCGCCAGGATCCGGGAAAACCTGATGATGGTCTCGGACATGGGCAGCACGGGCAGGTGCTCTGCTGATATCCTAGAATAGAGAGCAAGGATCCTGTCCACGAGGTCTGGGAGGATGTTCTGGAAGCGGCGCAGGTACTCGGGCTGGCTGGGGTCGACGTTCTCCTCCTGCACGCCGTTGGCGGCGTTCTTATCCTGGGCCAGGCAGACCGACGGGACGACGAACTCTATGCCGGCCCAGCTCAGCAGCAGCAGGCTGACGGTGATGAGCTCGAGCGCCTTGCCGTGCCAGAGGTGATCGTTAATCGACTTGGCCACGGCGGCGCCCTCCATGGCCTCCTTGAGCGCGTCCGTCCACCGGCCCGCCTGCAGGTACATCGACGCCATGAGGATGGTGATGCGTGCCTTGCCCTTGTTGCGCCACCGCTCGTTGACGCCGCCGGAGCCAAAGCCGTGGACGGACACGCGGTCCTGGCTCGTGCTGCGGATCCCCTGGGCGGTGCCTGGTCGGGCCGATCCCTTCTGCTCTGGGCTTGCCGGGGCCGACCGCTCCTGCACTGCCGGTATGTCGTCGAAGGACGTGGGCGGGTTGGACAGGGCGCTCCCCTTCACGGGCGTGGACGGCCGGTTTGGAGAGGCCGTAGGGGGCGTGCCCTTGAACGGGAGCGGCATCGACAGCCTGGCCGAGTCCTTGTGCTCCAGGGTGGCGTTCGCAGAGGCTGACCGCCCTATGGCGAACTGCGAGTTCCGCCGCCGTATGACCGGCTCCTCGGCGCCATTCGCTGGCGCGTTCCCCTGGCCCGGCGACTCGAGGTACGCCATGGCCTCGAACTGCCTCGCGAGGCCGGTCATCTCGGCGAGCAGCAGCGTCGAGACATCGCACATGATGGTCCTCATGGTGGTCCTCTTCCACTGGTCGGGCGGCGGTATGGCCACGATGCCCTCGGGCAGCGGGATCGGGTGGTCTGCCGGGTGCGTGTAGTCGAAGAGCAGGAGCTGGTGGACGAGGGCCTTGGGGAAGGAGTCCCGCAGGTCCTCCAGCCCCTGGTACAGGGCCCTGATGTTCCTGTCCGCAAGGGTCTCCCCGGTCTGCGTCTTGCTGAAGGGGACCTTGTCGACCTCGGTGCCGTCGGCGATGGCAAGGACCACGAACGTCTCCCCTGTACAGGTCGAAGGGCAGCAGGGCGAGGTGCGAGGGCGGCGGCACGTGGGTGGCGAACTCGTAGAAGATGGCGCCGTCGGGGAAGGCCAGCGGCGAGAACATAGCTGAGCAGGCGGCAGCACAGGTCAGCACACACAGTCTCTCTCTGTCTGTCTCTCTCTCTTAGGCGCATCAAATCAGAGGGGCCGTCGTACTTCTGTTCGGCCGCTTGTCGGCGCCCACATCGCGGAGGTGAACGACATGTTCGCCCTGGAGCGTCTGGAGAAAGGAGGCAAAGCGGTCTGCCTTGATCTGTCCGATGGGGACACACAGCGCCCTCACCCGCGCAGGGGCGATGGGCAGAAGGGAATCTGCGCTCATGGTTCTGACAGCATGCCTTCTGTCTTGTTGTGCGCGGAGGGTTTTCTGCTTCTTTTTTTCTTTCTTTTCGTTCTATATGGGAGCAATGGTGGTCGTGTGTCGTGTACGGCGCATCGGGGCGGGAGGACGAGGACGAGGAGGAGGAGGAGGAGAGGAGGCACAATCGTTCGCTCGGTCGCGTGTGGCGCTCAGGACAGGACAGAGAGGAGCTGGTCGAGATCGAGGTGGAGAGCACGTATTGGCCTTGTGGGTATAGGGCGTCCTGCTGCTGTTCCGTCGACTCGATCGCTGCTCTGTCCGCAGCCCTGCTCAGCGAGGGAGTGATCACGCGGCTCAAGGGTGCGTGGGATCGAAAACAATAATAGTGACGCTCGACTGTCAGCTTGTGCAGTTGTATTCCCTCATTCTGTACCATTAGTGTCATGTACTAAGCTAAATACTCCAAGTACTGTACCGTGTATGTACAGTGGTGGTTGGACCCTTGTCACCCCGATCTCCAGGCTAAGGATTACAGGGGTATGATTGGTCTGAGCTCTCCTCCCTATGCCTACTCCTAGCAATCGCAACCGCAGCCTTGAGAGGGGGGGGGGAGGAAAGAGGTCTCCCAGACAGGGCCAGCCACATCAGGGATTCTCAAAAATCTTGTCTCTTCTTTCCCTCATTCTTTTCCTGACTCCTGATATATATAGTACTGTACATAGTGCGTACTACATATGCTGTGTGGTTGCACCGTAGGTACTCTCTGGTAGCCCGCCACTTTGGTATGCCTCACATTTTGAGCTCCTAAACCTCTTTTAGGGGGGGGGGGGGGGTAAATGTGAAACCCTACTTAAGAAGTACATATCAGATCAGATCAGATACATCGGGTACATAGTAATTGACATCTCAGGCGCCACCATCGTGGGCCTCAAAATTGGATTGGTTGTCTATCTAAAGATCTGAGTCCCTCGTAGGGTATGAGTTCCACCACCTGCCAGTTGACCCCTCCCCCCCTCTTCTTTAACTACCCAAAAAGAAAGAAAAAATACAATGAATAATAAAAAGAGAAAGTAAGAGAAAGTGAGCACGAAAATGAGAAAAACAAACAGGAAAAGGAAAACAACCAAAAAAAAAAAAGACAAAAGAAATTTACAATGTTGAAGTGGGAAACAAATCCAGAAAAAAAATTCAATGCTTTTCCTGCTCATGCATGCCCTATGTCCCCGACATGGGAGCATCTGCACCATCGCCCGTCTCGGGCGCCTTTCCCGCTCTCGCCTCGGCGCTGAGCTGACTCTCAAATATATCCACCGCCACGCTGGCCTCGACGAAGTCCTCCAGCTCCTCCGTGACGGTCTTGAGCTTCTCTCTGACCGCGACCGCGCCCTCGAACCCGACAATGTGCCTCGCAGGCGGGTTCTCTTCACCTCCGATCGCCGTGAGCACGTAGATGGTCTCCATGAGGAGCTGGTCGTACGAGGCCGAGGGCAGCTTCGTGAAGCGGTGCACTATCTCGGTCTCCCAGGGCTCCACCGCCGTCTCCGGGTTCTCGTTCAGGGCCTTGGTGAGCATGTCGCGGATCGACGGCACGCCCACGGTGTTGAGCTCGCTGTCGTAGCATGGCAGCTGCGGCGCGAAGATGATCTTGTTGGTCAGGTCCAGTATCTCCTTGTTGGGCTGCACGATCGTCACTTTGAGGTTGAAAGGTCCGATCTCGTACGCCAGAGAGTCGCAGAACCCTTCCAGCGCCCACGTCGCCGCCGTGTATGTGGCCATGCCGGGGGTGCCAATGTGTCCTCCGATGCTGGTCAGGATGATGATGTGCCCGGTCTGCTGGGCCCGGAGCTGCGGGAGCGCAGCCTTGATGAAGTTGACCTGGGAGAAGTAGATCGTCTCGAACTGATCACGCACGAGGTTCTGGGTTGCGGGCGTCGTCGAGAGCTCCTCGACCGTGCCAACCACCGCTGCAGTGCCAGGCCGGATTCAGCACAGGATACAGAACAGGACCGGCACAGGGGTCCGACAGTACAGGAGGGCTGGGCTTTGGGCTCACCTTCAAATTTACAGCACAGCAGGATATCGATCTTCCCAAAGTGCAGGACAGCCTCCGCGACCGCCGCCCTGCACAGGCCCATGGACCTACCGTCGCATCGTATCCCTCGTATCCGATCCTTCCAGCCCTCCCGGCCCTTTCGACCGCTCTTGCACTCGTTGATCAGCTCTTTGAACTCAGCACTCCGCTCCTCGTCATCGATCTCTTGCGGTGGCAGACAGGCCACCACGTAGTCCCCATGGGCGAGGAGGAGCTTCATCAGCCGCACGGCCAGCGGTGACAGCGCCTGCGTCAGGAACCACGTCCTCGGAGAATTATGGGGCGCTGTATCGTGCCTGTCAGCGACGGTTGCTATCCCACCAAAGGTCATCCAGGAGGCTGAAACTTACGGAACGAGGGCCCTGAGCCGTGGCCATGCCGCGGGGAGCCTCCTGCGGATGCTTTTCGTTCTGCCATGTCCCAAGTTAAACGAAGACTCTTGAAGAATGGCACGCATGACAAAGGAGAGACGAGGGACTTTGCGAGTCAACAGCAACAACAACGATAACAACAATAACAACAATATAGTACCGCGGAACAGTTGAAAGCCGCGTCGGCTCAAGCGCAACCAGAACCGGAGGTGCCCACGGGTTGATCACACAGCATGACAGCAGCCGTGCAAACACAAACACAAACACAAGGCAAAATGAAGCGGCATGGATTCCGGATGAACGACAGCAGCAAAAGGCTATAGCCAGGCTGCCGTTACTTCTTCTTCCGTGGGCCTGGGGACCTGTGGAACAGTCTGACAGGATGGTGCTAGATGCAAACTTGGGTCTCCGTCTCGCGAGTACATGAAGTTTGGGAGGAGCAAACATGACAGGTGGTGTTGGTGGTGGTGGTGGTGGTGGTGGTGCTCCAGGGCCGCCTGCAGGTAAACGCTCGAGTTGGTGGTCTCAGAGGGAGGGAGGCGAGATCACGGGCTGCTGATCGCTGCTTGCGCCAGCAATATACCAGGGGTGATATGGAAAAATTGGCAGAGTCGCACCACCTCGTCCTAGGCGGACCCGCAGCTCCTCGCCGACCTGGCGCCTGATGAGGGCGGATGAATAATGCCCAGAGCATGCTGCTAGTCGTGCTCGTGAGGCCGCATGATTCTCAATCTGGCGATAATTTCTGCAATGCGAGGGTGTGTCGACACCGCCCTGCCACTGTCCCTGTCGAACTTTGGCCAGGGTGACATGGCGCATTTACAAATGCCTGATTGAACCGATCAGTCACGGCAATTGATCATCCGGCTCCCGAAAGCCAAAATGCGTTTTTGCCCGACATCACGGTCGTCATTGTCGACAAATCGCAGGCTCCGCAGCTGTCTGCCAAGGACAGGCGAATGCGGAGGCCCAGCCCGGGTGGGCTCGAGGGCGCTCCCTCTTTCGGAGACCCTCCTCTTCGTATTCTTCCAGAGGGGGCCGAGTTGTGCGCTCGCTCCCACGAGCTGCCTCCAGAGGGCAGGACAAAGGGAATATGGCACTCTGTGGTGTCTGTAAAGAGAGACCGGGTAAACTGGGGAGGTTCGTACAGCGAGGGAGACAGGCGGGAGATTTGCAGACAACACGGGAAGCTCATTAAACAGATCGACATCACGAGAGATGAAGGGAAACACGAAAAGAAGCAAGAGAACATTAGACAGAAATAAAAACAAGAACAAAAATAAGAATAAGCTCAATAGACGTACCGTGGCTCTTCTCGCTCTCAGAATTGCTTCGCGAACGACGCCCGCGCGCATTGATGACCCCGGCGCTGGCATCTCGCTCGCCGTCTCCGTCCCCGTTCTTCTTTCTGGTCTTGTCCTCCTCGGAGGCTTGCTCAGGTTGTGACTGCGCCTGCGCCTCTGGAGACTCCTGGTGGCCTTGGTCCTGCTGCGAGCCGCTGGGGCTTGGAAAATCCAGAGGGTCGAGGTCCAGATCATCGTCGCGCCCAGGAGTGCCGTCGAGCGCGACCTCGATCTCATCTGCAACGTTGACGGCCGGCTCGAACGCCGCATCTGACGCAGGACCCGAGGTAGACATCGGGACCTTTCACAAGAGAGACGCAGTGCGACCACCGCGCCTGCAGCTTGGGGGAAACCGCCGCCCTCTTCCTCCCAGTGCTCAGCTCTCCGTACCACCCTGAGCCCCCGAGACGAGACAGGATCCAGACCGAATCCAGACCGAGCGAGACTCGAGGTCCAGTCCGTCATCAGCTCAGGAGCGGCCAAGAACGGCGCAACATGGTACGTTGCCTCGTCAGATGTCGATGTTTTTGCGTGTGGGTGTGGGTGTTGGCCTCGGGATGCTGGCCCGCCCCCAGATCGAGCGAAAGCCTCCAGACAAAGAAGAAGAAGAAAAAAAAGAAGGATCCGAAACCCCCGGCGGCTGCCTCCCTTCTGCCGTGCCTCGGCTGTGCCCAGGAAGTGACAGCTCTAGCTTCTGCAGCTTACACGAGAAGGGGCGTTTGAGGCTAACCGGAGCTTGTCTATCTGCCAGCCAGCCTGTGAAGTCCCGTCTAGCCGTGATGCATCAAGATTAATCCGGCGGCAATCCTGACCAGAGCCCTCGGTCGCTACCAGCATCGATCAACAAACAGCCCAGGGCGAGAGCTTGCGGGGTGTGATTGAGCCGCAGCACCTGAGAGCCAGGCAGGGGTCCCCGCCTCAGCAGCGGCTGGTCCCCTGGCGCTCAGTGGGTGGGAAGGCCCCACCTTCGGAACTGTGGTGGGTGTATCATCAAAGTACTGTGCTGAGTAGTTGACAGTACTACCATAAAATCCAGAGTGTGAAGGCACTCTCATTTTACTCACCTCACAGCACCGACTTGCCCAGGCTCTAGATCTCAATCACTGAAGATCTATGTACAGCGACCAATCTAATGGAAATGAACGTGAGCTTATATATATATCCGGCTCTTCCGACTGTATCGGTGGGTTGTTCATCGATTCATCTGTTTGTCACCCAAACCCCGAGGTGTACGTACTATGAAGATCAATATGATTATTGCACGAAATAACAAATTCATGCATATGGATACTCTGCGCAGGAAGGTATATAAGTCTTGAATATGTAGACATGGGGTTCATAGTTAATGCTGAAAAGTGGCTAGGTTGAAGCAGGTAACGAATACAATGCTGCTAACGATCTAGATTGGTAACGGTGAGAGGAGCTGATGAAAAACTATAAAGGCAGAAGCTTGACACAGCCAGTAAGCAATATATAAATGAATTCTGCAACTGTGAACCACTGCCAGATATCAACATTAGCTGCGTCTGTTTGCAAAAGCTTTGAGTAGTCTCCGGTGCTTTTCAAATACATCCAGGAGAGTTAGAGAGGAGGCTCCGTTATCACTCACCAGCGGGGTCGTGTTTCGAAGCAGGGCACCGAACTGCAGCTCGCGACCAACTGCTTGGGACGTTTCCTCCCGACGCAGCTTCTCTTGCCATTAATGGAAGCTATGGCAGCCGCCGAGAGGATACGAAAGGCTCAGTCCATGTGGTGTGGACCAGCAGCCATGTTATGGAGCTTTCTGCCAAGTTACAGAGGTAATCACGAAAATCAAGTGTCAGAAGCTGATAAATACTACTGTGAATACTACACAGTCGTATTCCTGTGTAGTATTCACAGTAGTATTTAGGTATATACATATTTCTTAGCTTAGGATCAGGGCTAGGGTACCCTTGAGAACCCCTCCTGCCCCTCCTTCCCCTCCTGCACCTCCGTTTCGCAGCTAGCTCCCTAGCTTTGACTCACGTCATGAGAGGTCGGAGGGAGGCAAGGGGAAAAGCCTGCCGACACCGGGCAGATAATCCTTTAGTCCTGGATGACACAAGTAGCAACAAGTCATCACCTCCTCTCAACCGTCCTACACATCAAGACATCTCTGGAGGGTACACAGACAGAGTTCATAGGAACCACTGTCTCAGACCAGCGCTGATTTGCCTCTACCTGCTGCGTTGCGTGATACTCCGACTGTTGACAACCACCGCCATCACAACGGGTCCGCCTCTTTTTTTTCTCCTTCTTTCTTTTTCTCCCCCTTCGCCTCCCGCAGTCCAGAGAGAGAGAAGATGCCTACTCGCGACGAGATCACCTACTTCGGCGCCGGCCCTGCCCTGCTCCCCACCGATGTCCTGCAGCAGGCCTCCCAGGCACTCCTCGACTACAACGGTACGGGCCTCGGCATCGCAGAACACTCCCACCGCTCTCAGCTCGCCACCGATATCATCAACAACGCCAAGGCCGACCTGGCCACCTACCTCGACATACCCAGCGATGAGTACGAGATCCTGTTCATGCAGGGCGGCGGCAGTGGCGAGTTCTCCGCTACCGTGTACAACATGGTCGGCGCCTGGGTCACCCGGAAGAAGGCCGAGATCCTCGCTGCGAACGGGGTCGACGAGAAGGACTGCCGGTCCGAGCTGCTAGAGAAGGAGCTGGCCAAGGCTGTCGAGGGGCTGAGGCTGGACTACATCGTCACCGGCAGCTGGTCGCTGAAGGCCTACCAGGAGGCACAGAGGCTGCTGGGCCCAGAGCGTGTCAACCTGGTCTGCGATGCCCGGACCGTCAATGATGGCAAGTTCGGCAAGATTCCCGACCAGAGCACGTGGAAGCTGTCCCCCGATGCAGCCATGGTGTACTACTGCGACAATGAGACGGTCGATGGTGTCGAGATGCCCAACTTCCCAGAGATCCTGGCGCCTAGGGCTGACGGGGCTGGTCCCATCGTCGTGGCTGACATGTCCTCTAACATCCTGTCGAGGAGGATCCCGGTCAAGAATTACTCCCTGATCTTCTTTGGCGCACAGAAGAACCTCGGATCCACGGGTATCACTGTCGCCATCGTCAAGAAGAGCTTCCTGCCTCCTGCGGTCCCACAGCCAGCACCCGCTCTGCTGCGGCAGCTTGGCCTTCCCATCGGCCCAGTAGTGCTGTCCTACGAGACTATCGCCAAGAACAACAGCCTGTACAACACGCTGAGCATCTTCGAGTATGCTTTCTCCCCACGCCACGGTACCAACCAACCCACGAGGGTGCCCTTGGGCTAACAGCTCGCAGTGTATACATCGCCGGCTCAGTACTGAAGAAACTTCTGGCCACGTTCCCGGACAAGGTCGACGGGCAGGAGGCTGTTGCCAACAAGAAGGCTCAAGTGATCTACGCAGCACTAGAAGCCCACCCGGACGCATACAAGATCGTCCCTGACAAGTCTGCTCGGTCCAGAATGAACATCTGCTTTCGCGTGACCAAGGTGAGAAGATACAGTCGATTCCGGAGATGCAGGACGCCGATATTATCTGTTTTGCTAACTCGAACGCTACAGGGAGGTAACATCGACGAGGCTGAGAAGGCATTCCTCAAGCAGTCAACCGACCTGGGGCTCACCGGCCTCAAGGGCCACAGAAGCGTTGGTGGCATCCGCGCCAGCAACTACAACTCTATCTCCCAGGAAGGCGCCGAAAAGCTGGCTGCGTTCATCAATAAATTTGCGACGGCCTGAAGACCGTGCGAGGCATTGAAGGGATGCGAGTGACTTGGGCGTGGCCATGATGCATTCATTACGGCGTTCGGGAAGGGGAAAAGCAAAGTATCGGTATACACCGACAATGGACTGAAAGCATCACCGCATCAACGCAGGAACGGCTGGGCTGTGTTTCAATTCAACATCTGCACATCGGCAATGACACACAACACATTCTCGAGGATTATCAATTAGTGTGTCTGCACTTGGCAATAAAAACCCCCCTGTCACAACTGTCAGCGTCCAAAGAGGCATCGGCAAACTATTTCTCAGGATTTTGGTCTTCCCATCATCCCCCGAAACGCTCCCCAAAGACCTCTCAACATTAACATGTAGAATATGCCAGCTTATTCCTCACACAGCAGCATTATAGCCTATACATTGGCTCATCTCTCGACCGCGGCGATCCGGTGTATCTCTTCTCCGACGCCTCTATATATGACGGCACCCCTGTCGCACTCGTACTCAGACTCCCCATCCGCATAGCGTTTTGCTCAGCCGCCGTCGTCCTGCTCTGCGCACGCTCTCTCTGATTCTCGTCCATGATTCGCAGTAGGTCGTCCGTGATACCGAACAGCTCATCCATCTTTTCCAGGCTCATGCCCTTCGTCTCGGGTATCAGGAAGTAGGCAAAGAAGAACGTGAGGGCGCAGAACGTGCCGAAAAGTATCCAAGTTGCCTGTATGACAGGAGGTAATCCAATCAGCGTACCTCATTCCACGGTCGCAGAGGATGTAAGGGAACAAACGCACGAAGCCCATGGAGCTCATCATTGTCAAGGTCAACCGTGCGATGACAAAATTGATCAGCCACTGCGTCGCCGCGGCGATAGCGACGTTGAGGGTGCGGAGCCGCGCTGTTGGGATCTCAGAGACGTAGATCCAGCAGCATGGGCCCCAGCCGAACTGGAAAAAGCTGTCACACGCTCATCAGCTCTGTTCCCCTTTCGAGCGTCTACACGGGTCCGAGGGTGCCTCACCAGACGTATAGGTAGACACAGACAATCGCAATATAGCCCAGCGGAGGAATCTGTCCGGCGGTCATCAGCAGTGTGGAATCACCACACCAGCTCTGGTTATGGCGCTGTACGTCGTCAACTCACAGATGCACTGTTGTCCGGATATACCTTCTCATATATCCCGATCATGTATAGCGTCACCGCCTGTCCGACGCTGGATATAAGCAGACTCTTCCGGCGGCCTAGGCTATCGGCTGCGAAGAGTAGGAAGCACAGAGAGGAGACCACCTTCATCTACACATACCAACAGCATTTAGCCATCGCAGGTTGGCAAGGTCAGAACTGGGTAGAACTTACGACGCCATAGATACCGGTGGCAAAGAGCTGGGCTCTGGTAGTCGGAAGGCCCATGCCCTCGAAGATCTGTGGCGCATAGTAATTCTACGGATGCGAGAGTCACTTGTCAAACTACAGAGCTCCGGTAGAGATATGGTGGCGATATACTCACAAGAGTGTTCGTCCCGGTTATCTGCTGACAGACCATCAGTCCGATCGAGATGAGCGCTCGCTTCCGGTTACCAGGGATCAACCACATCTCCTTCAACAGAGCCCATGAGGTCGTTCCGCCAGTGAGCCGGCTCTCCATCTCGAGCTGGTCTGCCATGTCTTGGAGCTCGCCCGTGATGTACTCGTGATCGACTGGCAAGCTGGGACATAATCAGCAACGGAGTCGCTGTCGCCGCGCGAGTTGCTCCTTACTTGGACAGCTTAGACAGGATTCGGGTCGCGTCTTCCCACTGGCCTTTCCTGGCGCACCACCGGGGACTGCTTATGGTAAGTCGGTTGATAATCGTCGTGCTGTGGGGGGACCCGAATGCTTATCGACACCTACCTCTCGGGGCATAGTATCATGGAAAGGGAGAGGAATCTGCAGTCGGTTAACACCCCTTATGACGATGCATTTGTTGAGGGGCCAGCACCCACACAGCCGGGACTGCTTGCAAAGACAAAGGGATTTGGTACACAGCAGCGCTACTGCTGTTTTCCGGCATCCCATAATTGACCCTGGGCCTCCTACATCAGCTATCATCCGGTTTGATCTGTCTCTTTTGGGGGGGGGGGGGCTTACCGACCAGAACGAGATCATGGTCCCAGTGACGATGAACAGCTGATAGAAACCTGACCACGGATCAACAACAGTCAGCAGCAGCAGCAGTAGCCATCGCGCCTAGGACGCACGCCAGAAACCTACCAGTGAGCCCACCCCGGATGGCCCTCGGCGCACACTCCGAGACATACAGTGGCGTTAACATCGACGCTGCCCCCATACCGAAGCCTGCGACCAGGCGGCCCACGTACATGCAGGGAAGCGAGCCCCTGGACCCGGCCTGAAGGGCGACGCCGATGCAGGTCAGGAAGCCTGCGCCGACGAGGGGCCACCTTCGGCCGAATTTGTCTGCGACGAGGGAGGCCTGTGGCAGCATGTTGGGTTCGCGTTTCGCAGCTCGTGAAGAGGATAGGGAGGGAGCACTCACGAACAGGCTCGCAAAGAAACAACCTGCCTGGAGGGTTGATACGACTGACAAACAACCATGTCAGAGGTGGCTCAGCCTGCCCTAGGCCGCTGAGGACAACTTACTGTTCTCACTGAGCAGTGGATTCTGGGTGTCATTGTAGTGGTAGTCTCTTGACGACCCAGTCAGTTCAAACATGCCTCGCTAGGGCCGCTGGAGCGTGGGTAGCTCACCTCTCAAATCGTGCATATTCGAGGATTCCGCTGATCGCACCGATGCTGGCAGCCCGTTCAGCTTAGCATGTTTCGTCCGGCGACAGCATCTGCTTGCGTGCACTTACTCCCAGCCGAAGAGCATCCCACCAAAACTTTGCGCGGGCCCCTTTTGTCAGCTGGAACTTCCTGTTCAGTTCACCATGTGGCGGTCATACCAGGCTGGAAAATGTCAAGGTCAGAACCATGTCAATACTAAATCGAGCCGAGGGGGTCGAAAGAGGTCGAGGGTGCAAGCGGACTTGCCTGCACATGACAGCGCGATGACTCGCCATCCGTATACCTCGAGGGGGCTGCCGAGATGTTCTCAGTCCATCTGTCTCAACAACCAGTTGACCGGCCGAGGGGAGACCGTACTCTGTCTGCATAGCATCATTATGAACAACACGCGAGAGGAAGCTCGCGAATAATCTACTCATGATGACGACCTCTCCTCACCAGAGCGGAGATTCACAATGAGTATAACAAACAAACCTGTCTTGAGGACTTGTCCTTTTTTTAAACAAGCCCCCAAGCAAGGGATCAACGACCAAGTGGGACAGGGATATATATATGATGAAGCAGCAACACGTTGCTCGTGGTGGTCCAACAGCACACAGCATTGTTTACGCATGAGGTCATCCTGGAGAGATGTACGCTAGGATTTCTCATTCACATGGGCTCGCTCTTGCATTCACTTCGCGGGTGTACAGAATATGCGCGTATTCTTCCGGGGATGCACTCGTCCGAGGGATCCAATGTGGTACAGTCCGATTCCTCGCCAGTCGTTGGCCAGTCATCGACTTATAGGTATCACAGGATTCGGCCTGTCACGGCGGCCTCTTCCCTTCCAGCGCTCTGAGTCGTTCCTCCTGAGGCCTCTCGTCCACGCCGTGGAGAGACGGGTGGCCATCGCAAACTACCGACGCCCGAGAAGCCAGTAGAGACGTCCTCGAGAGGCTACGCGCAGGCCCTAGGACCTGCTGCTACCCGCCGGCGAACAAGCTTGTTTACTACGGAAGATCACGCTCGAGAAGACGAGTGTTGCGAGCGCCTGTCACGACGAGTCCCGTCTCTGGCCACACCTTGGGCACTTGGGTTTCGACACTTCTTGCTGTGGAGAACCATTTCTCACGTGCGTCTTCTATTCACAGGATCTCGATATTCACAGGATCTCGAGCGTATCCTTGCCCTTTTGTCTCTCCTCAGGTACGTACTTGACATGGCCAGCCTCCTGATGATCAGGCCAGCCTCTCACGAACACAAAAGTTCCCTTGAGTCCTCGTCCTTGCGTTACGAGACTGGATCTGCAGTGTCTCAACAAAGAGACAGAGGGAGCGACAGCCTAGCTCTGGCCCATCTCCTCTGCCAGCCACTGTGGAACAGCAGGCGGCCTCTCCCACCCGTCCAGGTACGTCTCCTTCTTCACCCCGTCCGCAGAAGGTTTGGCATAAATAGCCGAGACGTACCACACCGCGGTCCCGGCCCTGATTGTGTGCTGCAGTGTCGGGATGACGGTGCGACTGTCCACCAGGTTCGAGTTCGGGTCGGCATTGACCAGCATCGCCTGCCTCCCCGCGGCCTCGCCTTCCAGCGCCCTGATGCCCACCGCGCCCTTGGACACGGCGAACGCACCCCTCGCGCCCGCCGTCCACGCCTCAGGCGTGTTCAGGTCGTAATTCCCTATCAGCTTTGGCTGCGTCCCTCGCCCTTGGCCGCGTCGTACAGGTCCAGGAACCTCCCGTCGGGCGTCCGCTCGTTGCAGATGGCAAACGAGCCGTCGGCTGTCATGACCTCGCGCCCGGCCTCGATGCGGTGCGCGCGGAGGTGCCAGTTTGGTGTGGCCTCCTCGGCCGGTATGAGGTACGTCCGGATCTTGACGTCTGCAAAGGGCCGCCAGACCGACACCAGCACTGGCTTATCGTCGCCGCGGGTCTCGATGCCGGCGTACTCTGACACCCTGCGGGTCTTCCAGTACTCGCCTCCGTCGTCTGACAGGCCGAGCTGGGAGGCCAGGGCGTACTGCTCCAGCGTGAAGAGCCCAGGGGGCGCAGAGTAGCCGTATGCGCTGCTGTACGCGAAACAGCCGTACTTGGCGTGGGTGCCTTTCATCGGATAGCCACATGCCTGGCCTGATGACAAGAGCATACAGTGTCCGCCAATGTTACTGCAAAAAAAAAGTTGTTGTGAGCAAGAGCACAGGTCGAATCACGGCGGTCTGACCCCGACTCACGTCATGATATGGCCAGGCTGCTTCAGCAATTTCATTTTTGGGATGACATCCCACTGGGACTCCTCTTTGGAAGTCCAGAACGGGTGTGTCTCGGGTACGGCAAGGCAGATGAAAGCCAGACAAGCCCAGTACTTGCGAGGAAGGTCAGCAAAGACGAGGCCAAGTACAGAACAATACCAGCAGCAAACATCTGCTGAGTACTCACAGGGCTTCCTGGGCTGTTGTAGTTCTCAGCCATATACATATTAGGATACGAATACCCGATGGTCAGCGTCCCAGACGAGCCCCAGATGTTGGGCTGTGTCTGCCACCAGCGCAGATGGCGCAGCACGATCCCCTTCACCATGCCCCACGTCAGGGGCTCGGGCAGCTCGACGTCGGCGTATGCGAGCGCGCCCCAGAACGAGCACATGGCGAAGCGGTACCCGACGCTGCGCCCAAAGGGGATGGCCCGGCCTTCTTGGTCGAAGTAGTGGGCCAGGTCGAGGGCGACCACCTGGGCGCGCTTCTTGAACTCGGCGGCCCGCTCTGGGTCCTCTTCCCCGGCGAGGTGGGCATATAGCAGCTGCAGGAAGTGGATCGCGAAGCTGGAGGAGTAATAGTCCATCTCTGGGATGGATGCGCGCGTGTGTGAGAGGATGTTGAGGCGACCGGGTGTCGTGACGACCGGATGGTGGGGGACGACTCACGATGAATATGCTCAGGCCCGTCATTAGACCACCCTTCTCCTCGGTAGAAGGTGTTGAGGTGTTCGATATCGCTGACCAGCCGTTCCTGGGAGAACTTGCCCCCGTTCTTCTTGAGCCCGAGGTTGGCAAACACTCGAAACCACAGCCAGTTGGTGTTGGGCATGCTGGTTAGCTCTCGGCGTCAGCTCTTCCGTCCATCAACATCATCAACATCATGATCATCACCACGGCTGTGGCTCAAGTCCTCACTTCTTCTCATTGATCGAGTTGCCCAGCCACTTCTCGACATTTGTCCTCTCCCTGTCCGACATCGAGTCCCAGATCTGAGGCGCAACAGCCAGCGCAAAGCCTGGTTTGGCTCCAGCGATCAGCCGCACATACAACAACTTCATCCCTGAGCAGGACAAGGGCAGCACCTCACCATGGTGACTTACCTAGAGGGCACATCTCCACCATCCGCTGGTCATTGTCCCGCGGGAACCCCCAGTACTCCGGGTTCTCAGGGTCGGTCCCGGCCTTGATGCCATCGATCCAGAGCTTTGTCCCCTGGTAGTCCCCATCTCCGGCCAAGAGACACGCCAGTCCCCAGAGCGGGCGACAGATGCCTTCGACTTCGGAGGCCGTCTGGTCAAAACGGACGCCCGTCGCGCCTGGCACCCGCACGCGAGCCCTCTGGGGCGAGAAGAACGGCTCGAGGGGGTCCAGCAGGGCTCGGAGGAGGTCCTGGACCGAAGCGCGGCTGGAGATGTCGACCTTGGAAAGGGATGGACGCCGTCGTACCCGATGACCAGGCCCGTCTTGGTCGCCATTGTGAATGAAGCAGTCTCTTAACTCGAGACGACTGATGATGAAAGCCCAGAGGCGTGTGTGATCGTGTGGTTAATTATCTCGAGACCGGAGAGGAGTCGGGTATTATTACAGTGAAAGATTCTTGTTTATAGGTTTCTTGCCTTATTAGCCTGACATCTCGTATGCCATTCTCCCGACCCCGATCCACACGCTACGACGCACTTGAAATGAGAGTGTGTGAGAGAGAGCCGCCCCGTCCGGTAATATTGCCGGAACACCTGCAGGTCGGAGTCCAAAATGGACGTGACGAGTGAGGGGCTGAGAGAATCAGTGGGGTCTCTGGAGCCATGTTCCCGTGGCGGCTAAATAGGATCTTTGACGTCGTAGTCATGAATTAATTGCTGTGTACCAGCAGAATATCACTCTCATTAGTAGTGCTTCTTTATTGGGAGCAGTTGCGAGGATGCGTAGCTCTCGGAATTCGCAAAGTCCATGTTATGGAAAGGGATTGTACAAGTAAGACTCGAGTCTCTGCATGAGAGGTACTTGTAGTGGATAAGACTAGAAAATTACACTGACTCGGCATATTCTATAATCAACTATCAGAATACGAAAAGGAAAAAGAAGAAGAAGAAAGAAGGCCTTGCACCGAGGAATACCGTGATCAATGGACAGCGTGGAGTAACCGCAAAGTCGTCATCATGGGTTTTTGAACAACCATCGTCTATCACAGCCCCAAATCAGGTTCTTTGCGCTCACTGCAATCTAGAACAGCATCCAGATCTCAGCTCGTAGTTTAGTCCCGCACAAATCTCCAATTTTTTTTTTAATTTCTCCTTTCAAAACTACACACACCAGGCCAGCTCGCAATGTCCGCACGCGACTCGCTGTCGCGCCCGGGCTCTCGCCGCCAGATCCAGATCATGTCAGACCTGCACCTCGAACACGGCCAACAGTACTCAGCGTTCAATTTCCCCGTCACCGCACCCTGGCTTGTGCTGGCCGGAGACATCGGCCGGCTGGTCGACTACGACGAGTACCACGGCTTTCTCCGGCGGCAGGTTGATCGCTACGAGCGTGTATTCCTGGTCCTGGGGAACCACGAGTTCCACGGGCTCACGTACGAGGAGGGAATTGCAAAGGCCTTGGAGCTGTCGCAGGAGCCATCCCTCGCGTCCAGACTATCGCTGCTTCACCGGAGCACGTGGCAGAGCGACGAGGACTCCAGCCCGGTAGTGGTGATGGGCTGCACGCTGTGGTCTGCTGTCCCTGCTTCAGCGAAGCAGGCTGTCGAGTCCAGGACTAGTGACTTCAAGAAGATCAAAGCATGGTCTGTCGAGAAGCACAACGAGATACATGCCCAGGAGGCGGCGTGGCTGCGTGACGAGCTCCAGCGCCACTCTGATAGTAGCCATGTCACAATATCAGCCGAGCCCAGGAGGAGGAGGAGGAGGAACATGTTAGTTGTGACACACCACGCCCCGAGCATGGACGGGACGTCCTCGCCGGAGCATGCCAGCAACCCTTGGACACCCGCGTTTGCGACAGACTTGCTTCCTAGGCTGGGCTCGGAGAGAGTCAAGGCATGGGTCTTTGGGCACACACACTACACGACCGACTTTTCCTGGAACGGTGTTCAGGTGGTCGCGAACCAGCGGGGCTATGTCCTTCCCGGAAGCCAGCCGCAGGCTGCTGGCGGCGAGGCGAAGTGGACAAGAGGATCAAGACCAGAGAGGAATATGTTTAATCCCAAAACGATAATCGAAGTCTAGCCGGACATTATCACTAGGAGGAGATATTCAAGGTGTCTCCTTGTTCTTTGGACATGATTACAGCTGGACTTCTTAGCCATGCCCTGGACTCTCATACTCCTGAGCCCAGGATGGAGCTAAAAAGAATTAAAGGAAGTTAAAGACTCAAAGTACCTTTGCAATTCATACCTCACATATGGGGTTTGTTACCATGTGATAGTATGATGTATAGAGCTTTACACAAGTCATGGATGAGAATTTGGTATTCAATATGGGCAGTTCACTGAGAACTCCTATTACCATTTATTTTCCTCTAATTTGATTCTTATTTTTCCCTAAAGTGCACAAGAGAATCTGGTGAATTATAACTGAGCGAAAGAGTCTAGATGAGAACAGAAGAGTGAGCATCACATGACTTGAGCACTCGTTCACAGTCACAGTGGTTTATTACTCAAATTAACAAAGAACAAGCGTATAGACTAACTTGGTTTAATGAATCAGAACCTACTTCATCAACCCAATACTCCTTGTTGAAATTGTGACAAAAGGTGTATTTGCCCATCAAGGAGCCCCACTAAGCTGAAAGCCATGTGCATTCCAGTGCTAATCCGCCTGGGGGGCCCGCAGGCCACCTGGCACATGCAGGAACGAACCTCGATCGACAAAAACATGCACTGACTGCTTGTTCTCGCTCAGGCTTAAGCTAGCCACCAACGACACCACCACAGATTTCTTTCCTATACACACACACACACACACACACACAAGAAAGGAAAAAAAGAGCAACAAAACCCCGCCTGTCTCTTTAAGGATGTCATCAGATATACCCTACGAGCCCACCACCCTCACCGGTAGATGATCGAGAAGTGGGGCACCGACCACCTCCTGCTGCCAGGGCGGACGCCCGAGCATGAGATGATGAAAACTCGCCGTAGTCTGGGCCACCACCAGCAGCAGCAGCAGCCACCGCAACTAGTTGAGAAACACGGCGGGCTGCCGCCACCGTCTCGCAGACCGACAGAGCTCGACAGCAATGCGCGGCTGCATCACTTCACACCATCTGGGGGCCGGCCTGCGAGGAGCTGCCTGAGGAGGCGAGATGCAGCTGCACACCAGGCGGGGTCCACGACGGCCGCGAGGCACATCGAGCTCACCACGTCCAGCCCGCGGTGTCTCGTCACCGGCCTGCCCTACGAGTGCCGCCACCCACAGGACGGAAAAGCGTGGCGGCACGAGCAGGCGGTGCAGATCCAAGAGGGCAAGGTGCTGCAGGCCCTGCTGGGCGCGGAGGAGTACCAGCCGTACGTGAAGGAGGTGGACCGCTGGGCCGACAAGGGATGGGAGCCGATGGGCCTTGTGGAGGACACGCCCATGGGGGGGATGTCGCTAGAGATGGACCTAGAGGCCGCGCAGTGGCACGCACGGCAGAGGGAGTTCGACCGGAGGCTGGAGGTGAGCCATGAGCTCGCGCAGCAGAACAGGGAGAGGGTGCAGAGGGAGACCAGGAGGCTGTTTGGTGCTGATGGGATGGGGACGAGGGAGTTTGTGCATCACCGGCTCAGACACATGGATAGGAGTTCCAAATATTATACGTAATAATATGGAGGAGACGGCTGTGTGGGCTGTGTGGGCGAGTTGGGCACACACGCTTCACATGAGTCTGTGCAGTTCTTGCTTCTTGTCAGTGACGACGGTCTGCTCATACAAGTAGGTGAACTGCTGCAGAGGATCCAGGTAGCCAAATAGAAGCATGCTGTTTCCTAAGTCCTTTTTTCAGTCTTGTGCTGTTGGTCTCGTTGAGGAGCCTGCCATCACGTAAAACAAAGATGACCCAGACGAAAATCTGACAGATGCAAAAGAAAAGAAGAGAGGGAAGAAGAAAAGAAGGGGGCAGAGACGATGAGCGCTATAGAGAGATCGGATGATACAGGGTCATTAGTTTCGATGAAGTAGAACGAGTTGCGGTGCTAGGACGTTAACCAAGGCACGAAACAAGAATGCAACCTAAACGTACAAGATCTCTCTGTGGCGAGTGATCGGCTGCATAGACGATCACAAGAAGAGACTTCTCTGGTCTAGCCGGAATGATCAGCCCACCAGGTGGCCAAAAAAAAAAATAGGAGTAAAAAGAGCGTGTTTAAGGTCCCACGTCTTCTTGTTCAGCCACCCGTCTTCGAAATGCAGAATGTCTCGCGTGAAGTCCCAAAACGGGCTGCTGGAGACGAGATTCTCGAAAGCCAAAAACAAAACCAAGGGACGAGGAGAAACGCAGACTTTGCTCGACTTGGCAGAGAAAGAGGAGGGTAGGAGGGTGGTTGAATCCTTGATCATCGGTGGTGCTTTGCTTGGCGGGTCTGGCCAGAGCAAGACCAAGTGCTTGTCGTTTGCCTGCGTCTTCGTTCCGGAGGACCGCAGCAGCAGCCCGCCGAAACGCGTCCTGGAAGAGGCAAGACCTCCCCATTTCAGGACGCGTCGCCGCAGATTACTTTTTTATTGCGACCCGTGTATGTGTTTGAGACATTGGCAATGTTTGGATTAAAAAAAAAAAAGGTTATGTTCGTCAACCCGAGCCCTCGCTGCTGGAATGCCGACGTGGCGACCACCCGCAGCCCGGGTCCTGCGCATCATGGCGTGTCAAGGCATTCCAACGCGCCCACCAAGGACCGACGACACTTTCGACTTCATCTCCCGGTAGGATTCCTCACCTACAGTCTTGTTTAAAAAGAACGGGGTCCATGTGTTCTCGACCCAGGCTGCGCAGGACTCTTTCTTGTTCTTTCAAAAACTCCCAGCAAGAAGCAGTCGCTCGTTCTCCCCCTTCTTCTGTCTTCAACTCTTCGCCGGCCTTCTTCACTCCTTTTTTTGTTTTGCTTCCTTCTCTCTTCATTTTTGTCCCCCCGTTCAAGCCAGGCCAGACGCATCGACCAGAGAGATACAATACCTCTTGTTCCCTGCGTGCCCTCTATTTCTCTTCTGCTCGTCCACTCGTTTAAACACACACACACACACACAGACACCGTTCAATATGGGATTCTCCGCAGCTCTAATGGCGAGTCTCCTCGCCACCACGGCGGCAGCACAGGGCGTCACCGTCATCACCCAGATCGGCACGGTGACAGCGTGTTTTCCCTACAACAACGTGCCTGGGACCCTGTCCGTCGGGCCCACGCCCTACGTCTCCAGCCCGCACGAGAAGGGCCAGCCCACCACGGTGAACGTCGAGGCGCCCTCGTGCAACTCGTGCGGCTGCCAGGGCGACGACTGCACCGCCATCAACATCTACCAGACCACGTACCAGGGCCTGGATAGCAGCACCGGCTCCTGCGACCAGGTCTACCACGTCACCGAGACGTACAAGGGCTTCAACAAGAAGCCCAAGGTGAGCACGACGGGTTGCCCCTTCGGCTTCACCACCACCACCGCCTCATGCGACAAGTGCGCCACCCCCACTACAGCCATCGTGACGTGTCCCGTCACCACCTGCCCGTACGTCACAGGCCTCTCCACGCCGAGCCCCGCGCCCGCTGGTGTCTCGGCCTACGAGTTCTGCCCTGCCGGCGAGACCCCTGGCGAGAAGGCGGCCGCCAAGCCAACCGGTCCTGCTGCCGTCCCCGCAGCCCCCGGTATGGGCTCTGGTTCTGGCTCCAACCCAGGCTCTGGAGCAAAGGCTGGGGCTAATGCCGGTGCCGGTGCCAAGGCTGGAGGCTCTGGGGCGAATGCAGCTGCTGGTGCCAACGCAGCTGCCGGTGCAAAGGCTGGAGGTGGGAATGCTGCCGCTGGAGCTGCTGCGACGGCTGCCGCCGGCGGCTCGAATGCTGCTGGTGGTGCGAACTCGGGTGCGAGCTCTCCTGAGAAATCTGGGGCCAACGCTCCACAGAACGGTGGTCAGAACTCTGGTTCCAACGCTGCAGCAGGTAAGTGCAGATCATCCTCTCTTCTCCCCCCCCCCCCCTTTCTCCCTCTCTTAACTCCCATCCACCATCATCAACAATCACTTGAGGCCCTCAGGGTAACTGACACACACTGCCATCCAAAACAGCCTCGTCACCGGCCCCCGTCCCTGCATCCGCCAGCCGCTCTCTGGCCCCCTTCGTCGGCGGCATCGTCGGCTTCCTCGTTTCGTTCGTCGCTGTCTATCAGTGGTAGGAGAGCACCTAGCCAGGGTGATAATTGTTCTTTTTCTTTTTCCCCTCTGGTCGGTGGCTTGGTGCTGAAAGCCGCGAGGGGGTGGTGCTCGGGTCATTGGGGATTATCTTTCGTACACAAATTACTTGATCGCTGAATCACACTGTTCTTTTTTAACCTTACCAGATTATAATACTCCTGTACATAGTTTGCTTGTTTGATCGTCAAGAAGAGAGATTCAAATGATATCTGATCTGAAAACACGAAAATGAATCAACATGTCCAAAATAGTGTGAAGCCTCAGAGGCATCAGTCATCACACGAGGACAAGGTCCAGCCGCGGTCGAGTCGGGAATCCACCTCTCATTGCTACGCGCTGGACGCGTCGAACGGACCCTGGCTTGTGCCTGTCCCGTGAAAGAGGCAAGACTCTAAGGGAAGACCGATCTGACAAGGCGCAGAAACTGGCCACCGTCGTCGGCACGCGCGTTCGAGAGAGGAGTTGCGTTGTGGCCCACCTAACGCGTGCTCGTGTTTGGTTGGAATTTACCACAATCAAACTTGTAGTCGGCAGGTGCCATGGAGTAGCTGATGATGTCAGCAGTCAAGGATCACCCGTTGCCCCCCCCCGGCCCCCCACTTGAAAAGGGAAGGAAGAGAAGAGAAAGGAAAGAAAAGCGCGAATGAAACAACCAATTAACCAACTAATGCCATCCTATTCTGTCCTGTCTCTTCTTTGTGTTTTCCTTTCCTTCTCTTCTCTCTCTTCTTCTTAATGCCAGGATGAAACGAACCAGCCAAAATTGAGCAGCGGCGCCATGCCGTCTTCGATTATTATATATCTACAGCTGTAACGTACGTAGACAGGCGACAAACTAAATAGTGTAGTCAAGTGTAAACACTGTCAAGCAATACCACCCACGCACCATGCAACCCACGCCCACGCCCACGCCTACATCCACAGGGGTATTCCCGCACTCCGTCACATATCCGGTGGGGGCTTCTCTTCCAACTCTTTGAAGCTGAGGATGCGCTCATATGCTATATGACAAAATAGATGCGGCTCTAGGCGTCCATGTTGTGAGCTCGGTCGGTTCAACCTTCGGCGGTCACCTCCTCTGCCCTTGGTGTTGGTACATCGTCCCCTTCTCCTTCCCCTTCTCCTTCCCTTTCCCCTTCCTCTTCCCCTTCCTCTTCCCGTCCTCCCGCTCCTTCGGCCTCTGGTTCTGCTTCGTTCACGACAACGCTCCCGGTCTCATCCTTCTCGGCCTCTGCGTCTGGCTGGGCCTCGTCGCCGTTTGTCTTGTCACTTCCTCTTGTCGGAGGCCGTGCGCTCGTTGTCTTGTCTCGCCTCCTCCGCCTCGCGCTCCTCTCATCCTGCGCTGTCCTGCGCCTGGCCTCTCGTCTCTTGTCGTCGCCCTCCCCGTCGCCCTCCCGCATGCCCTGCAGCAGCATGGCCGCCCGCTGCGCGACGTCGTCTTCTTCTTCCCTGGGCGATGCCAGCGACGTCGGCGAGAGCAGGTTGCCGGCTGTGCTGCCGTTGGCCGACGTGTCGTCCGTGGCATGGCTGTCAACGCTCTTGGCAGTTTGAAGCCCGGCCTCTGCCTCGGGGATCTCGTTAAGATCTGAGACCTTCTGGCCCGAGGCGACCCGGATCTGATGCTTGTTCTGGAGCCGCGCGCGTCTCCTGAGCTCTCTCTTGTCTCTTGTCTGCGGCGCGGCGGCACGCAGCTTCTCGAGCAGGCTGTCCATCGCCCCCGCGCTGCTGGGGCTGACAGGCCCGGCATCGGCGCGGCCGTTGGCGGCCACCTTGAGGTTCGCGTTCTTCCGGCGCATCGACTCCTCGTTGATCCTGCGCTGCTTCTCGAAGGTGACGTTCTTCTCACGAGACCTCTTCCACTCGCTGATGAAGAGCGCCAGCTTGGAGAAGAAGTCCCGGCGGGCGTTCTCGTCCGTGGAATCCTCGCCGTAGAAGGCCATGATCTCGTTGTAGGACCGCGACATCTCCTCCAGGTACAGCTCCATCTGCTCGGCCTTGCGCCTGGCCTCCTTCATGGAGCGCTGCACGATCTGGGACACGCGGTCCTGTGGGTGGAACTTCTTAGGATCAGACAAGTTGCCGCTGTCGAGCGACATCTGCACGTTCCGGACGTTGTCGATGTACTTCTTGGCGTCGGTCTGCAGCTGCTCGATATTGATCTTCTGCGCCGTCATGACGCCCTGGATATCATCGGCAAACGAGTCCCATTCGGGGTACTGCTGCCGAACGATGCGCTCCACGAGATCTGCCAGCGTGGACTGGTTCTTGTCGTCCTTGACCATGCCGAGCCGGGCAAGCGAGCTGAGCTTGAAACCACGCGCCTGCTTGTTCGCGTCGTTCATGTAGTTGCCGATATCCAGGATCAGGCCGAGCACGTTCATCAGGGATACGGAATCTCTCAGAGACTCGGAGACATCGACCACCTGTCGCATCTTGTCGGTGATCTCCTCGTAGTCGGCCTCGAAGCTCCTCGTCAGTGCCAGGGCGCGCATCCTGCTCTTCCAGTAGTAGTGAAGCTCGAACGAGGTCTGCAGGTAGATCTGGTCTTGCCTCGTAAGTTCGGCCGGATCTTGCTCACGAGCAACATTCATGGCGTCGGGTCCCGTCCAGTCTTTGCTGTAGGGCGCCATCTGCTTGGAGACGTTCTCTGGGATGTTGCACATGTCGTCCTTCTGCAAGAAGTCCATTACGACGGGATTATCGAGGACATCGTTATCACAGTGGATGATCATCTGCACCACCTTGTCCACAGAGTGCTGGGAGAATTTGGCCAGGGCAATTTCTGTTGTGCGCATTAGCCGACCACACGCAAGCACGCGGGGGACACGGGTTGAAGAGCCTACCGAATGCCTTCCGCAGATCATTAGAGATAATCTGCTTCTTGTCATCCTTTTTACCAGAGGCCGCACCAAGCTTCTTGGCTTCCTTGGCCATAAAGAGCTTCTCGACTTCGTCCAGGATACCTCTCTTGCTGAGCTCGACATATTTCTCCTCCCTGGCTTCTGCCGTTGGGGCGTGTGCAGCCCAGTGTGTAGAGGAGGCCTCGTCGACCTTGTCCCAGTGGAGAGCCTTGAGCTTCTTCTTCGGTCTGACGACGGGCAGCCCGATACCATTCGTGCCAGGCAGTGCTGCCTGCTGTGGCAAGAAGTGTCCATGCATAGCACCGGGCATGGGCGGCGGGGGAGGGGCGCCCGGAATCCGTCCGATGGCCCCTGGTGGAGGCGGCGGAGGCGGAGGCGGTGGTGGTCCGTTCGCTGTGACCGGCGACAGCAAGCCTGACCCCGGCATAGGTGGTGGTGGCGGCGGCGGCGGCGGAGGAGGAGGAGCGCCGGGAAGTTGGCCAGGCATCGGAGGAGGAGGAGGAGGTGGTGGAGGCGGTGGCGGCGGAGGAGGTGCCGCTGCCCCAGCGCCAGTGACCTCGATCTTGGGAGTGTCCTCGCTGGGAGTGATGGGGGACTGGACCTCGAGGCTGGGATGAGATGGCCCTGTCGTAGCATCTTGGTCGTCCTCGGAGTCACTAGCATCGAACTTCTTGACCGCGCCCCTGATCTCACCCATGAGACCGCTAGCCTGCTTGGGATCCAGGAGCGGCCTGCGAATCTCGACAACACGTGGCTTCTCGTAAACGACATCCTCATCCCCGCTGGCAGCATCCTCGATAGGTTCCCCTGAGGAGTCGCGCTTCCGGGGCACCCGGGTGTTGCGGTTGACGGTGCCGAGCATGCTGTGGGTAAAGTCCCTGGCGGTGGGAGCATCGAAGCCAGAGCCGTCCATCTCTTCCCTCAGGGCACGCAGCTCGTCGGAAGGTCCCACCTCTTCTCCCCACCGCCTGCCTTCCAGCTTGAACTGTGTCTTCTGGCGCTCGAGCTGTTTAGCAAGGCGCTCCATCAGCCGCTCACGGTCGAGAATGCCTTGCGCGCGGGCCGGGTCTTCCTCGCCGAGGGAGCTGCTGTTATTAGCAGCCTTGGACGCCGCCACATCTTGGGCATCCCGGAGCATCAGATACAGCTCACGGGTCTCGAGCTCATTCCGCTGGGCTTCCTTGGCCCGGATGGTCTGGAGGTTCTCGAGCTCGGACTTCAGGTTCTCGGCCTGTCTTTTCTGGGCGTCAATAAACCTGGCCTGCTCGTCCAGCTGCCTCTGCAGCTTGGCCACGAGCCCGTCGGCACCAAGCTCCAGCTGTGCCTTGACCTCGTCCCTCTCGGCCATTGCGGCTTCTGCTATCTGCCGGGCCTCGAGGGCCTCGTCGAGGGCCTGCCGGGCCTCAGAGTCCGTATGCAGCTTGTCCAGGAGACTCTGGACCGTGAAGTTGAGGCTCTGTTTCAGGTCCATGTCCGGCAGCCGCCGGTCCATGGCGACATAGCTCAGCATAGAGTCCACAAGCTGGAACATCCTCAGCCTCTCCTCTCCGTCGTTGTCTCTGATCAGGAGCAGGTGCTGCAGCGCAGAGACGAAGTAGTCGTTCGTCTTTGTGCCTTGCAAGCGCATCTGGATAGCGTCCACGATCTGGACAGGATCGGTGAGGTCCTTAACCTCGGCCTCTATACTGTCCTTGATGCTGCTGTTCTCCCGCTCGAGCATGTCCTCGTAGTCGATGGCCTCGTTTGTGCGGAACCGCTCGATCTGCTTGTCGATGAGGTCGTACTGGAACGACTCCATCTTGCTCAGGATGCGCTTGATACCGCAGGCCCCGAACTGGGCGCGGATGTGCATCCGGAGCTGAAGGTCCTTCTCCGGCGCGTCGATGATCATGTTGATGAGGATGAGCGTCGCGACAGCATATTCCATCAGCAGGTTCTCCATACCCACACCACCACTCCGAACCTCCTCGCTCGCGCCGACCAAGCTACCCATCTTGCCTCGGCCGTCGACGGTCACCTCGACGAGCCGCATCCACGCGTCGAACCGGCCGTTCTCATTGTGCTGGTTCTTGACGTTGTCCATGGCCTGGATCACCTTGACATGGCCATCGCCATCGCCCCAGTGGCACAGGAACGTCAAGACCTCGCTGACCAGCTTCCGGGTGCTTAACCTCGGCGAGATGAGAGACGTCGCTAGTGCTATAATAACCTGTTGGTGTGCCAGAGCATCATCGGCGCCGAACTTGTTGTTCATGAGCGCCTTCAGACATTTCACGATATCGTACTCCCGGTCGAGGCTCTTAGCATCGCCGTGGTGCGTTTTCAGGCCGTCTGGTGCTGCCGGCCCGGCCGCTTGCTTCCGGTTCAGTTTCAAAAGAAGGGTCGTCAGGGCGACCTGGCCTTGACACTCGATAAAACGCCTCACCCACCCAATCTGCTGCGTCCGCAGGTTGACCTCCAGACTCCCCAGGCCCTTGGTATCAAGACTGTTGTCCATGACCTTCCTAACGTACCATTCGGGACTGCCTTCCTCCGCGGCAGACGCTGCGATGTCAAAAGTCTGATAGGAGCCCGGCTTGGTCGATATTCTCCTCTTCTGCTCGCCCTGCCACTCGGTGAGTCTGTCCTGGTAGATCAGGGTCCATTTCTTCGCGGAGGGTAGGCCAGCATCTGGCGCTGGGCCTGCTCTGGGAGGTTGTGCCAGCCGCGCTTCTGCATCAGCTGGAGGAACATCTGGTCGATCAGCTTGTCGTCGGGCTTCGGGAAGTTGAAAGCATCGTTGGGACTGGTCGGCGAGAGGCCTCCTGGAAACTTGGTCAGGCGCTGGGAATCCCGATTGGAAAGGTGAGATGAGTAGCTGCTCTGGGAAGAGGCGCTGGGCAGTGCTGGTCTGGATGAGCGACTGGATGTGTTGGAAAGGTCATAGGATCCTCCATTACCTGAGAGCACGCTAGATTGGTCTGCTGAGCTTCTTCCTATCGACGGCGCATACGCATTATACTTTGAAGTATGAGACTCGGTGTACCCGCTGTCCCTGGCGGGGCCCCACTGCTGAAGCTGTGTCGAGCGGCCGGTCGTAGCCATTGTCATGTTCGACAGGTGCCTCCCGGGCGGTGGCCGGGGCCCGGAGAGGTGCTGGCCATAGCCTTGTAAGGAGGCGGGGTCAAAAGTAGGATATTGGTGAAAGTCCGCCGTGGCCTTGTTCAGCTGGTGCGGGAGGGGTTCCCTCCTGACCGGCACCTGGTCCCCCTTGGGCAGGTAATCGATGGGTACTGGGGAGCGCCGGCCGTTCGAGGTACTATCATAAGGTATGGTCGAAAAGACACCGGCCACCTCGTTGATGCCCACCCCTTCGGGCGACAGCGGCTGGTCCAGGGAGATGACAGACGAGTCGCGGTTGTGACGAGAGGAGCGGGAAATGATACTGGCAGCATCCTGCTGCTGCTGGCCCGGGCCCAGATGCCTGCCCTCATCGCTCGTGTGCCTCTTGTCCTTGTGCTTGCCTCTAGAGAAAAGGGAGGCCATGTTGCGGCTGGGCGGACGGCGACGACGAACGACCGCCCTCGTGCCAGTCACCTACGTCGTGTGCCTATGATGTCGATAAATATGCGGGGTGGGAAATCTGACCCGGAGGGGATCGGTTGGCCGCGCGTGTAGGAATTCGAGGAGGGATGGGGGGGGCGAGGGGGGTTTTCCCAGAGGAGGCTCGGCTTCGAAGGCGCGAGGTCAGCGTTTTCCGCAGGGGCGGTTGGGGTCGTCGTCAGGTGTCGAAGGTGTCCTGGGTCTCAAGGCCGATGGCATCGTAGCCCTACAATCCGCGGTCGGGTTGCAGGTGGTGATTGACGGCGGCGAGGGTGGACCTGGATCAGTGGGTGAGTGCGCGCAGCGAGGTCTGCGAGCGCATGACCCAGACGTCGTCTAGCATGTGGCAGCTGTCCGATACCGACGCTGCCCAGAGAGAACCAGCAACCCCTTGGCCCTTCCTTGTCGTGGTGGAATGTCTTGTTGTGCTGAGGGGACCTGGCACCGCGGAGCCAGATGGGGGATGGTGGTGGAGGTAGTTGGTAGATCGCATCGAAAGTTTGAGGTGAGGTCTAGGATTGCGGCAACGGACATGGGAATATGGAGAGAGAGGATGCAGGGGGTGGGTTCAACCTTCAAGGAAGCGAGGCGTCAATAGCGTAGCGACGAGACGGGCGTGAGTGGAGAGAGGGCTGATGGTTGTCAGGCAGGGAGGGTGCGGGTGGCCCGTGTTGCAGCCCGACCTCTCACGCCTCTGAAGAGCCCTGCAGGCCTGCAAGCCCTACTGCTAGCCGTGCTAATCAGCCAACCAAGGGTCCCCCAACACCCAACCGGACAGCAGCTCAGGGGCATGTCTGCAAGATGCTCGTCCTGGCCAAGTCCGCTAGCCCCAGGGACACAACCATCTTCCCGCTTGGGGAATAGGGCCTGCTTCCTCCTCGTGTGCCTGCACATGGCTGGCTGTCGGCTCAGGGGGGAAAAGGGACTGAGGTCCAGGGCTAATTTTCTCTCTATCATTTGACCTATCACCCGTGATTGATCATTCATAAGTACCTTGCTATGGTCCCAGCCTGCAGGCCTATATGATGGAAATTTTACCCATCGGCTGCCTGGACGGTTCTCTTCGTGCCCTCGAGCCATGCGACGCATACGCTTCGAGTCATGAAAGAAGGGGGGTCCCACGAGGCAGTACCAATAAATCGACTATGCAAGCAGCGGCCGATAATTGCGCAATGAAACGGGCGAGGTTTCAAAGGAGAACCCATCCCCAGACGAGCCGTGGTTTCTTGCTACGGAAAACATCAGATAAAAAGTGCTAATGGTATCTCTCTTGTGCTGTCTGGCTCTTTCACCAGACGAGGAGGATCGAGAGATTTCCCCGCGCACTGACCGATCTGAGCTGCCATGTCCTCATTGGCGTCGCGCCAACCTGGTCAGGCTTATACCTTATCAGACGAGCACCTTGGAGCGCCCTCCCTCTTGTTCCTTTTTTTTTCTTCTTGTTTCTCTCCCTCTCTCTCTCTCTCTCTTTCTCGTTCGTATTTTCGTTTATTTTATACTTTCTTCTCTCTCCGATGAGCTTGCCCTAATAAACCTTTGCATGGGCCCACCCATCCCGCGTGTGCAGGGTCCTCGGGACGTAGCCAAGACCATAGACCAGCAGTGCCGGCCATAGTGCAATAGACTCCATTCATGAACCCTAACCCCCTTACTCTGATCTCGAGCCCCAGGTTGGAGGTTCGGATCTTAGTGTGTGTACCTCCGCCGCGAATCGTGCTGACGACAACCGCCCCGTCTGTCCTCTTTCCACTCTTGCGAACCCTCCTCGCTCTGGTCTCGAGGTCTTCGTAGGCAGGATAAGAGGAGCGTCCGCCACACACACGCGCGCGCACGCATCTTCTATTCTTGTCATGCATGTGTGTGACACGGGCTGAACGAGAGGGCACAGGTCATACCTGACTGCTGCCACTCTGGAACCGAATCCTCCTTATCCCCCCTCCTCAGACCTCGATCCGGAGCCGTCAACCCGAGCACCTCCGCCAGACATCGCCTCGCGGGACCACTCCTCTGCTAGCATATCCGCATCTCTGCAGAACAGTACACTCTTCCTCTCAAGATGGGCTCAACAGTGTCTACAGCAAAGGCAAGACAAGACAAAAAAGCCGCTCCCTCTTCTCACTACAACCCTCAAGCATGCTGACTGCCGTTCTCGGCCTCGCTAGACCCTCATCGTCCCCGGAATAATAGCCCTCCTCGTCTTCCTCCTCGCGACCTATATCCTACTACCCCTCTGGCAACGCTACCGTTCCAGCCGGTACGGCGCGTACCTCCCGCTCGAGTCCATCTCCTCCGGGACGCTATCGCTGCGGTACCGGGTACAGAACGCCATCGCCCGCTGGATCGTGCCCTCGACCTGGCGCGAGCGGATACAGGACCGGCTGGTGGTGGCCGTCGGCCCGGGCTCGGACACTGGGTATGACTCTGACGAGGGCGAAGAGCTGGACGAGGTGCCCGAGGACGAAGACATGCGCGCGCGGCTAGAGAGGGAGGCGAGGCGGAGCAGGAGTAGCGGCCGGCCGGATCTGGAGAGGAGGCTGAGCCGAGAGTAAGTCTCTACTGAACCAGTCGATAGGGTCTCGTGTGTGTCACGGCTGCTAACGATCCTCCTACACAGCTTAGAAGAGGGCTTCAGGGACGACAGCGATGACGAGACGGAATCAACCGTCCAGACAAGGTAGACCTGTTTTTTGTGGGGGGTGTCCGGAGGGGGGACACGTGTATGTAGTGCGGCTTTCAGAATCAAGAAATATCAAACAAGCTTCAACTGTTTATGATCACGGAGTTCATCGCTTGGCTGTTTGCTACGATCCCAGCAGTGACTGATGTGGGCGACACTTGTTCGAAAAATTAAAAAAAAAAAAAAAAAAAAAAAAGTCTAGTGGATGTGCACTGCTTTCTCAAGAATGTCCACGGGCGATGGCGGCGACTACCGAGTTTGTGGAAAGGGCCAGACGCCGGACTATTCACATGATGAGACCGTCTCGATGGTCATGGGCGGCTTGTCGGCACTGGTCTAGAGACAGGTCATTGCACGGCAAGCTCTCTTTTTTAGGCCCTGACAGCAAACGAGCCTGGAGGTCAGCCAGGTGGAGGACACGCAAGATGGAAGGGTACCTAAAAAGGAGTGGGTGGGGGGGTGCCTGCAGAAACTGGGGCAGGAAGACATGGGTGAGACAAAGCGGGAAAGAGCCGGTGGTTTCTTTTTTGTTTATTATTATTTATGGATACGAAGAAGCCAGCCTCTGGACGAGTTCCATAATTGAATACGAGTGCGACGGTGATGGTTCGTAGCAGACGAGAAGGTTACGAGCAAGAGCAAAAACAACACAACCGAGACGAGTAGGTTCAACAATACATCGTTTGATCCGCCCCAGGCCTGCGCATAGTGCAACAGCTGGCTGTAGGCAGAGCTCCACCGGCTACCAGCCTCTTGCTGCAACAGTTTCCCGTTTCGGGCAAGAGTCGGCTTACACCACGTTGCCCTGCTGCAGACCGGCCCCTTGCCTTGCACTGATACCAGCGCCGGGGACCTTGTTGGGGCCAATTAGCCGCCAGCCTTGCCCTCAATCCTTGCCGCCTATCCTGGTTGCGGGCCATGCTAGAGCACCTCCCCCTCCCGCAGTACTTGTGTGCTACTACCATAGTAGTTAATTAGTATACTGCATGCTGAAATCTATGACATATATACCGTCTGCTTTGGGCTTGCGTGTTCTATGGCTTGAGACAGATTGCATGTGAGACCGGGTTGGCTTTCTCTTTTTTTCTTTCTCTTCTCCTTTCTTTATATCCCAGCGTCTCGAGCTGAACCGCGCAGGTGCACTCTTTGAAAGAAAGAGGGTGGGGGGCAAAGTGAGAAGCACGTACCGCAGCAGTACCTTGACGTAGCAGCAGGGCCAGCGCCAGCTTATCGAGGGGTACCACGACGCACGCCACATGCTACCACTGGCTCTGCCAACACCTCAACACCTTCTTACACCTCTCACCTCCCACTCCAGACCTGACCTAACCGACACAGCTGTAACTAAACCCACCGCGGCTGACCTCTTGACCTGGTTCTTTTTTTTAATTTTATTTTCTCATTCTCTTCTCTTCTTTTTTACAGCCGCTTGCGAGCCAGCCCTTCCACCCACACACGTCCCCACCCCCAACCCCTCCTCCTCCTCCTCCTCCTCCCGCTATCTTTCCACCTCAGACGGAGCTTTCCTCTTACTCCCATCCCACCACCACCTTAGCAGGCCCAGTCAGCCCCTCCTTTTGCAGCCGCAGAGGACTCTAGGATTGTGACCACGTCGTTGGTCGACGATCATTGGTGCCGCCACCTCCCCAGCTGCCTGAAGGTTTCTCAACAACTTTGACTGCTACCCTTCTCCGTACCTAGGTACCTCTTCGCACGGGCGTGTCACCCACCTCCCCCCCTCCCCCCCAGAACCCGCCGACCACGTTACCTGTCACTCACTGCCTGCCACCTGGGCGAAAACTCACAGCTCTTGTCCCTCTGTCATGCCACTTGGTGCCCTGAGCAGCCTCACCTCTCCTTCTATCTCCGTCTCACCACCTCCCGGCCAGCAGAGAAAGAAGAAGCAAGCTGCAGCCTGCTCGTCACCAAGCCCCTGGACCCCGTCGCTCGCGGCCGTCCTGATCCATCCTCTTGTGTTCCCTCTCGTCTCTTTTGAGGACACCTCCAGCCTCCTCCACTGCATCCTGACCGTCTCGCCCCTTGGCTACTTGACCATGAAGCCTGTGCGGCTGGCCAAGTCCGCCGTCAGGACCTCCATCGTGCGGCACGACGACCATCCCGAGCGCCCCGCCGTCGACCCTACCTGCCCCATCTGTGCCGTCGATGTCGGGACCAGATCTCCGGAGGGCACCAAGGAGGGCTACGCGGTGACGCCCTGCGGGCACGTCTTCGGCAGCGTGTGTATCAAGAGGTACCTCGCCATCACCGACAAGCCCATGTGCCCTGTCTGCCGGGCCGACCTGTTCCACGCCTGCCTGCACCCGGTCCTGCCCTCGCCCTACGACCCCAAGAAATCCCGACTGAGCCGCGACGAGGCCGCCGCCAAGGCCTTTCCCGACGAGCCCCGACACACCGACTGCAGCTTCTGCCGGCACCGCAAGATCAAGCACGCGAGGCGCATGCGCAGGCAGGAGGTCCTCGAGGCCGCGGCGAGGAAGGGCGACCGTGGCGGTGGGTCGGGATCATCCGAAGGTGGGGACAGCGACGACAGCGAGAACCCGGGCGGGAGCCCCGGCAGTAGCGCGGCCAGGGGCATGAGGTTGGCACTACAAATCCTCCATATCACGGCTGCTCTGGCGAGGCTGACGCTGGACGCTGCTCGTATTAGGAAGATCAAGGTGCCTCCCGAGGACCAAGAGGACAGCGAGAGCGGCGGCGAGCTGTACGACGAGGACGGAGAGCTCGACGCCGGCGGCATGGTCGTGCCCAGCTCCCCGCGGCTGTCGACGAACCGCAGCAGCATGCTCCCCGTCCCTGGGCCCTACGGCCACTGGGACCTCGCGAACAAGGGTCCGGACTGGAAATTCCTGGGCTGGTACGATCAGCAGGAGCCCAAGATGAAGACAAGAGCTGAGCACTTCTCATGACGTCTGATGTCAATGCTGCTACGAAGGAGGGTAGGGAGGATAAGGAGGTCGTCGTGGCTGAGACAGCGACGTACTCGGCACCGCCCGGCACCGCCCGGATGGCCTGAATGACGGCACTGGGATGAGGGGGCGTGCCGCTCGTCGTGCCACATCTTGCGAGGTAAGATTGACCAGATGCGCAGGAATCGACTGAATCGGTGGGTGGACATGGAAATGGGCACGAGGCAGGAGGCGGGAGCATAAGTATTCTCACCAGGGTTTATGGGAGCCTTGGAGCAATGCGGCGTAATTTTCTCTCTTTTTTCTTTCTTTTCTTTTTTTTTCTTCAATCTCTCTCTCACCCACTTTCTCTCGCCTCACTCACTACCACACTGCTCCCTTTTGGGCAGCTGGTCACGGTCCACCATGGACCGGAAGTTCCGTCGTCGTCGGGCACCTGATATTTGCTTCAGATTCCAGCCGCTGCTGGGTTGGTGGGAGGAGGGCAAGGCTGGCCGAGTCGTGGAGAACAAGTCCAGCGGAGGGACAGGTAGTATGTCAACTAGGCAGGTTGCATCAACAACAACATGCATTGTCCGCTTCTCAAATCAACTTCCAGCTTAGTACCTATGGCCCGTGCACCGCATTGACATGGCTTGGAAAGCCTCAGAGGCAAGCCTCTTATCGCCTACCTCGAGATTGGTGTTGCTCTCCCTTTCCTACGCCAACGTTCCAGACTACTACTCCCACAGACAAGTATGTGCCCGCCCCCCTTGCGAAGCTGCTCTCGCCCACCGGAGCACCCATCCGACGTACAAAAGGAAAGAAAGAAAAGGGATCAGACGCGTTCTCGCTCTCAGGTCATTGTGGACATGCCACTTGTCATTTGACGAACAAGGACACTCTATTCTTCCCGGATTTAATTATGTATATAAATTTGGGCGTCGATACTATTTTATACGCCTCCTGATGGTTGAAGTGTTACTGTTCGCCCCGACATTTTTTAATTCTGTCCAATACTGAATCCCTGATTGTGTGTAGTGAGTATAATAAGCGATAGAGAATGGCCCGTCGTGCAAGATCTATTTGAAAAGGTATACGAGTTGTCTCGCGTGTATGAGACATCTGCATAAGCAACTGCTGCTCCCTCTTACATACTTCTGCTTCTTCTCCTCCTCCCCAGTGTTAGTGTAGGGAATCCGCAGTAGGTGGGGTAGTGCCCTGAAACAAAGAAACGGGTCCACTGGAGACCCCGCCTAGCGCAACTTGACAGCACCCACCCGATCGTCGTGATCCCTGTGCGGATGACGGCGTGCCCCGCCATCCCGCTCGTCCATCTTTCCCTATCGCGACCTGAACCCAATAAATCTCAACGCTGTGCCACGGGACGCGTCGACCTACTCTTGGACGACGCGCCTATCAACTACCCACCACGAGGCGCACAGCTTTCCTAAAACTCCCTCAAGGAGGGCGTCCTCGGCTCTCTCTCAGCCAGCAGCAGCCGGCCCCATTCTCTCATCCCCTCCCCCCCTTTTTTCTTTCTTGTTCCTCTCTCCTGCCCGCCATGAGGTTCAAGACGGAGCTGAAGAACATCCGCACCTTCAACAAGCTGATAGCGGCCCTCAACTCCCTCGAGAAGATCGCCTGGGTCCGTCTCGACGATGAGACGGCCCGTTTCACGGTGATCCCGGAGACGGGGTCACAGGTCTGGGCGTGAGAGCTCCTCTCCTCTTGCAGGTGCGGGACGGCGGGGAAGTACCAGCTGGTCACTGATACATTGGGCACCACACGATACAGTTCCCTCTCCATGGACTTCATCTTCACCGACTACCACATCCAGTCCGCCGAGCCCTCCAACACCATCAACCTCGAGCTGCCCCTCAACCCGCTCCAGCGCGCCCTCAAGTCCGCCATCAACAGCGACCACGCCACCCTGCGCCTGACCAAGAAGGACGGCATCCCCGTGCTCTCCATGACCATCCACACCACTCCCGACCAGCGCCCCAACGAGCCACGGTCCGGCATCCCCTTCCACAACCACCGCACGACCGCCCAGCGCTCTCACGGCGGCGGCGAGGGCGGCGGCGACGACGAAGACGACGACGAGGGCGCCGACCCCTTTGGCGACGTCGACATGGAGGCCCTGGAGCTGACCATGAAGCGCGAGCGCGAGAAGGTCATCACCCAGGACATCCCCGTGCGCGTCCTGCACCCGGACACGGTCGAGACCATCATGCAGCCCAAGGTCCGCGAGCCCGAGGTGCACATCCAGCTGCCGCCGCTCATGCAGCTCAAGGCCATCTCCGACAGGTTCACCAGGCTGGCCACCACCAGCACTACAGGCACAGGCACAGGTACAGGCGGCGGCGGCGGTGCCGGCAGCCCCAAGCTGGAGCTCAGCGCCAACATGCACGGCGGCCTGCGCCTGCGCATCGCGACCGAGGCGCTCAATATCGAGAGCGTCTGGCGGAAGCTCGACAACCCCCAGCTGGACCCCGCCCAGCTGACGGTGCCGATCGAGCAGCACCCCTCGACGGCCTTCCGACAGGCCGGCCCGGACAAGTGGGCCACCGTCCGGGTCGACGGCAAGGACTGGAGCAGGGTGCTGAGCGTGGGCCGGCTGGAGGGCAGGGTCATTGCCTGTTTTGCCGACGACCATGCGCTGATCCTGTATGCGTACGTCCCGCAGTTTGACGATGCGACTGCGGACGACGCGGTCATCACCGTAAGCCTGCCGGCGGGCCGCGATGAGTTGATGCCTTCTTGTCTGTGCCCCTGCTGACTTTTTCTTCTTTTGACAGTATTATGTCTCGTCTTATAGCGCTTGAGCCTTACAGAACCTAATGTTTTGGGTTCCCTTGGAAGGGATAATGAGTCCTGGTCGGCTTTCACAGGGGTGGTATTAACAACGTGCATGATGGGAAGAAGCGCCGACTGAACTTTTTTTCTTCTTCTTCTTCTTCTTCAGACAGCCTTGGTGAGATGGGATGATGATATGGTTGATACCAGGCGTTCTATGGCTACGGGCACGCGATTGAAGCGGATACAGTGCATGTCGTTAATTCATTGCTTGAGGGGTTCAAAAGCATAAAAGTATATTTAGATCTCATCCTTACAAACGATTGTCAGAGACTGGAGATTCTCTTCATCCCCCACTCTGCTCGCATGCACCTTTGCGGTACGATACCCTGCTGCATAATAGCCAGGCCTCATCTTTTCATGGCTGCGAACAGAGAGCTTATTTGGATCTTGCAAACGGGCATTTGTCAAGACAGATCATCGGTTTGGACAGAGGACGGTTTTATCAAGAACATCATGAGGTGGTCAAGTGTTGGCAAGGAAAGTATAAATCATAGCAGCAATGGTGAGGCGTGAGATGTGAGAGACCAAAAGCCCCGCCCGTAATGTCTATCCATACAACATCCGACACAGTTCTATTACATGACCGACCCCTTTTGTGGTTGGTTCCCATCATTTCCGTCTTTAGCACCTATCAATCAATCCGTCAAGTCATTGCTGAAACATGCTCCTCAAGAGAGAGGGAGAGAGGAGCTCCTGGCCTGGCCTGCCCGGTCCCATGTGTATATATATATATATATATGTGTGTGTGTGTGTGTGTGTGTGTGTGTGTGTGCGTCCATGTCTCATGCATTGCCATTGCGCTTTTCAGGAAAGCCCTCGTCAGGAAAGCACGCTGACACCAGTTCACTCCTCGTCGACCCCTCCTCTTCCCGGGTCGTTCCCGGACGATCTCGCCCCATGCCGGCGCAGGGCGCTCCCCTACTTGGCCATGACGTCGACATATCTGCCGCCGCCCTTCTTCTTGCCCCTGGCACCCTTGCGCGGCGCCGCCGCCCCGAGCAGGTCGTCGATGCTGCTCGCATTGCTCATGCTCGTAGCAGGGCGGCTGGGGGGGCTGACGGCGGACCACCGTTGCTGGCTGTCGATACAGAGCGCATCATAGGCGGCGTCGCGGAACTAGCTGGGCCGGGCAGGGGTGGCGTGCTGGCACCCTCTGATGGTGTAGGCGTGGTTCCGGTACGTGCTGGCGGGGCCGACGCCGCGGGTCCGGGCAATGAGGGTCTCGGCGTCGCGCGCGGGGGCGGAGGCGTCGATGTCCTTGGCCCGCTGTCTTCTGCGCCCGCGGCTTTGTTCACCCACCGCTTCTGGTCGGGATCGTATACGAAGCTGGACTTCTCGCCCAGCTTGGCGCGAATCGGCTTGTTGGGCGAGTTCTCAAGCGAGTCCTTCTTGGCACCACCGCCGCCGCCGCCGCCGCCGCCGAACCAGCCACCGAAGCCCCAGCCCTTCTTGGTTTTGGCTGCCTTCTCCTCCTCTGCCCGTTTCGCTACATACCTGTCAGTATGGACCAGATGATTACCGGGAAATGGGTGGACACTTTGACTTACCGTCCTCCTCAGCGGCCCTGCGGAATAGCTCCTCGTTCTCCCTGTCCTTCTCTGACTTGGATTTCTCGGCCGGCTTGGGGGCCATAGACGGGTAATCGTCGTCGTCGTCGTCCATGAAGCTCTTCTTTTTGGGCTTGGGCTCATCGTCGCCTTCGCTGTTGTCGGCGTTCGTCTCGAGCGCAGGTTCGTAGGATGGGGGCTCATAGCCGTATGGCTGGAAGGAGGGTGGCTCGAAGCCACCTGAGGATGCTGGCTCCTCAACCGACTGAATCGGCTGGTCTTGCACGGCGTTCAGCATTGGTGACTCGTAGCCGTAGCCGTGCCCGTTGCTGGCGGTAGGCTCAGGCGCGATGGGAGCATAAGGGGAGCCGCTCCTGGGAGCGAGCGACGGCGATTGTTGTGACAAGGGGGCGTAGGGAGAGAACCCTGGGGTCCTCAGGCCAGGTTCGGCAGGAATGGGAGCCGAATTTGTTGAGCCTGTAGCCGGGGGGAGCAGCAGGCTGGTTGGGAGATTGGATAGCCAGTCCCATCGGCGGCTCAGGATAGCCATGAGTGGGAGTAGCCACGCTGTTGTTGGGCATGTAATTGCCCGTAGGACCCGGATGTATGTCGGAAGAGGGACGCCGAGGCTCGTAAGGGCTTCGGTTGTATTCTCCAGAGGTGCGTTCCATAGATGAGCGTCCAGACGGAGTGTAGGCTGAGTGCGGGTCGTATGGAGCTGGGGCGGCAGAAGCTGCGGCAGGTGCATACCGCGACGCGGTCCTCGTCAGGACGGGAGAGGCGGTTGGCGCCAGGGAGGATCCAAAGCCGTTCGGGGGGGAGCTGAACATCTCCATGCCCGTAGCATTAGATACAGACGGGGGCCGGCTGACAGTGGGAGTGCCGCCCTGGATCTGCGCAAAAGGCCCTGACTCCTCGCCAAACTTTGGAGACCCTTGCCCGCTTGCATCTGCATCGTCGCCGGCCACGAATTTGTTAAATCGGTTCCACATGGAATCTGAGACTTTGCCCATGGTCGGTTTGGAGATCCATGAGCCGGAGGCTTCCTTGTTGGGAGCTTGGAGCATTCTCTGGCGCAAGTCCTCGACCGTCGATTCCAGGAGCAAATGGTGGTACGGCGACCGCTTCGTCTGCGCGCTCATGTCTTTCAGAATTATGTCACAGTACTGAAGCGCCTTGTCTCGGAAGCCGTGCTCGGCCAGCGTGATGGCGTGCTGGAGCTTGTAGACTGCAATGTGAGGGACACCGTATGCGACTGATGGGATCCCAGTCAGACTGAGGCCGTACTCGTAGACTTCGCTGAGTAGCAGGGCCTCTGTCTCCTTGGAAAACTGCTGTGACTGTGTCTTGTGGTCTGCGCCAACAAGAACAAACTGGGCCCTTGGGTCATCAAGCCCGCCGAACACGGTAGCGGACCGGGCAAAGATGAAGCAGATATGAGCGGCCTCTGCCCTTCCATACCCCGAGAGCAGGTTACCGAGGGAGCTCAAGGCCTGCTCATCACCCGTGCTCCTGTTGCTGAGGATGAGGGTCGCAGTCTCGCGCCACTTCTCCAGGCCATCTAACCCGCTGGCACTTGCTGGTCCTGCGGAGGACGCGACCAACTGCACACCCGCGCGGGCATGTACAGGAACGAGCTCGTCAACACTTTCGTCGTGGTTGCCAGAGAGAACGGAGTAGAGCGCTGCAAGCGACTCGTTGTTGTGTCCCGGGAAGTTGACCTCCTTCTTGATGAACTCTTGTGAGACTTTTGTGGTAGAGGTCGGGCGACACGGTGTTGGCAATCAGCAGAGCATGGCCCCAGAGCCGCTTGTCAGCGGCATCCCAGACTGCTTTCTCCCGGTCTCCAGAGAGAAGAGACTTCTTGAGCCGTTGAATCGTGCCCGAGTCCACGGCGTCTGATTGCATCTGTGTGGAGGACAGGCCGTTCGCGAAACCGTACGTCGGACCATTCGCGTCAGGTAGAGGTGCGACGTCGTCTTGATCTGCCGGCGCGAGCGAAAGGACATCGCGAACAGCCTTGTCTACAGTCGGGTTGCCTTCAAGCAGGCCATCATTCTCGATCATCACCCTCAGGATCTTCCAGAGGAGTACGCGTTCGACCGCTCGCTTGTCCTCGTGTGACACCTGAGTCTGGAACGCAAGGTTCGGGAGGCCTCTCTCGAGCTCTTCAATGCCGACGGTGAGCCAGCTAACGGTCTCCTTCTTCTTGGACTTGCCCCTCAGCGGACCAGGGAATTTGGCAAGGCGTTCCTCCAGCGGCTGGACCTCCCTAATGGTCTTCACCTTGACCTCGCCAGGGCTCCGGACGACCATCGGGCCAGCCTGGTTCATTCCATATCTCGGGACATCAACCGGGAAAGATGTCACAAGGGTCCCGCCAACACCCCAGCTTATCAAAGGGACGCCTTTCCACCTTTGTAGTGGATCATGTTCACGTCCATCGGTGGGCGGGATAAGATTCAGCTTTTGTGACATGCCTCTTGGCCGCGTAGGGGCCACAGAAGACAAAAGCACTTGCGATAGAGGGTGGCGTAGGGCCTTGGGCTGATGAAGGGCGCGGGCTGATCTCTGAAGCCTTGATAGGGGATCTGAGACCATACATGGCGCCCGGTGACCCGGTCTGAGACCTAGGAGGAGGAACAATGTCATGCGTCATGGGCGCGGGTCCATATGATATCTTCCTCTTGGGAGGAGACATCGCGTTGCCGTTGGAGGTGTCAGATGCAGGTGTGACGTTCTGCCGTGCTTTGGGTGGAAGATGCGAGGCGGCGGGAGGTGGAGGAACTCTGTTGGGTGTTTGAGCCGACGTGTCTTCCTCCTCGACTTCACGTGTCGGCGGGAGGGATGGCACCCTATTCAGCCTAGGCTCGTACAAAGACGAAGTGCTTCGGCTTTGCTGGAGAGGAGGCACTCCCTGTAGTGTCTCCGTGGGTCTCGCCTCAAAGTGTGCTAAAGGGCTGGACGTTCGGGGTAGATGAGGCAGAACAGAGGGGGGTGTTGCCGCAACACTTGGGCCATAGCTCGCAGCTCGTTGCGTGGGGGGAGCAGGCGAGTATCGGCTGGGCGATGGGGCCGCACCATTTGGAATGATCCCTTGCGAGGATGCTGGCGAGTATCTCTGTGCAGGTGGCGGCAGCACGGATGGTGCTGAACTCGCAGCAGTGGGGGAAATTTGCGTAGGGGTTCGTCGGCGCTGGCGGTACCAGCCTCGAGATGTCTGATGTGACAGAAGAACCGCTCAAGGTTGGGTCTTGGGGCGGTGTAGGCATTGACGTTGGAGGAGGAGGGTGTGCATTCTGAGGAGGCCCACCGAAGCTGGCCTGTGATGGCGAGGGCAGACTCGAGTTACTTGTCCGCGATGCTGGCCGTGTCTTCTTGGAAGACGGCAGTTCTTCGAAGAAGCTGGCCTTAGAATGGAGCTGCGGGGGAGGCTTTGGTAGTGACGGGGACTGGCCAGAATGGTTTGAGGCCGGAGGTGACACGCTCGAACCGGAGGCCTGTATCTGTGGAGGACCTGTTAGTGGAGGAGCAGCTTGGCCAGAAATGCCGACGCTCGCGCTTCTCGGGGGCGCAGGCGGCCCTGGTGGTGGTGGTGCGGTTGCGCCTCCACGAGGAAGATGCTGATAACTAGCACGCTTCTTGGGCTTGACAACCTCCATGGGCAGATCATATGGTGAAGAGTAGCCACCCTTGGATTTGTCTGCAAAGCTCTGCGTCTTGCTTGCCGTTGGCCTTGGCGCAGGTACAGGTGCACCGTACGGCGAAGCCATAGGATGTGTAGGGGTATGGACGGCATATGGACTCGCCGCGGCCGGAGTAATCGGACCCAGGTTTTGGGTTGGTGGTATGATGGCGGCTGCACTTGGGAAATATGAATTGGATGGCTGAGCTGCTGCTGGTTGCGTCGTAATTGACGGGAGATATCGGTTGCTGGTCGCAGCAGCTTGCGGCGCAGGAGTTGCGTTAACACTCGTGGCCGGCTGACTGGACTGGGAGGCTGGCTCTTCGATGTCATCGAGGAATCCTTCGTCATCGTCATCAAAGAATGCAGACGGGTCAAAGCCTTTGCTCTCCTTGCTCTCTGCGCCCGGTTCATCCTCGAGGAGAAACTCGTCGTCGTCGTCCTCCGCGAATGCTTCTGACCATTTCGCAGCAAGATCCTCGCCTTGCGGCACCTGTTCATCCTGCGGTGCTGTGGGTGCCGCAACGGTCGTGTCTTCTGCTTGGGGCTGGGCCTTCTGTTCAGCAGCCCGGTCTTCGCCAGGCACCTCATCCTCTTCTTCCTCTAGCGGGCTCTCAAGTGCACCCCCGAGTCCGGCCGTGTTCTGAGTCCCCAGACCATTCATGACCTGCATCGTTGACTTGCGCTCAAGCTGGCTGGGCACAACAGCTTGTTCAGCACTTTCATCCTTTCCGCCGATCTGAGTAAAGAAGTCATCCCCTCCATCCTCCGCGGTATCCTCCGCGAATGGGTCATGGGCCTTGTGATCGCTCTGCTCGCCAGCACGACCAACTCCATCATGGCCGATAAGAGGCACACCCTCGTCGTATCGAGCGTCTGAGGCTTCTTCCTCCGGGTTCTGCAAGTCGCCGCCAACCTGCGCGGGAAATTCAGCCTCCCCATCGCCGCTGCCCCAGAAGTCGTCCTGCTGGAAGGCCTTGGCCGCTTGCGGTGCTGAGCTATCCTCAAAGTCAAGTGCATCAGACTGGTGCTCTATCTCATGTACAATGTCCTCGGCCTGGATTGTCGGCAGTGGCTCAACAGGTTCGCGCTCTTTGTGTTCCAATTGTGGCACCACGGGAAAAGAGTTGGTTCTGTCGTTCGGTGGCATGAACCTGAAGGGGTCTTGGTCGGTCGGACGTGGGCTCCATGCGTCCTCATCATCATCCAATTCGGGCTGGTGCGACACCGTTCGCGCAAAGGAATCGCTGCTGACATGCTTGGGTCCCGTCGGGGCTTGCGCCTCCTCCGCGGTATACTCGTGTAGCTGTTCTTGAGGATCCTCCGACTGCGCAACATCCGGAACTGGAGCGCCACCAGCGGCTTCAACGGGGACCTCCTCTTCCTGATGCGCCACCTGCGCCGGCTCCTGGACGGCCTCGTGGTCAGCAGCAGGTATAGCATCGGCTTCGGCTTCTTGGGCCTGTTGCTCCGGCTCTCGCGGCTGCTCCTTGCTCTCCTGTTCTGGCTTCCATGGACTGCCTGCCTCGTAGTCCGGAAACCACTCGTCCACGCCCGAGCTCTGGGTTTCCGAGGTGTCGATCGGTTTCAGAGAAGTCGCGCCTTCAGGCTGGACGGGAAAGGTTGGTTCAACAGCATTCGGCAGTGGGCTGGTTGGTTCGGCAGCGTCTATCGGTTCGTGATTAACCGCGATGTCTGCATCTGTGTGTGGTCTCAAGGCAGGATGCCACGATGCTGTTGGCGCATCTGACGACATGCTGGATTAAAATAAGATATGTATTGTAGAGGTCGTGACGAGCAAAATGATGGATGCCGGACGAAGAAGAAGAAGATATCGCAGATACTGTAGTACGCGGGTAAGTCTGTCAGCATGACCTGGACTCGGTCGAGGGAGACTGGGCCTGGAATGACAACATCGAGGCCAACAACCGTGATACTTACTTGTACAATGGAATTTCAAGAGACGCCTGGAGTATGCAGTTCTTCCTCCTAGAAGCAGAATTTCATCTTGTGCGCAGGATGTGCCCAAGTCGGTTAACCAGGTGAACAAGAAGTCTACACAGACTCAAATCCAGGTGCTGAGCCGACAGTCGATGTTGTATTATCGGGTTGTGTCTCGGAGGAAAGGCGAGCAGGGCAAAAAAAAAAAAAGAATGTTGGAGTGTCATTCCACGTTAGGTGATCCTGAAAGCTGGCCTCGTCTCCGGGAACAAACACGCCGCCGCGGTCCGCCCACGGAGACTTCGGGTTTAGCGCATAACGGGGGAGTACCAATGCAGTGCAGTGCAGTAGTGCAGCATACCATAGCACTACATGGTGGTAGCGCAGGGCCTAAGCAGCCAGTGCCAGCCTACCTCAAGGTCGCCCAACAGCTGGGTCCCCCCTCCCCCCCGGGGCCAGGGCAAGGATCTCGTGCCATAGTGCTGCGTAGGTGGTACGGCGCAGGCCTCGCCATGGCAGGCCGTAGTGCTGATACCCCTGTAAGCTATAGTTATCTTTGGAGGTGGGCCAGGGCCACATGCCACAGCTGGGCCCGCAATGGTGTCGCAGTACGCTGACGCATCCCCTGTGTGTCTCTCTGTCCAAAAGATTCCCCGTCACATCAAAAAGGTGAGGTGCAGTCGTGCTGTCCACTTCTCTCGAGAGGTCACACCAATACTTCACTGACACGACTGACTGGCAGCATCCTCGACGCTGATTTCCCCTTTGCTCGAGCAGTCCTGCAGCTAGCATTGGTATTGAGTCCGAGAAGGCCATTACACGTTCGCATTGCACTACCAAGTTCGCCCGTTCGAGAGAGCCCCCGATCCTGACACCTTGGGAGGGCACACCCCAGATCCGCCCTGCATCTGATCAGTCATCCCTGGAAGGTGTGTGCATGTGCTCTCGAGGATGATCGAATCTAGCTCCAGCCTGGGCACATCCACATGAACGCTAGACGCCCAAGGCACCCGACGGTCCACGTACACGTCAACAGATAATTTCTCCTGTTCCCCCCTCGTCGCATACCCCATCGCATCACATACATCCTCTCGAGGGGCAAGTTGACCCACCTGCGGCATGCCTCCTTCAAATCCATATCACCCAACAGAACCGCCAGATTCGCCCGCCGACGACTCCGACTCCGACCTCGAGATCGACCTCCAGGAGCTCGACCCCCTACCCGCAGATGAGCTCCGCAAGAAGTCGGGGCTGCTGGGACACGAACGAGAAGCTGCCGAGCAGAGAGCACCTAGGATAGCCCTGCGCAACCTCCGCATGGGGAGTCTCCGGCGCAAAGGGAAGTCGGACAGAGGCTATGGCGGGCTCGGTGCGCGGAGGGACGACGGCTTTGACGATGCAGAGGCTCTGCTAGCAGACGGCGACCAGGACGGGCACTCGAGTCGAGAGAACTCAGGCGAGGACGCGCCCTTCCTGCGCGAACACGACGAGCAGTCACGCCGCGCCAATGGCCACAAGAATAACGTGTCCAGCCGCTCCGGTGGGCTACGGCTTCAAGCTTCATGTCCTCCACTGCCGGAGAACAACAGGGCGAGGACGAGGACAAGGAGGAAGACGACCCCTCTGCATCGAGGCTCGTGGCCGTCGGTTCCGCCCAGTCGACTCGATTCCCACCGAACCTCGTCTCGAACGCAAAATACACCGCCTTCACCTTTCTCCCTATAACGCTCTACAACGAATTCTCCTTCTTTTTCAACATGTACTTCCTGCTTGTTGCACTCTCGCAAGCAATACCCGCCTTGAGGATCGGGTACCTATCAACCTACATCGGCCCTCTGGCTTTTGTTCTCATGATCACTATGGGGAAAGAGGCGTACGATGACGTAGAGAGGAGACGGAGAGACAACGAGGCGAACTCGGAGCCGTACACCGTGGTGGCATTTGACGAATGGGGCAGGGCCCCAGCATCTGGGCGGCCACGAAAAACGCTCAAGTCTGCAAGCCTGCGCAAGGGGCGCAAGGGAAAACTGCCAGAGAGGGATAGGCTATCAGACATACAGGAGGAGGAAGAGCAGGCCGAGAGCGAGGGACACAGGAAGGCGCCTTCATCCCAGATCCGTGAGATCAGCAAGAAGTCCAAGGACCTAAAGGTTGGTGATGTGTTGAAGCTCGAGAAAGGTCACAGGGTGCCTGCAGATGTTGTTATTCTGAAGTGTCTCTCCGCCGCGGATCATGTCGACCCTACTGCTGAACAAACGTCAAGGGCCCAACCCGACCTGTTGGGTAATATTGACGAGGCGGGCGAGGGTAGCACGGAAACCAAAGACACCAACGAGTCAGAACAGAAATCTGGTCCTGGGGGGAGACCTTCATCCGGACAGATCAGCTGGATGGCGAGACGGACTGGAAACTACGACTCGCATCTCCGCTGTCACAGGGTCTGGATATGGAGGAGCTGGTTCGTCTTCGAGTCACGGGCGGCAAGCCAGACAAGAAGGTCAATGAGTTTGTCGGCACTCTCGAGCTCCTCGCGTCGAGGCACGAAGCCGTGAGCAACACCCACAGCTCGCCGCATGATGGGGATACCCCCGTTCTGCACCTCTGTCAATTGACAACACCGCATGGGCGAATACGGTCATTGCGTCCAACGCGACCACGCTGGCCGTGATTGTCTACACTGGACCTCAGACGCGCTCGGCTCTTTCGACGGCTCCCTCCAGGACAAAGATCGGCCTCTTGGAATATGAGATCAACTCGTTGACCAAGATCCTCTGCGCGCTGACCCTCGGGCTCTCCATCGTTCTTGTCGCTCTCGAGGGGTTCGGAAACGTGCCTGGCAATATGTGGTATGTCAAGATCATGCGATTTCTGGTCCTGTTCTCGACGATTGTGCCTATCAGTCTTCGTGTCAACCTCGACTTGGGCAAGAGTGTCTACTCCTGGCTCATCCAGCGCGACCCTGGCATTCCTGGCGCCGTGGTACGCACCAGCACCATCCCGGAGGACTTGGGTCGCATCGAGTATCTGCTCAGCGACAAGACGGGGACCCTGACGCAAAACGAAATGGAGATGAAGAAGATCCACGTGGGGACCGTTTCGTACGCCAACGAAGCAATGGATGAGGTCTCGGCTTATGTGAGGCAGGGTTTCCAGGTGCCTGCATCCACAAGCTCGACTGCAAGCTCGGTGCTCATCACGCCATCCTCGACGTTCGCCGCGGCTGCCAATGTTGGAGCGACCCGGACCCGCCGTGAGATTGGTACAAGAGTGCGCGATGTGGTTTTGGCCTTGGCACTGTGTCACAACGTTACCCCAACTACCGATGAAGAGGATGGCAAGACAATCACATCTTATCAGGCTTCTTCTCCTGATGAGATTGCCATCGTCCGGTGGACAGAGGCCGTCGGTCTGCGACTGTCATACCGTGACCGCAAGGGGATGGTGCTCGAATCATCTGAAACAGGCCGACCAGTTGTCCAGGTTCGCATCTTGGAGGTCTTCCCCTTCACGTCCGATGGCAAGAGGATGGGTATTATTGTCCAGTTCTTTGAGCGGTCAGGCTCTGTGCCAGACATATCCAACGGCGAGATCTGGTTCTATCAAAGGGTGCAGACACCGTCATGGGCTCCATTGTGGCTGCGAATGACTGGTTAGACGAAGAGACGGCGAACATGGCCCGGGAAGGTCTGCGAACGCTGGTTGTGGGCCGAAAGCGACTGTCTCCCGCGGAATATCACGAGTTTAAGGCCACATACTCGGAGGCGTCACTGGCGATCAGCGGCCGTGACACTGGTATGCAGAGGGTCGTGTCGCAGTACCTCGAGCATGACCTCGAGCTACTAGGCGTGACTGGTGTGGAAGACAAGCTACAGAAGGACGTCAAGCCGTCGCTCGAACTCCTCAGGAACGCTGGCATCAAGATCTGGATGCTGACCGGCGACAAGGTTGAGACCGCCCGCTGCGTGGCCGTGAGCTCCAAGCTTGTCGCCCGCGGCCAGTACATCTATACTGTTGCCAAGATGAAGAGGAAGGACCAGGCACAGGATCACCTAGACTTTCTTAAGAGCAAAGTCGACTCGTGTCTGCTGATCGACGGCGAGAGCCTAGCCCTTTTCCTGACGCATTACCGAACCGAATTCATCTCCGTGGCCGTCAAGCTGCCTACCGTCGTCGCCTGCCGGTGCTCACCTACGCAGAAGGCCGAGGTCGCCAAGCTCATCAAGGACTTCACCAGGAAGCGCGTATGCTGTATCGGAGACGGTGGCAACGACGTCTCCATGATCCAAGCTGCAGACGTGGGTGTCGGCATCGTGGGCAAGGAAGGGCGCCAGGCTTCCCTCGCCGCAGACTTCTCGATCGAGCAGTTCTTCCACCTGACCAAGCTTCTGGTCTGGCACGGACGCAACAGCTACAAGCGCAGCGCCAAGCTCGCGCAGTTTGTGATACACCGTGGCCTGATCATCGCCGTCTGCCAGACCATGTACAGCATCGCGATCAAGTTCGAGCCCGAAGGCCTGTACAAGGACTGGCTGCTCGTGGGCTACGCCACGGTGTACACCGCGGCACCTGTCTTCTCGTTGACGCTGGACAAGGATGTCGACGAGGAGCTGGCGACCCTGTACCCCGAGCTCTATAAGGAGCTCACAGAAGGGCGCTCGCTGTCGTACAGGACGTTCTTTGTATGGGTCTTTGTGAGCATCTACCAGGGCAGCATGATCCAGGGCCTCTCGCAGCTCCTCACGGAGGTCGATGGCCCCAAGATGGTAGCGGTCAGCTTCACGGTCCTGGTCCTGAACGAGCTGTTGATGGTGGCGGTCGAGATCACGACATGGCATCCAGTCAATATCATCTCCATTGTAGGGACGTTTCTGATGTATGTGGGATCAATACCGTTCCTGGGAGGCTACTTCGATCTGGCTTTCATCCTCACGTGGTAAGCGTTTCTTCCCCCCCCCCGGCCCCCATGGTGTTCGACGGACTCAACTAATGTGACCAAAAGGGGCTTCTACTGGCGCGTCCTGGCCATCGGGGCCATCTCGCTCATCCCACCATACGCTGGAAAGCTGATCAGGAGGACGATGAAACCTCCGTCGTACAGAAAGGTCCAGGGGATCTGATGGGGGTATCTCTTCGGAGGATTGTGTTTGTAGTCTCTTTTTTGTCTGCTGATTTGGTTTGGATGGGAGAGGGGGGGAAGGGACATTGGTAGCTAGGCGTTTAGAGCGAGCGCTGCTTCGAGGGGCTTTACAGCCTGGGTCAATACATATATACATTGGTCTATCCAATTGATTTTTTTGCGGCTGATGTCTAGATGCATGGTGCTTTCTGGCAACAAGATGGCGCAGTCCGTGCTGGGTGCTGTGACTGACCTCCCAAAACAGCCGAGTCGGCCCATGAGGGCGAGGGCTGTGACGCCCGCTCCCCAGACACGAGTGACATTCCAAGGCAGGAGGACATGGCCATCCGGTCATTGCTTGAGCACAAGCCACTTCTTCCAAGTCTTGGGGTCTTGTCTCGTCAGCTCAGCCACCACCCCTCCGACGTGACCCTGCCGCTCGGCACCATCAGCCCAGACCTTTGGGCCGACATAGGCCCCGACGAACCCGTCCGGCCCAGAGATCATGAACAAGTTCTTGCCAGCTCCTCCTCCTTCCCCTCCCCCACCAGGACAGTTGCATCGCCTCCGCTCCAGCCCGCGGCTGATCTTCTCCTCGCCAGCCTGGCGGGCGGCATCTCGTATAGACGTCGTGTCGTCTGCTTCCGTGCTGTGCTCCAGACGCTGTTGAGAGTGGAGGTAGCAAGTAGACGATGTGGCTGCCGCTGGTGTTGTTGTTGTTGTTGCTGCTGCAGCTGCTGCCCCTTGCTCCCTGATGGAAACAGCCTGCGTGATGTCTCGTGGTCTGAGCTTGCTGCCCTCCTCATCGACGACGCACTGCACCTCCAGAGTGCGGCCTCTCTGTACGTATGCAGACTGAAGAGTCTGTAGCTGGCGCATGATGGCACCCGGCGACTCATCAAGATGCGCATCACCGACCGCCGGCTGCCCCCAGGAGAGAAAAGCCACCCTTGGGCTCGCCCACCAGGCGTGGACACCCAGCACAGTCCGCAGCCGACCTATTCGCCCACAAGATCTCCACGTCGACATCACCCCGGCGCTGTAGGGCCGTAGCAGCCTGCATCGCCGGCGCGATCCCCGTCCCGCCCGCGAGAAACACCAGCTTCGCCCCAGCGTCCCCGAGCCGGGCACCAATGTCAAACCCCAGATGCGGCCCGCGGATCTCGACCAGGTCGCCCTTCTGCAGCCTGGACAGGTACGTCGAGACCTCGCCCCCGTCGTACCGCCGCACGTAGAACCGCAGCTGGACCAGGCCGGCCTTCATCCTCTGCCTCTCCTGGTCGGTCATGGCGTCCTCATCGCCCGGGAAGGGGGGCAGGGGCGTGTAGTTCCGCGCGATCTGCAGCTGGGGCTGTTTGACCTCGACGCTCCACAGGCCGTGGGCCCAGGCGCCCTCGATTACCTGGTGATTGGTGGTGGTATTTTTTGTCTGGATGAGGGCGGTGAGGGGAGTCTGGATGGTGAGGATGAAGGCGGATGGGCTGACGGGCTCGTTGGAGATGACGGGGCAGGGCATGAAGCGCTGGTCATTAAGGAGGAAGCGGGCCTTGCGCTCCTCGTTGGTGTAGTAGAGGGCGCCGGCGAGGACGGAGGAGATGAGGGTGAAGTGGAGGAGGATGAGTTTGCGCGAGCGGGGGTCTGGCTCGGGGCTGAGGAGACGGTTCATCGTGGGTTGCTGGACTGGAAGGAGAATCTACAGGGTGGACAGGAGGGGTGTTGAGAGTACGCGGCGTGTATGAGAAGTGCCTCGATGATGGCGAGTCCAGCCGCTGCGTTCTGGGTGACAGGGCCCTGCATGGCCATCTTTTATAGCATAACGAGCCTTGCTTGAGCAGCATGGAGGCATGGGTGCTTCTGGGGTAACTGCTCGCTTCCCTATGGTGCCGCAGATGAGATCGTGAGCCCCCCACGCATGGCGAGGCGCTCAGGGACGCACCACCAAATCGCGTTGTCGACGATAGTCTCAACAAGCTCTGATTACGCATGGCTCACCCAGGAGACATTCACCTGCTTAGTAATGCAGTGAAACCATTTAGTGAAAGGAAGAGAGAGAAGAGAGAGAAGAGAGAGAAAGAGAGAGAGAAAGAGGGGGTTAGGATCTGTTGAGGCCCGAGTTTGGCAAGGTTGATGAGATGAGAGAAAACCTTGAAATAGTCAAGGTCGCGCGTGTCATTGCAATTTACTCGAGTAGCAGCTGCCTTGCAGCCAAACCATCCGCCCTCCCCCCCCCCCCCACTCTTTTTCTGCCTTTTGTCCACAACGAACCACCCATTACAAGTAATTTTCTTTTCTTCGTAAAAACCTTCATAAGATATTTATATATGCATAATAACCTAATTATAGGATCGTTCTTTTTCTAATAATTTTAAGCAGTTAATGCCAGCAAGTCGTATCTCGAAAATTCTGCTACTCTCTCGACACACGCTGTGCCTCTTCACCAGAAGCAGAACCAGATGTTGAGATGAGTGTTCTATTTGCCCGCTGTATCCTGCTATGATGGATTCTATAACCTCAGGATCTCCCTCTTGGGCGTAATCCCGCCTCTAAACATATCCTCGACCACATTGCCTCTCATCACCGTTTCCTGCACGATGCCCTGGACGTGCTTCGGCTCCACCCTGCCGTACCAGATGCCATGCCCGGCCAGAGGATGCTTCTTCCCATCAGACCCAGTCATGGACAGCGGCAGGTATATGATCACGTTGCCCGCGAACTTGTGCCCGCCAATGTGAGAAATCAAACCCACCCGCGCAGTCCAGGCCGTCTTCTCGATCGTGCCTGCTATCGCCGCAATATCCTGACCCAGGTCGACCTGGACAGGCCCGCGCAGGACGTTGATGCCCTCCCTCGGCAGCTGCGCCTCGAACTCGTCCCTGAGCACGGCACCCATCACGCCACAGCGCATGTCGCGGCCGCCGTGGCCACAAACGAGGACCAGAATATCATCCACGTCCCGGACGCCATGGAGGAGGTTCTGGTACACGGGCTTCCGCGTCAACCTGTCGCGGTGGATGGGCGACAGGCCGTCGTGCATGGGGTGCAGCTGCTCCGGCAGCAGGAATCCCTTGGCCAGCGCCTCTACGCTGTCAAACGACACCCGCGGCAGGAAGGGCACGTACCTGAAGCTGGGCAGCAGGTACGCCGACGTGTTCACCAGCTCCGCCCTCTGTGGTATCGAGGAGGGGAAAGAGGAGCTGAGCACAGATATGTTGTGAAACGGCTATAGGACCCGCGAAAGGACACAGACACTTACCGTCAGCTATACCATCACTCCGCGTTGCTCACCCGCGCGCTCTCACCTGCGACGCGAATGAGCAGGATATTTATCCCAGACTCACGTCAGAGTAGACCCCGCCCCTGCCGAACAGCTCCTTCAGGTCCGCGGCGAGGTTGTCGCCGCTGTTGTCCTCCCTCGATGCGCGAGGGCCAGTCGTCCTTGCCCGTGCAGATGAGCACTTGCTCGGCGTAGTTTGAGATGAGCCCGTTCAGTCTACCCTGGTGATCGATCGGGAGGCCTTCCGGCATGGCCGGCGTCGGGGCGCATTCGCATGTGGGCGATGGGCACGTCGGGACCGTCGGAAGAGAGGGCGACTTTGCACTGGCGCTATAGGGCCTTTGTAAAAGAAAGAGGGCCTTCTCTTGCCTGCGCGCAACAGCCGAAGGGCAGCCGGGCGGCCATGGCAGGTAGAGGAAGGAAAGGTGCGCTGCTGAACAGCTTGGAACGAGGGCAAGTTGCAACTGACTGAGAGGAAAGGATGGCTGTCGAGACGCCATCCTTACTTACATGACAGGGTTAGGGTCATTTTGTAGGAATGCATATGGGAAGGAAAAGATTTTTTTTTAAAAAAAAAAAAAAGGGCAATGAAGGGGCAAAATGAAGTAGCAACTAGGATTTTCAATAAAAAGCACAAGAGAGCCGAGGATTCATTCCTAAGAATTTTAATTTTAAAAAAAATTGAGAAACGAAAAAGTTACCAAGTATCAAACACAAGTACTTCAATGTTACTGCTCTCATGTCTCTTACATTATAATTATTCCTCCCTGCTCGTCTAGAGAAGAAGGGAGAAAGAGAAGGTGAAAAAAGAGAGGCAATGAATCTGGGCTTCACTCGAAGCTATCTGTTAAATACAGCAAGTCACACTCAATAGCTCTGTCATACTTGTAGCGAAACGAGTGTTTGAATTTCTATCCTCACCTCAATAAAAAATAGACTTGCAGCACAGATATTGACCACTCTCAGATATCCAGTCATTATTATTTCGAGATATGAGAACAGTGCGTATATCGTTAGTGTAGTCGTCAGGTAAGCTGTCCACGCCTATGCGGCTCTGTATACTTCTAACATTCACCTCACACATGCAGCCTCTCGTTCTTATACCGGTTTCACGACCTGTCGATCTCTCGTCCTGAACCGTCTTGGGAGCAGGCTCAGTTTAAATCATATAAATCCCCCAAACATTACTCGTCCATTCGATATTAGAGCTCTTTCAGTAGACCCTCATTCATTTGTGAGATTCAAGAAGCCGAACGACCTGTTATTCGTGTGACGCTTCGTCCCAGATTCGAGGCAGAGAGCTCGTGGCCACGTTCAACCTGCCTCGGCATCGACTGCCCCCTCCTCTAATCGTCCGAGCAGGCGATCTTATACGAGCCTAGTCCCGGGTCCGCACCAGCTGCCGGGGAATAACTATAGCATTGGCCAACAGGAGGCAATGCGACCTCACCAACGGTACAGTCGTCGTCCGTGAAGACATACACTATTGCTCGCGAGAATCAGCATGCGGTCCTCCAGCCTGCTTCGAGTGTGGTCACTCCCTATGGGGGTGTGTCCAAGAGTACTCACCGCTGCAGGTGATGTCCACGCCGGTATCAATGTTCTCAAGCTCCACAGACTCCACCTCGATGTCGTTAGGGAACTGGTAGCAGATATTCAGGTTGAATATCTCGGAGTTCCACTCTCCCTCGTTGTCGGTCGCCCCTGGGCAGTCCGGAGCTCCCCACGTGCGGAAATTGGCGAGGTGCTCATCCGTGATATTGGTCTGGCGAGGAATGGTGAAGGCGTTGCTGGTCAGGCCAAGCGTGGTGGCTGTAGCAATGAGGAGGTTTGAGATCTGCATTTTGGGACGGGCTTGTGCTCTGAGGAAGGGTGTAAAAGGGACGGGACGGGGCGGGACGGTCGAGGGGTGCTCGATGGGGTCAGCGGTTGGTTATGAGCAACGTGTTTTCACTTGAATAAATCAGCCTTCGGAAAGGGAGGCTGATCTTTTTAAGACAGTACAATGATCAACCAACTCCATAGTATGATAAAATGCCAAGCCATGATCAGCAGGCACAAAGCCGCACAGGCTCGCCATCCATGCACATGGCGATCCTGGGAGAACAAAAAGCCCTGCCGTACTGGCATATGGCCACAGGAATGTCAGCAGGCTCCACTAGTGAGCATCATGATCTTCAGAATTGCTTTTTTTGACTAAGACATTTTCCCCTTTACCACCCAACACCCTACCACATCGTGGCTCGAGCTCCTCACACATCCCTCTCTCCCCCGCCGTCGCTTTTTTCGATACGAAAGGGCGAAGGAGTAGACGATCGGCGTTGACCCGCACACGGCACAGCCGACCCAAGCAGCGGTGTAACAGTGACACTGTTGGCCCAGGTCCCGTCAGCCGCCTGGTCATGGATGGGGCACGGGAGCTTGGGGTGTCTTGTTTTATGGCTTGTCTTGTCATTTGGCGGCCTGTAGTTCTCTCTCTCTCACTTTCTCTGTACCTCCCTTGCAAAAACATCGTGCTATAAATACTTCATCGACATCCCGTTCAGCCACCTGGCGCTGGAAAATACAGATGAAGGCATGTGCGACGGGTGACCCGACCCGACATCGCACCATCGCAGCTGCAGCTCGCCGCGACCGAGCTGTGGCGCAACTGTCCACAGGACCAGGCAATACGAGGTCATGCACAGAGCGCTCTAGCTCAGTACTAGCAGCTGGACAGTGGTTGGAGAGGAGAGGTCTCTCTACGAGCCCTTTCGGTCTGCGAGCAGCCCGTGAACCTCGACGCGGCCAGTCCTTCTCCTGTTCCGATCCTTGGAACAGTACTCGCACCACCTTTGGCGTGATGATACCAGTACAGGCCATAAGCATGTCGGAACTGACCGGGCCCAACGAGGCGGACTGAGTCTATACGAGCTGAGTGGTCACATCCGCTCAGCAGAGGTTTCCCGTGGGGGCTTGGATCGCATGGACGATTACTGTATGCAGTATCGCCCATCGTGAGACGACGGTCTATCATTATTTGCTTCAGCGCGGTTCCCTGCGCACAAAGAACCACGGAGCCTGGCGAAGGGAGGCCACCATCGACTGGTAGGAGAGTGAGGTCGAGTTCCACTGGGCCTTGCTCACAACCAAGTGCGCAGGTGCCTGGAGAAGGTGACCCACTGGCGAAAGCTGGCTGCTGTGCCACCCTATCACACGTATGGTGCGAGGTGATACTCTCCATTGAAAAAGTGGTCGCCTCTACGGTTGGAGGTCGGGATCAAAGGTACCGTCCACATGTAACCAGTGCTACCATACGGCATGCAGTTCATACTTGGCGCCGACCATGAACATTTTTGCGGCTGAGGAGACCTTTTTGCCTACGGGCCGATGCCAATATGAGAATGACCAAAAAAATAGAGTGCGAGATGTGGTGAAGGGGACATCCGATGATTGCTTCCATAATCTACACCCGTGGGCTCGTTGGCTGTAGACCAGCCCAGATACTTCTCCAAGAAGGGCAGTGACGCACAAGAAGGGCAGTAAGCAGCTATGTACAGAAGCAAAGTGTGGCTGCGTGCCCAGTTCTTTTGGAGGACTGGAGAGGAATAGCATTGGCTTGAGATATCATCACCTGCCTGTATGAGTGCGTCGATTATCCCAACCATGCCTGGCAGATTGAGAGTCATTGGAAGTATATATAGGTGCTTCCTCTTACAAGGCTAGCACTCGACCAGGACATCTGTTCTTCGATATTTGCATCTTTCCAGCGCCCAACCTCTGTGACATGACTAGACATCATCTAAAATCCCAGCTCATACGATCCCAAAAATCATCTTCAAATCTTCATATAGGAAACAGGACAGTCAGGTAAAGAATTGGGCCGGAGCTCGTGCGCTCGTATTTGGTGTTGACTACAACCATCGAAATTCATCTCAACCGGACAAAACTATCATTTATATCACCTTCATGGAACTTGACCTAGCTAGTGGATTTGCGCACAGCTTGAATGATTCATCATCCTCAGCCAATTCTTCGCTCGCACCGTTATTCCATGATAAAGACATGCCACGTCATGAACAGCACCGTGTCTATGAACTTGCGATCGCATGAAAGAAGCTTGGTGAGGACCGGTCCTGGCGACATAAATGGCCTCGTCCTCGGGTTCTAAGACCCTGCCCATGCGACAAGCCTCAACAACGCTTGCAAAATCTCGGGGTCTGCACTCGGTTCAGGAGTTTTGATCATCCGGCGGGCCTGGGCGAGGTCAGAGTCGAGGAGAAAGCTGGGCCTTTCCTGATGAGCAACACATTGTATTGCGGCCAATGTGCCGAGGTAGACTCTGATGGACCCTGTATGGCGTTTGTTGAGATGTATGTCCCATGCGCTGATGCTGCTAGCCTAGGAAGCGTCCTCATCTGATCCTTTGACCTCAGGCAGAGATAGCCGCGCTCAATCCTCAGGGCTGCCCTGGATCTCAAAGGGCTTTCAAAACCAACTCAATGATGTCGAAGAAGCCCTCGCGGCTTTCCGAATCGAATTTCTGCAGGCCGAGGCCTAGTATCAACGTCCTTCGATCGTCTGGATTCCTCAGTGCGAGATGGCTAGCGATCTGGGCGGCGTACAGCTGGCCAACAGTCTCTCTGTCCGAACCGCCACCACCAACAAGGGTCTTGGGTTCCAGGTGGACTGATGGAAGGAGCGACAAATCAGCGCGGGGGAGAGCCATGTCTACCAGAGCAGGTGAGGGAGCTGAGAGGGGCACTTGGACCTGAGGGTGTCCTGTTAATATTTGCATTCTCCTTGTAATAGTGTGTCTGGTAGAGTGTGAATACATACCCATTGTGCGAGGCGTCCGTCTTGGGATATCGTAATCACGACCTTGTCGGCAAAGTTGACGCATGAGACTTCTGTTGGGATGCCGTTGACCTGTCCCTTTGCCTGTTGGGATGGAGCTGGAAATGACTCCTCTCTGACATCATCTGTCGCCATTTCAATGACGGTTGCGATTTGAATAGATCTTGAGTTGTGCGATAGGTCCAAATAGTTGTTATGAGAGGCAGGATACGCTCGTCCAAACGCTTGACTCTGTGTGCTGGCATGTAGTAGAGAAAGAGACGGCGAGTTCTATTGAAGGCTTGAGTTAGACAGCCGTTGTCACGCGGCTCAGGCTCATGGACAGCGGATCCCTGCCACAGAAGGACCCCACTGCAGGGCGGCTGTACTGAGTGGACGGTAAGCATTACGACTTGAGATGTACTCAAACAAAAGCTGCAGTTTTCATGTTCTCAGCGTCTCGAGGCTACTGTAGCTTTGGGATAACTCTTGATATAAGCAAGAGGAAATTTTGTTTCACAATAAACCGACCTGAAGTCTGTTCTCTTGGCCATCTTTTTCTTGAATCCTGCTTCACGATCTGGCACATCGCATGGAGGTCTTATCGATAATCTTGACCCCACTAAAAAGTTCGCTCCCGTCACCTCACTGCCCCCTATCAGACCAACCATTCAATCTCACTTTGACATTTGCCCTCACATCCCATCAAATCTAACAAAACTCATCTCCCTTCAAGGTGGCCCCCTCACTGATCGTGTGATAAACGAGACTTGGCTGTCGGCGAGTTCCTCTTCGGGCTCGTGGCGCCCTGACTATCATCATGCCCAAGTTTGTCCCCCGGCAGAGGAAGCAGAAGCACCGAAACTTGGCACGAGACCAGGGCCGACAGCAAAATGGGCCAAAAGACCTTTCAAATGCCCAGGAGATCCTCCCGGAGCATATTAGAGAGAGGGAGGAGCAGAGAGCACGTATGCGCGAGGAGCTGAAGAACCAGGGCATCAAGGTCAGCAGCAAGAAGGCAAAGCGTCTCGACAAGTACATCGACAACAAGCTCAAGAAGGATGAGACCCGCCAACTCCTGGCGAAGCTGGCCGAGAACCAGGTCGACACAAGTCTTTTTGCTAGCAGCCGGGCCCTCGGTCACAATCGTGAGACGAAGAGAGAGGCCCTGTCACGTGCGCTAAAGGAGAGAGAGGCCGGCATCGACACGGAGGAGAACGAGAAGATCCTCTTTGAGGAACGAGAGACACCCAAGGAGCCAGAGGCATACCTGTCAGGAGAGTATTCTGGACGTGAGGATGTAGTAGCGCAGGCCACATCGTCCACATCAGCGAAAGCAGACCAGAGGCCTGAGCAGGAGACAGGACCCGGAAGTCCAGCGCACAATGTCTCGACATCAGGAGCCGTCGGGTCTGGTCTCAAGCGGCCACTTGAGCTCGGCGATGACGGTCGACCGAAGCTTGCCAAGAGGCAGAGAAGAGGGGGTGTGAAGTCCAAAACCGCTTTAGTCCAACCGGAGCCAGTGAAAGTCCACATTGGTACCGAGGACGAGTGGGCCGGGTTTAGTGGCGATGAATCCGGTACGGGATCGGAGGGAGCCAGCGACATTTCGGAGAACGAGAGCAGTGAAAGTGATTCGGAAGCTGCTTCGGAAGAGGGCGTGTCAGATTCAGACGATGATGATGCTGGCGACAACGACGAGGGTTCGTCATCAGGCGACCAGGAAAGCGAGAACTCGGACGATGAGGATCCCACAGACCAGAAACGCCCTTCGGCGTTCAAAGCCTGGGCCCATCAGCAGCGGAATGAGGCTCTGGGATACGAGCCGGTCGGATCTGGGTCTCAGCTCCTGGACATTCCGAAACTCGCAAATTTCAACCCACGCCCCATGGAGCAGGATCCCCTGCCCCTCGAGTTGCAGCCAACGAAAGACACCGACAGGAAAGCCCACAGCGTTCATGTCACACGGCCAGATGAGATACAAGAAGCCCGCTTGAAGCTTCCCGTCGTGGCAGAGGAGCAGAAGATCATGGAGGCCATACACAACAACGACATCGTGGTGGTGTGTGGTGCCACAGGATCCGGCAAGACGACGCAGGTGCCTCAGTTCCTCTTCGAGTCAGGGTATGGGTCTCCTTCTGGACCGACACCCGGGATGATTGGAGTCACCCAGCCCCGAAGGGTCGCTGCTGTGAGTATGTCGAAGCGAGTGGGCCAGGAGCTTGGCGACAACGGCGGCAAGGTAGCCTACCAAATCAGATTCGAGGGAACAGTGAACCCCGACACGGCTGTCAAGTTCATGACAGATGGTGTCTTGCTTCGAGAGGTGGCGCAAGACATTACCTTGAAGAAATATTCTGCTATCATCGTGGACGAGGCTCATGAGAGAAGCGTCAATACGGACATCCTGGTCGGCATGCTCAGCAGAGTGGTGAAACTACGAAGCGACTTGGCGAAAGAGGACCCGACTATCAGGCCCCTAAAGCTCATCATCATGTCTGCCACTCTACGGATCGAGGATATGACGCAGAATCCGAGACTATTCAAGACACCACCCCCTGTGCTGGAAGTGGAGGGCCGGCAGTACCCAGTCACAGTCCACTTCTCAAGAAGGACGCACCACGACTATGTCGAGGAAGCATTCAAGAAGATCAGTCGAGGGCATAGAAAACTTCCACCGGGCGGGATCCTCGTCTTCATGACAGGCCAGAACGAGATCGTACAGCTGAGCAAGAAACTCAAAAAGGCCTTCATGGGTATGGACTCCGGCACCAGTATCAAGGTCAGGATCCCGGCCAGTGAAGCGCCTGTGGAGGCAGAGGATATAGACTTTGGCGATGTGGAAGATGACGGCGCGGATGACTACAACGAAGATGTGTCTAGCGATGAGGGAGAGGATGATGAGGCTGAGTTCTCCATCCCCGAAGAGGAAGGAGAAGCAGGGACCGGGCCTTCTCGGCTGCACATCCTGCCACTCTACTCACTCCTGCCAACCAAGGAGCAGATGCGCGTCTTTGAGCCGCCACCAGAGGGATCCCGCCTCGTTGTTCTGGCTACCAACGTCGCCGAGACAAGTCTTACCATCCCGGGCATCCGATACGTCTTTGACTGTGGCCGGTCGAAAGAGAGGAAGTACAACCGTCTTAACGGTGTGCAGAGTTTCGAGGTCGGATGGATCAGCAAGGCTAGTGCGAGCCAGAGATCTGGTCGCGCTGGTCGAACAGGGCCTGGCCATTGCTACCGGCTCTACTCTTCGGCGGTCTACGAGAGGGACTTTCAGGAATTCTCTGACCCAGAGCTGTTGCGCATGCCCATCGAGGGAGTGGTCTTGCAGCTCAAGGCCATGAACCTACAGCACGTGGTCAACTTTCCCTTCCCAACACCACCGGACAGACAGAGTCTTGTCAAGGCCGAGAGGCTATTAACCTATCTGTCAGCTATCAAGGAGGGCGGGCAGGTGACAGCCTTTGGGAAAACCATGTCGATTTTCCCCCTGTCACCGCGCTTTGCCCGTATCCTCCTTGTGGGCCATCTGCATGGCTGTCTTCCATATGTGATCACTATGGTCTCAGGTCTCTCGGCGGGTGAGGTCTTCCTGCAAGAGTCTCAGGCGATACCACAGTTGGCCACAAGAGACGACGGGGATGACGAGGAGGAGGAGGAGGAGGAGGAGGAGGAGGAGGTCATTCGCACAACCGCGGATGTCATCGCCGAAGACCGTCGGGCCAACATCCGGCGCGCCTACAACGCAGTGCACAAGAACTTCTGCTCCCTTGACGACACGTCCGATGCGATGAAGTTGTTACAGGTTGTTGGTGAGTTCGCTCACGAGCCCACCGAGGCGTGGTGTGAGTCTCATTTCGTCCGGTATAAAACTCTCAAGGAGACACAGCAGCTCCGCCAACAGCTCACGGAGCTGCTCCGCACCCACATCCCCTCCTTCGCCAGCCTCAGCTACCAGGAGAAACTCGACCGCCCCACACAGAAACAAGTCACCGCCCTGAAACAGATGGCGGCGGCAGGCTTCGTCGACCAGGTCGCCATCCGCGCCGACAAAGCCCCGACGCCCCTCGAGACAGGGCACCGTAAGCCACGGCGCGCGATCGACGTGCCGTATCTTCCCCCTCACCCCGCTCGACGTGCCCTCCACGGCCGACCCAAGTGAGCGCGCCGTGTATATCCACCCCTCGTCCCCGCTGGCACACCTCAGTCCCGCTGAGTGTCCTGAGTTCATCGTGTATGCATACCTACAGCGAGGCCAGGCCGGCGGGGCACAGGGGGAGAAGAAGCCAAGACAGGATGCACGCCCTGACGGACGTTACAGGCGGGCAGATCGCGGCGCTGGCCAAGGAGTACGCCGTTGATCAGCTACGGGAAGCCGATCAAAGAGGTCAAGACGAGTGAGGACGGGAAGGTGAGGGAGGTCTGGGTTGTGCCTTATCTGCGGGCAGAAGGCACCGGAGGCATGGGATGGCCGCTGCCAGCCAAGAAGATCAAGCAGAGACGGGTTGCAGGCACAGGATGGGTGGTGGAGTAAATTTGATCAATTTGGTGATGGTAGATCACAGGGGATCAGATACTGGAGGATTTCCTCTCATCCTCAGCATGGAATTGAATGCACACAAAGCAGAGCATGTTCTGTCGGTTCATCAGGAGGGCTTCTGTGGCTAGCATCTGCTGCTGTTCACCCTGCTTCTCTTTATCCAGGACCTAGGCTCCCTTTCCTATAGGCAGTGTATTGCAAAGGCTTAACTAAGCTGGAACCTTGTGAAAGACCTTCGTTCTGAATGCCTAGGATAGCTTGAACAGCCCTTTCGCTCCTGTGAGAAAGGCGCCCTTTGACATTGTTCACTAAGATCCGCAAAGAACACTACCTGAAAAGCGGAGGCTGGTGTCGCGAGATCACGTGAGTAATCCCCATTTATTCACCCCAATAACAACCCAAGCTCCCGGTGAATCAGGATACCGCTAGCCCAATTAGGTTAGTTCATAAGCAATGACCAGCTCATATCTTGGTCTTGGCCTGAGGCCACTCAATCGTTGAACAATCCATCGACCTCCACCATTCGTGAAGCCCCTACGGTGCCTTCTGCACAACAACTCCGAAACTTCTCAGCACACACACACGCATGGTTAGTTCAAAGGTGTCCTCTTTCCAGGGACTGCCGCACCGCCCGCCCAACCTGATCTGCAACACACGCGTTATCCGCCACCGAGGCCAGGAAATGCCGACTCCTACCCTCTCGTCCACGGGCAGAGGAAGGACCGGGGCCTCGGAGGAGAGATTCGTCCTGGAGGCGCTGCATGACAACTTGCTCTGTAGCCGCCGACAGAGGTCCACGAGCGTGCATGATACCTGCTCTGCCGCGCGTCTGGTGCTCGATTCTCTGCGCATCGTCGATACCTGTGCTTTGCCTGATCTGGCTGCGCTGTGGCGGTGGGGACTTCGGGTCACGATAGTTCTTCCTCCTCTGCCGCACGATCTGCGCCGTGTCTTCGCATCGGCCCGGAGTCAAGGCTGCTCCGCTATTCCAAGCCTGGGAGGGTGGGAATCCTGCTCGTGGGAGACCATGGGCAGGGGGATACGTCTACATCTGCTTTCCATATGTAGTAATTTAGTCCAATATGGTATGCTAATGAACGCCAGTTTCCAGATGTCATCTCCCTTCGATGGGGATGCAAGTCTAGCGTCTCCTGGAATGCCGAATAATGTCACCAGAGTATTCAAGGTTCCTGCGGCTATCTCCTGGACAGACGACGATAACCGCCCCGCGTTCCTCATCCACGACCCTGTAAACCACGACCATGTCACGCTTGACATCCATGTCGACCATGATTCCCACACTGCCTTTTTCAAGATCATAGCCAACGTTGCTTACAAGGGGAAACGCAACAAGTCGAATGTGTACCTGTTCATACACCCCGAACGCATCCAAACACTTGCTTCTGTAGACGACGATGACTCTGCGGCGGCCCGACTCGGGATGAGTGCACACTCATTGCAGTTCACCCTCAACACGCCTCCGTCTCTCGTGGTGCCAAATGGGTCATGGATCCCCCAGAAATGAGGCTCAGTCCATCATCTCCTCATTGCGTGCCTTAGCAGGGATGAACAGCTTTCGCGTCGCCTTTCCTACCAGATCGTTATCTCTAGATCGTCTGGCTACGTTGTGTCAGGGAGGCATCCACCAGTGGCTACTTGAAAACCATGTCAGATGTGGCCAACATGGCGAAGCTGTACGGTGGTCAGGGTGGCAGGGTCATGGAATGCGGTGATAATGCCAGAGTGTCAGAGCCCTATTCGCCTGGGCACGCCAAGGAGACTGTTTTAGAGGAATGCCAGACTTTCGAGAGCCCGCCGTCGTACGAGGAGCCGGGCCTGAGTGCATCTCACCCACCAGGCGTCAAGAAGCGCCGCCGCCTTGATTCCGACACCGCTGGAAGTGCAAATCTAGAGATGTCCCTCGAGGATATCTGCAGGAACGGCTTCATGGAGATGGGACGTCGCTTTGACCGGATCGAAAAGTCACTGAGTGACCTCAGTTCTCGGCTGGATCGGGTGGAACAACTCGTCAAGGAAACTCATCTGGGGGAGCCGAGGTCGCAGAGGCAGGAGGACCAACAACAACACAGTCTTGACGAACGCATCGAGGGTGTGGAAGGACGGGTGGCGGACGTGGAGACGAGGCTAGAGGTCGGCCTCCATGACCTGGCACAGGATGTTGAGAACCAGCTATACGATGTGCGACACGAGTTCAACGACACCATCTCAGTTCGTATCGAAGACGAGATTGGCGTTGCACAGAGCCAATTGGAGGATTTCGTCAAGGATGAGCTTCGCAATGTTGCTTCAGATGTGGAAGAGTCGGTCAAAGAGACGTTGAGAGATGCGTTGGCCTAGGATTCCAGCGCATACCCCGGCCGAACGGTTCAAGTGGTTGGAGGTACGTGGTGTTGTTGTGGCTTGTTGGCTCGCCATGACCTAATACAAATGGTGGACAAGCGGAGAGAGTCTGCAGCTAGCTGCCTTGCACCAAGGCCCTGCTGATGCGTCACCAAAACCGACAGCACCTGGCGGTGTGCCTTGATAAGACTGAACGTTGTGACCGCAATCGACCGGGTGGGTGGCGGAGTTGGAAGCCCCACCACTTCTTTCAAGTGAAAGCTGTGCGGGGCTCCTGTTCGACTCCCACCCTGTGTCCCCAAAACTCAGCAAAATCCCCGCGGGGGTTTTTCTGACCTGCTGTGCCTCGGGCATGGCAGGTGTCTTTTGCCAGTCTCGGTGTCTCTGTTTTTGCTACATGGCTTGCCAGTGGGAATACAAGGCATCGGAGCTCCCAGAGCATAACATGCATAGACAGCAAATCTACAGCAGTCTACTTTACACCGAAGGCAATTTTTTGCCTTTTTTTTTTTTTTTCAAAGCAAGAAAAGCCACCGCGTATCACTGTCCTAGAGCGGTGGGCGCAAAGTGCGTTGGCAATGCAAAGTACAGCCAGATCTCATGATTCGAAGGGGTGACAGACAGTGCAGAATATTAACATTACAAGATCCTGCCTCGGAGAAAACGCGTGATCGATCCGGCCACAAGAAACAAGTACACACACACATATATACATGCCACTCAGGCCCAGCCTTGAGCGAAATTCACGTTCCCCAACTAGAACGGCGCACCATCTCCCAAAGGCCAGTGTGCAGAGTCCATGGAAGGCGCCTTGCCGTGACCTCGCAGAGGCTGCTGTGATTCTTGTGTGGAATCGGTCGAGGGCGTCTTGCCGTGGCCTCTCAAGAATCGCTGCGGGTCGCGCGTGGACTGGGCAGAGGCGGCCTGCAGATGAACACCCAGCTGTTTTCCTCTCGGGCTCAAGAGGAGCCCTACCATTACGGCCCAGGCCACTATCGACCACGTCGTAACCTTGGTCAGCAATTTACAAAAAAAATCTCAGAAAGGGAGGAAGAGAGGGAGAAAAAAGGAGGAGAACCAAGGACCAAGAATACTCACCTCCAGGCCAACGTGGGCCGCGGGATCGTCCCCCTCCCGTTGCACTTCCAGCACACGCGGTTGGTGGTCTTCTGCATCGTGCCCTGGCAGTACGCACAGCTTCTTGCGCCGATGCCCCTGACATGGGCGCAGCGCGGGCACCTGCGCGACTCCGAGGTCGAACCGCGCCCGGCACAGGGAGCGCATTTTATGGCTGCTGGCATGGTTTTCTGCTGGAGGGCATGGAGGCACGTTTTTTTCTCTTTCTGCCTTTGGATTTGGAAGAGACGGCAGGTGGTATGAGCTGGGGTTGATCAGGATTTACATAGATGTGTTGTTGGCAGCCGTGAGGGACGCTGGACTGGGTGAGGGAGAGCCTGCTCCTACATACACCTAAAGAAAGCGGCGACAAGCCCAAAGGCGACGAGAAAAAGATCTCCATGGAGCACTCTTTATAGGTTCTGTAGACGGGGTCACTCGCCCACTGCCAGAGGCCAACACGACTGCGACATCATGGCCACGACAAGCCTGAAAGCTGGCCATGATGAGCGGAAACAACGGACCGTCCCATAGAGGGTCGAATCACGAGGAGCTTCTCCTGAAGAGCCAATCCGGAGCCCGGGTTTATGACCTCCCAGCTTACGTGGAAACTGGGACTGCATGGGACGCTTGTCTGGTAGTGACGACCAGCCGGGCGAGGGAGGTCTGCAGCCTTGTTGGTCCTCCTATATGTCTCGCATGTTGGCAGATAGAGGCCAGCACTGGGACCTTAAATGTTTCATGGACGTGAGCCCCTTTCGGAGGCGGTGCAAGGCTGTGGCGTCACCATATGAGACGACTTATTGACAGATGTCGGCGAAGAAGACAGAAAGAGAATTCGCCCGTAGATGAAGCTCATGATAATACGATCGTATTCTTTTGCCCTCGAAGACAGCAGTTTCCATAGGCCTGTCATGGTCTAGACTTCGAGATATGAGCGCTGAGGTATCGCATTTCTTGGTGCGAGTGTTGTCAGCTTCTCGAGCGTTAGGGTGCTGACACGCCTCGAAACGCGCTGTGCATCCGGCTTACCTTCTACCCCAGTTTGACAAAAGTCCCACCATCAGATCCCTCCTGCTTCAGACCCGGCCGCGGCCGCGGAGGTGAGTTGGGGTATATGCACATGAAGCTGCGTCGGAATACGACAGGCAATTGAGAATCAGCCTGTGTTGGGGCGGATTTCGATAGAGTCCTATTTGAGCCGCAGAGTGATCGCATGTATTGGTCGTCACAGTCGCATAAATTCAAGTAGCATAATAGATGAACATGAAGATAGTAATTTTGATTCATAGCAACGCATATCTGGCTGGAAAATGAGCGTCCCGTAAGCCAGGGGTATCGTACCAAGTCTTTGTACCATAACGCCGAGAAATGTAAGTCAGTCCGGCCCTTCAAGGTAGGCGTTTTAAGATGGCGTGGGCGTCCCTATCGCGGCACCTGCCTTGCTCTTGCGTCTGTTCTTCGATCCCAAAGCCGACCCGGGCTTTGGGCTCTTGGTCTTTTGATATCCTTCGGAGACGCGACAGCCTCTGCTGCCTGGGCCGTGTTCAGGGGGGCTAGCACTGGCGGGGTGATGGTTGGAGCCTGCGTCTGAGGCACAGCCAGCTTGTCCTTGCGCCCTGTATTGGCGAGGTGGAAGTCTCCTGGCTTTCCAGTAATCGGGATCTCGTCCATGTAGTAACCTCCACAGGCCATGTGTATGTTGAAGGAATCCTCGGCCAATCTTGCATCGAGCTCCGTCTTTGTAGAGACCCTTGAAGCTGCGGCGGATTGGCCTGCCCTCGCCCCAGATCCATTTGGCACAGGTGTCGCCTCTTTCGGCTCGGCTGTCCCGGCGCGAGGTAGTGTCGGGTTCGCATAGGAGTGGCCCTGCGCGGGGGTCCACGTCTGTATGCGATTTGCAGCCTCGAAGACATTCCCAATCGCATGTGATATGGTGGCCTGGTACACGCAAGGTCGGTCAGCCCACTAACCTGGTCATGCGCGCCTGGCGACGGGCAGATCGATGCCTACCAGCTTCGAGCTCATAATGTCCATCAGAGACGGCGCAGGATAGATGTTCGCGCCCACGACGTAGTACGACGCATGGACCGTCACCTCATCCTCCAGGTTGGCGCCTCTCTTCTTCCTTGTCTGCTTGCGAATCACCCATACGCCAGTCCCTGTGTCTGGAAGTGTCTCTGCCGGTGACTCGGACACCATGTACTCCAGCCCTGACATGCTCCTCAGGCGGGCCTCAAACTGTGCGCGAGAGGTGACGACGGCGGCCATCGCGGGGTTGTACAGCGCCTGGTTCATAATGGTCTTGTTGTTGGACGTGCGCTCACACCAGGGCGAGTCGGCGAAGTAGATGAGGATCGTGTCATTGTGCAGTGGCCCGTGCTGCATAATGAAGTGTGGGTTGAACCATGATGTCTCGTCGTCATTCGAGTCCATCTTGGCCAGTCTTCGTGCGGCAGTCGATGGCGAAGAAGACAGTCTGGGAATCGGTCAAATGGGGCAGCGGTAGAGAAATACAGAGAGGAGGGTGTGAAGTAGTTCGGTAGGTGCGGGTCGCAGTGCATGGGGCACCCTAGCTGGCAGGTACGCCTGTGCGGTAGGGGATCTATCCAGCCTCACCCACCACCTGTTAGCATTGTTGTGGTGGCCAGTGCGGTGGACCTCGGAACATACGTATAGAGTGCAGACGGCCTTTTTGTCGGAACGAAACAGTAGCCCACGGGTACAGTACTACTGGGTACAGGGTAAACAACTGCATCCTGTCGTTTACCTACCCAGTAGCTGCAACCCCTGTTTAATTTTACAGAACCCCCTGTTCTATTTTACAGCACTGTCTTTCAGCAGCACTTACTATATTATAGGCTGCTATGCCCACTGATGCAAGCGCTGGAGAATTACTACTAGTAATCTCTCTATCTTCTCTGCTTTGTCCCCTTCTTCTCTTTTTCAAAAGAAAAAAAAGGAGAGAAAAATCTAATGAGAGAGATAAGACTAAATTTTACTGAATTATAATTAAGATGAGAATAAATCCTCTATTTATTATAATATATATAAATCTAGAGAGCAAGAGAGGTAAGATAAATATTCAGGCTGAGAGGATCGAAACAGTATAGTAGCTATTATAGGGTAGCCCCACAGATCTATGACAGGGAGTAGTTATTTCGGCCGGACAACTTAGTATGTATGACGGTAGGCAGCTGCTGAATAAGCCGCTACATACATACAACTCCAATCTTTACCTGCTGCTCCACACGTCAATTCACTTCCGCTTTCCTATCACCGCGTTCACGGTCCCAGCATGCGTTATCCCCGAGTAGCTTCATCTGCTCGCCAGACACGTCGTGCACAATCTTGTAGGTCTGGAATGCTGACAACGACATCCTCCTCGCCGGGACCTGGGTCTCTCGAAAAGAGAAGCCTGAAGCTCAGCACCAACTCACCCCCAGTAATATTGAATGTCGGCGGTGTTCCAGCGTTTCTAGTAATTGTAATGACTTGTTGCAATTCTGGCGACAGTCTTGGCAGTGAAGCTCGGGTATTCATAGCGCCTGGTCGAGGAGGAGGTGAGAGAGTTTCCGAGTACTTCTCGATAAGAATTGAATCGCTATTCCGGTCCAGCTTGGCGATGATACTGATCTTGACAGCATGATTGGAGGCGCGAAACCACCAATGCATATCTTGTTGGAGTTGTTGCACGGATATAGAAACTCCTCCCTCAATTGCCAGCGTTGGCCATTGCGGATAGGCGCCTTGAGCTGTATATCCACCGCCTGAGGAATCACTTTCTTTGCTATCTCCAAGGCGCCTTCCCTGAGGATATCTTGTAGCACCGAATGATACCCAACTTTCTTCCAAACCCATTGCCATAATTCGAATAAAACATTTTTCGTAAAGATGCCTATGAAGTATTTCATGTGGCGCAACTGGAAGAATAATAATGAGGATCTCTGTCTCAGAATAGTAGTGTCGGAATCGGCATCTGCAAGGAGGGTAAATAGTATATCTTTTTTCCTCGAGTATATCGAAAACTTCAGAAGAAACGCCTGATATTATATTAGCAAAGTATTAATATTCTATAATTTTGAAATGTAAACATACCTGTGACGATAACAAAATCATTCTCGAGGCGTTTCAATCGCTTGAAAAGATCGTGAGGAGTTGTATATGGGATTTGTAAACCCATTTGTAAATCCACTGGCTTAGAAAGGTCTGTTGGTGATTCTTTCAAATCTGTCGATTTAGAAATAGGTGGTGTAGAGGGGCTCATTGCGACCATTGTTCTAGTATCTGATGGCGATGGTGATGCCAGGGGAGATGCTTCTAGACGTGGTATAGATCAAGGGCCGTCCAAGCAATGGTGGCGATGGTCGCGCAGGCGGTGATGATGGTTGGCGGTCGCTCAGGCGATGAGAATTGGTGATGAAGATATAGGCGGGTTCGCTGGCGATGGGGGATGCTGCCAGACAAAGGGGGACGACTGGATGGTAGAAAGAAACTGTTGGCTGGGCCTTGTACGTACGTACGAAAGATCGTGAAGGTCACTGTTCTGGATTGTTGTTGTTGATGTAGAAAAACTATCTACTCTGGCCTGCGTGCGCGATGGGGAATAGCTGTTGCGAGGCACGTTCAACACCATGGGCAATCTACTTAAGTACACAAACAAACAAAGACAGAAGCGGGGGTGGGCGGTAGTGGGTGAGGCTAGATGGACGCTGTGGCCCTCCGACTAGCTTAGTACTGGAACCGCCTAACGCCAGCAGCAGCCTATTGTCATAGCAGCGTGGGCACCTTTTGTCGAGTTCATACCCCGTCTCATAGCCTGCAGGCTATGGTCGAATCTGAGGGGTCTAAGTGTATATAGCAAGGCTTCCTGATCAGCGTTAAACTAGGTACAGGATGAGAACTCGTGGCATGTTATTGAAGGCCGTGTCTCTTCGACGTTCACGGGTTTCTCATCGCTGACGCCGGTCCTCAGGGCTGAGGCTCCTGCGCTTGGCTGGATATCTGTGGCGATATTCATCGCGGGCCCCTTTTCCGTCTCTGCTCCTACTCCGTCTTCGATACTCTCGATTCGGACTCCTGCTGCGAGACCTCCCGTGACGTCTGTGTCGCCTGTGACGGTCTCTGTCCGGGCTCCGGCTCTTGCTCCTGTGGTCTCGATGGTCTCTGCGCGACCGTGGCTCGACCTCGCCATCCCTGTCCCGATTCCTTCGCTCTCCATGTCTATCTCTGCTTCGGCTATGGTGTCGATGGCGATGGCGATGGTCGCGATTCCGTCCTTCTCTTTGGCGCCCGTCCCGGTCCCCTTGTTGCCGGGACCGATGCGATTCGGTCCTGTCGCCTCCTTGTGTGCCTATGATTCTTTCAGGGTCAGGAGGCACCTCCCCGCTCATTCGCGAGTCCGATAATTCGATAGCATTGGCGCCCGAGGTGTTCCGCACCGGTGGCGGCAACCCAAGCGCTTTGGCCATCGCATCCTCCTCGGCCTCCTTGATCTTCTGTATCTCTTCACGGCGTGCCCTCGCCTGGCGTTCCTCGTCTGTCTCATTGGAGTCTGCATTGCCAGCGTCCGCCTTCGCGTACCACTGCAAGTCTTTGCCCTGCTGCCATCGCCCGACTGGTGCCTTGAGGGAGTGGCCGAGGTAGTTTTCGCGGTGCGCAGAGGTTGCCACTTCGTCCCAAGAGAAGTTGACGCCGCCTCGGGACCCTGACTTGCGGACTGTCGCGACCAGATCCATGTTTGCGAACCTTCGTGACAGGCCAAACAAAGATGTTGTTTGTCGCTTCGATTCGTTAGTGGGTGTGTGATGGAAAAGTGGAGGTGGATTCGGCGGCGGCGGAACTGATTTCAATAGAGACGCGTTTCATGTACTAAATAAAGTATGACGACAGGCAGCTGCTGAATAAGCCGCTAAATACCATTCCAGCTTGACCTGCTCCACACGTTCATCCATTACCGCTTTTCTATCACATCCAGCAACGATTCGAAGCGACCACATACACTTACTTGTCCAAATAGACAGAATAGGCTACTCTTTTTTCCCCTACCGTTTCACTTCAGTTTGCGAGCATAGCGTGGTCCCGTTCCTTCACTCGGTTGCTTAGATTCCCTTTCATCTTCATTGCTAGCATGTGAACGAGCGCACTTGGGCCGCAGAACAGTCACTGCCCTTCCCCCATCTGACCTCACAAGTTGACGACAGATTGCCTCCCGGCCCCGCTCCTTTCGACTCTCAGAGCGAGCCTTCGCAGGAATATAGTCCACGACACATCCCTCGTCCTCATCCTCGTCCGCCCCGTCCAAGGCAGCCGTTGCTGCGAGCCAGAAGATGGACTATTCAAAGCTGCGAGCCGCTGCTCTGAGAGATGGAGAAGACGAGGAGGCTGTCACTGTCGATACCAGAGCCTTGATCGACAAGGTCCTCGCTCGGTACTCAGGAGAATGGACAACACTGCGCGAGTTGATCCAGAACGCTGCCGATGCGCAGGCGACGACCGTCAAGATAAAATGGGAGACCATGCCCTCGACGCAGATACCTCTCCCCGCCACACAGAACAGATCAGAGCTGCTGAAACACATGATCACGAATCATACACTCCGAAGGCTGCTTGTGCAGAACAACGGCCAGCCTTTCACAAAGACGGACTGGGGTAGACTCAAGAGGATCGCAGAGGGCAATCCAGACGAGACTAAGATCGGCGCGTTTGGTGTCGGTTTCTACTCCGTCTTTGCGGACTGTGAGGAGCCATTCGTGAGCTCGGGCGCAGAAGCCATGGCGTTCTACTGGAAGGCAAACTCACTCTTTACCAGGAAGCTGGTGCTGCCGAAAGAGGAGAGCACCTCCGACACTGCCTTTGTCCTGGACTACAGGAATACAACAACCCCGGTGCCAAATATTCTATCCATAAGTCAGTTCCTCGCCACGAGTCTGACCTTCGTAGCACTACAACACATCGAGTTCTGGATCGATAATTACCAGGTCCTGGCTCTACACAAAAAACAAGCCCCGAGCACTGATGTTCCAATTCCAAGAGACCTGGAGACTAGGACTCGAGATGGTCTCATGAAACTAGCTTCTGTCGACCGAGCAAGTGTACAGATCGACGCATCCTTTATGTCTGCCGTTGGCTGGAAGCCTACAGCGGCCACCAGTGCTCCTGGCGAGGGCTCTGGGGCGTCAGAAGCGCCATCTCTCAAGAGCTTCTTCTCGAGGCTTACATCCACCGCATCTCAAGCAGGCTTAAGGGGGAAAGCAGCGAAAGAAGAAGCTGCTGTACAGCAGGCCATCTCAGAGGATATCACTGCGATGTCGAGGTCGAGCATCTTCCTTCAGGTGACAACAGGGTCCATCCAGACAAAGATATCCTCGTCCTTCTCAGCCGAGCTGGAACGTGCCACCAAGAAACCGCCACCAAAGACAACAAGAATAGCGATCCTAACCTCGTCATATGATGAAACGCTTGCCTCAGAGAGCTCCAGCAGCTCGGGGGTGGCTAACAAAGCAGCTGACGTCTTCGCTTCGGTGTTGCCTAGCAAGAAGCCAGGTGGCAGGGTCTTCATCGGCTTTCCAACCGCACAGACGACTGGTGCCGGCATGCACATCTCTGCTCCATCCGTAATTCCGACGGTCGAGAGAGAGGCTATCGACCTGAACGCCCGTTGGGTCAGAACCTGGAACATCGAGATGCTTCGAGTGGCAGGCATCATGACGCGGCTGGCATTCACCAACGAGATGCTCGATCTCGACGCCAAGCTCAAGAAGTCGGTTGAGGCAAGGGCTAAAGGCTCTATACCGACCAAGGAGGAGATAGCAAAATTCTTGCCTGAAGCACTACATATCTTGAAGACCTACACCTTCCAGGACTCAACTCCCAGCGCCAACGTGGGTCAGATCATCGAGGAGTCTTTCTGGGTTGCATACCAGAAACCAACAATCGAGGTCTATTCCAGCCGAGGGGTCTTGCTCACTTCCAAGGTCCGCATGGGCTCCGATGATATGGGCAAGTTCGTTGATGGTATTCCTGTCATCCTGGATGACATGAAACAGGTTCCCTTCATCAGGAAACTTCGGGACTTCGGCTTGCTTCAGGACATCACTGTGGACGACGTCCGGCAAGAGCTGGAGGCCAAGGCTCTGAATAGAGACCAGCTAACTCACTTCATCAGTTGGGCAGCCAAGACTGCGTCCACCGGGGAGCTGGATCCCAGCAGCAAGGCCCGTCTGTTCGATGTTGCAGTCGCAACCATCGGCGAGGGCCAAGACTCGGGAGAGATCATCACACTAAGCTCTATCAAGAACTACCTCAGCAGCAACAAGATCCCCCCTAGCCTACCAATCCCACCGTCAACGATTCCTTTCGTATTCACAAATCAACTCCCGGCACATCACTTGCAGGCTCTTGGTTGGGAACCACTCGAGATTGTACCTTGGCTGCGATTCCTACTCGACTCGGCTTCAAGTCGATCGGCTGACGAAAAACATGACCAAGGCGGCGAAGTTTTCTGTCTCTGTCCTGACCGTACTCTCCAAGAATTGGGACAATATGAGCCAGGGGGCCAAGAGCTCAGTCACAAGTGCGCTTCAGAACGTCACCGTCATGCCCACGAAGATGGGCATGAAAAAGCTCAGCGGAGTCGTTCTTCCCGACAGTGAAACTATTCGACGATCTTCCCACAATCGAAGGGTGTCAGGGGATCAAAGATAAGTTTCTGGGAGCTCTCGGTGTGCGAAGGACACTGGACCTGGACACAATTTTCTCCCGCCTCTTGAAACCTTCTGGAGAAAATACACAGAAACCGTGGAGTCATATGGAGCTCATCAAATATCTCGCTTCTGTGAGAGATGACATCCCCGCAGATGACATGAAGAAATTAAGAAACTCTCCGATATGCCCAGCAGAAGCAGGTCCGCCTGGCATGGAAGCAACACAGGCATCGTCACAGCTTTACAAGGTCTCCGAGCTGTTCGAGCCCAAGTCAGAGCTTCGCGAGCTAGGAGCACCTCTATTGCAGTGGCCTGGCCCACCCGGCAGCTTCCGCGTGGCCACCAAGGAGGGCCGCTTTCTCTCGAGCCTGGGCCTGCGACCTCATCCCACGGTCCCGGAGCTGATCGAGCTAATGGCATCTCCTGATGAGCCACGAAGAGACAAGGCCAGAAACTATTTCATAAAGTATCACCACATCAATGGCTACGCCGCTTTCGATATTGCGTCCACCAAGAAAGCCGTCCTGCCACTTCAAGGCAATGCAAAGCAGCTCGTCCCTCCGGCCGCCTGCTTTACCAACGAGCAAGCTTCTGTGCTAGGCTTCAACATCCTAGCTAAAGACCTTCATGTGCATGCCAGCAAATTTGGCGTCGCTCGCGAACCTCCGGTGGACTCATGCGTGGCGAAACTCATTGCGAACCCTCCAAAAGACCGATCAGCCGCTATCACACTGTTCAACTACTTTGCCACCCGGGTAGCTGACCTCGGCCAAGGCAGTCTGGCCAAGCTGAGAGCAGCGTCCTTTGTGCCGGTTCAGCGGCGGGATCGTTCTGGCGAGCCTCTGCGAACTAAGAATCCGGAGGCTTCGAATGGCCTGATACTTGTCCCCCCGCAGAACGTCTATCTAGGCACAGGGGCGACCTACGGGGAGATCTTTGATTTCGTAGACTTTGGGGATGTTGCGCATGCGTTCTTACTTCGTTGTGGAGCAAAGATGGAACCGACAAAGCACGAAATCGCCACCTTCGCCTGCAACGAACCCGTTCGCCTGTGGACTACCGTTGGCAGTTCAGAGAAGTATCTAGACATCTTAAGGTCTCTGGCCACCGACATCTCGACCCTGAAGAGGGACAAGGATCTGTATCGAAAGATGAAGCAAGAAAAGTGGCTGATGGCCTTCAAGGAGATCCCTTCTTCTAAGGCCAAGGCATCCGAGGATGACGACTATGGGGAGTCAGTTCGGGGGTCTCAGCTTGCCGCTCCATCAGAGATTGTGATTGCAGACGATTTCTATAGTTTCCGGCTGTTTCGTGAGCATCTGCTCTCTGCACCAGAAGACGATACCCTGGAAGCCTTCTACCTGACTCTTGGATCTCCAAGCATCAGCAGTCTGGTGCAAGAAGATGCACACATAGGAAAGTCAACTCCCAACCAGGAAGGCGCTGTCTGGTTGAGAAATCACATTCTGGTAAGCTGGCCACATTCTTCACTCTGCCGTAGTGACAGGACTCTAACTATCAACAGGAGCGTACGAAGCTATTTCTCCATGAGTATAGACATATCTCAAGGGACTCGATCAAACACGACGCGAAATGGCTAGACAAGAATCTTCATGTCGAGGTTGTCCAGAGTGTTCAACTTCGCCGGACCTTGAGAGGTCAACATAAGTCTCACACGGAGAAGAGGGCAGCAATGGCCATGAGGACTGCGACGGGACATACTCTGTACATTGCCGCCGACCAAGGCAGTAAACCAGACATGTATCAAGTCGGGCAAGCAGTCTGCACTCTGATCCTGACACGCCACAACCAACAGTCGTATTTCTTCTTCGAGCCTTTCCTTAAGCTCAACCTGCTAGACCTCAGGGCTCGCGGCTACAATGTCGACAGAATCCTGCGGGCCAAGGCGGAAGAGGCTCGGGTTGCCGAAGAGGAGCGACGAAAGGCACTTCAAGCAGAGGAGCAGAGGATCAAGGAGAGAGAAGAAGAGTGGGCACGTCAACAGAAAGCTACCGTGGAGGCTGAAGCCAAGCGGCCTAAGACACCAAAGCAACACTCAGGCCTCCCCGGTGCGATGCCAGGTTCCTTTGATCAAGACTCTCCCGAAGCTCTACCGGCGGCCCAGAATGGACGGCGAAGCAGAGATTCTTCTCCAATATCTCCCGAAGGTTCGGCCTTGACAGGGACGAAGAGGCAGACAGGGTAATGGACAACCTGTTGACGAACCCCGACTCCGAGGTCAAGACAGGCCAGGCCCAGTCAGGCCCATCACAACAGCAGGGCCCTGGAGATAGCGGACGAGTGACCTCTCCTGCGGTAGTGCAGAACAACCTGCTCCAAGCTATCCGCTCGACGCGACCGCACGACTCCTCCAGTGTCTTTAGTCCACCTCGGACACAGGAGATCAAGGAACAAGCGACGTACTGCGACAGCACGCCGGCGCAGAACATTGTCTTTGTCGCCCAGGCACCCCGCGGCATGAAGGTGTACCTGGACAAGTCTATCTCCACGGACCACATGACGTTCCTTGGGCAAAATAGCGAGGCCATCTCAAAATTCGAGAATCTTCTCCGAGATGTTGCTGATATCTATGGCGTCTCGAGCACCGCGCTCCAGATCCACTTTGACGAGGCAGGACCCTGTATCGCATTCAACACGAACGGGAGCATCTTCTGCAACCTGCGCTTCTTCCTGCAGCTGCATTACAACAAGATGAGAGAGGTCGGGCGAGCAGGTGCGGAGGGCAGGGTTGAGGCTTCGGTGTGGTGGTTCGTGGTGGCGGCGCACGAGCTGGCACACAATCTTGTGGCTGCACATGATGCGAATCACAGCTATTATACGGAGTCATTTGTTCAGGAGTATTTCGCAAAGATGATGGCCAAGGCAGTGTCATGGACGCAGCCCGCAAGTCGTCCCACAGACACCTCCGTTCCCGCGACAGTCAGCGGGGAGGAACACTTACCGCCGTACAGCCCAAGAGAGCCGCGCCCTAGCAATTCGAATTAGCGTCCTCATCCGGCGGTGAGGGATCTTGGGGACGACAGCGTGACGGCAGGACAATTCCGCTACAGAAGCATGAAGCACCCGTATATGCCGCAGGGATGTCTTGGCTGCTTGCCAAGCTTGCCTATTCACCTTGATCCTCAAGCAGCAGCGGTTGGATCTCGATGAGAGAAAACACTAAGGGCCTTCCGCTCTTCTCAGGCGCCAGTCCAGGAACAGACAGACGATGAGACCACCAAGCGCTAATCTGCAGATCCTCAGCCGGAATCAAGGGATACACATTACCTAAACGGTGAGCGTTGCGACGCACGGAATTTACTAGGAGACGATGCCGCATGGCTGTGTTACCTCATGTGCGCATGCGAAATAGGCACCAGAGATGTGCTGGAGGGTAAACCGGTTGCACGTCGCACCACTGAACGACAGCTTGGGTTAGCAACCAACAGAGCTGGGAACCTGTTCTATTGGCCACTCTGTGAGCCTGGTCAGTTTCTCAGCATCCATGTCAGGGCGTACAAGTGATGATTAGGCCGTACACAGGCCAGTGGGTGGCCGAGAGTAGAGTGTCAGATTAGACATGCACGTAGATATTGGGGGCCTCACCGCACCACACGCATTCATCACACTAGATAGCGGTCTACAGCAAATGTGAGATTTTCTGCGGGGGGTTTTCTTTTTCTCTCCCCTCGACAAACAATACCAATACCGACCCGTAACAGGCACGAGCCCGAGACATTTACCCCCGGAATGAGTGCTTCTTCTGGACCCTCACCGCCCGCGCGAGCGTGTCACTGCCGGCATGTCGCGGAGATGGACAGACCCAGTAGCAACCACCACTGAGCTTGGCCCACCCCGTTCCGCCCATCTCAAGCAAGGGGCGGCGAGGTACCGACTCCATCCGCATGCGACCTGGGATGTCGTGCGAAGAGAGACAGACCCGGGTCCTCTGAAACGTCGCTTCGCTCTTTGCTATTGTGACAGGCAGACAGGCAGCCCGGGGTATGATTTCCTGGCTGCAGAGTGACGTGGTCCTGCCAAGGCAAGGGCGCGTTGTCTCGGCCAGGTTCGGGTTGCTTGAAGACAGAGGAGAAGTAAAAGACAAGGAGGAAAACAAAGAAGAACGGCTGGAAATTTAAAAAGGGGAAAAAGAAAGAAGAGAAGCTGAAGGAACAGCAGAAGGAAAAAGAACATCTCCCCTGCGAAAGCCTGAGCGTAGGCCCCCTGTTTCCAATCTCCCCGGCTTGATAGGCTCAACGGGCAACCAGCCTCTCTCTCTCTCTCTCTCTCTTGAGGTTTCTTGCATCACACGATGTATGGGTCACCTCTTGAGGACACCGTCCCTGGCTGTCACTCAGGCGCCCATGGTGAGCCAGAAGCCAGCACTTGGCTCGCCACGGATGGACGTAAAAACTGAGGAACTCTTGCTTCTTTCTTGTGCTGTATAATCAGCAGACGACTGTTTTCTTCCTTTTTCCTTGTTGTATGGAGCCCTTGCCCCTTTTCTATGCAGCTGCCGAGCCGCGTTTCCATGTCCGGCCCGCATCGCGCTGATGACATGCATGACACTCCTGCCGTTTACTCGTCTCTCTCTCTTCTCCTTCTGCTTCTTCTTTTTATGAATCTACGGGAATCCTTGTCTAAGGACGGTAGTGCCACCACGTCAGGTCCATCGTCTTCCTTCTGGCAGGTCTCCTCTTTGTGTACCCGGCCGAAAGCCCCAGGGACCCGCCCACATCATGCTCTGCCTTAGCTGTATGACCACGCACCAGTTGCGGCACATGTGGTGAGGTCGACCATCGGGTGCTTCGCGTCCGCTAATTCGTGGGAAAGGATTCAGCTCGTTGTTGATACGACACGTCACCGTCGCATCCAGGTTTGTCTTCTTCTTTTTTCTTCCTCCTCCTCCCCTCTTTGTTCTTTTTCCTGCACATTTTTTTTCTTGTCCTTGCTTATTGTGTTTCTCCCGCCGTTACACCGCGCTCTTCAGAAGCATGTAACAACGGCTTAACTTAGCGGCTGAGCACCCCTGGACCGGAAGTCTGGAGCCGCAACAATGGCATGTGTCGAGAAGACACATGGTGTGGTGGCAATGACACGGTTGCTGCCGTGCAAAGGGACAAGATGGGCTGTTTATGACGACAAGTCCAGGCTGGATTGCATTGTAGAGGCGAGGAGGGCCCTTCCGAACACCTCGCACCAGGCGCAGTGACTGTCGCACCCGGCAACTAAGTAGGCAGTGAAGGTCTTAAGCACATCTCCTTGCTTCGGGGATGGATCCTCCAGTCTAATAAAAATTCACGATTTCGCAGCGAGCCCGTCACACACAGACCGTACGTAGACTTGCCGCCCAAGATGGTCGCATGCCATTGGTAGAAGGGATGCCGCATTGGTAGAAAAGTAAATGCTTCTTCGGTGTTACACTCTTGACATTAGGGGCACTAGCTTGGGAAAGGAAAAGAAGCCCGGGAAAGGGGACAAAACAAAAGAGGAAGAGAAAAGGGGGCGGTTTCAAGAAAGAAGGAGAGGGGAGGAGGAAAAGAATAGGAAGAATAAGGGCAACGGAAAGAGGAAAAAAAAAAGCAAACACGGCGTAAATCACAGCCGCTGTCTCGGCCCGAACACGAAAGATCTGGTGAACCACAGGTTACGCATCGCCAGATGTTTTTGCACTGCTCAGCAGCAGAACAGGAGATGAGCCCGTCGCGAGCCTGCATGAAACCACGGACGGAACCCTCACTCGAACGACTTTTGGAATTCCGCCCTTTTCTTCCACCAGTGGTCGCCAGGTTCTCGTGTCGGGCCGCGCAATATCGAGCCTCGCTCGGTTACGTCTCAGGTAGGGGCTTTGCTCCCTTCTGTGCACCATGGCGAGGCACATAGCCATCCCCGGCTGATAACGGTCCACCTCAGGAGTCTGAAGTCGAACAAAGATTCTGCCCTCCCGCAGCTCTTGGCTGGCTTCGATCATGTAGCTCTGCAGAAGTAGGAGACAAGCTCGAGAGGTCGAGGGCCAGAGGCGGCAGAGCCTAGTGCCTGCTCACACATAGGTGGTCGCACCTACATTCCTGCGCAACGCCAGCCACGAGCTGTCATCTCCCGCTCCGGCCGCTTCATCGTACGACTGGTCCCCAACGTGCCTGGAATAGTTCGAATTCTGTGTGTCAAGCCCATCGTAGGAGTATGGTGTACCCGCTCTCTGGAGTTGAGTGTTGTCAAGATTTGAAGCGGTCAAGCGAACGGAGAGGCTCGGGCGCGTGTGCACGTGCACACACCCTACCGGACCACGCCTGCACCAACGGTGTATCTGTCCTCTGCATCAACCATGCAAGGGCAAGCAGCTCCGCACGTAGCTCCCTTTTTTTTAAAAAAAAAAGAATAAAAAAAGAAGAACCCACCTTCCCCCGGCAAGACCTTCCGGGCATCCTGCGTTGCATCTTGTAGGGATCGGCTGCACATGTCAGGTCATCCCGTGCTGTCAGGCACTGATCGCCCGAAGGGACGTACAGGTGTCGTACAAGGGTGGAGCGAGCCATGCATGCCCGCGGTCCAAGGCCAGGAAAGTGTATATTGGAAAATAGGCGAGTGTCGGACCTAGACCTCTTGATCGTATGAGGTCGCGCGTGGTTGTGAGGCCGTATTTGCGCCCAAGCCGACCAGATCGACCTGACGTGCAGCGGCCGCCGGCGCGGGTTTTGACTCAGCGCGGGATTCTTTTGAAGGCATGTCACACCTTCGGAAGATTTCTGGACGGGTTTCAACCCAGCTGGCAGAACGAGAGCTGCGGGTGAAGCCCAGGCACGCAGTCTCAACTGTCTTCGTCGAGTGGGTATATAATGGCGAATTCCCGACCGAGCTCTGAAGCCTGGAAACTGTTCGTCAACCCACACTGCCTTCTACTCAGTTGATTATCAGGCCACCAACTGAGACTACCACCAGGGCTGTGTCACACTTTAGTACACTACGCATTTTGCATAGTACTCGTCGTCGTCTCACATCGCAAATGCAATAGAAAATTCCGAGACTTACCATCCACCCTCCTTACCTGAGTCTCATACCCACCATCAACCTTCTTTTTTTTTTTTTTTTTAAAAAAAAAAAAAAAGCAATTACTGTCACCCGCAACCACAACAAGTGCAGACGAAATGTCGGCCCAGAATATGTACGACAACCCGGAATTTTTCCAGAAATATTCCGAGTTCCCACGTGCCGTCAAGGGGGCCCAAGGGGCCTCCGAGTGGCCGGAGCTGCAGGCAATGCTGCCGTCCGATCTGAACAACAAGAAAGTGCTCGACCTGGCGTGCGGCGAGGGCTGGTTCAGCCGCTGGTGCATCTCCAGGGGAGCGCGGGAGGTCGACGCCTGCGACATCAGCGTAAACATGCTCCGGAAGGCAGAGGGCAGGACACGCACGACCAAGTCCGAGGCTGACAAGCGCAGTGCGCCTGGCTCTGCCGTGGGAGTTGCTGGCAAGGGGTGTGAACAGGGGCTGATCAGCTTCTCGAGAATCGATGTGGAGAAGCTGGTGCTGCGAACGGGCGTGTATGATCTGGCGTTCTGCGGCCTGGCTCTTCACTACGTGAAGAATATCGGGAACGTGATCCAGCAGGTGCATGCGTCTCTGATCCCCGGAGGGCTCTTCGTGTTCTCGATCGAGCACCCCTTCCTCACGGCACCGACTCGGCCGGGGTTCACCAAGACGCCAGACGGGGAGGTGGACCAGTGGCCGGTGGACAGCTACTTCGATGAGGGGGGAGAGGAGCATCAACTGGCTGGTCCAAGGCGTCAAGAAGCAGCACCGGACGCTGAGCTCGTACTTTGGGCTGCTGGTGGGGGCGGGCTTTGAGGTCGTCCAGATTGAAGAATGGGGGGCCACGGAGCAGAAGACAAGGAAGCATCCCGACTGGATCGAGGGGGTGTGCCCGAGGTTCCTGCTGATGACCGCGAGAAAACGAGGGGAGAAGGTAAAGATCTCGAGCCGGAGGGGTGACGAACACCTCCCACATCTGCTTGTGAAGGCGTTGGGAGCGAAAGTAGACAGGTACAGGACTCTTGTTAGACGGAAGATAGAGACATGGCGGCAGTACATACGGCTGCTCAACAGCTCTGCCTCCTGTTTTTTGTGGCTTCTGTATGATAGCAAGTTGGCGCAAAAAAAGTTGACCTTGGTAAACAGTCCCCCTTCATATCGTCTTAGACAGTGCTCATCTGGTCATGCCTTTTGAAGGGCAGGACCTGGTGCCTCTGTGTGAAAAGTCGTCGAGGATGAATCGCAGCGTTGACATGCTCGTCATCCCGTTTTGAATGAAGCGAAGCCACGCGATCATGATGCTCACGGAATAGAAGATGCATCATCCAAATTTGAGTAGTTCGGCGAGAGTCCTTCGTCGGCCGACGTCCAGCAACACCTGCCGAAGTTTTGAAGTTAGGATGAATCTGGAAGGAGGTGAGGTTGAGGCTGAAGGATGAAGGAGGACGGGAGGCCTGGGGTCAGCAGCGACTTAGTCAGCAATCATATCCCCAGATCGCTCCTCCTCACCTTCCTCTGCTCTTCCTCGCTCCTTCCCTTGTGTGTACAAAATGTTCGGCAGGCACGCTCCGGTTCGAGGGTTCAATGAGCTGGTGCTCTGGTCCATCATCAAGGTCCTCGCCCGTGGAAAACGATGACATACGCACCCGTACAGGCACCCTCCTTCGACAATGTTTTGCCCTACACACACAGACTCGGAGAGAAAGTGATTCCGGCATTGGAGCGATCAGGATCGAAGACGGACCAGTGTCAAGAAGAGGCCAAGCTTGCGGGAGCTTAGCCTGTCTAACTACTCTGGCGGTGCGTGGGGTAAGACATAATGCTATGGTAGTAGCTCCTGGCAAAGGCACCCACACCATCGTCAGATCAAAGCCTGTCCCCACCTTGATGGGGGCCCTACACGAGGCCACATCCCGAATCAATGCCGAGAAACGACCGCCTGTCCTCCAAGCAACGTACTCACCGAACTCCCAGCTTTCCCCGTTAAGGACGAGCTAAGGGGCGTACTATGGTCCCGTAGCACAACACCAGATGGTTCGAAGCTCCCCGCCAGCTTGCCCGGCTCCCCTCCTGCTAGACCAAGAAGACAAAGAGAGAGGAGACGAAGACAGCCTTGTACTGCGGGGTCGACTGGCGCGCGAGGACCGTGAGGGAGAGGCGGGTGGGTGAGCACTGCCATTCGCGGGCCATGCACGGCTTGATGCACGTCCCAGGTGAGGGCCGTCTTGGCTCCATACTTGTGTTCCCATCCGCCGATCCATCGCCCCGGCCTAGAGACATGCGGTTGGTCCAGGAGGGATCCGGTGATACGGTCAAGATTTGTCTTTCGAACTCCAAGCTGAAGCATGTAATCTTGGAGAGAGGAGAGAGGGGGGGGTGTGGAAGGGGTTTGTAGAGCGAGACCCGACATCACTGGCTCCTTGGCTGGCTGGACGGTTGGCACAGGCACACACACACACACACACACACACAGCCTGCACCCAGGTAAGACCTACTATGGTGGTAAAGGGGCGGGAGTGCGGAAACTGTGAATCCACTCTGGATGCCGGGCAAGATAGACTCCGTGAGATCTTGCCATGACCATGAGGTAATGGAAACAGCCGGGCGGCTGGCTTCCAGTACAGGAACAATGCACGCACTGAGCTGTCCCGCCTTCGTGTCACCAGGGATGGCAGGGCTTTTGTTGAAGCGGCGGCGATGTCTGCACGATGGGTTGGTACTAGAGTGATTATCATGTACCTGATCATCAGGGGAGTCCAGGTGCGATGGCACATCACAAGGTCAACTGGTCCGCCCGCCCAGACGACCCAGAACGAGGCGAGACGCTCCACTAGTAGCCTATCCTCGCACAATCTCACTCCTCTTCCCCTCCGCCTCTCGGCCCTACTATGGCAGTTCGTTACCTTGGGTTATCCTCCTGCTCCGGCTTCTGGGGGAGGGGTGTGAAACATATAAATCAAGAGTCCTGCTCCCCCTCAGACCATTTCCCCTCGTCGTCTAGTGGTACCTAGCCTTTCCTCTTCCAACTCAACTTACATCACATCCCGAGCCCTCCGAGCCTCCTCCTCCTCCTCCCTACTAGCTACAATATATATAAAGCTGCTACTTCCACCCGACAACCAGCTCACTTGTCCAACCTGTCGACCACACAGACCTCCCCTCCCTCCCTCTTCAACACATCTGTATAGATCATCCTGTCTACAGGGATCAATAAATCAGTCAAGATGGTACTTAGCTCTCTTTCCCGCCCCCTAGCCCGCTCTGTCGGTCCTGCTGCTTCACGCGCCAGGGGGCCTGCACGTCGCCTCGCCCGCACTCTCGTCCAGCCTGAGGTCGTCCACCGCGCGGGCCGCGGGCGTGATGACCTCGAGGCAGGCTGCTGCCAAAAGCGCGCTTGACAGCGTCGCGAGCACGACATGCCGGAGCAGGCTGGGACCATACACAACGACCCGATCGCTGACTGGTTTTCCCCGTGAAAAGGTCAAGGTTTTGATGGTTCTCTACGATGGCGGCAAGCACGCCGAGGAGGTGAGTTTCTAATAATCCAAAGTTCACACACGGCCTGCCCGTTCCACCGGCCGGCCCCCCCTAGCAGGCAGGCCAGCAGCAGCAGCATGCACGACATTCTGCGGGGAAGACGCAGCAGACCACCTAGACGCCCAATTGCCTCCATCCCCAACTCCTCTCTCCTACCTGCCCTCCGCCCCCTCTCGTTTACCCCTCCTGCATGACACCGCAGATAAAGCCAAGAGGTTGGGTACATTCTGCCTTTTTTGCGGCTGGGCGTTTTTACGCGATGCGGGGTAAAGTCTAAAAGAGGAGGGCGGGTGACGAGGAGCTGGGAGCCCGGTGCTGCAGCTACAGAGCAAAGCTACCCGGTACTTGGCTCCGCGTGTTTGTGGCCCTTGCGTCATTTGTACTGGAGACAGGGGCGGACGGCATGCAGTGCTGCGAACCGGGAGGGGGGACACTGTACGGCAATTGGAGAAAACACTGTGGATCCATCTGTGCGGGTGTGTGGAGAGACACCTCAGCTAGTGGATGGACGCTGCTGGCTGCTGCAAGGTGGTGCTGCTTGTTAGGGGGGTCAGCCTTCGCTACAGGCGCTCGAGATCGCTGGAGAGAGCCGTGTTATAGAGGCTGACACCGGTGGTCCTCCCACCAACTATTAGGTTCCTGAGTTGCTTGGTACCACCCAGAACGAGCTCGGCCTCCGGAAATGGCTCGAGGACCAGGGCCACACCCTCGTCACCACCTCTGACAAGGAGGGCGAGAACTCGACCTTTGACAAGGAGCTTGTCGACGCCGAGATCATCATCACGACTCCGTACGTTTACAAAAGTTTCTCCCCCATCCAATCGCCTGCCTGGTTCCTCTGCTGCCGGGATATCTCCTGGGTAGTATCCGCGGGGAGACCTTGCATACACGCCGGGACTTCTCTCGGTAGTGTTTTAGACATGAAGAAGGCTGACTGACTCTCCTTCGACAGCTTCCACCCTGGCTACCTTACCGCCGAGCGCCTCGCCAAGGCCAAGAACCTGAAGCTGGCCGTGACCGCGGGTATCGGCTCCGATCATGTGGACCTGAACGCGGCCAACACCACCAATGGCGGCGTCACTGTCGCCGAGGTGACGGGCTCCAATGTCGTCTCCGTGGCCGAGCACGTTGTCATGACCATCCTGACCCTCGTCCGCAACTTCGTTCCCGCCCACGAGATGATCGAGGCCGGCGAGTGGGACGTCGCCGCTGCTGCCAAGAACGAGTTTGACCTCGAGGGCAAGGTCGTCGGCACCGTCGCCGTCGGCCGCATCGGCGAGCGTGTCCTGCGCCGCCTCAAGCCCTTTGACTGCAAGGAGCTGCTCTACTACGACTACCAACCCCTGAGCCCCGAGAAGGAGGCCGAGATCGGCTGCCGCCGCGTCGAGGACCTCGAGGAGATGCTGGCCCAGTGTGATGTTGTCACAATCAACTGCCCCCTGCACGAGAAGACCCGCGGCCTGTTCAACAAGGAGCTCATCAGCAAGATGAAGAAGGGTGAGTCCCGCTGCGTGGTAGGCCTAAGGAGGTATATGACTGACTGACATTTGACGCGCAAACTGCAGGCTCATGGCTCGTCAACACCGCCCGTGGCGCCATTGTCGTCAAGGAGGACGTCGCCGACGCCCTCAAGTCCGGCCACCTCCGCGGCTACGGCGGTGACGTCTGGTACCCCCAGCCCGCCCCCAAGGACCACCCCCTGCGCTATGCCAAGAACCCCTTCGGTGGCGGCAACGCCATGGTGCCTCACATGTCTGGCACCTCGCTGGATGCGCAGAAGCGCTACGCCATCGGCACCAAGAACATCCTCGAGTCCTACCTGACCGGCAAGTTTGACTACCGCCCCGAGGACCTGATCGTCACCGGCGGTGACTATGCCACCAAGGCGTACGGCCAGCGCGCCAAGAAATAAACAAATGACGCGAAGAAGACAAGACACAAAAGCAGAACGGAGACGAGAGGGTAATGTGTGAATGAGTGATGGAATCTTTTCAGGACGAGACAAGGCATAGGAAGCAGTCTCACACAGATTGATGCATACGAGCACCAACAATTTCCTATATACCAAATAAGATGAACTAAAATAAAATTGAAAGAAGAAAAAAAGCTTGGTCAATCTCTTTCAACTTCTATTCAAAAAGGTTGAATATGCGTCCTCGAGTGATCACGACTGGAGCCAACTTCATTTTGAAGTGCAAATATCTCTGCGCCGGGGTTTGCATAGTAGCTGATCGACGATTCTAAATTGCTCGACCAAATGTTGTTCTATATAAAATCCTGGGGCATGGCATAGCTGTCTTCGGGCATCTAGTTCAGCTCATGGCAAGTATTGTGGCTGGATCTCCTCCCAAGGAATCTTTTTTTCTTTCTTTTTTTTATTCGGTTGGAATTCTAGCTTGAAACACTATTCGAGCCCCCCCCCCTTTTTTTTTTAGATACCCTTATCTTGCCAACGTATTGATTATGTTGTTCGGATTCCCTATGAACCATTCTGCATACAAATTGTCCGGGACATGAAAAATTGACCTTGCTAGTACAATTGAAGCTATCCAGACAAGTCCGGGTGTGTAATAGACAGGTCAGGCAGCTAGAAAAGTTCAGCTCGAAAACAAGCCAGCGAGCTGGCCCTTAAATACTAAGGATCAGAAAAGAAGAGAAGAGATCCAAAGTCTGCGGATAGGTAAGCCGTGTTTATATATCGGGGGTACACATCTTTTTCTTCCCTCGGCACAGTTGCTTCCTTCCTGTCAGCCTACAGGGCCACCTGCTTTGAGGAAGCTGTTGCGGCAGGAGCTAGCAAGAACGATCTCCTGGGGCTAGAGTCGGACGGTACTATTATGTATTATGTCTTCAATATTGCACGCTCATTTGATCAAGAGAGATAGACAAGGTTGACTTGATCCAATGTTAGTGTAGTGAGCCTTGATAGGATCTCTGTGGAACACATAAGTCAGCCAATTCTTGCAGAGCAGGCCGAATACGTTAGAGTACCAATTATCGCAAAGAAGTGATCATTACCTATTAAATTGCATCGAGGCGGTCTCTGGTTCTTCCGAGCAGCGGCAAAGCATCCCTTGGATGAAGCAGCAATGTAACGCAGGTATGCTGCCCAAGTAGGAAGCTAATTCACAAGTAAGAAGCGCAGCTCACAGTACGAATGTTCGATAAAGTTTGCCTTTTCGGCCGAAGGGTATGTAAAATATTCGTGGTATCATGCTGCCCAAAAAATTACGATGCTTGTGTCCAAGCCAGTCCGCAAAGAGCCCACCAACAACAACACCGCATCTTCTCACACATGGCGTTTCCAACTCTTTTCCTTAGCAGTCCGCTTCTCTCTCTCTCTCTCTCACTCTCTCTCTCTTCTTCTTTATGTTATCGTGTCCATCGTTTCCAGAACTTCCATCTAGGCTCGTCCTCTTCATAATCTCTATTTGGCCTCTTCGCAGGACCCTTTCTCCGTACTCTTAAAAAGTACACGGGTACGCCTGCCGCGACAAAGACAATCACAATGAGAGTCTGTAGCGGCTCTGCAATAACGGCACGCGAGAGCAAAAACAAGCTGACGCAGCAAAAGATGATCGGGGTTGTTATCCACGTCTTGTACGGTCTCTCAAGACTCGGCTCCTTAACTCGCAGGACAATGAGCGCGAGCACCGTCAAGAAGTAGAAGGTGTAGCCTGCGACACCGTAGAAGGTGAGCAGGGTGTCGAACTCGCCCACGATGACGTAGGCAACAGTAAGGGCGCAGTTGAGCACGAGCGCGTTGACGGGCGTGAAGAAGAGTCCTGTGTCCTCGTCTCCAACCCAGCGGGCCAGGGCGTTGGAGAACCAGCTTCGCGTACGCAGCGTAGAGACGTGCCTGTTTTCCATGGCACTGGACCCGACACCAACTCGTCCTAGGAAGGCGGGGACGTAGCCCTCTTTGCTGGCAGCGTAGACGAGGCGGCTGCTGGTGAAGGTGGAGCTGTTAAGGGCTCCGAAGCAGGACGCGCTGACGATCAAAGCAAGCAGGAGCGAACCGATGGGGCCGAAGACTTTGGAGCCGAAGAGAACGGCAATGGTGTTTGACGAGTTGGTGGCGGATAGGGGGAGGACGAGGAAGTATGAGAGATTAGCCAATACGTAGCACAGGATGACCAGCGGCATGGCTGTATGAATGACGCGGGGCAGATCCCGACTGGGATTGCGAAATTCGCCCACGACGTAGTTGGTCTTGAAAAGGCACTGTCAGCGATGGTGGAACAAGATTTCGCACCGTACGCGAAGGAGGATGACTTACATTATCCCAACCGTCATAAGCCCAGAGGCCCGCGTAGAGAGCCACCGCCCAAGCTGAAGCATCCATCTTCGTCCCCTCGAACCACTCATGAGTCTTCCAGTCCTCGTTCGGCTCTCCACTGTAGGAATAGCCCGTGAAGGCGACCACAACACCAGTGATCGTGACCCCAAGCAACGCAATGAACTTCAAGAACATGAGCGAGTCATTCACTCTGGTACCGAGCTTCGTAGAGACGCAGTTGAAGAACGTCACGAGAAGCAGCCCAAACAGGCCGACCCCCTTGTTGTACCATGGGTTGATGGTCTCAGCCTCAGCTCCAATGGCAGCCCGCACGATGTACTCGCCCATGATGATGGAGATAATGGCGGCGCTTCCGGGCTTCAGGACCAGCACCGCCACCCACATGAACAAGAAACCCCAGATCTCGTGGAAAATCTTGGCCAGGTACACCTGGGACCCCCCGTTCAGAGGTATTGCCCCGCCAAGCTCGGCATAGCTGGCCGCGCCTGTCCAGGCGAGAACTCCAGCCACCACCCATATGATGAGAGCGCCGCCGGGCGAGCCCATGTTGACATTGACCTGGCTCGGCGACGAGAATATACCAGAGCCTATGATCAGACCAACAATGAGCGAGAGCCCGTTCATGTATGTCAGAGTCTTGTGTTTCTCGAGAGATGCCCCGCCGAGACCGCCATTCTGTGTCGGCGTCACGGTGGGAGCACCAATGGGAGTATAGCCAGCGCCGGCGGTCGAGGAGAGGGGAAAGAGGTTCGCGGTGAAACTGAAGCCGGAGGACATGGAGAATGTGCGCCCATGACCTGCAGGCCGCCCAGTCGCGGCCGGGTTGCCCACGTCCAAGGGGTCATCCTGCTCGAGGGACAGCTTTCGCGACGAGGATATGCTAGGGCGGGAGTCGGTCTCGTCTGCAGAACCTGCGTGGTCGGAGCTAGCGAGCGACGCGAGCTCTAGTGAATCGCGTGTGCGCACTTGAAGGTGGAGGTCGTGGGAGTATGACATGGTGGTGGACAGATTTTGTTCCGCAGGCGAGTCTGTCAGGCTCGTCTACAAGGTGCCCTCAGTGATTCCTCCCAAGGTCTCGATATCGTCCGCTATGCTAGCCTTCGCACCAAAGCGATCATGTTCAGGCACCGGCTGCGAAGTCGAGAGGGTGTCCTGCTCGTGGTCTGGGAGGTCAACGGTCGTCTCGAGATCGGGGATGGTTTTTCGCGGGTGCAGGCGCTGATTGCTGAAGCAAGAGAGAGCAAATAAGAGAGAATCAATACTGTCGCCTGCGCAAGGCAGTGGCGAAGAGGAATAATTAAGGTCTAGTTCGGCCAACAACAACGAAGAGGAAAAGAAAGAAAAAAAATAGAGGACACGAAGGGTATTAAGGTTCAAAGAGGTCATTGATGCCAGGGACGACGGCAGGCCCCTTTCGCAAACCCGCAGACACACGTTAAGCGTTAGACTAAGCCTGCCCAGCGCTGCCCAGTGGATGTGGCCTGTGACCCGTACCCCGTACCCTACCTAATATTACGTATGGTGTGGTACAAGCCATGGCACCCAGTAGTTCAGGCCGTTCAAACTCAGAGGGGGCCCCCCCTGATGCACCCAAACGGGGGGGGGGCTTGGAGCACGTCCTGAGTGGCTGAACGGTGTTAGCCTTAGTGGGTTCGTGCCCCAGCCGAAGCCAGTAGCAGCCAAGTCAGATTTCGGCAGCTCCTTGCAGAGCCGATGAGCTTAATCAAGCCCCCTTGTCAGCCCTGCAGGTTCCTGTACCTACCTGCACTGGCTACCGGGCACTGCTAAATTTACCATATACCTGGGCGCTGAGATCTGACTGCGTAGTCCATCTACATAGCACAGTACAAAGAACCTTATCTATTCACAGATCATCCGGTTGTCAGCTTTTCGGCGCGTGAAAGCTCAATTGAAACTCTGACGCGCTGTCTATGTCGTCATAATGATACGCGGTTCTGGGACTCGAGGTCTAAGATGCGTGTACAGATCGAGCGGGGAGGACCCTAGATCTCGGGACCTGGAGCTCTTATCAGAACGTTGCTCCAGAATTTATCCATCTGACGTTCTAGAAAAACTTCCTGGCTTTACAAAACACACCTTCCCGCCTTGTCCTACTGGTCTTCAACTTGTGCGCAGACGAAGCATACAGCTTCAGTTTGCGAGAATGAAGACAGTCTCGTCATGTCGTTGATTTACATGCGGCTAATGGGCCGCCGACTGCCTAACTTACACACGTCTCGTCTCCCCGTGACCAGAGCTTCTCGTTGCCACAGTTTGCCAGCATGGCGTGCCGTCTCGACAGCTTCGAAACCAGGCCACGACAAACATCTGGCCGCCAATGAGGGGAGCTCGGCCGACATAACGGAGCGGAAGAAGGCTGCACAGCTCAGTGCACAGCAGGCGCCCAAGCTCGACCTGACCGCGCTCGACGACAAGTGGCGTGCGGAATGGAATCGCCTCAAGCAAGAACAGGCTCGCGACGGAGCAGAAGCACAGAAGCAGTCCAGATACATCCTGCCCATGTTCCCGTACCCTTCGGGTCGTCTTCACATCGGTCACCTGCGCGTCTACACCATTGCCGATGTTCTTGCGAGGTTCTACACCCTTCAGGGGGAGAGGCCGATCCTTCCCATGGGATGGGATGCCTTTGGCTTGCCCGCTGAGAATGCTGCCATCCAGCGAGGTGTCGACCCTGCAGTGTGGACGAAGAGCAATATCGCCAAGATGAAGGAGCAGATGGGGTGCATGAATGGCAGCTGGGACTGGGACCGTGTACGTACTGGCCCGGATTGCTCCCGGAAGGATGTGCGACTGACATAAATGTATCTACGCCTAGGAAATCTCCACGTGCGATCCTGAATTCTACAAGCATACCCAGAAGATTTTCCTCATGCTGCACGAGAAGGGGCTGGCATACCAGGCCGAGGCCGAGGTCAACTATGACCCTGTGGACAAGACGGTGCTGGCAAATGAACAGGTGGATGCAAATGGTTGCTCCTGGAGGTCTGGTGCCAAGGTCGAGAAGCGCCGGCTGAAACAGTGGTTCTTCAAGATCTCCGAATTTCGAGAGTCTCTGCTGCAGGACCTCGAGGTACTGGCGAAGGACAACGCATGGCCCGAGAGGGTGCTGGCAATGCAGAAGAACTGGCTTGGCAAGTCCGAGGGCGCCATGGTCAAGTTTCCCATCATGGCCCATAGCCAAGACATCCACGCCGCCATCGAGATCTTCACCACCAGACCTGACACATTGTTCGGCGTGCAATATCTGGCGCTTGCAGCCACGCATCCAGTCGTGCAGCACCTCGCTGAGACAGATGCGGAGCTTCAGGCCTTCCTAGACACCTTGCCTGGTCTGCCACCAGACTCCAAGGTCGGCTACATGCTCCCCTAGCTTAAGGGCTATTAACCCTCTGGCGTATCACGAGGACACGCCGGCCTCTTCCAAGGAGTCTCTACCAGTGTATGTTGCTCCGTATGTCCTCGGGGACTATGGAGAGGGGGCCGTCATGGGCGTTCCTGGACACGACCTCCGTGACAACGCCTTTTGGAAGGAGCACCACTATGACCAGCCTGTGCGTGTCGTGCTGGCAGCATCTGAGGACGAGACCACGACGACCATGCCGAATGAGCCGTTCATCAAGCACGGTGTCATGACGGCACAGAGCGGTCCCCCTCAAGGGCAGGTCATCCCAAGAAGGCGGACAGATGTTGGTCAGGATGCTGGAGGCCGCCGAGCTGGCCAAGCCGGTTGAGAAATGGAGGCTGAGAGACTGGCTCGTCAGCCGTCAGAGGTACTGGGGCACACCGATCCCCATCGTGCACTGCGGCTCATGTGGAGCTGTACCGGTTCCTGACGATCAGCTCCCGGTCAAGCTGCCAGAGGTTGACCATCACTGGGCTGAGGGCAAGCCGGGTAATCCACTCGAGTCGGCCACCGACTGGGTTGACACTTCTTGTCCCAAGTGCGGCGGTTCCGCGAAGAGGGATACTGACACGATGGACACATTCGTCGACTCGAGTTGGTACTACATGCGCTTCATCGACCCACACAATTCTGAGGCACTTTTCTCTGCTGAAAAGGCATCTCTGCTCCCCGTTGACCTCTATCTTGGGGGCATAGAACACGCCATACTGCATCTTCTCTATGCCCGCTTCATCTACAAGTTCCTCATGACATTTACCGCTCTACCCGGGGCATCACCAGAGATCGTCCACGAACCATTTGCCCGTCTTATCACTCAGGGAATGGTCCATGGAAAGACATTCATCGACCCCTCCAGTGGCCGCTTCTTGAGGCCTGAAGAGGTTGATCTCCAAGACCCTGCCAACCCGAAGATTATCGCTACGGGTGAGACAGCAAGCGTCAGCTATGAGAAGATGTCGAAATCCAAGTTCAACGGCGTCGATCCTACCGAGTTGATCGCCAGGCACGGCGCTGATGCCACCCGGGCACACATGCTCTTTCAAGCACCGGTCAGCGATGTGGTGAACTGGGATGAGGATAAGATTACAGGCGTAACACGCTGGCTTGGTCGGGTCTTCGATCTCGTGGTAAAGACGGACTGCAAAGTGGCTGAGGTCAACGACGCGGTGCTCTCCGAGCTTGTCATGGAGACAAGCAAGAAGCTCCCTCAGATGAGCAAGCCCGACCAGGCATGGTGGGATGACAACTTCGCCCTGTGGAGAGACCTGCAGCGGACGATCGAGTCTGTGACGGACTCTTACCGCGGCGTATACTCACTCAACACGATTATCTCTGATCTGATGAGTCTGACCAATACCATCGCGGCGCACCCCGAGGCCCACGACAAGATGCGCTGCGCCGCTATCTCAGCGCTTGTCAGGATGCTCGCCCCCATCGCACCGGCTGTCGCGTCTGAATGCTGGCAGATACTCGGGGCCAAAGAGCCGCTCTTCTCAGGTTCTGTATCTTTTCCTGAGCCGGACGGCACCCTTCCCCTCTTGAAGGCAAGGACGCAGGCGTGCGCGGTGCAGATCAACGGAAAGCTGCGAGTGGCAGTTGACATACCCAGGCCGCCCGAGCACGCGATGGAGGACGGCGAGCTGAAGAGGTGGTTCGTGGACAGGATCCTCGAGGCGGATGGCGCGTCGAAGCTGGGCGACGCGGATGCGATCCGCTCGGCCAAGAAGGTTATTGTGGTTCGCGGCGGCCGCGTTGTGAACTTTGTACTGTAGTTGTAGAAGATACCCACCCCACATACACACACAAACATACACACACTTTTCTCGGGCAAATCGGCTTCACGAATAGACAGACGGATCTTTGTCAGGATTCACCTGCATTGTATGAACACAGACCGGCCATGACCACTCCCCTTGATGCGCACCTTGCTAGTTCCGTCACAAACCACGGCTGAAGTCTGCTCCGACTCCCCAGGCGCAGCATCAGGCCAGTCCCTCCACACCTCCACCTCCACCTTACCAGTACTCCTCGTCCCCATCAGACCCTCATGCCGCAGGGCCATCTCCACGACTCTCAAAGCCTGACCCAGGTCGCCCACCTCGCACAGCATCACCCGCGGGCCCAGCCTCGCAGCGATGTCCAGCAGCCGCGCGTAGAACACATCCTCCGGTGCGTGGTCGCCGGGATACGTGACCATCGGCACCTGCGCGAGCTTTGGCTCGTAACGCCGCACGCTCTGGGCTGTCTGGCGGCTGTATCCCCATCGAGAGACGTAGGGCGGGTTGCAGACCAGGACGTCCAGTGGGGGCGAGTCCCCAGAGGAGGAGGTGGCGGTGGACATGAGCGCGCCGAGAAGGGCGGCGTCTGAGAAGATATCGGCCTGGGTGAAGACGAGGGAGTGGGTAGGGAGGTTGGTGGCGGTGGTGATGTTGTTGTGGCGGGCGTTCTCTGATGAGAGGTTGACGGCGCGGGGTGAGATATCAATACCGTGAACGTGGAGGCTGGGCATGGTGCGGGCGAGGAGGGAGTATAGGAGGAGGGCTATGCAGCCTGTGCCTGTGCAGAGATCCAGGATGCGCAGCGAGCGAGGTGAGGGACCCAGGAGGTGAGAGTGCTGGATGAGGGCAGCTAGATGGGTTGTGTATGCTTCTGGCTCTGGCCTGAAGGCGCACGTCAGCTTTTTTCTCTCTGTCTTCGCGAGGGCTAAGGGCACCTGCTCCCTCATCTAACATACCGAGGTATGAACACACCGGGACGGCACTTCAGCTCCAGGCCGCCAAACGGCTGCGTCCCGAGGACATACTGCAGCGGCTCCCCCCTCCCACGACGCCGGCACAGCGAGGCGACATGGAGTTCTTCTGCCCAGAGCGACGGCGACGACGACACGGGCGGCGTGAGCTGGCGAGCGTGCTCGCGCACCCACCTCAGCTCGTTCAGGGCCGAGGGCAGGTCTCGACAGACGGGAAGCAGTGCTGCTGCGTGTGGAGAGATGCGGTGGGCTTGACGGAGGGTGGAGGGTGGGATCCGAGGCATCGAACGCGGGATGAACTGCGAGCTGGGCAGAGTGGATGTGATGAGATGGCCTCGAGGTTCACCACACGCCTTGCCCTCCCTCTTTTCCGTCTTGTGAGGTCGGGATTTATTGTGCCTGCGATAGCGTGGATTTTTATGAGTGAAAAAAAGTAGTCTCATAGATATTTAATCTTTACAGCATTATACTGCCTCTTTCCTTCAAATACATGGCGATGATGTGTGAGGCACACGATCGTGTCGAAAAAAGCAAAGTAGTGCAGCTGATCAGTTGAAGAGCTGTTTATGATTCTTAGCTGCGAGCAGTGTCTGCTGCAGTGTGCGATTTCTCTTTCTCGCGGTAAAGAAGGACCGAGCAGGAATGACGATGGCGACGGGGGCGGGCCGATCCCTCATCCGCGGTGCACGGATCGATACCGGAGTTTCCCCGCCATCAACGTATAAATAAATAGAAACAGCCTCTCTTTCTCTCTCTCTCCCCCCTCTCAATATTTATTTTTACCACGGAAAGGTATCAACCATTGAGCCCATGGCCGAAAGACTCGCACAGCTCAGCGGGACCCTCAAGATGACGCCCACGCTCAACGAGAACGGCATCCCCAGCTTCGACAGCCTGCCTCTGCGGGAGGGCGATCCGCACCACTCGGCCTGGGGCCTGTACGGTGATCATGACGAGCTGGGCACCCTAAACAGGCTCACCGACGAGCGTGTCGCTGCGGCTGCCAAGGCTGAGATCCAAAAGGGAACCCGGTAAGTTAGCTGCGCTGCGCTCACGCGTACCGGCTGGTCGGTGCAGCAGGAGATGACTATTCCCAGAAACCCAGTGGCTCACACAAGTCTCGAAAACCAAGCGTCTCGCTCAACTGGCCCCTCGACGCCCAGGGCGAGGAGTCGGGCTTCTTCCAGCGCAAGCTCTTCCACCAGGACCTGTTTCAGAAGCCCCCCAGGATCGTCCACGACGACGTCTGGACCTTCAACTCGCAGGTCTCGAGCCAGTGGGATGGGCTGCGCCACTTTGGCTACCAGAAGGAGGCCAAGTTCTACAACGGCGTGACCCTCGAGGACATTGGTGCCCACGGTCGGGATAAGGACGGGAGGAAGACCACCGTAAACGGCATCCAGGGTGAGGAGCATGCTCTTTTTTTTTTTTTTTTGTTCTTTTCCCTCTTCTTGGAGAGCTACATGCTGACCCGTGACATGGGAACCCATCTAGCTTGGGCCGAGCAGGGCATCGTCGGCAGAGGCATCCTGATCGACCTCGTCGCCTGGCGCGAGAAACAAACCGACCCAGCCCTCAGGACCTTCGACTGCTTCGCCACCTCTCCCATCCCCCCTGGCCCACCTACAAGCCTGCCTCCGCGACCAGGGCACCGAGGTCCGCTTCGGCGACATCCTCTTCATCCGCACGGGTTGGCACCTCCAGCTGGCCGCGCTGTCCCCACAGACCCTACGCGCCCACCAGGACGTCCTCCCCCACCACTTTGGCGGCGTCGAGCAGTCCGAGGAGATGGTCCGGTGGATCTGGGAGAATTTCTCCGCTGTGGCCGGCGACCAGCCCAGCTTCGAGGCCTGGCCTGCCCAGAAGGACTGGGTCCTGCACGAGGTCCTCCTCGCCGGGTACGGCTGTCCCATAGGGGAGCTGTTCTGGCTCGAGAAGCTGGCCGAGACGTGCAAGAAGGAGGGGCGGTGGAGCTTCTTTGTCAGTAGTGAGGTGTGTAACGTCACGGGCGGGGTGGCTAGTCCACCAAATATTCTGGCAATTTTCTGAGGGCGTATGATGGATTTGTGAGGGTGGTGGTTGTTCCGGGTTGTTGCTGGGCGTATGGCTAGAGCTTCCTCACTACCCGCAGTGGTGATGTGGCGTTCTAGTACATCGATGGGACATCCGGAGCTCACAACGATGAGGCGTCGGTCATACTGTACTTGAGCAGTAGGGAATCGAATAATTTCATCATGTGCCACGGCAGGTGGCTTGAGAGGCGCCTCCAGAACCTGTGGCCTATCTTGCCTTGCAACAATCCATCCAGATCGACTCGCTCCTTGCTGTGTCTAGACTCTCCGCGTCTTCTGCATGTGTTCAGATTTAAGAATGCATTCCTTCCCGAGCCGCACGCTTCTAATCATAGACAGCCCAACAGCCTGCTACGTGATACCCGGAAGGCACTCCCTTGGTTCCATGCCATGACTGCTGCACCAGTTCCCCGACCCCGTCGTGATCGCCCATATTCTCGTTCACTGCCGGTCTCAAAAACAACAACAAGAACAACAAGAACAACAAGAGGAAAACAAGAGATATATGTGTGTTGCACGGTTGACTCGCCTTCGCGTGTTTGTGTGAATTCCGCGTGTCGGGCGTCGGGGCCACCCCACTGGACGAACGAATCCATGCAGAGAAAAGAAGGGTAAGAGGAAAAGACCATTCCGAGACCACGTCGTATGGTAGCCTCTGGATGAATCCTTTGTCATCGGCAGTTCCCTCATAACTCTCTTAGGCAGCCGGAGGACCCTTGCGGCGGGTGTCCCGATCACTGTAACTGTTGTTAGCGCAGACACCACCCCGCGATCTGTGCAGCAGGCGATGGGCTGGGTACTTACGTGCTGAGCCTCCTGGAGATCGTCTGCAACTTCTTGTCGTTATCAGCCTCCCAGGTGGCACGCTCCAGCGCCTGCTTGAGCTCCTCGTCATTGGCCCTCGTCACCTCATCATGGCTCGGCGGCAGCCTCTCGTTCTGCAGGTCCACCTTTCGGGCATCTTCAAAAGTGCTGATGGCGTTCTTGATACCCTCGGCGCCGAGCATAAGCGTTCCCGCGGGAAGCTTGCCTCCGGAAACAGTCTTGAGCTCCGTGACGCTCTCGGACTCTTCTCGGAGGACCTGGAACACTCGCGACAGCCGACCAATAGCAAGGATCTTGTTCTTGATCGCCCTCCGTTTTGCCTCGATCGACTCCGGGTCGACAGTGGCCGACGGGGTGATCGGTGGCGAGGCGGGCCCGGGCGAGCTCGAGGGCTCCTCCCTGAGCTCATCCTCGCTGCAGGTGCTGAGGATGGCGATCAGCATATCCATGAACTTCTCGCCGACGAACGGGAGAGACCAGGTAAAAACGTCCATGAAGTTTGGGAGCCAGTACGGGTGCGGCGTGCAGTTGAACTGACGGATGTTCATAACGTTGTTCTCGTACTTCAGCACGGCAGCTTTGTTGTTGTACACGTCGAGGTAGTTCGGGGCAGAGAAGATGGTCATAACACTCGGAAAGCCGGTCGTCCTAGTCTTTCGGTACATTCTATAGCCAGCGTCTTGTGCTTCGTGCGCACGGATGATGGACAGCAGGTTGTTCTTCTCGAGGAAAGCGCATGCTGCGGGGTACGAGAAGAAGTATGAGCAACCCCGGACGTGGTTGTGCAGGAAGTAGTCGTTCGTCTTCTCCTGGCCAAAGTCCTCGAGAGGGTCGGCCCAGAGAATGTCGCACATCAGGCCCTGGGTAGGGGGTTCCCTAAAACGATCGATCTGTACCATGCCAGAGAGTCAGCCACCCGGCAAAGAAACAGTTGGGACGGCACCGTGCCGACAGCCCAGCCACACGGGAATACAAGAGTTTGCTCACATTTCGAAGGTCGTCGAGGGTGTGCAGCTCTGGGCTGAGGCCGCCGTGGATGCACAAGAACTGCTTGTTCATGACCGCAGCAAGAGGCAGGCTGCAGAAGGAGTCCATGCAGGCCTCGTAGATGGTGTCAGAGTACTTGTGCTTGCACTCGAGCTTGAAGGTGAAGTAGTCGGTCAAGTGGCGGCACTCGTGATTGCCTCGGAGCAGCCACAGCGTCTTGGGGTAGTGGATCTTGAGCGACCAGAGGTACAGCACGCACTCGATGCTGAAATAGCCACGGTCGACGTAGTCGCCCAGGAAGAGGTACCGGGTCTCTGCCGGGTCTCCACCCACTTCAAACAGCTTCATGAGGTCGTAATACTGGCCGTGTACATCACCACACACCGTGATCGGAGCGTCCATCTCCAGGAGGTTTGGCTCGGCGCGCAGGAGCTCTGTGCCGGTCCTGATGATCCATAGCGCCTGCTCTTCTGTCAATCGGCCTTCTCTGTAGAAGTGCGACTTCAGAAAGGCAATGTTGGGCTTGGTGTGTGTCTCGTCCTCGAAGAACTGCTCGTCGGTCGGCTTGAACATGGCAGGGGCTTGAACGTCTGGCGGGAGGCGAAGGGGGTCAGCATATCGCGTGCTCCATGCAGAGTCGGCTGCTGTGTGTGGGAGGCGGGGTTGCAGCTCGTGCACATACCTTTGCAGACCCTCTCCATGGTGCTGACTTCGGTGCCATCTTCCATACGGTGGATGGAGAAGTCGATCTCGGGCAGAGGCTTCTTCTGCTGTATTGCGCGGATGGCATTGTCAACCTGGACATTGCGAAGCTCCTGGGAGCCAGGCGCACCAGCGCCGTCGGTATCCATGTTCGGCGGGCGAGGCTCTGGAGCAGCGATACCGAGAGGACTTGTGCTGCAGGAGTCAACAAGTCGAGACCTGCGTTTGAGCTGTGTTGAGCCGGGTGGCGAGCGTGTCCGAGGGCTCGTATTTGTTGAACTCTCCACCTCGAGGCCTCCTGCGCGGGTAGTCGAGCTTGACGTTATTTCCCCCCAAGAAGAATTAGAGAAGGGCCCAGCAGAAGAAGTCACCAGAGCCTTGTAAGGCAGCAAAAATTGGAGGGAGGTGGAGGAAGGCAAATTGGGATGAGTAGGGCTGAGGTCAGACGAGCGGTTGTAGGTTATTCTACAACCATGAGGATTAGGTTGACAGCACAACAGTCCAGACCAACAGCTAGAAAACCGCAGTGCAGCAGGCAGGACAAGGAGGCTTGCCCCGGCCCAGGTGGAGCATAGGACCTATGTACGAGGTAGGCTTGGGGGACGGGCGGTGGACGACCTTGGAGCGGGGCTTGGGATGGACGTAGCGGTTCAGCCTTCAGGGGATCTATGGTGGGGTATCTCAAGCGCTCAGTGTCTCGCTCTAGCAGGAAACCTGCTCAGGTCACCTGTACGGACGCTAGGGGGCTACAGCGGCATACGTACACAAAAGCCAATCGCAGATAGGCTAAAAAGGGGGCAGCATGATGACGGCAAACAGCGGCCTTGACTTCCAATCAGGCTTCTGAATTATCAGATGGTAGCACTGTCCTTCAGACCTACGCACTAGAGACAGCCACCACTGTAGTGATCCTAGCCGCGGGCCTCCTTCTTATCTACTTGCTTACGCAAAAATACATTGTGCACCATTTCAATTCTCATAGCCAGGCACGCTGCTCTTTTGCAGGAACTATGAGACGAAGATCAGAGACTCACTCCTCGAAGGTCCAAGTCACGAGAAGAGCTGACCATATTGGATCATTTCTCGCGTACATACATCCAGTAGCCGTCTGATGTTTATCCGATCACCTGGGCTAGCACCTCCTCTCGAGGGAAGTTTGAATTTCTCCAGCGGGACACGAAATCATCCCGGTTTACTGCAGAGACGTACGGCCTTGTCAGCATCGGCGGCCGGAAGAGGGCACTGGATATGATACTCACTGTAGGCGCCACAGATTCTTCTAAGTCCTGTGAATGCGCTTCGACCGTGCAGGACTCTGTAATTATCGAAGACTTCAGTGCTGTCAGCCAATGTCGAGTCTGTAGTAGCATTGCGAGCCGAGAGGGGGGGAGGGAGGGAGGGAGGGAGGGACGAGGCATACTCAATGTTCTTCCGGGCTTGAGTTGGAACCAGTACTCTGAGCTCTTCCTTCTGAGGATCTCATCAAACTTGCGCGCGGCCTCATACCATTGGTGAGTCTCGTTCGGGTTCCTCTTGGGGGGTATCACTTGAGTGATCCAAAAATGGGTTAGAATGTCTATGAGGTCTAGGGAGAGAAGAAGGATAAGAAGGGAAATGGAAGAGAGCTGCCTTTACGCCCGAGAAAAGAGGCACTGCAGCGATATTATGTGTTCAAGGATACTCACCACCCCTGTCATCATTGTTCCATCTGATGCGATGGATTTGCGCTTCTTTGTATTGGGTGGGATGAAGGCCTATGACGGGTTCCATTGTGTCTGGAGTGATAGTGACGCCTTGATTGCCGCTGGCATGCCAAGGCACGCGGTGGGTGTACAATACGTTGAATGCTTTGGGATCCTCTTTGCGCAGGATGTCTGCGGCATGGATGCCGTCCACAAGAAGTGATTCGCCCCCGGTGGGCTGCGAACCTTCGGGAGCGGAGTGAGACAGCATGTGGAAGGCTTGCAGGCCGGCAGGGTCTGTGAAGTAGGTCGTGTCTGTGTGCGCAGGCAGTGCTATGTTTGTATAAGCGGTGTCGGCTTTGGCCATATCAGGCACGAAATCATAGAAGCCGCCATAGTGCGTCTCCCTGATGGGCCCGATGCGCTCCAAGAGATTCTTAGTGTGGACGGCATCATCGAAAGGGGTGTTTTCTACGAAGACAAGCCCGTGTCTCACCTAGAAATGCAGTCAGACCTTGAGCAAGAGACACAAAGCTCGGAGGTGCCTCACCAAGGAATCCGTCAACCTGGCCATCCCACTCTCAGACGTGCTGTCCATGACCTCCTCGTAGGTGACAGTCGGGGGGTCTTCTGCGATCTCTGAACCCCAGAACCGACGACGCGTCCTACGCTGGTGAGCGATAGGACGGGCTCTCTGAGAAAGTAGATACATACCAGAGTTCCAGCACAGGCCTTACAAGCTGATAGACATGGCGCTTGATGAAAGCCCAGTCATAGAAACTCTCATGGTGCTCATGATCCCCTGTTGTGAAGCCTGTGAGGACGGGGCCGTTCCAGATGCATCGCGATGGCACGTAGTACTCACAGGTAACCCGCACACCCTCAGACTCCACTACGACCTCTACAGGGGCAATGTTACTAGGGACGTCGAAGATCCTGAAGTTCCTCTGCATGGTAGCCTGGTTGACGCATTGGGAGCACCTGCAATTGTCCCTGTGATACATGTAAATCTCAATGTCATGATATGAACGGTCGTGTCTAGGGCTCACCTTAACCACAAATGATGCCTGGTGGGTTTCAACATCAGCCGTACGGCATCTCAAAGTTCAGAGGGTCAAGGCACTATCTCACATGTGGCGTATCACTTTGGATCTCTTGCCGTCTTCCTTTTGTGTTTGGTAGGTAGGTGAGAAGGTAACCTTGTGAGGATCAAAGGTGACCCGAAAGGTACAAGCGCCCTGGGTGAGATCTTTGGCCGGCCAGCTCTTGGGCGCCGGGGGGCTATCTCGAGGAGGCTCATCGACAGCGGGGGCATCAGCAGATAGCTGAGAGACGAATCGGTAGGCCGCTCGCGGTCGCGTGGCAAGGGAGGTGGTTGATGATATAGGAAACAAGGCACGGTGCTGTAAGCTCAGCATGCCTGACCGGACAGACCTACAACACCCACAACAGTTAACGGCCAAAGCCAGTACCAAGTATGTATACCTAAGCAATAGTAGCATGGCCTCACCTTGCTGTCAGCCTAGCAATCCCCATCGTGACGGCCATGATACCTAGAGTGCACCTGGAAGTAGGACCACAGGCCGTGCCCAAAATATTCCCGGTGCACAGCTGCTGTTGTTAGAAGCACTCCTCTGGCCGTTGTCTCGAGAGTGACATGACCTGAGTACTGTATTACATAAGCACAACCGAGGTCCTTTCGCGCGGCATCGGATCCTTGCAATCGTGAATCTTTTCTGGGCTTTTCTTGATTTAGGGAAATTCAGGCCATTCAGGTTCCCCAGACCCCAGATTGCCCATTCAGAAAGACTCGTGACCCTCTATTGCTGATGTATTAGGTTATTATGGGGTAATAGGTAAACGATTCAAGAGGCTGCATGCTTGGTCCGGGCGGCTCAGCGCTCCTAACGATGTTTCCCCCCGTACCCGTCCAGAAAAAGAGAAGTAGGCCTTGCTAGAACAGACTTTTTTCTTTTCATTTTTTCCCTGGTGTGTGTGTGTGTCTGGCCCCCTTGGATAGAACCACTTCAGAACCCGCAAAGGCGATCGTTTGACTGCCTCGTGATATGGCTTTCATTACACGCCCATAGACCGACCAGGTATGTCCTGCTAGCTATTGCTCCCTTGAGCTACTATCCTCCCAACCGCCAGCTGGAAAAATTCCCGAGAGACAAGTTCTCAGTGGAACAAACAGTCGTCTGTGAACCTATGGAATATGATATCAGCCACCATGAGAAGGACCACCTCCAGAGAGAAAGAAATCCTGAGCAATTATGCTGACACTCATAGTGTTCAAACCCCATAATCTTGCAACCACCCATTCACGATGAGCCCGGCCAGCATGCCCGGATCGAGCGGTGGCGACCCGGACATGAAGTATCTCGAGTCTCGGGTGCTCATTATCATGACGGGAGGCACTATCTGCATGCAGCCATCACCAGACGGTCTGGTGCCAGCGACTGGATTCCTTGAAAATGCGATGGCACCCAGGCCCTCCTTTAACGATTCCTCCGCCGCCGTCCAACTCCATGCGTACAAGAACGGGGAGAAGATCACCCTAAACTCCCTCCGCACGCCGCCCACTGCCTATTCGCGGCATGTTCGCTATGGTATCCTCGAGTTCTCCCCCCTGCTGGACTCGAGCTCCATCTCGTCCGTCGGCTGGACCGAGATCGCCCTGACGGTCAAGGAGAACTACCACCTTTTCGATGGCTTCGTGGTACTGCACGGGACGGACTCTCTGGCCTATTCTGCATCCGCCTTGTCCTTCATGATGTCGGATCTGGGCAAGCCCGTCATTCTCACGGGCTCTCAGGCCTCCATCTTTGCCCTCCAGTCCGACGCTGTGGACAACCTGCTCGGGTCCTTGATCATCGCCGGGACGTTCGTGATCCCGGAGGTCTGCCTGTTCTTTCACCACACCCTCTTCAGAGGCAACAGGACAACAAAGGTCTCGGCATCTGCATTCGAGGCCTTTGACAGCCCAAATTGCGAGCCTCTTGCCAAGGTGACGAGTCTCGGGGTCGACGTGAACTGGGCGCTCGTCCGTCGACCGACCAGGATCGCCGAGTTCCAGGTTACCAAATATATCGACACAGCACATGTGGCCTGTCTGCGGATCTTTCCCGGCATCAAGCCAGAGATGGTTGACTCTGTGCTCCGTGTTCCCGATCTGAGAGGACTTATCCTTGAGACATTCGGCAGTGAGTTTTTACTTTTTAATTTTTTTTTTACCTTCTTTTTTCTCTGTTGCCAGCTGGATTTTCTTCTGGGCGATAGGGTGTCCCCCCTTATGAGACAGAGAACCCCTTCTAGAATCTCTTGTCGTGCTTGCTGATGTTTGCTGGCCAAATGCTGACTGTAAATGGCTGGGCAGTGGGCAACGCCCCAGGTGGTGTGGACGGCAGTCTGACCAAGGTGATACGCGAGGCCGTAGAGAGGGGCATCGCCATCGTGAACGTCAGCCAGTGCACCAACGGCTTCGTCTCGCCGCTGTATGCACCAGGCACGATTCTGGGCAGAGCAGGCGTTGTATTCGGCCATGACCTGACGACGGAGGCTGCCCTAACGAAGCTGGGCTATCTTCTCGCTGTGCAGAGTCTCTCATATGCCGACATCACCGCCCAGATGGCGCATTCCATCCGTGGAGAAAGTAAGATACCATTTTGTTGTCAGCCGGTTTCTCTCTCGGCGCAGGACTGCTCAGGGATCTTGGGAATTCTAAGCTGATTATATAAACTCGATAGTGACCGAGATGACCAGTCCCAGCTTCTCGCACCCAGCCGGGACACTAGACTCGGCAACAATCAAGCTCACGGCCACAGAAGCAGCATTTGCGGCCCTCGGGTATGCCATCGAGAGGGGAGAGCTTGAGAGCGTCCGTGAGATGCTTGAAGGGGACGAGGTGAACCATCAGTTGCTGAAGAAGGCCGACTACGCAGGAAACACGGCCCTGCACCTGGCGGCTATGAGCGCCAGCCCAGACATCATCAAGGAACTCCTCACGCGCGGGGCCAGCGTTCACACAAGAAACTCGGCAAACAACACGCCCCTCTTCCTAGCGAGGAGGACGGCGAAGCGGGAATGCGTCGAGTTGTTGGAGGGTGCCGGCGGGCACTTGTGGGTGGATGAGAAAGCACGGAGTGGTGCGTCGACTCCCAAGACGGCGGATTTCCCCCTCAGCCGACCAATATCTCCTGGGCTATGATCCAATTCCACGGCGGGTCTATAGTAGTTGCATGATGCAACTGCTAGCGAAGAGCCCATATGACGGCAGTCTGTTCTGTGAGCTGCTCAATCATTGGCAGTGGTCTCCCAAGGCAAGGAGAGCAGGCGAACAACCTCGTCCTCGATAACCTCGGCAAGCCGACAGCGCCAGATCTACATGACTGCCTGACAGCCTGACACGGGCACCTGTATGGTTGAATCGTCTCTCTCGCGTCTCATGACCCACACGTACTCATACCCCAGACGCATCGACCTGCAGTGCTGCGCCTGGTCGCTCGCTTATCTGCGTCTCTAGGCTTATGTCAGTGTCCCTGTCCCTGGCTCTCATCCTGAGCCTTATCCTGGCCTGTCGTCTCTATATATGTGGCTGCTTTAGATAGACTATTGCACTGGGTGGTCGTGGGGTGCGGAATCTTCTGCATCTATCCGGAAGGTGGGAGTGATGGATTCAACACTGTGCATTGTTACATGGTCACCTGGGTGGACCTCGCAATGTTCAATTCGAGTAGAAAGATACAAGTCGAATCAGGATTTGAGGTGAGATTTTTATCTACTCGGCGCATCTATTTGCCTCTCGCTGGACTCTCCCGAGACGAGCTCCATGGAGAACTCGTCCTCATAAACCCACCCCTCCCCCTTCCTTCATCAAACCCCTCCCTCAGCCTCAGAAGCCCATCCCTCATATACCGACTTGATGTTCGGCTTCCTGCATAGCTCGGTCGAAAGGTAGGCTTCGATGCGTCTCTCATTCGAAGCTGCGCAGAACAGCGAGCTGTCCGGTCGAGGCCTGCCAGCGGTTCTGGGCCAGGGTTTGGTACTCAGACGAGGTATACCAGTTGTCGAGGTCTTCAGCACTGGGGAACGACAGCACGATACTGCGGGTGTAGGGCCAGTCGCCCTCGATGACTTTGGGCTCCTCGTCAAAAGCAACGACCTTGCCTCCGTTTTTGGTGATCATCGGCATGACACCCTCCTGGTAGATCTGGTATCTCTCCCGGTCATGGATCTTGAGAAGAACAACGGCGTAGACGACCATGGTGTCTTTTTTTCTTCTTTCTTCTTTTCTAGGTGAGGTGTTGTCTGGCTGGGCGTGATATAGAGCCGGGTATAATGGAAATGGGTCTTGTCGGTGTCTTGAGGCTCGCAACAAAATATGAATGTCGATGGAGGGACATAGCTTACGACGGGAGACAATCACGAAGGCGAATGACAGGACTGATATACCCTCACCTCCTGGGACGATATTGCACCGCAGCTGGTATTGCTTCGTTCTGGGAGCGGGCGGCCGGTGGAAATCTTGGGACCGAGCGAGTCTCACAGTCTGTCAACCAGACCGGATTGCTCGGCTAGCTTGATTACCCCGTGGCAGCAAGACCTCATTCCTTTCCATCAGCCCCGAGGTTGTAGGAAGCTCACCTCGCGGTGCTAACTAATACCAGCAGTGAGAGCGCGGTGTCCCGGTGGAATTCAGGGAACCGAGGCTCACGACTTTGGTAGACAGGACGGAGGGGATTAGTCGGGCAGCCCGGTTCCCCTGATGCATAAGACGTTCGTTCGCCTTTGATATTCCTTCGATCCTTTTCTTCTGCCCTCTTCTTGTATTTCAGGCGCAAGGCTCTGAAGGGTACACAGGCTGATGTCGACATCAGCGTTGTGCGTGCTGGAGCGGAATTCGCATGCTACTTGTACAGACCAACGCGGTGCTGCCTGTGTAAGTAATCAATCCAACGCCTTACTCGAGAAAGCAAGGAACGGTGAGCATCTCCAGAGGCGGGTCCAGAACAAAACAAGAGGTCGTCGCAGGACCAACCGAATCCGATTGCTGCCTGAACTGGACCCTCCACAACGCTCCAGGCAGTGAGACTCGACTTGCGCACTTTGGCCTCTTACCAACAACACGAGATCCAGAGAACATGACGTGTCGGTCTGCCGTCTTACCTATGCTGCATGGGCGCAGAGGTGCACTGCAGCAGTGTACTATGACAAACTTACGCTACGCTAGACGAATCTGAATCCTGGTGCGCACCTCGGGTTGCATCGCTGTTGTAGCCGCCCCCCGCCCCACCCCGCATTCAACAAGAGCCGCGCATGCAGGCCGAGGAAGAAGAAGAAAAAAGAGTCATCATTGCACACTAAAACTATCGTTTTAGTGCAGAGCCTCGCGATGCTCGTATTGTTATCTGGTATGTATGGAATATCTGTTCCTAGGAATGGCAACGCGCAAGGGAAAAAATGCAAGGCCTCGAGAGGCAGTGCCACACCGCTAGCTGCTCTGCCGCGTATACCCAGACGATCGGTGTGTCTGTGTGCTGTGATACATACTTACAGTGCTGTTGTGCAACTATGACCCGCATTCCGACTATGACTCTTACTGTAGAGCGTGCATTTGTACACTTCGCTGGGCGGCAGCGCCTGTGGGCGCTCATTGGTCCATAGCTAGGCACCTAGGCACCTAGCTGGGTACGTCTCACCTACTGCACAGTGGACTCACTTACACAGGGGCCCGTAAATAAGTAGTGCTGTCGATCCACTTTCTAGTGGGTGCGAGGTGACGTCTTGCCACATACTTTGCCAGTCGCCCAAGGCTGCCTCACTCTTTCCCTATATCAACTCCTCAAAGTCCCTTCCTTTTTCTTCCTCCTCTACCCTGATCTATTCTCTTTTCATTCGACCCTTCTTTACGGAGACTGTAGTGAGAGGTGAAATCTGACGAGGTAGAGACTGTTGCTAGTACTTGTCACCAGTCCTTGTGTAGATCGTCAGATATTATACAGTATATCTAGGGCAAACGCCCGAACGCCCTCCCCACCAACACGGTAGGAACTCGCCACTATTCTGCGTACATCTCTCAAACGACAAACCTCAGAATGGACTTCAGGTCTCTCGGTCGTGGCCTCGGCCATGGCGGCGGCGGCGGCGGCGGTTTCAGCGACAACATGACGGGCAACATCACGGTAGCTCCCGGCCTCGAACCCGTCATCGCCCTCCTGGGCGCACGCAACCCCATCGTCCAGGTCCTCATGGTCCTGCACCAGACGATTGGCACCCGCACAGGCGTTGACCCGACCGTGTTCCTGAGCCTGATGGGCTTCCTCTGGGCGTCCAACCGCATATGGAGGCAGCTCTTCACCACCGTCCAGCAGCTGATCAGCAACTACCTCACGTCCTCGATCCACGTCTCGTCCAGCGACGAGATCTTCACGCACCTGATGAAGTGGCTCGCCTCGCAGCCACGCCTCCTCAACTCCCGCGCTCTCACGGCCGAGACAGTCAGCAAGACTGCCTGGGAAGGAGAAGACGAGGCCGAGGTCCTCTCGACGCGCATCTCCGCCGACGGCGGGGGCATCTATCTCAACTTCAGCAACGAGGAGGCCAAGATGCCGCCGCGCTTCATTCCAGCCGTGGGCGTGCACGCTTTCTGGTTCGAGGGCAACTACTTCCGCCTCACCAGGAAGCAGGAGTCCTTCATGGACAGCGAGGACAGCGGGAATGCCATGTTCAAGGACCGGGAAAACTTGGTCATCTCCTGCTTCGGCCGCAGTCCCGAGCCGATCAAGCGCATGCTGCAGAAGGCCAAGGAGAATTTTTACAACGATCACCACTCCAAGACCACCGTCAAGAGGCCGAACGCGCTCGGTGGCCGGCGGTTTGGTCGAGGCGCGTGGGCACAGGTCGCACAAAGGCCCGTCAGGCCCATGAAGACGGTCGTGCTGGATGTGCAGCAGAAGGTGCAGGTTCTGGCTGACATGAACGAGTATCTGCATCCTGCCACGCCGCATTGGTATGCGAACCGTGGTATCCCGCTTAGGCGAGGCTATCTGTTCCACGGCCCGCCGGGTACGGGCAAGACGAGCTTGTCTTTTGCGCTCGCCGGTGTGTTCGGGCTGGACATCTTCGTCATCAGCCTCCTGGAGCCAACGCTCACGGAGGAGGACCTTCTGGCACTGTTCAACTCCCTGCCTCGGCGGTGTGTTGTTCTCCTCGAAGACATCGACACGGCCGGCCTGACCAGGCCAAAGGATGAGGGACAGGACGACGAGAAGGCTGCTGACGAGCACAACAAGGACAGCGGCGAGCCCGGTCGTGGAGGGAGGAAGCGTAGGGGCGACGGTGACGACAAAGAACGAGGCGCACCCAACGACTGGAAGGTTTCAGACCTGGCGCGCGAGCTGAAGAAGCCCTTCAACGAGGACAAGAAGGGTATCTCCCTGTCCGGCCTGCTCAACGCCATCGACGGTGTCGCCTCGCACGAGGGGCGGGTGTTGATCATGACCACGAACAAGCCCGAGACGCTGGATGATGCTCTTATCCGACCTGGACGGGTGGACCTGCAGGTCGCCTTCACAAACGCGACGCAGGAGCAGGCCAGGGAACTGTTTGAACGGATGTACGAGGCGGACTCGAAGCACAAACACAGTGCTGTCAACGGACACGCTTCCAAGGCTAACGGGCACGCTAACATGGACGAGAAGTCCGAGGGTGCCAACGGGCACCCCGAAGAGGCGGAGCCGATGATCCAGAAGGGCGGCTCGGTGTCCACCAGCGAAGCGCTGCATGACCAGAGGCTCGACTTGACCTTTGATGAGCTGAAGATCATCGCCGCAGAGTTCGCCGAGAAGATCCCAGATGGGAAGTTCTCGCCTGCAGAGCTCCAGGGATTCCTGCTGAAGCGGAAGAAGAACCCACGGAAGGCGCTCGAGGAAGTTGGAGTGTGGGTGGAGGGTATGGTCAAGCAGAAGGCGAGCAAGACAAAGATCCTGCAAGTGCAGTGAAGAAAGAGGGCAGGATAGAAGGCGAGCTTGAGACCATGAGAAAAAGGTCATAGAAGGGGTCTTTCCAGATGATTTGCTATTGGTTGTCCCCAGAGAAAGCAGGAGATGCAAGAGAGAGAGAAGCCTGATTGCACGAGCGTTACACATATATTGACATGAATCATGAGGAGCATACGCCATTTCAACTTTCTAGATGATACGATCACGACCTGAGTTAATGCCATTGATCTCAATGCTTTAGATTATGTTTCCCGCCCGCACACACATGGCGACGCCCATGCTGCTTGCTGTTGACGAAGACAACAACAGGCAGCACTTGTACGCTGCCGCTCTGATGAAGATATTACAACAGCAGGCATCAGTTGTCCAGCCCACCTCCATCTCCCTCATCTTCGTCATCCTCTGGCTCCTCATCCTCATCCCCCTGCTCGATATCACTATAATCATAGCGCGCAAGTCGGAGATGCTCAGCTAGGTTCTCGTCGTCCTCGCCATCATCTTCCTCCTCGGACTCTTCATCCTCGTCGTCCATTTCATCCTCGTCATACTCGCTGCCATCCTCGTAGTCGCTCGGCAGGCCGGGATTAATGCCGTTCTCATCCTCAACCGTCTGCAGAACCTCTTCGTCCTCGGCAGCGGTCTCGCGGCTATCGCCCTCTGGCAGCTGCGACGGAGCGAGGCCTGCCGTCTTGAGCTTCTTAGGCGTCCTGTTGCTCGGGAAGAGATACGCTGAGCGTTTAGGCTTACGCCGCCGGCCCACGGTCTTGTATTTCTTGCCCCTGACCAGCTCCCACTCCGCTTCCGTCAGCTTCAGATCTGGGGTCGGGATGGCGATGCTCCGGACCGTGTCTAGGTCAGGCGTCACATCACGAGCCTGGAGCGCGGGCTCGAAGTCGCTATCGTGCAGTTCGCGTCCAAACTGGATCGCGCGCATCTTGCACTTCATGATTGCCCTAGCCTTGGCCCACAGCCCGCGGTGATACCACCCGCTCCCCTCAATGTCGCACGTGGGCCGCACAGGAGCATCGGCAAGCAGTTTCACCAGCAGGGGGTCAGTGATGTCGCAGACCTGCCAGACCTTACCGTCCTCGCTGTATGTTTTCCCATCAAACATGTGTGAGTCGGCATTCTCGTCGATCGTCCCCTTGACACCCGCGAGGTCGCGCTTGCGGATCTCCTGCCACATCTCACCCATCATGCCGATCTCGAGCCGTCGAAGTCGGAATATCAGGCACTGGTAGATGCGGCTGGATGGATCTGCCCTGGGGTCATAGCCGTATTTGACTAGGGCATCACGCCACGGCCCGCCCTTGAACTGGTAGCCTGCGAACTGGATTGCGTTCTTGACGATCTGCTGGGACAGATTCGTTGGAATGCGCTTCTCTGGGTGGTCGGGGTCATATGCGAGGGTCACGAGCCGGTTGATGATGGATCGCCGCGTCCAGACTGGTCGTTCCTCCATACACACCCTCATGGCGCGGACAACGTCGTCGAACATAGGGTCCCGGATGGGCGGTCGGCCAGAGGGGGCCGGCGGAATGGGATCCCAAATGCCGATGAAATGCCCAACAGACTTGATTTTGGCAGTGGTGTTGACCATCTCAAACCCGCCGTCGTCTCTGTTGACCGCCCTCACATAAGGATTTTGAGAGTAGTGATAGTAGTAAGGGATGGAGACTTGCGTCATGAGTGGTGGTGCGACGATGTCTTGGTTTGTGGATGTATCTGTTCCAGGTCTGACGGAGAACTGTCGGAACTTCGATACTAAGCCAGGCAGCACGCGTCAGCGTATCATTACCACACAATAGGAACAGGGGGGAGGGTGGGTGAAGGGAGAGAGAAGACAGGATTGAACATACCGTCGCCTGACATGATCTTTTCTGTAAAATTGTTCATAAAAGCGTTGTTCTTCATCGAGTAATTGAAGTCGGCCATGCCACGGTATCGGTGGGTGTGTTTTATGATGCCCACAGCCTCAGCCTGGTATTTGCCGACATTGTCCTGTAGTTTCCTCCGCAAGATTTTGGGCTCATCGAGTTGCGCCTTGGATCTAAATGCTGTGGAATGGTCCTTGTCTGGCTCTCCGGTGGGCTTGTCGACAACTCCCTGCCACGGTTCATCGCTGGCCCTCTTGCGTTTGCGCCCGGTCCGTCTGGGCACCGTGATCTTGAAAACCACATTGTGAGATGGGGCGTAGTGAGACATCATTGGTCGCGAGGTGGGATCATGAGGGTGAAGATAGATGGGTACGGAAAGCTGAGGGTTTCCGGCATCCAGGACCTAGGCCGAGAGTCAGCACCGTACTCGTGAGAAGGGACCAGCGGACTGCAGCTTACGGCTTGAAATTGTGGGTTGGGACCAAACGTCTTCATGCCTTTGTCAACGTCCATGATCAGAAACGGGTGCTCGATAGCAGAAATGGTCCTCGAAGGGATCTTGAAGGCCGGGGCCTGGGGTGCCTCCCTGTTCCTCCCTGCTCATCGTCCTCATCTAGCTCATCTTGTCCCTCCTGCTCATCCTGCTCATACTGGTTGTCGCCATCCAAGGAAGAAGCTGAGTCCGACTCCTGGCTCAGAGCCGCCTCGCTCTCCTCAGCATCGGTGGTCTCCATTGCCTGCATGCTGAGAGCAAGGCTGTGACGAGGCGCAATGAGCCTGTCGCTATCTCAAGATAAACTGAACGATATGCTTTCCCTTGGTTGGAGCCCTCGGTATCTTGTTGGAAGCGGTACTTCGTTGGGCGGTGCCCACTTTACACACTTGGGAGCTGGGAGTATGCGGCGAGAGGCGAGAGACGATCTGCCGAATAGTCACTTCGCATCTGGGGATCCTCTTGTCTGACAGGGATATGTCTGCTTGTAGGAGAGAAAGAGAAAAAAGAAAGAAAAAAAGAAAGGGTTGCCAGGAAGTAAGACATCAAAACGCGTGCGTCTGCCAGAGGTTCTTCAGCCAGAGGCACCGGTGGTTCACTGGGGTGCTGCAGGCCTGTCTGATATTGAACCCACCAGCTGGCGACCAGTCGTCAGGCCCCCGGCGCAGAGACTCGAATTGCTGAGGGCGGGTTCTAATCTTAGCGTATCAGCCCCCCCCCCCTCGGCTAAAGGAGAAGGGTGGCTCTGCAGGATCGTTGCTGCCGCTAGAGCACCTGGCTAGGCGTACCACCCACTGGGGCGTGTTTTTCCGAGAAAGCAGGTACGGCAGGTTGGGCAGGACTCAGCTGAGGCCCAGGCAGAAACCCCACCCCGTCTCGCCCATGCAGCAGGCAATTTGGCCAAGTCAACCCAGTGTCAAATGATCAATCCAGCCTGGAATGCATCATTCTCCCGCCTGAGCCCCACACAAATGGACCAGGCCTGGCGCCAACCCTGAAAGCGAAAGGCCCAGCGCAGCACCACCCCAGCCAGGAGCGCATGGACCTGTGTCGTCGTTACGGCATCAATCGACACGCCTAAGCATTACTCGTACAGCACGGTCTCTGGACGTCCTGTCCTCATTGCACACTCTCGATCCAGCCTTGACCGACCACAACCTGATCCTGCCTCGTTCCCCTCCTGTTCCCCTCCACCACGCGAGGGACCGTCTTTCACCTTTTCTTCGACCGAAGAAGACCGACCTTCTTCTTTCATCGGATTGGTGAAACCCAGAGTCGCCCTCCGTCTCCTGCAGGTACTCGCCCAATTGGCCACGGATGCCCTCCAGAGGCCCCCAAGACGCCAACGGCTCGTCATCATCCAACGGTAAATAATACCTGCGCGCCTGCACCCTGCGCGCTGCACGCTTCACCTGCCTTCGCGACCTACCCACACAACGACGTCGCTCCGAGGGCTGTGGTCATTTCCATACCTGCCTACCTGCCTCGCCTACAGCTTGCCCACCACCAGCCCTTACCTAACCCCCTGGTACCATCATCTACGGGCCGGCACTTAATGCTACCTCCTCAAATCATCCTGCCTCCCGCTTACGACGAACCCCTGTCGCCGACCCTTCCTTGAATCACGACCTCACTCCTCCGAGCCCTTGATCTCTGAATCGAGCTTCGTTCGCATCGTCGTCACGGGAGGTCTCCTTGTCGCGCATCAGCCCACCTCCTGGCCGGCGAATTGGTTCTCGAGCACCGCTCTCACGCCTGCCGCCCTGCCCGTCACCCACCAGCACCATCAGCTCTCCCGAAGCACAAACAGCGAGACTGGCCTGGACGTGGACCAAAACCCCTTGATCCGTCGTCGAGGCTGCTACCGCCGTTCCCTGCTATTCTGCGAGGTTGAACAGGTAGAGAGTCCTCCAGCACTTATCGCCTCCCCCCTTGCCCCCTCCTCTCGCCTTACAGCTCCCGATCACTGGATATAAGCTTGTCCAACAGACACATTCCTAGCCAGCCTGGTGCGCCCGCGCCCGGGGTTGCTCGCCGATGCGCCCCCCCCCCCTCTCCTCTCTTTCCACCTGACACCCCATCCGTCCTGCCACGACGTGAATCAACCACTGGTGGCGACGTTACTGACTATCTTTAGCAGAGAAGCAATTGTCTTCGAAGATGAAGCGCTTCAGCCAGAGAGTCGTAGTGAGCCCACGCGCCCTGGACCGCAGCTTCTCCTGCTGCATTCCTATAGCGCTTCTGCTGTACCCTCCAAGTCAGACCGCCCGCGACACGCTAATGACAGCCCCGACTGCAGCTCTCACGCGGGAAGGACTCGAGCAAGTCCTCCAAGAAGAAGGATTCAAAAGACGGTACCGCTTCCCCCAACAGTGGCTCAGCTAGCCAGAACTCCCCAACCATCACTCCCTCGTCCTCCACGTCGACTCTCAACGACATCCGGAACAAGCCTCTCCCCCCGAATAGTGCTGGAACAAATGAAGGCGGTGCAGGCGCCGCAGGGCAGTCACCCCTCAGCAACATGACTTCTGCTCAGGGAGCTGGCGCATTTGCTGGCGGTTCGCCCCAGCCTGCAAATGGAGCTGCACCCCAGCGCGGCACCCTGCCGCCCACCGTCATCATCAGCCCCAGTGCACCTGTGAGCTCCATCCCAAGAACCTCCATTCCAAGCTATGCGACAGTGCTGACATGCCACCCGACGATAGCACGTCCCACCACCTGGCGCCGCCGAGACGATGCCCCACGACCTTGCGCCCCCGAAAGCCGGACAGAAGTCCTTGATGTTCGATCGCCTTGCGTCCACGCCAAAGGACGTCCCTGAAGGTCTCAGGACGCCCAAGCGGCAGCATTCGTCTCGATTCGATATCTCGCCGCACCGCGAGCTGGAGAAGCTCCCCGGATTCCACGAAGTACCCCCCAACCGTCGGCAAGAGCTCTTCATGCAGAAGATTGATCAGTGCAATGTCATTTTCGACTTCAACGACGCCAGCGGCGATATGAAGTCCAAGGAGATCAAGCGGCTGGCGCTCCACGAGCTGCTCGACTATGTCGCTAATAACCGGCAGGTCATCACCGAGCCGATGTACCCAAGAGTCGTCGAAATGTTCTCCAAGAACCTCTTCCGCCCTCTGCCCCCGCCCATGAACCCCCAGGGCGAGGCCTTTGACCCGGAGGAGGACGAGCCCGTCCTGGAAGTGGCCTGGCCGCACATCCAGGTCGTCTACGAATTCTTCTTGCGCTTCATCGAGAGTCAAGATTTTAACACAAATATTGCCAAGGCCTACATCGACCACGGATTTGTCCTCCGCCTCCTTGAGCTGTTTGACTCGGAAGACCCTCGCGAGAGAGATTTCCTCAAGACGACCTTGCACCGGATATACGGCAAGTTCCTCAACCTGCGAAGCTTCATCCGTAGGTCAATCAACAATGTCTTCTTCCACTTCGTGTACGAGACGGAGAGGTTCAACGGGGTTGCCGAGCTTCTTGAGATACTCGGGTCCATTATTAATGGTTTCGCCCTTCCCCTGAAGGAGGAGCACAAGTTGTTCCTCACCCGCACCCTGATACCGTTGCACAAAGCGAAGAGCCTGAGTATGTATCATCCGCAACTCGCCTACTGCATCGTCCAGTTCCTGGAGAAGGATGCGTCTCTCACGGAGGAGGTGGTGCTCGGCCTCCTGCGGTACTGGCCCAAGGTCAACAGTACCAAGGAGGTCATGTTTCTGAATGAGGTGGAGGACATCTTTGAGGTCATGGATCCGGCAGAATTCGCAAAGGTCCAGGAGCCCTTGTTCCATCAATTGGCCAAATCGGTGGCAAGCCCGCATTTCCAGGTTGCAGAGCGTGCTCTGTACTTCTGGAACAACGAGTACTTCTGTAATCTCGTCAGCGACAACGTGGAGATCATCCTTCCCATCATGTTCGCCCCGCTGTACGAGAATTCCAAGGGCCACTGGAATCGGTAAGGAGATGTGTCTGTTGACTCGTGGGGCCCTCAGCTAACAACCGAGCAGGACAATCCATGGCATGGTCTACAACGCCATGAAGCTCTTCATGGAGATCAACCCCCAGCTCTTCGATGACTGTTCCCAGGAGTACACAGAGCATCAGAACAGCGCCGCTGCGAGGGAGAATCAGAGGGAGCGCAAGTGGGCTGCGATCCAGGAGCTGGCCAACAAGCAGAAGATGAACGGGAAGGCTGCCAACTCGACAGCGGACAACGACGGCACTGAAGACAACCAGAAGAGGCTTGATTCTCTCAGACTGCAGGACCGCCCTGTCATGCACGAGAGGCAAGACTCGGTGAGCTCAGCGAGAAGCCAACGATGATGACCTCGTGCTTCTCCAATTGCTATCTAGCCAGGGCAGAGACTACGAACGTGATTCTTTCGAGGCTCGCCAGATTGTCATTGGGGAAATGGACACTGGCCTCTTGCGACAAGCGCAAGGGCTTGAGCCACTATGTTGGCTCAACCTGCACTCGAGAGAGAGAGTGTGTTTACGCACAGACGGAGTTTGGGAATGAGAACTGGTGTGGAGTGGAGCAGTAGCGTGGTGACCATCATTCAAGCATGCATGGCCTCTGTTGCTGGCCGGGCTCGACAATCGCTGAATGCGTCTTACCATAGCGAGCGTTGTTCGTTCAGTTGATGTTTACACCGATTGCTTTCTTGCGGGGAAGCCTAGGTATGGTTCTTATGAAGATTGACGGCCAGGAGAGTTGATATCGGATACGGGGCGACCTTATAAAAGATGGGAGGTAACCAGGGCGGATTTCACGGAGAGGCTTCTTCTACCTGCCCGTGGAGGAGGATCAGGGACGGTCCTTTGAGGGAACGATGAGTCGAGCTGGAGCAGGAGGGAATCCTCTTTTATTGTACAGATTCTTTTCTTATTCAACGACCAATTCTTCTGAAACCCGTCAGAGTCTAGGGTAAAAGACGGCGTACTCAATGGTTCTTCTAGGCGAGAGGGAGAGGGAGAGAGACACTTCTGGCAAGCACACACACACACACTACACAATACCCTGCGTGGTCTCACAATGTTGGTGCTAGTCACGCAGTGCCTCCCCTGTTATGCGGCGTCGTCATGGACATGATACGCCTCCGATTATTCCCCTTCAAGTCGGGTCATTCTGCTAGAAAATTTTAATCTTAAGGCTACTCCTCAGGGCTTATTGAATACAGCTATGAGTGCGGACGCAGATCATCTCGGTTCACTCGCCACCCGACCCACACCGTCATCTCATCTTTATCTACGGGTCTAGCCTCCCCTCAGTAATTCACCAGCCTCGGCCCCTGCCATACCCCCCTCTGCCTCGATACCCGCCATTTTCCCTTCCTCCCCTCCCACCATAGCCATATCCACCACCCTCCTCCTGCTGCTGCTGCTGCTGAGGTGGTGGTGGTGGTCCAGGCGGTGGTGGGGGTGGAGGAACCCAGCCGCCGACCCAGCCTCCTTGCGGGGGCACTGGCGGCATTGGAGGCGCGATCCCAGCGTTGTTAGGTGGTGGAAACCAGCCTTGAGCTGTTGGCTGTGGCAGACCAGATCCGGCGGGCGGCATGCCGTGAAGCGGGGGAGGAGGCCACTGGCCTTGGTAATGTGGAGGGGGTGGCGGCGGCGGCGGCGGCGGCGGCGCATTCCAAGGGTCGAAGCTGGGCTGAGGCGGGCGCTGTTGAGGCGGAGGGGGTACGCCGCCGGCGTTTGGTGGGAAGTGAGGTGCGGCGGGAAAATTGGAAGGGCCGGAAGGCGGTTGGCGGAACTGTTGGTGTGGTGGATTTGTTGGGATGAATATCGGTGGTGGAAAGTTGTTTGGCGTGTTGTTCGCAGAGGAACCGAGTGCTCGGGGTGGTGAGTACGAATTGCGTGAGCGAGATCCGCCATCCTGTCCTCGCCGTGGAGGGGATTGAGATCGAGAGCGAGAGCGAGAGTAGCTGCGAGAACGTCGGCGGCTGGTGCGCCTCTGTCCGCTGCGAGATCTGCTCCAGCTGGCGTCCCTTGGCCTCGATCGGCTTCGACTCTGGTCCTTACTCCGGCTTCGACTCCGCGAGGCCGAGATTCGACGTCGCTTGTGGACTGGCCGAGATGAGCTCCTGCTCGACAGACGACCCCTCTCTCGACCACGACTCGGCGAACGACTGCGGCTAGCTGAGCGTGATGAGCCCCTCCGTCCTCTGTCGTCATCAATGTCCATTGCATCGCCATTCTTCCGCCTCGTCTTCATCTTCTCGCAGAAAGCTCTTGACCAGCCGTAGTACGTCTCGCCACCAACAATATCACCCATCTCATCCCGCTCGAGGATCTCGCCCATCTGGCTGACATCCACCACCGAGGCGTCGCCGTCAAGCCGGACGTCCTTGGCGTAGATTTTGTCCACATCGCCCAGCAGCTTCTTCACGGCGTCGACGAGGTTTTTGTCAGCAGGCCCGCTGGCGAGCTGTAGCGGCTTGATCATGGAGGGGTTCATTGGTCGTGTCGAGTTCGGCTCGATGACAGGGAGCCAGTTTGCGGCGGGGAGGTCATACCACGGCGCGGAGGGGTCGCCGTGCATGGAGGGGGAGGATGTAGGGCACGTCTCGTCTGGATGCTGACGAGACCTTGTTTGTCTTTTGTGCGACATCCCCACTGCCAAGCTCCGACTCTATGGACTTGGGCCCTTCCGCGACTGCTGTGCGCAGTTTAACGACGAGCGGGTCTGAGAAGTACTCCTTCTGCTGCCACAGCTGGATCAGGTCCTGTAGCTTCTTCTCGTGCTTGGGAGCATTGGTGAAAGCCGCAGCGCTCCTGAACAGGGGAGGGAGGAGCGGTGCAAGCTCGTCGAGGAAGTCTCGGTGCTGTGTGCGGTTCTTGACATGGAAGAAGACGTCGTTCAGGATGTAAAGGAGGTGTAGTCTCCTCCTCTTCGCCGACGGCTTAGGCGCGGTTCCATTCTTGACGTCACCGCCAGCAGACTGCTGCTGCTGCTGCTGCTGTTGCTGCTGTTGCTGCTGTTGCGTGTTGGCAAGGGCAAGCAGATACTTTCCCAAGGCTGCCGTCCTTGCAGGCGACCGGATCAGATGTTTCAGCATCCACCGCTTGCACTTCTGTAGCGGGCGAGAGAAGAATATAAGCACATGTCTAGATCTCTGGGAGAACAGAGATGGTGCGGCATTGGAGCAGCGGTGGTGGTGTTCCAAACCTGAACGTTGGCTGGTGAGCACCGGGCGGCCGCGGCGCTGAGAAGGCCGTGCAGCTGCTCGATCTCGTCGCGCGGGCACGGGGCCAAGTCGGCGTCGGCATCGGGCTTGAGGAGGGACGCGAGGAGGCTGGCCTTTGCGATCGTGAGCTGCGCGGCGGCCATGATGGGCGAGACTTCGAGGGGTGATGTGGGCGGCTAGGTGTGCCTCTTTTGCCCAGGAAGGGGAGGTGTATAGGCGGTAATTAGGCGCGTGAGGTTGTCATGAGCGCAGGTGGGGTGCCTCGAGAGAGGGAAAGAGAGAGCGTGAGAGAGAGAGAAAAAGACGCGAAAGAGGCTTTACTTTCTCGCGAGACCTGGCTCGAGAGAGCTAACACGACAAGGGAGCTGCAGCGAAAAAAGATTCTAGGGGTCTGGGGATGGCCTAAATTCTAGACCAGGGTGGGGCCGCGCACTAAAACCGGCCGCTCGGCCACCTTTGACACCCCTCTGGCGGTAAGGCTCCGGCTGGACAAGCCGTTCAAGAGTGGACTGCTCCAACAATGACCTTTTCCCTCTCGATTCCTCTCTCCTCTGCCCGTCTTTCCCTTTCCTACCTTGCCTTGACAGACCTCTTCCGAAATTGATTTACCATGAAGTCTCGGAGACTTACTCTTCGAGCCGTTCACACTTGGCCTTCAGAGAGCGGTATCTCATCAGCTCTACCGCTTCTTGCGCAGCTTCAACTTATTCACTCGAGGATGGAATAAGGCTCGCTCTTCAATTGAGTGTGATGAGGGGAGAAAGTGAGAAGCCATATGATCATTCTCTCTGGCATACCTGAAAATTAATTGTACATGCACAACCCTTGCGCAGATGGCTCAGCTGGCCTCCCAAGCGAGCGTCTTATGCCTGCCCCACGACTTCAGAATGTCCCTGGCTGGACTGCAGTATTTCTCGAGTACTTCATGATCGAGATGTGCCCCCTCTGTGCGTTTTCTGAACCTCAGAACTGCCCATGCCCCCCGGGTTTTAATCCTCTCCTAAGCAGCACCCACTGTGTTGGCAAGCGGCGGCTGAGCCACTCCCTCATATATCTGAGAATCGATCGCCTTTCTTGCTCCGGAACGGTGTCGAGCTCTCGTATTTGCTCTTCTCTAAGACACGCTCCTTCTCCGTAGTCGGTGCATGTCTCGTCGGCGCGGGTTCGCATTGTTCCCTACTCGGTGACCCTACGGGGTCCATGTTCGGTTCGCCCCCGTTCCGCGGGCCTACACCACCTCCCATTGTGGATGAGGAGCCGGGCTTTGACGGTACATCGCTGCCGTACTCGAGCGACTCAATCATGCTCTTCTTCTTCCGCTGCTCCTCAAGGCGGGCCTGTCGATCGGCGTTGATGCTGCGCTTGGCGACGACGTATGCGCCAGCTCCGGCTACGGAGGACATGCTGTTAGATGAGGTTGTCGAGATGATTGTAGTCGTACGGCCTTACCAACGCAGAGAGAGCCCCAGCCCAGCCTACAGGTCGTGTTCTTGTCAGCCAGGAAACGTTATCATCACCTTGCCCAGGGGTGTTGCGCACCAGAAGGATTTGACCTGTTCGGGAATTGCCGTCAGTACAAAATTGATGAAAAGGATCGTACGATCTGGAAATGGCCCTGGGAAACCCACAGTGTTCATTTTGGCTGTTGGGTAGGATGATCTGATTGGCGACAATGGGATGCTCAGATCTGAGTCACCTGAACCGAATGGAGATGTCGTTGATGGCCCTAGACCGAAGGATGATATATGAGGTTGTCTGTGTGCCCAAGTGACGTCTTTTCAGGTGAGTGAAGCTGGGGGGATATAGAGTACTTTCTGCTGGCGGCGGGAATTTGGAGCTCTCTGCTAGCGCACAGGTGTCATGGCTAAAAAATCCCGGCCCCACCTTCCCACATTGCCTGCCCCCCCCAATCTCTTATCGGAAGGTCAGGAACAGACTTGGTGCCTGCCTCGTCATGCATTCCCATAGGTCATACTGTCTCATGTTTCCTGGTTCACACCTGCCATCACGGGATCTTCTTCCTCTCTTGGTTTTCTTCTTCTTTTCTTGGCTGTCTCTATTTCTGTCACTGTCTCTGTTTGTTTTTTCTTTTTCTCTTTCTCTTCCTTGTCCCTTTTGTCCGTCTCTGGCAGCTCAACCAAGCAATATATGATCTTGCCAGGTGCAAGAAATACATCACTGGCTGCCATTTGCAGGGGGCATGTCTGCTGGAGCTCAGGGGACAGCACGTCTGGGTCTCTCAGGGAGTGCTACTATACCATAGCAGTAATATACTATGTACGCTTCAGATGTATCAGGTCACATTGACCGCCTTCTAAATGCACCAAGGCAATTTCCAAAAATTCCGCTAGTTGAAATTAATGATCAGAAGGGAATGCAGTCAGGCAGTTTCTGTAAAAAGCACACCCTTGACATTGCCAAGCCAACCTTATTCTATTCTAACAACAGTTTGTAGGAACATTTACCAACTTCAAACATACCAAAGATGACAAAGAGACTACTATCATCAGCTCACTGAGGCAGGTAGGTGTCAGGATGTACTGTATGACACAGTCCTGCAAGCATCCAGCCTTTTGGTAAGGCTTCCAGTGTGGCCCACACCAGCCAGTGAGTGGCCTAAGCTTAGAAGAGGGGGCGTGAGATGGAATGGCGGCAGAGACTTGTTGTGTCTTGGGGGTACTTACACAAGGCATGCTACACCCTGGGCTACAAGGTAGGTGTGTGTGTATCATTCATTATCTTGGCTTGACACCATGGCAGGTGGTGGTTTTTTCTTTTCTTTTCTTTTTGCTTTTTTGGGGGGGGGGGGGTTTCTTTTTTTTTCTTTTGGTTTTGGCAAGATGTTGTCCTTTTTTTTTTTAAAAAAAAATAAAATTCTGTTCCTGCAGCTGGGGGCTGCAGTTCTACAGGCCCAACTGGGTTGCGTAGTCCCTAAATAGAAAGCGATTCCACCCCGGAGGAATAAGCAGCTCTAGCCCTCAAATGGAGAGCCTGTGACGCAATCAGAGACAGCACAGCCCAGTTCATACCAGCGCCTGTACTGTAGTACCTACGGATGTGGGCCAGGCCACCTGCACTGCACTGCACCACTGCGCATTCAGAAGAGGCCATCGTAGTTACGCCCAACAAAGACCAACCTTGCAAAGGCCTCCTATACTTCCGCTACTCTATAGGCCTGAGCCTTCTTTCTTTCCTCAACACCGCGGAGCAAACTGGGTGACCAGCTCTGAGCCAACCCCTTATTTTCTTTTTCTTTAATGTTCTCTTCTTTTTTTGTTTTTTGGTGACACGCCCTACCATCGTCACTCACTACTTACTATCTTGTCCTGGCGGAGCCACATGTCAACCACGGGTCACCGCTCCTGTTGGGAGTGATGGGCCCTGCAGCAGCCCAATCCCCACCATTGCTTTACTCTGATCTTCCTCAGCTACTGACAACCACCACCACAACATCGACACCAAGCCATGGCAACTCCTCAAGGTGAGGGAGGGCCTGATGGCTCCTCTATCGTACGTCCTGCCCTGCCCGTGCCCGAGGGATCTCAACCGTCCGCAGGTCCGCTGACGCCACAGCAGAAACCCGTCTCCTCCCTCCTGTCGCATTTCGAGAACATGGGCAAGGACCAGCCGCAGCCAGCCCAGTCCACGCAACCGTCAAGTCGAAACGCGTCCCCAAACCCTCGTTCTCGAGACCCTCTGCTAGCCGCGACCGCAAAGGAGGCACCGCCCATTCCAAAGAAGCCCGGCCTCGCGCCTCCCGCTCCCAAGGAGAACGGCCTACCGCAGCGCTCCCCTGCGCGCAGCGCCTTTCCTCCCCCCGCTGACGCCTCGACCGAAACTCGAGGCTCCTGAGCTCAACGTCGAGCCCCCGCTCTCCCCGCCCAAGGCCCCATCCCCCGCCTTCCCCTCCAACGACCAGAACCTCTTGAACCCGGACGATGTCGTCAAGCCGGCAATATCACCGGGCCCTGGGAAGCAGTTCAAGATCCCGACCCGCCCATCAGGCTCGGATCGGGGCAGGTCTCCAGCCGCAAAACCAGCCTTCAAGCCTCCGTCGCCGCCTCCTCCTCGGCGGTCTGCAGAGCTGCGGCGGCAGCGCGAGGACGGCCCTCGCTCCAGCCTGGACAGCCCTGGCACGAAGAGGAGGTCGTGGGTGGCAGATGGGACCGTGGACGTCGCAAGGGCAAACCTCTCAGATAGGGTCTCCCCTTTCAGCAGCCCCCCTAGCAGTGGTTCTGCAAGTATGGGCGAGGAGTCGCCCCCGGCGTTGCCCAGGAGGCCGGGACCACCAAAGGACCCAGTTCCTAAAGCCAAAACGCTCCAGATTGGCTTCATCGCGCCGCCGCCGCAACATCCCGCGACTGCAGGTAGGCGGAGAGAAAAGGAGGCCGAGCTGAACGGATCTGTCAAGGGACAGCTTACGCCGAACATCACCGGGGAGGTGCAGCAGCCGACGCTGCCAGCCAGGCCGTTAAGCACCATATCCGACAAGTCGCCTGCATCTTTTGCGAAAATACCTCCGCCAAGGCCCCCGCGACCAGGTGTCTCAACGCCCGCCGCAATAACGGTACCGCCGCCTGCACCAAACCAGAAGCGAACGGTCTCTACCCCTGTCCACAGAAACCCGTCCCCGAGCAGGCCAATACAGGGCAGGTCGAATACCGTCTCCCACAAGAACGCGGCGTGGAAAGAGTCGAGACAGGCAGCAGCAGCAGCCCCTGCGCCTCCAGGCGAGCCGCGTGGCGATGCTGGCGCGGTCACCATAGGCTACCCAGACGCTTCCAATGTAAACCGGAGACCTCCGTATATAAAACACGGGCAGCATGAGATCATGACCAAGTCAGATCCACGAAACTTCGATGTGAGCGGTGATCGAGTCTGTGCCTCGGGTCATCTCACCAGGGTCTGGAGCCTGAGGGACGGCGAGCTGCTCATGAGCCTTGCGCACGGAGAAGGGCTGAAGGCGACTGCTGTGGCTTTCAAGCCGGGGGCGAATGTGGACGAGGAGGGCAAGAGATTATGGATAGGCAACAACAACGGCGATCTGATAGAGGTGGATATCGAGACCTCAGGGGTTGTCGCGACACGACCCGGAGCACACGTTCACAACGAAATCATCAAGATCTATCGACACTTCAACGAGATATGGACATTGGACGATGCTGGAACACTACATATCTGGGCAGCAAAGGACGACCATGTGCCCGACATGACGGACCGCCCGGATCAGTCTTTCCGGGTTCCCAAAGGGCACTCATTCTCAATGGTTGTTGGTGATCACTTATGGCACGCAACCGGGAAGGAGATTCGCGTTTTCTTCCCGACTCTCGACGGCAAAGCTCCGTTTCAGGTCCTGCTCCGGTCTCTATTCCAGGAGAGTGCTGGCGAGATCACCTCGGGTTGCCTCCTCCCATCGGCGCCTGACAAGGTGTTTTTTGGCCACAGTGACGGCAAGGTCAGCGTGTACTCGAGGGCAGATTACACCTGCTTGGAGCTGCTGAACATCAGTACCTTCAAAATCAACTCGCTGCAGGGGTCTTGCGGCAACATCTGGGCGGGCTCCAGCAACGGCAGGATGTACGTCTACGATGCCACGCAAAGCCCATGGGTTGTGAAGAAAGAGTGGCAGGCCCATGACAACCCGATCATCAAGATCATCGCCGACCGATCAGGCTGCTACCAATCAGGCCGTCATCAGGTTCTCTCTCTCGGCGGCGACAACACGATCAAGGTGTGGGACGGGGTGCTCCAGGAAGACTGGCTGGAAGAGCAGATGAAGGCGAAAGATGTCCAGTACTGCCAGTTCGACACCCTCAAGGCCATGATCATGACCTGGAACGCTGGCGCATCGACGCCAAACAGCCTGAGATACTCGGAGGCGGACTCTGTCTTCATACAGAATCTGTTGCAAAACAGCGATTCTCCAGACATACTGATCTTTGGTTTCCAGGAGTTGGTCGATCTAGAGGACAAGACCGCCACCGCAAAGCGGTTCTTGAGATCCAAGAAGAAAGAGTCAGACCAGGAGCGCATGAGCCATCAGTACAGAGACTGGAGGGACTTCTTGATCAGGAGCTTGGACGACTACATGCCTGGCACTCTTTACCATCTCTTGCAGACGATCCACATGGTTGGTCTCTTCACCTGCATCTTCGTCAAAGCCGACGTGAGGGACCGGATCACTCAGCTCAACACGGCCGAGGTCAAACGAGGCATGGGCGGCCTGCACGGGAACAAGGGCGGGATCATTGTGCGCTTCCTGGTCGACGACACCTCGCTCTGCTTCTTCAACTGTCACCTGGCGGCGGGCCAAACCCAGGCACAGAGCCGCAACAACGACATCACCGCCATCCTCGAAGCCAGCCTGATGCCGCCAGAGCGCGATCCCAACATCTGCATCGACAGCTTCGCAGGCGGCGGCGATGGGTCCATGGTCCTCGACCACGAGCTCGTCATCCTCAACGGCGATCTGAACTACCGCATCGACACCATGAGCCGAGACACAGTCGTCATGGCCGTGAAGCAGGGAAACCTCGCCAAGCTGCTCGACCGAGACCAGCTCCTCGTTGCACGGCGGCGCAAGCCCGACTTCAAGCTACGCTTCTTCGAGGAGATGCCGATCACATTTGCGCCGACATACAAATACGACGTGGGCACAGACAACTACGACACGAGCGAGAAGAAGCGCAGCCCGGCCTGGTGCGACCGCCTGCTGTTCCGCGGCAACGGCAGGATACGGCAGGTTGACTACAAAAGGCATGAGGTCCGGGTATCGGATCACAGGCCCGTGACGGGCAGTTTTGAGTTAACCGTCAAGAAGACCATCCCGAAGAACAGGGCGAAAGCGTGGATGGAGTGCCAACAGGAATTTGAGGATGTCAAGGATCAGGAGATTTACCTGGAGAAGTGAGTAGTAACCCACCGTGACAGTGGACAGACCGGTGCGGCACGGGGGCCAGAAAGCTGACAAGCGCGACAGGTTCTACTACCTCACCAGGATCATTGGATACGACAAGGAAACCAGCAAAGGCCTCATCGAGGATCGGTGAGGGGTAGAATGAAAGTATCGGGTTCTTGGTTAGGGCCAGGTCACGGATTATGAGAAGACAAGAAGACCACAAAATTCCACAAAGCATGGCACGAGGTTTGGCGCAAACTATACCGTCTTTTTGCAAGGACGACTCGCTCAAGGGGGAAAAAAAGAACTGCCTTACGGGGTGGATGAGGGTGGTATCGGATGTCCATTGGTGAATCTGGCGTTCTTTTGCTGGTGCAAAATAGGGACGGATGAAGGAAGGTGTTTTCCAGAAGAGACCCTGGTGGGAGAGGAGGGACTTGGCCGGTGGCGAGCATATCAAACATGTGATAGGATAATTACAGATGCCAACCTTGACCCCGAGTATCGATTCTGACCTGACCCCCTTCCCACCCTTTACTACATATGGTAACTATTACCATGTATGTATGTCAATGTGCCAACGAGATCAGTTAGTCTTATGACAAATCCGGGGAGAACCCCGAACGGGCGCTCGCTGACAGTTCAGGGCCCGCCAACTGGGAATTTGACCTCGCACTTCGGAGCCTTCAGTTTCCCATCGAGGGGGCCGCCCTCGGGTTCTACACCCCCGCTGCTGGTCAGAACTCCGTTGCTGGCAGAGCAGACCTGACAAATGCGTAGTCAGCCTCGCTCTCTCTCGCCCTCAGTCTAGAGCGAACAATAGTGTCCGCCCCCTTGTGTGTTGGAGACTCCAAAACTTGTTCCCCTTACGTACTTGAGACATCAGCGAACGACTAGTGAGCGGGAGGGGCTCGTGACATACTTGGACGGTACTCCCAAGTTCATTCAAGTCTTTTTTCCCCCACTGTATTTCCGCAGCTGTTGGCTCAGTCCATGTTGAAAAACAAATCTCGCTGTCATGTCTTTAACATTAAACTAGTAAGATATAAAATTCATAAGCCTTTGACTATTTAGAGAAAGTCCAACTTTATTTGGCGAAAACATTATTCATTTTTCTGAAAGAAAAGAATCAGTTGTGAAATATTTGAAGGCCAAGTTTTACAATATATATTCATTCTTATATTTTATATATATTCGCGAACTTGGAAAAATAGTGGCGGAAAGTTGACGCCAAAAAAGGTTCCGAGGATGTAGTGGGGAAAAGGACTTGAACGAACTTGAGAGTACTTAGTCGGAGGTAGTTGGAGGAGGACTACTAACTCGATGATGATCGAGATGATGATTGGGGCGGCGAAATAATTTCTTGTTACAAAAGAGCACATAGTCGCCCACCAGCCCTGCCTCAGTCTATCCCCGATGAATGCGTTTCGAAGTGTCGTCTCGGAACAGAGTCGCTATTGTGGCAATCCTCGAATGCTTCGCACGACTTTTGGTAGAAGAACCAACCTCAAGCCAGACCACACGGCGCATTATCTGTTCAGGCGTAGAATCACCATGGCGACGGCCCAGAAGATCCGGATCGACGCCCAGCACACGGGTCTCTGGAAGGTCAAGCAGACGGACGAGTCGGCCAAGAAGGCCTCTGAGCTCCTCCAGCATGATCTCGAGGCAAGCAGAACCTCTCATCGATGATCCTCTGTATGAAGCACTGGAACATTGAGGCTGACACGAGATGCTCACAGACGCATCATGTCTTCTTCAATTACATGGGATTTCATAACCATGTACGTAGGCCAGAAGAAGAAGGAAGGAAGGGGAAAAAACACCAACACACCCCTCCCCTCCCCTTTCCAGCACTGCAATTTAGGTCAGGAGCCACTGACACAGTCTTCTCCCCACCTTCCTCCTCCTCCTCCAGCTCGTCCACCAGGTCCTTTCCCTCTTCGGCACGGGCGCCTCCCCCAGCGTCCTGCAGAGGGGCTACGACCACAACACCACCTACCAGCGTCCCACCCAACCCCTCCACAGCGATGTCGTCACAGACCTCCAGACCTGGGACCACGCCCGACGCTACCTAGGCCGGGAGCAGCACTACCCAGACTTCCTGGCCTTCTTCCAGCGCGAGATGGACGCCAAGGAGGAGGGGGCCGGGTGGGAGGCCGTGCTGTCCGAGTACGCGCTCGCGGGGACCGAGGCCGCAGACGACCTGCTGGTCCGGCTGTACGCCGGTTTCCTGCACCCGCTGATCCAGCTCATGTACGGCATGGAGTGGGCGCAGCCTGCCATCGTGGCCGAGGCTCTGGCGCAGGCCTGTGTGCACGACGCGAATTTTAAAGAGGTTCTCCTCGAGAGCGAGAGGAGGGCGGACGCGGCATATGGGAAGAATGGGGAGAAGGGAGAGATGCCGCGCATCGTGGCGCTGTTCGAGGAGGCAAGCGCGGATGAGCAGCTACGGGGTGCCGTGAGGATGGCGGATGATAACAAGGTCCGGGATGGGGTGCTCAAGAGGGCGCCCGAGGAGATGATGAGGATCATCAGCAAGGTCAAAGTCCGGCCCGAGGACCTGGAGGAAAGAACGGCTGAGATGTTTGATGCGAGCTTGTATGTGGCGGCGGCGGCCAGTTTCCATACGAACAAGCATAACAAGTTTGACTTCTTCCTGATGTGAGCTGAGAGACCCCCTCCCTTTCCCCTCCTTCCTCTTCTAAAAAGACCGCTGGGGCTGCTACCAGACATACTTACACATGGCGGGCAAACTAGTCATCACGTCAATTCTGCGCCAATCTTTCTGACCATCAACGCCCAGCCCTGGATATCCGTCGAGGTCAAAGCCCGCCTCCTAGAGTGGAAGATCCGGTACGATCTCATCCAGTACGCTGCACGGGGCGTCCCTGACCTTCCGCTGGATGAACTCAAAGCATACCGGCCTAAGAAAGCTGGAAATTTCTCGGTGACAGGTAAGCAAAACAAAGATTCCAGACACACACACACACACACACAAAGGGAAAAAAAATGGGAGGGAGGGAGGGATTCCCAGGCACTGACCACAGCCCTGTAGACATCATGTCCCGACTGCACGACTTCGCGGAAGACGACGGACACGCAATCAAGCTGGCGCGCGCGGCCGTTATCTGCCAGGAGACGACCAAGAAATACGAGGACCGAGACTGGATGATGATTAAGGGGGATGACCTGTGGATGAGGGTGCATCACCTGATTGCTGATTCCGTAGAGGCCCCTGGGGCGACGTGGGTGAGGACGACAGGTCTCGAGGAGGCTTGGAGCGTGAGTGCTGCTGTGTCATGGCTGGAAACTACCCGCCGTCTGAGATGATGTACAGACTAACATGCGTGGCAGGATATTCCGAACAAGTCTAAGCTGTAGGTCAGCCATCTGTGAAAGCCATTGGTTAGATTGCAGCTTCATATGTCGAACTACTCGGGCTTGTGCGGATGTGTGCACTGGGATCTGTCCTTTCCGGTCTATATTATTCAAATAGTGTTTTTTGGGGGGAGGAAGGGAGGGAGGGGGTATCGAGGACCTGTGTCTAATATTTGCGCGAGCTTTTGACGGTCTACACATCATCTTTCACTACAGGCCAATCCACTCTTCCTCGGACTCCTCCTCCTCAACAAGGTCTGCCATACCCAGACCTCCTTCAGCAGGAGTGAGCAGCTTCAGGCCATCCTCTTCTCCCGCAGAGGACCAGCCGAGTGACCTCTCAATTTGTGAAGTACTCTTGTTCCCAGCCTGGCCAAGAAGGTAGTCTACCATGTACACATTCTCATCAGCCAACTTCCGGATCTCGTCCCTCATCCTCGTGACCGCCTTCGCCACCACGCGCAGCTCGATATCGACCTTGCCCCTGTTGGCCGTCAGCCAGGCGCCGTGTTTGTCTACCAGGGCCTTGATCCACAGAAGGCAGAATTCGATGTGTGGTGACTCTTGTGTCTGGGCGGCCACGAAGCGGAGCAGCCTTGGAACGTAGACGACAGGTATCTCCCCCACCACCAACGGAATGTCCTGATACGGCACTGCCTGGAAGACCCGCTTGGTCAGGCCGGCCTCGTTGAGGCGGAAGGCCATGACCAGGGCCTTGAGATAGTCCCTTTCGACGTCCAACACTGCCAGCGTGGCTGCGGGGGTAATCTCTATGTTGAGATCAAAGGGGTCGAACTGAAGCGTGTTGTCGAGGCTGTAGATCAGAAGACCCTCGGTCGAAGCAGCGCAGAAGGCGGTGCCGGCGGGCGAGAAGGCCACGCCCGATACGCGCACCTCTGCCAGATTTTTTCTTGCAGATGGATCCCCTCGCTTGGAGCCAGGGAGGGACCTGTCGATACGGTCTTCCCGGTCAGAAGCTTCTCCCTGCGTGTCCAGCTCACCGTCCGGGCCAGCCTCAGTGAGGCGCTTGCTGTTCAAGAATTCTTGTGTCCCTGATAATGACAGGTTAACGCTGACGGTGAACTTCTTCAGGAGAACCATCGTTGTCACCGAATACAGACAGATGTACTTGCTGTTGCCGGCCGCAAGCAGACAGCTACCGTCCGTGCTGTATCGGATACTGTTGTAGCTCTTGGTTCCTGAGACGTTCGCGGCTGTTCTTCTGTCGCTAACCTTGCGTCCCCCGGAGGCGTCTCTCCGCCCGTCGAGGCCGGCAACCTGCTCCGCATCCGACAGAGACCAGAATGTCAACTGGCCATCCAGTGTTGAGATGGCAAGCTGTGTTGAATCGGGCCTCACGGCGATGTCGAGAACATCCGCTTGTAACTGCAAAGGCTCGCTGGTTTGTGTCCTGTCGAACACGGACCATATCCTTGCGGTGCGGTCCCAGCTTCCGCTGACCAGGAGGCTGCCGTTTGGCGCAAAGGCGAGGGACGACACAGGTCCCTCGTGGCCGGCCAGCTGATCCAGGAGCTGACCGGTCTGTACAGACCAGATATGAATATCAAAAGAGTCGAGGGACCCCGCGGCGACCACTTCTCCACTCGGATCCACGGCCATACACGACCAGGAAAGCCTCGTGGGTGCCGTGAACGTCCTGAAGTTCCGATACCTGATCAGGTCCCACGCTCGTATTGACCCGTCCAGGCTCGATGTGAAGAGCACATTGCCCTTCTTTGCAAACTCGCAAGCTGTGACGCCACTGGTGTGCTCAGTGAAGGTCACGATGCAGAAACCGGACTCAATGTCCCAGACCTTGATCTTGCCATCATCAGCTGTCGTGATGATCCGCTGCCCGTCTGGTGAGTACACCAGCGAGTTCATCGAATCAAAGTGACCCTGCTGCTTCAGTATGTATGATTCTGACTGCCACTCCCAGACTAGCAGTTGGCCTAGCTTCGAGGCACCAAATGCCAACCACTCGCCGCTCTTATTCACCGTGACGAAGTCGATGTCGTTTTGTGATATGCTCAGGGTGTGTATTTGATTGAAGTCGGGCATCTCGTATAGCCCGAAGATGCCATTAGAGAAACCCGCGACGAGGAGGTTCGAGTCGGCATGATACGCGGCGCATTTGACATGGGCATTGTTCTGCATGAAGTAATGCTTGTTGACGATTCTCCAGCGCAGCTTGGTCTCGTCTTCCACATCCTCCTCTTCGTCCATCTCGTCGTCCTTGCGCCTTGGACCGACATATCTCCACTCAAAGACGGCGCCGTCCTTGCTAACGGTATAGACTGCCTCCTGGTCTTTCGAGAAGTACGCGCCAACGACGGCCTGTCTGTGGCCTGACAAGACCGTCGGTACGAAACCTTCCTCGGCGGCCAAGCTCCATATCCTTGCGGTCAAGTCTTTGGACGCAGTGAGGAAGAATCTTGAATCGCTCGACCATTCTATATGCCGTACGTCGTCGTAGTGACCGGTATGTGTGTGGTACTTCACGAACGGCGCGAACTCGAGCTCCCCTTCAGGATTGGTGTCGGGCGTGGACGGCACATGCCATACCTCAATCTTGCGACCCAGACCGACGGCGAAGTAGCGACCGGACGGGGAGAACGAGAGGGCGGTGACAGCGGTCTTGAAGGAAAAGTGGTATATGCCGATCCGGCGGTTGACGTTGGTCAGGATGGCCTGCCCATCTTCGTCGACTGTGAGGAGGAGATTGCCCTGTGGTGTGAGGCCTATCCTCGCGATATTCGTTCTGTGGGCAAACGGGAGGGTGTACGACTTGTTACTATAGCCAGCGAGGGGTCAGCAAGTCTTGTCACAAGGCCGTCTTCATCGCCGCAGTGTCGCATACTTGACCAGGTCGAAAACAGTCACCCTGTTCCCTACCGGAGAGTAGAGATGAGTACCGTCTGGGTTGAACAGGAGATTACCCCTGCTGTAGACTGTTCCAAGAAGATTAGAGAACCTGAAATCGGTCTTCATCTTTGGGAACTGTCCATGCCTGTCGGGCAAACACTGGTTGAGATTCTGAAGATGGAAATTCTAGAAATTTAATGGGCCTTATCTTATCTGGAGAAGCAGAAACAAAAGCATGTAGAATTCACACAGCAGAATAGACTACTGGGCTGTCCCAAACAGAGGGTACATGCAGCAGAGAGAGCCCTTGCAGCACAATTCTGGTACTGTCAGATAGTGCTGGCTTTGCTCCCCCTGGACTTGGTCTGTGCGTCAGGACTCCATAGCCAGAGGGTTAGTGCAGAGACCTCACCCCTGCAGGGGACCATGCCCACACTCCACGTCGACAAGGTACTGCTGGGGAGTGCCGGTGACCCCTTTTCTTCTAACAGTGGTCAGGAAATTGGACCATCTGCGCGTACCTTTCCTGCTAAATTGTCAATCGACAACAGCCGCCCCTTCCCTTCAGTCCAGTTGCTGAGACAACTTCTGATTTCCACCTCGAGTGCAAGACGAAGCTCCATCCTGGTGCCAAACACGAACAACAAAACATCGCCAATTGGACCATCTACAGCACCCGCCTGATCTCCCAATACGCCCAAAATGGCCGAGAACAGCGCCAGTCCGATCGGCATTGCCAATGTATGCAGCTCCGGGAGCACGTCTCCGCCCTTTTCCATCAAGATCGCGAAGCCTGGAGGCCCAGCCTTCGAGGAGTTCTCAGCTGTCCATGGATCAATATCTCGCTGACTCACAAACCGTATAGCTGCCTAACCAGAGGCACAAGATCGTGGCCAAGAGAGGCGCAGCCTTCACTATTATGGTAAGTTGCGAGGCGGACGTTTAAAGCCATCGACCAGGGCGCCACGGGTCCTAACTAGCACAACAGGTTGCCGGCGAGTCTGGTCTCGGAAAGACGACCTTCATCAACACCCTCTTCTCCACGACCATCAAGAACTATGCCGATCACAAGCGCAGGCACCAGAAGCAGGTCGACAAGACCGTCGAGATCGAGATCACAAAGGCCGAGCTGGAAGAGAAGTTCTTCAAGGGTACGTCGCACAACAGAACAAGGGGAAGGGTCGTATCACGGCAAGAGAGCAATAAACTGACCCCGTGCAGTTCGCCTGACCGTCATCGACACCCCCGGCTTCGGTGACTATGTCAACAACAGGGATTCGTGGATGCCCATCATCGAGTTCCTCGACGACCAGCACGAATCCTACATGCTTCAGGAGCAGCAGCCCCGCCGAAATGACAAGATCGACCTCCGGGTCCACGCCTGCCTGTACTTCATCCGGCCCACGGGCCACACCCTGAAGCCTCTCGATATTGAGGTCATGAAGCGTCTCTGCTCTCGCGTCAACTTGATTCCCGTCATTGCCAAGGCTGACACCCTTAGCCCTGGCGACCTCGCCAAGTTCAAGCAGCGCGTACGTTGGGGATCATGCACCCTTTCCCTCCACCTTCTAGGTATTGGCTGTTTGCTGACTTCTGGCTAGATCCGAGCTGTCATCGAGGCCCAGAGCATTAAGATCTACCAGCCCCCGGTCGAGGAGGACGATGAGGCCGCTGCTCAGCATGCGCGCAGCCTCATGGCCGCCATGCCCTTTGCCGTCATTGGTTCCGAGAAGGACGTCAAGACCGGCGATGGTCGTATCGTGAAGGGCCGCCAATACTCATGGGGTGTTGCCGAGGTCGAGAACGAGGAGCACTGCGACTTCAAGAAGCTGCGTTCCATCCTCATCCGCACCCATATGCTCGACCTCATCCACACCACCGAGGAGCTGCACTACGAGGCCTACCGTGCACAACAGATGGAGACCCGCAAGTTCGGCGAGGCGCGTCCGCGCAAGCTGGACAACCCCAAGTACAAGGAGGAAGAGGAGGCCCTCCGGAAGCGGTTCACCGAGCAGGTCAAGATCGAGGAGCAGCGTTTCAGACAGTGGGAGCAGAAGCTCATTGCCGAGCGTGACCGTCTTAACAAGGATCTGGAGCAGACTCATGCACAGATCAAGTCCCTCGAGCAGGAGCTGGAGCAGATGCAGGGCACCGCCGTCCGCAGCCACGGTCGTCGTTAGGGCCACGAGGTGACAGCTTAGGACCTACCTAGCGTCAGCATCTGGAGAACCCGGTTGCTCATCCGACCCGGAGTCCATGATTGCCCCGGCAGGCGGGCATCATACATGAGGTTTCTATCAAAAGGAGCTGTGAGCCGTTTGGGATACGCCTTTGGGCCTGCTTGCGGCTGTCGAGTCTGCGTCTCGGGTCAGTAGTGGGCAAGGCATGGAAATTCATCCGACACTTTTGTCGCTTTCTTCTTTATTTTCGAGCGGGTGAGAACACGGAAGTCCTAATCGAAGTGGGACAGCTGTTGCCTACTGGTCTGCCGTTTTGCTTCCACTCGAGGACCATTATTTGCGAGGCCTCTTACCTTATTCTTACAGTAACCATGTAATCTTCTGTCACTTTCATGATACCAATTAATGAGAATGGCTGAACCCCCTTCGAAACGTATATTGAGTGTTACGAAAACCCAAGCGGGTGGAAAATGCATCCGAATCCCATTTCAAAATAGAGTATCACCTCCACGACGCTGACGATGGCCCGGCTCCTGCGCTCGCTCCGTCATCAAATCGTGGCGGACATGTTGATATGCACACGCTTATTACTCCGAAAATGCGCCCAGTGCACTCCCTTATACGGCATCCATCATGGCCCTCGTGAGCAGCTGCTCGTTCTTGTTGCCCAGCTTGGACACCTGGAAGAACACATCCACGCCATAGCCCCACAGACTCTGTAGTTCCAGGCTCCCTGCCCAGTACTCGGCGTAAATCCTACTGAGGGCAATCCCATGCCCAGCCTCAAGTTGGGCGGCCTGCTTGTCAGAGATGACAGTGAGCTCACATAGCTGGTGCTCGGCCGCCTCCGCCTCGTCCTCTCGCTGCTTTGGTCGCTCTCCGGGGGTTCGTCGACACGGACCTCCTGGAGAGTGGCGGCCATCATGGGCACTTGGGTCAGGTTGGAGAGTATCCGCTGGCTGTGTGGGCCCTTGCAGAACGACCATAGGTATGGCAGGACGTCCCGTGGGATGCCGCCGCCCTGGTCGGAGACGCGGATCACGACATGCTTTGAGGACTCGCAGATGGTGACCTCTATTGGGGGCGGGTTCGACTTTCCTGCACCCTCCTGTAGCTGTCTTTCAATCACGCTCTGAACGGAGTTGCGCAGCAGTTCACCGGTGATGTACTCCATGTGACTGAGGATGAACGGGAAGTTAGCATCCAGATGGCCTGACAGCTTGATCTCCGGGAGCACGACGTCTTCCCCATACGCAGACCTGGCAAGCTCGAGGACGGCACGTCCACAACGCTGGACGGTGTCTGCGGCGTTACATCTCAGGAAGACCTTGCCGATGAAGTCGGTCTCCTGTACTTTCACGCCGGGTGTGAAGGTGGGCGAGTGAAAGGTTTCTGTGAGTGAGAGGTGTTGTTCTGCTATCACACGGCGCGAGATCCGCTGGATATCGTTAGAACACTGTCTGTCACAGATCTGATTACTATGCTCACCGATCGCAGGATAGCATTCATGAAGCCATCCAATTCCTTGGCTGGGAGCATGCCATCGGCACTTGTCTCCAGAATGCCGTTCGCCAGCCTGGGGATCACGGACAGGTGCTTCTTCAGCATGTCACTAATGACCTCGCAGAAGGCGTCGTTGTCCTCAAGGGTCCGGATCTCGGGCACCCTCCTGAACTTGTCGAAGGCCTCATAGTACAGCTCATAGACATCGTTGAAGTGCTCGTTCGCCACGACACAGTACGGCAGGGTCTGCATGTCCCGGATCCGATGTGCAAGCCTGGGATCGGGCCGAGTCAGTAAGGCACGAGCTCTGCCACACGAGTGTCCCAGCGCGCGAGAACGTACCTCCTGGGCAGCTCCGTCCTTACGTAGTTGGCCGAACTAACGAGCCTCTGTTCGTTCAGAGAGCGCCCGAACACCATAAGCTGCCGCAGGCTGATGGGCCTGGCCTCCTTGCTCACCCAGCTACCTCAGGCGAGAAGTCAGTCAGTCGGTCGATCGATCAGCGAGCCACGCACACACACCCACACCCGCGAGACATATGCGAAGACAAAACATACTCATCCAGAATGGATACGGCCCTCCACCTGTGATGGACCCCACGTGTCTGCTCGTGTCGCCGCAGGTGTGGTCGTGGAGGGTGTCCAGCTGGCCTCGGGGCCAGGAGCAACAGACCCAGGGCTGGGTCCTGGAAGTGCAGCCACCTCGCACCCAGGCTCATCATGTCTGATGCCCTTGGGCCCACCGATCGCGACATTCTTCCGGCGCTGGTGCCATATGAATGACTGATCCGTTACAGCAGCGAGCGGCCTAGAGTATCGACAGATGATGAAAGTGTGAAACTGTCTAGGGTGTTTTGTGGCCTTTAAGGGAATGGAGAGAACAAGAAATGCTGGATGCATGTGGGCAGGTTCGAGGCCCTCTGAGACCCAGGCCAAGCCGAGGAGTGATGCATCTGCTTGTGGTTCAAACCCCCCTGGGAGTCATTGCAGCTCAAAAGTGGGGAGCTTAGTATGGGAAATGCTACCCCACCAAAACCGTAGTATCCATCAAACACTGTACCGAACTACACAGTCAAACAGCATTTTCAATAAGCCCTACCCTAGAACTCACGGGATTTTTAGAGAGAGCAGGAGATTTTAGAGGCACAGGGCAAAAGCACCAACTATCCAGCTGATGAATTCCCTGCTCTTGCCAACATTATCCTCCCAAGCCCATGTATATACGCTGCGATACACCCATCTTCAAACTACTCACCCGAGGGGCTTCCTGCTAAGCTCTTCCATCTCTGGCTGTCCTCAGCCCATCTAGAATTAGAGGATGCCTGTGGCCCAGAGTCTATGTTTTGGGTATACCCTCTTCATTTGGCAGGGGAGAAGGGCAGACAGGAAAAAGAGATGCCGGGAACCAACTAAGTCAAGAGTCCAGGGGATGCTACCGGGCCAGCAGGCCTGCGGTATTCACTCCCAGGTTAGTAGTGTCGTTCTAGTCTAGAGCAAGAAAGTGAACGTCATATCATCGAGGGGCAGTCCAGGCAGTGACAGGGATGATGGATGTCTTAAGGCTTGAGTAAGCTGGGGAGTTAGAGGAGGGAGCTTCGCCTCAGCCGGTTCCCTAGTGGGAACACTCCAGTGACTGTTCTCAATAGTAGTAGGCTGCAATCACTACACTGTACACACACACTCCCTAGTGATTGCTTACTTGGAAAGTCTCTTGCATCGTGAATCCCCAAAACCCTACACGTCGCCACCAGTGCAACATCTACACTTCAACACTCAGGACTGAATCCTAGTGCTGCTTATTCTCTATGTTTCCTCTTCTCCCCACTTTGGCTATTGCTGCTTGTCTCTGACCGAAAGCAGAGCCATCATTTGTTGATTACTCGCCCGTGACGTCTTAGCTGCTGGCCCAAGCACGCGCTCTCTCTCGCTTTCCTTTCTTCGACCTGCTGCAGCGTGTTTCTGGGCTTGGCCGAGGTGCACCTCTTTCTCGCTCAAATCCCAGCCCGCACCTATCACCACCCGACCTCGTCCATTGCAGCTGCTTTGCTGCCAACACTGTCCAAGTCAAGACAGCGACGACTACCTACTCACTCCTTCTCCTCATTTGCACCCTCGAGGCTTAACAAAGGGCTGGCCTTGGTCCTTGTCGCAAAGATGGTAGGTCGATCCTCCAGCAGCAACACCACTCCTCCGTCCTGCAGCCCCTCCATACGAGACCTTCACCGTGCCATAGCCTCGCCCTGCCAGTCTCGCACTTCTTTCTTCTTTCTTCCTGCCAGCAATCTCTGCTGCTCCTTGAGGAAATCTACCTCCCCTCCGTCATGCCTCTCCTCGCTCGAAGGTTCGGGAGGAGGTCCCGTCGTACCCGAAGCAGTCCGCCTGGAGGGAACTGGGTGTCCCTCCATACACCCAGGGCCACAGCATCTAGCCCAGTCGACCACACGCCCCCCTCCGAGCCGTCACCCCCCCTCTCTGTGCAGCTCACTCCCTCCTCTTCACATACCCACAGCTCCGTACCAATGGACGATGTCTGGGAGTTCCTGCGTGGCGAGGTTGCTAACTTGGATGTGCGCGATGAGGCCTTCAACCCAGACATGCATTCCCCCAACGACATGATGGTCGACCCCGAGGAGCACATCGTCGAGCCCACCGAGAACGGCGCTGAGAAGGATAACCTCACCATCATCAACCCAGACAATCTCGAGACAGAGGCAGACCAGCTGCAGGACCTTACGAGGGCAGACGACCGTACGTCCTCACTGCGTGGCATGACAGCTGTGGAGGAGGAGGAGGAGGAGATGCTGATGTCCCACAGATGATGCCATGAAGGAGATTGTTCTGCCGGCCCTGGCCGAGGACCCCAAGATCCTGTCCGACACCGTCTTCACATGGGAGATCGAGAACTGGCGCGCGCAGAATAAGAAAGAGCACGGCCCTATCTTCCAGGCCGGGGGTTTCCCTTGGTACGGTCCATGTCCGTCCGGCCCGGAGCTTTCCACGAGCTAATGTCAGTGTACAGGCGGATATTGCTCTTTCCCTTTGGCAACAACGTTGACCAGTGCTCGATATACCTGGAACATGGATTCGAGGCGAACGAGATCCCCGAGGACTGGAGCTGCTGCGTGCAGTTTGCTCTGGTACTCTGGAACCCGAACGAGCCCACAATCTTTGCCCACCACAGCGCCCACCACAGGTTCACCAAGGAGGAGAGCGACTGGGGCTTCACAAAATTCCTCGAGAACCGGCGGATGTATGCCGCGTGGGATGCTTCGAACCGGCCCATGGTCGAAAATGATTTTGCCAACATCACTGTGTACGTCCGACACGTGGAAGATGAGACTGGCGTTCTGTGGCATAATTTCAACAATTACGATTCAAAAAAAGAAACAGGTTTCGTCGGGCTCAAGAACCAGGGCGCCACCTGCTACCTGAACTCGCTCCTCCAATCTCTTTATTTTACGAATGCGTTCCGGAAGGTGAGAGTCCAAGCATGCTCGCTCGTGGTGCGCGGCTCATTGCTGATCGTCGTGTGCAGGCTGTGTACGAGATCCCGACCGAGCAGGAAGAGAGCATGAACAACAGCGCCTACACGCTTCAGCGGCTGTTCTATCAGCTGCAGACCTCAAACTCAGCAGTGGGCACGAACGAGCTGACCAAGTCCTTTGGCTGGGAGACGAGGCATATCTTCGAGCAGCAGGACGTACAAGAGCTGTCGCGCAAGCTGATGGAGCGCATGGAAGAGAAGATGAAGGGCACCAAGGCCCAGAACGTCTTACCGCAGATGTTCAGCGGCAAGATCAAGACGTACATATCGTGCATCAACGTCGACTACGAATCCAGCCGGGTAGAAGATTTCTGGGACGTCCAGCTCAACGTCTCCGGAAACAAGAACCTGCAGGAGAGCTTCCAAGACTACATCCAGGTCGAGAAGATGGAGGGCGAGAACCAGTACATGGCAGGCGATCAGTTCAAGCTGCAGGACGCCAACAAGGGCGTCATATTCATGAGCTTCCCTGATGTTCTGCACCTGCAGCTCAAGCGCTTCGAGTACGACTATATGAGGGACACCATGACGAAGATCAATGACCGGTACGAGTTCCCCGAGACCTTCGACGCGTCGCCGTTCCTGTCGGAGGACGCAGACAAGTCTCAGCCGTGGACATACCAGCTGCACGGTGTGCTAGTACATAGCGGCGACCTCAATGCAGGTCACTACTACGCGTTCTTGAAGCCAAACAAGGAGGGATGGTTCTACAAGTACGATGACGACAAGGTGACCAAGGCGACGAGTCGGGAGGTTTTAGAAGACAACTTCGGCGGGGAGTATCGGCAACCGCAGAACAACATCCGAAATCCTCTGCAGAGGAAAGCGCCTATTATGCGCCCTAATAGCGCCTACATGTTGGTGTACATCCGGCAGTCCAAAGTGGACAACATCCTTTGCCCCGTCACACAGGAGGATATCCCCAAGCATCTGCGTCTCAAGTTCGAAGAGGAGGCTGCCATCCGCGAAGCTAGGAGGAAAGAGCGTGAGGAGCAGCACCTCTACATGGCCGTCAGGGCCATCGTGCCATCTAGTTTTGCGGAGCATGGCGGAACGGACCTCGGAAACTTTGACGCGAACCCCGAGATGGATCCGTCTGCGCCCAGGTTCTATCGGACGTTGCGCTCCTCCACCGTACAGGACCTTGTCAACCGCATCGCCGAGGACATTGAGGAGGATCCCAAGAAAGTGCGCCTCTGGATGATGGTGAACCGACAGAACAAGACCGTCCGTCCGGACACCCCTATGATGGATGTGCGCCTGACGGTCGAAGAGACCTACAACAAGAGCCAGAGCCATCATAACAACGTGCTCCGCGTCTGGGTGGAAGTTGCGGAGGAGGTCAACGCCGATGGCGAGGTCGTCTGGCCAACGTACCAGAGCCAGAGCAACGGCATGGTGGTCAAGAATGACCTGATCTTGCTCTTCATGAAGCACTTCGATGCCGAGACCCAATCTCTCCACGGCGTAGGACATGTCTACATCAACAAGGAAAAGAAGGTCGAGGAGCTCGTCCCCCTGATCTGCAAGAAGATGGGCTGGGGCGAGAAGCCGTCAGGCGACGATAAGGTGATGCTCTGGGAAGAGATCAAGCCCACCATGATCGAGAGCCTCAGGGCGAAACAGACGCTCAAGACTGCCGAGCTTCAGGACGGCGACATCGTCTGCTTCCAGAGGATGACCGAGAAGAAGTCCGGCCTTGAGAAGAGGCTCGGGCTGGGCGACAAGGCATCCGAGGAACCGTAAGTGACTTGACACCAGCAGCCCTCCTCCCGGCCCCTTTACTGACAGGTGATGTAGTCCCAAGAAGACAGACCGCTGCGAGGACGCAAGAGAGTACTACGATTTCCTCCAGTACAAGAGGACGGTCAAGTTCCACGCCCACCCAACGCGTGCTGATCCCAACAAGTACCCTCCATTTGAGCTTGTTCTTAGTGCGAAGATCACCTACGACCAGCTGGCCGAGAAGGTTGGTGCCGCGCTGGAGGCGGACCCGACGCACCTGCGATTCTACACGGTGAACGCCACCACTGCTGCCCCCAGAGTTGCCATAAAGCGGTTGTCCACCAACCAGACCCTGCAGAGCATCTTGACGCCCTCCGGGTACTCGACACTCAACCAGGGCCACAGGAACGACGCCTTGTACTTTGAGGTCCTGGACATGAGCCTGGCTGAGCTTGATACCAAGAAGAACATCAAGATCACCTGGCTGAGCGAGGGCATCACCAAGGAGGTAAGGCGTGTGCCGTGTTCGACATGGTTGTGACATCAGCTGAGCAGAAATGACAGGAACCCTTCGACATCCTGGTGGCCAAGAACGGGATTATTGAGGATGTCATCAGTGGCGTTGTCAAGAAGGCCCAGGTCCCCGACGAGGCCGAAGCGGGTAAGATTAGGGTGTTCGAGGTGAACAACCACAAGATCTTCCGAGAGATGTCCCGCGAGTATCCCGTCATCAGCATCAACGAGTACACCGGACTCGTCGCCGAGCGGATGCTGGAGGAGGAAGCGGAAGCGACAGACAAGGACTTTATCAACTGCTTCCACTTTCAAAATGAGCCCAACCGGGCGCACGGCATGCCGTTCAGGTTCTTACTTGTAAAGGTAGGCGGCAGTGCAGTTCACCGGGCCAAGATCTACCGGCTGACACAAGCCCTGTATATAGGACGAGAAATTCGGCGATACGAAGAAGCGCCTGGAGAAGCGGACGGGCCTGAAGGGCAAGAGCTTTGAGAAGATCAAGTTCGCGCTGGTCCGGCGTCCATATTCGAAGGTGCACTACCTTCAGGATGGTAAGCTAGCCAGGGAGCGGGACTTTCTTTGTGTAGTTCTCGGACGCTGACTAGAGTGCAGATGATGTCCTGACGGAGCTGGCTACCGAAGACGACGACAACCTCGGATTAGACCATGTCGACCGTACACGGTCGGCTCGTAATGGGGCTGGAGATCTGTTCCTCAAATAACCTTGCACGGCGGGCTTGTTGGACAGGGTACCGTTCAGGGGCGAAGTATATCTGTAAAGTGCAACATTCTCTGTGTTCTAAACCGAAGGCTCCTCGGTGGGAACTCATGGGTTGGCCCTTTGTATGTGTTTGGCCTTCGGGACAATAGGAATATTGATATGAACACGGCCGGGGAGGAGTGGGGGAAATCGCCGGCGGACATCTTTTGTTTTTTTTTTTCTCTTCTTCTTTTTCTTCTGTTTCGGAAACCTGTTGGCAAGCAAAGACTAGTCGTTGCATAAACGATTCTCTAGACCTACCAAACCCGCACGTGAATTTCGAGGTCAAGTCATCTTTCTGTTATTTGATTTACTTTTTTTCCTCCCCTAACGAGGCATGAAATGAATGCTTGTTTTTTTTTTTTTTTTTTTTTGGTTTGGGGGGGGGACCACCCGTCGCCAAGACCTGCCATGGGCGCCCGAGACCGGCCCATCCTATAGCAAAAGTTGGCGGGATCTTATCTTATCGGAAATCTTCCAAGCAGCCAAACCAAACCTCCCATGTAACAAAATCAAAGTCTCCCTCGAGCCATCCACATTGTCGTCGCCCGTTCTCGTAATCGCCCACAGCTTTTTCCACGTTCGCCCTTCTCCGACCCACGCCCCCTGTCCGACCAGATCATGAACTTCCCAGGCGCAGGAGGTCCTTCCCCGCTGCCGGGCATGTCGGGTGCAGGCGCCATGGACCCAAACGACCCCAACGTCAAGATGGTCAGTCAGATCAGCCCAGCTTGTGCGCGCCGCGCGACAGGCGACTCTGTCCTTGTCCCGGTTTCTTCTCTCTCTCTCTCTGTGTGGGATCTGCGGCCAAAGAAGCTGACGAGGCGCAATGACAGATGTCGGACATGCGTAAGATGCAAGGCCTGATGGAGTCGTGCTACGCGAAGACCGTCATGTCTGGGGTTATGGGCTTTGGGCTAGGTGGTTTATTCGGCGCATTTATGGCTTCTGTATGTTTCCTCCTCCCCCCTCTCCTCCCCCCTCTGCCTTCTTTTTGCTGTCTCTCCTCCCATTTATATGTGTAGCGCGACTATGGCTAACCTTCTTTCTCTCCCTCCCCCACCAGATGGCCTACGACACCCCCATGCACACAGCGACCGTCCCGGGCGCCAACCAGACTCCCCATCTCCTCGCTCCCGTGGAAGCAGCAGCTCCGAGTCGGCCTCAAGGACATGGGCTCCCGCTCCTTCAGCACGGCCAAGAACTTCGGCATGGTCGGCGCCCTCTTCTCGGGCATCGAGTGCGGCATCGAGGGCTACCGCGCCAAGAACGAGCTCAGCAACGGCGTCGCGGCGGGCTGCATGACGGGGGCCATCCTCGCGCGGCATGGGGGCCCGCAGGCGGCGGCTGTTGGGTGTGCGGGCTTTGCGGCGTTTAGTGCGGCTATTGACGCCTGGATGCGGATGCCGAAGGAGGAGGAGTCGTAGGAGAGTTGGTGAGAGAGGGGGCCAAATACAAGCAAGAGAGAGAGGGAGAGAGACAGAGCCACTGTGTAAAGGCTGTACAATGACGTTTTGCATGCATGCCACGGTTCCTGGCTCAAGGCGTTCCGGGCGGAGGGCGTCGGCGGTGGGCAAGCTCGTGATAGAGCATCGGCGTACAGGACATCCCCGCTTGACATCATTAGAGAGTTTTTAAATGTCAGTTGATTTGCATGGCACACATCTCACTTGGAATTCCCATGCATCTGCTCTGAATTTTCCTGGTGTCCATTGCTTGTCCCAAGACCTATGCAGGGTAGTAATGCCAGAGTGCCAGCTCAAAGTGCAGAACATGCCAGCTGCATTCGTCCTGGTCCAATGATCTCTTTACACAAAAGGTGCATCTTAGGCCCAGTGGCCGGAAATCTGATGCGCTTCATCGATAGTAACAGTCGAGTGCCAGACGGTTCAGGTCAATGCCCGCTGTCGGCCACCCTGCGCTCTGCATCTCCAGGCTACGGCGCAGGCTGCTTGTTGCTTTTCCATTTGCAGTACAAGTATGCTCAGGGTCGAAGAGAGAGAGAGAGAAAAAAGACCCTCTGTGTTCCTTGGTGGCTGAGGTGACGAGGTCGACAGCACAGGGTCGTTCTTGTCGAAATATTCTGATGCTTCATGGCCGCCAGGATGGTTGATATAGTCGAGGCTGGGAGGTGGCAGCCAGGTAGTACTCTGATCTCCTGTGCTTGGAAACAGGACCGTCCAGGTTGTCTCTGGACAACACCATCGCGGCGATAATACCACCAGCGGTCAGGAGGATCAGGACAATGCCGAGGATTCCCCAGATGCGCCGCCTCCACGTCCGCGGGTTCCACCACCTCTCTATCCTGTTGACAAGCACTGTCGATGCCGTCGACCGCCGTTTCTCCAGGTCCTCCTCCTCCTCTATTCTCTGCATCCATCCTCGGTGGTGCTGCTGCTGCTGCTGCTGCTGCCTCATGTGGGCCTTTGTATCGGGTACCCAGCCTGGCCACTCGCCCCCTCCATACACAAGATCCCGCCGCCTCTTTGTGCGCTCGGCCTGCCGCTGCCGGTACCTCTCCTTTATCGTCGGCGTTCGTGGTGGGGGTTCAATATCGGCATCAGAATACCCCTCCAGCTCGCGGACCCTAACGCGAGGCATCGGTCTGAGGTGTTTATTAGAGGAGGAGGAAGAAGAGGAGGAAGAAGTCTTGTAGACCGAGATCCGACGAGTACTGGCCACCGTCAGCCGGGGCGGTTTGAGACCGTTGTTCTTCTGCCTTCGGAAGTCGACTGGGTAGGCAGTTGGTTTGGGGCCCTTCCAGTACTCGAAGGGCTTGTAGCCCAGGGACTTGATCGTCTCTGCATCGTAGGTGGTCGGGGCTTTGGTGGAGGAGGTGGAGGGCGCAGCAGAGAGGGCCGTGTCCGCCCGCTGGATCAGCAGAGGCTTCGTGTCTGCTGTCGAGGCGGGGAACTGTTCGTCCTGGCTATAGACGGATGAGGTCCATGAGTAGCGGTCCTGGCTGTAGACCGAGGATGCACTGGGTGCTTGGCCTGCTGGAGCCCGGACGAAGCTGATGCCAGCCATGCTGGGCCTGACAAAGGCTGTGTATATAATTATCTCTCTCTCTCTCTCTCTCTCTGTGAATAGCAACCTCATGTAGAAGAACCCTGCCGTATATGTCTCGCCAACTTTCTGCCCCAAGCTGAAGTGAACTAAACTGCGGGCTTCACCAGGTGAGTTGCCTGTAGATATCTGTGCATCAGTCCCTGTCTACTATAGGGAGGGTGGCAATGTGGGGGTTCTCCTCCAGACTGTACTTGTCTCAAGGGAGCTCCCACATGCTGGCCAGAGAAACATATATATGGAGAGAACATGAGGGCTGCCGCTGGTATGGACACAAAAGGGTGGGAGGGTAAATTTACGAAGGGTGAACTGCACCATCCGCGACAAACAGCTGGGGCAGGAAATCCGGGGGGGAGGGGCAATCCACAGGTTAGATATCCAGTCGATCAAGCGCGCACCGCCAGTGGTCCCGATATTATGTTTCTTTTATGCGTTGTCCTGCTTGACGCGAGCCGCCGTGTTTTGGCTTCTATTATCCTTCTTTTTAACCCCCTCCCACCCGGGGCCCACAGAGCTCCAGCAATGGGGTTGACGACGCGCTTGCGTACCACCCATTTCTGAATCTCGACTTGTCTGGGAAGAAAAAGTATGGCGAGGAAGCTTTGGGGAGGTGTGGGAGATCAAGCCGGAGGAGGAGCCTTCAGTGGTTTCCAGCCAAGACGTTGATGTCGGAGGTGCGGCCGTGTTGTCTATGCAAGTCGTTGGTCCTATCACAATATCGAGCCAAGACAATATGCAAACTGGGCCGAATCGATGATCGGAGGAGGATTCGTGTACTGTTATGATGGGACGGCAACGACATGGGGGGGGTCCCATACGGAGCCTCTTAGAGGGGCCAGTGCTTTTTGCCTGTGCTGTCTCTCGGCAGTGTCTCAAGGCCCTGGAAGGAAGATTGACAACTTTAGTTGACAGCCGCCCAAAAAGGCTGGTTCCCGGCGTAGATCCTGTTCGTGAGCACTTAGCCAGCGCCTTGACTTTTTTTTTCCCCTCTCGGATGCTGGCTGTGGTTCCCCCTCACCCTCAGGCCCCGCCTCTTCAACACAGTTTGCACCAGGAAGAGTTTCAGTAGTGAGGACCAGTCAAGGAGGATATTTCAATTTCCGTCTCATATTTCCCGACTTGGTGCCAAGGCTGTAAGGCCAAGGGCAAATCAGCTTCCCGCATCAGGCATGTGAGGCTCCATTCTGTTGCGACGACAGGAAAAACAGGGAAGGAAGGAAAAAAGAAGAAAAAAAAAAGGGCGGATGATGGCTTTGCAGCTCCAAGACGCTCAATAGCTCTTGTCCACGTGGTTTTGTTTCTCTGTTCCGTTGGCAACAATTCCCCGAACCCGAACGCTGTAGTCCTCTTCATACAACGACGCGAAAGCCTATTCGCCGATATTTTGGCCCAAGGTTCGTTTCAGAATCCTGAGAAGGCTCGGGCCCTGTATCAAAACAGCGAGTATAGAGGTCGAGAGCTTTGATCTGAGCTCCCAGACCCCCACCCCCAAGACATGTGATCGCAGCTGTGTTGATAGTAGCACTACCAAAGTTGACTGCCAACAAGGGCATGTGATGATTTCGCTTCCCAGCACGCCTACAACTGGAATCCGATGAGGCTGAGCACACAGGTCTTGGACATGATGACTCCCGCCATGAAGTCCCCATGAAATGATGCTTGACATGTCAATCGTGGTGCCATTGGGAGTGCTGCCGCCAGGGAGACCCAGCAGGATATCTTTTAGGCGGCGGCAGCAGATGCTATTCACTCTAGTCGTCATCCTCCACGCGGGGCCGCTTCGACTTGCGGTCGTCGGCCTCCTGAAGGCCGTATCCCCTCTTGCTCGAGGACTGCTCCACCTCTGACAGAAACTTATCGACGTTGAACGGATCAGCTGTTTCCTTTTCGAACTGCACTGGGCCCTCCCGGGCCTCTGCATCCTCGGCCCCCCTGAACTTGCCGCGCCCCAGCACCTCACCGAACCTGGCTGACTTCTGGATCTTTTCCATCTCCTTGTTGCCTGCTTCCTCGTCGTCATCGTCCATGTTTGCACGTGGCCGGTAGATGCTGCTGATGGCATCCTGCGCCGCAAACAACGGCTTGTCGTACGGGTTGTCCTCGTTGAAGCCGCTGTCAAACCCACTGGTCTGGTTGAAGAGCCGGGAGTCGTACATGCCCTCTTTGCTCTGGGTAGGCTTGGCCAGGCCGAGGGCGATCTTCTCTGATATGTCCCGGTTCTGCTCGCGGGCCATGACCTGGACACGTCGCTCCGCGCCCATGCGTGATTGTCGGAGCTTGCGCTCTTCCTCGCGGCGCCTCTCCTTACGTGCCTCCTCTCGTTCACGGACGCCAGAGTCATCGCTGTCGTACGCCGACCCGGAGCCAGAGCGGCTGTCGTAGCTACCGGACCGGGACCTGCGCCTGCTGCTGCCAGCCTTCTCCTCCCGTGCCTGTTGTGCGAGCATCCGGAGGTTCTCCTCCTTCTGCTGCTTCTCCTTCTCCGCCAGGCGCTGCTGCATGAGTGCCCGCTGCTTGACCTCTTCTCTTGCGTGTCTGTCCGCCATGAACAGGGCCTCCGAGAACTGCGCGAATTTGTCGTTGATCTGTACATCCTGGAGCCCGCGCCCGTCGGCAGCCAACCTCTTGTCCAGCGGCACCGTGAAGCCCTTTGGATTCTTCCAATTCGAGACGGGCGGCGGGATCCTCCAGTCCTCCTGATCCTGGGCCGTCAGCTTTCTCGGCGGCGACCTCAGCACGGGCGGCGGCGGGGACGGCGGCCCGCGAGGGATCTTCTTGATTCTGAACTTGGGGGGCTCCATCGGGTCCCGCTGCCTCTCAACGATCTTCATGATACGGTCCTGCTTCTTCGAGCTGTCGCCCATCTGGTTGGCCGGCGTGTACCGCACGAACGTCGGATCTCGCTTGCCGCCGACATTGACATTCTTGGGCTTCTGTGACGCCACCGCGCCGCTGACCAGCTTCTCCAGCGCAGCCTTGGTCCGCTCCGTCGTCGCGGCGACCTCCTCCTCGCTGGGCCGCTCGAGGTTGATCTCGCCCGCGTCGGCGCGCTGCCGCAGAGGGATCAGGTCCTTAAAGCTCGTCTGCACGATGCGGCCCTCGGCGTGGCCCTGCTTGGCGATGGCGTCGTAGTTCACCTTGCCGTCAGCATCGACGGTGAGGGCCAGCGCGTTCGACTTGGACGCCGAGCCGCCCTTGCGGCCCATGTCCAGGGGGTACTGCGCGATGTGAATCTCGGGGAAGGCACCGCCATCGCCAAAGTCCTCTGGGTTGCGCGGTCGCCATCCTACCCGTTGCCCGTAGGGAGGGCCCGCCGGCGCGCTTGAGGACGACGGCGGTCTCGTCAAAGTGGCCGGGGCCGACGATGCGTGGGCCGCGCTGGGTGGCGCGCGTGGGGAGTTCCTCGTCCTCGCCAGTGTAGGTGGGTTTCGGGAGAGACTGCGAGAGGGCGGATGCGAGGGAAGCCATACTGGACGCGCTGGGAGGGGTATGGCGCTGGATGTTGAGGTTGAAGTGGTGAAGGAAGAAGGGTGGGTGTGATTCTTCTTTCGGAGAGTTGCTAGGTCGAGAACTGGGTCTTCTACGTTTGGCTTGGGCGCAGTTTTGCCTGTCGCACGGGCCACTAGCGCCACATCTCTACACCAGCCCACTGTAGAGAAAGACCCTATGGCCAAGCTGCCAGGCGCTGTGCAACGCGAAGTTGGAGTTCGACAAATAAAGAAGGCGTGGAGTTGATATCCAGCTTAGCCAAGAGGCCTCGCAATGATTTTATGTATTCCATGTTTGCAGGTGGCATGTTGTATTAGTTTGTCCTCAAGATACGCTCGTCAGTCGAGAGGGAACATCAATTTTAAATATTATGGCTGCTGAGTTCATGATGGGGCGCCTCATAGAAATATTCATGCTCATCATTCTATGATTGATCGTGATATTCTTTTTCCTTGTCCTAGAAACCAATTCATGACATCCGCCGATTAGGCTATCAGAGTAAACGCCGTGCATGAAACTCCCATGACCAACTCGAGCACCTCGGGTACTGACCCCCTTCACCCATTCTCTCCCTCTCGCTCCGGATCCCTCTCTTCTCTTTATCACACTCGTATGGTTTACACATAGCCCTTCCTTGCGCCCTGGAAGAAGAAGCGCACCACAAAGACCTGAAGAGCGCCCATGCAGATGATGAGGCCGCACTGCACCAGGCTGAAGTTGACGATCCTCTTCTCTGTGCTCCTGACAGTGCTGAAGTTGCGGTTCTCGCGCGTGCGGAAGTACTTCTGGTTGCGGGACATGGTCGACAGCTGGCCAGAGATCTTTATGACGGACTCCTCGAGGGAGGTGGTCTGCTCGGGGACGTTCCCTTCTTTGATGGGAGGTCGACACGGGCTTCGTTCTCGACCTGGACATGGATGTGGTGGTGAGCAGAGGGGACAGGAGAAGGACAGCACGAGCAGCAGGTGGGACGTCACATACGGCGATCTCAAAGTCGACGAACTTGTCGGTAACGGTACTCATCTCGTTGTTGAAGCAGAACGAGTAGTCGCCGATCTCGTTGCCCGTGAAGACGAAGTCTCCCTGGCGTTCTTTTGTGCCTTCTGTGACAATCTTGCCCGACGGGGCGGTAACCTCGAAGTCGACATCGAAAGAGCCGCCAGATTGTACCTGTAACTCGGGTCAGCCCCCAGACGGGTCACGGGCAGCCACTAGAAAGAAGACGAGGGGAGGGAGGCAGCAACGAACAGCAAAGTAGAATGCGATCTTCTGGGCCTTCTCCTGGTTGTTGGCATAGAAACAAGCCTTCTCGTTCGCGACCAGCTTGTAGGTCAATGCCGTCGCAGAGACCTGAGACGCGAAGAGGGCGAGAAGCCCGCACGCGAGGGTTGTCAGCTGCATGATGAGCGCTGATGTGTTGCTGTGTTCGGGGCAAAGGTGGTAAACGCTCAAGCGGGCTCCGGGCGACGACAGCTTTCGCGACAGGCCAGGCCACGGTGGAAGCTTTGAGGCGCCCTCTCCCTCCCCGGCTGCAGGGGTCTTAGAGAGCTGGGGGGAGGGGCGCTAAGCCTGGATGGACAGTTAGTGCCTAAACACCACCCCCTGCAGCCCGTCAGCCCGTCAACTGCATGCGGTGGCTCCAGTAGCTCCCAATGCGTAAGGTAGGCGGACCAATGACGTACCTAGGTTTCTAGGAGCAGCCACTGTTGTTAGACGCAGTGTGCCCTGCCAGTATTGTTTCATGGAACAACAAAGACAGCCTGCTGCACCTGCTGCTTGTTGTCTTTTTCTTACTTCTCCCCTTTTCTTAGTCTTCAGTTTTGTGCTCTCAGTACTCTGTGAGACCCATTGTGCCTGAGGTCTGGTTAGCTTATCCGGAGAACTACTTTGAAGAGTTTATATTTACATTGTCACCCTCATCCTCGAGGTGCCTCTCGGTACCTGACTGGCAATACTGGCATCGACCCTATTTCTTACCGAGGATTCCGTAATGAACAGTCGGTGAGGTTGACTCACAATTTTCACAACGATGACAACCCAAACGAAATTAGCAACAGTATCATCTGTTACCCTCAGGCTGGGGTCGTACTTCTTTCTTAGATGGGTAAGTTCTCCATGACCAGATGCTGTGTTTTAGAGCTAACACATACAACAGGGTCTACTGCCAGTAAGTTTTGACGCAAGAAGCACTCAATCCTGTGTACAGCTCTGAGAAGAAGTGTAATAGCCTATGGCACCGGTCGTGTTCACCTTGTTCGCCGTTTACATCCCGACTTTTGTCTCCACCTATTTCAGCAGTCTGCAGAACGATGAAGTCCACGAGGAGGCCGAGATCCTCATCAAGGACACTGTCATCAATGGCGAGGGCAACGGAAGCGGCGATGTTGTTATCGAGGAGCTCGAGGTCAGGGGAGGCGATCGTGGTTGGAGAGCCTCCTGTCAGCCCATTATACTCCCTCCTTACCGGCATGCCGAACCCCCGCAGCCTCGCCCTGTCGCTCGCCACCCTGCTCGTCAACGTAGCTTGCGTGCTCATGGTGGCTGACCGGGTCTACTCCGAGCACTGGATCACCGGCGAGGACTTGTCCTTCATCAGGCTCGGTTATGTCTCCGAGACCGAAGCAAAGCTGCTGGTCCGGGAGCCTGACCAGTCGAAAATGCCCGTTACCGTCGAGGCCCGGCTCAAGGACCCCCAGCCTCCTTTCGATACCTCAATCTGGCAGACGGTTGGCGGGATCAGGTGGACGGGTAATGAGACGGACTACACAGCTGTCGTCACCGTGCCTGCAGCGCACAGGGAACCACGCACCTACATTTGGAAGAGCTCCAACGGCCACTCCGGCGAGTTCACCTCCGCGCCGCGGGCCGGTCAGTACCCGAAGGATCATGATGGAAAATTCACCTTCCTCTCCACCTCCTGCATAGTGAATCGTCTACCATATAGCCCCTTCGACGACCCGCTCTCAATCCCCGGCATGCGTCACCTCGGAAAGCTCCTACCCAGTCTTGGTGCCCAGTTCATGCTCTTTCTCGGCGACTTCATATACGTTGATGTGCCCAAATGGTGGGGAACAGACGTGACCGATTACCGTCAGAAGTATAGAGCCGTCTATGCATCACCCGAGTGGCCGCAGGTTGGCCAGAACCTCAGCTGGATCCACGTCCTCGACGACCATGAGATCAAGAACGACTGGGACAAAAACCAGACGGGTGTGTATGAGGCTGCAGTCGACCCGTGGCACCACTATCACACGTCGGCCAACCCACCCACTGCCAAGAGGGTGGGCTCAGCTGGCGCGAAGAGCGGAGGCGTAACCTGGTTCGAGTTCACGCAGGGCCCGGCGAGCTTCTTTATGATGGACACACGGTCCTACCGGTCCAACAACAAGATCCCGTTTGCAGATGAGGAGAAGACGATGCTCGGTGCGGATCAGCTTGACGACCTCATCGCCTACCTGCAGAAGCCCGAGCCCAAGGGTGTACAGTGGAAGATCATCGCCTCGTCGGTCCCGTTCACAAAGAACTGGCCTGTCAACAGACAGGATACCTGGGGTGGGTTCATGGTGGAGCGGAAGAAGATCCTCGAGGCGATGTGGGACACTGCTGCTAGGGGCATCGGTGTCGTCGTCCTCTCCGGGGATAGACACGAGTTTGCTGCGACAAAGTTCCCGCCGCCGGCGGACTCGAGGTGGGACAGCAAGGCCACCGTGTATGAGTTCTCTGCGAGCCCGCTGAGCCAGTTCTACTCGCCTGTGGGCACTTACAAGCAGGCCGATGACGAGGATGTGGAGCTAAAGTACGTGGATCGACCCTCACTTGGCCCTCTTGAATTCTTCTCCCCTTGAAGCTTCTCACCGTCAACGCTGTTTTTAAATACACCGCCGCCCGCGCGCATGACATAGTAGCGATGTTGGCATGCAACACAACCCCTCTTGGAACAAATTGTTAACGAGACCTAATAGGTACATCCACAACGGGAACTCCAAGTTCGGCGCCATCACTATCGAGAAGGTCCCCGGCACCGACAAGAGCTCCTTCTCCTACCAGCTTTTCGTCGATGGCGTCGAGGCATGGAACACCACCATTCTATCGCCCGAATCCAAGACCGCGGGCGGCCTCTGGGACCGCCTAGCTGGCTCTCTGTAAAGTGTGTGTGATTAATTGCACATATGCGATAGGCCAGAAGGAGAGCTGCATCAGTGGTATGATTGGCATGAGCCACTAGAGGCTGTTGTGGAGGATGTGGCCTCGCGTGGATCGTGGGCGTGGACAACGGACAGCTAGAAGCATCTCATGTGTAGGTAGACGCAGCACAGCAAGGGATGGCTACTGTACGAAATTTTGGTTGTTAACTTGGGGGTGCTTTCTCGAGCGTAGCCAGGCTTTATCTGGAGTTGGTGGGAAACAAACATGACATATGGAGCCGAAAGACATTCTTGATCGAGCACCTAATTCTTATGACAGTCGTTTAAGTGAACGCCTTCATTGATATTAGTGTGCATTGTCTGTCCAGTCCGGCTCTAGGCTAAGAATAGCTAATAACAAGAGTGATAATTTCTGACGACTGTCCTCCTTCACAAATAATCATCTATCAATCCAGGAGAAGGGAAGCTGACAGCCTCGTCCACCGCGCTCCAGAGCCCACTACCACCCTCGCCATCATCTTTGCCAGCGCTGTTGGTGTTTCTTACTACCGTACTGGAAGAACACTCCGAGAACTCATCACCAGCGCAGTTCGCACCATCAACACCAGCGAAAGTGGGCGGGCGTGCCCTCATACCTTGGTTCATCCTCACAGCGAGTGGCGGGGATAGGGCCTGGGAGACATCAATGTGGTCCGAGCCACTGTCAAAAGAGTAATCATCTCCTGCCTCGATCTGTCCATCACCGCAGTGTCCACAGCGACAAAAGTCTTGGCCACGCGCATTCTCAATCTGCATAGCCAGGCACTCGAAATCGTCGATTTTCCTCTCGGCCCTCTCAGCCCGACGACTCCATGTGGCGGTATCTTCTCTCGCACGATTGAGGCCCTCACGTAAGATGGCCTCGTTCACAGCTTTCATATTTCTGGTCTCTTCAAGCTCGAGGCGGAGCTGTGCACAATCCTCGTTCTTTGCTGAGAGCTCCGACCTGAGACTGCGGATCTGATCGCGCAGTGATGAGGCACGATGACCGCGGCTAGGACTGTGACTGAGGGAGCTAGAATACCTGCTGAGGGTCACCGACTCATCGTAACATGAGGATGAACTTTGTTGCGACAGCCGTGGCAGAAGTTTGCAGCCGCCACTGGTTATTGTCTGGGGGATGGGGCTGGAATAATAGCCGACAGGTCGTATTTCCTGTTGGGCTGTGAGCTTGAGAGGTGAGCCAGGCTGCTTGATCGAACCATCAAGTTGCGTTAGTGAAGGTGAACCAGTATCAGAGACATTCTTCCTGATTGGCAGACGGCATGGGGTAGGTAGTCTAGATGGAGTGACGGACGGGGCAACTGATATCCGTGAGTCATCTCGTTTTGTCGGCGTCAGTCTGGATTGTCTGTCGGCCTTGCTAGTGCTGTCACCATCACCCAGGTCTTGTCGGCGCGGAATCAGAGACTTTTTGCCGCTGCTCTTCGATGTGGTGTCCAGAGTAATGCTGATCCTCGCACCGTTGATCAAGGAAGCTGGCGTCGATACGGAAGTGGCAGGTTGAAGTGAGGCACGAGGCGACGGGTTGCTCGTGTAAGGGGAGACGACTCCAGCAGTCTCGCGTCGTTTCCCTTGGATGGGACCAGCGGGCGTCGGCATGAAGGGTGAGGCTTTGGCAGCACTGTCAAACATCGCTGCCAATCCCTTAACCTTGCTGGCACCCGGCTTGACATCAACTCGGCCATTCTTGCTTGGTGTTGGAGACATTCTGTATGAACCGGCAGCTGAAGGAGTCCCCGGCCGCCTATTTTTCTTGATCAGGACATTTGGTTGACGAGATCGTTTCTTGAGAACTGGCAAAGACAGTTCTTGACTTGCGATAGTATCTCGCCTCAAGTATTCACCCCTGAGGTCCATGTGTGATCGACGGCACGGGCTTCCTGGCAGGACAAATTCCGCAGTTCCGTCTATTTGGTCCGGAGAGACCTGATGCTGCTTCACAGGAGAGTGAGGCTCATCCCCGGTCTCTTCTCCTTCCTCCACACCAACCGAGCTTGCCGATCCTCGCGATGATGTCCGCCACATAGATGATTGAACGCTGGATGGGGAAATTCCGGGAACGATATGAGGAATTCTTGGTTGCGAGCGCATGGTTGATGGTGCTTTTAGTATTTTTAATCCAGCTCCAGCCTGGTACGTGATCGTTGGGTCCAGGTTACACAATGGCTGCGGTCTCTCCGGGGGATCATCGATCTGGCCAACATTCTTGGGTGTCGGCCTCTTCCTACCGGTCGATGGTGTGGCAGACCTGCATCGCAGTGCCCACTCGTCCCTTGTAGACTCAAGCTTGAGAGGCTCTTTGTTCTGTGGTCGAGGATCTGGAGTAACGAGGTTCTTCATTGGGCATCGCGGCCCAATGAGCTTGGATGGTGATCGTGCAGAAGGGCTCAGGTCGCCATCGGAAGGGTAAAGGTTCTCATTACCTGCTGTATTTTGACTGGCAGTCACGTCCGAAGTCTTTTTGTTCAAGGAGGACTTGAGAGAACTCTTCAATGGTGTTGGCAATCTTTTGCTGTCAGCGCCATGGTTCTCGCCAACACACTCTTGCCGCGGAGGTGTCAGAGCACCCGATGCTCTGAATGATGGTTGTAAGCCGGAGGAAACCCGAGCAGAGTCAGACCTTGTCTTCTTCACCGAGAGAGCGTCGTTGGTGCTATCCATCTGCCTGAAGGACACGGCTCCTAAGCACCGATGTTAGAACCGACAGTCGGGATTGCATATTCAGCTCGCTACTTACGGGGGCATGAGGCTCTAGAACTGGCCCGAGGGCCTTCGACTCCGGGTCGACCGCCGTATCTTCTTCTTGATGACGTTTCCTCGACATCGAGCCCGTCAGAAGACTTTCTTCCCGCACGGATCTCGGCCTCAGAAGACCTCCCAAAACTGCCGGGGCGTATCGGCTCGTCCTCAGAAACCGAGACTCGACTGCGGCGTTTCAGGAGTCCAGTGCTCATGCTCCCGTCAATACTCCTCATCTGTCTGACAACGTCTCTCCAGTTTGTGATTAGCATCTCTGTGATATCATTCGCGACGTGAATTTTGTCGACCTCCAAGAAGGGATGCTGGGGTTCATCAGTCTGCTCTTTCGACTTCCTTTTTTCCTTCTTGGTCTTGGCTGAAGGAGACTCTGCCACGAGGAAAAGTCCAGCACTAGGATCTGCGAGCTTGACAGCGTGTGATCCCAACATGTCACCCACCAGCAGAGGGCCGAACACAATTCCGAGCGCGTTGTAGCCCATCAAGTCAGAAGTAGGTAGTGGATGGCCGTGCTCGTCCTCGCGGGGAGCAACCTCAGCGGCTCGACCTAAGAGACAGAGAAGGCCGAAGACGGCGCATATCAACTCTCTCCTGTATTGTGACCTTAGAGTTCCAACAGCGAGGGCGATCAGACGTGCACGGATCTTGCTCTGCTTGGTCCTGCTAAACTCTGGGTCACAGTACAGCTGACTATTTATTGCGACCAAAGCGTCAAAAAGGGACAGTGACCCAAGGATGCCACCAGGTAGGCCCGCGAGGAACTTCTTGAAGCAGGATGCAACGTCATACACCCCGACGTTGATATGAGTAGGCAGATTCGGGCTTCGGACTGTGTTTGCGATGTCACCGCCGGCCTGCTCCGCGCAGTAGAACTCGTACAGCTCGTTGACGACTCGGACGGAACCCGGAATACGGAAGACGCCTCGAGTCTCCGGTGCTTTTGGAAGTCAATGGAACAATTTCAATGTGAAATAAAGATATCAGGAGTTCACTGACCATGTTGTACAAGATACTGCGCGGTGGCACGGAAGCAAGTAGGAAGAATTAAAGACCCAGGAGCATACTCGGGCGGCAGATAGAGGAAGCTTTTCCCACACAGCCTGACCAAACCTTGGAGATCTTGGTCCTTGAGACTGTCCCTCTTGGGATGTGCGACGTGTGATGCCACATGGCCGAGACTTCGCTGGCGACGGACGCTGTTCTCCGTAGACTGGCTGGACGTTCGCCTGAAGGTACGTGACCACCAGCCACGCTTGGGGAGGGCTCCTATGGCCTAGTGCAAGAGTCAGAAAGATCCTCGAGTTTCCTTGATTCTTCCCTTTGTGGCCAAAAACCCACATCGATGTTCGCCGGGGTATCGGGAACCAGTGGACGAATGCCGTACTGTTATTGTGTACACGTCAGTATGACGAGGGCTTATGCTGGGACAACTTGACATACCTTTTGGGCAAGCCTGTTGTACTCAATAACAAAATCCTCACGGTCGCGTATTTCATCAGTATCGGACATGGCTCCCAGGTCGCCGCTGGTCGAAGTCCATGTTGCGCTGCTCCGGACACCACTGGAAGCCTTGTTGACGGGAAGCGGCAAACGTGCAAGAGAAGAGGCAGATGGTCTGGGCTGGAGATCGGGTGTGACAACCTCTCGGGACTCCCTCATCGTCCTGATCAGAAGGAAAGGGCTGCAACGACAGTAGTGATCATCAGCCGGATTAGTCGCAGTGCGCATCAACCTAGAGAGTCATCGAAAGTCTCGTCGTTGCTGGATTTTTCCATGTAGCTGCCGCTTGTCACGGGCGTCCGATTCGACTCGTCTAATTTCAAGGAATGCCCAATAATAAAGCTGGGCGGTAAAGGGTGGTGGATAATAACCAAAGAAGAGCCCCGACGGAAAGACGGGTAATTACAGGAGCGTAATAATTCGATGTTGGCCCGGGTTACCCAAACCCCAAAGAAGCTTGAACACTGATGAAATGCTGTTGCAGAGTCGTTAACAGACAAGTCAAAAACAGAGGTGGGACGGGAGAGAAGGTAAACGATAGAGTTTCAGATCAGAGATGGAGACAAGAGGCGTAGGGTCGATGTCTACTTCCACTCTCGACAAGCAACACCGGGTAAGTGCTATCGTTCCTGCCACCTCGTGTGATGCAGCGCTTGCCAGATTCCAGCAACATTTTTGCCTCCCCGGATCCACACGCTGATCGGTAGGTTCATGACTGTACGACAAAAAGCGCCTGTTCAGATGGATACTGGGCGCTGGGGCGTTGGGCATTGTGCGACGGGAAGAATCCATGACACCCAGACCATCTGAATGAGGCGTAGTTGACAACAGTTGGATTCCTGCAAGGCCTGCCTGTAGCACCTTCACGATCCGCTCGCACGTGCAACGGGGACATAAGATGCGCAGGTAAAAAAGTAGTCAGGTCATGTTGGTTGCGCAGAGACCAAGCTGCATCGTGTCCCTTCAGGCTCGTGGTTCAAAACGTGTGCATCTTTCTTCATCGGCTGTATCTAGAGGGTGCAAAGCATTGCTACTTCATCTCTTGATGATAATAACCCAAATTAGAGGAGTCTCGCGCAGGATGTTTCCCTTACCTAAAGAAAGTCTTCTTCCCAAACATATCTCTATTGGCGCCCGGGACCAAACCACGACGGATGACGCCTTATGCAACCACCCCTTGGTATCCTTGCTCCTGCCCATGGCCCCGTCCACCTAGAACGCCCTGCAAATGCCTCGAAACACAGGAGGAATTCCCCCGAGACTCTGGAAAGAGGGGGGGGGGGAGAGAGGAGGGTGGAGGCTTCATGATGTTGAGGTATAAGCCCCCTCTTGTTGTCATGCCTCTGGCTCCATATGCTCTGCCTCTCCGTGTATTAGGACGTACTTGAGGATATCCGAGAGCGAGATAATCCCTTGAAGCTTATTGTCATCGTCCACCACGATCAGACGGTGCACCCGAGATTTTCTGACCGTATCGAAGATCGAGTCGAGTCGATCCTCTTCTGTGCAAGTGTAGATGCCCTGGAAGTCATCCGATCTCCTGCACAGCGCATCCCCGACGGTCTCGCTGAGCTCATCGTAAGCCCCGCCCTTGATGCAAGGGATGACGTCCACCGCCTCGAAGACGTTCATGACATGGCCCTGTCGGTCTAGGATGGGAATCGCTGAGATGTTGTACTGAACCATAAGCTGGATCACATCGAGAACCGAGCTGCCCATGGTCGCTGTCGCGAGGTCCTTGTATGTCCCAAGGTTGATATCCCGTACGGTTTTCCTGAGGAGCGTCGTGTTCTTCTCGTTGTTCACTGCGATGAACTTCAGTATGCGATATTGCGTGATCACGCTGACCACCGTCTCCCGGCCCGTTTCATCGTCGAAATCAACAAGCGGGATCCTGCGCGCCCTCGTCTGTAGCATGCGCCGACAAGCTTCGTAAAGGGGCCGACTTGGGTGGACGGATACGGTTTCAAGGGGCGCAACGCCGAGCGCTTTCTCGATATCTGGAGTACAAAAGCCTAGTCAGCCCGGCCCATGGGATCCATGGTCACGTATATGTTGACCGCTTACCTCGCAGGCTGCTGAGGCGGAATTTCTCTACCTCCTCAAGCTTTTCAGGGAATTGCAGGTAGTATTGAATAACGTTGATGAAGTCGGTACTGGTAAGGAGACCCGCGAATGTCGACGTCTTGGAATCCCACAGCGGAGCTGAGACAATGCCTATCCAGCACCCGTCAGCCTCGCAAAGTACTAGAGAATACAGTGCAAATAGCGCCAGTAGGGAGGTATCGTACTATTCTGCATCAAGATGTTTACGCAGGTTCGGATGAGGAGGTCATTGTCGAGCATAATCAACCGGAAGGAAAGCGGCAGGACATCGTAGCTCGTTCGAACCTTGAGAAACTCCCGTATGGCCGTCTAGCAAAGTTCAGTCAGTTCAACACTGTGCACCTTGATTTTTTATTTTTTTTTGTGTGAGTGCGTGCGTGCGTGCGTGCGTGCGTGTGTGTGTGTGTGTATGTGTTGCTCCCCTCTTTCTTTTCAATAGTTCGTAGACCAACATCCGAAAGAGACAACAGGCGCGCGCGCGTGCGTGTGTGTGTCTCCCTCCCCCGCCCTCGTTCGTCCCACGCCCACAGCGCTCGCTCAGTAGTACCCCGCACCCATATGCAGCCCGCGCAGCACACAACGTGCCGGCCGAGTCAGCAGAGGCCTCGTCGACGGGGGGACTGGCAACCGGTGAGAGATAGGCAGGATGATTCGGCCCCTCCTCTACCTAACGATCGTCTCGCGGCAGGTCGGAGGTGGATGGCAGGGGAGCAGCAAGGGCGCGGGATGGAGGTGCGTCGGCCAGAATTTCAGGGCCCATTCAGGGCTCGAAGAAGGATCTCGTCTACTTACCAGGCCCTGCACTTGATCTCGATCCAGCGGCGTCATTGGGGGCTTCTCTGCTGGTATTGTGTGACTGTGACTCTGAGCCGTCTGAGCGGCGCTGCTGGCTAACAAGGGCCTGGAGTTGCCAGAGGTGGCCGTGGCCGTGGGAGCGCGCAGGTGCAGGTACGTTGAGGGCTGTACAAAGGGGAGCTCGTGACCCGGTTGTCTCGCGACGGCAGCGGGCGGGTTTCCTGACAAAGGGCTATCGCTGGGGTTCGCGGGGTCTGTCATCTTAAAAAGAGCTTCCCTGTGGCACGTCAACCTCGGGCTGGCTGGCTCGGCTGGCTGGCTGGGCACCAGGGGGCATGAGGGGATATGCTGGCTTGGGGCGGGCACCAGTCTCACGCTCCCAAGGCTCGTTTCTCGTGCCGGCCAGGTCGCGGCCTCGCTAGCGGGTGCCTCAAGCTTCTCGGAAGCGCGCGCCCAGGTCGAACTGCCCTGCCACGCCTGCCTTCTGAGGGGAGCTGGCAGCTGGTAGCGGAGGTAGGTGGTGTGGTAGTAGCGCTCGCCCGTCTGGAATTTGGAGAACTAGCTAGCTTAGAGGACAGCCGCTTCAGTTCTAGCTCTCGCTCGCCAGGCCGCGCCCCGGGGCTCCGGGCTCCAAACTGTTGCTGGATCGTCGCCCAGGTCGGTAAAGTCGAGGATCTGGGGTGGTGTTGATGTGAGGTCAGACGCAAGGGTCGAGAGAAGATGATCGAACAAGAAGGGAAGTTTTGGGTATGGTGCCGTTCTCTGGATGCCTGTAGTAGGCCAGTGATAGGCTGATGATCCTGCTCACAATCTCATCAGGCAGACCACCAACCCAATCGTTGAAGCTTCAGTTGCAGGTGCAGCGTCTTGCTGGTTGTTGAATCTTGTGTTACCGTCACCTTGCAGGGCAGCAGTGCAGTGCAGCAGCGCAGTGGGATGTAGCGAGCGCAATGCAAGCAGCAGGAGTTGGGTTTATCAGATAAGAGGGAGCAGGGCTCTGCAGCCTTCTGGAAGACCGCTGTGGAGGCTCTGGAGCCACACCTCCTCTTCCATGCTGGATTGATTGCCGTTCATCAAGTACCTCTCTTTATATACATGTAGCTATCTTCTCCCACATCTTCAGTAGACCTCTCGCTGTCTTGTCATCCTGGTCTGTTACTTGTCATTTTCTCTCGATCCTCATCAGATTTGCCGATTTATCTTCACCGGACTTGCGCCTCACACATGCAGTCGCGACGAGGCGATCCGTTGCCCATTGCTGCAGCAGGCCAGAACAGGAAATAGAATTACACGACGTCAACGGTGGTTGGCAGCATCTCAGTCCGAGACCCTACGCTAAGTCAACAGGACCCCCTCCTCGGTCCTATCCCATCGCTACCATTGCCCGAAAAGGACATATTGCCTCCATCTTGCGCACTCAAACCCAGCGCTTTGTGATGTTCAGGCCCTCGGCAGTCGAGAAGATAGGGAGGAAGGCTAGAGGAATACTTGCGGGCTCAGGCGGCGGAGCCCGACATGCACATGTACAGTTGATGTCTCGGGGAGGACACTGTTCATCGAGTGATGATAGTGGCGGCGCCGGCCTCCTTATCTCGTATTGATAAAGTGTATCACGCAGCAGGCTATACCACAGAGTCATTCCATGAAAATTGATGCCCCCCTCCCCCCTCTCATAGGGAGTTGGAGAAGGGTTCTCGGATGCCGCGCGAGATGACAACCATCCTAGTGGTAGTACGACGTATCTACGCACGGGAGGATTTCAGACCCAGCCCACCCATATTAGAACCTTGCATGCATGTTTCCAAAAAGAAGAAGAAAAAATGGAAAACGTATTCAGCATGGAGATAACTGACTACGGACCGGAAAGGAAGAAGAGACGAATTAGGAACAAAAACGCTTGAGCAGGAAGAGGTGTAATTCTGGCCAGCAGGAATCACCATCTTCTGGATGCATTTCCAAAGGCTCGTTCTAAACAGTTTTCAACAACGGGATACTGTACTGAGGCTGCAGGGTGGCACCTGCTCGTGTCCTGTGAGCCCCGAGTACAATGCAGTGATCTTAGCTAGCGCGCCACTGGCTTACTGCGGGTACCGTAGTACTACAGACCATAACACCCGGGGAGCGCGTTCAGGCGCTGCCGGGGAGGTAAACAGCTGGAAGCTAGCGGCACCTTGACCCTGCAGCGCTGGGAAGTACCGGCCACATGGAAGCTCCGACTGGGCGCCACTGCCAAGGTCACGCATGACACAGCAATAATCTAAGATCTGGTTGGGCTGTGAGCAGCATCTTTTGGCTTCAACCTCTTGTCGTAAACACTGCATTCCCACCAACCTCATCGCATTACGTACGCCTCGGTACAGCGTCCACCTCGGACCCGAACATCTCGTGCAGATGCATCCGATCTTTGATTGAAGTCTCTCTTTTCGCGGCCGTCCAGTATTCACCATCGCAGGATCCGACAACGACTGGGCCCCGGGGCCATCTGTGACCGACCTGAGCCCTCGAGGCACGAGCCACGACAGCTTCCTCACGGCGCTCCCGACATCGCTGACGTCGATCCACGTCGACGCCCTCCGTCGAGATGGGTATCTGCAGCTCCTCATGCTGTGGAGGTACGACTCCAGCCTTCTATAGCCGTCCTGTGGGTGTGGCAGGCCTAATAATATCACAGCTAAATCCCGCGATAACTTGTACGAGCCCGTCCTCGCTGATAGCGAGCGGGAGGCTGTTGCTGATCTCTTACAATACCTCGAAAACGTACGTGATACTTCAAGGGCTGCCTTGGCTACTTAGTCCACACCAGCGACTGACGAAAAGCATAGCGCGGCGAGACCGATTTCTTTTCCGGCGAGCCTCTCCGAGCCCTGAGCACCCTCGTCTTCTCCGATAACATCGACCTCCAACGAAGCGCAAGTCTGACGTTTGCTGAGATCACCGAGCGAGGTGGGTATACACTTTGTTTGGGCCTACCAGCAGACATGGTGATGACATCAGCATCGAGCCTGGTGAAAGATCGCTTGAGTGCAGCGGCAGTCGCTAACCTGATGCCGCGTAGATGTTCGAGAAGTCGACCGTGACACCCTTGAGCCGATACTGTTCCTACTCCAGAGCTCCGATATCGAGGTGCAGCGGGCAGCAAGCGCAGCCCTTGGCAATCTTGCAGTGAATAGTAAGTTGTTCCTACAGCGAAGAGGTGGTCTACGGTTTTGATTGCTGACACCACTGGCAGCGGAAAACAAGGTCCTCATCGTGCAGCTTGGCGGTCTCCCTCCCCTCATCCGACAGATGCTTTCGCCAAATGTGGAGGTACAGTGCAATGCTGTAGGGTGCATAACAAACCTCGCTACGCATGAGGAGAACAAGGCGAAGATTGCGAGATCTGGTGCTCTCGGCCCACTCACGCGGTTGGCGAAGTCTAGAGACATGCGTGTGCAGAGAAACGCGACGGGCGCGTTGCTCAACATGACACATTCTGGTAAGACTATCAGCGCTCCAGTCTGCACGCTACAACTCAACTGATGTTCGGCATAGACGAAAATCGCCAACAGCTTGTGAATGCCGGTGCGATACCCGTCCTCGTGCAGCTCCTCTCCTCTCCCGACGTCGATGTGCAATATTACTGCACGACAGCGCTCAGCAACATCGCGGTCGATGCCAACAATCGAAAGAAGCTTGCGCAGACAGAGGCAAAGCTCGTCCAGTCCCTCGTCAACCTCATGGATTCATCTTCTCCGAAGGTTCAGTGCCAAGCTGCCCTGGCTCTGCGCAATCTTGCCTCGGACGAGAAGTATCAGCTGGACATTGTCAGATCTCATGGTCTGAACCCGTTGCTGCGACTGCTTCAGTCTTCCTATCTCCCGTTGATATTGTCCGCGGTGGCCTGCATCCGGAACATCTCCATACACCCCATGAACGAGTCCCCCATCATCGATGCCGGCTTCTTGAAACCACTTGTGGATCTGCTCGGCTCCACTGACAATGAGGAGATCCAATGTCATGCAATCTCAACTCTTCGTAACCTTGCTGCCAGCTCGGATCGCAACAAGGCTCTCGTCCTAGAGGCTGGAGCAGTGCAGAAATGCAAGCAGCTAGTGTTGGATGTGCCAGTGGCGGTCCAGTCAGAAATGACTGCTGCCATTGCGGTGCTAGCCTTGAGTGACGAGCTCAAGAGTCATCTTCTTGATCTGGGCGTCTTCGATGTTCTGATACCGCTTACTCAGTCTTCCAGCATCGAGGTTCAAGGCAACAGCGCCGCTGCGCTTGGAAACCTGTCGTCCAAAGGTATGTCTCTCCCTGTCACCGGTCCCACTTGAGAGGCAGGTTGACTAATGCCCAAACAGTAGGAGACTATGCAATCTTCATATCGGCGTGGACAGAGCCCAATGGCGGGATCCATGGCTACCTCAGCAGGTTCCTCGGCAGCGGTGATGCCACGTTCCAACACATTGCGATCTGGACGCTGCTTCAGCTTCTCGAGTCTGAAGACAAGAAATTAATCGGCTTGATCGGCAAGTCTGACGACGTTGTCGAGATGATAAGGCAGATCGCCAACAAGCAAGTCGAGGCTGAGGAGAACGAGCCGGAGGAGGATGACGAGGGTGAGGTGGTTAACCTTGCACAGCGATGCCTTGAGCTCCTGGGCCAGAGCGGTTCCAAGGCTCACATTGAAGGCTGATGATTCATTTTATGTTGTACGGATGAGATTGTTCTGGCATTGGTTAAGTCACACTCGGGGACCATTTCATTTGTTGGAACCGCGGCGTCTTCATACCTGGACTACGATAATTGCATTTACTTGGACTCGGCAGGCGTGGAGTTCCCTGGAGTATCACTATATATATCTGAAGGGTTTGGTGGGGGATCAGCGGCTGCGGTCTGTTTTCAAAGTTTGGTTTTGATTGTTGATCCTTTCCTGACGGGCGGGGTCCTACGATCAAACTGCAAAACCCTCGCAACTCTTGACGGCCCGAGACATCACGGTACATTTCTCTCTTGTGACGAGACTACATAAGCCGAGAGAATCACTTGAGATGTCCATATTGTTGTGTGTACGTGGTCCGCCGAGTCCTAATTCACCCTACGAGATGTAATTAGACACTATCTAGCCAGCTTATATATTTCGTAAGACGTTTGATACCTTGAACCGCACAAGCCAGTCCGGCAAGCGTGCATGCAGCAGAGCCCTACTGCCCACCGATCTCTTTTCCGCATTAAACACGTTAAACCTCGTCCAACGGGTTCCTTATCTTCCTGATCTGGCTCCACTGCCAGGGCCACGATCCGGTCTGATAGATCACCTTGCCATCGATCAGCGCCATAGGTAGGGGACCGTACAGCCTCGAGTCTCTTGATGCGGGCAAGTTGTCTCCCAACACCCAGCAGTGGCCTTTGGGAACCTGCACATAAAAAGTTGGTCAGCACCCCAGTGCCCTTTCCTTCCCCCCGCCCAAAGAAACACCCCCTTGCGCCTGGCCTCCCGCACTCTCACTCACCTGGATCATCTCATCCCGCCCGCTCTCCGGACTGTGCACAAGCACATAGTCCCCGGGCAGCCCCGCCACGCGCTTGATCGCGTCCTCGTCCGTGATGGGGATCTTGAACTTGACGAGATCACCGACCCTCACGTCCTTGCCCCGCCGGTGGAGGTGAGAGGTTATAGCACCCTGGCCCCAGACCTCCCAGCCGGGCAGCATCGATGGGCCGCTTACGGTGCCCCAGCTGTAGAAGTAGGTGACGAAGACGTGGGCCGCGGCGAGGAACTGGCCGGTTGCGAGGAGGACGCGGAGCGGTCGGCCGAGGTAGGTCTGGCGAAGGCGGGTTCTAAAGGGCATTTTGGCGTCTATTAGGGTGGGCAGGGGCTATGAGAGCAACATTTTCTCGTATGTAGACGAGGAGAGGGAGATATGCTCGAGATAGGTTAATGTTTTTTGGTTTCATGTATTTTGGTTTTTGATGATTGAAAGTCTGGGTTGGAAAGAAACTGCGATGAGGATGTCGATTATGTAATAGCAATACATTCAAGCAGGGTTGCTTCATGATTGGTGGTGCGTTTTGCTCCTACATGCGAGCTGCCCCTTTCGAGAGTGATGGTTGTATCTGGATGTAGCATTGGGTATGGGATTCATTTCATATCCTCTTTTTCCGTTTGAGGTATTCAGAGACAGAGCGAGAAGGGGGTTGAAAATGTAACGCGTAGTTCTTCTGGCCGCGATGCTTTCCGTCAACCCTAGATTCTCCCCAAGCAGTGAGGCTTCATTCCAGGGTCTTCTTCATCAGTGGCCTACTCCGTCTTTGTCCCCTCGACGCCGCCAGCCAAGGCCTCAACAACTGCAACAAGCGCATTCCGGTCCGCACCCCTGATCCTCTCCACGCCGCCATCCTTGAGCACAACCGACGGGCCCTGCCTCACCTTCTCGACGCCCGCCACAGGCGTTGGCTGCCCGCCCTTGAAGAAGACAAAGGTGGGCATAGCCGACACCCCATATCGGCCCGCAACATCATTCACGTGGTCGACATTCACCTTGGCGAAGGCCAGCTGGCCCTGTACCGCGTGGTCATCGGCGAGCTTCGAGAAGACAGGCGCGATGGCGCGGCAGGGCGGACACCAGTCTGCGTAGAAGTCTACTACGACGTGGGTCGTGGCCTTGAGCAGCGCTTCGAGCTCGGCGGCCTTGGTGATCTTGTGCACGTTGCCCGAGGTTTCGGGGATGGGTGAGCGGTCTTGCAGGAGGGCCTGATGATAGATCAGTCAGCCTCCTCCAGGGGTGGGTTTTGCGTGAGATAGGAAGGCTTTAAACTTACTGGTCCAAATATAACAAAGGCGAGGAGCGCCAAGAGGATGTAGTAGATTGTGTCCATGATTGGAGCCTGACCTGTTGTGAAGTGGCTGCTTCGCGGTGGCAAGATGAGGAGACGATCTGGTGGACAGAAGGAGCTTGCTTATGAAGGAGGTAGTGTGTATGTGGCAGGGAGTCGGCGCACCATCTGAGCTTATACTCAGGCCTCGGTAGTCTCTGCCGGGGCCGCAGCTTTTAATTGTGCCTCTGGAGACTTACCTCGCCTTCAGTTCAAGGCCAACTAAGGATTCTAAGAAATTCATGAAAATATTATTATTACGATTTATTCTTGTATTCCTGTCTCAACATACGATTTTGGTCAAAGCAGCGGACGAGGAAGTACGGTGCTGGTTACGTAAATATAATTGGAGTTTTATGATTGGCCAGAGAAGCCTGTAAATAGCTGCTAGGAAGATTTTCCAAGCTTCTTTTTCCCATCTTCAACTCTTGAAACTTCGCCCAACTAAACACAAACCAATTACGCCGCCATCCTCCCTCCGCCTTTAAACTTCCTGTCTGGGCCGACATCAAGACGTCACCCACGTCATGGCTCGCACCAGGTGTGCTTTCAACCCGGCCACCGCGCTGCGGCGCGTCTTCATGCCCTCGACCCTCGGTGCCTCTGACTGCCTCCACGTCACGCGAATCCTCGTGCCTGCCCTCCTCTCGACCTCACCATTACAAGCGCGCACATACTGGGATAGACCGGCTGGCTCGGCCGGCACCTGGGGTAGTAGCAACACCTCGAATCTGTACCGAAACTCGATCGCGCCCGCCGTAGCTGCGAGGAAGCCCGCCGAGGCACCGCGTCCGAAGAAGCTCCCAGAACAGGACAGGCCCGGCCCGCGTGTCTCGACAAAGCTCGGCCGCATGCCCCGCGACGACGAGATCCGCCACCCGTTCGTGTTCCTCAAGGAGGTCTGGGAAGACGGGGTCGAGAGGCTGTCTGAGCCGCGGCAGGTGAAGGGGCTGCTCGCGACACTCGACCGCAAAAACACAGTCGCTGCAGATCACATATTTTCCAAAGCACGAGGATCCAGACGCATTAGAGTGGCCGATCGCCAAGATCGTGAACAAGAAGGAGGAGCTCCAGAGGCTGCAGTACGAGAAGGAGCAGCGCAAGAAGAAGGCAGCAGCCAACAAGGAGAAGGAGCTGGAGATCAACTGGTCGCTGACGCCACACGATCTGGAGCACAAGGTGAAGAACCTCCAGAGGTTCCTCGCCAAAGGATGGAAGGTGCAGGTGTTGCTCCTGAAGAAGAGCGGCACGAAAGCTCAGGCGAAAGAGAAGGATGCCAAGGCGCTGGTGGACAGGATATTGGAGGCCGCAGCGGAGGTCAAGGGCTCCAAGGAGTGGAAGGGAAAAGAGGGCAAGCTGTTGGGCAGTATGAAGCTCTTCCTGCAGGGCAAGGCGCAGGGAAAACCCAATGACGCCGCTGAGGAGGGTGAGGCGGACAGGTAAGGGCGGTATTTCGGATATGTTCGGCTCTGAACGGCGTTTGGACATAGGATATGGTGTGTCATTGGAATATCCCCCTCATCAGAGCAGTGTACAGAAAGATAGACTCAGCTGAGGAGTTTTGCATTAGAATATGGTTTTTATTCTGGATGAATCCCACTCTTCAGGAGCTGACTGCAGCTTGGCTTTTACACTTCCGTAGCTGTGCTTGCCCAATCCACCAATAACTTCAAAACAAGCTTCAGACGCAACTGCAATGATCTCAGAAGATTCTGCCACAGCCCTGACCAATTCGCATGGCTATTGACTATGCTCATATAATGCAGTGTGCTGTGATGAGAGCCTCCTCAGCCTGTCAACAAGTATGTATGCCAAGGTCCTGTATGCATACTTATGTATTATGGTCCAGGGCAGCGATGGTCTAATAACATGCACTCTGTGAATGTCACAATCTTGTTGTTTGCTATTTGAGATGGGTATCTGAATTATAGGCCTGTCATTCTCAATTTGGAACAAATTCACAAGCTGGATGGATACCAACGTCTCCAGACACACGTACAGTAACAATGGTAACCACCTAAAAAGTTGGGAAGAAGCAGGGGTTACAGCGCACCCCTGCCACTAAGCTAGTATGCACTTCACATGCAAGCAAACGCGCTGATGGCCCGCTCACCAATAGACAATTTTAGTGTGGGGCAGGAAGTACATCACATCCCACTTTGAGCCTTTTGAGTCACTCAAAGATCATCAGTATCAACGTTTGACCCTCATCCTCACCACAACACGCACACACACACACACACACACACACATTTGATAACATCAACAGCATCGCCAAAGTCGCCAGTAGTGCAGCATGGCAGAAAATGTCACTCCAGCTGTGCCTGCAGCTGCTCCCGCACCAGCTCCTGCAGCTCCTCAAGACGCGGCGGCAGCGAAACTGACACCCGCGCAGCTGAAAGCTCAGAAAAAGGCAGAAAAAGCAGCTCGCAGGGGCCAGGTCGTCGCAGCCAAGAACTCAGCAGAGGCTGCTGCTGTGCCCAACCCGAACGATAGCAGTAAGGGCTCCTCGAAACAGAAAAATCAAAAGCAGGATGTCTCTGCGCCACCATCGACTCCCAACGCCAAGGGCCCTAAAAAGGTCAACACCGCTCCTGTGCAGGCTCCGCGTCCTCCCAAGCCCAAGGGGCCTGAGGTGCCGGAGACGTTCAGTTACCTATCCATGGCGAAGAAGTTGCCTCTGTCCAAGGCCGATAAAGATGTGCATCCTGCCGTCCTGGCTATCGGCCAGCAGATGGCCAGTTTCACTCTGAAGGACAACCTGGCGCGGCTCGAGGCAATGCTTGTGGCTTTTCAGAAGGTGAGTTAGGCAGGTCGACCTACCCGCGTGCGAGGGACTAATCAAGGATTTCAGGTTATCGCATCATATGAAAGCCCATCCGGTCACACATTCACTCGCCATTTCCTGCCGCACTGTCTGAATCCTCAGATCGAATACCTGACTGGATGTCGACCTATGTGTTTCTCAATGGGTAACGCGATCCGCATGCTCAAGGCCAGGATCGCCAAGCTCGTCGAGATCAATGCCTCAGAGGAACAGTCGAAGATTTCCCTGTGCCAGGCTATAGAGCAGTTCATTCAAGAGAGAGTGCTCTACGCAGAGGACGCGATCCCCTCCAAGGCTGTGTCGCTGATCGAAGACGGCGAGACCATACTCACCTATGGCAATCCACGGCTCGTGCGGATAACATTGCAACGGGCCTGGACTGCGGGACGGAAGTTTGAGGTGATCGTGTTCGACGATCCTTTTGACCGTTCAGGCCAAGACCTCGCCAAGATCCTCAGAAACGACGGCATCCGAGTGCAATACTATCCCAGTCTATCCGGCATCAGCATACACGTCAGGCGCGCGTCCAAGGTTTTCCTGGGCGGGGAGGCCATGTTTGCCAACGGATCACTGTACGCAATGGCGGGCACCTCTGACATCGCCATGGCGGCCAAGGATGCAGACGTCCCCGTCGTCACACTTCTCGAGACGGTCAACTGCGATAGGGAACGTGTCTCTGTCGATTCTCTCACCTATAACGAAATCGACCCCGACCGATGCACCGCTGACCATTTCCGACTGCTCTTCGACGTTACGAAAGACAAGTACCTTTCCATGGTCGTGACGGAGAGTGAGGAGGCAAACGCTAGTGGCTCGACGTCTGCCATCCTCGCGGTGCTTAAGAAGCTCGACGAGCGTACATCAGGTTGATGTCATGTGCAGGGAACCCCTCAGCATTGCATCTCGGCTACGACACCAGAATGCACCGCCCGCAGCGACTCTAAAAGCAATGCTTCATACCTCTCAGGGATCATGGTGGCTGTTTCGCTCTAGAGCGATCAAGGCGATATCAAATCGCCCCAAGTCAGTCAAATGGGGTCATAATCGATTTTCACGGTCAATGTTTTTCTAGAGAGTGTGTGCGCAAGGGCCAGGACACTTCTGATCGACTGGGTCTTCACACATTCGAAGATCAGCACAATTCCAGGGAGAACCCTTTACTACTAGGGCGATAATATCATTGGCATAGAACCCATTCTGCTGCAGGAGGATCGAGGATATTGGGCCAAAACAAGAGCGGTAGTTTGGCCTCGACACGAGTAGCTTTGCTTTGGCAGACAGCGTTGGCAGATAGGGAATGAACGAAGGAGCATGCTGCCTGCACCAGGATATGCAGACAGAGCTTTGATGACAATCAAATGCGCTGCTTTATTTGAATTCGTAGTATTTGTCTCGAGTCCGTCGTGCTGTTGGTGTTGCACTCTAACCATGCGCATTCCCTGCGCCCGAAACCCGACACTCCTGATCCCTTTATGCCGCCTCGCCCTCCCGTGCTGCTCTCCGCGCTCGCTTCGCCAGAATTGCCTCTTTCCTCTCCTTGAGAATCTCCACCTGTTTTTTGTCGACGTTCTCTAGCCAGTATCCAAAACTCGCACCACAGGCGCCGAAGACGGGGTAGGCCCAGAGGAGCTTAGGTGACCAGGGCTTGATCTGCTGCAGACCGAGCTGCCACACCCGGGTCGCGATGCCTGCCCAGTTTCTTGTTAGACTTCTCTCTTCTTATTCATGTGCTAAGGTCTGGGGGCACCATAGCGGCGGCGTGTATCGTACCGAAGCCAGTCCAGAAGATAATGCGGGAGACCATCTCTGCGGCGCGATTGAACGGGGGGACGAGCGGGAAGGTGGGAGGGAACCGAGGCACTGGGTTGTTTTATTTCGTAGGTAGTGCTCGATAGAGCAGTATCCGATGGGTCGTACTCGACTTCGAAGGGTTGTTACTCGTGGATGGTCGTCAATTGAGGACGGCTGTGGATGACTGATAGCCCGAGCTTCATTGGGGGAGTTGGCACACGGCCTGAGGTCTTTTTCCAGCTCCTAGCGTGGAGCATGGTTGGGTGAGTGAGTGGGGGGGGGGGGGGAGGGCAGGCAGGCAAGCCAGGGCAGGCTCCCGTCACCGATCCACTTGCGGCTCCTACTGTTCTGTATGTACAAGCTAGGGGTGTGTGCTAGGGCCCCCCACACACGTCGTCTTTTGCGATCCCTGCATGTATACCCGACCGCGCCATGCTCCGTTTCCTTTTGCGCGACAGATTTCTGATCGAAACTCTGCCATTTCCTTTTCCCGTTCTAGGACCTTCCAGAGCCTCACACTCATCTGCTCGGACCAGGGCTCCCTCGAAAGCAGGCCTCGGCCCTGCCTACATCCCTAGCTTGATGACACCGGCCGGTTCTCCCTGAGTTTGCCCGCCAAGGCACACTCTCTTAGAACATGGCGGTCGCTGCCGTCAACGCGATCGCGACTGTGTCTGCAATGACCAACGGCGATGCATCTGCAGACAGCGATACCAAGATGGCCGATGCACCAGCTGTCGTACCCAAGCCAAGGCACTTCAAGGCGTCCGAGCTGCCTCTGCCTTCGGCCACACGTTCCGCCATTGAGGAGCTCGCCCACGCTTTCAAGAAGAAGGGAGGTTACGATGAGACACGCAAGAACGTCTGGGACACTTTCGAGGCAAGCGTATGTGCCATCATACCCCAGACCATCCAGAATTGACCACTATGCCGCCTCACAGCAGACGCTAATGGTTCTCTGTTGGGCAGGAGCACCGCACGAAGATTCAAGACGCCATCATCGAAGTCGCCGAGGCAGAAGTCGAAAGAAACCCAATGCAGCTCTTAGCCATCGACCGTGGAAAGGCAGTCGCATTGATTGACGGTGCACTGGACCGCACGGATATTTACAAAAATGCCGAGGCAATTCTCGAGAACCTTATCGACATTGGACCCATCGAGGACCAGATCCGCCAACTGCGAGCCGCAGAGATCGGTGTTGAGGCTGCCGAGGCCGAGCGTATCAAGGGCTCTAAGACGGACGAGGACTACGCGGTGGAGACTGCTACGAATCGTGCTGAGAGGGACAGGAAGTATGGCGAGCTTAAAGCCATGGAGGAGCTGATTGCTCGCCAGAAGAGAGAGATCGCCGAACGGGAGGAGCGTGCCGAGCTTAAGAAGCGCGAGGCTGAGCGAGCTGCCCGGGAAGAGAAGCGACGACAAGAGCGAGAGGAGAGGGAGAAGCAGCGCGTGAAAGAACGTGAGCAGCGAGAGCGCGAGCGCCGCGAACGTCATGAACGCCGCGAACGCTCAAGGGCTCGTGAACGTTCCAGAGATCGTGATCGCAACAGGAGCCGGGATCGAGACCGAGACCGGGACCGGGACCGGGACCGGGATCGGGATAGAGACCGTTCACGGGTACGCCGGGACCGTCTAAGGTCAAGAGATCGCTCGCGAGTGAGAGCTCGTTCAAGAGACCGTGACCGTTCTCGAGACAGACCCCGACGGCACCGAAGTCCGAGGGGGGATAGCCGCGGCCGCCCTGAAGATGTGAAGAAGCAGCTTTCGAAAGAGGAGCTTTCCCGTCTCGAGGAAGAGGCACTGGCTGATTTGCTCCGAGACAGCAAGCGGGTCGCGGCTCAGCAGCCCGAGCTGGAGATTGACGAGGAGCTCAGACCCCCACCACGCAAGACCATGCCTGCTTCAGCAATCCAGCCTATCCGCAGAGATTCTCCCAAGGTGGTCGAGCCCAAGAAACCGGTTGAAGTGCCGGCCACCTCGAAGCTAAAGACGGAAGAGTCCACCGAGACCAAGGTTGCCAATCCTGTGAAGGAGCACAAGCCTGCAGAGACAAAGCAGCCCAAGGAGCCCAAGGAATCCAAGGAAACGAAGGATGTCAAAGTCAAGGAGGAAAGGAAGCGGTCTCGCACCCCGGCAAGGCGTCGTTCGCGCTCTCGTCGTAGATCACGTTCTCCAGTGCCACCGACCAAAGATGCGCGAGGCAGAAGTCGACATAGGTCATCCAGTGTAAAGGCACGAGGGCCTTCGCTAAAGGACGACCGACGGAAGGAGACTCGACGTGACCCGTCTGTGTCGAGACATCGAGACCAGGATGACAAGGACCGAGACTCTGATAGACGCCGCAACAAGTCTTCTTCACGAACTAGACGGCCAACGGAAGACGGCAAAGATTCACGAGATGTGAGAGACTCTAGACGAGATCGCAGTCGTGACCGCTACTCGCGACGATCACGGAGTCGCTCCATCAGGCGGCGCAGGTCGAGAAGCCGATCTCTGAGGAGAGACGAGAGAAGGCGGAGCCCTTCACGACCCTCAACCCGTCCGGGATCACTACAGTTCTTTCGACAGAAAGTCCAGGTCACCTCGTAGGCGCAGCCCTGACAAGCCGGAACGACGCGAGAGATCTCGGTCTCCTAGACGCAGACGGTCCAGGTCTGGGGACGGAACAAGACGCCGCTCGACGTCTAGAACTCGGGGTCGATCCCGCCCACGGTCGAGGAAGCGAGAGCGCTCTCGCTCGGTCCGCAGAAAGTCGAGAAGTACAGACAGAGGCGTGAAGCGAGCCCGGTCCAAGAGCCCAGAGAAGGGCCTGGAACGTCTACCCGCCTACCTCGATAAGGATGAGAAGGAGGCGTGGAAGCAAGAGCAGGTGCGGGAGCGGGAGAAGGAGGCCAAGGCCTACTTGGCCGCCCAGAAGGAAGCACGTCAGAAGGGCATGCCTGTTCCTGGCATCGACTTCGACGTGCCTGGTGACCGCAGTGATCGTGGCGAGCGGTCCCCCGATCTGAGACGCCGTCCTGTTGAAGATATCGACCGCTACGTCCCTCCAACAACCAGCCGGAGGCGTAGTAGGTCTCCGATGTTCATGGACTCGCATCGGCCGGATCGAGATCGAGATCGGGAGCGTGAGCGTGAGCGTGATCGCGGTGATCGAGATCGTGGTGAGCGAGACCGCGACCGCGAACGTGACCGCGATCGTGATCGTGATCGGGACCGCGACCGAGATCGCGAGCGTGTCAGGGAGAGAGACAGGGACAGAGATAGGGACAGAGACAGGGACAGGGACAGAGACAGGGACAGAGACAGGGACAGAGACAGAGACAGAGACAGAGACAGAGACAGAGACAGGGACAGGGACAGAGATAGAGACAGGGACCGAGACAGGGATGGAGACAAGGAGAGGGACCGTCGAGACTCATTCCGCCGCGACCAAAGCAGCTCCACGCGTCGAGATCGCTCTCGGGATCGTGCCAAGGATAGGCGGCGCAGCCGTTCGCCCCGGAGCAGGAGTCGCCCTCGCCATCGTGTGCGGGAATCGTCTCGAGACCGCGATCGTGATCGTGATCGCGAGAGGCACCGGGACCGAGATGATAGGAGCGACCGCCGAAGTTCCATCATCCGACGTGATCGCAGCAGAAGCCGCTCTCCAAGACGGGATCGAGGCCGCAGGGACCGCAGCTTGAGTCGGCGGCGCTAGGAACGGTCCCGACCCGATGACCGCGATCCTGACGGCTCCGTCCCGGGCTCTGTGCAAGGCACCCACAACGCCTCTGGCAGCATAGGGGACAGAAGCTGCATGAGTATCCGTGGAGGTGATCAGGGTGGTGGATCTGATGGTATGCCCCCCCTCACAATGCTGCCCACTTCTCAGGAAGCTCTTGGTGACCAACATGTACAGGCTCGACCTGCTCATGGTTGTGCTACTAGGGCTCTCACCCAGCCACACATGCAACGTCGAGATATTTCAAAACCTAATGGGACTGTTATCACTGTCCCTGAAGGTCCTGCGGCGTGGGTCAAAGAGATGATGGCGAAGCAGCACAAGAGTAATTTCCTCAAGTAGTTGTGGAGTCGCACTGGGTCAAGGGCTGCTGAGGTTGCTGTCTAGCAGCAGCAGCGAGACCAGAAAGCAATGCAGTGGTCTAAGAGGCAATGCTTGCTGTGTTTTTTTAATGCAGTTCCTTCTTTACAAAAGAGCCATCCTGTAGGAAATCAAAGCACAGGAGAGCACCTTATAAGGAGTGGATAATGACAATACAAAAAAAAAAAAATCCACTGCACACCTCTATCAAATCCAAAATACCTATGCAAATATGCACTCTATGTTAAATAGTAGTCAATGGCATATGGAGAGGGAGCATGTCAGTTCTTCTCTCCAGAACCTGATAGAGCCTCTAACTCTAGTGCAAACAAATGCTTGCCAACCTTTTGAGATTTTCAGTCTACATAGCCTCTTCACTAGAACTAATGCTCAGAACTACTACTAGGTTACTACTCCTCCTCATCGCTATCTTCCAAGACAAACCCACTCTTCACCCTCGGTCGTCTCTTAGTGGCTACAGGAATGTCATCCTCGTCACCATCATCATTATCAAACTTATCACTGCGCTGAGCAGACACATTGCCATCCATCTCCTTGAGAGATGGGTCTTCCGCAGTCTCCTCATCTTCATCCACATTCTTTTGCTAGATGTGATGACAATGGCGTGTCATCAGTCTCCATCGCATCGCCGTCAGACTCGTGGGGAGCATCCTCGTCCTCGTCCTCCTCATCCTCCTCATCGTCACTAGCGTGGTTAGAAGAAGGCTCGGCATCGCTCATGTCCTCGTCTTCCTCGTCACTACTGCCAACCAGGAAACCAAGCATGCTCTTTGGCTTTTTGGCAGGCGGTGAACTCGTCTCATTCGCACCAGCACTCTCATCACCCAAATCCATCGCTTCGGATTTCCTCTTCCGGGGCATGGCAGATAATGACCCATCGCTATCGCTCTCCGTCGCTGTGGGCTGCTCATCGTCATCGCTGTCCGCCATCAGCCGTCTCATGGTCTCAGCGACCGCCGCCGCGGGCGCCAAGCTCTCCTGAAGCTGCGACACATCCGTCGGGGCGAACTGGAGCGCCTTGCTTACGCGCTGGCGAATCGCCTCCTCGCGGGCAAAAAACTCAGCGTCGTTCTCGGGATCGCTCTCGTCGTCGGCAGGGTCGATGTACAGCGCGGACTTGATCTTGCGCTGTCTTTCAAGGTCACGATTGCGGCGCTTGCGGGCCCTCTTGTCGCGGATGGCATCTCTATCCTCCGTGGTCAGGCCATTGTTGTCATCCTCGCTATCCAGGCTGTCCTTTTTGCGGCGGGTACGGCGCTTCTTGGCCCCCTGCGCCGGCGACATTCTCCCAGCTGGCATTCTTGGGAAACATAGCGTCGTTACCGTCATCCAGGAAGTCATTGGCGTCGTCATCTTCATCGTCGTCATAGACGACCTTCTTACGAGAGGGAGCCTTGCGGCGGACCTGTGTATCGGCGGCCTCGCCGTCCTCAAATACCCCGGGGCTATCCATCGCCTTGTTGATCAGATTCCTGTACTCCCCGAGGTCCTCAGCCGAGTGGCGTGGTGGGATGGTCCAGGCTGAGCCGAGTTCTTCGTCCAAGGCTGGAGCGAGACGCTGGAAGCCGACAACTTTCATTAACAGGCGTAGACGTGGGTTCTTGAACATAGCTGTCCTTCGTGCATCGTCGTCGGAAAGAATTACTGTGTGTCGTCAGCTGTCTGTTGACACTAGAGCCGAGGGAAGCTCCTCCCGACTTACTGAACATCTCAGGCTCTATCATCGCCGCCTCCCAGTTCTCTGGCAAGGCCATGGTGCCATCAGGTGCCTCGAGCATGAGCCTCGCCTTCTCTGATGCTTCCCATGCCTCTCTCTGCTTCTCGCAGGCGGCCAACTGGGTTTTCACCCATTCTAGGTGTTCCGATTCTTGCTTCCCGAGCAGCAGACTGACAGCGATTGCAATCTGCTCACCCAAAGCCAAATCTTCCCGCCGAAATTCAAGCTCGGCTGCGGGACGGGGTGTAGTGGTGCTGAGAACCTGCTTTTCGTAGCCGTATTCCAGGTAGTAAGCCGTAGAGTTCATCTTGGAGAACAACAGCTCAATGATCAACACTGGGCGCTCCTGGATCTTCTTCACACATCGCCTGATCACCTGCTTCACGAGTTCCTCCCATTCCTTGTACATGCCGAGGGTTTTGTCCAGGGGCTCAGGTCCCTTGATCATGTTGTAGAATAGGTGTATGATGTCGACACGGAAGAGCATCACGCTCATATCCTGCTTGAAGGCCAGCTGGTAGAAATACCGATGTGCCCTTTTCAACTGAGAATCGTCGAGATCCCTGTAGTAGTTCGTGTACTTGACAAAAGTGTCCACAACGCCTTGCACCGCAAACCGGTGGGCGAACTTCTTGAAGTCGAATTTTCGTTCTTGACTGGTCTTCTCTGCGACAGCCTGGTCATCCGCAGAATCGTCGTCTTCGTCTCCCTGGTCGTTGCCCTCTGCATCCTCTGCACCTGTAGCCTGCTGGGCCTTCTTCTTCTTCTTCCTAGTCCGCCTCTTTGAGCGGATCTGCATGTCCACGTTCTCTTTCGAGTATGCCTCCAGGACCCGCATATACGTGTGAACCAGTTCCATACATGCGTCCAGATAATCGAAGCCCTGGTCTTTGTATGTCCGCACAATATCAATAATGGTGTCGTGGGTGACCTCTTCGTAGAAAAGCCGGCTTAGCGCGTTTTCGGCAATCTCTTGGTCCTCCTCGTTGTCTGACGCAAACATCTCCTGGACCGTCAGGAGAATTTGCGTTAGGCACCGCATGACGGCGTTCAGTTCTCTCCAATCACCATCGGTGTAAGACTTGCCAAGGAAGCGTTTTAATGTGATGAACATTTCCTGGTTCAGGACGGTGGCGACCAGCTGGAAACTGCTGACTTGCTCATCCGAAGACGGCTTCTGCCCCTTTTTCGAATGTTGTCTGGCACGCTCTGCCTCGAGAAACCAAGCGACGGTGTAGAAGAACTGCTGGGGATGATGTGACAGGACCTCGACACCTTCCCTCTCGAGGGTCTTTCGCAGTTGCTGGAACAGAGGGTTGAAGCCAGAGTCCAGAAACTCCTCAACAAATTCGCGAAGCTGCTTATTTGCTCGCGCATTCAACACAACGGGCGGTCCGAGTGCAATCGGCTCCATAGCCTCCTTGGCTGCTCGTCTCGGTGGCCGGAAGGTCTTGGATTCGTCCATCTTGCGCTCTCTCGCGGAGACATCCGCCAGTGCGCCCTGGCCAGACAGCGACGAGACCTTCCCGTCTGACTTCTGAACCCAGAGCATCGTGCCGAAACGACTATGCCTCGTGGGTGCTTTCCGGTTGTAGGACCGCAGCATAGAGGCCTCCTTCTTCATTGCGTCGGCCAGCTCGCCCGTCTTGACCTTCCTCAGCTCCTCCTCGTTGAGAAAGAGCTTCTTGTTGTCGACCCGCTTGACCAGATGAAAGATGATCTCCATCACGATGACGTCCTCCGTCTTGGAAGTCCTCGCCCATGTTCGATGCCAGGGTCAGGATCGTGAAGAAGATGTCCTGGTATGAGAATGCGTCGATTGTGGCCGAGCGCGATATTTGGGACTCGTCGCCCTCAGATTTGACCCCAGGCGTTGATGCGAGCAGGGCGATATTCCGCAGGAAGTACAGCACCAGCTTGATGATGCCACCGTCCCTCTGCGTCCTGTCCCCGATGGGAAGGGCCATAGAAGGCAGCGCGGCACGGACTGCCGTGTGTAGCAGGCGTGCGCTGTCGAAATTGATGATGTCCCGTTTGTACTTGAGCTGTGAAAGCTCCAGAACGGGCACGTGCCTGTGGTGATTGTTGGTCATGGTCTCGCGGTTCTTCTCGATGGGCCACGTTAGGGGGGCCAAGAGCTCAAAGCAGGCCAGCGCGATCTTGGCCTTGTACTTGTCATCTCTGCCATTTTCGGTCCAGAGGGCGAGGATGTGTACCAGATCACCGCTGACGAGGTTTGCGTCGGCAAGACACCGCGCGACGTCCATACGATTGGTCTTCTCGTCGTAGAATCGGATCCATTTTTTTATGTCGCGGAGAACGTCGAGGGCATCGTCTCCGAGCCTATAGTATGTGCCATCGTCCTCGTCGTTGAAACCTCCGAGCTGTATTCATGTGTACGGGGCGGTCAGTCTCAAAACAGATACCGCCAGAGCGTGGTGAAACAAATGGGCAACGGGCGACCTACAGCAGACACTAGACTGTTGATATGCGCCCGGACTTCAGGGTGCACGACATCCTCTCGACCTGTCGGAGGTTCCATCGTCAGAAGTCGAGGCAGAGCGACCCCCGAGGGACAGATACCAACAAGGATCCGAGTCGCGAAATGGGAGTTGTGTCCTCGGCGGTGGATGGTGGCCGCGGGCGTCGTGGTCGCAGCGTGTAAATCGAAACCCGGGAGACGCGTCGCGCCCACTGAACGACGCGTTTTGGCCGACCAAGCGATTAATTAGTGCAGTCGCACATGCTGCATGGTCGCAGGAAACCCTAACCCTTCCCGAATCTACCACACTAGCCAATCCCGAGGCTAAGCGGGACCTCGGGTGTGTGTCTGTGTCCCTGACAGTTCAGACAAGAGGAGCCACTTTCTTTTCTCATTCTATATCCTGTATATCATCTTGCTCAGTTCAAGGGGAAAAAAGGTAGAGGAAATCTAAGAAGAAGATGGCATCATCATTGGCAAGAGCACGCTTATTGCAGGGCCTCATCCCTCAGTCACGATGCTATAGTTCCGCCTCAACACCAGTGAGACGGTTGGGCGTCATCGGCGCCGGGCAGATGGTGAGCTCCTCAAGCATGTGATGATGAATGGCCTCACCGGACCAAGCACCCGCGGCTGACCTGCTTCCTCATAGGGATTGGGCATAGCACTGGTGGCCGCACAAAAGGCTCAGGTCAATGTGACGGTCGTCGACAACTCTCAGGCTTCCCTGGATAAAGGGCTGTCCTTTGCAGGTGGGCCTGGTCTTTTTTCTCTCTCGCGCGCGCGCGAGATCACGGTGCTGTACAGCTTGTCGTGCTGACAGGATCCCACAGAGAAGCTGCTTGCCAAGGATGTAGCAAAAGAGCGCATCACGCAAGAGCAGGCTGACAAGGCCCGCTCGAATCTGGCCCCGACCACCTCCATGGACAGCCTGGCCGAGGTCGACTTTGTGATCGAGGCCGTGCCCGAGATTCCAAGCCTCAAGTTCGATATCTTCTCCAGACTGGCGCAGATCTGCCCGCCACATGCCATTCTGGCCACCAACACCTCTTCTATCTCCATCACCAAGATAGCCGCGGCGACGACCAAGGACCCCAAGGACCTCTCCGCCAGCTCCCGTGTGGTGTCCACACACTTCATGAACCCCGTGCCGGTGCAGAAGGGCGTGGAGATCATCAGCGGCCTGCAGACCAGCCAGGACACCTTGGACAGGGCCATTGCATTCTGCAAGGCGATGGGAAAGATCCCGTCCGTGTCTGCAGACTCGCCGGGCTTCCTGGCCAACCGCATCTTGATGCCGTACATCAACGAGGCTGTCATCTGCCTCGAGACGGGCGTGGGTGACAGGGACTCGATCGACGCCATCATGAAGAACGGCACCAATGTGCCCATGGGCCCGCTGCAGCTGGCAGATTTCATCGGCCTGGACACCTGTCTGGCCATCATGAGGGTCTTGCATACCGAGACGGGTGACAGCAAGTACCGGCCGAGCGTGCTCCTGGCCAAAATGGTCGACGCAGGGTGGCTAGGGAAGAAGAGCGGCAAGGGTTTCTACGACCACTAGATAACAGGAATGTTGTCAATTTACATGTTAACATGGGAAACTCTTGGGAACTCAACAGAAGACATGTGGCTGCGCCAGCGACTACAGTGCTGCAACGGTTGAACCGACACAAGTGCCGCCGCATTTCCTCCGCTGATTCCCAATAGCAGACTACATTATTAGGGGAATCTCCTACCAAGATCGACGCCTCGAAGCGCCCGCGTATATGTATCTTCAGGGTAGCGATAGTAGCGCGAGATGTCCAAGCGTAAAGGCGCCAATGACAGCTAGATGCCTCACACACTCGTTCTTCACCATGCCTTTCTGCATACTGGCGAAATCCTTCGACCTCCTGTCTGAAACAGATTTGCTGGAGACTGGAGAAGCAACACAAAGGTTCCCTCAATCAAAGACACGGTCCCAGGTGCAGCCAATCTATCTGGTGCTGGTGTACGTCGTACACTAGCACTCGTTCAGAGGAGCGAACTTCCCGCCGTGCATTAGCGAACTGCGCCAGTCTTTGCTTTTTTTTTCTTCTTTTCTTCCCTACTTTTCTCTTTCTCGTGGATCATATTCGGGAGTATTCTCATTTTCTGGTACCCTATCGTCCTGCAGGAAATTATGAGGCTACGATGCGCAGCCTATTTTCTCCGGGCCAAGGGAGAAACCTACGCCACGGCGCCTATTTACTTCCCTACTTGGGGCCAACGCTGAGGTCAACTCGCTTGTGGCGCCGTCGAGGTGCGCTGGATACCACTCCACCCCACGCCCTGCGGTTCTGCCACTCTACCTGCCGTGTCCCCAGCACTTGAGAAATGATCAAGGGGGTGATGATGGCTTGAAGCTCTTGTGGCGCTCCTCACGCCTCAGCTGACTTGCCGCCCAAAACGAGATCTTCATTAAAAGATTCCTTTTGTCTTTCGTCTCAACGTGGCCGTGCCATCCCAGCTATAATAGCATCGTCAGATATCATGTCTCATGACATCAAGACTTTTCCTGATATCAAGGTAGCATTTCCAGCAGCCAGCCAGCGCGTCCTAACGGTAGAAACGTTGCATTCACTTTGGTGTCTAACCAAACGAAATATAGGCCCAGGCTGCCTCCATCGACAGGCCGTACCCCATCTCGACCTGATAAATCATCCTAGAGAGCAACGCACGCTTAGTCCCACAGACTCCTCTCGGGCAGCCCCCTCAAACGGAGCCGGGCTTGCGAGCGAGGCTAACCGGGCGCCGGGGATGCACGGTAACCGAGAGGGGAGGGTGCTCTCGCGGCGTTGAGACAGGCTTCACAAGATGCCGCAGTCTTTTCCGGGCGGTGATTTCTGCCCTCTTCCGTTTCGGGGCACTACAGCGTCGAGCGATGTAGGACAGGAAAATTGTGAGACACGCGGGAGGGCCTCAGGCTTTTCTCTCATCGCCTGTCCCGTAGGGAGGAGAGGAGTTCGTCGAGTGGCTAACACTGAGCGACCTTGATGACTGTTCCTGTCCCGAGATGATCAGCAAGCCGTAGTAGCAGACAGTGTACCTGGCTTGTCTAGCAGCCTCACCGGTCATAGGGCACCAGTTGGCGAGGATCCTTCTCGAACGCCCTAGCTGCAACACCCGAAGACGAACCCTCGACGGCTCTCCTCCGCCACGCGCCGTTTCAAGGGCGGCGGTAGAGCACTGCGGGTGTGTGCAAACACCCTTGCCCATGGCACCGTTGGAACGTTTCCAGGGATAAACTCAGCTGCCCAGGAAGAGCAACGGCGCACAGTCCCTCAGACTCTCTGCGGATCCCACAATATCCCACGTGTCTCACCTCACCTCTCTCGCGAGCTCACATTGATGATGTTTTTTTCTTCTTTCTCTGTGTTGCGTCAGCCTCACTGTGACTCACATATCAGACGAAACGACATCACCACCACAATGGGAAAGCCCTGGGAAACAGGTCACGGTCGTTGCAAACGCCGGTCGGGATTAGCTATCGAGCACGCGTTAATATATTTAGAACAAGCAGAACCGAACAACAAGCCTTCCCGCGTGAGGCTGGTCCACTATACCTGAGGAGATCCGAGATCGATCTCGTGCCGTGGCCTCTCCACGAACGAGTTTCGCTCGATCTCCCGTGGTGGAGGAGGTTTCACGGGAACATGAAATGTTGAAACCACACACACACACACACACACCCTTGCATGGCCGCCGAGGGAACAAGTCGGTATCATGCTCGGAGGAATCATGATACCTGAGAGGGGTGCAGCCATGCTCGCTCGCGCGCCCTCTTTCTCCGTCTCTTTGTGACCCGCAAGGGCGCGTCTGGGGATTGCCTCTGTTCTCGTACTCGCACCGAGGCTTGCGACCAGCGACTCGTAAGGAGAGAGAGGGAGAGGAGGGGGGGGCTAGACCTGCCTACACTCTGCCAGCTCGGACACCTTCTTCTTCTGGGGAGAAAAGGCGACCGTGGACATCGGGTGACGTGTCGATCCAAAATAAAACAAAAATTCGTCAAACCATAAGTAGGCATCAACCGGGCTTTGACACATGTCATCTTGATGCGCAAGAATCTTCAGACGATACATCACATGTTCGCGCTCACGGGGCCCTTGAAGTGATGTGCCGGTGATGGTGCCCGCCAGGTGATCGATGCTGTGAAACTGATGTCGGACTTGCGGTGCCCGGCAGTACTCCCGAGGACCCCCCTCATAGCTCAGAGCCGTAGACAGGCAGCCGTGAGGTTGGTTTTTGGGTTTTTTTTGGGGGGGGTGGGGGGTTTGGTTCGAATTTCCTGTTCTTCTCCTCTCTCTCTCTCTCTCTCTCTCTCTCTCTGTCTCTCATTCTTTCTCTCTTGCTGTTGACCACAGAAGGGGTTGGTCTGAGGCCCGGGTGTGCATGCACCTCATATCGGGGGTGTGCTGCACAAGAAAGGGTGATGGTTGCTGTGTCATTGCAAGGGAAAAGGAACAGCAGTTCCGAGACGCCGCCATGACAGCTAAGACAAGGGTGCTCACCCTCGGAACCGTTGCAGAAAGCGCGCTGGTCCCGTTGCTCCTTCCCCCTAGCAGCCAGCCCATCATTGGACGGACGGACGGCTGAGCGGTCTGCTGCAGGTGTCTTGTCCTAGACAATGCGTTCTCGTGCAGGAGGCAAGCCACGCCCCCCCTCCCTCAAGCCTCGTGCGGGCGAACCAAGATACTCAAGAGTAGTACGATGAAGTACCATTCTCTTCTCCTCCTCCTTGCCCCTGACCCTTGTCCTCGTCCTCCCTTCCAGGCAGACAACACAAGGCGGTACGTCCTGCAGCATGCCGCTCCCGTTCATGTGCGACCCTGCGCGTATCCGCCTGCTACGGGTGCGACCTGCACATGCCAGGCTGGCAGAGTGGGGGCCTCTTTCTCCCCCTCTCTCCCTCTCTTTGGTCTGCAGATCTCTGTAGATGGTGTCAGCTTGGAGGGGCGAGGAAGGAGAAAAGAAAAGGAATAAGCTCGTTTTGGATCATGGAGCTGAGGCAAGGGAAAGGGAGTCAGTCTGGGGCGGGAGGGGGGGGGAGAGGAAGCTCCCTGCGCCGGGCCCAAGGTAACCAACCACCCGAGGTCGAGGCCACCAAGAGCTCTTGCATGAACGACAGCAACAAGCAAAACACCTAGACAAGACTGAGCAGCGCGCGCAGGAATGTGCTCAGGAGTGGAGAGGCAGGCGTCCTCTCGCTTGTTTGAAGGTACCTAACAGGGCGGTTGGGTTGGCCGGTTGGACTTGGGGGTGGCTTTCCCGTGAGGCAGATCCCAGCAACGAACGAAGCCACTGGGAATAGAGAGAATTCCCCCACACACGCATCAGGTTTCCGAGGTTGATCGTAGAGATAGATAGATCCGCATGAAAAAGGGTTTCTGGACGAGCCGCACTTTTTTTTTTTTATTTTTATTTTTTAAAAAAAGACACGCAAGGGTGTCCCTGACCATGGTGCAGCTGGGAGGACGGGGACTGGGCGTTGCGCCATTGTAGTATAGATCCTCCCCTGCGATTATGACGAGGATCATCACAGTAGAAGAGAGCACCTCCCAGGGTCTCTCCCTCTCTCCTCTCTCTCTTGCTCTCTCACTTTCGGAAGAATCCCACCGGCGGGATACGCAGAAAGGTCTAGTGCCGACCTGTTCGAGGTCAAAAGGTGCGATGTCGATATCGATTGCACGGGAACTGCCATATTAATGCCGGGTGCTCCTTTCGTTAACCTGCCCCGCCCTTTCAGACCTCGCGCGTCTCAGGTTTCTTCCGCGCCGCTCCCTACCCCCAGAAGCCCTCGATGCGAGATGGTCCTTCGTAAGGCTTACCCTTTACGTGCATGTATGGCCTCGATCAACCGTCCTTTTCCCAACCCCCAAACCCCAATGCACCGAGCAGGCTCCCCCAGCGCTGTCACCGGTCTTAGGCAATCAATAGCTCACCATGGTAGGATTATATGTCCAGCGTTATGGTCGTGGGGCCTGCAGGATTTAAACTTTCAGTCGCCAGCAGCAAGCCACACGAGCCTGTTCCCTCCGAAACTTCCGGTGTCCGATCGATGTGGCGCATCTTGAAAGAGTTATAAGTCCCGTCATACTATCAGCAGGGCCTGTCAAGGCTATTACTTGCTCAGGGAAAGGGAAAGCCTGGTGAGGAGAGGGAAGGACAGAGCTCCCTCCTCCTCCCTCTTCTAGGTATGTGGTCCACGTGCTTTTAGATCTGGTCCCTGCTCGACTGTCAACCCATCGCAGGAACCGGTGTCATGGTTGAGGTGAGATTCCCGGTGTTTCAACATCGGACGAAAGCAGGGCACACTACTTGGTGCGGTAGTAGTGACAGCGCGCTGGTAGCCTCAAAGGGGGCCCTGTTTTCCTGTCTCTAAAAAAAAAAAAAAAAGAACCCCTCCCCCAAAAAAGAAAATTCCCACTTCTCCAAAAGTTAGGACACCACTGTTTGAAAAATACCGTGGATGGTGGCCATCATCCGCCAAAGATAACACTTGCTGCTGTTTTGTCACCCGCGAGTTTGAGATCCAATTGGTGTAGCCGACTGATCTTCGAGACAAGGAACGAGTCAATGCCCGCCAGCCCAACCCAGCCCTGGAAGATCCGTCGCCGACGAACAACAATATTGCACGAATAAGAACCACAGCTTTCACCGCACTGAGCTTGTACATAGTACGCCTTTGGTTTCTGGAGCCCGAGTCGATGGGGTCGAGACTCCGCCGATCTGCGTTCCCTCTCTTTTCTGTTCCCCCCCCTTTTTTTTCTTGCTTGAGGGGGGCGTATTGGGGTGGGACAAGACGGTTGGGCAAGTGACTTCTCCTGAAATGTGCTGTGGTGTTGTCTACATGGGTTGGTTGACCGACAGCTGACCACAGAGTGCACGAGCTTCCCGGATGTGTTTGGGCCGGGGAGGCACAACCTTCAAGGCTGCGGTCGTTTTGTTTTTTCCCCTCCCCAGTTTCTTTTTTTTTTTTATTAACCGAACGACTGTTGATCGTCAGAACTGGCTGCCCATCTTGGCCTCTCGCCCTTGAGAAAAGCCACGTCTGTGCTGAGATTGAGGCTCAGTGGGCCAACTGCCAACCTCGCGAAGATGCATGTAGATGGGGTCATCCCAAATGTGGGGCATGCAGCGCCGCCCATGCATGAGGAAGGAGAAAAGGAGAAAAAAAGAGAAAAGAATGAAGAAAAAAGGGAAGTCACTACGACGCAGGACAGATGCCAGTACTTCTTCTGGCTAGTGAAACGAACCTCCGTTCCTGAGCCGCACTAAACCAGTTAGAGGAGTCAACTCTAAAGCAAGCCTCAGCTCCACACCGCCGCTGCCCCCCCTTCTCCTTCTCGCCCGGAGCCGGCCGGTGGGGTTTAAGGAAAAGGAGAAGCTGGACTTTTGTTGGAGCATGGTTGTAGCGGTCGCTGGCCTGCCTACCTGCCCGTCTGTCCGTCCATCTCAAGGTAAGGGAAAACCTCTATCGCGGGCGAGGCGTTGTCTCTGCCACACACGCGCACGCACGTCTTCTCCCCACCTTTTCCCCTCTCGATGAGACCTCAGACAGACAGATAAGCCGGCTGTCGGCTGTCGGAATCGCCTGCACACGATGGAGCCAACAGCAGGTCGACGAGGACACAGGGCGAAGCGAACCACATCCCCTCCCCGACGACCAGGGAATGCAGGTGTAGCCGAGGCGTCTGAACACTGTGGTGGCTTTTCTCTTCGTGATACACCATGTCTAGGACCTCCTCCAGGCCTTCCTGCCACCTCTGGCACCATCGTACGAGGGCTTGGTGTGTATCCATTTCTCGGGTAACAATGGGCGTCGCTCCTCTGTGGTGAATGTACTGTACATAGCAGATCATCAGATCTCTGCAGGACATGGGCGGCGCATCCACTTTTTCTCTCTCTCCAGCGCCAGAGCAGCAGCAGAGTTTGGTACCGAGCAAATCTTAGCAGCCGCACGGTTCTTGTTGCCTTGTCATTCGTTTGTAGCAGAGACAGCCGTCGAAGCATGAGATGAGAAAGAGGCGGAAGGATGTATTATCGACGATTCCGACAATACTACATAACAATCCCTCGACTTGGGGTGGGTGGGAAAAAAGGGGAGAGGAGAGAGGGAGACGCGAGAGGGAGACGCAATCGGGACGTGCCGTATTGCTGTTGGCTCGCCGTGATTATCTTGTGCTATATTTTCCACGCTGTCAGGATTGTCGCTATTGCCCGCATATAATCCTCCCGGGCTGATGAGTCGAATTTTCACTGTGGGTGCTGTGAGACAAACAGAAAGAAGCTCTCAAACGACACACGCAGCCCGTCTCGGGAGGATTCGTCACGACAAAAGATCCTTCGGGGATGCACAGTCAAGCAGCATGCTTGTCGGGCCAGCTGGCGATGTCATGCATGCTCGACGGTTTGCGGGTCCGCCCTTTCAGGATGTGGGGGATCAGTGGAATCCGTGATACTGGCGTGAGGATCGCCGAAAACAAGAGCAACTTCAGACACGCCGCGAGTCCTTTAATCTGGTCGGCACAAATCCCCGGGGGGTAGATCTATCTTACAGCAGGCCTTGGGTGGAGAGAGGGAGAGACATCGAGGCGGGTCCAGCGGCCGAAGTCTAGACTTGAGAGGCCCCCTCCCCCCCCCATTCCCCTAGGGGCACACTGTCTGTATGACGGTGCAAAACAAGAATTCGCGTCAATCACCAGATATCGGGGACATCAACAGACTTGTGGCAGCCTCTCACAGAGGGGGAGGGAATCTGAATCCTGGCCGTGCATGGGAATAAGCAAGCACGTGTAACGGCGGCAGTACCACGCCGTCTCAAGCCACCGTCGCCGGTCATATTGTCAAATCCAACCAAGCCACGGTGGGGCCGGGATGTATGTGACGAAGTTCACGTCCAATCGGGCCGCATGTTCGCTCCAGCCTCTCCTGTGAGAGGATCCCCGTGCGCGCGCTCTGTCAGCATATGTGCGCCTCCCCAGAAACCTAAACGTACTACATAGTGCGCAGGACACCAGGCGGCAGCTTGCTTCTTTTGCGCCACCAGCCAAGGAGGTCAGACCCTCCTTATGTGGCCCGTTCTTATTAGGCGGCGTCCCACGCCAGAGACGCGCGTTGCCTGGCTGTCTGGCGGGACCCCCGCAGCTGGACGCAAAAGCTTTCTGCCAGCTGAGAACCGCTGCTTGCTGTGAGCCGGTGGCTGGTCGGACAAAGCTGTCGCCTCGGCCCCGAACCCCGCGATAGCACGGGCCGGATATGTGTGATGTCTTGTGGTAGGTTTCTCAGAGACGGACTCAAATTCAACTCCATGTCATGTGTGCAGGCGGTCAGCACGGCCAGGGAGGTCAGACTTGACCTTGTTCGCGAGATGGTCCAGATGAGCTCATGGCGACCAAGGTGCGGGAGAACCCGTTGGCTGTCTGAGGCGAACAGGAAATCGACAGGGCCAAGTCGTAGAGTATCAGTGGGGCCGGGATACTGGCGGCTCAGAGCATCTGAGCTGCTGCTCGCCCATCCCGGGTCGACTGATGAGAAGACTTCAGAGCTGCTTTGGACGCTATAGAAACTGCATGCAAGATGAGCCCCCCTGTCATCATTAGCGAAGTTGGGCCCTCAGACCTTTGAGTGTTACTTCATTTCTCGTTTCAATGAAATTAGCGTTCTGAGATCACAGCGTCAAAAATTGCATTTCAGGTGCGTGCCTGAAATACGATGCTAACCCAGAGCCACATTTGTGATATAACGAATGGCGCGCGGCCTGTGATCTTTCGAGGTATCAGATACACGACAACCACCATAACAGCACGGCTGTCCAGTAGGTGCAGGTACATTCATGGCTCGATCCTGCAACATGCCTTGGGCCTGCGTGCCTTGCAAGCTGCGGCGAGAAGGCGGCATGACGTAGAACTGTCTTCTGGGTAGGGGGGGTTTCCCGTTTCTGACATTTTGGTCCTCGGTACTTCGTTGATTCATTGTACGGACAAGTATTCCGAGTCTATTATGCGGCTTCACCTCGGTCCGCACGTGCTCGTGGGCTGAGCTGGGGCTAGCGAGTCAAGACATCTCGACGCATCCATCAATCGCATCTAAAGAAGCCTCAGGTGAGATCTGCGCCAAGCTCACAGCGCGGGCGGGGAGGGAGACTGACGTACCATGTGGAAGATTAAGGACTTGGGATGCACCGGCAGCTGAGCTGCAGGCAGCGCGGTAATACCGTCGTGGGCTACATCCCTCAAGGTCCAATTTCGGGTAATCTATGCACCACGGAGATTTGTGCTTTGGCACGCTCACAGAGGGAGCCGCCAATTTTGTTGGCAGCTCAACACAGCTCAGGGCCTCAGAAGGACGGAAGGCGGCAAGGCCCGGGACTGGGGCCTACAAGATGCTACTTTGGCGCTGTCCGGCTCGTAAAGAGGTTTTTGAGGCGAAGAGCTTTGTTGCGCTCTGGATTCGTCGTAAGGCTGAAATGAATCCATCTCAACCAAACCCCGTAGGGTAGCGTTCGGCAGTGGCATTCGCGCGACTTGTTGATTAGGCCAATGACGACACGTTAGGCGTCCACGGGTGGGGAAAAAGGATCAACAAGATCGTGAAGATGAGCATTGGACCCGAGGACGATTCACCCGTGGGATCCAGCAGCCAGCAGGGGGGAGGGGGGTTGAGATGTGGGGGCCAGGGCGCTCCTGAAATCAAGCACGCTGGCTAGTGAGCCCATCCGAACGTGCCGCGAATCAGTCGAGGTTCATGGTGAGTGTGGCTGGGAAAGGAGGCTGCGACGCGGTATGTCCTCTCGCAGGAAAAATTAGGTTGCATTGTCGACCTTTTGGAGAGATTCACATTTCGAAGTGCTGGTGGCAGGGTCTCCAAGGCCTGGTCAGGTTGCTGATCCGTAGTTCTAGAAGGATCATCCAGCAGGGTTCTGATCGGGCTCCTGTGGCCTCCTCCACTGTGTACTGTCTTTTTTCCTGTCCAGCTCCCGTGGCGGACTTGGGTACGCTGAGCTGAATGATCAACGCCGTCGAGCGATGACTGATGTAGATGAAGCATGGGCTGATGGCGAGGCTTGCCGGCCCCCCATTATTCCCTCTCGACAATGCATGATGGGGTCCAAGAGCAACTTGTGTCTGTCGAGATGAAGAAACGAGCTGGTCTGTCCGGTTTACGGTGTCAAGGTTCTCTGAGATGTCCCGGTCGTGATGATCGCGGGGCAACAACAGTGCGCGGTCTTGCCAGCCACGTTTCGTCCCATCTTCTTTATCGATCTCGAAAGCTGCGTCGCCTCCAGCCGAGCTTTGTTCGTGCTGCCAGCCCGTGGATCGTCCCAAAGATCCAAACCCAGATCTATGGTCGCTGCTCAGGGGATCTCAGGGGCTCCTTCTCGAGGGATATACACGCTATGCCACAGTACATCACCAGACAGCACACAGCACGGCACAGCACACCGCGCGCCCGCCCAACAAAGCTGAACAGCAGTTGCTCAGGGGTGGTGGTGTTCATGGTCTCCATTTTTCGTCTCCCCAGCATCGACGCTCAAAGGAGTAGCGGGCCGCCACGGTACCGTGGAGGTCAGAGTGTGGGTTGAAGCACGCAACCCAGACCATGATGAAACGGCGAGGATGGAGGAGCTAAACCTGTCGAGGCAGGCTTCCAGTGCAAGCGAAGAAAAAGGCGGGCCCTGACTGGGCGCTGCGGGCCACTGGCCAACTTGCACTCTCACTACTGTCTGATCCATGATGACAGTGAACGGCAGCGACGACCAGCGCCTGAGTCGCTGCGCTAGAATCTGCCCTGGCCGTGGCTGCCGTGGGCGCCTGGAACCTCTGGCCACGGCGTACATCCCTGCGGCCCGCAGCTAATGATGGCAGGATGAGTATGGTACATGGTAGCCAGCGGACCGCGCCACCCCACTTCCCTTCCCTCCTCTCCCAGATTACTATGGCACTATCATGGTTCAACGACATCACATCACATAAACTCACCATACTCTGGTCCTTGCAGGTCCAGGGTGTCAGACTGCCACCACACACACCACGCTCCACAGCGTCTGGTCAGGCTCTCATGCGAGGCTGTGTTCGCGTCTAACAGTGTATTCCTTCAGCGAGGCTACCCTGACCACATGGCCGCATAGCTGCAGAGTCTCTTGTCGAACACAAACACCGAGTCTACGTCTACATGCATGGGGTGTCGGGTTGCGCGGCGACAGGGCCCATCTTTTTCGACCAGCTTTCGACCTGGCCTCCTGGAAGTCTCCGACGAGATGTCACCCCCTCCTCGCCTCGCCTGGGCCTGGCCTGGCATGATTTTTCGTTTACTGCTTCTCGAAATAGCTTGAGGAGGCTCATCGCCGAGCGGATGATTACCGGCCAGCTCGATTTCGTGTTCGCATGAAGGCCTGGGGAGAAAGAACCAGACGCAGTCCCCTTTGTCCGCCGTGGTCCAAAGCGGGCAGACTATCTATCCTCTGACCTGCCAAGCGCTTGTGTCTAGGTGTGGGATGGCGCTGTGGCACATCTTTTCTGCCACCCCTCCCCTGCGGCTAGCTAATTTATGCATCTCAGGACGGCTTTTTGATGATACATCACATCAGCTTGCGGACCTCTCGGAACGTCTCAACGGTTGCGCTGTCGCCCTACTATTTTGGATTCCAGCACCACCCACCACTTCTGCGCCATGCAGGAAGACGTCTCCCTCTTCCTTTCTTGTGCTACAGGGCTGTGCCTGCAGACGGCTCGAGGCGACTGTCAAGAATATGACCTGGTCAGAATATCGATCTGCTATGCGGCATGTCGTCTGCTTCTTCCAGCTCCCAGGCCCTGGCTATTGTTTACATGACCTCGGGTGCTTGTGCGAGGTCAGCCATGGAGCAAAGGTACTGGCATGGAATGCTTGCAACGCGGGTGGCGAGAGCGACGGAAACAGCTCAAGACAAGTTCGCTGCCGAACAAACATGGACCGGCTGTGACAGGGTCATGCCTCTTCTGCAAGGTCATTGGAGACTCGAAGCCTCACTCCAGCTCTCGCTCAGCACCCTCAGATGTATTTTCCAGCAGTGGCAAGGCCGGGGTGGGAGCGAAGAAGGGGTGGGGGTTCAAGGCGTATACCCAGCCGGCATTCAGTGCATATCCGTCCTTGCATCACAACGATACCACGACATGTCAGCAGGGAACTGAGATCTGCCTCAGCCATGGTCGGCCTCAGAGGTCGTCTTCCTCACGCCCCCTGCACACCTGCTACCCTGTAGCCATGGATGCCGGGGTAAGGGCATCAACATGTCAACCCCTGGCCATCTCCAGCTCCCGCGGTTCCCACCCTTGCAACCGACCCAGGGTGCCAGGGACTCTGGCACTCGTCCTGCTGACCCAGTCTTTTTTTCCACCCTGGTGGCTGCTCCAGCGAGGTTTCGCAACAGAATTCTTGGTGGACAATGCAGCGTACCCCACAAGATCCACCCTGTTTGTGTGTGCATAGTACACAGTACACCCTAGTGGACACAGCACTACTATGTATGCTTCTGACCCATCCTCATCTCCTTCCCGAGAGCCCACCCTGGCCAATATGTGGGCTGGAACGACACAGTATTACTCACACCCCTCCTCCCGGACTGTGAACTTCCTTCATTGGTCTAAGCCATGGGGAGTCTCAAGGACGGTCATGCTTTCGTCCGTGCTGTCGAGCCCAGGAACCTATTGCTCTATGGATCACCGATGGATGTGCCCGAAAATGTGGCAGTCGAAACGGTTCACAGAGGTAGTCGGTCAGTCCTCTGACCTTTTCCCTTCCCCTTCCTCCAACCTCTCCTACCACTGACCGGCGTCTCGCCTACCCACACTCCCTCAGTCTCGCTCTGAAGGTAGATACTGTGTTTATGAGGTCTAGAGTATTCTCTCTCTACAGACTCAACTGCTGACTTGTTCTCGAGGAGGAAGTAACTACTGCTCTATCTCTCCCTCTCTGTCCCCCTCTCGCCCGAGCCCTAGGATCTACCCACCAGACCAGCCCAGCAAAGCTGATCTACACATCAGCAGACCCTTGTCTTGTCACTCTCTCAGCACGTCCGCTGCTGCTCGCAACGACCACCCTTCCAAAGGAGCCCGCGCAGAGTTCACTGTCTTGTTGGTTCCGGCTTGCCATCTTTGCGGGCATTAGCCATTCAGCCGAGAGATATTGGACCCAGGCGCCCTCTTGGCCCAGACTTGTCGACCTCTACCTAGCCCCAAAACCGGTACCGGCCCTGCTGGAGAGAGTGCACCTTTACAGCCGAGAAGAATACTACCACTCTACTTCCTCCATCCAATTTGAACTGCTGGCCTCCGCGAAGATTGCCGAACCAGGATAGGTTTTCTGGCCCAGGTACCTGGTACTTTCTCCACGACAGCCTGGGGCTTCTTTCCCATTGGTGTTGCTGCTATCCGTGCTGGCCTTATTTCTCTTCGGACCCTTCCCTGATCATTTTTCCGCGGGCAACTGGGTCTGGAAGTAACACACTCTCTTGGTCCCACTTGTCTTATACTAAAAGGGTCCTCTCTCCCATAGGGACTAACCTTGTTGCAAGTACGGCTATTTCTAGACTTCTATGCAGACTGGGGGCTCGTCACTTTCCAGACAGACCTTGTTGAAAATAATCAAACCCCCGCCGGCTCCATCGCTTCGGCGCCCCTCGACTTATATACGTACGCTTCGTGGTCCAGTCTTCGACGCCCAGGAGTGATCTACCGACCTACCTGCACTTCTACTCACGCCCGGTCCGCGATCAGATACTGCAGTGCCATCTCAACAAAGCCATCTCGACGCTTGGCACCAACTCATACTCACTCGCTGCTGGACACCATACACACCCAACCTGCCCAACTAGCTCGAGGCTCGTCACGTTGGAGCAGTACGAGCAGGATACTCGTCTGATGTTGCGTTCTGACGCTTGGACCTGATTTTCGTCTTCCCGTCGAATCGCCCCGTGGAGCTTTGGTTTCGCCACGCCGTCGGACTTCGCACGCGCAGGCTTGATCTCCTGACCAGTTCGACCGACTCTTAGTTTCTTGAGGAGTCACTCAGCAAAGAAAGGCAGCCGAACCAGCTGGGAGGGTCACTGTTTAGCACCCGGTGCTCGACGCCTTTCATCACACTCAAGGGGTCGACTTCTGAACTTTCTCTCTTCTCGGCTTGCCGGACGAGGAGGTTATCCCATATCCAGATCACCAGAGCGGTCGCCTTCGAGCTGTTGTCCTGCCCTCTATCCGGGCAACGCTCTGGCGGGTTATCAAAGTGCCGGTACGCCTCAGGGACAAACTCGAGTCCTCTCGTCTTATCGATTTTTACGTTTGTTTCTCTACGGATCTTTGTCTTGGACGACCTGGCTTCAATAGCCCTTCAATCTACTTCTTACCGGAAAGGTGAACTGTCAACAAGAATATCGCCGACCGACGCTCGTTCCAAATGCTCGTTTCTAGGAAACACAACCCTGAGCAGAGCCACTGGTCTATGAGCAAGTTCGAGGCTCTCTGCCACAGCCAGACCTCCAATCCACGCATGTCGCACCATTACGACGCGCCGGTGTCAACGCAGTCCGACTGGCAGGGGCAGCAGTACTCTTACCTCCCACCCGGAGACAACCCTATATATACTCAGTCCTACAACAATGCGCAGGCACGCAACGGCAATGCAGGCTTACCAGCGCGGCCTCGCAGTGCGGCCGACTCCGGTGGCATGGACGTAGACATCAAATCGGAGGCTGGTACCTTGAGCCCTGCGCTGAGCCAGCATCGAAGTGAAGACTCCTTGGGTCTTCGTGCGCACAAGCAGCCTTCACCGATCCCTGAACAGGAAGAGAACCAAGAGGGACCACACGCACAGAGGACGACAGAGTCTATAGCTGAGGGATCTGTGACCTCGGTTGCTACCTCTGGAATGTCACGGGGATCAAACCTTGTGCGCTCGGCCTCCTCGACTGGCCAAAGCTCAGAGTTGCCCGTGAGCCAGACACGCGATGACCCGGTCTGCAAGCAGGAGGACGACGACGAATTAATTGACGATGAGGACATGGACGAGGTGGACGTGACGCACGAGATGACACCTGCTGAGAGAACAGCAGCAAGAAGGAAAATGAAGCGCTTCAGGTATGACGAGGACGGGCAGAAGACAACATGGGGGGCGGAGTATGTGCTAACGATGGCCAGGCTCACTCATCAGCAGACACGATTCCTCATGAGCGAGTTTGCAAAGCAGCCACACCCAGACGCGGCGCACAGAGAGCGCCTGTCAAGGGAGATACCCGGACTTAGTCCTCGACAGGTACAAGTCTGGTTCCAGAACAGGTACTGTACAGGCTCCCAGAGGATGATTTGCAGGTGCTGACCAGTAATGTGTGCAGGCGAGCAAAGATCAAGCGATTGACAGTGGATGACCGAGAGCGCATGATCAAGATGAGAGCCGTGCCAGACGATTTCGATAATCTCCAAGCGCTGCATTCTCCATATGGTGCCGTTCACGGCCTCAGTACACCCATGGGGTCGCCCGTTGGCTATGGACCCAGTCCCTACAGCGAACAACTCTTGAGAGCACCGCTCGTGGTAGATGTCAGGCGAGCAGAGGGTGGGGACAGCGGACCACCTACGGGACTCAGTCCGGCTTTCGGTGGCATCGCATTTCCCTCATCAGCTTCCATCAGCAACCCTGATGTCATGTCACCAATGTCTCATGAATCTGGCGATCGCTACGACTACTCTGGCCATCTGACACCCTTGAGTGCCGGTCCGAGAACGTCCAATCCCTTCACGCGGCAGCCCAGTCTTGACACGGGCTTGGCGATCTCCAGTCATCACTCCCAGCAACCAGTCCGACCTCTACAGCCTCTGCAGCTTCGGGAGACCCTGAACAGGTCCAGATCTGACACTCTTCAGTCTCCACTACGGTCTAGCATGTCATGGAAAGGAGACTCGATCGATTACACCGCCTACCACGGCGGTAGCGGGAAGTCCACAGCCGTTAAGCGGACGACAGGCGTCTGTATACCAGCCGCCAGAGCCGACCTCGATGGGAGCTTATGAACCCAGCAGCTATGCCAGTGAGTCTTTGGGTGAAATCTCTCGCGAAGACCGAACAGCCACTAAACTAGAATCTAGGTTCGACTGTGTCATCATCCCCTACGCATATGGGCTATCCTAACTTCTCGTCCAACTCCTTCCTGAACTCGCAGCAGAACCGATCTCGCCTGCGCGCAGCTTCAGCCACGCTGCCTCTGGGGCTCGACCTGAGCTCCCAGCGCTCTTTCTCCGGTCCCCAGCCTCTCCGCTCGGCAACCTCGCCCACACACCGACATGTTTCCGCAACTTCTGCGCCATACACGACCAGCTTTCCCACTGCTCCTCTGACCGCGCCGAGCGACTTCAACCTGCCGAGAACCCCTGGCTTTCCCGCGAGGCAGCCGGACTACTCGTTGCCACAGATGAGTGCACCCATCGCACCATCGAACGACTTTTCCCAGGCTTTCCAGGCGAGCATGACCTCGAGCGCCAGAACGCCAATGAGGGACTCATTCATGTCTGCCGCCAAGGGCAAGGACGAGTATGAAACTCCTAGGGGAGATTTCAAGAAGAAGACGGGCATTGCTGTTACTGTCACGCAGCCGTAAATCTGCCGCCATCTGCAGGGCTATGAACCGTTGCGGGTCAACCTTGGGGTCCACGCACACTTCAGCGATGGGATCCTGTACACATCTTGGACAGTCATCCGTCGTAATGACACTATCCGATCTGTATCCAGGCTGATGGCTACTGGCATACCGAATCACCCACGAACGACAAAATAATTGGACCGGGCGATGGAGGCCGGGTCGAAAAAAGCCGGGGTCAGGGGACAGTATCCGGTACCCAGCAGAGCTTGGAGGTGTGGAGCGCGAAGATGATGACAACGAAACGACGCATACGAGCCAAAGCATATCCCGAGAATATTTCGCGCTGTCCTTCCCTATTCTTGCTCATTTTGGCACCATCCGCCGTTGCCAACGGCTAAATTGCCATGGCGCTTATTTGCCTCTGCCAGACCAGAGCGTCGTCGGGTGCAAGGAAAATTGTGGGCTGGCTGGGCTGGCAGCCCTGGAGCAAGAGCAATAGGCGCGCGACCACCTCGCAGGCTGGTCTGCTCGGACAGAGGATCGGCGTCTACTTTTGTTTCCCCCCTCTGCTGGAGGACGTTCCTCTGCTGTTCATGTACAAGCTTTTTTCTTTCTTCCTTCTCCCAGATGGGGCAGCACCTTGCCCAATATGGTTTATTACCTCTTCCTTCCGGCCGGCCGGCCGGCCAGCCTACTCTCTGTCTGTCTCACACACTCTTTCTCTACCGTTTGGTTTCCTTTGTGCGTCTGATCCCCTTTGTCATCATCCGCTTACGGGTTTGATATCCTGCTTACGGTCTGGGATCGGTATCTACGGTCTGGCGGGGCGGGGTCTGGGGACTTGGGAAGGGGAGGGGGGACATAGCTGGGTGTGTCTGTATGCATTTTTGGGGGGGAGATATCTGGTAGCCTCCCATGGGAAAATTTGTGAAAGAGGGAAAATATATATATATACTAAAACGAGAACAGCATTGTTGCACTGCTTTTAGGCTTTGCCCCAATGTCATGGTGTATTTAGTGATATAGGAGAAGAAATAATAGTGTTACTATTAAAATCATGGCTATGGGTAGGAACCTAGGACCTGGCTTTTTTTTTTCTTACTCTCTTCGTCTCCTTTCTCTCTCGTAGGTCCTCATGAACCTATGTCTAATTACCGTGTCTACGACTTCCCCACCGAGAAAGAAAAAGAGGGAGAAAAAAAAAGGGAAAAGTGGCGAATACTTCCATTCTCCGTTCCGCCCCCCTCCATTCTTCCCCCAAACCCCCCTCCCCTGCCCTTCCCTTCCACCGCCACAGTCCGGCTGTCCAACCGGGTCTTTTCAGACAGCGTCGCAAATGAAATATTAAAGTTGCATGCAGGAATTTTAAAGAACGATAGTACAACCCTCCCAAAAAAAAACCCCCTTCTCCCTCTCCACTCCACCGCCTCCACCCTAGAAAAAAGGGCACCAAATCGTGCCCTCTCTTCCCGCCCCTGCTGCAGAAAGTCTATCGCGGATAGAGTTGACACGTTCCTGGAGCCGCCCGCCCCATTCAGAAAGTCCGGTGCCGAGCCTCAAGGGGAAGGAAAAGTACACCAGATGATCGTTCCCTTGGGGGGGGGGGGGGCGCGGGGTTTACTTTTGAGAGGCGGTGGGTGAGCAGGAGTGGTTGTGTCCTGGCGAGGCACGGGTCCGTACACACAGCTTTCTTGAGCTCTGCCTCTGGTGATTGTCTCTTGTCTATCTGTCTGTGTGCCGTGTCTGGAATGCCTCTTGGGAGGGGGTTCGGTCACCGAGCCTACCTCTGGGTGTGAAATCGGGGGCCACCCTGATCGCTGGGAGCGGTGTATAGGGTGCAAGCAAGTTGACTGCTGTCTTGGCTGCATGCTTCTACAAAGATGCACGCGCGCACCCGCGTCAGACCTGCAAGGGGAAGGGTAGGAGGAGGAGGACGACGACGACGAGGAACTTCCAGTGCCGGCATTACGGCTGAAAAGGTGGACAGGTTCAGACAGGCAGGTGAAGTATGGAATCTGTCTTTCCACATCACCAAGCATATCTCTGTGGGTCGCAGACGCTAATCGTAGGTGATGACCCAGGTCTGGGAGCAGACTACGTGGTTGTGCGGACCGGCTGACAGGCTGACGGGTCCGAGATCTCACATGGGGTTCCATTTTCTGACGAGATAACCTACAAGGGGTACCTAGGTACTAGGGGTGATCAGCTCGAGAGGGTAGCGAGTACACAGCACGACAGACCGAAGCGGGCCTGTGCGAGACAGGAAAGGTAATACGAGGTAGCCCAGCCGGGCAAACACCGAACAGCAAATGGCGGGCCGTGTGACGACATGTCAAGAGTGGTCAGTCTATCTCACGGGTGACGAATGAGAGCCGGCCGCCTCTCGGGCCACGGTGCTGGCTGGGTGCGAGGGCAGACCAAGCCCAGCTGCCAGGGGAGGCAGAGAAGGATCGTTGGATCCGAAGGGCTACCCTATGTCACCCACAGGCAGGCCGCAGCGAAGCCCGGTGGCCTCGTCGGTGTAACTTCGGGGGAGAGGAGGAGGAGAGGAGCCACACATCTCTCGACTAGCACAGCCCGTGGCCCGGTAAGTACCTATCACCTCGTGTGTGCGCCGTGGTAGGCTGGCGAGGACCAGCCCTCCTTAGCCCCCAAGGCTACCTGCTGTGCATGACAGGCCCATGCGGTGTATGGACAGCCTGAATCGGGCATGTGTTAATATAATACTGCAGCGACTCTGTGCCACCAGTAGCAGCTGGCGTAGCAGCCGGCCCACCCCTCCTCCTGGAGCTGCATGTGCCCTGCACCAAGAGCACCGTTGTGTACTACCTGGTGACATCTCACCCCGGCAGGAGAGCAAAGGTCGTCTAGTAGTGGTGGTGGTGGTGGTGGCGTCCAGTGACGGACAGATCGGCGCCGGGTGAATATTCAAGGGGTGGACACAGGAGAGACGGTTCACATCATATCGCGTTCCGGTGAATACGTACAGCAGAGTTTCAGCAACCACCACCCCAAAGAACACCCTGGGGTTCCCGGGCGGGAGGCTTGTTCTGGCTGTCTATCTGGCTGTCTGTCTGTCTGTCGGGTGGCTCGAGCACTGGGTCCTGGTAGTATATACACGCACCGCGTCGGTTGTCTTTTGACACCGTGGAGGGTATGACGAGGGAGCATGTCAAGTGTGCTCTGACACCTTGCTAGAGCGCCGCCCCACTGCCACAGAGGGAGTGCTCGTTCCCATGGTCCCCCCAACGATACAGGGCGCTTACACTAGGCAGGCAGGTGCTCTACCATTTTCATGGTTTTACGCTAAAAGGTTGTCTGCAAGGCTGGTCTTGCGAGGGTGTCGAGAAGGGGTGTGTGTCTGTGTGTGTGTCTGTGTATGTATCTGTGTGTGTGTCTGTGTGTGTGTGTGTGGCGACGCTATGCGCACCCAATGCTTGTCGCAACGGTTGTGATCTCCGGGTGGATGCCACGATGGGGGTAACAACGCGGGATGTTGCCAAGGGACAGAGGTAACCTGTACCTCTCAGGATCCCATGTCCCCCGGCCCCAGCATTACCGAAGCCAGTCAGATGGTAGTAGTACAGAAGTTGGTGCCGCCTGCGTTTGGCACGTAGGAGGCAAGGAGCGGGAGGGAGGGAGGCGGCAGCAGCAGCAGCAGCAGTAGCAGCAGCAGCCGTGGAACCACCAGGATCTGACCTACCTTCCGCTCTCCCAGCCTCTCACCGAGGGGGAGGTCTCGGGCAGTCAGGATGCACCCAACCAGACAAACCCACAGCTTGGATCACCTGAGAGAGGGAGAGCCATGCAGGCGCCCAGCCCGCCGGAGCTGAGAAGCCAGGACCCGAATATGGCGTCTTGGCGCGGAGGGGGAGGTTGCGGTTTGGGAAGATCCGCTATGCACTCTTGGATATAGAACAAGGGTAAAGATGTAAGAAGAGGAGCGTCTTACATGACGCCCCCCTGCCGGGGACGTGCGGTGGGCGATCCGGGAGAGAGGCCCCTGCCTGTATGACAGGATTGTCGAGGTGACAATGTGGATGTGAAAGAACGAGAGAGAAAGAAAAGAAGAAAAAAATAAGAAAAAAAAGGGCAGAGAGACGTGGGTTGAGGCGGCAGTTCTGCGGCGATGTTGATTTAGCCGAGAGGTTGAGCCAGGGCGCCAAGCATGGAACACGTCGCTGCACAAAGACGTGATAACTCATCCATCATGCAGGTTTACCCAGAAGGCCAGGCGGAGCATGATGTTTGAGCGCCAGGATCTAAGCTATCAACCTTGTCCAGAGGACATTTCTTGCGCGCCATGACTCAAAGCTGCTGTTGGGCCGGACCAGTGTGATCCAAAAACAATGCGGTGCTCAGGGCATACGGGCTGCCTCTGGGTTCCGTGTCGACCGGGCGCATCAGCAGACAGGAGGCCTCGGATGGAGGTTGGAGGATTTGTCGCACAGAATGGGAAGAAGCAAGGGAGGGCTGAATCATATATCGAGAAGAGGCTTCTGAAGGCAACATTTTAACGTTCATCTTGTTGACTTGTATGGATCAGCACGGTGACAAGCTGTTGAGAGAGGGTAGGGGCTGAAGATGAAGAAAGAATGATGCACCATGTTCGTCTATTATTTTATTTTTTTTTGGGAGTTTTTTTCTCACTTCTGTAAAACAAAGCGAAAGTAGGATAACTACTCATGAAATTGAATTAATTACTTCTTGCCCTGTTAAAATACCGGTTATATTCATAACCCTCCAATATAATCTCAATGGCATAGGCACAATGTCAAGTTTTATCTCTCAAGTTATTATAAATCAAACAACAAGGGCACGTTTTTTCAAAGATGCTGTAGAAGTTTTCTCCATAACTATATACACCTAAAAGGAGATACATGAGGTTAAGGATAGGCATGCTGTGAAAACGTATTAGATCCTATCAAGTTTTCCAGAAATTCAAGATATCCGCGGATATAAATAAGATCATGATACTATTATTCACCATTTACTATACGTTTAGCTGTCAGCTACTTTATATACCTCATCACAAAGAGTTGTATACATGCTGCATAAGTAGTCAGTAATTGCAAGTAGATATTTACTAAAAAAGGGTCAGCTTATTCAATTAATGGTTATTACATACTAGCTTATAAACGATAGGCATAAATAGTTGTGGTAGATTAAAGTGGCTTTTAACCAGTCTAGCGTCTGGCTGCAGCTTGAGGTGCACATGATCCCATCCATCAGGTCGTCCTACCTCGAAAGATTCACGACATAACAATAATTCATCTAGTAGCGTACGACAACCTACTCTCTCAAAAAGGCTCCCAGATGTTCCAGGTACTTCTCCCGCCGATCAACATGGGAGAAGTGGGCAGCATTATCCAACGTAACCCACCTCACCTTCTCGATACAGTCAAAGAATGGCTGCATCGCCACGTCCTGCGCCTCGTCTTCTGAGCCGTTGATAAGAAGCGTGGGCACCTTGATCCTGCCCAACGCCGGAACGCAGGTCCAATCACGAAGCGACCCGGAGATATAAAGCTCGCTTGGGCCGTACCTTGATTCCCGAGTCAGCCTGCTGTCGTCTTATCACTCGCCGGTGTTCATCTGAGCCCGCGAGAGAGGAGGAGGCTTACATGGTACCATAAGTAGTAGAGTCCTTTGCGAACCAGTCCAGCGCAGCTTGGACCTCTGGAGGCGGCCACGGCCTGGCAAGGCTCAGATGCCTCTTGTAAAACACCTCAACCGCGGCCTCGTACTCGGGGCTCTCGAAGTCCTGAGTCTCCTCGGCGCGGTCCAGCACCCGCCTGACATCCTCCGGCAGCCGCGCCCGCAACGCCGTGATCCCCTCCCGCCACGCGTCCATGCTCGCCAGGCTGTTGGAGATGACGAGGCGCCGGAGGTTGGCCGGGCCGGGTGACGCGGCGGCCCATTCTGCCGCCAGCATACCGCCCCATGAGTGCCCGTAGACATTGACAGGCCGGTCTTTGAGGCCCAGGTGAGAGATGAGGTTGTCGAGCTCCCTGCGGAACAGGTCTATGGTCCAGAACTCTTCGTCGCCGGACTTATCGGGTAGGTGAGTCGACTGCCCGTTTCCGATCTGGTCGTAGAAGATGAGCGGCATCGAGGAGGATAGATCGGCGAGGGGGAGCAGATATTCATGGCATGCACCTGGCCCGCCGTGAAGTATGATCAGAGGGGTCGCTGCTGTTGGTGATGCCGCCAGGTCGCCGATGACTTTATACCAGGTCTGGCAGGGCGCAGAGAGGCCTTCTACATGGAAAGGGGCATATCCGCTCGTCATGGTTGCTGGTGGATTGAGGCCAGGCCGTTGGGGCAAGGAAAATATGAGAACAGCTAACTTGGTGATGAGATGCGGGGGTGTTGTAAAGGGTGAGACCAGATGCTGGGTGACACGTCGATGGACAGTGTGCCTGCTACCTCTTGACCAACTGCGTCTTACTGCATCAGAGAGGGGACCCACAACCTCTCGCTCTTGATTACACATTGATTCCAAGTCTATGCAGATCGTGACCATAGCCTCCTTTGCTGGGAAAAGCTGCATGGTGCCAGTTCAGTATGCTGTACGTACTTTTATATATATATATATGTGTATGGATAGACGATATGGCCTCCAGGGCTTTAATGACGCAATGACTGGTAAATGCAGGCAGAACGGTAACAAACGGTGCCCAGGTGGTTCGGGATAGGCGGGCCTCCTACCTAAGGTCTATGAGCATCCCGCTTCCACCGTCCAGGTCTTTATGACATAGATGTGATTTTTACGCGTGAGGTACAGATATATTAACTGCCGCTGAATCTTGCCTGCCTCTATTGTGACATCCCAGACTTATCCGTGGCAGAGTCCCCCCACAGTGAGACAATACCCAAGTAATCCCCCAGCGGGTACTCAGAAGCCACTCACACAACATATCCAACACCAAGAAAAATGCACAAAATGCGTGTCCGTCCTCCGACATCAGTCCTGTGTTTTACCCATGTGCCGCCGACTGATGCCTGACCTCTTGACCTCCGACGAGGCCCCGTCATCCTCGTCCCTGACGACCGCGCTGTTGCGCCTCCTCGGACCAGAGGCCGACAGGCTCACGCTCTTGTTCTGGCCCAGCTCCGCCAGCTCGTGCGCCGCCACATCCTGCCGCTGGCCACCGCCGCTGGCACCGCCGCCGAGTAGCAGACCCCCTCTGGTGCCCCCGGAAGAAGAAGCCTGCCCCTCCGCCAGGACGTCAGAGCCTTCAGACGGCGACGCGCCCCCTCGGCATCCACCACCACCACCACCTCCTCCTCCTTCTCTCCGCCGTAGCTCCCGCCGACGCTCTCCATCGTGAACGGGCTAGCGGTCGGAGCGTCGAGAACGCCCAGCTCGAGCGGGGTGAACAGCCGCGGTAGGAGTAGCGCGCGCAACGGGATGAGGGCGAGAATAAAGCACGGGAACCCGACGGCCGCGACGGTCTGCGTGATGGCGAAGGTGGCGCCGAAGCCGACCAGCTCGATGGCGACAAAGAGCCAGATGGCGGCGCGGCGCTCGATCCTGTGGAGGGGGCTCGCCCTGTCGGTCAGCGCCCTGTCGCGCGCCAAGAACAAGATCTTGGCCGTGATGCCGTTGCCCTCGAGGGCCTGGTAGCCCATGATGAAGAAGAGCCCCGCCAGCACGCCCTGCGGGATGAGGTGCAGGACGACGAGCAGGGGGCCCGTCATGGTGCCGAGGGTGAGCAGGCCCTGGGCGAGGTTGGACACGCGTTGCTCGACGACGTGGGTGCGCTTCAGCTCCCAGTGGCCCTTGTTGTCGCCGCCCTCGTCCGTGTCGTGGACCACCTTGGTCACGCAGAGGGACTCGGTGTGAAAAGGTGCCTGCGGGATGAGGCCGTTGGGAAAGGGGAGGCCGAGGATGCCGGCTACGCCTGTGGTCAGGCCCAGCAGAAAGAGATCCCAGTGGAACCCGGCCGGCTTCTTGAGCGGGAACTCGGTGCCCTGGGCGATGAGCGAGGAGACTGCGTGGGTGAGAGGCATTGTCAGTGGTGGCTGCTCATGAGCTGGAACCGAGGAGGCGGGTGCAGGCAAGTGGTCCTACCGTTGTGGTCAAACCAGAACAGGATGGTCAGCAGCAGGGCAAACGGTATGGCCAGGAATACATCCGACACCCTGACGTCCCAAAAGTTGACCAGCCAGTCCCTCTCCGCGGTCGGGAAGAAAGCCGTGCTGGTCGGCAGGAAGCTGAGGCTGACACCCTTCATCCTCCCGATATGCACAAAGCCCGAGAAGAAGACGACTGTCAAGGGCGTGCCATAATCCTTGATAAACACCCGGACGTAGTGGTTGAAGAGCGTGCTGTTCCCCAGCTCGCCGCAGAAGTAGGCAATGGAGAAGACCAGGATGGCCACCATGGTGCTCAGGTAGAACGGCTCCGTATCCCCCTGGAGCACCAGGATCTGGACGCCCTTCTGGAGATAGATGCAGGCCACGTAGAACCCAAAGATGTCGCAGGGAAAGCGAGTCACGTAGCGCAGCCAGTTGCACGAGTTGGTGATGGCCAGGAGCCAGTGCATGACGAGAGCCCACAGCCCAATCCAGGTCATGAAGCCGAGGTAGTTGACGCCGGTCGGCGACATGATGTCGTAGACGGTATAGTTGAAGACGGTGATGGGGCCAGTCACGCCGACTATGACGAGAGGCTGGCAGGCGAGGAACGAGAAGACGACGGAGCCCAGCACGGAGGCGAGAAGAACTTCATTGACACCATAGTTGGAGTGCGTGCGGGTGAACATGTCCAGAGAGAAGGCCAGTGCCGGGAGGATACTGGTAGTTCAGCGGTCAGCATCTTTGTAAGTACCATGACGATGACGATGGAACGTCGCGTCGATGAACATTGTATCCCAAGGATACGATGAGCAGAGGACAGAAGGAATCAGTCAGACTCATACTTTGCAAAATACATGTACACCGTAGCCGGCACCACACGATAGTCCCAAGCATCCTTCCAGTCGCTCATGTAGAAAGGAGCACGACGACGGATGTCATTGACCATGCCCTGGAAGAGACGGATCTTCCACCACTTTGGAGCCCGCGTTGTTGAGAAGGACCCAGCAGCGCCACCACCACCGCCGGCATGATGATGAGGCTGCGCCGGCGAGGCCCGGGAGAACAGCAGCCGCTTCTTGAGCCCATTGGCCATGGTGACCAAGTTGGGGCGGGACCGGGCAGACGCGGATTCCGCATGCAGACTGTTGGGGAGAGGCAGAGAATCTGCTTGGGCAGCAGCATCAGAGACACCGTGAGCCATATCGAACGGCGACAGACGAGGTGAGATGATGCCAAGTGATAGAAGAAAGGAGGGGGGGGGGGGGGAAAGCAAAAAAAAAAAAAAGACAGTCAGTCCAATGAGCCTCGTTTACTTGTTCGTCGAAAATAATGTTCGCGTCATCGCCCGCATCAGTATCGACGCATTCGTGAAGATCTAAACAAAGTCATAAAATCAAATAATAATAAAAAATGACTGAAAACTAGCACAGGGGCGAGAGAGTAATGACAACGCCTGGCGCACACGATGGTGATGGTCCTTAAGACGACTCCTCGTGAAGTTTTGGAGTGTCCTGTGGGCAAGAAGAGGGAGAGCGAGGGTGAGTGAGTGCCTTGGGAGAATGCAAGCGCGAGGAAAGAAATGACGTTTACAGCAGGAAACTCTTGGCTTCTCCAAAGTATGATTGTATACGGTAACGAGGCTGCCCATAATAATGATAGTGATAGAACCCCCCCCCCCCTGGTTCCAGGCTAGAGCTGTTCTCTTGACCGCATTTTGATCCCACTGCCGACTTTGATAGCCGCCGCCCCGGGCAACAAGTTAGTGCCGTACTGAATATCACCCACTCCCTATTCCCGGGCCCGACCACCGGGAGAGCGAGAGCAACGCCCTAATATGGCGACAGTACCATGATATCGTGAAAGCGAGGATTGATTCTGTACAGCGAAGAGAGATGGGCTGTGTATCTCTCCTCCTCGTTCAGCTAGCTTCTTCTTCCCCTGTCCTTGGGCCATGAGCTCTGCTCTGCCCTGGGCAGTGTCCGAACTTTTTTCTTCTTCTAATATCTGCATGTCATGCAATCCATCCCAATCGCCAGACCACCACCCCCACCCAGTGCGCCCCGGTATCTTTTTTGAAAATTTTATACAATATTACCCTTCCTATTGGCCTTATGTGGTCTTTTTCTCTCCCCCCTCGGGTCCCCTCGGGTCCAGTGCCAGAAGTGCATATGCTAGTTAGTGGTGGCTGAGTAGAGTTGTTCAAATGCCTCGACACCGTCCTCCCCATTCCATCTCTACCATCCGCATCTCGTCTTTCCCGTCTCCTCACCTGTCCCCTTGAAAGCCGGCGCCCCAGCCGGAGGGTCATCGATGATACTACCCTCACCCGGCGGCGGCGGAGGTGCGCTCTTCGAGCCGTCAAAGTACTTGGTGAACTCCTCCTTATCTGCAAACGGCCTCGGGCCCAGCAGCCGCACCATGTCGTCGCGCGTCAGCATCTCCTTCCGCAGCAGCTCCTCCGCCACGATGCCGACCTCCTTCTTCTTCTCGGTCAGCAGGTCCTTGCACTGCTTGTACGCGACGTCCACGATGCGCCGGACCTCGGCGTCGATCTTCTGTGCCGTGTCCTCCGCGAAGGGCTTGTTGAACTGGTTCTTGTCCTGGTCGAAGTGGATCGGCCCCAGCTTCTCGGACATGCCCCACCGTGTCACCATGTTGGTTGCCGTGGCTGTGACCTTGTGGAAGTCATCGCTCGCGCCGGTGGTGACGGTTGGGAAGTGGAGTTCCTCGGAGATGCGCCCGCCCAGTGTCATGGCCATGCGGTCCATGAGTTGTTTCGTGGTCATCAGGTACGCGTCGCCCACTGGCAGGTACTGTGCGTAGCCGAGCGCGCCCTTGCCACGAGGGATGATGGAGACCTTGAGGAGGGGGTCGGCAAACTCAAAGTACCAGCCGCAGATGGCGTGACCCGCTTCGTGGTACGCTACTGTCCTCCTCTCCTCGGGGTTGAGCACCAGTGACTTTCGCTCCAGACCGCCAATGACCCGCTCGATCGCCTGCTCGAAGTGAATCATAGTCACGGTCTCGGCATTCGCCCGTGCAGCTATACATACCGTCAGTCATGCATGTTATGAAAAATGGACGAGATTACTGGAGGACATACCAACGAGCGCGGCTTCATTGACGGCATTGGCAATATCCGCACCGGAGAAGCCAGGTGTCAGAGCAGCGAGCCGCCCGCAGAGATACTCCATGTCCTCCTTGGTGACAATCTTGGCCAGATGTACCTTGAAGATATCCGCACGGCCCTGCATGGTCGGCCTGTCGATGTGAATCTGTCTGTCGAAACGGCCAGGCCGCATCAGCGCCTGGTCAAGCACGTCTGGTCTGTTGGTACCCGCGAGCACAACGATCTGCTCCTGGGTGTTGAAGCCGTCCATCTCCGTGAGGATCTGGTTCAGCGTCGCCTCACGCTCCTCGTTTCCGCCAAAGTTCCGGTTTCCATCTGATCGCGACCGGCCAATGGCGTCGATCTCATCGATGAAGACGATACAGGGCGCGTTCTTCCTGGCCTGGGCAAAGAGGTCGCGCACTCTCGATGCACCGACACCCACAAACATCTCCACGAATTCGGAGCCGCTGACGCTGAAGAACGGCACGCCCGACTCGCCAGCAGTCGCCTTTGCGAGCAGCGTCTTACCAGTGCCGGGGGGGCCGGACAAGATTGCGCCACGCGGGATCTTGGCGCCCAGTCTCTGGAAGCGCTCCGGCTGCTTCAGGAATGCGACGAACTCCATGATCTCGACCTTGGCCTCGTCCATGCCCGCGATATCGGCAAACTTGACCTTGACCGCGCTCTCATGGTTGTACATCTTGGCTTTGCTCTTGCCGAAACCGAACATACCGCCTCCGGCACCGCCGCCGCCAGGCCCGCGCCGCGAGGCGTAGTAGATCAGGCCGACGAGGAGCAGAGTGGGACCAAATGCCATGATGAGGTTGCCGAGCTGGCTCTCGCCAGCGTACGTGACTGGGATCCTCTCCGTCGAGGGGATGCCGAGCTCCTCCTGCGCCTGATCCAGATGCCTCTCGAAGGTCTCGACAGAGCCGATGGAAACGTAGAAGTGGAATCCCGGGTTCGCAGCCACGCTGTCGGGGTACATGGACCGGGTGGCTTCCTGGTTCAGGTCTACCCGCACCTTGCGGCCCATCACCACCAGCTTTTCGACCAGCCCCTTGTCCAGGTAGTTCCTCCTGAGCTCCTGCCAGCTGATGTCGCGCGTCTCGCTCGGGAAGATCATGCTCCACAGGGGATAGAACAGCGCAGCCGCCAGGATCCAGCCCAGGAGGTCGCTCGTGTCCAGGACCTTGACGTTCGGGTCCTTGTCCTGCTTGCCTTTCTGGTCCTTCTTCCCGCTGCCCTCCTCTTTCGGGCCTTGCTGCCCAGCCTCATCCCCCTCCTCGTGAGACATGTTCTCCTGCTGTCTGCCGAGCCTCGGCTCGCTCGAGTCGAACATATCCGTCGCCTCCTTCTTTCCCATCTTCTCCGCCAGCTTATGTGCTATCCTGGCCGCCTTCATCGCGTCGCCGATGGTCAGCCCGACGCTGGCCTGTTTCCGCAGCAGATCCTGCAGCTCCTGTGGCGCGCCCGTGGTCTTGATCTCTCGGGTGACCTCGGAGAACAGCTCGCGCTGCCGCACCGGCACCAGCACGCGCATCTTGTCGAGTGTCTCCAGCTCCTCCTCGGACAGGAAGACCCACCCCTCGGGCAGCTTGGGCGGCTCATTATGGCTCATCTTCCTGTCCACCTCCTCCTTTGACGGGGGGTCCTCGTGCGTGGACTTCACCTCGCCGGTCACGCTGTGAGGTTTCTTGTCGCCTTCTCTCGACTCATCTTTGGGCTTTTCTGGTGGTGCCGGGTCTGTCGAGTAGAAACGGCGGCGCGGGAGGAGGTACGCTGACGACGAAGACGCAGGTGATATTCTGGGTATTCTTGCGCCGCGTGCACTTATTCTCGAGGTTGTGGACAGGGAGGAGATTGCGATGCGCGCAACCTGCCGCGCAGACGGCCTTAATATCGACGACATCACACTGCGTGACCTGTGTGAGGGTGTGTGTATGTGTGTGTGTGTGTGTGTGTGTCGAGAGCGGGGGGAGAAATAGATTAGGCCGCTGAGGGTGGCGGCGGAGGAAAGGTGTTGACCTGAGAAGAAAATAAAAAGGCCCCGCGAGAGAAGAGGAACGTGGTCGGACGATATCCACGCTATCGCATACAGGGAGATCCACCGCAGGTGACTGGACTGTGAGGTGATTCAAGAGAGAGGTGACGTTCGAGACTGGGCGAGAGTGGACTCGGTCGCCCCGTTGCCCGTTTGATCTGGCGTTGCGGCTCTTCCGGAGGTGGTTCGAGCAGCTTTCGCAGGGCGCCGAGAGCTTGCCTGCAGGATTACTTTTGCACCTAAGGAGTACGAGCATCATAGACGGATTATGACTAAGCCGGAGGTACAAGCCCCTCTAGCCCCGGCACTACCAACGCCTTTCCTCGTCCCTCCAATTATCACTGCTTTCATGATAGACTTGTCAAATTTTAGAGAACTTGTCACCATCAAGGCTTTTGGATATGTACGTATGTAGATAATAATTATAATTCATTTTGCCTCAAGGAAACGACCTCCAGCATTTGACGTTGAGAGTCGAGAAACGTCTGCTGAATGCGGGCCCACGATTTTTCTTTCCCATGCCGCCGGATCAACCATTCAAGAAGTGAGGGGTGAAGCCTACTTTTTCCTTACATTCTGTCGTGAACCAGAGAACTGCTCATACGCCTCGATAGAGTACCTGCTCCCCTCTCATCGGTTCCCATCAAAATTACCATTCTCAACACTCGGATACGCGCCACCACTCATCTCGGCCCAGTCCCAGTCGAAACTCATAGGCAGCGAGTATAAGTCCTGCGGTATGAGAGGTTGTTGAAAGACCTGATTTGGAGCTGGCGGAGATTGCAGCGGCTGCGGCGGTGCGTTGTCAAGCTGCCCGAACCCAGTCAGGTCTGCAAATGATGTGAACTCCATCGGCTCGCCAGCGCCGAAGTCAGTGCTCCATCCAGGAGGAGCGCTGCCTGGTGACGGGCTTAGGCTATTGGTGGTCATCGGGCTGAAATCCGCCCCTTCGCTGCGATTTGGCGGGGACAAGTGGTCTAGATTTTGGCGAGGTGTTGTTGTGTTCACCGGCATCGGACGAGGTGTCTGCGAAGATGTTGACGGCACGGGAGATTTGCCAGCCGTGGCCGTCGGCCGCGCGTTCGAGCTGCTGGACTTGCTGGCCTGGGACTGTTCTGCATTCTTCCGCTTCCGACGACCCGCATTGTCCTTCTCTGCCTTCTCGATCATGACCTTGCTGATGCGCTCGAATTCGGAGCAGATCCCGAGCATCCGGTGCACACCGCCCGTCTCGACTTCCTGGCCTAACGCGGACAGAAAGGTGACTACCATGCCAAGCAGTCTGGTATCGGACCGTGCTCGAGGGTCGAGAGGATTTTGTAATATGTTACCGAACAGGGTCACCAGCGCAGAGACAGGGAAGTAGAGCACCATCCTGCTGGTGTTAGTGAATTATCTGTGGAGAAAAGAGCATCTGCATGGTTGTAGGCCAGACTTACCAGACAACTGACGAGTCGCCTTCGGGTATGTACTTGAGCAGCGATATGGTCGCCCTGGCGGCGGAGGTACACAGGGCCGCTGAGTTGAAGACCCTGGGGTTCAGAGGCTTGGCGTTCAGCCCCTGGATGGCGAAGTTGGACAGCCGACTGGTCCAGTAGCCGCGGTGTATAGACATCCGATGAATCGTCGTCAAGCAGTTGTAGTATGTGAAATGCAGCATGACGACATGCAGGATCAAGGGGGTGTGGGAAGCCTGGATCTCGTTCTCTGGCCGGTACTCGATAGGCATACGGTCCTTCCAATCCTCAAGCTCTTGATCGAGCTCGCCGATGGTCTGCAAAAGTTCGCCGTCTGTCTGTTTGGTGGCTTTCGTCGCGTACAGCTTCTTATAGACTTTACTCTCGATCAGGGCCAACTCGCACATGACGCGGAACAGATTCATCTTCCCCTTGCCGTCAGCCAGAGGAATGTTGCCGATGTTGTCTTCCGGATCAGGATCCGGAAGGTCGACGTTCATGTCGTCATCGTCTTGTGCGAAGGGTCGGCCAGATCGAAGGCAGAGGTCCTTGTCCAACATGTAGCCGATCCAGAAGACCCTTTTCCTCTGCTCGATCTCGATAGGGTTCAGATTGAAACCCGTCCCCCGTTTGTGCAGTCCAATGTTGTGTGAGAGGCGGATCGCAGTGCCGACAAGCAATGTTGACGGCTGTGGATTAGGTGTGCCCTGCATGAACAGTGCCATGCCTAGCAGGGCCTGCACGCTTAGCAGGTCAGTGTTGCGCATGGACAGCTCCGAGAAGACGGCCATAGCATTCTTCATGTAGCCCCAGGCCTTCTCGTCTTCCTCTGCGGGGACCAAGTTGCTCATCACTCGTAGCCGGTGCGCGATGGCGAACGCAACGTTCAAGCTAGCCCACCATCCAGAGCCAGCATAGGGATCCTTTGAGTACTGCCTCTCCACAAGGTGCATGAAAGTGGGGCGGTGAAACAGCGGGAACATGCAGTTGAAGTTGTCGAAGTAGTCGTTGAGGAGCGACATTGCCTCGTGCTTAGAAGGGAGCGGTAGGAAGACGGGTCGCTGGAATAGATCAGCGAACACCTCTGGCTTCCAGTTGTTCCACTTGTGGTCATCCATGGAGACGTGAGAGATCATCTGCTGGAAAGACTTGTCGCCCGTCTTTTCGTTCACCCACTGGATACCTTTGGGCGAGAAGATGGAGAAGCCCGACGAAGAGCCTACCAGAGATGGTTAGCAGACATGTACTGTCGGGTCAGGTCGGGCTCAACATACCGATATATCGAGTCTCGCCGGAAGTGTTAGTGACGAGTGAGCACATCATCTCGGATAGCGCTTCTACCTCTTCCTCCTCCCCTTTCTTCTGAGGGTCCATTGACAAGCGCCTCTCGTCCTTGTCCTTGAGGGGCTCGGGTGAGGTGATGGAGCTCTGCGGCGTCGATGCAGCGCCTTCATGGCCTGAGGCGGCCTGCGACGGGGAAGTCGGATTTGACTGGGCCGCCTGTGAAGCCTGCCTCGACTCCTGCTTCTTCTCGGCGAGTTTCTTTTCCAGTGTGCCTAGGTCGGTAGCACCGTCGTCCTCACCAAGCAGGCCTGGTTGGCAGTGGTCAGTGCGCCGTTCGTACGAGGCCGGGAGCACCGGCAGTGGAGACCGGATGACGCGGACGAAGGCCACAGAAGACGAGAGGGGGAGAAAAAGGAAGGGGTTCATACCTGAGAGTCGCAAGAGGCTCTCCATGCGACCAAGACGGTTCTCGAGGCCTTCGATGTACTTTGCGCTGCACAGGATCATGAGCTGTCTGTCACGGAGCCACCTTTGATCGAGGGCGTACAGGCCACCCTCTGGCTGGAGACGAACACTCACCCCTTGGGCGGATTCTCTTCTTCTCGACCTGCGTGAAGACGCATTCCGTCTTGTAATTGATACAATGTGTGCATGCCGGCATCTTCCCGTCGCACTTGATCTTCTTCTTTCTGCACATATCGCAGGCCTGTGCGGCAAGGGAACTCCGTCAGCCGCAATAGACCTTGTCTGGGAGCACTGGGGCCGCTGGACCACTCACCCGTGCAATCCTCCTCCTCTTGGCTTCGTTGGCATCGTCGAGCAGGGCGTTTGGGTCGCCAAACATCTGGGCAGTGAGCTCTGGGGGCAGGTGCTGCATCGGCATGCCATGGTAGCTTTCTGGACCAAAGATCTGAGGCGGCTGGTTCATAAGCGACGGCGGCTGGGCCATGGCCGGCATCTGGAAGCCGGCGATGTGGTGGTCCATGGTGGGCAGAACAGAGAGCACGGCAGAGCAGCGCAGTGAGGAGCAGAGAATTTGATTTCCAATCCTCCCGGGCTCAGTCCCCTTGGCGAGGTACTGTACGACGGTATCGATGCACCCTGAGGGCAGTCGCCGATGCCGAATTCGCGTTTGAGGTCTGAAGAGGTCTTGAAGATGTCGTATGCGTCCGCCTGCGGTAGCAAGGACCGTTGTCGCGGTAAGCTGGTGGTCGGAGGGCCGTTGTGGTTGTGGGTTGGGTTGGGGCTGGGCCGGATCTATGATGGTGACGTTGGTTTGGATGTAGGTGTAAGTGCTGCTTCAGTAGTGGGAAGAGGCGCAGATGGAACCGGCAGGACACTGGCCTAGTGGGGACTCTGTTGCAGATTCGAGGACCCAGCACCGCCCACGCGGGAAAAAAAGAGCGCCAAGCACCCCGGCTGGGAAAGCCACTCTCGACCAACCACGCGGCGGCGGGCGCAGTGATGGCGAGGGCAAGGGCGATGGCGAGGGAGGGGTAAGGTACCTGTAGGGGTAGTGCTGATCAGGGGAGGCGAGCCTGAACTGAATGATGAAGAGACTTGTGCCACCAGCAGGCTGGTACCACAGTACCTGTCTTGTCTAGTTTTGTTCTGCCTGCACGTCGCAATCGCTGCATCACCCACCCACGCTCTGCCCTGCTGCCAACTTTCCCCCCTCCTATCGTGAGGCCTTGCTCTTCCAGGCATGGCGGCCGTCTCAAGTCGCTAAGGCCCCCTGGCGGATTCGGACTTGGAGCTGGCAGATGGGTCCGGCAACCCGCCCTAACGTTCCTGTGTCGTCAAAGACTAATCCCCCAACCTCCCCTCCCCCGCCAAAGAAAAAAGCCCCTTCTACTGTATAGACGAGCAAGCTGCTCGTTATTATTGGTGACGCGGTGACAAGACACCTGATGTCTGACCTGACACAATCCCGGGTGCATCAGAAGAATGAGCAGTGGGATTTGAGGAGGACCGAGAAGGAGAGGGAGGAGGGGTAGATCCATGGTCAGGTTCTTTCTCGCCTCTTCTACTGAGGTTGCTCGAGTACACCACGGTACACGTGCCTTGGGTGGGTGAGACCTTCGTACTCCGACCAAATGAATGAGTAATAGTCTTGACAGACGCGGGATCGCGAGGCGCTTAGAGAGTAATGCAACCTTTGACGGGCTAAGGCATGCATGCGTCTTGAGCTGATCTCCTCTTCCCGCGGCGATCTATTAATTCATTACCGGCCTGCCGCGCTACTAATGGTCGATATACTGGCACCAACACAACAAAAAAGAAAAAAAAGAAAGAAAAAAGAAAGAAAAAAGAAAGAAAAAAAAACCGTCGTGTGGTGGGTTAAACTCTAAACTGCCCTTCTCAGATCGTCAGAAGATACGTCCCGCACTGCCCTGGAGTTTCTCAGCTTCCTCATGTGCAACCCAGATGCCACTGTCGTACATGGCAGGACAGATTCAGATTAAAGCCCTCCACGACTAATTACAACATTTTGTTTAGCACTGAAGCTTATGGCCTTCACACACATCCGCCCACCCCATATCTGATCTGTAATACCGTTGCGGGGTGGACATGTTGAGATCTTGATCTATTTCCATGCACCGCACGCTCCTTCTTGGCTCACGACTTCGGATTCTAGCACCACTCAAAACAGCCAGCTACATCACGTCAGGGCTCCAGGGCGTTAGACCCACCAAACGCCCGCGCCATCATGTGAGGGGCCCTCGAGGATCATACAAACTGGCAGTGCCCTGGCACAACGGAGGCAGCCTAGCCGCCCAAACACCTCGTTCATGCAATGAAACATTCGCCGCATAGAGCGTTCCGGCCAACTCTCCGGGCAAATCTGGTTAGAGAGGGAGAGAGCATGACCGACATTTGACTATTTACATGTTACAGCAGGAGTCCATTGATCTGTGGCTGCCGACTCGGCCATAGACGTTTGTCCGTCGGTGGACGAGTCCGTCCCATGAGCACTTCCCATATACGCTCAAAGGGCTTGTTGGCCAATGTCCCCTCCTAATCCTGAGCAAATATCGAATGGCTATACTCTTTTCAACTACACTTTGCCCAGCGACGGACCCATTCACAGAGGAGCTGCAGCCGACAATACTACCACTTTCCTGACGCCCTCCCCTCCCCTCCCCCCCCGCCTGCAGGTCTGCAGTGACAAGTGGAGGACTCTGGTTCGCCAAGTCGTCCACAAAGGCCAGGGTCGGTGGCATAGTAACCCTTTCTGGGTGCAATCTAGAACTTCGTCTAAGGGCTATCAGCTACAACTGGTCTGGGGGCTGAAGTTGTAGTGCATAAGTGGTTTGGCGTGACGTCCGTTGTAATCTCGGGTTCAGACCCAGGAAAACCTCCGCCTGTCACGGGACGGGAATAAAGCAGCTCCAAAATATGCTTTTTTCTCTTTTTTTATTTATTTATTTTTATTCTATTTCACTAGATGTCACATTCTACCTATGGCCAGGAAGGGCGTCAACACCTGACTCTCCGCCAAGCTACTATTGCTCGACGGCAGCGAATCCCCGGGGCCCATGCTCCGGCTATCAAGATTGTGAAGAGTCGACTGTGTTTCAGTGCATCAGGCCTTGTAGGTTGTTGCTATGCCTACATGTTTCCATCGGGGAGGCAGTGCATCGTGACAGATGTCGTATGATGGGGAAGAGGAGCCCAGCCCTCCGTCCCTCCGGTTTGAAGGGACCATCCGGGGCCGTCATGCCTGGAGCATATGAAATCAGGGGTCTGTACGTCTAGACCTCATCCTCCCGATCCGTACCATGCTCTCTCTGTCAGAGGTCAAGAAAGACAGCGAAGAAGAAAGGAAGAGACAGAAGGGAAAGGAAAGAAGAAAAAAAGAGAGAGAGAAGAAAGAATTACTCTGACCACCAAAGGGCTAATGCTGTGGTGAACCTTACCCAGAAGGTCCAACCTCCATCACAACGCCCTCCATAAATCAAAATAAGCAGATAGTGTGAGAACTTGCGCCGACTGCACACCACCATCACCATGAACCCAAGATGCTGTCAGCAGCAGCGTCTACAGCAGCTCGTATTCGCGAGAAGAGACAAGGCACTACCCCCCCCCCCCAAACCTCAAGTCGCGACGCACGAGCTCACATTTTTTGTTTCAACCACGGCCGTGACCAACCCGGCCGCACGGAACCCCATCCAAAAAAGCTTGATCTAACGACACAGATGAACTGCATAACCAGCATTACTGCAGCAGTAAGTTCATGGATTTCTAAACGACCCACAAAGGAAGAGGAGAGAGGAAGATAGAAAAAATTTCTTTTTCGTTATTTGTCACTGGACCTCGCCGCTGGATGTTCCGTCCAAGCGCCGCCCCGATGCCAGCACCCTTCCTCCCCTGGAACTGTTTCACGTCTGTCTCAAGGGCCTCAACTCGACGTCCGCGCCAAGTGTGCATCAACTTCATTGGCCAGGACACAGTTTGCTCAGCCTCATTCTCCCCAAGCTGTCCCGCTCGGGAGGGTCCATCGTGGAGGCATCAGACCTGGATGCGAGTGAGCTCTTGGTCTGCCAGGGGTTCCTCCTGGGTTTCTTGCCGAAGGACGAGCTGAGAGCCAAGAGCCGAGGGAGTGCTTTTGACTTTGCTGGCAGTACCTCGGGAGGCAGTTGCATTCTGTATCCGGCAGTCGATAGCAAGAAGATGATCTCTATTTGTCAGGCTCGAGTGTCGGTGGTGGTTGATGGCTGTGGAAGAGGTATGTCATCGTCAGCTGTCGTTCAGCATCACCTGGGCGAGAACACAGCAGTGCTCGCTTCATCATCTTCTGCAGACCAAGTGGGCTTCTCAAGATAATCTTCGGTGGAACTCAGGCATCCTCTGGAAGATCACCTGACCTGGGATGAACTATCAAGAGAGGACCTCCTAGAGAAGCCGGGGAAACTTTCCCATACTGCCACGTTTTATAAAAACACATCAGCGCTCGTCTTGGCGCGGTGCTTGGCGGGTGTGTAATGAGTGATGAGCATCAATCAGTTCATCCTGTACTTTTTTCTTTCTTGGTTTTGGTAAACAACCAGGCGCCGGCTTCCTGACCTTACCTTGGATGGTGTGGAGTGGCTCTTGTTATTGAGGTTTGGTCGATACCTAAGCAGGCAATCAGACTGACAAGACACCCTCTTCTAGGCAGTGCCCAACCCAAGCATGAAAGCCCCAAGACATCATCATCATCAATCTTAAGATCCTCGCGGACGTGCTATGCGTGCAGGAACGTCAACATCACGCATGGCTGATACTTATCACCTGGTCACGAACGACTCGGCTCGAACAGCGCAGGCAACATGTGTCAGGCGAAGAGGATATCCACGGTGAGAAGAGGACGTCCAAAGAAAGCAAAGAGCCAGATCCAGACAGGGCGGACCACGGCCCAAGGCCAAAGCCCCCAAACCGTCCACGCCCGCCGCCGTTCAGAACAGTCCCATCCAGTGAAATATGACCTTCTGGCAAACCTGCTGCGCCCACGCGCTGCCCTGAGCGGACCTGCCATCGGCCATGACATACCGGCCCCCGACGGGCGGTGGTTTCTTCCTCTCTGTGTGTATCGTGTATGTGCCCACGAGCGCACATCTCCATGATCTCGTCTGGGCCTTGGCCTGCTGGGCACGCGGGGCGCAAGGCAGACCTCAGCCGCCGCTGCTCCCATCATCATGTAGCGCTCGGTCTCAAGGGCTGTTGTCCGGGCATTGTCCCGAGTCCCCAAGCTTGCTCGCTGGGGCCAGCTGAGGGAGGTGAAGGGGTGAGGCTAGATGCCACCTTAATCGCCATTAGTGGTTCTTGCTATCGGCCGAGTGGTTCTGGAGGGGGGGAGGTAATGTGGGCACATGCTCGGAAGGAGGAACCTGCCTAGGCTACAACGTGAGGGCAATTAAACATCGCTGGGCCACTTCGATCCCCTCTAAAGTCGCAGAGTAGGGAGCACGTTGAGCAGTGCCCACCTGTTCAGATACCATACAAGCTGCGACTAAAGAGAAGATGACGAGATGAGACAGAAGAAGAGAAGGGGGAACAGAGAATAGGAGGACGGGGGTCCGGCTGTACGATGCCGTACGTTATTACCTTATAACTAAATACATCATACTCGGCTCGCGGCAAACGCCCTGGCCGAATGGCTGTGCATACACCTTATTTCCATCATAAGGAGTGACTTCATGTGGAGCAAGGTGCTCTTGTCATCTCGCGTATTCAGGAGCGGGGGACGAACTCCTGAGGAGTTCAATCCCCTCGCCTCCGACAGTGCTGGTTGGGACGAGTTGACGAGACCTGCGAGCACACTTGATATGTCAGGAGTGAGATCGGACTACAACAAGTACAGAGAACAAGAGCAACTGCAAGAGGCAATTCAGCAGAAATCTCCATGCAGGAAGTGGCAAAGGCAACGGCCCCTCGCCGGACCCTGCTCATCAGGAAATGTATTTGCCGCTATTGTGTAAATATTATGTACACAGATTCACGAGGGTGAATCTGCCATCTGCTCTTACAAAAGCCCCGTCATTGTTTCCTCCCTACCCCCAAATCAATGACCTGGCCCGAGGCACAGACCAGGTTACAAATCCTGGCCTTCCAATCTCTCTTCCTCCTTTTTTCCCCTCCCTTCTTCTCCATACAGTGTCCGATCGTCGTAAGTGCCTCCTAGAAGTGGTATCCAAGATAATGAAAGCAATGAACGCCAGCGCTAGAGAGCGCCCTCGGACACACATCAAGATGCGCCTGGCCCAAATCGAAAGACAAAAAAAGAAAATAAGAGAGATAGATAGAGAGAGGGAGAGGGAGAGAGAGAACTAGGTTTCAAAACATTAGAAAATATGGTGTAGTGTATATGTTCTGGTCATGTACAGGACACAAAGAAAAAAAGGAATGGCAGTTGAGTGCTGTGAGGTGTCGTCAAGAGATAGGATAGACGCTGAGGCTAAAGCACAAGCATCAAGAAACATGCTCGGTGAATCTGCCGGAACCACGAGAGTCGCGTGACGCCGCGCCGTCGCGGGAGTAGTCCTGGGGAGCAAGTGTCCTGCCCACGGCGTCGCGAGAGAACCCTTCGCTATGAAGGGTCTGGCCAAGCGCGTCCGTAGAAGGGAACGTCGAGCTGCGAGGTAGGGTGGGCGAGTCGATACTGTTCGGGGTCTGGCTGGTGACAGGGGTCCTCCGCGGGCCTGGGTGCATGGTCATGATACCAGATTCCGGCCGCATTGGAGAGCCAAGAGCCAACGGGGTGTGGTTTGGTTGGTCAAAGACGGCCATCGAGTCCCGGTAGACTGATGCCGACACGTCGCTGCCCTGACTGCTCCGGTCATTGCGGGGATCCGTGTACCCATCACCGCCATACTGGAGCACGGGAGGCAGCTTTCTCCCAGATACCCGGACGAAGCCTCGCTCGGCCATTTCTGGGCCGGATCCGGCTCGTTCCCGAGAGGTGCGTCTGCCTGCCAAGGCTGCGATTGACGCACCAACCGATTGTTGCTGGCCTGGCCGCTGCATAGTGCCGTATGCGCCGCTACCGTCATCGTTTCCGGGCGTGGGAGCGGGACCTATGGCCCTGGATGCCGCGGCTGGCCCGTCGTCTTCACCCGACAGCTTGAGCTGACACCAGCCGGATTTCCTCATGCGCAAGATCATGAAAGCCAACCCGACCAGCAGCGCAACCCCCGCTATGCCACCAAAAACCCCTCCCACGACCTCGCTGGTCTGTGTAGGCACGCCGCCGCTGGAAGATCCCGAGGATGCCGAGGTCGAGGTGGAAGAAGAGGTGCCGGCGGAAGCAGTGGATGCGCCCGACCCATCGCCTCCGCCTAGGCTATACGTGGCGGAAGCTGATTCGGCCGCGGACGACCATCCTGTGGATGACGAGTCTGAAAGGCTACCCGACCCTGAAGAGTAGCTCGAGAATGCGGCCGAGGTCGAGCTGATCGTCGAGCTTGCAAACGTGGTCGAGGCAAGGTAGGATGGAGAAGATGATGCAGACCCCAGCGAGCTGAGAAGGGTGGAGCTCGAGGTCGTGTTCGACGAAGAGATGGGTGTCGATAGTGATGACGCGAGAGAAGAGGAAGAGGCGAACGAAGTAAGAGATGCTAGAAAGAGGTCAGCCCTATGTGTGTTCGGCCCAGGGGAATCAGTTCGCGGGCCAGCTCACAGGTGGTCGAGTTAGAAGTGGAGCTGAGGGTAGAGAAGGACGATGACGATATGTGAGTGAGAGACAGTGCTGCTGGTATCGATGTGGTCGCCGCAGAGGACACGCCGGTCCCAGAAGATGTCGTCACGGCATCAGAGGACGAGGTCGCCGCCGCAGAATCGGCACCAGACGACGTAGTAGCAGCGGCCTTGTCGGCAACATTGAGCGTGGTGATGGTCGTGCCCGTCTCGGCATCTACCAGCTGGGTCTGTGAGTCCCCAGCCACGGTCTGCGTCGAGACAATAGCACCGGCTCCATTGATAATCTGGACGACATCAACGGTCTGCACGACCTCGGTGACGGTGGTATCCCGGGAATCCAGGACTGCGGCTGCTGCTGCGGTGTCGGCCCTGCGGTTGTGGAACTCCTCATGTGAATGAGCGTGGGCGTCGCTGTGAGGCTGGCGGTTGTGTAAGTGGGAGTGACGGTGGACGTGGTCGGTCTTACGGGCCTGAAAGAGTGAAGACCCGTATAATAAGTTAGTCATCGCGCTGGGCGGTAAGAAGCCACGGTGCCTCCTCTAGCAGACAGGCAAGCGGCGTGAAGTCTGTGCGGCCCAGCGGCGAGTGGACCTTTGGGTCCCTTCCCCCAAGAGAAGAGTCGAAAAGAGAACGAGCGTGTGTTGGACGAGGGATTGGATCTAGGCTGCGCGGGGCCAGGCCGATCAGCATGGGCTTCCCGTATCGGCAGGGTCGAGAGAGGTCCGCGGTTCCGGCTAGGGGTGGATTGGACCAGGCGGTGCAAGGCGCAGCACACGGCTACCACTATGAAAGGAGCGACTATGAAGCCTGACCGCGCGGCGGCAGCACGGCAGCGGAGCGAGCCTGGGGACGCTTATCGAAAGCTTGTTGGATGGATAATGAAAAGAGCGATTGGCTGGCGCCAGGACCATTGCTCGCCCGACCAGCGTGTGCTTGTGCGGTGCGGCTGCGATTGGTGGGCGCGCAGGCGTGTGTTCGGGAGGGGGGGGAAAAGGACTGGACGGAGTCGGCAGTAGTATGAGATGGTCGATAGAAACGAGAGACGTGAGATCACGGTTGGTAGTGATGTCGACGTCGACCTATCTCTCCTGGTACTGGACTCGCAAGGTTGTTGGGGTGGTAATCAGGGCGTGGACCCGCCTAGCTCATGGTTGTCGTTCGTTCGTTCGTTGTGTTGAAGATGAACCTGTTGATATCCAATCTGCGTGACAGCGCTCTCTGGGAATCGCAATCGAAATCGGGAACCGGGGTCTTCTGCTTCTGGTCTCTCGGCCCTGTCTTTTTTTTTCTCTTTCAATTCCTTTGTATTGTCTCTCTTCCTCTTCTTTCTCAGCTCTCGCAACCGCTCCTCATGGTCGATCTAAGTGATGAGGTCAACCACGTGTGGGAACGTGCCTCACGATCACTCTTGGTGGGAAGGATGGTGAAGTGGAAGGGAAAGGAAAAGGAAGGGGAGGGGAGGGTGGAGGAAAGAGGAGAAGGATGGGATAGGATAGGTAGGATAAGGAAGAGAGAGAGAGAGAGAGAGAGAGGAGAGAATTACGAAGTAGAGTTAAAATTGGATAGGAAGCACCCGACATCAAAGTACAAGGCGGTCGCTAGAGCCGACATTGGGCGATGGGGGCATATGGAACGGTTCAGTGGATCAAGGTCGTCAGCCCGCTGTGGGTGCGCCGTGTGGGCTTGTTGTGGGAAGGAGGTTTGGGGAGCAGGTGGGGGGGAGGGAGGTTATGGACAAGCATGGGATCCTTCTTTTCCTCAGCAGGTCCAGCGCCTATGCTCTCACCAGCAGCGTACTGCGCAGTGCAGGTGCAATGCAATCCAAAAATCCAACCCAGAAGGAAATGAGGGTGTCGTGCGTAGTATCGACTCCGCAAAGTACGTCTTCACCTCATTTCGCTACTTTCCTAAAGTGGACGCCCACGCACCCCACCCCACCGCTCATCTCGTTATGATTGGCGGTGCACGCCCCCTGCACGGCTCATTGGGGGCCCCGCTCGTGCAGCTATCCCTGTAGGCCCATGCCCCCTTCTGTGACAGTCCTGGCGTGTATCCGTAGCGGCTTGAGGTGATGGCGTGCTGGGCCGGGGGGTGGGTTGGGTTTCCCTTGTCATACTACGTGCCATTGTACATTGTAGAGTCACCTCAGGCCACCCAAGGCCGCTGGCCACTCGCCTGACTGGGCGGCCGACTGACCACCTGGAACTCTTGAGAGAAGGGAGAGGGGAGGGGGTAGGATCGGGGTCTCGTCGTCCTCTCGTCCTTCGTCTTCCCTGATGAACCTTGCTTGGGCCCCTCTGTGTTCCGGTAAGACATCATCCATGGGCCCCTCCCCCCCCATCGATCGTTTCTCTGATCGTGGCCAGGATCAACCCGGGGGTCCCAGACAACCTTGAAGGCTATCACACGATGCGAGAGACGCAGTGGTCAACTCTTGAGATGACACCAATTTTGTAAGATGATAAAGTCTCTCATCAGGAGGCTGGAAAGTTAGTCATGACGATTTCTGAATCCTCCAGCTCTTCAGAACTCTAGTTCTATCTACCATAGTAATTGATAATCGAGAGACGAGACACCCTTTTGACCTCCTTTTGACCTCATTACTTGTACCGCCTGTATTGTGCCCATTGTACCAAATAGTACTATGCACTACGGTTTGTGCCGCTTAGGGTGGGTACGTACCTAAGTAGTACATAAGATCTTTGCCGCAAGACGGCGCGGCGCCAGAGGACGGGCCAGTCCTGGTGTAGCAGACTTCTCGTATTCACCGCAGTTTGAGGCCCGCCACGGGCCCTCATCTAGCCCACTGGCCCCTGCTCTGCCCTCCTCTTTGGCCGTTCCAGATGACCCGGCCAATCCAACCACTGGCTGCTAGGATTTGGGATCGTGCAGCAACGAGCTGCACGTAAGAGAACTCTCGTCCACTCCCCCCTGCTGGTCCCATTGGAGAAGGCGCCCTGTCGGCTGGGCCTCGTGGTCGCTCACCATCGTCCAGTCAGTCCAGCCCGGCGGCAGCAGTAGGCCGGAAAGAAAAAGAAAAAAAACAGAAAAAAAAAAGAGATAAAAAAAACAAGAGCCGTCTTGAATGTGGACAATTTCTCCGGCATTACTGGCCACGAGGCTCCAGGAATGCCGCCGTCGTCCGCTTTCCCCCGCCCCCAAGACACACTCGCGTGTGGTGGCGTGTGCCGTGCGATATACTATGATATGTCGAGCATCGGGGCTTTGGACCTCTCTCTGGGGCCCCTCGTGTCGTATGTGCCGTTTCAGGGGATTCAGACACGGATTCAAGTGGTTGGCACACCAGATCCCAATGAAGACGTCGCTGTTGTTTCAAGCGTACATAAATATCCACACCCTGGCATCATTCTGACATGGGCCCCTTCTGTCGGAATTCGGCAGGGTCTGAATACCTACTGTTCATTGACTCTTGCTTCCTTCCTTTCCATTCTTTCAGATCGCCATGGATCATGAATCCTTTTCGCCATGTGATCAAACGCCCGGGTAGATTTTGATCCATTGGAAACGTGTAAGTTATCCGTAGAATTTTTTCTTTTTTTAAGCGTCGTGCACCGTTGATCTCATTCCGTGACCCCTGCCAATGCATTCATTCCGTCCCTCATGCCCCACGGTCGGATTCCAGATCGTCTGCGGCTTCGCACCAGTATCATGATCAAGCGTTATCATTATCAGTATCATGTCGCCTCAAAATCCACAGGCCTCCGCCCCTATCCTTCCCTGCAATATGTAAAATCAAGAAAAGCCAGCCGTGCTGATCACCAAAAGACTTTATTGTGTATTTACTATGTGATTCATCGATCGACCTGACGGTAATGAGCGCCGTGGAGCTGGGGTATTACCACAGTACTAACAATGTTCATCCCAACTCCAGTGGTGGGTCCCACGAGGGTGGATCGTCTAATGCAGGAACAGCAGCCAGCCTCACCAATGGCGAGCGTGATTTGGTGATCCACTACAGAGAGGAGACTCTACCGAGTCTACCCAACAGAAAACAAGGAAAAAAAAGAAAGAAGGAAGAAAAAAAAAGAGGAGTGGCCAGACCGCACGGCACAACGGCAGAAGAACACACACGCAGCACCCTGCGGGGCTCAGCACAGCCTGGCACCTGGCACACAACTGGGCAGGACCTTGGCAGGCAGGTCGCTCCTATGATAGCAGTAGCAACCGTCGACCAACAAACCCCACCTCCCAATTCACTCGCCAAGCACATGCTGCTCCTCGCTTGGGACCCAAATGCCATGTAAACTGTTCTGGCAATCCCTGGGCTAGACATTAATCTCGCTGCCCCAAAGGCCCTACCGCGAGATTTCTTCTCCTTTGATTTCGCGCGGGCCTCTTTGAGACAATATTCCTCACAAGTGTGACGTCATGGGCCGGCCTCCAGGCGCTGCTGACCCTCCTCCACAACCTCCTCATCCTCCTCCTCCCCCAGGCCCACCACCATCCTCGCCGCCGCCGCCGTGGTCTCCTCCGCCTGTCTCACCGGATCCGGCCGGCCAGACATGGCAGTCTTCTGGCCCCACTGGCTCGGGTGCCCTCTACCCGCAATACGCCTGGCACACCGCGTCAGACCCGCGATCGTCCAGCACACACTCGCTGGTGCCCTCGCTCCGCGGCGATGACGACCGGAGGACCCTGCTTTTGGTCTATATCCATGGCTTCATGGGCGACAACACCTCGTTCCAGTCCTTCCCGGCCCACGTCCACAGCTACCTGAAGGCGGCGCTGGCAGAATCCCATGTCATACACTCCAAGATTTACCCACGCTATAAGACCTACAAGGCTATCGATATCGCCAGGGACAACTTCAGCAAGTGGCTCGAGCCTCACGAGTCCGAGACCACCGATGTCGTTCTTGTCGGCCACTCGATGGGAGGCCTGCTGGCTGCTGATGTGGCACTGATGGTAGGACCAGCCCTCCATCCAGACGAGAAGCCGGGATAAGCTGCTAAAACACCAACACCTAGCCATCGCTGAATCCTGTTTACGGCCATCCATTCAAGCACCGCATCTTGGGGACTATCTCCCTGGATGCGCCCTTGCTGGGTCTGCACCCTGGCATCATAAAGTCCGGCATCGCAAGCCTCTTCCGCAAGGCCCCAGACCCCCCAGGAAAGGGCCAGGAGCTCGCGGAAGGCCTGGCCTCCCAGAACGCATCGGGCTCTATGAGCACGCTGAGCTTCTCGACGGACGGCGCGAGCTCGTCGGGCATAATATCGCCAACCCCGTTGACGGCCACCTCCTCAAGTTCGTCAAGACCGGATCCGACCTACAACCCACCTTTCTTCAACGACGTGCAATTCATCGACAGGGGCTGGTGGAGGAACGTGGCACACTTCGCCAAGAAGCACTACTCAGAGGGGCTCTTCACCTCCACGTACCAACACCTGCTGTCCCACCTCGAGTTTGGTGCCTGTCTCGCCGACTACTCGGCGCTCAACAGCAGGTACAACAGGATCCGCCAGCTCGAGGACGTTGACGAACTGAACGCGGGAGGCCAAGGAGCGCAGAAGCAGGTGAGGGTCCGTTTCATCAATTACTACACCGTGTCGACCGGCATACCCAAGAAGCCACCGACGCCAAAACGCGCCCAAACGCACCTGCGGCCAGAACTGCCTGGATCTCAGCAGTCGACCCACGGAAGCTCTGGAGCATCCACGCCTCGGATCTCCATCGAGGACTATAGCGACGGGGAGAGACCGCAGACGATGCAGCTCTTGGACCCCGTGCCGGAGCCCGACGGCGAACCTGAGCAGGCTACAGCGACTGGGCCGCCACCACCGGAAGACGCTAGCAAGGGGAAGACACCAAGCTGTATAGGCGATGGGAAAGATACGGCCAGCGACCAAAAGGATGGCGGGAACGGAACAGCTTCAACAGCGGCGGTACTACAGACCGATGACCCAAGCAACGATCTGCCGGCGATACCAGCTCTACCCGAATCACCTGAGGTTCCCGACTTCGAGCGCTACACAGACAAGGACGCTAGAAAACAAGCAGAGAAAGAATACAAGCGGCTGCAGAAGACGTACGACACAGCTGTTAAGGACCGCGAGAAGGCCCTGAAGGAGAGGCAGAAATTGGTCGAGAAGCGACGCAAGAAGGCCCAGAAAGACGCAGAGAAGCGACACAAGGAAGAAGAGAAGTGCCGGAAGGAAGAAGCAAAGCGGCTCGCTAAAATTCAGAAAGAGCAAGACGAGGCCGGGCAGGCCAGCTCCCGCGCGCAGGCACAGGCCCTGCAGAGGCAGCTGACCGAGCTGGCGTTGCGCGACGCGCTGCCGGACGGCGGCAGTAGCAGCAATAGCCCCTCCCTGTCGCCCCAGACCACACGCGACTCCCTCTCCTCCCCGCCGCCGTACAGCAGAGCAGCGGTGGAGAACGCGGCAGGGTCCAAGGCCTCCCCCGCGAATGGGACGGGAAAGGGGAAGCTTCACAAGTTCTGCATGGTCCCGCAAAAGACCAACGGCGTCAGGGACTCGTGCTGGGTCCAGGTGCACATGGAAGGCGTGGACGAGGTCGGCGCGCACTGCGGGCTGTTCTTCCCCGGTCCGCACTATGAGAACCTCGTGGGCGACGTCGGGTCGAGGATCGTCGGGTGGGCGCAGGATGATATGTCCTTGAGGGCGGTACGGGCTCTAGGCTGACGGCCCTGTTAGTTGGGAGCTGGGAATGTACTCCCCATACATAAACGGTGTGTTTTCGCGGGAAATGGCAGGTACACAAGAGATGAGTCAATGGCGAGCACGTTTGTCTTTTCCTTTTTCATTCCTCCTTCTCTCCTATGATGAGAAGTCTCCAGATTAGAGCGACAGGCGCGTTCTTGAAGATTAGGGGAGAGCGAGAGGTACATCTGCTGCGTACTTAGTAGATACCCATAACAGCGACAATAAGCAATCAACCAATCAATCACTAGCAATATACTCATGCTCCTATGGCTTTCACACAAGGCTGTTTGCATTCCATCTATGCCTAGGAAGAGAGAGAGAGAGAGAGAGTTCTATCTCGATTCGGCTGGGTCTTCCCGCCCCCTGCCCCCTTCTCTTCCCACCGCCCTTCACAGCACCAGCACAGCAGCTGTGCGCGTCGTAATCATTGCAGCACGCCAAGAAACCAGCAGAACCAATTCTCTCCCGTACGCCGATCAGTCTGGTAACTAAGCAAGGCGGAGAGAGGAAGGAAAAGAGAGAGAGAGGAGTGCACGGGTACCAGCCAAACACGAGACATCAAAAGTCTTGTATCTCCAGCAAGGCTCACGCCACTCTCATGACACACTGTGCACTATAAACCCTCTGGACGCGTGGGGAGGAGGAAAAAATGGCAAAAGAAACCCACTGATGCCTGCCAGCCACGCCCTCATGCCCAAGCCCATACATATATAGCCCATCTCATAGACCTTCGGCAGCCATGGGCCGCATGGCAAGGAGCAGTGGCAAATTGCCGCAACGTAAAACAAACCACTCCTAAACGCCATGCTTTTCGTTTTGAAAATTCAGAATGCAGCAGGGAGGCAACAAGATTCTTAATCTTCGCGACCATGCCTTCAGCAGTGGTGCCAACCTCGTGGGGCCTCCCCAGTCGTCATTACCGTCAAACCGCGCTGCCATTGCACGCATGCCCCATATAATAGCCCTCTATCAATTCCTGCTTCCATCCTTGTAGTTCGTGTGATGTACCAAATCGAGGCTCATCGACACTATGTTATCCCTCTGCCAAGTACTGAGGTATGTGAGTTAAATTCTTCCACCAGCCTGTGGAATTCGGAGGAGGGCAATCAACAGGTCGGTTGATCAAGCCGAGCTGCTGTCCAGCGTAGGACCATCCCGTTGTTAAAAACCCCCTTCATTTCGTAACGGTCATCGAATGATGTAGTCTTCGCATACTTGCTTGCCTGCTTGCCTGGCTGGTCGGTCGTGAGACTCGGTAGGTCGGCTACAGACGCAATCGAATGCTTCGTCCATGGTTCAAGCACCATGCAGGAGAACCTGCGAGCCCTTTCAGGCGAACCGGCTTGTGATACGACGTGGACGGCAGCCGGTCAGCTGCCTTCGACTCGAGGTCGCTCATCCGTTCAGGCACCCAGCATGCCAGGGCCGGCATGGCCATACACCTGGCGGGGTGTACCAACGCGGGATGGAGCAGTCTGCAGCGTGTCAGCACATCATGTGACAGTACAAAGATATAGGCGCAGGTTAAGGCTCTAAGCACCTTCTTTCTCCGCTTGGTGCCCTCGCCTTCACCGGTCGAGTAGCCCGTATCTGCACCCGTCTCATCGTCCTGGAAGCCATCGCCGTAGCCCTCAAAGCTATTATCACCATAGCTTCTCTTCTTGCCGGCCCTGCGCGGCCGAGCAGCGTCCTGGCCCTTGAGCCGAGGAGCAGTGCCACCGCTGGCAGGGTGCAAGGGGGTGCCAGGCGCTGTCATCTTTGGGGTACCCCGAGCGCCGCGGTCCCCTGCGAAGTCAGCCAGGACCGATGAGTCCCATTTGTCCTTGCCTATAGGACCCCGGGCCATGGTGGTGGCCTTGGGCAGAAGCCGCTGCACTTCGGGCTTCAGACCATTTTCAATCTCCTGCTCCTTCTCGAACAGCACGTGCCACTCCTGGGGAGGGCAGTCAATCAGGCCTAGGAAGCCTTCACGGTCGTTAGGCTCCTTCTTAACGGCGTCAAAGTGTCCTGTCAGCCCGAGCTTCTTAATCTGGCCCTTGTAGGTCTTGCGCATAGCATTCTTGGTACCGTCGGGAAGAATGCGAGCAACCTCTCCCGCGATGCCGGTCAGGCCGTACACGTCGAAGAGATCCGCCGAGAGGTTTGGCTGCCTCGGCATCCAGGTCCTCTGCAGCAGCAGGTATTTCTCGCCGACATCCTCGTGGATCGCCTGCATACTCGGCATGCCGTCATCGATGTGCACCCGCTTCTCGCGGTCCTGCTCGCCCGTGTCACCCTGCTCCCGCTTGCGCTTCTGGGGAGAATCTTCGCCCATGATGACGTCGTGGTTGGATTCGGAGGGTAGGCCGCTGCCATTGACGCTGTGGGCGGGGGTGGGCAGCGCGGTTGTGAAGGATGACATGGTGCTGTGGCCACTCGAGGCAGGGTCCGCGGTACTGGGAGAAAGTTGTGACGGGCTCTGCGGCGTCTGAGGATGGAGTGATGACATGTTGCCTCGCAGTCCCCGTCGACCGTCGGTCAAGGATGGCGTCAGCGGGCCCGCGGGTGATTGAAGTTTCCTCCGCCTCGCGGTGAGAGATGCGTGAGGGCCTCGGCAATGAGCAAGGGCAGGCCGGCGGCGTGCGACAGAGACAGCGACGGGACAGCCGGTGAGGCTGCTGCCGTGTGTGTCACTCTTGACTCAGGGGGGAGCGACGTGCGATTGAGGATGATCGTGCTGGCGAGGCAGGCGGGTGCGGTGGTGACGAGAAGCGTAAGATTGAAGGGTGGGTTTTGGGCCTGTGGCGAGTCGCGCTTCTAGCGGCGGCGGTCGCTGGGCGGGCTCGAGCCGTTCGACATGCACCGCGAAAAGCCGTGGAGGATCGAGAAGGCGATGTCGCGATTCGATTTCTCGTGGTCTTGACCGTGTGCGCAGCGGCGTGTGCGTGTGGCCGGGTGGTCGCTCGACTGCGTATGGGATGTTGTCAAGGGGAAAGAGAGGCGGCAAGGGAAGTTGGGTTGATGGGTGGAGATCCCAAGGCAGATCGGGAGTCCAGTCCAGCCCAGTCCGGTCTGGCGGTGCACGGACCTCTTCAGCCTCCCCCACGCCCTCACGTCGTATGAGCGGTTTGTACCCAAGTACCTGCTCCTCACGTAAGGTCAGATGGTAGGGAAAGCACTGCACCGTCAGCCTGTATCCTGTGTCCTTTTGATTTTCTTCTTTCTTTCTTTTTTGTAGTGAGACTTTCGCTCCTCAGCAACCACATTCACGAGAGGAAAAGAAGCAAGAAAAGAATAAGAAAAAGAAGGAGCGTGAGGGAAGAGAGAGAAAAGAAGAAAAAACAAAATAGAGGGGGGGGGGGGAGACTGAGACAGCGACAAAATAGAAATGATGGCACCCTGCCTTGTCAGTTGGAAACTGGAATTAGCCATGCTTTCAATGCAGACCACTTATTAAATATGGAACAAAGCACAAGCACGATGCACAGAAAAGACTCACAGCCAGTCCTCTCAGCAGAGGCTACAACTGCCATAAAAGATAAGGATGCCATTGTGGTGAAAAGTGGAAGGGAATACAGGGGATAAAAAATACTTAAGAGAGGGTGCAGGCAAAACAGGTTAGAAAGTTTTTGTTGTAGTTGAAAGAGGAAATTCTGCTGTCAGAAACTTATGGAACAGCAAGACAATTTATACTTGGGGACAGGCACTTGTATAGAGCCATGCTTCACTTAGTATGCAATGCTAATGCTAACGAGTACTAGCAAAAGAAAAACATATGATGAGAGCATAATCTTAGCTTCACATCTAGACTTGTAGCGATGAGTGAAGCAACTGTTAGCTTGGCTTTGGATAAACTATTAATGACTAAATAAGTAACTTCAGCAGCTATTTCTATTGTATTGCAGTTAGACTCAGATAATGACAACATCAAGATCCCAAGGGCTTTTAAGGAAGATGAGTGGTGGAACTTTACCTTTTCGAAGCGGCCCTGTGGTCTCGAAGGCAGATGTCGGATTACTCGAGACAGGCTGGCGTGTCACTGACTTGTGACGAGCTGAATGGCTGAGTGGGCCTCCCAGAATCCTCCTCGTCCCCCTGGCGTGTCAGCAGAAATGAAAACGACTTGCCTTTAAACTGCAGAACTAACATATATTTCGTGTCTACTCAAGTAATAAGTACTTGGTGATTTTTCATCCTTCTGCTACGTACACACACACACACACACACATATATATATATGTATTTCGTGCATCCTTTCTAGGGAGTAATTATTCATCTGCGGGCTACATCAGCCTTGACGCCGTCGCGGCCAAACACCATGGATGGGCCTCAAGCGCAAGATCGTCTGTGTTTGCGCTGTGCAGCTATCGATTTCGACTATATACGCGCCCCGACCGTCGGCCAACTGAGACGATGGGCAGCCGGAGAGAATGTCATCGGCCAACCTCCCTTTGTGCACTCATCGGACGAGCCCTTGTATAAGCTCGGGTCCATCGAGGAAGTCCGGCACTCAGCAGCAACATGCGCGTTGTGCAACGCTCTCACTCAGCTCGTCGACAGGATCAATCACGACCAGCCTGGTCACCTGACACCCGAGCTGATCTGCTCCCTCCAAGGTGACATGGGACTGGGCGAATTTCGTGCTCACGTCGACAGGGCAGACGTATCCCTCAAGATGATCGAGTACCTGGGCAAAGAACGAGCGGCAGACCCGCGCTTTCTGCTGCGAACTTATGGTGTACGCTGGACTACACCTCCTGGTGTCACTGGCGAGCGCTCCTGGACACCAGTCGATTATGTGGACAGAATCCTTACGCAGTACGACCCTTCGAACCCGGGTGGGGACAGACACCTGTTCAGCGATGGTAGCGCGGCAGATGACGCCCTCGTGTTCTGTGGGAGGAGGTCCGGCCACCTGGTTTCCATGGACTTGCTTCGCTTGTGGATACGCCAGTGCACCACAGAACATGGTCCTTGCGATACTGTGTCGAGCCCCGGAACCAGCAAGGCTAAAGTGTTCCGACTGATTGATGTCGAAAACCGCTGCGTCGAAAGATTCGTTGATGTCGACGTAGCAGCGCTGGACTACCTGGCCCTGAGCTACGTCTGGGGAGGACCGTCAGCCCAGAAGTGCCAGATATGTCGCCAGAACAAGGACGAGCTCAGCAAACCGGGGGCCTTGTCCAGCGAGAGGCTCTCAAAAACCATAGCTGACGCCATACACCTCACCGGGTCACTGGGGTATCGATACCTTTGGGTGGATGCACTTTGTATCCTGCAGGACGATACCCCGGACAAGATGATTCATCTAGCTTTTATGAGCGAGATATATAAGCACGCCGTGCTGACCATCATAGCGGCCTGTGGAAACGACGCATCGGCGGGTCTCTCGGGCGTTCACACGCCTCGAACATTCCAACAAGAAATCATGCGACCCGTCCACCAGAACGATCTGCACGTGATCACAAGCCAGACGTTAAGGCCCAAGTGGCTGAATCGAAACTACTTTGAACTTGAGCGCACTTCCTGGGCCACCCGCGGGTGGACTCTGCAGGAGCGCGTCATATCCCGGCGCACACTCATCTTCACCCCGTCCGAGGTCTTCTGGAGCTGTCGCTCGGCCTCCTGGAGCGAGGGTCTGTTCCTGGAATCCCAACTTGCCACCGCTCATATCTTCAGCATGCGGTCCAGCACTGCCTTTCTGGAGGGGGGTTGTGGGTCGCAAGGCCATAGGCGGGTCAGACTATGCTGGTGTCGCATGGGATCGCTTCTGCGAGCTGGTCATGGACTATACAAAACGCCAGCTGACAGGAGAGGGCGACGCGTACGATGCGTTCTGTGGTATTATGCAGGAGTTTAGGAGCGTCACTGGGACGGTGCTGCTCTGGGGGATCCCGGTGACGCGGTTCGAGATGGGCATGTGCTGGCTGCGGCGCTGGGATGTCGATGGCCAGGCCAGGCTGTCTCGGCGTGCCGAGCTCACCACGCTGCCCATGACCTCGCATGGCGTAAAGGTCCCCTTCCCCAGCTGGTCATGGCTCGGCTGGAAAGGTCATACGATGTTGCGCATCACGGACGATTATACTGAAACCGGGTGAGTGGTTGACGGTGTGCCCCCTTGCGCCCATGAAGGAATGAACGAGCCAGCCGCTGATATACGGGGCGCTGTCCTGCTGTCCAGTCTGAGCCATGAGATCTTGTGCTTCGTTCTGCGAAATTCCCCCTTGCGCGTTGTGAGGATCAACAGAATCCTGAGCGACACAGCCGAGATGTCGATGCCCAAACTACCCCAAACGGGTGTACAAAGTCCTTATCTGGTAACCGTCGACATGGTCTGTTCACAATACACCAACCTGACGCGGGAGAAGCTGCGCCAGACGCCAGACGACCAGCTCATCTTCTTCTGGACGGAGGTGGCCTGCCTCACCGTCTCAGGCCCTGTGCCCGAGAAGAACGACACCCACGCCCTGTCGAATCGGTGGTGGTTCTATGAGCTGAGGAACGAAGCAGGCGAGGTCGTGGGCAAGACGGACTACTGTGTCCCGGGCGAACCTGATGACGAGACCTGTGCCTGGGCCGAGAAACAAGAACATTTTGACTTTGTTCTCATCGCGACCAATTCTGCACCAGATGGCCAGGTTGAAAAGGTTGTCCTGCAGATTATCTGGCACGAGGGGATCGCGAGTCGAATCAGCAGCGCCGTGGTCACTGAGGCTGCTTGGAGGGAGGCCGGCCCAGAAAGGCGTCTGATTGCAATGAAGTAGATGAAGTCGACCATACGGCATTGACACTGTAGAAGCTTGGTAGGATGTACCTCTCATGCATGAGTACTCTAGGGTTAGGGTCGGAACAGGACTAGGGCCAGCGTGCACCCTTGTACCCTACCACTGCATCAAACCAGGAAGACCCCAAACCTTCCTGCTCTCCAGCAGGTTGTCTTCCTTGCTTCTTGCTCCTCCTCATAAATCAACCAGGACTGGCAGGTTCCCAACTGGGTCCCGCGACTGAAGGCAGGCAGCAAATAAAGAGCTTCATCTGCAGCCTGCAGTTGGCCTTGTCGAACATTCCCATCCCCGTAGCTGTTTGGAACGGCGACTCGCCAGGCAGTGTCTCACGCAGACTGCCGACGGTGGGCCCACTCACCTCTTGACCTCGACATGGAGGACTCTACCGTGACCTACGAGGAGCTCAATGACCTGAGCGCCGAGTTTGATGATGCGGAAACGGAGCTGAGTACGTGATCCTCTCTCATGCCCACATCCTCGCCTTGGACCGGCATCCATCCCGGTGTGCCACCTCCTTGTCTGGCGTCGTCCTGTTGGCAACACATCCGGCTTACTATTATTGCTCATCCCCGCTACAGTCCGCCAAGATGTTCTGGTCAAGGCGCCTCTCTACGAGAAGCGCCACAAGCTGATCGCCCAGATTCCCAACTTCTGGCCCCTGGTCTTCGAGCAGGCAGCACCGGACATCGACGAGTTCATCCAGCCTTCGGACTCGTCTCTCCTCCTCACATCGCTGACGTCTCTGTCTGTGTCCCGCTTCGAGATGGACAACGGCGGGCAGGGCGACCCCCGGAGCCTGTGTTTCCGGTTTGAGTTCAACGAGAATGAGCATTTCGAGGACACGGTGCTCGAGAAAAAGTTCTGGCAGAGAAGATCCAAGTCTGGCTGGTCTGGTCTCGTCAGCGAGCCGGTCGAGATCCGCTGGAAGAAGGGCAAGGACCTGACAGGTGGTCTCCTGGGCACGGTGAAGAAGGTCTGGGATGCACGCCAGACAAAGGCCAAGAACGGTCACCCCGGCAACGCCCAGGAACTGACGGCGGACGAGAGGGCGCTCAAGAAGAAGATCGAGAACACGGGTCTCGGCGGGATGAGCTTCTTTGCGTGGTTCGGTTACGTCGGCCGTCACGTGTCGGCGGTAGAGAGCCAGGACGCTACTGAGAAGGCACGCAAGAAGCGGCTCGCCCGACAAGCAGGCAGGGGGGCGGCCAACAGCGGTGTCACTGGCGATGGGAATGATGATGATGATGATGATGACGACGATGACGGTGATGATGAGGAAGACGAGCTGGAGATCTTCCCAGAGGGAGAGAACCTGGCAATTGCCCTGTCCGAGGACCTATGGCCCAACGCCATCAAGTACTTCACCCAGGCACAGGAACAGGACGAGGTCAGCGATGATGATTTTGAGTCTGATGCAGGTGACGATAAGGATGCTGAGGAGGAAGAGGCCTACTCAGACCAGGAGCCACCGCCAGCCAAGAGGCTCAAGACTTGAGAAACACAGCTGCAGAGAGGGAAAAGGCTTTCTCCAACACCCCTTACTCTTGTGGAGGGGGATAGGGACTCTCAGTGGCAACATGCTCCTGACGGTCACGAACCTCTCACAGCGGGCCAGACGTTCACCAACTCTTGTCGACACAAAGAAGGAGAAAAGAAAAAACAAAGCACGATTAATAAACGAAACCTAGCCAAGCAACAAACCTGACATGGTCACAGATAATTGAGCCAGGCCCTAAAAATAAAGATCTGGACTTGGGAGATCAGTCTGGATTGGATGGTCTGCAAAATATGAACAGTCTCGTCAGCCAGCGGACCATTCTGGCGCTTCTGGATAACATCAGAGCCCCATCAGCCAGTAGTTGGGACGAAGTCAAATGTGGAATGTTTAAACACGATGACAGCATACTTCTACCCTGGGCCAGCTAATTGGTGCATGAGGGCGGGAGAGTGAATCGCGGGTTGTCTGAGAGCCGAGTCTGGGGCACTGCCCAGCTCATCTGCTCAGGACACACACACATGCAGTGTGTCACCACCACCACCAAGCAATACCCTGGCAATGCGGCACTTAAGCTTAAGCAGATCAATCCTGCGACTCAAAAGAGGAGAACCCTTGTCTGCAGCAGGTCCCACACTGGACAGCTTCCCTCAGAGGAAACAACCTCAGCTTCACCAGTGGAGCCCATCCGAGACGTGGGAACCCCCCGGTGAACAACATTCTTCCTCACCAAGAACATTGTTGTGGGGGATCTATACTCAATTGTACTGTGTAATGAGAGAAAGCCGAGCAATCTGGGCAGGGGACTGATTCGATACACTGGCCCGCATAAGGAGCGTCTGCTATGGCAGCTCCCGCAGCGCTCGGACAGGGGTGGCGCTCGTCTTGAGACTCGGTGGCTCACAACCTCGAACTCCAAAGGTTTCACCAGACTCGCCCGTTCCTGGACACAGCCTCGTGGCACCTCGACCATCCGCGCTGATCCATAGCCGCCGGGGTTGACGGCAGGGTAAGTAAGGTTATTGGCGAGGTTTGGTACGCCGTTCATTGACTTTCCCCATGGTCTTCCGCTTTGAGCCTTGTTTGTCATTTCAGCGTCCAGTGGTGCAGGCCTCTCTCTCTCTCTCTTTCTCTCTCTCTTCTTTTCTTCCTTCAGACCATCGTCGACGATTTGGTCTATTCGTCGCTAATTGTTCTCGTTTGACCTTCATTTTCTTCTTCTTTTTTTGGTTTTGTTATTCTCTCATTATTGTTGGCTCCTGGTCGAGTTTTCTTTTCTTCTTCCTTTTCCCTTCTATTTCTTATTTCTTGATATATCGAACTGCAGAGACCGGATTCTCCAGCCGCCCACCATCCCCTTGGCCCAGAGATCGAATTTTCTTCTTGGTGCCTTGATCGAGATGCAGTGATCTTTCTCTTCTATCCCTAGAACAGATTCGGAGCTGTTTTGTTTACTCTCGACGACTTCACCTACGTATAGTCACCATCAGACACAAGAAACCCCTTCACAGTCTTCAGAATGAGGGGCATAATAAAAATTACGGGCCTCCTGAGCCTGTTCTGCCGGAGCTCCGTCGCCGTCAGTCTCGACGTGCAAGACGACCGTGCGTTATCCCTTTGTTGTTTCGCCCATTCTCACCATGGCTAACATGACATTGTGCCTAGAATCCATCAAAGATGCCGCAAGCACGGTAGCGTTTGGGTTGATGAAATATTATACAGGCAACAACACTGGAGATGTTGCAGGCAACCTACCGTGCGCCCCCCCTTCCCCCCCCAAAAATCCGGGCCACTCGCCCGCACTCCTTCATCCCCCCACCTGAACTTTTCAAACTAACCAGGACGATTAAATCATATTAGATCCCCCCTACTTCTGGTGGGAAGCAGGCGCCATGTTCGGCACCCTGGTCGACTACTGGTTCCTCACCAAGGACGAGACCTACCTCAACGTCACGTCGGAGGCGCTGCTCCACCAGGTAGGCGACGCCAGGGACTTTATGCCGACCAACCAGACGCGGACCGAGGGCAACGATGACCAGGGCTTCTGGGCGATGGCGGCCATGTCGGCGGCAGAGAACAACTTCCCCAACCCGCCGGCGGACCAACCCCAGTGGCTGGCGCTCGCGCAGGCCGTCTTCAACGAGTACACGATGCGGTGGGACACGCAGGACTGCAACGGCGGGATGCGGTGGCAGATCTTCACTTTCAACAACGGGTTCAACTACAAGAACTCCATCTCGAACGGGTGTTTTTTCAACATCGCGGCCAGGCTGGCCCGGTTCACGGGCAACCAGACATACGCGGACTGGGCCAAGACGGTGTTTGAGTGGGAGCAGTCGGTGGGGTTCATCACGCCCGAGTACCAGATCCGGGACGGCGCGGGGATCGACCAGAACTGCACGGAGATGGACACGATCCAGTGGAGCTACAATGCGGGCATCTACATGAGCGGGGCGGCGGTCATGTACAACATCACGACGGGGGAGGAGCAGGAGACGTGGAAGGAGCGGCTGGACGGGATCTGGAACGAGACCAAGACGACCTTCTTCAACAACTCGGTCATGATGGAGCAGGCCTGCGAGAACGTCAACCTGTGCGACACGGACCAGCAGAGCTTCAAGGGGTACCTGGCGCGCTGGATGGCGGCCACCACGCAGGTCGCGCCCTACACCTTCGACACCATGATGCCGCTGCTCCAGAGCACCGCGTCGGGCGCCGCCAGCGCCTGCACGGGCTCGCCCGCATCGGGTTTCAACGGACAGGCCGGGACGGCGTGCGGCTTCAAGTGGACGACGGGCGGGTTCGACGGGTCTGTGGGCGTGGGCCAGCAGATGAACGCCCTGTCGGCCATCATGTACACGCTCGTGACGAAGCCGGCGGCCGACTCGAACGACTCGACTGCCCCTGTGACCTCGACGACGGGCGGGACGTCGCAGGGTGACCCCGACGCGGGCATCAAGAGCGACATGGCCATGACCATGTTCACGCCCATCGAGACCAAGGACAGGGTCGCCGCTGGGTTCCTGACGAGCGCGATCGTGCTGGGTGCCCTCAGCGGGGTTGTCTTTGTGATCAGCGAGAAGGGACCTGGAGGTGTGGTCAAGGCGTGAGGTGACCTATACACACATCACTTACCTACTCGTTCCATGGGTATTTTTTTAGGTTGTTATGCTCAGCCCGGCTCAGCCCAACTAGTCTCCAATGGTGCGCCCGCATGGCACAGGCCGGCACCTGCTGGTAGTCCTGGGGCAAGACCAGTAATGACTCTGATGAAGGAAATGAAGAGAGGGTCTATTTGATTTTATCTTGGGGCTCTTTTGATGCTGAGCATCTGGATGTGTTACTGTGTATGGCATATAAGTGAGACTTTGGAAAAGGTGGACCTCCATCATACACCGCATGAGTACTTACTTACACACATGCCTTAATATACACATATACACATACACAAGCCTGTGCCTCGCAGGATAGACGATATGAAAATGACAATGACATTTAGCAACTCAGACGACAGCGGCGGAAAAACTCTCATCGTCTCTCCACCAAACCGCAACCAATATTTTCCCAAATGCACAGTGAGAACTCCATCGAGACTCGAGCACTCCCCTGTTGACTCTTTTTTTTTTCTTTTCTTTTCCCTTTCTTCTGTCTTCTCCTATCTGCTGAGGGCTCGGCTGCTGCCGTGTCACCCCATCATTTTAAATGGTTATCCCCGCACCTCCCTGCGTCATCCCACCCTCTCACCCCATGGGCGACGATCTAGACTCCCTGCCCAGTCGTTCGTCCGCCTGTACGTTCCCCACCCGGACTAAAAGACCAAACCCCAACGTGATAGAAGGGGGGGAGAGGAAAAAAATAAGCACAGCAGATCACGATAGGATTATGTTCTTCGTTTCCTATTTTCTCGAGGTGCAACGACGTTCCTCTGGCGCTAGTACCAGTTGCCCCTCAATTCTTCCGTCCCGGAATTTCAACGCTGCCTTCCGTCCGTCCGCTGGTCTTTTACTTGTAGAGGGGTTTGCCTCTCCTTATTGTGAACCCCTCATTTTTACTCACGATCATCAAGAGGGGGTCTTATACACTTGGCATTGTAATCTTGTGAGTCAAGGATTGAACACTACCAACCGCGTGCAGCACCAAGAAAGAGACAAAGGAAGAAGAAAGAAAGAAAGAAAGAAAGGGAAGAAGAAAACCACGAGGGAGAAAACAAGAAAACAGAAATAAAAAGAAAAAACTGCTGCCTCTCCCACCATGTCACACAAACACTTCATCAACGACCCAACCCACCTCGTCAATGCAGCCCTCCAGTCCATCACCCTCACCAACCCCTCGGTCGCCCTCGACACCACCAACAAAGTCATCTACAGGCGCCCCTCCCCCGGCAATGCAAATCAGCCCACGGTGAGCATCGTCTCGGGCGGCGGCTCCGGCCACGAGCCCTCCTTCGCGGGCATGGTGGGCCAGGGTCTGCTCTCCGCCGCCGTCGCGGGCACCATCTTCGCCTCGCCCTCGGCCGAGCAGATCCGCGCCGCCATCACGAGCCGTGTCGACCAGGAGGCCGGCGTGCTGGTCACCGTCATGAACTACACGGGCGACGTGCTCAACTTTGGCGTCGCCGTCGAGAAGGCCCGCGCCGCCGGCGCCAGGGTCGAGATGGTGGTTGTGGGCGACGATGTCGGCGTCGGCCGCGCCAAGGCCGGCAAGGTGGGCCGCCGGGGGATCGCGGGCACCGTCCTGGTGCACAAGATCAGCGGTGCGCTCGCCGCGCAGGGGCACGGCCTGGACGAGGTGGCCAGTGTCGCCAGGCTGGTCGCGGCCAACCTCGTCAGCGTCGGCGCGAGCCTGGAGCACGTCCACGTGCCCGGGCGGGCGGTGCCCAGGAAGGACGAGCCCGGCACCCTGGGCGGCGACGAGGTGGAGCTGGGGATGGGCATCCACAACGAGGCTGGCTCCGGCAGGGAGAGGACCGAGCTGCCGGGCCTGGTGGGCAAGATGCTGCGGCAGCTGCTGGACCAGGAGGACAAGGACAGGGCCTTCCTGAACGTGAACTCGAACGAGGTGGTGCTGCTCGTCAACAACCTCGGCGGCATGAGCGTCCTCGAGCTCGGCGGCATCCTGACCGAGGTGGTCCAGCAGCTCGACAGGGACTACGGCATCCAGCCCGTCCGCATCCTCTGCGGCACCTACATGACCAGCCTGAACGGGGCCGGGTTCAGCGTCTCCCTGCTCAACGTCGTCAACACCGACATTGGCGGGCCCAGCATGATACAGCTGCTGGACTACCCGTGCGAGGCCACCGAGCTGGGCCGCTCCCATCGCCAGGGAGACGTGGGAGGAGAAGAACACCGCCACCCGTGAGGGCACCGCATCCACCGGACAAAAGGCAGACACCAGTGGGCTGGAGTACGATGCTGCCGCAGCCATGAAGGCGCTCAGGGTCGGTCTTGAGCATGTCGTCGCCGCCGAGCCGGATGTCACCCGCTTTGATTCGGTCGTGGGAGATGGTGACTGTGGTATTGGGCTCAAGAGAGGCGCACAAGGTACGTCATGGGATGTGAAGAAAGAAGAAGGGAGCAAATAGAAGACAGTCGCGCCTCTTTGCTGACCACCAGACAGCCGTCCTTGACCACCTCGCCGAGGAGCCCCTCAAGGGTGACGCCGTCGTCGATGTCGCCAGTATCGCGACTATCATTGAGATGGCAATGGATGGCACATCCGGTGCCCTCTACGCCATCTTCCTCAACGCACTCGTCCATGCCCTCAGCACCCTGGCACCCGGCCAGGCCACCAACAAGACCTGGGCTGCGGCCCTCAGGAAGAGCTGTGACGCCCTGTCGAAATACACGCCCGCCAGGCCTGGCGACCGCACACTCGTCGACGCGCTGTACCCCTTCGTCGACACCCTGGGCGAGACGGGCGACGTGAAGCAGGCGGCCGAGGCATCCAAGGTTGCTGCCGAGGGCACCAAGGGCATGGCCGCCAGCCTGGGTCGGACGGTCTATGTCGGCGGCGAGGGCTTCCAGCAGGTGCCTGACCCGGGTGCGTGGGGTCTGGCATGTTTCTTCCTGGGTGTAGCGGGCCTGGAGTCGCCGAAGCCGTCCGAGGAGGGCTGGGAGACGGTCTGATGCAGGTGGCGAGATGTGACCGGTGGAGACACAAGGGACATGGAGCGCCTGTGAACTTATATCAGTGTAATAGGACGGATGATAACAGCGTAATAATCGTGACGATGTTGGGTAGGTTGAAGACGGCAGATTGATCGTTTTGCAAGATCGCAAGCCCCAGTGGAAAATCGAATCTCATTTTTTTTCTTCTTCTCTTGTTCTTCAACGCCTATGTCCGCATGTGAATGACCCTGATCCCTATTGTTGAAAGCAGAAAAAACACACCCTGATGACCGGCACGGTCCCCTCGTCCGGGTATCATGAAATCGTAAGTGCCTCCTTCAGCTCAACAGCACTAGGATGACAGAGTCCCCCCGTAGTAACCTGTGCGTGAGAGAGAGAGAGAGAGAAGGGGAAAAAGTCAGCATCCTGCCCTTTTTGTAACCAAAGCCATACACGCGAGGAGAACCAGACTTGGGATCAACATACATCTTGCTGATGAATCTGTCCTTGTTGATCGGCCGTCCCTTCTTGCCGCTCGCCAGTTTGGGCGTCTCTGTCCACATCTCCTTCACATTTTCCAGGACCATATTGCAATGCCTGTCGAACGCCTTTACCCGCGCCAGCAGCTTCCTGTTGTTCCGGATGGAGATCAAAACTTGGGTGTGGCTGCGGACGGCCGTCTGGAGGATCGAGAGAGGTCCCGCGGAGAACTCATCTGTTCGTTTCATGTCAGTCACCGCGAGGTCTGGGGGTTCGTTCTTCGGGGGGAGCGCCGTAGTCTGCACATACGTTCTTCGAGCTGGGAGATCTCGTACTCTCTGTGATGCAGGTCAGTAAGTGTTCTGGACGGTCGACGCGACAACGATCATGATCGGGCGAGATAGACGCACGTGAGTTCATTGCGCGGCTTCGTGAGCAGCTCCCTATGTTTGTTCGTTAGCGTGTGTATTTACGAGATGCAAGCGGGTTGCCCAGTACTGACTGGATCTTGGGGTCGGCCATCTTGTCTGGTGTGTGGTGGTGGGGTGGACGATGTTGAAGTGCGCGGGTTGTACAAGACAGCTTCACGCGCAGATGTCGCCTTGCCGTTTGCGCCTGAAAACTGGACAGCCGCAGCCCTGCGCTGATTGGCTGTGAGCGGCTAGAGGCGGGTCCCCCTGGTCCCAGCAGCGGCCCCAGTTGCAGGCCTTCTTGTAGCAGACGCGAGCTCTGCGCCAGCGGTTCTAGTCGGCAAAATTGGAGAAACTTAAAAGAGAAACGACCTCGGAATTTCATGCCCCTCGGTATTTCCACCCTTTCTTGACCGTACAGTATTCTGCCCTGCTGCCTCCCTCTGACGACATCTTTTGGGAGGTCAGATGCTCGATGCGCTCGTCGTGGAGGTTCTAGTCGCATCGAAACCCCGAACACTTGTACAATAAATGTTTGCGCGGACGCTCTCGGCGCGCGCTGGCCTAGCAGCATCAGTGGCCTGTCGACGGCCCTGCGCTGCCACCAAGATGTCACCCCTCAGAGCGAAAATACAGGCGCCCGAGGACAGTGCGAGGTCACTGGTACGTTCTACGGCTGCTGTGGTCTACCTGCGCAAGTCATACTCACTTTTCTGTGTGTGTTTTTGTTTTTAGTCCTCTCTGTCCTCTGCCGCGGCGATATGGAAACCAGTCGAAGGCGACGAACCCGAAGATGTCGTTTTCAACAGCATATACGGTCTGAGGACCATCGAGCTCAACCGGCCGAAGAAGCTCAACTCCCTCAACGGGTCAATGATACGCAAGATAGCACCTCGCCTTATCGAATGGCAAGAGTCGGACATGGCGAACGTGATCGTCATGAAGGGCGCAGGCAATGCGCTGTGCGCGGGAGGGGATGTCGCGGCGCTGGCCAAGGACAACCAGAATGGCAAGCAGGGGCAGAAGAGGTCCGACGCATACTTTGGCCTCGAGTACAAGCTGGACCACCTCATCGCGACCCTGACGAAACCCTACATAGCATTCATGGACGGCTTCACCATGGGTGGCGGCGTTGGCCTGAGCATCCACGCGCCCTTCCGAATAGCAACCGAGAGGACGGTCTTCGCCATGCCCGAGACAACCATCGGCTTCTTCCCGGATGTCGGCGCGTCCTTCTTCCTGCCGCGGCTGCCTGGGGCGGTGGGCACCTACCTGGCCCTGACGAGCGAGCGCCTGCAGGGCGTGAATGCATTCTACGCTGGTATTGCCACCCACTATCTACACTCCACCACGCTGCCGATGCTGGAGGGGCGACTGGCGGAGCTGAGGTTTAGGGATTTCGACCCCCTCGAGAAGCGCCTGCACCTGATCAACGACGCCATCGAGGAGTACACCACCGGGCTGCCGCACGACCAGCCGATCCTGCTCGGCGGCGAACTGAGGAAGGCCATCGACCGGTGCTTCTCCAAGGGGACAGTCGACGAGATCATCCAGGCGCTCAAGGAGGAGCCCGAGGGTCCGACCAAGCAGTGGGCGGACCAGACCCTCGCCACACTGCACGCGCGATCACCCACCTCTGTTCACGTGACCCTCAGGCAGATGCAGAAGAGCCGAGAGCAGAAGTGGACCGTCGCAGACACGTTCAGGCGGGAGCACCAGATCGCGGCCAAGTTCATGCGGCATCCCGATTTCGTCGAGGGCGTGAGCGCCCAGCTCATCCGCAAGGACAGGAAACCGGTGTGGCAGCCCGCCAGCCTCGAGGACATCCGCCAGGAGGACGACGTCGCGGAGCCCTTCTTTGAGATCTCACCAGAGGTCGCGCCCCTGGAGCTCCTAACCAGGGAGGACTATCCCGAGTACCCCTGGAGGTCGTTCGGCCTGCCCACGGAGGAGGAGGTCAGGCAGGTGGTGAAGTCCAAGAATTACACGCCGAACCAGGTGTGCAACACGTTTGCCGCACAGAGGAACGGCAAGCAGGGCATTCGGGAGGTCGTTGCCGAGATCGTGGCGAGGAACACAAGAATCAAGGAGAACTCGTATCACGAGGGCGCGGTGGAATGGGTAGACCCACCTACACAGGAGGCGCCAAAGGAGGTTCATTAATACCCCTGAGACATCATAACCGTATGTACAAAAATTGATGGTACGGTCCGGACTCCGCGTCATTATTGTGTTGTGTGTGTTGTGTGTCGTGTGTGCTAAAAAGCGGGTGGTTTCGTTGACACGGTGGCTTCGGGGGAGCCTGTTGTGATTTTTCTGAAGATGACTTCTATCCACGCGCTGGTTCAGGGATAACGCATGGCATCGCGCTGCGGGGAAAAGTGCAGCTGCGCGGGTGCTGATCGGCTAAATAAAAAAACACCAAAGAGACAGTTGGTATGTGGTGAGCCTGGTGCTGTCTAAAAAGTGTGGTCGCGGGGCTTGAGTCATTTGTGAAGGAGCGACGGTAATAATCGGAAGTATAAATAGGAGATCCGTCCCCCGACTTCACCCAGGTTTCGTCCCCCAAACTCCTCTTTCTTTGACGTGCTTTTCGCAGGTCTGATGGCTGCCTCTTGAGCGCTCGGAGCTGTTCGATATCTTGCAGCTAAAGTCCGGCTCCTGTCTGGTGGCGGCTGAGCTCTGGCACGTCATTGAGATACGGGATCCCCCCCCCCCGAACGGCCGCCCTAGGTGCTAGGGTGCGCATGAGCCTAGCCCTTGGTGCCCCTCCAACTACTACCTGCTCCCACCCTGTCCCACGTACCGCTGCCGTAGTACGTGCCTGCCAGGCCCTACCGTGCAGCCGTGCCAGGTCCTACCCCATAACCTTAGCGCCAGCCCAGGCCCGTCGCGTTGCAGCTACCCCTGTTCGCCAGACACCCAGGTTCCTAACTTGAACAGACGGAGGCGAGGCTCAGAGTCGCGTTCTGGCTGTCTTGTACCGCGACTATCGCAACTGCATCTCTCCCTCCTTCGATCTTTTCTTACACCAGGGCAGCAGAGCCGTCTCGTCTCTTACTTTGTTTTCTCCTCCCTCTTGAGCCTCGACTCTTGTGCCTTCTGGGACTACAGAGAAAAGAAGCATCTTTGTATCGTCGACCATCCAATTGGCCCGGTTTTGTGGTGCCACTCCAGCTCTTTACCACAGTGGGAAAGCTGCAAGTGCCTGGTGAGGGTCCACAGTCGCGTCTGTACGCGACTAGAACCCATCGCAAAAACGTGAACCTGCACCACGACCTTTAATTGTCTTTTCTCCCTCTCGAGATCCACCACACGCACACGTCGTCTTTACCGCAGAGGAGGCTCTGTTATCTTTGTTTCCCATCCCCTCTCGTCTCTCCTTACCGCCTGCGAACTCGCCTCGTCGACAGCTCACCACACCACACACACCCATCACCGCCGCCGCCTCGGGAAGACCACACGGCTATCCTCATGCATATTGCGACCATTCCATGTCGTTCTCCAGTATGACGGGCCCTCAGGGTGGCGCCTGGACGGGTTATCCTCCCCATGGACATGCTTCGTTGCCGCTGTCACAGCCCTCACAGGCAGAGGACTCAGGCTTACAGACGCGGCATATGGGACGTAAGCACATGGAACCTGCCCTGTCATGTTGTTCACAACCTCAGGACTCACCTTCTTTTGTTCTACAGTCAAGGTTCAGTACACCTTCGAGAAGGACCAGCAGAACTGCCTGGCCAAATGGCCCCATGTTCTGCAGATCCAGACCATCCCGATCGACGAGAGGAACGCCATCGGTCTCGTCGATCTCCAGGTATGCCTTCAGGCCATTGCCTCGTGCAGTCCTGAGATAATCAACCGCCCCGACAAAGACTACGCCGTCTACGCCCTGGATTATTCCGAAGACGATGTGCCGCTCGTGGGGCAGGGGATGCTCTCGTGGGCTCTTGAGCAACCTGCTCAGAACGCCGAGCAGAAGCTGGTCACCGGCAAGGTGGTCAAGAACATGCTCGCGGCCCTGAGAGGCGGCCCGCCGGAGACCTTGGAGGTCAAGCTCAAGCTCAGTCCCGTACCAAGGCTGCAGCGACCACAGACCGCCCACGGCTCCGAGGTGCAACGAGGCTACGGAAGCAATGCTCCTACACCGACACCGACGGACAGCAATAGCGAGTGGTCGTCCTTTATCCAGTCAAATCCCAACCTTGGCCGTCCACCAAACGGGCCGTCGATGCCCAGTCCTGGTCTTCAACCGGTCAGATACGGATCGCCCATCCAGGCACTCAGCCCAGCACCAGACGCTCGACCTGAATTCTATGCGAACCACCACGGTGCCCCTACACCCCCTACCATGCACGCGATGCCGGTGCAGCCGATGCCGATGCCTTTCTTCCCGCCAGTCCCTTCGTCTCAGGGCCCAGCTCCCGATGACGGCACCGCGCTGCCGAAAGCCGATGAGCCCGGGCAACCTGCTCGTCCGAAGTCAGCAAAGCGTGCCTCGTCAAAGCCACCCAAGAAGAGAAAGACAACAGCATCAGGAAAGGTCATTGGCAGGCCTCGCAAGCATGATAGACCCGAGGCAGGCAACACGTCTGCTATCGAGGACGCTACGGACGCCGAAGAGGCGCCTGTCGAAGGCCCGAAGAAAAAGAGAGCCAAGACCACGAAGGCCGACTATCCAAATAAGGCACCCCTGAGCTCGGCCCCTGGTTCTCTGCGGGTTGCTGCCAGCACCTCTGGATCTCTGCGCACCATGAGACCTGCTGCCGCTGGCGGCAGTGGGGCTGCATCGAGCCATCTGCAGGAAGTCCCCAGGGCACCGACTCCTGTGCCCGGACAGGAGTCACGCCCACGAAGCAGGCCACCAGGCCAGCCGCAGCCGAGAAGGCCTTCTATGGCTGAGTTTGAAGGATCTTCAACAAGGATCCTCGTCTCTGAGACGGGCATACCTGGACCGCACAACCAAGATGCTCGCTCGCCTGATTCAACAGCCCAGTCACCACTCCATGCCTACACGCCGGAAGAGAGCCCAGCGGATTTTGGCTCTTCCCCCCAGTTCCCAGGTCCATCCGGTCTAGCCCACCGCTCTCTAGTCCGGTCCTACCCCCAATGCCGATGCCACAGCCCGACTCCGGATTTATGAGCGGAGGCTTCGATGAGATGGTCGATGACTACGATTCGCAACTGCCAGTATCAGTCCCTGGCCAGATGCCACAGCCAAACATCCCAGGACGGTCGAAGCCAGCATCGAAATCGAAGTCATCGAAGCGAAAGCCGACCGTTGCGCCACCCCCTCACGGCATTCATCGACCAATGTCTAGCGGTCTCCCGGAGCCACCGTACGCTGCACCCCCGAGAGGTCTCTCCCAAGGCCTGCCCATGCCGGGCGGCCCAGGACTTGCGGAACAGGGAGCAAACGGACCCGCACAGCCAAAACAAATGATTATTCAACATGAACACCCCGGTCCTTCGGAGCTGCTGCCCAAGCAGAGCATCTACAACCCCTCCGCTTCGGCCAAGGCGCAGATCAAAAAGTCACAAGCAGCATCCGGTACGACAAAGGCAGCCGCACGTCAGTTGAAGAGAGCAAATACTGAGCCCACCCTTCAACGACAGGATGCGCCAGTAGTACCAGTAGGCCCACCACCAATGCCCCAGCCACCCGTTGAGCCGGAAATCGTCGAGCCTCAAGCGGCGCAATCAGATCTTCCAAACGAGCCTACAAGCAGGCCAGCCGATGAACCTCGAATGCCTACACCACCTTCTATAGAGCCTGTGCAAGATTCTCAGGATCATCTCCTACGACTGTTGAGTGAGCCGCTTCACTTCCCTCGGGACGTAGAACCAGAGCCGTCGAACAGGCCAAATATAGGAGACCCGACTGCCAGCACGACCCAGACTACCGATTCGGAGATCGTTGCCCCTGGCCCGATGCCAGCTGCTCCGGCCAGTGACCCTGGAATTGTTGCGCCAACTATATCGCCATCAACTGCGTCGCCTGAAGATATCGCCCAGCCAAGCAAGAACATGTCAAGAAAGCAGTCGATCAAGGACAAGTTGGAGAAAGCTGTTAAGATGGGCCAGATGCCGACATTCTGTTCTAATTGCGGGTCGATAAGCACGCCAACGTGGCGCAAGATTTGGACGCAGGATCTAGACGGCAGTCCAGAGATCCCAGAGTATTCTGAAAAGCCTGGTCGCATAACAGCGATTGTCATCTTACAACGGAATGAGAACCAAACGCCAACAAGGTATCGGGTCGTCAAAAAGGCTCTCGGACCAGCCGAAGACAAGTCTCAATGGGTTGAAGATATTCTCTGCAATCGTAAGTACTGCCGCTGTGTTATTTCTTTGCCGATCAGCAGGCGCTGGCTAACCGGAACAGCATGCGGTCTCTGGCTGTCCAAGTACCAGACACAACGCCCTGAGGCACAATGGGAGAAGGACTACTCTCAGATTGGAAAACCACGCAAAAAGAGGAACGCGAAGACGTCTCGGCCAAAGAAGGCCAAGGCACAAGGCGGCACTTCGTCGAACTTGCCTTCAGAGGCTTACTTTACTACTGATCCAGTGGGGCCGGACGACCAAGAACTGACGCCGCTCACAGAGGGAGATGAGGTGATGCTGCTTCGGGGCCCAACTACAGAGCCACCCAGCCGCGAGCGTGGTGCGCGGTCGCAGACAGCAGAAACGGGCGGCCTAGGTGGCTGCCCCGATCGTCAAGGGTCAACACACTCAAGAGCCAGTGGCTCGGCTCAGAGTCCAATCCCCGTTGAAGACGACACCCTAGGAAAGACGAAGAGACTGCTCTTTCCGTCCCCAAAGAAGGATGGGCAGCCCAAGGTGCTCGGCGAGGTCGCAGTCAACATCGTGCGAACGTCAGCTGTCTTGGAAGGGAGCTCCAAGAGCGCTACCACGGGAAAGGAAAATTCGGTCCTGGCCGGCACGGACAATGAAATGAATCTCCTTTCGACACCCAAGTTCGGCGTCGATGGTGCAAACAAGAACAAGTTGGCCGATTTGTTCGACACATCCTCCCAGCCCTCTACACCTCAACGCAAGGAGAGACCTGCGGGGGTCTTCAAGACCCCGACCCGACCGACACCGAGCCACCGTCCCATAACAAGGAGCGTCTCTAAGTCGATACGGACATCGCGGTCTACTGCAAGGTCGCCCGGCAATGCGCTTCCCCGACTTCAGGGGACACCGACCAAAACGCCCCGCTCGAGCGCCCGGCTGCGCAACGGGAGTGCCAACAACAATCAACACCCTCACGCCCACTTCGCCGCTGACGACAGCCTGATGATGAGCACAGACTTCGGCACTCCCTTCAGCTCCACTATCAACCAGCTCCTGTCCGAAGCGAACGAGTTCACCGCTGGTTCGTCAGCCCATGGTCTATATGAGCTGCCAAACATGGGCAGTGACAACGGCCTGACCGGCCACTTCGAGGGCTTGGACTTTGGGCACTTCCTGACTACGGATGCGGTAATGCCTAGCAGTCCACCCGTGCTGCGCAGGAACGGCGAGGCGGAGATATTTGACTCCGCCGAGATGGACTTTGCTGACTGGGAGGCCTTTGGAGATGTTAATATGGATGGGATCGGCGATGGCGATGATGCACAGACCAACTAGGACTTCGGTCTGCACTCGACCTTGCCGTAGGACCTCGAGTTATGTGCAGCAGACGGAGGTGATGGCTGGGTGGAGTACACGAATCTCTGTCTCGCGCTGACGTATCGCTCGATTTATGTCGGCCTGGCATGATGCAGACTATGGTTATGGATCTCGAAATGGAAGGGATATGCAAGGCAGAGAGCCTTTGGAATGGCGTATTCAGGACAATCAATGGATGATTGGGCGGTATTGGAAGGAAACGGCGCAGCATGCGGATACGGCATATACCACTCCAGCCGAAGACTTGGTTGTTTACCTTGTTATGACAGCGTATTGCTCTTTAAGTATACAACCTGAGTGTTCACCACGGTCGACATCATCTCAGAGATAGTTTACGAAGCTTTGACCGGGAATGAAACAGTGCTTTTATGAATTCTAATACGCGGCATTACGTGGGAAACTCCTCCCGGGGCGTAAGAACCTCTGCACAAGGCGCCACCTGCCAGCGTCGTCCATGCTAAGCAGCGCATATCTTTTTCCATTTTTCTGCCCCACAATACCACGAAATGTAGCACTGATGAGCCCCGGCGACAGCTCGAGCTTGCCATCATCTCCAAGACGATCCCCGCACTGCTGTGTTGCGGGTTCCTTGACAGGATCTCGAGCCCCCGCTTTGCGACGATGTGGTGGTGGTGGTGCGCCTGCCCTCGGTGGCCCAAAGCCGTCCCACGCGCCGTTGCCGATGTTGTTGTTGAGTGACTTGTACGTGAGGTATTCCGAGCCCGGCGGCGGCTCTAGTCCAAACTGCTGCTGCGCCCTCGCAGCGACGAGCGGCGGAAGCAGGGAGATGTCGAGCTTGCTCATCTCCTCGGCGATGCCGGCGCCGTCATTATCAAAACTGACCCCGTCACCAGAACCTCCCTCCTCACGGCATTGCGATCGGTCAATATGGCGCTGGGAGACGAGACCAGAGGGCCACGCCGTCGAAGCGGAGCGCACACTCCCTCTGCTCCTGGCGGTCTGGCCGTGGAGTCAGTTGACCGCCACGTTGTCGAAGAGGTGCTTGTAGCGCTGCGAGACCTCGACCAGCTGCTGGCAGAGGGCGAAATCTAGGAAGAGGAAGAAAGAGAAAGGCAGGCCACTGGTCAGCCACCGTTCAACTTCTGAGATAGGTAGTAGTGTAGTGTGGAATGGGAATCGTCAATGGCGCTCCTGGGGTGGTAGTTCGTGCGGTAGTGGTGCTTTCAAGTGGCCGCGTGAGATTCACGATGGAGGGATATTCACATACCGACTCCATTTCCCAAGTCCAAGGCACTCAGTACTCGGACGGAGAGATCAGGATTGACCTTGCCGATGATCTGGGCTGCAGAGCCTGGCGAAAGGTGGGCGTCCTGGAGGAATTGGTTGGTGTCAGTCTCGCGGCCCTGTCATCCTCATCTTGTCCAGCGCGTGGTTTTATACGGCTCCACGGGGGCTTATGTAGCTGGGTATGCCGTCTCTTAATGCACAGTATGTATGCTAATGTTTCTGGTACAGGTCGAACATAGCCGCTACATAGCTGGGCCCTGTACCAGGTGGAGCGACGCAAGTATGGATCTTGCCATTGCAAAGCACATGATGATATTTTGTGTACTCACGCGATTCAGATGCGCGGTAATGCTCCCGTCCGCGTCGATGAGAGCCACCTCCCCGCGCAGCTGGACGACCTTGCCGACAATGGTCACATTGCGGCCGACGTAGCTGTCGAGGTACGGTGCCGTGGCGCGTGGGGTCGGTTGCGAGTCCATGGCTGCTGTGTGGTAACGACTGACGGTTGTTTGGTCCTGAGGATGTTGGGTTGGGTCGAGGTTGACTGCAGGTCGAGGGTTCTGACGTAGCAGCCCGGGTCAGAGAAAGAGACGAGGCTCGGAGCAGCAGACGAGGCTGAGGTGGGGCGATGGAATGAGGTGAGATGCAGTGTAACGAGTGACACTGGAGGGCTATCAAAACTGGTTGATGCTTAACCCACGCCCCAGCTCGCCTTCCTCTCTGTGTTTACTTAGTTTACTTACTTACTTGTGCAAGTGGGGCTTTTCTAGGCCCAGGGCCAATCATGCTCAGTCTGTCTGTCAGATAAGGTGATTGATTGCCTGCTATGTACAATGCCCAGCACACGACCCCCAACATCTCATTCAGACAAGATACTACAACTTTTGCACCAAAGATTCTTTTTTTTTTTTTTTGGTGACATGATATTCTGCAGATGTCTATCAAGACCTGGAAGAGCTGGACACACCACTGCAAACGTCTCACCCGGCCTACGTACCGCCGCGGTTCTTGGCGATGTTCTTGGTGTACTTCCAAAGGTGCCTGTACTTGGGGCCCTGTCTCTTCGCCTCCCAGCCGCGCGCCTTCTTTGGCGACTTGAGACTATGCACCCGCTGTCTCCTGAAGATGATGTCGGCACTAGGGATGCCGTGTCTCTGCATGACCGTCTCAGTGCCCTCGTCCCAGACCGATCGGAACATGTTGAAGCCATACGGCTGCACTTTCTGGGCTGATCGGAACGACCGCAGTGAGAAGCCATCACGGTTGTTGGAGTAGTCCTCGCGCAGCTTTGCCACGTCCAGTTCCTTGCCCTCGGGCTGCTCTAGGATCCATATCGACATCCGGTGGTAGGGCGCGCCCTCCTGGCTGAACGGTGGGAGCCAGGGCACGGCGAGTTTGTCTTGGTCTTTGCTGACGCGAATGAGGGAGATGTTCTTGGTGAGGCAGTCGACCGGGATGTTGGCTGCCATAAAGTGTAGACGGCGGCCGAAGGAGTCGGTCTCTGCGTCCGGGACGTCGCTGTCCATCACCACGACGGACACCAGTCGCTGCTTGGAGTCGAAAACCTGTACACGCAGGTTGGGCGGGGCCTCGGACACCAGCGAGTCGACGATCTCGCCCGGCCGAATACGGTAGCCGTGGAAGGAGAGCTGGACGTCCATCTTTGGATCGAACTTGGGCAAAACGTCAGGGACGATGTGGAATTGTTCCACACGCTGGGCTAAGATCTTGTAGGCCATGTCGCGCCACTTCTGTTCGTTGAAGTAGCGATAGATTGGTTTGCTCATGTCGGCTGCTCTGGTGTTAGTCGTTTTGTGGGTGAGCACGCAGGTATGTTTCTGGGTAGAACTCACCGAACCCGTCCTCCCACTTCCTCTTCACAGCGGGGTCATTGATGTCGGCCTGGATCTTCAGATACTCCACATGCCTTCGCAGCGAGTCCAGCTTCTTGTTCTTGTGGGGTTCACCGCCCTTGTACTTCTCCGCCGGCGTGGCCTCTACCGTCTTGACCCTCTGATGTGCCCTCTTGATCTCCTCGAGCTTTGCGACACGGTCCTCGGCCAGGAGCTTCCTCGCCTCCTGAAAACAATGATATGGTAGTTGCTCGAAGGGAATATTCGGCGTCTGGCGGACCGCGGCTCTCCTTCTTCTTGACCCTATCGGCTCTATGCCCTTCCTCTGTAGCCTTTTCTCCGCCCACGGCAAGGTTGTGGTGTTGGGGTCCAGCCATCGCGCAATCACCTCACGCCGTGCGGCTGCCTCAGCATCTGTAGATGCGGATGTATCTGGTGTGCTATTGGCATGAACAAGATCCTGAGTCGCCTGTGCAGTAGCAGCAGCACTCTCGCCGGGTGAGGTTGTCGTTGGTTCGACGTCTGGGCGGCTCGCGGAGTTGGAGAACAGGCGTGCGGCCGCCGTAGTAATTGACGGCCCAGCTATTTGTGCCGAGCATCGTGGTCGCAGGCACAGTGCAATTGGCCTCGCTGCCTGTTGACACCTCGACATCTTGGTCGTCGGTGTGGGGGCGTGTCGAGGTGCTGTCGCATACACGTCAATCCGGGCGAGCACGCGATGCGAAGACGAAGCTCTAGAAAAATTTCGGGACGCCCGTAGTAAAAAGCTACTTACCCGTGCCGTAGGTGGTCCGTGCACGCGCTGTCATCGATCTTTTCGAGCTACCAAAGACTTTCAAACAACATCAACCTCGTGTGCAAAAGCCAATACGCCGCGGCTCGTCCTACAATTTTAACTACAAGGCTGCCGCGATGGCTGGGAAGGGGCTTCGGGGTCTCACTGAGGCCATGCAAGGCCTGGGTCTCTCATCACAACCATGCAGATCCACGATGCTGGTAAGTACCGCGCATTCTCGATTTTTCCCGAGATGTCTCCTCTCCCACGAGGCAAGGAAACGACGGATTGAAGCTGACAGATGTGCGAACAGAGGAGGTTATCCCCCATCGCATCACGCACGATGGCGACTACAACAGCGCCGCCCAGCCTCACCATGCCCTCCGCCGACCACCGCCCTGCCACACCCGCCGCACCAGGCTTTCTCCCGTTCGAACCACTCACCACCGTCCCCGTCACCATCCACAGCTTCCCCAGCCTCGAGCCGCGCTCCCTCGAGGCATACTCCACAAAGCACCTCTACCTACCCCTGCGGCGAGACATACTGCACCTGGCAGTCACGTACGAGGGCGACAACACCCGCCAGGGCTCTGCAAACTCCAAGACCCGCTATGAGGTGCACGGCTCGCACCGCAAGCTCTACCGACAGAAGGGCACCGGCCGTGCCCGTGTGGGCACTAAGCAGTCCCCGCTGCGCCGGGGTGGTGGCAAGACGTTCGGCCCCAAGCCGCGTGACTTTGGCACGGACATGAACCGCAAGGTGTACGACCTCGCCTGGCGCATGGCGCTGTCGTACCGCTACCGCCGGGGCGAGCTGATCATCACCGAGGACGGGATGGAGCTGCCGCTGCCCGAGGACTTCCTGGCGCTCGCGCAGGCGGGCCGCCTGGGCCGCGAGCTCGAGGACGGGTTCGTGGCGCGGTACCTGGGCCAGATGATGGAGGGCCTGCGGTGGGGCAAGCAGTACGGGCGGACCACCTTTGTCACCACCGATTACCGGCCGAACCTGTTTACGAGCCTCGACGTGGCCAAGGCGCACGGGCGGGTGATACATCTGAGCGACAAGGAGGACCCGCTGGACGTGAAGAATCTGTTGGAGACGGGTCGGATTGTCATGGAGAGGAGCGCCCTGCGGGAGATTATCAACAGGCACCGGAGCGACCTGGTGAGCAGGATCGCTATTGACGGCGTGCGGGACCAGGGACCACCGATTGGGGAGGTGTTGCTCAAGTAAGCCTCCGGCCGGCTGATGCAGACGATTGTGTTGAGCATCTAGTAGACATACATGTGTGTTTGTACACCAGGCACGGAGAACATCATATGGGCCAAGTCAATACGGTATCTGAAGCCTATATGAAGCACATGAGAAGAGTATAGCCTAATGCGAACCAATGAACTCCGTTGCAAAAGGACGATGTAGGACAGCTTTTTCTCGAGCGCTGTATTCATTTGGGAGATTGGCAAGGAGCTATCAAAGTGCGACTCATGTCTTTTCTTCATTTCGCTTGTCTTTCCCTCTACCGCCCCCCCCCCCCTTCCTCTTCTCTCGTTTCTTGGGAGGGGTTGTATTTGACGTTGGGGTCTGAATCTTGAGAGACCTCGCTTTCCTTCAGACGCTTCCTCCACAAAGCGTCTCGAGCATAGTGGTTCCAGGGCTGTTGTTTATAAATCTTGCTCCCACCCTTGCGGAGATTCTAGCTGCAAGGTTCTGTCTCCGGCGTCTACATGGTATCTTGTCCGAGGTAAGACTCCCAAGGAATGCTTGGGATAGTGGGTGGGCATGGCATTCGGATCTTCATATTACCCTGCCGGGTTCAAGTTTGGCGTGTTCCTCCCGTCTCACCTCTAATGCAACTTAATGGGTAAAAGGTTTAAAAAAGCCCCGAGGGCCTGAATTGATACAAAAGGAAGAAAATGTTGGCATCTCACATCAAACACTTTGGCAAGTAACCCGAGATGACCCAAAAAAAAGTGCGTCTCTCTCTGACTGTGGTTTCATGAGAAGACGGGATGTGGACGCTGGGCCCGGCTCGAGGTCGAGTGGCCGGTATTTAGTAATATGGCCTGACTGAGTTGTTGCCTCTTTAGCCACTTTTTTTTTCTTTTCTTTTTTTTCCCCTTCGATTACCACCTGATCATATGTTTATTTATACACGTACCCCAGTCACCTTGCATACGGAACCCCGCGCGCTGTTTGACCAGGAAGTGCCCAGAAGATGCTGCACAGGAGATGAAGCATGGGCGTGTCTGTGATGAGGCTCAGGTGATGTCTGCGTGATAGGTGTAAAGAGGATCTGTCACACCCAACTCGACCCAAACTCTGTGGCAGCACGCTTCGACAATCCTATGTGACAGGGTAACTTGAGATTGATGGGGTACGGTGTCCCATTTTGACCCAACCTTGCGAGATCGGTTGGAGTGATGTAAGCCTGACCAAATTTTAGGTAATGCTGGACGTCCCCAGGTGGTTTAGAAGAGACATGCCACCACTAGCATTCTTCCCAGGTGGCGTTCTTGGGGCCACACGAGGATACGGACCGACTTGTCAGAAAATGACTGCCGTTAGCTGTATCTCAAAAGGCTGGATTAAAACCAAAAGAGAGAGAGAAATAGATCTCGTGATGAGAGGCAGGGCAGTTAGGGCCATCAGTAATCACCCGGCTGCGGCGATGGGGGCGTTCAGCAGAGGCGCCCGCGTATTCAATAGTTCGACGCAATATAATACGCGCAGCATTACAGCAGCACAGTCCAGTGGCGAGCGGGACTCGCCGACGTACATATTTAGCAGCACGTCGAGTGGGTGAGGTATGAACTCGAGCGTGCAAGCAACCAAGTACTTGTGGTAGTACCTCCCAGACACTGCAGAGCACCACCCCATCCTCTCCGCCCTGTTCTTTGGGTCCAGCCCTCACTTCTTCTCTACCTCGTGCCAAACCTCCCATCCGACGCTTCTGCCGCCCAGCCTGGCCTGTTTTGCTTTGTTTACATGCATCTCCTCTTGACCGGCCCAAAGTGGGTGACTGGCACACCCTCCCCGTTCTTCTTCCCGAATTAGAATCAATGGTCGGCCCATTGGAGTGGCCCCACAGTCCATAGCTTCGAAGGAAGACCCATTTTTAAGTTCCATCGCTCAAATAAGCGCGATACCCTCCCAGCCATAACGTTTGTTGGACCTGGTCGTAAGCGCCGCCGCTCAGGCACCGCGGCACAGCCCTGCACGCTCGCAGCCCGCTGACGATCTGTTCTGGCTCTCGTGCAGGTCACAGTACCCACCCTTGGACGTCCTCGCACGGGGGACCGAATGCCTCCTCCGCTCCAGAGTGCTGGTCACAGCTGGACAGGTCGAAACCAAGGCCCCAGATGGCGGGACTCTCCCCGCGGCAGCCCAGCTGGTCGACGCTGGTGCCCTGCCACCCCTCCTGGGACGCGGAGCTGATGGAAGGACCTCGATCTCGATCCTGCCAGGGTCTCGTCCTGTCCTGTCCGGTCTGTTGGCCGCCATGGAATCCTCTTCTGATGGGATTACCACAGAGCGACCTTCGGACCGTCAGATCCCAAGGCCCTGAGCGGGTGTGACATGAATATGGTTCCCCCCCTCCACCCACCCCTCTCCCTCCTCTCCCTGCCTGAGAAGCATGACGGCCAAAAGGGCGAGCAGTTTGCCGAATAGTGGCTTCGCTAAAGGGCCGCCTAGCCTGATGTGAGTCCTGTAAGGCTGCATGGCCCCCTCGGACTGGACCTTCTACCGGTTTATCTCCTCACTCTCTCGCTCTCGTCTTGGTTTCTTTTTTGTGTCTGCTTGCTACTTTTTTATGTCCTGCCTGCCTCTCGTTCGCTCGCTCGCTCGTGCCGATCATCACCCGTGGCCACGGCTGATCGACGTCTGCTGCTTGCTTGCTTGCATCTGTCCCACCCAGACGATGTAGCCTCAATGCATTCACGCAGTTATCTTCTTGTTCTTCTGCTCTTCATTGGCATATCTTTCTCTCCTCTGGTGCTTGCCACGGAAAACAAAGACCTCGACCCGGCCGCGACGGGTGCGAGGGTCGACCTGCTCCAGGGCGATATCACATCTTCTCCACGACACCACGGCCGCGGCTCGCTCCTCGGACATTCGCGTCGCACATCTTCAGAGACGTGCCCGACCAACTATTTCCAGTGCGGCAACGGTCTTCCGAGCGACTTTTGCTGCCCGACAGGCGACTCTTGCAATGCCTTGGCCGACAACACAACCGTGCTCTGCTGTCCCGACGGCAAGGACTGCTCCTCGATCGAGCCCATAACCTGCAGCCTGTCTGACCTCAACGCCACGGCCTTCCCTGCCACCTCGGTCCACACCACAAACCTGACGGGAGAGCTGCCGACGTGTGGAGAGGGATGCTGTCCGTTCGGCTACTCCTGCAACGCAGACTCGACGTGTGATGTCACCAAGAGCACCACCCTGGAAATAGCCACGTCGACCCTCTCGCCTACGGGCACGATGACGGTCGCCACCGCGACTGGGACCGCGACTGGCCTGGTCATGGCCACAGAGACCACACAGGCCAGCCCAACGTCTACCTCCAGCTTCTCCTCCTCATCAAAGTCCTCGGGGGACGAGAAGCGGACGATCGGGATCGCAGCCGGCTCGGCAGCTGCTGGTCTCTTGTGCATCGGGGGACTCATCGCCTTTGCACTGGTGAGGAGGAGGCGGACAGCACGCACCACAAGCACCTCGGAATCAACCAGGGAACTTGGCATCCAGAGCAGGTCGACCAGGGCGACCGTTCCCTACCAGAGCAGCAGGTCGGCGGGCACCCTTCCTCCCTACCAGAGCAGGTCAACCGGGACACTTCCTTCCCACAGCATCTCGGCCCCCGAGCCTTCTCCTCCACCACCTCCGCTGCCCCCGAAAGAATATTACGCACCACCCAAGAGGAAGCGAACGTCACTGCTCAGCTGGGTGCCATCGGTTATAAACCGCACACCAGTCGAGTTACCAGCCACACCAATCACTCACTGGGGCCAGATCCAGCGGCCTGAAGAAGCTCATGGACCGTATTACGGGAACCAGCAGGGAAGCATCCACGAGCTGGAGGCGGATGCGAGATGGTTGCCTCGCGAGAGCTCACAATGAGCCAAAAAGAATTTTACTCATTTAATACCATTCCTTCATTGTTCTTTTGATTACCTGTCAGACGCGTGCGTTTATTTATCTTGTGCGTGTGTTCGAGAGAGAGACTGCCGCCTGTGATGCCTAAACTTGTGTCTCATGTTACTTTGTCTGCTTGAGATCTCAAGATGTCTGCGGCCTTGAGCCCTTCTTTCAAGAAAAAAAGGTCTCCAGATAGTACCTGGCTTTGAGCGTGTCTCCGATGAAGGCTCCCACAAGAAAAAGAAACCCCCCCCCCAAAAAAAAAAAAAAAACAAGCAAGATGGCTTCTCCTAAAAGAAACACAGCAGCCTTCAGTTTTTCACACCCCCGTTCTCATTCTCAATGACCGGTCTATCTCAACACCAGCGAAGAACTGCCGCTCATGTTCGGACGTGGGCTTCTAGGACTCATGGGCCCAAATTTCTTCAAGATGAGTAAGCGGCCCTCCTCCAGGCCCTACGAGTTCGTGCACGACACAGCGCACCTCTTCCTCCCCTTCACCCTCGCCGTCTTTAACGCCGTCCTCAGCGGTGTCCTCCTGAGCACATGGGGCAGGCTGTCGAAGGCGGTGCTGGTGGGCTTCTCCGTCACGGCGGGGATCCTCGTCGGGATCTTCTTGATCTGTCACTTCGCCCTCTACTGGGCCAGAGCAAGAAAAGTAATGAGGGCGGAGGAGGAGGGGGGAGACGAGGGAAGCTCCGTTGCGTCGGCAGGAAGAGGGCCGCCGGCGCCCTTCGAGGGTGCCGGGAGGGCGCAGAGCCTGACGTTCTGTGCGGACTGTCGGACGAGGCTGGTGAGGCAGGGCGTGGCGCCTCCGCAGGGTGGTCGTGAAGGGGTCCGGCGAGAGGCAAGTCAGCTCAACTGGACAAAGTCCTTGTCTTTCAAAGAAGTGGGGTGGAAAGCAGACTCTTGCTGAACTTCACACTCTCGGTCGTAATTGAGACTAACTCGATGAAAACATAGTCGCCAGAATTACATCTCCCATGCCGACGCAATCCAGCGCCACGACAGGATCCTGAGGCCGCCCCGGCAAGGGACCATCGAGCGAGGGAACGGAGGTATCCGTCTGGACCAAATTATTGCTCCATGGTCCCGGCGCCTCTGAATATTCCGCGCGTGCCAAGGGATCCTGCGAATGACCCGTTGGCTTTGCGACCTGGCCCTTCTCGTGTCCACCACCACCAAGCGGGCGTGGGATCGCCAAACCTTCGCATATGCATCCCATCTCGGCTCGAACAGGATCGGGCTCCTGCCATTCCGGGGACCAAGAATCTCCCATCCAAGCAGAATGATGTGCCGTCCGGACACGATGCACGGCACGAGACGTCCGCAGAGGGACGAGTGCTTGTGCAACGACCTCAACGGGCAGCATCGCCAGGCAGCCTTCACATACCGAGAAGAAGACCACGTGGTCCACGCCCTCAGAATTCCTCTGTGCCTACCAATAGAGAAAATACGCAGACATCCTCTACAACTCGAGGGCAGCAGCCTGTAGAGACTGGATCCGCCACGTCGAGAACGGAGGACACTATATCGCGGCAGTACAAAGATATAGAGCAGACCCTGAAGAATTTCATGCCCAGGCTTGAGACCACGCGGGGACATATAGTGCTCATCGAGGAGCCAGGTCTGGTCGATCTAATCAGCCGGGGCATTCTCAAGTGGGAAGACACACCACCTCACGCGCGGGACTGGTCGGTACATGATTCCAACGTGTCACCCACGTCCTCCTCCTCCTCCTCCTCCTCCTCCTCCTCTCTCTGCCAGGGCAGCAGCGACGTGCACATCTGCAACAACCCGCACAAGAGGACCGCCGAGCTGCGACAGTCGCCTGACCTGGTGCGGAAAAGCAAGAGCCAACGGGTCCAGATCGTCGGTCGAGGGGCCTCGGTAGACTTCTCCGGGGACAGCGGGTACTACACGGCGTCCTCTGGACCGCAGTCGGCGGAGCTGCGAGACCCCTCCTCGGGTGGAAGACAGGGTGCGTGGGAGATGGATATGCTCTATAGGCGCCCGAACTTCCCCTTCCTGAGAGAGAGCCCTTGTATCTCTTCGGAGGATTCACTGCGGAGCCGGTCGGATGCGCTGGATGACAGAGTCCACGGGGGGCGCCCCGACGGCGGAGCTCGGCACCAAGCTTGCGCGGTCGTCTCGGGAGCTCGTGGGATGATGTCCTCGACGCCTGTGATGATACGAGCCGACAATCGCCTTTGGCCGACTCAGGCTAGGAGGACCTGGATCAGGTCGAGAGGATGGCAGAAGCCGTGGCGGCGGCCAGGACCATGGCCGATCGAAGCTGTGTTGTGCGGTACTCTTGAGTTTGCTTTAGAAATGGTTCATATGGCTGGATATTTTGGTGTTTGGTTTTTGAGGGCGGTAAGTGCTGAAGACGCCTCGCATACTACACGATGTAGAAAGCCTGCAGTCTCCGGAAAGCAAAGATGGTATGATTCCGTGTGGTATCAGATCCCCCAAACGCCTAGTCATGAATATGTCGATGCCGAGATTCCGCTTCTGCCCCCTAGATCATCTCACAAGATCTCGTCCTCGTCTTGCGGCGGTGGTGCTGGCGCTGGCACAGCGGCGCTTGTGCTGCTCGCGCCCACACCAGTAGTCGGCCCTCCAGACTCCTGCATCTCATCATCGTCATCATCCACCTCGTCGACCCCGTCCTCCTCATCCTCATCCGCCAATCCAGCAAACTTATTCGTGCCTGCTGCCTCCTTCTTCCTCGCCGAAGCGTTGATTTCGTCCCACGCCTTCCTGCGCCCTTCAAGATTCCGCGCCGAATCCTTGCTCTTGGAGACCTTGACTGCCGTCCTGTCCAGGATCTCCTCGGCGCGCTCGAGGCCGCGCTCGTGGCGCCTCCTGGCCCGCGAGCTCAGGACGGCCTTGCGCCCGCGCTTGGCCTTCTTGCTCACGCCGGCATTCTGGTAGAGGCCCAGCACGGAGGGGCGCTGGTTGAGGGACTCGGAAGGGGGCTGGACGTCCTTTAGGGACTTGTCGGTGTTAATGGAGGGGGAGGTGGCGCGGCGGGCGGCGCGGGAGTGGATGGAGGGGGCTTTGTTTTGTTCGTGCGCTCGGGGTTAGTGATGAGGACTGAGCTGAAGGGGGAGGAAGAAGAGAGACACGGGAGGATGAGAAGAGTCTTGTAGGAGCGGCTCACCTTTTCCCTTCTTGGTGTTTGTCTTTGCCATCGTGTCTACTTGTGTAGAGGGTTTTGGTCTTGTTTTTGGAGAGGGTTGAACTGAGAAAGAGACTTACTTAGCATGCAAGAGCAGCGGCGGAAATCTTGCTTGACATTGCTGCTATCGTGATAAGAAATTTTAGCGGGGCCCAGGCCCTGGCCCCTCCCTGGAGCACACTGGAAACCCCAGGGTTCCTGGCCATGTTTAGTGAACCTTTGATCCTAGTTGAACACTGAAGCAAGTGCCCTGCTTGACAAACTCATACAAATTCATCTCTTTCGATTGATTTTACTATCTGGCATCCAAAATAATGTCTACTGCCACTAGCTCCTCAGCTCCAGGGCATTCAGAGTTCGGCTTTAGCCCCGCTCAAGGCGTGGACTGGACCCAGTACCTCGCCTACCGCCCCGCCTACCCGGAGTCGTTCTTCTCTCTCATCCACGATTACCACCGCCGCAAACCTGGCGTGGCCTGGACCACAGCCCACGACGTCGGTGCCGGTTGTGGCGTCGTCTCCAGCAGGCTGGCGTCGCTTTTCGAGAAAGTGATCGTGTCAGACCCGAACGACGGCTACACCGCCCTGGCGGAGAAGCTTCTGGTCGAGGACTCCCACCTGCCGGAGCAGAAATTCACCTTCCTCCAGGAGCGCGCCGAGCAGAGCAGCGTGGGAGACGGAACAGCCGATCTCGTGTCTGCGTGCGAGATGATGCAGTACGTGGACACCAGCGCGGCGGTCCGAGAGTTTGCCCGGCAGATCAGGCCCGGGGGGACGCTCGTGGTGAGCTTCTACGCCATCGCCCGCATACGAGGGAAGGAGCCCGCCGAGCAGGTGTGGGAGGCTATCTGGCACGAGTTTGCGAAGAGAGCGACGGGAGATATCTTTGATCGCGTGTACAGGCTGGCCAATGCGGCCTTTGAGCCTCTTGCATTGCCCGAGGATGACTGGAGGGACGTCAAGAGGGTTTATATCAATTCCCCTGGGAACACTAACCAGTGGATGCTGACTGGCGATGACCGGGTCGGCGAGAGCAGGGTCGGACAGGGGGAGGAGAGGGTGTGGATTGATCAGGACGACAGCTGGGCTGCTCTTCATGACATTGCCTGGCTTCGGGCTCATTTCGCGACAGTGGTGCCGCGCGTCCCGGAATCTGAACTGCAGCAGCTCTGGGACGAGCTGGAGATCGCCCTCGGCGGGCAGAAAGTCAGGCTTGAGTTTCCGGTCGTGGTGATCCTGGCAACCAGAGCTTAGAGGCTGGATCCTCTCCTGACGAGCTCCATGGGAGATCAGTTTCAATCCAGGAATGCTAATATCTTTTTCTCTCATGACTTGCATGTTGGAGATGGGCCGGACAGTCAGTCTAGCGCTACTGACCCGCAGGCCGCATTGTGCTTACAACCATGGATGTCTGGATCGAACATAGAACTGTATCCAGCCTAGATGTCATCATTCGCAAATCCATCAACATACAATTTACTCCTCGCACGGTTCTGAGCTGTGAACTGGGTATTTTATACACAGACCCGGGGTAGCTGGTTCCACAGGTGGGGCGAAACAGTGTAAGATGGTTGGGTCGAAGCTCTTGGGAGCAAGACAAGGGTTACCCAGAAGCAGAGAGAGGGCTCCAGGATCGGAATCTTGGGAATATGTCAGTTGCACAGCTCCAAGGTCTACCGCACTTGATACTCCTGTGGCCCTGTAGATTATTAGACGCTAGCCACCATAGGACAAAGGACGGTCAATGATCCTACCAAATCTCATGCTGATTTGTGACATGTTCCTAGCAGATATCGCTGAGCATCTTGTGAGATTACAAGATTTACCAAGGTCTACTAATTTCAGACCTGCCTGCACCACAGAGGCCTGTGAGTATGGGGGGGGCAAAACAGGAATGCAAGACATATATAAAGCGGAGGGAAGGAGGAACAAAAAAGAAAAAATCAATAGCTACGATTGGTTTCGATCCAACGTCCTCCGGGTTATGAGCCCGGCGCTCTTCCCCCTGAGCTACGTAGCTGCTGTTGTATGAAGGTAGTGTTGTTTTTCTTTGACTCATATTCTCTCACTCGGGACAAAATTTTCACAATGTGTGTGCAGAGTGGATCCACGTCAGAAGCAACTCTGGGGAGCAACAGAGCGCTGTGGGTGGGCACCGGATTACTCAGTGCCCTCCCGGGACTGTGCATATTTTTGTTGCTTTCTGTTTCTTAATCACCTCACATTTAGTCAAGAAGCACTTACCGTGTGGTATTGTATTGCCTGAAATTGACCCTTGCAATGTTGCAATGATGCATGAGGACAAAAACCTGTCACTGCAGACCCCTGCTCCTGGTCCAGAGTCTACAACCTCCAAACTTTTACCCGCTTTTCACGTCCTCTCGGTGGACTCTTCATCGGAGACAGACAATCCAGGTCATGCTCAAAGTACGATGTCAGTTCTCATAATCCGCAGCAAGAGACTAAAAGGTACAGACTGGTCCATGTACATAGTACTTCAGGCTGGCAGATGATCCATACATATCGGCTGTATAGATTTAGTAATCTTCCACTTTTCAATAATTCGAGACGCCATTCCTTTGCTATGTAACCTCTGACTTATCCGCCTTTCTTACTGACCAATAGTCTCGCTGTACAGAAGTTACTTACGTACAGCATATGCATTGATCTGCACTCCTCTGATCATGTCATCGTTGACTGCTCACATACATATTGGAGAACGTTGTGGAGCGTGGTAACGGCGAGTTATCCGCAGCGATTGTTGCGGGGGAGAGGGTGACACGGCACAAGCAATGGGTACCTGTCTGTGATGTTTCAGCGGCATGCGCACAGGGTCCCAGTTGCTTGAAATCTTGATTTCTAAGCCTGCTGGATTAGTAAACCGCTCATCAACCTTTGGAATGCACTTGCCATAGTATAAAATACTACACACATCTGGCAACTCGACGCATCCTGACTCGCGACAATGACAGCAAGACTCAGGAACATCGCAAAGCATCTCAAAATGGCCAGCCAATCTGATATTCACCTATGTCAGACCGCCCTCCCCTCCTCCCGTGATTGATTCGTACATACCTCAGTGGCTGATCCTCTTGCAGACACCTTCGGGACGCCAAATGGTATCAAGGTCTCTATCCTCCTCGAGGAGCTCGGCCTGCCCTACCAGGTCAGAATTTCCTCAGCCCCACCGGCCTCGGTAGCATCAATTGACTCTGAAATAGACCACAGCCGTCGATATCGCCAAGAATACGCAGAAGGTGGGGTAGCTCCTCGTCAACCCACCAATCCCAAGGCGCAATGGCTGACTGATCATCAGGAGGACTGGTTTCTCGAGATCAACCCCAATGGCAGGGTGAGCAAGACCTCGAATCCTAGCTGAGAGTGGTTATGCAAGAAACATGGCTGAACACGGTCCTTTTTAGATCCCGGCGTTGACCGACAAGTTCACAGATGGCTCGACCATCCGACTGTTCGAGTCCGGATCCATTATGCAGTACCTCGTGGACAAGTACGACACAGAGCACAAGGTGTCGTATCCTCGTGACACCAAGGAATACTACGAGGTGAACAATTGGGTAAGGCCGCTCCACGTTGACCTCTGGCAGATCTTACCGGGGATGCTAACTAGGAGCTGTAGCTGTTCTGGCAGATGGGAGGCCTGGGCCCCATGCAGGGGCAGTCCAACCACTTCACCCGGTATGCGCCTGAGAAGATCCCTTACGGAATATCTCGTTACCAGAACGAGACCCGTCGTCTCTGTAAGTAATTCAGTTATTTGCTCTGCGGTGGACCTGTCCCCGAATGCGTCTTTTTCCTCTTCTTGGTCTTCTTTCTAAGCTACGCAGTGGGTTTCTAACACGTAAGCAGACCGTGTCATGGACGTTGCTCTCGCAAAGTCCAAGTCGGGATTCCTCGTTGGTGACAGGTTGACCATTGCTGATATGAGCTGCTGGGGATGGGTCGCCTCGGCCAGTAAGTCCTCTCTGTCCACCCCTACCCCCCCCCCGGGGATTCTGATCGCAGTTCCATGCATGAGCTGACCGTGTTTCATTTCATATAGAGTGGGCGGGCGTGGACATTGATGAGTTCCCCAACCTGAAGGCCTGGCTGTACAGGTTGCTCGAGCGCCCTGGCTTCGAGAAGGGTCGTCACGTCCCCACGCGGCACACGGCTTTCGAGACGGCCAAGCTGAGCGAGGAGGAATTGGACCAGAAGGCGTCCGGCGCCCGGAGCTGGGTGCAGGCCGGCATGAAGGAGGACAGTAAGAAATGAGAGGCATCTGATGACGGTACTGCTTCCTCTCCAGGGCCGAGGACCCGGAGGGCCCTGCCTGTCGCGGTTACATTAGGTTTTTTTTGTTCTCATTGAAGGACTTTTCATGAACATATGAGGACCACTAGCCAAGGATTAATCAAGGTCGTGAGCACGCAGGAGGGGTATGATAAACGTACCACATCTGAGGTCCGCGCGTCATTATCACCCGACTTAAAAATGCTGGACTGCAAGGCCACATACCCGTGGGAAGACGTCATCCAACTTTAAGACCAACGTAGAGGATGACAGCCTACAGGATCATTGAGAAATTATTGAGACATTTGAAGAACCGTAACAGGAAATCCACCCTTTTCGTACGGCACAAAAGAGAAGAACAACCCCCCCCCCCCCAGCACGCTTGCTCTTTTCTGAAACTTGAGCGACATGTGAAGGCGTAGATCTGATAGTTCATCATAGATACCCAGTCGTCAGCCCATAGTCCAGGATCTGTCAACAATGTAGGCATTCGACCTGTGTCCCCGCGTACCAACAGTACGATCGCCTACAGACATGCTGTGGCCATTCATTATTCCTGCCAGTTGAACAAGCCGTCACAGACCCTCCCAGCCTCCTCAAACGTGCTACCAGGAGTTCCATTTTGAGAGGTATTGGAGACAAAGTGATGGTCAAATTTCCACTTGAATATTTCAAAGAACTTAGAATCTCCTGACTGCTGATGCTGTGCTTTTTTATGATTTTTTTGGATACTTTTTTCCGGACTTCAACAGCCCATGCGTGGGTGATTGGAGGGTCTGCCCAGAGTCAGGTCTGTGGCACGTGTCTGTTGTGGGAAGGAGTACGCGGCCACCAGACCAGAGTGGCTTAGTCAACAATTGGGGGCTGGTCGCCTCCTGGCCCAGCTGTTGGGCTCGCCAAAAATCTCCAACCTTGCATCTTCAAACCACAACCACCCACCGTCGCCTATCAACCACAGCTGCACCGCTTTACAGGGCGCGTCAAGATGTCGTGGAGAAATCAAGGGATCACCGGTTCCAACAACATCCCCCTGGGGAAGTCTCGCAGATTTGGTGGCGATGCAGACGCTAAGGACGAGGATGAATACATTCGGTCTGCGCCGCCTGTGGATGGCCCCGATCGCGACCTGAAGCGCGGTCGTAGCCCTGAGCCCAGTGAGTATCACAGTATGCCACCATCTGGCGACGAGGACCTTGGTACTGAACTCCCATCTAGGGACCAATGCAGATGGCCCTCGCCGCCGCAAGAAGCGCAACCGATGGGGCGATGCCTCCGAGAATAAGGCTGCCGGACTCATGGGCCTCCCCACCGCGATTGTCGCAAACATGACCAGCGAGCAGCTTGAGGCGTACACGCTGCATCTCCGAATCGAGGAGATCAGCCAGAAGCTCAAGATTGATGATGTCGTGCCTGCCGATGGCGACAGGTAAGCACTTGTCCACCTTCCTCCCCCCTCCCCTCCCCCCCAGTCCAGACCATCACTGACAGGACCCTCCCGCCAAACAGATCGCCCTCACCTGCTCCGATGTATGACAACCATGGTCGGCGTGTCAACACCCGAGAGTACCGATACCGAAAGCGCCTGGAGGACGAGCGGCACAAACTGATAGAGAAGGCCATGAAGACCATTCCTAACTATCACCCACCCCAGGACTACAGACGACCCACCAAGACTCAGGAGAAGGTCTACGTGCCGGTCAATGACTATCCGGAGATTAACTTCAGTATGATTGCTAACCCTCTAACCTCTCTAACCATATCACAATTCCCCGCAGTTTGGCGAGTTCTCAGACCTCGCGCAATAGCCGTATTGTCCCGCAGGCTCGCGTCACTGATCGAAACGTGTCCCCAACCTCTATTCTTCTGATAACGATACTAATACTTAGCTTTTCCCTGCTTCAAGTTGGCTTACTCATCGGTCCTCGTGGCAATACTCTAAAGAAGATGGAGACCGAATCGGGCGCAAAGATTGCCATCCGTGGCAAGGGCTCTGTCAAGGAGGGCAAGGGTCGCTCTGATGCAGCTCACGCCAGTAACCAGGAAGAAGATCTGCACTGCCTGATCATGGCCGACACCGAAGAAAAAAGTCAACAAGGCCAAGAAGCTGATTCACAACGTGATCGAGACCGTGGGTGTCCCTATGCCCCTTGTTGCTACCCGTCGGATATCGATAGGCTGACTTTGAGCAGGCTGCCTCCATCCCCGAAGGCCAGAACGAGCTGAAGCGTAACCAGCTGCGCGAGCTGGCTGCTCTCAACGGCACCCTTCGTGATGACGAGAACCAGGCGTGCCAGAACTGCGGACAGATCGGCCACCGCAAGTACGACTGTCCTGAGAAGCAGAACTACACCGCCAGCATCATCTGTCGCGTGTGCGGTAATGCAGGCCACATGGCCCGTGACTGTCCTGATAGGCAACGTGGCCAGAACTGGCGCAATGATGGGCCTGGTGCTCGACCATCGGCGGGACGCATCGGTGGAGGCGAGGCTGATGCTGATTACGAGGTAGGTCCTCTACAGCATAGCCCAGATGATCTGACAGGAACATGAATACTGACACCGTTCCCAGCAATTCATGGCAGAGCTTGGAGGCGGCGCGGCGCCTGCGCGCATCGAGGCCGGGCCTGGGTCGCACTCTAACGGAGACGCCAAGCCGTGGCAGCGAGGCCCCACGGGAGGTCCTGCGCCCTGGCGTAACCGCAACCAAGATCGCGATCACCACGATGGTGGTGACCGCGGTGACCGTGGTGACCGGGGCGACCGTGGCGACCGTGGCGGTGGGCCCAGCGGCGGTCCTGCGCCCTGGGCTCGTGACCGCCGCGAGCGGAACCACGACAACCACGGTGGTGACAGCTACTACGGTGGCCATCACAACAACAACAGCAACAACAACCACCAAGGCTACGGAGGCCCCGCCGCTGCCCCTGGAGCGGCGCCCTGGCACCAGGCCCCTGCGGCTCCTCCCGGGGCTCAGCCTTACGGGGGCTACCCGGGCGGATATCCAGGATTCTCGTCGATGGGTGCCCCTCCTGGGCTCGGGAGCCCCCCTGCGCCTCCTTCTGACAACCTGACTGCTCTAATCCAGCAGTTCTCTGGAGGTGCACCAGCGCCCCCTCCCCCTCCCCCCGCCGCCCTCGGACAGTGCGCCTCCACCACCCCCTGGTGACCAGCCCCCGCCACCTCCCCCCTCCAGGTGCTTAGGATGAGCGCGGAATTCTCCTGCAACAACATCCCAGAGAACTGACACAGGTCACCGGAGTGTACGGACCTCTACTTTTACTACTCACCCAGGTCGAGTTAGCTTACCGACAGGAAGGTCGAAACGGGATCTCTCAGCGGAGCACGAGCCGAGAAAATAACGGCAGACTGACAGTTTGACGGCTGAGAGAGTTTACTACTGACTGTAAGATAGGCAGCTTCTACTAATAGAGAGAAAAGAAGAAAAAAAAGAGAAAAAAAGAAAGAAAAAAGCGAACCTCGTTGAACCTTCGTTGATATGTGGTGTCGGTTCGTCAAGGCAGATTGTATCTCTTGTTTGTCCCGTGTACACACCTATCTACCGACCGGGATTGCCGTATTCACTATCCATGCGGGAAATGAACGACATGTTGCAGGCCTCTCTTTAAGGAATTGTTGTTTGACGTAAATCGTACGAGATGTCTCCGTTGTGTGTTAGATGTCCACTGAGAGAGCTTGGGCCACCAACTAGGCTCCAGGCCTACCTCACCAACACTAACACCCTAAGCGTGCTAAGGTATGCGGGAAGCGCGGGGCAGCTTCAGGTTGTTGAGGGGGTGACGCCAGCCATCTTCGTCATGTGTCGAGAATTCCACCGGCGTTCGGGTCTGACAAGAAACAAATTGGAACGCATATATCTTTTCCACGCCTGAGAAAATAACACGAACGAACACATTTTCCTGTATCTCGACCCACCCACCCATCCATCCATCGACTTCGCGATCCTCTCTTGCCCGCCTCCCCGCCCAAATCGCTTGTCGCACCTAGATCCCTGCATTTCAGGGCATCATTGTTATCCGGCACGCGAAGGCCCGCCTCGACCCATCATCCAACCACCTGAACAAGTGCCTCGACAATTCTGTGCACTGCCGCCCGCCTACGACGTCCTCATGTATCACCATCACTGACACTGTGGAGGATCCCCCAATTCGGCGTAGGACCTGTGTCGGTCTGTGAGCGCTACTGGACTGGAGTTGGCCCGCCCCTTCACAACGCGTTGTGCAGCCCATATACATTTCCCCCCTCCGCAGGTCTCTTCATGGTCAGGATGAATCCGTTCGCTTTCGGGCCTTTTCAGGTCACAATACTCACCACTATCGTGTATCTGGCTCTCCTTATACCTCTGGTCATCGTCAATGAGACTGTCCCCCTCCTCCCTCGAGCCCAACCCCCTTCACGGGCGTCAACCTCACGGAAGCCTGGCTCGATCTGTCCACCCTCACCCAGGGCTATCACCCTTACAACAGCCACAAGAACGATGAGGTCCGGACCTGGCTCTTGCTGCGCATCCAGCAGATCCTCGAGGAGAATGGAGCTGATTGGGTGACCGAAATGACCGTTGGAAAGCACCCGTGAGTATTCCCTCCTCTTAAGAAACAGGGTCCTCCTCCGAGACTCAGTGCTGACGTAGTATGCTAGGTCGAATTACTCGTCTCAGGGTCTGCCATCACCGGGCACAGAGGAAGAGCAGCCGGGCCATGGTGTCACCGTCTTCAACGACCTCATGTCAAATGTGACCATGTCTTTCAGTGGTCAGCCCGGGTCACCAGCATCTAGTGTCGCCGCGTACTTTGAGGGGGACCAATGTGCTCGTCTACATTCGTGGAACCGAGGACGAGGAGGGGGAGTGGTGGAAGAAGAGGAACAACCGCCGAAAGCTGCCGATTGGTGGCGGCGGCGTGCTGGTCAACGCACACTACGACTCGTAAGAGAGTCCTTTCATCTTTCGATCTAAACTACCCTAACAGCTAGATAGGGTCTCAACTGGCTTCGGCGCGACCGACGATGGTGTGGGCGTCATCACCGTGCTTCAGCTCATCAAGCACTTCACCACCGCTGGGAACCAGCCCAAACATGGGATTGTGGCCTTGCTCAACAACGGCGAAGAGGACTTCCTCTATGGGGCTCGAGCTTTCGGCAATAGTCCGCTATTGCCTTTTGTCCACACATTCCTCAACCTCGAGGGCGCGGGAGCGGGCGGCCGCGCGATACTGTTCCGTAGTACCGACCAGCAAGTCATGAGCGCGTACTCCAAGACCTCTCACCCCTTCAGCTCTGTCATAGCCTCCGACGCATTTAGCTTGGGTGCCATCAAGAGCCAGACCGACTTCGTCGTCTTTCACGACGTCTACGGGCAGAGGGGCCTCGACCTGTCCTTCTTCCAGCCTCGGGCCAGGTACCACACGCAAGACGATGACCGCAGGCACACAAGCCGCGCCAGCCTCTGGCACATGCTGTCGTCAGCTGTCGTCACTATGGGTGATCTTACGAGCAGGGAGTTCGTCGGCGACAGAGCAGATGGCGACACGACCAAGGTGCCCAACGGCAGAGGCAGCAGCGGCGTCTGGTTTGACCTCTTTGGGAGCAGCCTTGTCCTATTCAACCTCAGAGGCATGTTCGCCTGGTCGCTGACACTGCTCATCGCGACGCCCCTCATCCTGATGCTGCTCACGTACCTGGCCCAAAAGAAGGGCAAATACTACTTCTTCTCGAGCAATGTCAGCATCTATGAGCACCCTGGCCCGAACCCGAGCGACTACGAACGAGTCAGGACTGGTGGTCTGAAAGGGATCATCCGCTTCCCGCTTGCCCTCATCGTGTCTGGAGCATTAGTCTTGGGCGGGGCGTTTCTGCTGCGGAAGGTGAATCCTTTTATTGTGCACAGCAGCAAGTATACTGTGTGAGTAGCGGTCGGGCTCCTGTCGCCAGCCGGTGTTGCTCTCCATGCTGACCTGACTGCAGCTGGGCAATGTCTATATCACTGGCCTACTTTTCCTTCTGGTGCATCATGAGGGGCGCAGATGTTGCCAGGCCGAGCGCTCTGCACCGGGGCTACGCCAACATCTGGCTTTTCACAATCGGATGGGCGCTTTTGGTTGTAGTAACCGTCTTCGAGGACCGATTTTCGATTGCCTCGGGATACTACGTCGTCTTTCTCCACTCGGCACTATTTCTGACCACTCTCATATCTGTCGCAGAACTGTTTGCCCTGCCCGACAAGAAGAACTGGGGCCAGGAGTACCGAGCCGACCACGAGCGGCAGGCTGAAGACCAGCCTGGTATCAGTGCGGATTCCATCATTGCTCCAAGCCCAGGTGAGGTGGACGGGGCTGACTCGGATGAAGCTGCGGACGACGAGGCAGAGAGGGAACCTGCCAGTGCGACGACCCCTCTTCTCGGGAGACCCAGCCGCGGGGAGGGCGAGAGCCGGACGACATTTGCCACGACATACCGACGCTCTATTGCTGCGCTGGCGGATGTGACGGCGAACCAACGAGAGTCTGGCAAAGACTCGGGTGCCTTTGGCGACGAGCAACCTTGGTCCAAGTCCCTCCCTACTTGGACATGGTTTCTCCAGTTCTTGATCCTGGGGCCCTTCATGATCATCCTCGCGGTCCAGATTGGACTGATGCTGACAGACGCTACAAACCAGACCGCCGCTGACGGCTCGAACGCCCTGACCCCATACTTGTCTGTTGCGCTCTTCAGCATGCTGCTCATCCTGCCCCTGATGCCTTTTATGCACCGCATCACGCATCACATTCCCCTGTTTCTTCTCTGCGTCTTCATCTTGACACTGCTATACAACCTCACAGCTGAGCCCTTCTCGTCGACCAGCAGATACAAGGCCTTCTGGCAGCAGACGGTCAACCTGGACACGGGAACCTCCACCGTCAAGTTTGGTGGCATAGAGGAGCACCTGCGCCGCATCATCGCAGAACTCCCCTCTGCGGCAGGAAAGAAAGTTGAGTGCCATGCCTCTCTGACAAGAGTCGGCGTGACTGATTGCGAATACGACGGAACGGATATCCCGCCTAATGTTGCCAACAATGTCGTGGACGGTATCCCACCACAGAAGGGCTACGCCGACCTAGTGTCTCTCCAACTAGCGCAGGGCGATGAGTCCGGCCGCGCGAGGCTGATACTTGACGCGAAGAACACCAAGTCTTGCTACCTGAAGTTCGCGAAGCCGATTAAGAGATTCACTGTTGCAGGTGGCCTCGACTGGGATGACCGTTTCGGCCGGATGCCGGACTCTGGGCTCAACCACATCCTGTTGTGGAGGCGGGACTGGGACAGGGTGTGGGAGGTTGATATTGAGTGGGACGCCGAAGCCACCAGTCCCGTCTCAGCTGGGGATGAGATGCTAGCCGGTGCGGAGACCACCTCATCGCAAGCTGATGAGCTGAAGGCCAGAAGCGCGGGAGGCCTCGACGGAAATGTCACCTGCATCTGGAGCGACATCAACACGCCGGGGACGATCCCCGCCCTGGATGAGGCTGTCAAGTTTGCACCTACGTGGGCTGTCATGACCAAGTTCGCGGCCGGTCTGGTCGAAGGCACCAAGAGCTTCAAGGTCTAAGCCGCCACCGCAGGCATGCCCCGTCCCCTCGGTGTTACGCGATTGAACGACGAGTTGACGAGCATCATGTTGTGAACGGCGGCAGGGAGGATTCTTTCATCCTGTAGAGTAATACAGCTTGTACAACACGAATAAGCCTGTGGTACCTTGGTGTGCTGTCTGCTGGCTTGAGGTTGGGGTTTTGCGTTCCGGTTGAGGGACTTGGCCTCTAGTCATAGGGGCGCTTGTCCTTTTCTTCTCTCCTACAACATCAGCTGACAAGTCGCACCATTAGTGTTCTTAAATCGAATATGGCTTTAAACCTTTCTTGGTGGCTTTTCTCACTGGCCTAGCCACAAGGCTGAGGTCGCTGCAGTGACACGCAACACCTGCTGATATGGTGTAGCCACTGACGTCGTCCGGACAGTCGAAGCGGCTAGATGCCTTGTGTTCCCCGTAGACACGCAGTCCGCATGCTGGACTATCTGCGAGCCTCTTTTGAAAGCTTTGCTTCTGGCCTCTGTCTCACACACGGCGGAGGCTGATGGCATGTCGTGAACTAGAACGGAAGCCCGAGACCCGTCCGTCCTACGCTTGTCTCAGGGGTTTAATTATCTGTACGATTCAACGTGGTCGTCGCACCATGCCTTTTTTTCTTTTCTTTTCCCTTCTTCTTTCTTCCTTTTCTCGAGTAGCGGGAACAAGTCTGGACCTTATATTAGTCGAGCACGGAGAGTGCTTCCATCTACGTCCCCATTGGACGGGTAATTTGAGCTCATGCTTGTTGAGACGCACACAAGGATAGTCTGCTAATATATGGCGTGTCTGGGTGCCACAGGGGGGGGGGCGACAGAAAGGAAAAAACAACGAAACGAAACGGTATTCCTTGGCCCCCACTGCGCAAAGGTGTCACTGTCACAGGCGATTCATCAGTCAAACTTCCACCGATGGGTTTCCTGTTTGGGCGGATGCTGCCGTACAAGGACGACGAACAGCCGGACATGCATGTGATTAATATACACAATTAGCCATCATGCACCTGGTATTCGTTCATATCCCAGCCAATACCCGGTTGGCCTTTTTTTTTCCTTCTTCTTCCCTTCTTCCTTTCCTTAAACGAAGGAGTGAACAGGAAAGGAGAGACAGAGGGGGAGGGAGGGGGCGGCCACTAGGACTGAGAAGGAATAAGAATGGATGAAATGTGACTGGCGGTCCCGGAAATTTTGGTACGTCTGCCGCCCCAATGCGACGGTGGATGGATGGATGGATGGGTGGGTGGGTGACGCGAAGGGGATGTTTGGTGGAGTTTCATGTCCGACGTCTGGCGTTCCTCAGGAAGCGTGCATTTAATTATATTGCGCCTGGATGTATACAGCTCGAACCGCAAGGCTCCCCTTCCCTCCCTCCCTCCCCCAAAACCGCGCCGCCACCTTGGATGATGTCTCGGCGGATCCTTTTGTCTATGCAGGCTTTTTATTAAAAGCCGAACTCATCGGAGGACACTCTCACTGCTATCTGGTCACCCTTGAGCAACGTCGTTCAACATTTTTCTTCTTCTTTTCCCCCACTCTGCTTTCACGAAGGGAAAAAAAAAGAAAAAGAAAAAGCAAGGCTCCTTTTCTTGTCTCCAAGTTACCATTTTTGTGTTCGGCTCCCGAGATCTGCGGAGCCCGGCACGGCGCATCCGCTCGCCAAACGCCCCTGGCCGCCGTGCTTGCAAAACTGATATCTCGGCCGAAAGTTGCCGTCTCCAGAGCACCGAAGAGGAAGGTGACCCTCCTTGGTATCTCCCGACCGAGGTTTCGTATAACCAAGGTGTTTTCCACCCCGGGGGAGGCGCCAACTTCCTCCCCATCATTCATGAGGGAGAAGAGGGAGAGAGAGAAAGCCCTCCGTCATTGCTGTAAAGCTATTTCCGCGTCGTAAGCACGGCGAACCAACAACAACGCCGGGTCTCTGAGAGCGCCAAGATATCTCTCCTCCATCCGTCGACCGTAACCTTTCGGGGGCTCTTTCCATCCCTCACTCGCCCACCCAGTAGCCAGCGCCGACGCACAAAGTGACCACAAGATGCGCTCCTTTCTCCTCCTCGTCTCGCTCTCGGCGGCGGCACTCGCCGCGACCTCGACGGAGGCCACCTCGGCGACGTGTGTGACCAGCTCGGCAGCCAGCACCGACACGTCCACCTGGACAATCGACTACGCCTTGGTGGACGCGCCCGTGACAGGCACAGGGTACGACATCGACTCGAGCTTCATGGCGGCTTATGGCTTCAACAACACGATGGTAATGCGTTGCACCTTTTCTCTCTCCGTCTCTCTCTGTCTTCCCCCTCTCCCCCCCCTGGGGGGTGTGGGGGTTTCTCTCATATTCCTCATGGTTGGCTGTGAGAACCTTGGACTGATTTCCGGTACCTCATCTTACCAGCAACTATCCATGACGCACGAATCCAACGCCACGGACTACGCCTCCTTCAAGTGCCAGTTCGCATGCAATGGTAACCAGGGCTGTGTTGCGTTCTTTGGGCGCTTCACCGATGTGAATACCGATGAGGAGAGTTATGAGTGTTTGAGCTTCAAGAAGCTGTAAGTAATGCCATGTCTGCAGAGGTGAAAGAATGGATGAACCAAGATTTTTTTCTTTCTTTCTTTTTGAGAACCAGAAATATGCTGACTACTCCTACTCGTGAATCTAGGTTGGATGAGTCGTCTTTTACCACGAGCACGTCGAACATGGCTGTTGGCGGGTTCAACAAGCTCTGCAGCTAGTTGTTTTGGACCGAAAAAGTTGCCAGTTGTCTGTTGTGTGTTGTTTCGATTCGTCCAGAGGAGCAGGTATTGACCTGGTGCTGGACGTGGATATAATTTCGCCGGAGCGCAGCGCTGTAATATAGCTTTCCCCGGATCGTCCATATTTCTTTCCCGTTGTAGTATTGTATGTTCACACCAAATGAAAAAGTTGTTCTCCAAGAAATGAGTGGCTCGTATCCTTGCTTCAGGCCTCGGACCAAGAAAGCTGGTGAGCATCTGTGTGGGTAGAGAGATGAAGTCAATTTCCGGGGTATCTCTGAGGTATTCGCCTGTCCCTGTATCCATGTCTTTCATTGCATCCAAACCATTTGCGCCGGACTCCGAGGTCGTACGAGAAACGAGGTCTGTGGCCAACAGAGACGAGGCATCGCTGTTTCGAACACGCTCATGGCCGCCTCTTTGTGTCATCCTGTCATATCCACGTCCCCGCTGCCAGCGGCACCGCCCGCGCCACCGGCACCTGATGCACGGGTAATGTTCTCAAGGTGCTGCCGCGTCTTAGCCCACAGCTCTGCCTCCATCTCCCTGTCGACCTGGGTACTCCGACTGTTCAGCCAGCCGACGTCCAGATTGCCCACCATACCCAGCCCGTTGGGCTCGAGCGACTGCCTGGCGCCGCCCTCCTCATCCTTCGGCTTGGCCTTATCAAGCGTAAGGATACCAGCCTCCTCGAGTCCGAAGATCTGGCGCTTCATTCGCACGTCGACAGCATGAAGAGTAGTGAGGAACTTGTCCATGTTCTCCTGGAAGGCCTGGGTCTGGTCTTGGGCTGTAGGGGCTGGCTGGCCGGGCTCGGCGGACGGTTGTCTGCCGAGGGACTGGATTGCTTTCCCGGTAAGCTCGAGGAGCGACGCGATATCCTATTTGGGACCGGGGAGAACAAGTTAGAGACCTGCATCTTCGATACGTCTTTGGAGGGGGGTTTTGAGGCTCACCCTGTCGATCTCGGCGAGCTGCACCATGCGCTCTGCGCGCGTAAAAGGAGCGTGGACGTCCACAGGAGGCGCTTCCTCTGGGTTTGATGGTTCCATTCTGACGGTATCAATAGATCTGTGGTTGGCAAGAAGGTTTTTGGGTGGGAGGGAAGTTGATCTCTGGATCAGCTCTGCGAGCCGTGGAAAGGTAGGGAACCGATCTGAGGTGATCGAGGGCGCGGAACCCAAGCTCCGCCGAAAAGCTGGGCCGGGGGGGGGGCAAGCTGTGTACCCAGCAGGGTTAGTCTCCCCCCGCACACGAACAGGCATGACAGCCCAGCGCTGCTGGGGTGGGTGGACCCCTATGGCTTAGGGCGTTCCAGAAGCCTGGGTTACTCGGTTTTGGGGGTGGCACTCACTGCTGGAGCAGCGGGGACCAGCACCAGGCGACGATCGATGATCTCGGCCGATAGACGTGATGCAAGGATGGCATGCTCTGTTGATCATGACGAGGCCCTCAACGTGTTGAGGCAGTCCACTGCAAGTAATTCTGCATGGACGGCACTAAGATTTACAAGGATCGACCAACCCAACGGACAGACAGTATCGAGAGGGGTTTTTTTTCTCTCTTTTCGATAGTCCGCAAAATTTAGCATCATGGATCTCAGGACGAATCACACGATGTGGAGAGACCAAGCATGGCCTGAGTGGTGGCATCGTCAGGTGGTGGTGAGGATCGGGTGGTCTGTCCCCAGCTGAAAGCCAAGACAAATGGGGAGGAGAGAATGGCGACTAACCATCTCATCGAGATTCTGGGAACTGAGAGGAGAAATGCGGTCTCGTAAACGGCACGGCCTCGGGTGACCCATCGTGAGAGAGGGCTCTCATCGGCTTCGGGTAGGCAGATGACACCGACGACGGCGCCGTTCCGAGTCACAATGTCTAGATTATTCAGCCCGCACCCCGCCGCTTACGAAACCTACGTTGCTCCTGGAACCTGCGGACGATTGTCCTGGTACTATGGCATCGCCATTACTCACACTTAGCAGACGAAAGCTGGAGTCAGCCTGGCACAAGTAGGCTGGCGCAATCCGGTGCCAAATGTCACACCATTCTTGCCGCCGCTAGACTTGGCACAATCGTGCCCTTTCAGGATCAGCGGGTGACGCGAGATGGAGTAGGCCATAGTACAGTGGTGGATTGCGGCAGGAAGAAGCGATCGGCGGAAGAGAGGTCGATCTATGCAGCATCAAGCGCATTCTGAAGTGGGATGGCTGCAGGAGAGTGGTGTAGCGGGTGGAGTGGTGAGCTTCTGCACGATCTGCCCTGCGATCAAGTGAGATGCAAAACTCAGTAAGCGACATTGTTGCTGTGGTTGGTGGGAGCCGAGGCCAACCCGCCGCCACCGCCTTATACCAAATGGGTTCGATCAGAAGACAGGACGTCATATTATTTTATTCTACTTTTGGTAGTACAGGACCATAGGGACCCGTGGACAAGCAGGCTGCGCAGCTCTCACCTGGCGGACCCAGGCCGGCTCGGGCATGACTGATAAGGTGTGGAAAAGCTTAACTGGCGAGAACCCTCCATTGTTCACCTTGCCCAGTCTCGACGTCAATCCTTGAGGAGGGGCAAAGTGGCAAGTCGGGGTTATTTTTGTCACATATCCTGCTTGATGTCTTATCAGGGGCTTCAGACAGTTTCACTAGCGCGGGGAAGGCCTGCAGGCTGGACCTGTCTTGCTCCTGCGGCCACGACCCCGCCAGTGGCTTGTGGTGGAGTGGCACAGTGGGCACACCCAGCAGCCCAGACTGCGCATTGGACCGCTTCTCGTCAGAGGCGTTCGGTTGGATCAGTGGGCCGATGCCACCCTTCGCTACAACCTACGCGCCCTACGCAGCCCACGTTGAAGATCACTTCCCGCCTACCACCGCCTGCATGCCTTAGTGACTCTTAGCAGCTGCTAAGATTTATCCACATCCCCGAACCCATGCCCAGGGACCTGGGAGCCAGCCCTCGACTAGATCACTCCAGGGCCGCCCCAACACTTGCGACCACTGTCAAACCTTCCAGCGTCCATCCCTACAGCCCCTCGATCTTTCAACCCTCAAAACAACCCAATACTAACTGGACCTTTTTTTTTTCTTCTTCTCCTTCTTTTCTCTCCCTCTTTCCCTCTCCTTTGCCCCCCTCCTCATTCCTCCCACTGCCGCCGCTACACGTACCTTACCGACCCGACCCAGAGACATGCTTCATTTGCTCCTAGGAAGATAACCTCGAGCCGATGGGCTTCTGGTCACCTTCAACACCTCGGCTTCTCGACCCTGCGCCCGGCGACGCACCCTTGAGACACACCGGCAGGGCACTCTTGCGGCGCCTACGCCCACAACTCGACGCCACAATGAAAGCCAGCATACCCAAGCGGTTACTCACCCTACGTGATAGGGATAAGGAGAAGAATGGCTCCCACGGTCGAAGCAAGTCCTCCGAGGGACACAAGGTTAGCACTAGCAAAAAACCCAAAACGACGTCGGACTCGAGCGCCAAGAGTTGAAGAGGGGAAGAGAGAGAGAGAGAGAGAGTATATGCGCTAACTTCCCCTGCTTCGCAGTCACGGCCACAATCTACCGAGTCCTCTTTCCTGTCTGTCTTCAAGGGCGGCTCGAGCACCACGACCAGCGGAGACGTTGACAAGGAGAAGGAAAGCGCAAAGGTCAGCATCTCTCAAGAGATCTCGCCCCTGGGAAGAGCCGACTGGAAGAGCCAAGACTGAATGTGCAGCTGGGTACAGATTGACGAGATCGACAAACGTCTCGGCGAGATGGACGTACACGATGTCTCCAAAGAGCACCTGCGCTTTGCTCTCAGGAGCAAATACGCCGCGGGCGACACCGAAAGGGCCATCGAGATGCTGCTCCTCCACCAGAGGTCCATGTCTGGAACCATATTGCCTTACGACCCGAAGGTTCACATGGTCGGTGCCGAGAACAGGGGGAACGTTACATGCTATCTTGATGCTCTCCTGTTTGCCATGTTTGCGAAACTGGAGGCTTTTGAGTGCATGCTGAAGAACGACCTGTCCGACGAGCCACAGCGGAATCTGGCTTCTCTAATCCGCCTCTGGGTGAACATGCTGAGGAGTGGGAAGCTCATACACACGGATTTTGTATGGACGACCTCGACCTCTTAAAAAGTGTCCTCGGGGCCCACGCGCTGACCCTTTCACAGACACAGTTAATACAGGACGCTCTGGCGGCTTGTGGCTGGAAAGACGCTCAATTGCTAGAACAGCAGGATACTTCTGAGGCCTTCGCATTTATTACCGAGACGCTGCAACTACCATTACTCACGCTGCAAGTGGACTTGTTTCACCAGGGCAAGGGGGACAAAGGTGAGTCACAGCAAATATTACCTAGACCCAGATTTTGCGAGCCTGACTGGAATTTGCAGATGACCACAAGGTTGTATACGAGCGTCTCCTCAACCTGGCAGTTCCAGTCGACCCAGAAGGCAAGGGTGTCAAGCTTGAGGACTGCCTGGAGGATTATTTCAACACAAGGGTGGACGTCTCCCGCGTCGGCGTAGAGGAGAAGCTCGACAGACCGATCCTTACACCCCAAAGTACCATCCGTGTCGTCAAAGATGATCCCGAGGAGGAGGCAGAGGCCGCGGATCAAGTTGATGGAGAACCTTTACAACGGCGTTGGACCGCCGTCGAATCGGCAGAACCTGCAGACGGGCCCTCAACCCCAGACCCGGAGCGCCCTGCTGTCCGCCATAGATCGACGAGCATCATACAGCGTATTGTTCTGGACGCCGATGGGAAGGCAACCGAATCAGACGCCGCGAGCCTTCTGCAGAAGGCGAAGCGGAAAGGCTCTACGGTTGTGAAAGCAGTCACCATCCCTGCTTGGCAGTTCTTCAGGCTGATACGTAAGTTTTCGACGCCACCAGGAGCTTCCGCAACAATACTGATGATGATATTCAGCCTGGCATGCCGTTCCGAATACCGAGCCAAAGAATGATGGAGAGATTCTGATGCATTTCAATCAACGACCAGTAGTCGGGATCTGTCTAAAGAGGTATCTGATGACGGAGGATGGGCGCGCCAAGCGGCAGAATACTTTCATCGACATTCCCGACAGCCTGAGACTACCTCGGTTCATGGTCGCAGACGACGCGAAGGTGGAAGAGGACAACGCACTCAGCACGGAGTACAAATTGGTCCTGCAGTCCGTAGTCTGTCACAGGGGGGACTCAGTGCACTCTGGGCACTATATCAGCTTCGCGAGAGTCAACCCGAAGCTTCTCACCGACAACAGGCGCCACGACAACGATCCCCCACCAGACTACGAGGACGCTCAGTGGGTCAAGTTCGATGACCTTGCCCTCGAGAACCGAGTCTCCAACGTGGACGACATCAAGACATCTCTGAAGAGTGAGATGCCGTACCTCCTTTTCTACCAGATCGTTCCCATGGTAGACGTCACGAATATATCGGTCACGGGTTCCGAGACTGAGCCTCCGTCATACGACGATTCGACCCTCAACGCGGCCGCCAGTAACACGAGCGACAGCGAACGACCAGGGTTGTCAAGAGCAGCTAGCGGCTATTTTGACATGTCCACCCTGAGCTCGACAGGTCCTAGCATCCGCTTCTCGTCAGAGCTAGAAAGGCCACCGAGGTTGAGTCTCAGCGTCGAAGATGATGCCACACAGGCTCCTGCTTTGCTTAGTCCGAATGCTTCACGGCGTGGAAGTGTTGCCGTGTCCGAACCCATCCTGGGAAGTCTCGCGATCACTCCCGAGGCTGGCTCATCCCCAGTCGTCACACCGAGCGAGGAGACGACGGCACAACGACTCTCGAGGGCGGCGGCGAAATTCACCAAGTCTGGCTCTCGCAGTAGGCCCACGAGCCAGGCGGGAGAGAGTCGCATCAGCATCACCATGTCGCGGCTAAGCCTGAAGAGCAAGAGTAAGGAACCTCTGCGCGAGGCATGGGAGAGTGTCGAAGGCGATGAAGAGACCCCGGTGGCCATTGCCGTCCCAGAGCGACTATCGATCGACGGTGAAGAAAAGAAGGACAAGGAGCACCATCACCACCACCACCACCATCACCTCCACGGCAAGAAGAAGCGAGCCAAGTCCAAGAGCGGCAGCGGCGACAAAGATACAGAAAAGGTCAAGAGAAAGGGCGAAGTGCCAGACCGGGAATGCATCGTCATGTGAGCAGCATTGCGGAGAGGGAAAGACAAAGACACCAGAGCGATTGCAAGGCGTTCAGGCTACAGCATACAAGTGTGTTTTGGCGTGTTAAAAATTACATTCGGAGAGCGGGCGGGAGGGTTCCTTGGGTTCTGTTCTACATTTCGCCTTTTTGAGGGCTCAATCAAGAGAGACGGTGGCATCCAGCGACATTTCCATTTGGATTTGGGAAAGCATCCAACAGAGAGAGAAAAAAAAGTTGGGGACAAGGCGCACATTTGCATATGATACCACCGAAAGAGGGTTGAAAGGGGACATGACGGGCCGAGGTGAAGACCAGCGTGGTCTTCGAAAGGTCAGAGACGCACCAGTACATACCTAAGAGCTTGTATACCGTTGATGGATACAATACAATAATACTAGTACACCCAGGCTTTGAGAAGAAGAAGAGAATCTTGACAGCTGACCCGTGTTGATGCTGTCCGTGTTGATGTTAGCTACGCCTTGGTCGAGAAGGCGAGTGAGGGTACGAAAGACGAGATTCATGAGCTGATCATAAGAGAGACACACACATATATTGTGTGTGTGTGTGTCCATATTTAAGGGCTAAGAGGCCAACTACCAATGTTCTATGGTAGGTATTGTGAGTGTCTATGTTTTACCGAGAGCGAGCGGATATTCCTCAGTGTCGATAAAGCCACCCGTACGTAGTAGGATGACGTGCATTGTCAGCAGCAGGTTCTGCCGTGGGCGCCAGGGGCTTGGGGGCCCCACCTGGATAATCCCCCAGCACCCCAGATCCCTTACAAGCTACAAGAGAAGCCTGAAGCCTGAGCTGAATGGCTGGCATAGCGGGACAAGGACTTTGGAGTCTTGCCCGAACTCCGGCGCGTGGGCCCTAGCTTACACTTCCCCCCCAGTGGCGTTTACTATGTACCTAGACCACTAATACAGCTGTGGCGCTACGGACGGAGACGGTCCAACTTGAGCGCCAGCGATCCGCGCCATGACCAGTTTCTGAGGTCATCAGCCGACCGCGTGCCATAGGAAGAAGAAGGGCAAAAAAAAAAAAAAAATTGTGCACAGTTATAAGTCCGTGCGGGTGGGAAGGTGCGTTATTCAAAAGGTATGTGAGATAAATACATAGTATGAAGTGGCTATGGCTTGGGTAGAATGCTTTTTTTTGTTTTGGGAAGAGTGTACACGAACGCGAATACGAGGAAAGGGACAGGCCTGTACAGTACTGCTGTGGTACCTGAGCTCTCGAAGGTTCTCGGCGTATTCGCACACGACATATTGGTCAGCCCGTGTATACCGTCTTGTAGCTGGATCTGGGCAGAACCAGAGAAGATCTGTCGAGTAACATCTCCAAGGCGCATGGAGGGGTTGTTTTTGTTGGTTTGGTAAGGTCTACCATGTTGTCTGACCCGCAGAGCAGCAGCAGCAGCATCATCATAATCATCATCATCAGGCGTGAGCACGACGGCAACATCTGTCTTCCTCCTGTCTTACAGTTCTGACTCCTGCAGACCTCAGCTCGGGCTATTTTGGACTTGGGCGTTCACAGCTGCTAAATGAATTACTACGTGCAAAGTAGGCAGTGAGTACACTAGGTAGGTACTACAGTAGGGTACTACAGGGCTTGGCATCTGGCGGAAGAAGGGGGCCCTGGCGGTTCAAACTTTGTTTCTTACGGCATAGGCCAGCGAACGGTTTCCCTCTATCTTCCCTCACATGCGCCTCCACCGGCTGCGCCCAGTTCTTGACGTCTCCTCCCCTCAGTCCTCACACCCAACCCACAGCACCTCAACACCCAGCCCGTTGCAACGCCCTCCTCCCTGCTGAAGCCCTCACCACCCTTCAGTATCGAGACATTTCGAACCCCACCAGCGGCGCTGAGGACCGCAATTTAGAGTCGAACTGCGGATTCTCGAAAGACCCCAAATCTTGTTGCTGATGAATCCAGACGCGGGATAGGCAAGCAACCTAACAGCAGACAGCGGAAGAAAAGGAGGAAGAAAATTATCAAAAAATAAAAACAAATTATATCCAAAGAGATGGACGCCCCCCAGGCAGGGGTCCAAACATCGAGGTCAGCGGCGACGACAGAATCCCCGGCATCCGTCTCCGCGCCCACACCCACGGCGGCAGCGACCACCCCAGGTGTGCAGCCCACAGGCGCCCCGAGAAAGCCGCAGCGCATCCTCGCCTGCGTTCTCTGCCAGCACCGCAAGATCAAATGTGACAGGAGTTTCCCATGCGCCAATTGCCTCAAGGTCGGTGTGGTCCCGTCCCAACTGGCGTGTGTGTGACACGCACACACACACACAGAGAGAGAGAGAGAGAGGGTGAAGTGAACAAGGTCGAGATGATGCGGACCGGAGCTGATGATGGCTGGCCCGTCTACAGGCAAACGTAACATGCACACCGAGCACGCCGGCCCCCGCCCGGAAAACGCCGGAGACCAAATCAGGACCTCCAGGAGCGCCTGGCCAGGTGTGAGGAGCTGTTGAAGGAGTACGCGACCGCAAAGCCGCCGTCTCCGCCGCCCGCGAAGCCTCCCTCCCCCAAGCCCGACCGCATACCGGAGCTGGAGGACCCCATCCCGAAATGGAAGCCCGCTGGCAAGCTGATCGAGGAGGACGGCGGCGTCCGCTTCATGGACTCGTACCTGCTGACGACTGTCTACGATGAAGTATGCTATAAGCCCGCTCCCATGTGTCTTGTTCCTCCCCCTCCCCCACCTTCCTGCCGGCGGACCATCTATACTTACACTGAGTGGTGTCGGCCTGCAGTTGAAATCGATGCGCAAGATCGTCGACGAAGAGATCTCATGCGACGAGTCTACCCCCTTCCCATGGACGAAGTCTCCAACTCTCCCGATGACAACTCGGATCTCATCTTCGGCGCGGCTGAGCTGCCCTCTGTCAGCCCCGAGGAACTCGCCCCGAGCCCCAGTCATATAGTCCGTCTGTGGCAGATCTTCCTCGACCGGTGCAACCCCTTGACCAAGATCATCCACGTCCCGACGGTGCAGCCCTACCTGCTGGAGGCAACAGGGACCTCGCCACGGCTGCCCAAGAACGTGGAAGCGCTGCTCTTCTCTATATACACTCTGGCCACCGTCTCGATGAGCAAGGAGGAGTGTCAAGAGATCCTCGGAATCTCACGAGATAAGGCGCTGGCCAGATTCAGCCAGGGGGTCCGCCTGACCCTGACGCGGATGGGCTTTCTCAAGACTCACGATCTCTTGACGCTTCAGGCCCTAGTCATATATCTGGTAGGTTGACTACGGAACATGCCTTGTTACGAGGCAACCCTCTTTCTCTCCCCCCCCTGTGACTGACCATTGTCAGATCTCATTGCAAGGTCGATACAACCGTCATGCGTCGTGGATCTTGAACGGCGTTGTCATTCGTGTCGCCCAGAAGATGGGGCTGCACCGTGATGGTGAGCTGCTCGGCCTCAAGCCCTTCGAGACGGAGATGAGGAGACGGCTGTGGTGGCAGATCATCATGGTCGATGCCAAGTATGCCATGATGTCGGGGTTAAGCCATACACTCCTACCCCGCGGCTGGGACACCAAGGAGCCCAAGAACATCAGCGACGATGATCTCTTGCCTTCTGCCACGGAGCCGATCGAGGACAAGGAAGGGCCGACAGATATGATCCTCGTCATCACCATCTTCAGGATTGCCAAGTATCTCATACATCTGCCGGGCATCGAGACGATACTCCTGATCAACGAGCTGGAGGCCACGAGGGGGATCACCACCCCCAACAAGGCCAAAGTTGCCGAGTACAGGGCGGTCGTCATCCAGCTTCACGAGCAGCTGGACGAGATGTACAGCAGGTTCTCTCGCCCACGGCCGGACCCATCCACGACCTGGCCCGACACCTGAAGGAGCACCTCATGGGCAAGCTCTCGGCGCTCGCCAAGCCGCCGGCAGAATCCTCTGACTGGGGCACCGAGGTCTTCGACCACACGAGCAACGCGTTCAAGCTCGCCGTCGACACGACGAGCTCAGCCGTCGAGCAGTACAAGATGGCAAGCTACCCGGGCTGGGACTGGTTCTCGCGGCTGCACTTCCAGCTCGACATATTTGCGTACCTCGTGGGCCAGCTCTCGTACCGCACGACGGGGCGGCTCGTGGACAAGGCATGGCAGGCCGTGGAGGACGTCTACGAGTACCACCCCGAATTCTACGAGGTCTCGCAGAAACTGTACTACCAACTGGCGCACTTCATCTTCAAGGCGTGGCGCAAGCGAGAAGAGGTACTGCGCGCGAGGCTTGGCCAGTCACCCGAGACGCCCCGCTGCGTGCAGAAGCTGCGCACGCTGATGCCCGGGTCCGACGACTCGAGCGTCAAGAGCGACTCCGGGCGGACACCGAGCAGCGATATGTTCAGCTTTGTTGCCAACAGCACCGCTGCAGGGGCCGGGCACGGTGGCCCTATGGACCTCAGCGCGGTCGAGATCCCACCATTTGACGCCTACATGGGCAACTACTTTGATTTTAACGGGGCGCTGGACTTTGACATCTGGGGGCAACCCGCAGGGCATGGTAGAGAGCGCCCAGGGCTCATCGCAGGCGAACCAGAACCTGCAGCTGCAGGATATGTCACCATACGGCATAATGGAGCATGGAACATGGAAATAATGCTGGATTTGAAGTTTCTTCGGGACGCGAGCGGCGGCCCACGGTAGACTGTCGCTTATCTTCGTGGACCCTTGGGGCGGCGATGACCCCCCACGGCGGGTGTCCAACAATATAGGTTTTGAGGTTAGAATTGGGTATTCTAGGTTCTATACTGGTCAAGGTGTTCGGGCAGGAGGCTGGTGCTTTCTAGCGAGTGGACGCAGGGCGCGGTCACAGCCCGCGGGGACAGCAATGTGATGAGGACTGGGAGGAGGGGGAAGACAGGCGCACGATTGCGCGGGTATGACGGTCAATGAAACACGCCACACACTCTCTCACTCTCACAAACGGCTGCGAGTCCACGGTCTTCGACCCCGGCTCGCGCCTGTCTGACATGTTGCGTGCGTCTGTCTGATGGTGCAGGCCGTCCCAGGTGATTCCTAGACTCGTATAAAATTACGGACCGACTAGGTGTCATACGGGGATGTGGACCGGGCTGAAATGTTGAGTCACTCTGACTGAGCTCTTTTGTGGCTTGAATAAACACGGCGGGAATATTGGTCCGCACTCTCTGGCCAGCTGGCCAGCCATCCTCCTTGGTCGAAAACGGCCATTGTCTGCGCGCATCAGCTACGGTGGCGGTACCGGGCGAGCCGATTTTTTTCTTTCTTTTATTCTCTTTTCCTTTTTCCTTTTTCTTTTCTTTTTATTTATTTTTTATATTTTTTTTTGGTCCTATCCGTCTTGCGAAACGGGTCAGATCGATCAGCGTCCGAGCGACACAAAGCCTTGACGGGGCCGGGCTGAATAGTTACAGGTTAATGCCGTCAGATCTTCGGGCCCGAGATGCGAGAGAGAGAAAGAGAAGGTAAAAAAAAAAAAAGAGAAGAAAAAGGCCTAGGTGGGTCCGAGATCTCGCCCATTTGAAAAGGGCTTTTCCTCCTCGGACGAAACCCCTGAAAGACCGCTTCGGGTGTCGGAATGCCCGAACTAAGATGGAGCTCTCCATATCCAGCCTATGCGCGCCCCCGCACTTGGTTACCTCCGAATTCCGCTCGAGGGAAGGCGCAAGCAACCACACAAAAGGAGACATACTATGTAGATGACCCCGGACTCGGGCCCGGGCCCCCCCACCCCAGAAAGGACTGCCAATTGTGTGTGATGCGCAGGGCAGAATTATTATTCATCCTTGTTGCGATATGTAAGCCTCGGACACATGAGCCATACTGCACAGCATCACATGGCCCGATTTTCTACCGAAGAGGATTCTTCAGGGTGCTCGCTCGCGCAGGCAGCTTCGCACTCAGTTCAGCCCTAGCACGATGGATGGAGCGAATGGATCTTGGGCTACTAAGAAGTAGGAAGAAAGGAAGGGGGAAGAAGAAGAAAAAAAAAAGGGGGGGGGGCGTGTGTGGGTTTGTGGGTTTAAGCGGCTCTAAGAGTTGTTGAGGCTGGCACACGGGCTTATTATTCATTTGGTATGGCTACTATGACTCTACTTACTACTCTAGTATGCACTACACAGCAAATCGCGGACCGCGTTGGCTTGTCCGAGGCCGAACTGGTCCGTCCGACAAATTTCATCACCACTACTTTCAGCCATGTCATGTTTTTTTTTCTTTCCCTCTCCTTCTTTTCTTTATCTGCCCCGTGTCCGGTGTGTCAGCCTTGGAAAGTCTAAAGTCCGGTTGTTAGGTTGTCAAAGGGGTCGGACGGTTCATATATCGTCGTCGTCGTCGTCATTGTCTCCTTCATTTTTTTTCTCTCCCTCCTTCTTTACTTCTTCACCTCCTTCCCTCAGCCATACCCTTTTCATCCATCACATCTCCACTGCATCTACAAAACAAGCAAAAGAATAAACAAGGGTACCACATACAGTGTAACTACACCATCACAACCCTGCCAAGGACAACTCGGGACCGCCAAACTCACCCGTACACCACCACAACCCTAAAGAGAGGCCTGCACCATAATAATAGCAAGCAGCAGCAACAACAATAACAACAACAACAGCATGTCGTTCCTGAAACGGGCAAAGAAGCCCGACCAGACGGTCAACCCGCCTCTGGACGGCTCCCAGGAGACTGCCCCCTTTCCTGAGGCACAACCCACCGCCACCAATGTCTCCCAACAACAGAACCAGATCGAGCTGGCGCGCACGCGCACCGAGGACATCGTGTATCCTCACGGCCTGAAGCTTGCCCTGATCATGGTGTCGACCTTTACGAGCATGTTCCTGGTGGCGCTGGTATGTAGTAGTGGTGGTTCTCCTCCTCCTCCTCCTCCTCCTCCTCCTCCTCCTCCCCTGCTGGTCCAGGGGACAGCATTACTTATCCTGTCATGTCAACAGATGATTATATACTGACCACTGCCAACCACTAGGATCGTCTCATCATCGCGACGGCCATTCCCAAGATCACGGACGAGTTTCACAGCGAGACGGACATCGGCTGGTACGGCTCGGCCTACATGCTGACCAACTGCGCCTTCCAGCTCTCCTTCGGCAAGCTGTACACCTTCTACTCGGTCAAGACCTGCTTCCTCAGCGCCATCGCCCTCTTCGAGATCGGCTCCGCCATCTGCGGCGCCGCCCCGAGCTCCACCGCCTTCATCGTGGGCCGTGCCATCGCCGGCGTGGGCTCGGCTGGCATCATGAGCGGCACCATCACCGTCATCGTCTACGCCCTCCCCCCTGCACAGGCGACCCATCTTCCAGGGCCTCTTTGGTGCCGTGTTCGGCCTCGCCTCCGTCATCGGCCCCCTGCTGGGCGGCGCCTTCACCACGGACGTCTCGTGGCGCTGGTGCTTCTACATCAACCTGCCCTTCGGCGGCGTCGCCATGGCCTTCATCTTCCTGCTGCTCAAGATCCCCGACCGCGCCGCCCAGGCCCTCCCGACCAGGCAGAAGCTCGGCCAGCTCGACTTCATCGGCATCTCCTTCCTCCTCCCCGGCGTCGTCTGCCTGCTGCTCGCCCTGCAGTGGGGCGGCACCACGTACGCCTGGCACAACGGCCGCATCATCGCGCTGCTCGTCCTGGCCGGCGTGCTGCTGATCGGCTTCGTCGCGGTGCAGATCCTCCGCCCCGAGACCGCCACCATCCCGCCCAGGATCTTCTGCCAGAGGAGCATCATCGCCGGCTTCTGGGTCACCTTCTGCATCGGCGCGTCCATGATGATCGTCGTCTACTACCTGCCCATCTGGTTCCAGGCCATCGAGGGCGTCACCGCCGTCAACTCGGGCATCCGTCTCCTGCCCCTGGTGCTGAGCATGGTCCTCGCCAGCATCACCTCGGGCTTCCTGGTCGCCCGCATCGGCTACTACACGCCCTTCCTCCTCGTCGGCACCTGCATCCTGTCCGTGGGCGCCGGCCTGCTCACCACGCTGCAGGTGGACACCTCCGAGGGCAAGTGGATCGGCTTCCAGATCATCTACGGCTTCGGCATGGGCTCGTCCTTCCAGGCGCCCAACCTGGCCGCCCAGACCGTCCTGCCCACCCGCGACGTCCCCGTCGGCACCTCGCTGATCCTCTTCAGCCAGCTGCTGGGCGGCGCCATCTTCACCTCCGTCGGCAGCAACGTCCTCGACAACGAGCTGCTCAAGAACCTGGCCGGCATCCCGGGCGTCAACCCGGAGCTGGTCCTCGCCGCGGGCGCCACCGAGTTCCTTACCATCATCCCGGCCTCCGCCAAGGCTGCCGTCCTGAAGGCCTACAACTCGAGCCTGCGCGTTGCCTTTGTCGTCGGCGTGGCCATGTCGTGCCTGACCATCTTTGGCGCCCTGGCGCTCGAGTGGAGGAGCACCAAGAGCAAGCAGCCCGGGCGCAACAAGGAGGCTACCGCCGAGAAGGGCGAGGCTGCCGGCGCGACCGAGAGCGGGAAAGAGGAGACGGCGGATGAGGGAGGATACTACTGCTGCCGCCGCCGCCACCGTCACGGAGTCGGGTCACTCGCGGACAAGCAGTGATGCCAATAACGAGAAGGTTGGTGTATAAATCGAGGAAGAAGCAAGAAGGGGCAATGGATGATTCGTCGGACTGTTTGATTGTTGTGATACCCATAGGGAGGAACGAGATGTGCCATTTATCTGTCTATAGACTGAAGGGGAGGAGACGGGGGAAAAACAAGGGGTTATGGTTGTAATGAATAATGTGACACGCATATTCATCGGCGTACGGGGGGTCGGGGTAGGAAACACGGATTAATAGATCCATACATGGTTTTTTGGTGGTTTTTTTTATTTTAAATACAAATAGAAAACATGTAGATCTCCACACACGAAACAAAATGATCCCTCGGATTATTCAATATCTAATAAACTATATGAGTCGAGTCGAGTCGAGTCGAGTCGAGTGAGTATACTTTATTGATAGACGAGCCCTGAGGTGGCTGTAGCAGCATCTGGTTATGGAAACGGTACACAGCACGTGTACAGATTACAAGGGCTCCCCCCCCCCAGTGGGTTGCAGCTGAAGGGACGGCCCGCAGCGCTCCTCACACCTCAAGGGTGTCCCGCCCCGCGCAACGCCCTCGAGAAACGTACCACTGCTACCATATAATTACAGTACGTTATGTACATCATAACAGGCGACCCACCTACTCTGAACGTCGTCGATAGATAGAAAAGATAGCAGACAATGATGACAAGCTGTAGTGGCAAAGAAGCCTTACAGTCGGATCTTCCAGCCACGCTGTCTGTTGCGGCCCTCGGAAGCAGGCTAGTTTGTCAGCCTACTAAAGTCTTCCTGCAAGATCAGATGTCTGTCACTGGTCGCTCACCCGCTCTTGGAGGTTCAAGCAAGATATACACACTCATGTATTCTCATGGGATCAGTCAAGTATCATCCATCCGCTATGCTCTACGGTCTGTTTTAGGAAGACTTTGCGGCAGCCACTTTCGGCCCCAAGCTCCTACTGTGAGACGGAGCGCGGAGACAGCGGCAAATGATTTTGTGTTTCTGGGTTACACAGACTCACGAATTCGTCGTAAAGTAAGACAAGTGGAGATGGCGTCACCAATTGACATGTCAATATGAGAAGTCATCGCATTGATTTTTTTCTTGGTTCTGTTGTGCGCACTTTCATAGGCCATGAGCTGATATGCCTTCCAGTGCCTCGAGCGGTAGAGTTTTGATACACTCCCCGCCGCTGGCACCCCCATAATTTGCCTGACCTTTTGCACCCTGGTTCCTGCTTTGATAGAGCAAGCCTCCCTCCCGCGTCCTTGGAGAAGCCGCCAAACCATCCTGCAGTGAGCAGTAAAACCTGTTCGCCGTCCCTGATAATCCATCGCAACCTGATCCTCCAGCATGACGGGGGAATATGAGCAGTCAAATGCTCACGAAACTCCATAGAAAATCAAAACACACTTTTCATGTATCCTACATGTCCACGAGCGGCAACAGGCCCAGAGGGCCCAGGTATCTTGCAGTCCAACGCTTCCAACGAAATGGTCCAACAGGCTGGGCATTGCCCGAGTCCGGACAAAAGAGAAAGAAAGAGAAGGAAAAGAAAAAGAGAAAATGCAACGCAAGGTGAACATTCTGCCAGGTGAGCCCGAAGATCTTTGGAAATGTAGACCTAATCAGAGACGAATGCGCCGCACCTGAGGACTGTGACCGGCCACAGTAGTGATGGGTTCCCATCCGTCCTCAGAGAACTGCTCAGCACGCGTCGTCATAATCCGCACCATCGTAGCCCTCTCCAGTAGGCTCTGAGGCGTACGAGCTAAAAATGAAGGACGAGTCGTGGTTTGGGGCGCTGATGGCATTGTTGCCGTGAGCGGCCGGAGGCTGGGTGGAAGGCTGCTTGGGAGGGAAAGAAGGACGAGCATCGGCAGGAGTCAAGATCCGAAGCTCATCCTCATCATCGCTAGTGGTGGTCTGGGTAGGATCTAGGGCAGGAGTCTCGTTGGGGTAGACAATACCCATGTTGCGCTCATGTGCAGCCATCTTCTCATGGTTGATGCGGATGCCACTCTTGGTAGGGGTCATTTCCACGGGAGAGTTCTCGTCAGAGTCATCGCCGTCAATGGTTGGGTTCAGGATATCGGCAAACTTGATAGCGCTGCCCTTCTGCTTCTTGCTCGATGTCGACTGTCCTGTGGAGGGGGCGGCTCTCTTGCGAGCGCCACCAGTCCGCGGAGTCTTCGGAGCAGAAGAAGACGGCGTGGTCGGGGTAGCACCTCCAATGGAACCCTTGCCCTGTCTCATGGTCTCAGCGTCTCTCTTGATGGCTCGGAACTGGAACTGGATCCCGTCGGGGGTCGACTCTCCAAAGTACTTGTGGATCTCTAGCGTTCATAATAAAGAGGTTAGCTTACCATTTTGTGGTCATACTTGGCTGCATCTTCGCCTCGGCGGACCAGGCCCTGGATCTCCTTCGCATTCTTCTTGATTGGGCGGAAGAAGTGCTCGAGGCCCGACTCGGACCAGTCAGAGCCGAAGTGTTTGGCCAATTCTGAACAAGTCAGAACCAACCTTGACCGCGTACAGGTGTAGGTGTAGACGTAGGTGCAGGTGCAGGAAGGTGTGGGTGTGTACCCTAGGAAAGGGGGGAGGAGAGGGGGGCGAATTGGGTGAGAGTGGTGATAGAAGGCAAGAAGGTGAGAGGAAGGTCAGAAGGAGCAGACGCGGCTGGTATCGGGGAAGCCAGGGAAATACTCGAGGGCATTTGAGTTTTGGCCTACCTTTGTAGTTAAGTCTCAGGTCAGGATGAGCTGCGATGACAGCAGTGAGCAGGCGAAGCTGCCCCTCGTAGGTTCGAAAGTTGGCAACCATGATGTCTGGGATGTGAGAAGCAACCTTGGTCAGCGGACGCAGGATGGCGACGTCTGAGTAGTGACGAACCTGTTGAGGTCAAGGTCAAAGTGTCTAAGGGTAGATGTGTGGAGCTGACGGTTCGTTGGATGAGTCTTCTGTTGCGTCTGAGGTTTGGAATTCAGTCTACAGTCTGTGAAGAGAGAAAGACAAGGAAGACGTGATGGTGAGGAGGTGGGTGGGAAAAGATATGCCCGTGTAATAAAGTCAAGAGTGAGGGCCAAGTGCAGGCGAGGTGGGTAAGGGGAGCAGGACAGTAGTTCTTGCCTCGTGATATGGAAGGAAAAGAGAGGGAAGGGGGATGTATTTCCGAGCGTGTCAAGTTGAAAAACAGAGGAGGGGGAGGGGAAGGCTGATCGCGTGGGTGCTTGTTGTGGCGTATCAGCAGGGTAGAAGAACTCACCTTCTGAGATGGGTTGTCCAGTCTGGTTACCTCTTTTCTGCAACGATGAAACTGTAGGTGGGATGTAATGCAGATCGACCGTGAATGAGAAAGGCTGAGGTAGGATCGAGCCACAGATTGTCGCTTGTTGGCTGGTAAAGACGAGGTTGAAGAATAGAAAGGAAAGACGTAGAGGATTCGTATGTACTCAAAGTAAAACGCGACCGCAGCTTTGTTTTGAATCTGCAGCGCGGTCTGCAGTCAAAGGATGGAGGAGCTTGGCAGTCTTGCGAAAAGCAGCAGATGCTCAGAAAGAGGAGACTTGCTCAGTCGGTCTATCGAGACATTGGAAGGCGGTCGAAATTTAGACCTCTAGAAAAATAAAAGAAATGGACAAGGGAAGAGAGCTTATCGGGGGGGGGGGGTGGTGGTTACCAGGCAGGGAGAGGGACGTGTGGAAGCTTGAGTGTCGGCTGTCGACAACTCGAGGGTTCTGGGTGGACTGGTGAAATGATGATAGGGCGTAACTTCCAGGGTTGGCACAACAACACCCCATGCAGCAGCAGACCCACCCTGAGAGGGCCGTTCAAATTCAGCAAAAATTCAGAGATGCTCTTGCCAAACCATCCCAACTTTTTCAAAACTACAGAGACACCTGCCCGGCCTGCAATCGCTGACAGTCTAGGTGGCTGGTTGTCCTGCAGTATCAGGTACTAACGGCTTGGGCGATCAAGGGGAGAGCCAGGTTGTCTGCAAGAAGCATAACGAGTGGCTTCAAAGGGTAACACAGCTAGGAGGTAGCGAATTAACCGATGGAGAAAGGCAACCGCGGCAGATTCCTGCATGAGGCGCGGATTGATTTTGCAACCAAAGCTGGCAGAGTACTCTATATACCAAATGCCCCGTATGTCTGGTTCTATATTGTAAAACACCCAAGAGATTATCATGCCCTCGATATTCTCCTCTACCTATTGCAGCGTCTTCTCGAACGGTGTTCGGCGGCCGCTCACCATGGAGCTCCCATTCGTGGCCGGGAGGGGCAGGACTGTCTTCTTCTCCATGGGATACTCCATGTGTAGCGAGCCGTCTTCCTTTAGCTTGTGATCCCCGTTTCCGTACATCAGATACTGGATCCCCAGGAAGCAGTCGCAGCCCGCCTGGAACATACCACACAGCTTGAAGGCCCAGGGGATCTCGGTCGTCGAGGTGAAGAACCAAAACATCTTCATGGCGTCTCCTGCCAGCCAGCTAGCCAGGACTGACACCCGGAAGCCCTTGCAGGATCGTGAGCGGGCGTTGGCGAAGATCTGGGGCAGGGGCAACGTCGCCTCGACGGAAAGACCAATGTAGCCCAACAGGACCGAGTATAAAGCGTAGATGCCGGCAAAGGGTGCGAGGATAAGCTCCAGCGCCGTGAGGACGATGAAGAGGTACAGCAAGAACTGCCAGTACCTAGAGCGCGAAAGGTTCAGCACGACAAACACATGGGTATTCCAAGGGCGTTTTCGGTCATCACATACGGCTTTGGTGACCTCCACTGCCAGAACTGGTACGGCCTCCGTCTTTCCCAGAGCCCTTCTTTCGCCGCGCCGGCAAACGGCAGAGCGGCGTCACCGCCCTTGGACGCAGGCCCTGGCCGGTGGTCCAGCGTAATCTTGAGCAGCAGGAGCTGCATTATCACCATGAGGAAGGATTGTATCAGGAGGGCGCCGTCGAATCGGGCACCAGGGTAGTAGAATATCCTGTCGGGGTCCCATTGTCAGTATAGGAAAAGGCACTGGGCCCGGGCCGCCCGAGGATCTCTTCTGGTCGCACCTGAAAAAGGAGGCCACCAGCATAATGAGCGGTATGTCGAGAGAGAAGCCCGCGCTGGACTTGTTCCGGTGCATCGAGAGCGCCTGGTCACTGTACGACAGGATGGGCGACATGATCAGGAACAGAGGGGCACAATAGCCCGCGAAAGAGGTGAGCCATCGCATCGTGGGATTCCCAAATGGCGCTTCGTCGGAAAAGGGGGCAGCAGCGCGGTCGCGACAGAGATCGGGGCAGGAGGGCGGCCTTGATAGGATCGGAAAGGAGCGGACGAAGGTCGACAGCGCGTCGGTGGCCGTGATGATGCCAGCTGGAGGTGACCAACGGTGAGAGAGCGAGGCCAGAGGTTGACAAGAACAATTCGAGGAAGCGCGAAAGCTACTATTTGGCCTGTCCAGAAAAGAATGGTCCACTTTTAGCACACCACCCCAGCGGCAGTCTTGCATAGGGCCTGATCGTCAAAGGGGCCGGCCACTGGCGCCACGGTAGCGGTAGTACCGTGTACTATGTATACTATAGTGGTAGGGGCGGTGCCAGGGCCGCGGGTCGTCCGTCAGCAACATGTCTACAGGGATCCTGCTGCGCTTGTTGTAATTTTTAGAGGAGCTATAAACAACGGCTGACCCATGCCAGCTCTCTCCTGACGACTTCAAGTACATCTTCTCAACAGTGCTTTTCTAATGTCTTTAGCATCTCGCCCCCTCAGAGATTATATAACAAACAATACGATCCCGTCGACATATCGTGTTCCATCCCAACACCGCGACCTTGAATTTTCAGCGGCGCTGACCTGGTCGTCGTGGTTTTATGCTGGACGGTCCCGCGTGGCCGAAACCGTCTCCCGTCAGCGACCCATCCGTCCTTGATGAGACCAAACACATGCATCTCGTCCTTCTTCCGTCGATTCGGGCCTCTTTGGCAGCGAAGGACACATATGCGACTCGCTGTATGCAGACTGAAAGATCATCATCAGCGAGCAAAATCACTCATACAGCGGCAGATACAGTAAATAGATCTCCCACCAGGAAGCATGTCAACGACTGGGATGAATATGCGAAAAGCCTGATAGAAAGTACCGTCCATTTTCGCCCGACAGAAATCCTAATTTACATCTTCTGGAACAGGACCCCGACGTCCACATGAAATCGTTGGCTCTGTTGCTCGAGTCCTCAGGGACTAAATGACTAAAAACTTCCTTTTTTCTTTTTTTTTGCCTCGTGAGACGCCCTCCACCACTGTTCCTTCATAAACGCCAGCCCCTAAAACATCGCATGAAAGGGTTGTTCCTATGTCCTGGCATCATGATTTTCTTTTCCCTCTCCAATAAAAGGAACAACTGACAGAGGGCAAGGCAACCGCTCAAAAAGGACGACAGATATAAGAGTCTGATTTCAAGTCCTCGACCACCACCACGGGGATAATGTACTTAGCACGTACACGTACCGTGTAAACGTAGCTACACAAGATATAGCCCGATGTGAAATGGCAGGCGGGTCTGCAGAAATTAAGAGTATGGGCGTGCAGGGCGCCACCGAAAGTAGAAGTGCCCACTGGAGTATGAAGTTCAAGTCCGACGTGAGTCGCTTAAGATCCGCGGAAAAGGAATTGAAGGTCCTCCGGGCTCAAGGACTCCATTGCTGTGTCATCCGAGTTGATGGTCGAATTGATCATGTTCGTCTTCTTCTCTTGCAAGAGAACCATGCGACTCTCGACCGAATCCTCGATGCAGAGGCGAGTGATGGTGCATGGGCGCGTCTGTCCAATGCGGTGGCATCGGTCAGCAGACTGCCACTCAGCCGCTGGATTCCACCATCTGGAATTGTCAAATTAGCACTCAGTACATTATACTTGGGAAAATTAGGACTTACGGATCGACGATGAAAACATGGGAAGCCTCGGTGAGGTTGAGCGCCACGCCACCAGCCTTGAGGGACACCAAAAAGCACTCCACGTCCACATTTGTCATAAAGTGGTTGATGGACGCTGCGCGCTGAGCCGGGGTCATAGAGCCATCCAGCATCACCGTTGTGATTCCCGCGCGGCGCAGTCGCCACTCGATGAGCTGAAGCATGGTTGTGAACTGGGAGAAGATGATCGACTTGTGGGTGGCCTTGTCTGAGCGAAGCTTGTGGAGCTCGCGGACAAGCAGCTCGATCTTGGACGAGGAGGTCCACTTCTCCATCTTGATTCGATTGATGATGCTCGACTTCCTAACAAGAACCTCATCTTGCTCGATCTCAGGTTGCTCAAGGTCAATGGACAGCGGAATGTGGCAGCGGGGGCAGTCAGGCTGATCCTGAGAGTTAAGGTACGCCTTCGCACACGCGCGACAGAAGTCATGCTTGCACCTAGACTGGATGGCTTCCTCGGCGGGCTCGTCACATATGATGCACTGCAATACGTTCTGACCCTCCGCCGCGTTCTTCTTCAGGATGAGATCAGGGTGGTCCGCGACCTGTCTCATTTGCATGATGAGACCGAAGATGTTGGCGTAATTGTTGAGAAGAACACCCTGAGCGACGTATGTGTCGAAGTTCCGCCGGCCATTGGTCATGATGCTGTTTGCAAAATCATTCTCTGCGGCGCCGAAGAATTGGCGATCCACAAAGATCTCCTTGACTGGCAGCTCCATGGAGTTGGTATGATCCTTCTTGAGACGACGCAACATGATTCGATCGGTCATCGAACGGAGCTTCTGGAAAGCTTCTTTACCAGGACCAAAGTTACCGTAGCGTTGGATAGGATTCAGGAGCTCTAGAGGACATGTTAGTGAGCAAAACAGGCATGTGCAGGGAGATTAGGCATACCTTGGTTGAAGACGCTGATATGTTGCATAGCGCTGTGCTTGCAGCTCTTACACACGTGCTCATCGTCCATGTCCCAATTAATAGACTCGCAAGGACAGTGCTTGCAGAAGTATGATGCGAAGGGACGAATGTTGAGGAACCTGATCAGACTGAAGAACTCGCCGATGCGATTCTGGAGAGGTGTGCCGGTAAGACACCAGCGGTAGTCAACCTTCAAAGCGAAACAGGCCTTTGCTGTCATGGTCGTGCGGGTTTTGATACAATGAGCCTCGTCCAAGATCACACGGTGGAATTGGATAGCGTGGATCAACGATTTCTCCTTGTGCAGTCCGTCCTTTCTCTTGAAGCCCTTCTCCTGCTTCCTGAAGAGGGACTCCAAGCTGTTGTAGGACATCATGATGACGTCGTATTTCTTCAGCTCCTTGACTGACTTGGCTTTGGCCTTGGGATTCGTGCCGTGATAGACAAGGGTCTTCAGTGTCCCATCCGTGTAGCTGTCGATCTCGCTGACCCATTGCATCAGAGCGACCGGTGGGACCAGGACAAGCGTGGGTTGCTTGGCGGGATAGTCACTCATTATAAGGCTGACAGCCTGAATGGTCTTCCCAAGGCCCATCTCGTCGCCTAGAAGGCCACCCTTCCACTTGGTCCGTTCCATGGCCTTCATCCAAGCAAGGCCTTCCAGTTGGAAGGGTTTGAGTTGGCGAGAAATGGTCTTCGGCTGCTCAGCCTTACCAGCATTCAGGCGTGTCATCTTCTCGAGATCATCCCACATAGTCTTAAGCAGTGGATGATGCGTCTCCAGCTTGCCACGAACGGTAAGTTGCCCCTTCTTGTTCTTGTAGGCCGAAAAGCCGCGACGAGAGGCACCCCGAATCCTACTCGGTTGATCTGCTGCATCCTCGTCGTCCGACATGGAGACTTCGCCCTCATCACCAGTGATTTCGAAGCCATCACTACTGGCTGCGTCCACGGCGGATTCATCTGTTTCTGGAATGACATCCTTCTTGGTTCTTCTTCCGACTTGGCGCTTGCTCGGGGCTATATCATATCAGCGGATGATGCGGTGTAGCGTGGAAATCATTTGATCACTTTGACGTGGTAGAGAAGCATTATCTGGGTCATAAACATACCAGGCACATCTTCGTCGTTGTCAGAGAACGTAGTCGCAGGCATCTTGCCCTTGCCCTTGCCCTTGCCCGTGACGGTTTTCCGCTTTTTGGCCGGGGGTTCGTAATCGACGAAGTCGGAATCGGTGAGAAGCTCCTCATCGGTATCAGGCACGACGGCCTTTGCTGCTGTGCGACTACTTCGAGGCGGGCGGGCACTAATGGCCTTCCCCCTTGCCTTTGGGGTTGGCCACGAGAGCATCGTCACTGTCCTCAAGCGCATCGTAATCGAGAGGATCCTGGCCATCATCAAGAGTCAATGACTCAGCAGCCTGTCGATCGAACTCCTCTTGCAGCTGTCGAGCCACCTTCTCGTCGTTGCGGGTGCCTTGAGCACTTGGAGAAGTGTCCAACATCTCATCGTCACTGTCAGCGATTTCCATGAGCCCACGCTTTCGACTGGAGTCATTCCCCTTAAAAAAGTCTCTTGCTTTCTGCATGGCCTCAGATGTGTTCTTGCGAGTATTGATCACAGGAATAACGACCTCAAACGCTCCAGCACGAGTCGACTTCTCTGGGGCAGGTGTGGGCACATTGCTAGTGAGCGGGGTCGAGTAACCTGAGGCAGACTCCGAATAGTTTGAGGTGGAGGCAGAGGAGCGTGAGCCTCTGTTGACGGTCGCATTGGCACCAGTAGATGCCTTGGCTGGACGACCGCGAGGACGTTTGAGGGGAGTCGGGGTGCTAGCCGCGGTACTTGAAGAGGCGGAGGCAGCCTCAGCTAGCAATGCAAGTCAGTCTTACGGTGCTCACACTTGGTCCATCATGATGCATCCATCGGCTCAGTCAACACTTACCCCTATTGCCAGCTTGGGCGAGCTGAGAACTCCTGGTTCGCGCCATCTTCGATGTTAGAGATGGAGGATACCTCTGCAGACAATGGTACCTAGGAAGATCAGATTTGGGATGGTCTGTCAATCAATCTAGGATGTCAACGGTGAGGAGTGATGGCCTGAGAGAAGGACCACAGCCGGAGAAGTGTCTGGCCGTCTGCTCGGCTAGGTGGAAAGGTGGTGAAAGAAGGGAGCAGAACAGCAGAGAGGGTCCCTTTGGTGGAGGAAAGTTTGAAGCACCTTGGCGAAAAAGAAGCGGCTTTGACGCCCTTTCAGTTGGAGTTTGGGGAGGTTGCCACCCAATGCCTCGCGTCCTAGCTTGGCGCGCTATCATGTGTAAAAGTGGGTTCCATTAAGGCCTAATCCCATTCACCAGCGCAGGCCAGGACAAAGTAAGTACCTGTGCAAGCTGTGCTAGGCGGGGCAGCGTAAGCACTTAGACCCGCTGGGGTTAGTGGGCCTCATTACTTTCCACCGTAAAGTGGTTGCATATATGGTAAGCACGGGATAGCGCGTCCCGTACGCGCCTGCACCTCCCACCTCTCTGAAAGAATCCCTGGAAGCTTAGTCTTGGACCAAACTTGCACCTTGATTTTTTTTTTTCACGGCAGCCATTGCCACGCAATAACCCATCCGGCTTTTGAATATCACCTCAGCTCCTTCTCACGCTGCAGGCAAACGGTTCCCGCAGCCACCTCACCTCACCTCGCTTCACCTCCGATCGAGACTTAGCAAGACAATCTCGCCTTCCACTCCGTACATGACCAAGTCCATCTTCTAGCCTCTCATGGTATAGCATCAACACTCGTCGCCCAGTCAGCGCCACATTACCAGTCGTGCCAGCCTCAACCACGAAGATGGCCCGCGTGACGAGGGCTGGTCGTCAGCGCGTCCGGGCTGCTCAACAGCAAGCCCCGGGCACTACCTCTGCTGCTCATGGTGCCCAGGCTCCGACGGCAAATGCAGCACCATCCAATGGTACCCCGGGCACTGCCACCCAGGCTGCTGCTGTACAAATCGCTACTGTGCAGACTGCCAGCCCTCAAACAGTTAGTGCGCAGAACAACCAGCCTGTACAGAACGTCACGCGCCGGGGTCGGACCATCAGAGGTCCCCAGTCTGCATTGACAGATTTCTTGGCCAGTCACAACATCGATGCCACCCAGATTCGTCTTGATTACGCACGCCGCAGAGATGAAGTTACTGTCCAAGGCCAACAAGATAACGTTGATGCTGGTGAGGGCCCGTCAAATTCCAATGCCAACGGTGCTGGCGGTGAAGATGGCGAAGCTGCTGGTGAGCTGGGCCGCAAGCGCAAACTGGATCAGCAGAAGGCCATTGATAAGATCAAGTCTTCTAAACGTTTCCAAAAACGCAAGAAGCGCCTGGCGGACTCTGACGAAGAAGCTGATCTGCTCGAGGAGCTGATGAGGGCCAGTGTACCACAGCCTGGTCAAATAGCGAACTGTACGTATTTCCCAAGGATCTGATACACCCAGGGTTTGTCGCAATGACTGAACGGAAACGCGCAACAGGCGAAATGTGCCAAGTCAGGTTCACAGTCACGCCCTACACCCGTGAGACACCTTCTGGCGGTCTCCTGTGCACCCCCTGCGGCAAAAAAACTCGAGAAGGAGGAGGAGGGCCCGGCCAAGAAGAAGAAGAAACCAGCTCCTGGCGGCCCAGTCGGCCGTCGCCGTAAGAACCAAAGCAATATGCTCGACGGCACCTATGTCATCGGTGCCAAGAGTCTCATGAGTCTCTGCATTGAGACCCTCGCCAAGAACATCGACCTAGCAGATGACCTGGGCGAGTTGCCACCCGCATGGTTGACAAGATTTCTCGCCTGCTCTCCAAGAAGCGCCTGATGGACCAAAACACCATCCACCTCTTCCTCCAACCAACAGCTCGTGAGGTGACCGTCTACGACGCCACCAAACTCAGCTCACATGACCTGATCCGTATCTTTCAGGTCGTGCCCAATGTGAGAAGTCTGAAACTGAAAAATGCCATTCACTTCAAGGATGAGGTTCTGGAGTACGCTCTCTCGCGGGATCAGCTCGAGCTCCACGAACTGCACGTCCACGGCGCCAATCTCCTGAGTAACGATATGTGGAAGAAATATTTGACCACAAAGGGTCAGCCTCTACAAACTCTGCAGGTCTATTACACGGACAAGCACTTTGACGATGAGTGTCTGGCGGTGCTCAAGGACGCAACTCCGTCGCTGAAACGGATCAAGGTCTATCATAACCAGGCGGTCAGCGGCGATGGAGTCCGAGAGCTGGGCCACCTCAAGAACTTGCAACACCTGAGCATCAACCTCCACAAAAGCGTACACCCTGACATCTGGGTCGACGTCCTCAGCAAAGTTGGCGGCGGACTCAAGACCCTCTCTTTGCGCGTGGCACCAGAGCTTGACAATACAGTCCTCGGCGCGATCCACACCCACTGTCGCACACTGTCGAAGCTCCGCATCACTGATAGTGAGGCCATGACCGACGCCGGCTTCACTCGTCTCTTCACCGGTTGGAACAACCCTGGTCTTGTCTTTCTTGACCTACAAAAGTGTCGCCAGCTCGACTCCTCACATCCCCGCCAGAACCCGGATGGCATAGGTTTGTGCTCTGATGGTTTTAAGGCTCTCATGGCCCACTCTGGTCGTTCCCTGCGCAGTCTAAACATTCATGCGTGCCGCCACATCTCAAGTGAGGGCCTTCGAGGAGGTCTTCGACCCCCAGAATAATTACCCCGCACTCCAGGAGCTCGAGCTCAGCTTCTGCGAGGAGGTTACGGACTTCGTCGTCGGCAGTATCTTCCGTAGCTGTCCGAACCTGAGAGAGCTGAATGTCTTCGGCTGTATGAGGCTCAAGGATGTGCGTGTGCCCAGGGGCAAGATCCTTGTTGGCATGCCCAACGCCCTCGGCATGGTCATCGAGGGACAGGATTGAGCCTGCAGCTGCAGCTGTGTGTATGAATTCACGGAACAATCAAGATGTTGATCAAAGGCATTTCGTGTCTGGTGGTGGTTGACAGGATTGCACGGCATGTACTCCTCGGGCCCAGGCCGCCGATGTGTTCACGCAAGTTCATGGCGTATTTGGACGGTGCCACGATTTTGGCCTCGGGGAATGAGCATGTTGTTTTTTTTGTTTTTTGTGCGTGGGGGGGGGGGGGTATAGCGGTGTAGCCTGAACCAGGGCAGATAAGTTTCCGATGTGCAATGGACCATCTGTATTCTCACGATGCTTGGCCGTGTCTTTAATATCCCTCGTGTTCCCCCTAGACCAGCCAGAGTACCATTCAGTATTGTATGGGACGCGGGCATCTCTGCTTGCTATAGATGACGTTGGTGACCTCGTTGAGGGACGTCGGCGTGTACCTTGCTGCACTTGCTACGATCCACTGCCTGATGAGGATTCAACCGGTGCTGCAAGGCTGTTGGTCTCAAAACAGGGTCCTATTTTGACTCACGGCCCGGTCCTCTCGGTCAAAACACCTGAGCAGAACATGGGTACGGAATCAAGTAGTATTCCACAGCAGGTCTAATCGTGGGCCCGTTTGTAAGTAAGGAGGTAAGATCAGTGAGGCAACGCCGTCTGTTCGGTGAGACAGCATATATTCCATCTTGAGGACCTTATATTCTCTCTTCCCGCACTGATCTGACCATCCCACATCAATCGATATTGCCACCTTTCCCCTGACGTGCCAACATCTCCGCCTCCCTGATCTCCGTCCTCTCATCAAGCAGCGACCCGGTCTCCCCGTCCGAGGCCACCTCGCTAGGTACTGCATCTTCATCAGACTCGTCGTCATCTTCTTCATCCTCCTCCTCGTGGGTCCCATCTAGCTGGACCGCACCACCCTTGGTATCGGGCTTCCTCTTCTTCTCGAAGTCTTGCCTGTGGGCTTCCGCAAGTATCCCTCTGATGCTCTTGTTCCCTACCGTTTCTGCGCGCATTCGCCGCCTCACGTTGGGCGAGTCGCCGCCCGGCGTGCGACCTTCTTCCACTGCGCCCGAGGGCCCGCCAGGCGTCTGTGGGAGCTGGACGTCCGTTGGGCGCCTGCTTGGCGTGCGCGCCACCACACCGCTCCAGCTGACTCTTGCTGCAGACGGGCTGCGCACGAGCTCGTTTGCGGTCTCGGGCCGCTGGGCCTGCTTTCCGGCCGAGTCCGAGCTGACTCTGCCGCTTGTCAGGTAGTCGGCCGGAACATCAAGGTCATATGGCAGCGGTATGTCGCGGGAGGCCCTGTACTGCTTGACGTTGGCGCAGTGCTCATTTTCAACTCTCAAAAGCGTCCACATGCCGCGGCGGGTGACCTCGGAGAAGCCAATGAGGAAGGAGGCGGTCGACGAGTGTTGGGTGTCGTGGGTGAAGATGGCATAGAAGACCCAGTTGAAGCGGAGAATTGGGTCGAGGATCATGATGAGGTAGTACGGCCAGCGGTATTTGAGAGCGGTGATGTCGCGGAGGAAGCGGTGTTGGGTGTGGGGCTGGAGGAGGGAGAAGTCCATGAAAATGTCCCAAAATGCTGCGGAAGAAGGAACAGCGTGAGCTTTACACCGCTCATGAGCAGCAGGGAATAGTGGTGTCTAGGCTTACCTGTGTAGAACCCATTGATGGTCGAGAAGGCGACGAAGAGGGCCAAGTGTTGGTGCGAGTTCTGAATGCGGTAGATACTCAAGAAGACCCCTGCCAGGATGCTTGCGGTGTATTTGCCGCAGTTGACGAGATGGGGGAATATATTGCGTGTGTCTCTGTAACGCCGGATACATTGCAAGAACCGCCTTCGTTGGCTGTCAGCATTGAGATGTCCCATTCCGACGCAGGCTATCTCACATACCAGATCGGTGGAAGACAGGCAAAGAAGCCCAGCAGACGTGAGTGATTCGAGTTGCAAAGTGAAGGGTTGTCCCAATCATTCGCGTACAAGCAAAAGAAGAGCTCGATATTCTGGAGCGGACTGTCAGATACGAGAGACGGGTCTTGGGAATGTAGGCCTGATACACTTACACACATGGCATATGTCAATGAGCAGTACATATCTCCCAGGAAGAAGTCACGGAACTCGACGGGGTATAAGCCTGCAAAGAATAGACGCCACTGCGAAACATTAGCATCATCCCGCATACACCTAACAGAAGAGGAGAAAGCCTGGAGACCTACATGAGAATACAGGAACCACTTCCGGCTCTTGTGAAATAGGACCGGGGCGGGAAGAAACAGGATCACAAAGGTGACACATAGCAAGATCACCGGATAGTAGAGGTACATATCTGGCGACCCGTATCTCGTGAAATTGAGCCACATGAACAGCCCCAGGAGGAACAGGAAGAAGCTCGGGAACTCGGCCAGCTGTCTCCAGTCTAACTGGCTTCGCGAGTCAAACTCGAAGATGAAGGGGTAGTTCACCCTGTTGGCCGTCCATAGCTTACAGTCAAGACAGAACAGGCTGAACAGATACAACATGAGGAAGTAGCCCCCGTAGATCTGCAACAGGTAGCTCGTCTGTGTCTCACTTCCGGGTCTTTGTCAAACAGGAGCTCTGCACCATATACGAGCCCCTGTATGGCAAAAGACCGCGCCAATGCCGATGAAGATGCCATTCTGAAAGGCGCTGCCGGATTCGTCCCGCCTCTTCTTGCTGAGGCTCCGCAGTTTGCCGGCTGCGATCTTGTGGTTGCCACGCTCGAAGTATCGGGCGTATAGGTCTTCGACGGCCTGCAGATGCCCATCCAGGACATCTGAGTTGACGAACCAGCTCTTGTTGACCTTTTCCGTCATGTAACGGTACGGCGGCCGCGCGTGAACAGTCTTGTCGTATTTCTTGTTCAGCTTCCTGAAGGCCGTGCGGTTCAGAAAGGCATAGGACTTGAGCAGCTCGAGCCCGCGGTAGAACTCCTGCAGGGCCAGCTTGAGCTTCCTCTTTGCCGTGCGGTAGGGCACCTCATCCTCGGGCGGACGGCGGGAGTAGTCGCGACCCCCATCGATGCCCTGGTTTGCCTGTACAGGCGTCCCCATGTGCTGCAGGGCCTTGGAGTTGGGGCCAGGCCTGAACAGCTTTGCCCTCAAGGGGTCAAGCAGCGGTATATGAGCCCCGTTGGTCTGGTCGTCCTCCTTCGCGTGCTGCCCATTGGTCTCGCCATTGCGCTTCCGGCGCCTGGCCTCCGCGATCTCTGACGTCCGCCTGTTGCGCATCTCATGCAGCTGCTCGCGGAGCAGAGCCAGCCTCTTGCCGGCGCTGTCCTCCTTCTGCCTGTAGAAGGTCTCTACCTTGTCAAGCTCGCTGTCGAGGAACTCGGCAAACTCGCGCTCCTTCTCCCTGACCTCATCCAGCGCGCGCAAGTCGTACTCGCCCCTCGACTTTCGACGTTCGGCTGAGGCACCTGTCAGGGTGAACATCCTCCGGAGCCGGGCGCGCGGACTTTGTGTGTCGCTTGGGGTCAGGCTCGGAAACGTCGCTCCAGGGGGGGAGCGCGAGGCTGTCAGCGGTTCCCTGGCGGCGCCCATCGTGACTCTCCTGGTGCGGACCCGCCACGGAGGCAGTCCGCTGCAGGGCCTGGCGACCCAGCGAGGTGGCGGAGCTGACGCGATTGCTGGACGGTCTTGCCCCCTCGGCGATGCTTGTGCTGGACGGTACCCTCATGGCCGGGTCAGGGAGCTCCAGCAGGCTTGCCCTGTGGGTGAAAAAGGGATCGTCCTGGCGCTCAGCGGGCGTAGGGACGATACTTCCATAGTGCACGTCCGAGTCGGCCCTCTCAGTCAATCTCTGGCGCTCCCCGCGCTGCGGCACGGCGACAGGCCGTGGGGGAGACCGACCCATGGGGGCGGGGCTGGTCCGCAGCGGATCACCGTCTTCTGCCACAGTTTCAACATTCACGCCACGGTGGCGGCCCGGTGGCGATGGCGTGCCGAAAGGTGGTGTATCATACGGTAGGTTGGCGGTCCTCCTGGGCAAGATCGAAGACGGTGTGCCATCAGCACGGCCGATAGCCCTCGAGATGGCTTTGATGTGCTTTTTTCCAGACTTGTAGTCGAGGTACTTGACCCGCCATTCTGCGATTGGGTTAGCAGCCCCCTGCGTACTTGGGCAGACAGCTGGATGGGCGAGCCTGTCTCTTTACCTGGGACGAGATCTCTCTCGAGCTCCTTTGCGAACTTCATTGTGACGTCAGACGCACTTTAGATGAGGCCCTGAGATTGAGTTTGGGCCCTGCATCAAAAGCATCCGGTCATCTTCGTCGCATTGCTCGTATTGCAGCTCAGATCAGACGCAAGACCTGGCATGTGACCTGGGTCTGATGTCGACAAGTGTGGGTGGTAGGCCCGTGTTTGTACGTACGAAAAGTAAACACAAGAGGATCTCCGTCAGGATTATTTTGGTTGGCCAGGGGGGGAGGGGCCCGTGGCTTTAATTAGCTCGACCAATCAGCGCAGTCTTATCCGCCACGCATTCCTCTGCGCAGACGGCACTGCAGTAACTATAATTGCAGGCCTGTGCTGTCTGGGAAGATCTACAGTACACCGTATCATAGTACCATAGCAATTAAACTATCATACTATTCGAGGAAGAGAGCACCCTCGACCTTGCCATCCCTTTTTTTTTCTTCTTTTTTTTTTTTTTTTTTTTTAAAAAAAGAAACTTTTTCCATTTTTTCTTCCCTTCCTTCTTTTAGCATGGCCCTTGGAGACGACGTTTACACGTAGTCCGCCTTTGTTCTTGGCGGCACTGCAGAGGGCTTGACTAAGAGCTCGGCAGATAGCACCGAGACGATCTCGACCGTGCTGTGAGGCTCTGGTGTCCTGTAGCCCCGAGCTTGTACTATGGAAACAGCGCCCGTTCTCGAAGCGTTAAGTTTTTTTGGATTCCTTTTGGGTTGTGATTGAATTCTTATTGTAATACTCCGGGCATGGTTTCGTATGGTTTCGGAGACAATCCTATGGGATGAGGTGGTACCCCGTCCTTCGGGAGAAGAGGCATCACTTGAGGCTTAGATTTGCTCAACCAGACTTGACAGGCCTTTGTTCAACGGTCAGCTGGCTGTAGGGCTGGGCGCGGCAGATGGTGGAATGTCGGGGCAGGCGTTGCAGTAACGTTGCGTCTGCATAACTCTAGAGTAAGGACTTACCTCTGATGTTTGGGAATGAGAATGACGAGAGAACTTAGGGGAAGAGTCTGTATCTTGTCTGTCTCAGAGCAAGACAAGCCGCGACATCGACCTTTCATATATCCGTCCCTTGATGGGCCGTCAGACCGACCGGGTCGCATCGGTGCCTTTGTTTTTTTATCTATTTCTTGCCTTGACGGCCTGTCGTATGTATTATTCCACCGCAGCAAAATCAGGATCCTGCCGCACCGTGGCAGTCACCCGGCCGCGATGAAGGCCTCGTCGAGCACAAATCTTTCTGCACCCTCACCCTCAAGATTCCAGCTCCACCTCGTCCCCACGTGGAAACCTCTCCCAGAGATGACGTTGACTTTTTCGTTCAGCCCCCTGATTCGGGCCCCCGGGTCGTCCTACCTTGTCCACGTAGCCGCCACGCCACGGGCCTTAGGGGTCGGAATTAAATCCTACTGAGGCCCTGATCCAGGGTGTTTTCTTTCCATCTCTGCCCGCTGGGCCCTTGCCCTGAGAGGGCTCCACGAAACCTGGCAGGAGAACCCGCTCCTCTGACGCGTATATCCTCGGCCGACGAGCCGGCGTTAGAAGGTGATTAGAAAACATAATACCCAGTATATATGTGCAGGGGCCGGCACCAACCGCGAAGGGAGGGGGGGATCTCGATCGAGATCTCAGAGTGGCATCGGGATTCCACTCACCAATGTTTGAGGCTATTCAGGAAAACCAGGCTACGAAGCAGGTCCCGGCGACAGGAACAAGGAAATTGGCGTCCCCCTTTCTAGCGGGGAGGACCGAACTCAAGATCACTCCTCCCTCCGAAAGGCCAGTGCACAGTAGACGGGCCTTACTGGAGGCGGACAAGGAGAAAATGACAACACGCCAAGCGATAAGACCATCGCAAAGCTAGCCAGGGCGGGGGGGTCACCGCGTCTCGTTTAGATCTGGGAATGGCCTCATCCTTCCGCGATAGGAAGTCTCTCGGCCCTTTTCTGGCTGTTTCCCTGACCAAAAAGATTTCTATTTATTTTTTCATTTTCCCCGTCGACTGCAACCCCCTTCACTTCCGGAAAGATACCTCCGTCGCCAGTTATACTCGGAGGACAATGATGCTCCACCACAGTGAGCTTGTTTATGCTCTCCCCCCCCTCGCTTCGTGACATCGGCGCCGGTGACCTGTTTCTGTAGAACTGCTCCATCTTTTTGATGCTGTCCGCTCCCGGAGCACCGTCGACTCGTTACCACAGCCACTGTGCCTTGGGGGGAGGGGGTCAACGACACGCAGCGCTCAGGGCGAGCACTTAGTAGCCAACAAGGTCTATCTTAGACTTCTTAGCTAGCGAGAAAAGCGTGTACATGGAAACGCGGCTCTTGTTCTAGGGCTCCATCAACCCTATCTGGCTGTGGAACAAGAGAAATAGCACGCCGCGTCTTGGCGTGGTCTGCCGCTCAACGAGGCTAAGCAGCAGCCCATCCTGCTCTGCTCTCGCTGGGAGTTTCAAGAAGCCTCCACGCAACCCCGTTACAATTTCGACAGCTTGGGAGGCGGAGGCCGTCAGGGTGCCCGAGAGGTCCACGATGGTGGAGAAAACGAGCGACGGCGCCCCTCCCCCCCTTCTCCTAAGCAAGCCATGGAAGAAGGAAAGAATAACGCCAGTCAAGCGCTGGGCTGCTGCACGTGGGTAAACAAGGCTTATGTGTATAGTGCATACAATACTTAAGTACATGGCCTGAGAGTACTGGTACTTCTTGCCCGGTCAAGCTTTTGTCACTGTCTGTCTTACCTCTCTCTGTGTGTCTTTCTCGCCCGGGGGAGGGGGGGGTAGGAAGAAGAATAGGGAAAAAGAAAAGGAAGAAAAAAAAAGCACTACCAAACTGGGTAATCTTTCTGCCTGTTGCTTAGCTTAGCTTGAGACCCTAGACCTGTTCTCGGGCTAATGCTGGCCCTCTCGGGCGGGTTCAGGAAGCGCTGCTGCATGCAATTGCTGCACCGCTGCGGAGCCAAAAACACGCAGATAGACAGGGGCCTGTCCTGGTTCCTAAGGGAACCAAAAAGAAAAAAGAGGAGTAGGAAGAGGGACAGCTGGAGTTGGAGAATGGCCTGCACATGTTTGTTGCTCTGGTTTTGGTTCTGGGTGCAGACAACACGCCATGCCTCTGACCCTCTGCATGCTGAGTGTTGTGATGGTGTGGTCGGGCTGGAAGGATGGTAAGATGCTCTACTTACTGGTCAGAACTGTCGAGGAAAGTGTTCATGCAGCCAGGATCCTGTGAGCACACGCCTGTTGCAACGTAGCCTGACGCCATTGAGGCCATTCGCACTCGTCTGATCCGACCCTGCTGATATTACATACATACTAAGTACCTACATCGGCCAGGCCTGGCTAGAGGAGGGTGAGCAGATGTGGGGCGGGTGGACTGGCAAGATCCGGATTCCGGGCTATATCTTCACGGCGGTATCACGACGGCATGTGGGATGCAGACCATGGTTTGCAGGGCAATAATACGCACAGATATACCTACCTAGGTACCAACCGAAGCGCTCGGAGAACCTGTTTTTTTCCCCTCTCCTTCTTACCCTTCTTCTTTTGCTGTACCAAGATATCGGTGCCATCCTTCTCAATACCACCGTATGATTCTGCAATGACGCGCGGAGCGTCCGGCCTTTTGATGTGGTGCGACGCATTGCAGAGTAACCCACCACGCACCGCTGCGTGTGGAAAGAAAGAAAAAAAATAATAAATAAAAAATAATTTCTGCATGCATCATGTATGCACGACGACCCAGAAAAAGTCCCTTGCTGGATACTGCAGGTTGCAAAAGGTTGCACCGCGGATCGACGACCGGCGTCGCCAGAATGTACATAGTACACAGTACAGTAGCTCCCTGCAGGCATGGCGAAAAGGTCCCAAGGACATAACCCTGGCATGGTACATAATACGTCTCGCAAGGTTGATTGCTTCCCACCCGCGTTTGGGTGAGGTGAGACGAGTGGCCGTCTTTCTGTCTCGTTGACAGCTCTCGAGGCCGGGCGAGGGGTAAGCTCGAGCGGTCAGACGGTCAAGATACGAAGAAAGGTGACAAGCGATGATAGGCCTTGCATGGTTGAGGATGGCTGGTGATTGATCTGACAAGGCCAGCGGGATGGATGGTATGTACGTCCAGTAGTGCCGCTGGATGCGGCATGGCGAGCTTCCCTCCCCCGCATTAGGGCAACACATCTGCTATCCTACATGTCTGTCCTTGAAACATGGAGCTCTTTGCCCACCCCTGAGTCAATTGCAGCCTCGTTCCCTTCCCCCGACGAGAGTAGGGTTCATCGTCCCTTGCGCGGTCCAGCGCATGATGCAGCACCCTCTCGGCCGGATATGGTGCGGAGCGATCTTGTCTCAACGAGAGGCAGCGGACTCATATCAAAATGTGACTCTCTTTCATCTAATTCAAAACAGTGTCGATATCAAGGACAGATAGGCTCCCCAAGTTCTGCTTTCTAGAACAACACTTAGGGACGGCGATCAGATGAGTCCTTACGTCAAGGGGGGGAAAACAAGAGTTGTTGCAGGGTGACACCCGTGCCGATCAACCCATATCCATGATCCGACCCTCGTCAGGATAGCGATTACCGAGCATCCCCAGAGGTCAATTCAATATTTACCATGGTACGACACGCAATCGTCAAAATCAATGGCTCGACGTGACGAACGACCAACGGGTACCAGCGATGATGGGGGAGGTGAGCCTAGCAGCTGCAGCCAGGGGTGGGTGGGGGATTATCGAATCTGGCCCCACAACGTAAATCCTTTGGGGGGAGGGGGCCCAAGGACAAAGAATAACTCCCTGAAGTCAAGAAGAGGAACAGACACACGGCAGCTCGCCCATGATCTTAGTGGTCGGTTAGCCGTGTGTCTGGAATATGGCGTAGATCCTGTTTCTGTTCTCGGGAATTGATAATATTCCGGAAGGCAAGGGCTCCTGCATTGCTGGAAGAAAGGGGGGGGTCTAAGACGTGGAGGCATTCCAAGCCGTGGTCGATAGTGTTGGTAACTCTGGCACAAGAGTGACCTGTTGAGCTCCGCTGCGTCAGATCCGGCAGGTTGGTTGTCAAGTTGGTTCCAAAATTCCGCTTCCACGCTCTGCGGGGCGAGATCTCGATCAGATGTTGCGACTTGCCATTCACGAAAGCGCCGAGGCTGGCCACCAGGAACAGGTCGTCCGACTGATCAGCAAGTGCCAATTCAACAACAAGGCAGCGCTTCTTGTTGTGTATCGTCATGGGTTCCGGGGGGGAGGGAAGAGGGATGATACCTATTACATCAGACCCGGATTGGCTCCGATGATTGGCTGGGCTGGTGGGAGAGACAAGGCATTTCTTCGGTGGATCTCATGGCGCTTGGTTGCGGGAGACTGGGTTTTAGCATCATCAATTTGTCTGGCACACACACAAATCCCATCCCTCCCGGATCGGGAACCAAACCCCCAACAAGATTGAAGGGGCCGGGGGAAGAGAGAGAGAGCAAAAGTACCAAAATAATTAACAACCAAGAAAGAAAAAAAAGGAAAAGGAAAAAAAAAAAAAAAAGAGGATCAAAACACAGACAGCAGCGGTCCTCTGAAACGGCCGGCCTGACTGAACGGCGACCAGTGAGGACAAATTAAGGATCAGAATTAATTATACTTTTGTGTGTGGTAGCGTTATGGATGGTACTGAGTAAAAACAGCGTCAGATTCCACTCACATGGGATTCTCTGAGCACCTGCATGAGGGATGAACTGATCCCTCTCAAATCTCACAAGGCTGAGGATTGCACCTCTCTCCTCACACTGCTAGTCGACACGACAGCCGACCATCAGCAAAGAATTGGAAAGAGAAGAAGGAGAAGAAGGGGGAAAAGAAAGAAGGAGAGAAAGAAAAGGACAAGAACAAAATGTGTTGTCGTAAATCTGTAATCTGTATTGCGAACCAAGTACCATAGCATCTTGTATACCTGCTATGGTGAGCACAATTCCGTACTCGTACCCGTACCGCGGTACCTGTGTCTGCAAGCAGAGCCTGGGTCCCCCTGCAAGATGCAAGCACCGGTACCCCACCGAGCTTGACAACGCTGATAGCACCTAAACTGTCAAGGCGCTAGCCAGGTCGAGAAAGTAACGAGCGCGACTGGGCGCCCTCGCAGAAACATCCGCTTGCTCGCTTGGCAGCCAGCCTGCCAGTCAATGTCTTTCAAAAGCCTTGTCGTCCCTCCTCCTCCACCCGCCTGCGCCCGAGCCCACCTTGCAACCTGGGTTCCGACCAGCTCCTCTCAACTCCAGCCCAGTTACTGCTCCTCCACGGACCAGCACCCAGTTTCAGCTCTCAGCCTGGGACCGATTGGACACGTGCAGAGTTGATCGCCATCGGTCTGCCTGTTCCTGAAAAGAGCCTGGTCGGCGAGCAGCAATAAAGTCCTCACATATTGGCAGCTAGACATCATCGAGCTTGCACCCCTGGAAACAGGGACAAAAAAAAAAAAACCACCACCACCCTGGACAAGCCTTGGACGCATCCTTACCCTCCCCGACCTTGGACACCTCGCCTGCCCTTGCACAACTGTCCTGCTCACCGATTTAAGCGTGGACCTGTCCAGCAAGTCCTGACGTGCACGCTTATTTTTGCGACCCCAACATCAGACTACAAGATCGAGAGACGGAAGAAGGAAAAGGTCGAAAGAAGAAAAAAAAACAGCCAAAGAAGAAGGAAGAAAAAAAAACCAACCAAAAACCAGGCAGGCCCTGCCAAGACTGCAACGTTGGACCGTCATCTCTTGCGCCCCCCCAGCGCTAATTCACACGACAACCCAGGGCCTTGGTTCAGTGATGCTGCGGTGACTCTGATCGGCAGAGCAGCAGTCAGCACTGTCTCTTCTTAAGCGCCGACCCCTTCCACTCCAGTCCAGTCCAGCGCAGTGCAGACTTGCAGCACTTCCTACCGTCGATCCTCAATCAAAAACCAGACACCGACCTTATCTCCTGTGCAATACCTACCTCGACCTGGAGACCAGCACGCAAAACGGCCCTCTTCTTCATCGCCGTTCCCAGCATCGCGGCCCTTCCCGAACTTACCCCATCTCCAACAACAGCGAGCGGTCTTAGTCGCCAATTTCTTTCCAGGTTCCAGGTGGCAGCGAGACGAACAAACAATACCACTCAACCACGCGGCCTCTTCGTCGCACAGTCCATGACTGGCGTGATTTGAGTCCGGAAACACACTCTTGTCTCGTGCACCTCTGGTTCCTCTTTTCGTTGGAGCATCCACGATCTCGGATCTCTGGCACCGCCTCAGTTCCTATCCGAGGAACACTGCGCCAAAGAAATTGCGCAGTACGACACGCGTGCGTACCTCACCTCGCGCTCAGGGAGAAAAGTACTCCACTCTCGCAGACTTGGTCCATCGACCGGTCTTTTTCGGCCCTGCGTTTGTCATTTCCAGCCCGAGGGGCCGCCACGACGGCACTACCGTGATAGATCCTTATCCTTAGGGTCTGAGCCGCTTCTTCTCCCTCTTTAAATCACTCACAAGCTCCCGTCGTCCGTGCGATCCCGTCGGACCTCTCTCTCCGTCGAGAATGCTCGAATCCCAGGTACCAAGGCGACGTCCGCTTCCCGAGTCATCGATCCAGGTCCCCTACTCACATTCCCGCACCCGTACGACATCCTCTGGCGTCTTCCCGGTGCAGGTCCAACAGCCGCAACCACAGGCCATGTATCTTAGCCAGCCACAGCAGTACGGCCGCCAGCGCCGCACGCCTTCCGTGAATACCTTCAGCTCCGTGTCGAGCGGCGGCGGCGGCGGCGAAAGAGGCCCTCCCTCCGGCGGCGTATCGAAACTCCCCCTCCCAATGTGGACCTGCGCCGCTCCACCTCCTCTCGGTCCAACGGCTCCGTGCAGCCTCTCAGCTATGTCGCGCTCCTACGAAAACAAAAGGCCACCGTCTGGTGCGACCGCGCACAGCCAGAAGACCCCTACATGCTTGCCAAACAAAAGCAGGCCAAGATGCGAGCTCTCCAGACGGTGGGGTCGGGGACTGCCTCCGGCTCTTCGGGCGGCAACCGGACTTCCACCGGGCTTAGCAGTGCTGGCGGCAAGGTGGTGGGTAAGATCCGACACCACGGCAAGCCCGCGGTGGTCGGGTACTCGCCAGACAGCAACTACGTGGGCGTGGGCGGCGTACCATTACGCCTCAGCGCGACGGAGGTGGAAGGCGAGGATTCCGACGACGACGATATGGCGAGCCAGCGGCTGCACCACCGCAGAACCGGCAGCAGCGGGCGGTCGAGCACGGCGGGCAGCATCGGGCGGAAGGGCCTGAGCTACCGAACATCCACGGGCAGCGGTCTCCAGATGACAGGCGGCGGCTCCCAGAACAGCAGGAGGTGGACGGGCAGCGGTGGAGAGAACACACCGGAGAGGAGAGGAAGCCTCGCCGACGCCGGGTCAGACAGGCGGCCACCAAGTGACACGGCGAGCGGAAGCAGTAGCATGGGCGAGCGTGCCGATGATGTGCCGGACCTGGACCCGCCGCGGCGCGCCTAGCGAGCAACAGCCTGATGAACGCGACACTGACGAGGGAGAAGAGCGTCAAGAATCCGGACGAGCTGCGCAGGAGGGGTAGCGTCGACGAGAGGACAATGACGCTTACGTCCGGAAGGCTCTTCATCGCCAACCCGGATTGATCGAAATAAAAACAACAAACCACAACTCATCGTAACCGATACCCACCGCGCCCTATCCATCGGGCTCATACGGCATCGATGCCACGATTCTTCCGAGGAGTCGCTTCCTTTGTTTTTTCTTTTTCTACTACGCCGGCATAACAGGACGTCGCATACACGGAACGGTCATCCTGCACAAGTCTCCATCAGCTATCTCCTACGTTCTTGTCTCTTTCCTTGCGCACATTGCCATCATCACACACATCATTGCATTGCTAGGCGTTTCAAGGGAGGAGGCAATATATCAGACTACATCAGTCGAGCTCTGGATCTGCTTTGTGTTATTTTTTCTCCTTTTCTTCAATAAGACGGCGTGTGCCGGCCTCTCTGGATGGTTATGTCGTTTTTCTCTTGAGGATCTACTATAAGGATAGATCCCCAGCACTGTGATCCTTGAGGTCACAAATAATACAACCTCGTTCATCTATCTGGTGTCTATTTGTCAACCTGAAGCCTTCATTTGCGTGTGTGCTGCCGTCTTGATCCTGACCTGCAGCTGTGAAGATGCTCAAGCCGCGTGTGTTGTAATATGCAAAAGTCCATGGATCCTAAGAAACACCCACTCTAGAAAATGGTTCTGGCTTGTCTAAGCGCACATATATTCGGAATTCTAACCTATGTGTTTAGCAGATGCATATTCGCACAAGTCAGGTCCTCGAAAATAGCCCCATCTGCAGTCTAAGATGGGGGTGCATCCAAACAAAAGAGACGCTGGCCTCGGGAAAACAACACCATTCTTTTCTTCCCCCTATTCTCTTCTTTCTTCTCGGATCACAATGCCAAATGGTTGAACGCCGTGTCCCACCGCCCTCTCGCACCAAATCAACGCCCTGAATGTCTTTGAGTGCAATAAAGCCACTGCAGGCAACACTAGCAGGGAAAAAGGGTACTGGGGAGAAGGAGCGGTCTTGGGCCCTGGAACTTAAGCAGTGTGGTCCGTGCCCTACGCGACCCTCCTTCAACAAACGCGACTGCTACGCGTTCAATCAAGGGTCCCACTTACTTTCGCTGCTACTCTCTCTTCCAAACCACCAAGATCCTGAACCTGGTCGAGCAGAGACACAACCATAGCCATTCATTTCAAGCCTGGTGGCTCTGCATATTATCGAGGGTTCCTAGACTGGCCAATTGATCCTTTCTACGAATCAGGCATTCCCTTCTGCACTGTCTTTGAACTCGAACTGGAGCTGAATCTGATCTCGACGGTCCTGACGCTCTCCCACGACGCAACAACATAGCTGATCACGCCCAACAGATCACTACTCTCCCATATCTGCATTGCTCCTGGGCCAGGGGTCACCACTACATCAATGCCATTAATGGTCATGTCACCAAATATTGCGGAGATGGACTCCCCGACCAGGAAGCGCAGCCATGAGGAGTACTCTGGTGATATCTCTGATGTTCTCGTCAAGGCTGAGCCCCAGGTCCATGTGAAGATGGAGCCTTCAGACATGGGTAGGTACACCTTTTGAACGAAGTCGATTCATAGTCTTGTCTGCATTCACAAAGCACTGGTAGCTGACCTGTCTCAGAAGGCACGTCGATCCCATCACACCTGTCGAGACAGTCCCCCCCAGTACAGAGCAGCCCAGCAGCTCTCACCGAAGCTGGCTCCAGCACACCGGGCGGAGCCCCGACATCTCCCAATACTCCCACTCGACAACCCCTTCAGCCTGTAACCCTGGCACCTCAGAACTCCGTCGACACGAGCCAGCCGCCAACCTTCCCTCCCGCCAAGACCAGCTCGACGCCAGCCCAGGGTCCTCCTGCTAAAAAGAAGAAGTTGTCGCCCGAAGAAAAAGCAGGCGAAGCAAGCAGAGGACGCTGCGAAGAAGGCAGAGAGAGACAAGAAAAAGCAGGAGAGCGACGCGCAGAAGCAGGCCGAGAAGGAGAAGAGACAAGCCGAGAGGGAGAAGAAACACGCAGAGACAGAAGCCAAAAAGAAGGAGAAGGAGCAGAAGCGTCAGGATGCCGAGCAGAGGGAGCGCGAGAAGAAGGAGGAGGCCGAGCGCAAGGCACGTGCCCAGCCCCGGATTGGCGCGTTCTTCAAGAAGGACCCCACGGCGCCCACGAAGGCTCTATCGACAGTCGCCGACATACCGGTCAAGGCTAGAAGTCCGTCGCCGGCGGTAGCTCAGACGGAGTATGAGAAGCTCGCCATCCCCTTCTTCATTCATAAGAATGTTATGCTAGCGAAGAATCCCTTCGCGGTGGATGACGAGACTCGGGAGACGAAATCTTCGATCCTCGCGGACTACCTCGCAGGCAAACGCTCCCCGGTGCAGACGAAGCAGTTCGATGCTGTCAGCACGCTTCACCTCGTCGCCGCGCCCTTGCCACGAGGAAAGCAGTTTCCCAGCGTTCGGGACATTATGTCCGACCAAGAGGGTGGAATCTCCAACCCCATCAACCTCACGGCGGAGCAGCTGAGGCTACCTGCTCGGTCATGCTTGAAGACCATCCCCATGAAGCAGTTCTCGTTCCACGAGGACGTACGCCCAGGCTACTTTGGTACAGTGACGAGTGTCCAGTCTGTAGCAGCACTACGGAAGATGGCCCGTAAACCCACAGCAAAAGATCTGCCTCTGAACTATGACTATGACTCTGAGGCAGAGTGGGTGCAAGGCGACGAGGAAGAGGATGCCGAAGGACTTGACGAGATGACGGATGACGAAGATGAAGAGGACGACGATAAGTCTTTGGATGGCTTCCTCGACGACTCGGAAGACGTCAGGCGTGGTCCGCTGGTAGTGAGCTCAATGGAGCCAGAGTCCAGCGGCATCTGCTACGAGGATCGCAACCGACGGAACCCAAACCCCCAGATGTACAAGTTCCGCATGGAGTTCATCATCCGTAAGTCTTGTACAAGAGCCTCGTATGCTGATGCTTTCTAACCGCTCACATAGCCGACCTCGAGCATCACCATTCTATCGACCCCTTTTCCAGCGCTTACTGGCCTTCTGATACAAAAGCTATGACAACCACCAGCCCAGGTCAGGCTGCCAAACCCAAGGCCGCAAAAGCTCAGACTACTGAAGTCACTCCCAACGGCACCATGCCTCCACCCCCTGCTCCCAAAGCATCCACAGCTGCCACCAGCAAATCAGCACCTGTCGCAGCAGACCTCATACCCAGTGAGCTGCTAGATGATTTCAAAGCTGTCATTCTTGAGTTCAAGTTTCTTCCAAAGACAGCTTTAATACCCACCCTGCTGCACAAGTTCGACAAGTGCAAGAAGGCACAGATTGCAGCCACATTGGAGCATGTGGCTGAGAAGCCCAAGAAGAAGGGAGATTGGCAGCTCAAGCCAGGCGTCTGAGTGCTGACTGTCTTGTTTGATCTATGTATCTGCATGCATTTTGGCGTCGAGTCTTTGGGCTCAGAGGATTTACCTTGGAGTGTTCAATGAATTCGATGGCGAACCAAATTCCCGACAGCAGTCTCATCTGAAAGTGGCGTCATGGTAGCCTTCGTGGATTTGGAAGCTCTATCGGAAGGGCAGCTTACTGCCCGTATTACGTTCAGCAAAGGATTGCGGTGAGGGTTCTCGCCCCAGCCTTGAGCCTCGACAGCTCATGAGACATAGGAAGTTGACGAGGAGACAGGGTGGGCAACATCCTGGTACTGGTCTGCATATCTGAAATGGGCTGGCAAACACTACTGCGATGAGGCAGGGCGGGAGGAGTTACGGATTGCATAAATTGTTGGCAATTTTTAGGAGTCGTGCCAACGAATTGCATGGAAGGTATTGAAAGACTCTTGCTCTGTCATAAACATAGACCAACATTAAGGACCATCATCGGTATGTTTTGTTTCTCTTGTGAGCTGTTGCACCAGGAAAAGGCCCCATTCTGATCTGCGAATCCAACGCAACAGCGGCGCCTCCTGATTTCCGCCTGCTCCGATATTGACAAGGTCATCTCACAAACAAGTCCATCTCTTAATGTGAATGTCATCATCACAGATCACATAAGTGATCTGTCACAGGCCATGGGAGTAAAATCATAATAGTTTCGGACAAACACATCCCAACATGCATCGGATGGGGAGAGAAAAAAACAAAAAGCCGGTAAAGGGCGGCGGGTGTGTATGTGCGAAACCAAAAGAAACAAAAAGTACGAGATGAAATTCCCGCCTCCCAAAAACACGTTTATCTCTTTCCCGCCTTCCCTCTTCCCCCTCCCCCTCCCTGCGTCCTCTTTACTACCTTTATTCAGTTTAAGTCGGCCTGTTTGACGAATCCGTGAAACTTATCGTGGGTTTGCTCTTAGCTCGTTCGTGGTCGCGTTCTTTCCGTACATGCATAGATACACATATTCCCAGCCCAGTCGCATTTTTTACTTTGCGCCCGATCTTTTTCTCTTTGTTTTTGCCCCCCTCCCATCTGTCCATCACCCCGCCCGAAGAGGTAAACTGAAGGAGAATATGGTTGCCCTTGGTATGGGGGAAATCACTAGTCATCCATGGGCTTGTCCTCCAACGTCACGCCCCGGTGCTCGTCTGTAGCAGACTCGGCCAGCGGGGTCGGGTTGACGGGGATCCTGCGCCCCAGCGACGACCGCGCGGGGTTGCGGCCGAGAGAGTTGCGCTTCTCGAGGGACTCGGTGGACTTGATGGTCTCGGAACGGCTCCTGGTCGAGTTGGGAGATTCGGTCGTCTCGCTGCCGTTGACCAGCGACTCGGACGAGACACTCTGCGTGGGCGTGCCCGCCTCGCCTGGGACCTCGAGGCTGGAGCGCTTGATGCCGAGTATAGGGCCCACGCTCTGTCTTGTCGCCGGAGTCTTCTCCGTCGGGCTGGTGACACCCGGCGCAGACACGGGGAACCGGCCGACGCTCCTGTCCCTACGGTGAGAGCTGCCTGGCCCGCGTGGGCTGGGTGCTGGGGAGGTCGCCCTGCTACGGCTGCCTCCCTGCCTTCTCTAGCAGTAAGCGCTGGCGCTCTTCCTGGTACTGCCTGCGGTTGCTCTCGTTGGTGCTGATGGAGCGGGGCCGCTGGCTCTCCTTGTTCGTTACCGAAGCTGAGAGGCCCTGTGTCGACATGCGCTTCAGCTCGCTAAAGATGGCGGTCTTGTGGGCGAAGAGGTCGCGAATCAGGCGGTACGCGTGCTTCTCCTCCATGGTGAGGGAAGTCTCTACGCGTGGCCGCATGATGCAGGGTGCCAATGTGGTGGCAAGAGAGGAGACGTACTCCTCATCGGCGCTCGTCAGCTCGATCAGTCGTGTGAAGTGGTTCATACATGCGTCCAGCGTGGCGATGTTGGTGAGCCTCAGCTGGGACAGCGTCTGCTGTAGCACACCAACACGGTTCCCATCTTCTGAGGTCTCCGGCCCAGGGTTATTGTAAAGGTTTCTGATGATCTCGTACACGTGAGAAGACACCAAAGAATCTTTTGTTTGTCAGTATAACCACACAGGCATGAAGTGCAGTGTATATCCAAGACTTACCGGGAAGTTCAAGGAGGTAGAGTTTCAGCAGGCTGGCAACAGTGGGTATATCAAATTCAGAAAAGACCTCGGCAGAGAACGGCTTGCCATCGTTGACCTTGGCACGGAGAGCATGAGTCTGGGATAGCGGGACATCCACCAACCAGACGCCCCTTCTGGCATCATCGCCTTCGAGGTCAGGGTAGTGGTTGTCGAGGTACGTGAGGATGCTCGTGAGAATCATAGGCACGCGCTTCTTATCTGCCCTAGCGCGCGCTTCGAGATCAACGCCAAAAGTCTGTTCGTCGACCTTGTTGTAGTAGTTCTCGTAGATGGTCACCTTCGGGGCAAAACGACCCGTGCGGTAGTTCTCCAGGAGATAGCGCAGATCACCCTGTGGCTGAACCGTTTCCTGGTACAGCATCATCTTGTCGACGGCAGACTGGATGATGGGCAGGACATTGCCGATGGCGCCCGAGAAGTCAAGGATGACGGTCTTGATTGCCTTCAGCCGGTCAAGCTCACAACGCTCCAGGAACTTGAGGTGCACCGAGATGGCCTCTTCAAGCTCGCATCTCGTCTCGTCCAGCTTCCTGACACCGGTCTTGTACTTGTCATCGGCCTCCCTCTGCTCCCTGCGCAGGCGGTCCGCCGGCGTCTCGTTGGGGTATGGGTTGTTGAGAGGGTTCCAGTTCGCGAGGTACTCGTTGAGCGTGCCCACGACCGGCGAGTCGGCACCGTCCGGTCCGTTCGAGGCCATCGAGAATGTCCTTCCAACCGCTGGCTTCTTCTCCGGGACACCAGACAGCTGGAACGCCTTCGGCCGCCACTGGTAGAACAACTTGGAGCTGTTGGCGAACGTGTTGCCGACATTTCCCACGAGCCTCAGGAAGCCGGCGGAGACCAGGTCCTGTCCGATACGCTCTGCGTAGCTGACGCTGGTGGTGTCCATGTACTTTTGCAGGTACTCGACGATGTCCGCGCCGGCAGAAGTATTCATGTACGTTCCCAGGATCGGCACCTTGGTATCCTGCAGCTTGATGGTGTTCAACATATGCGTCAGGCGCTTCTTCATCTCCTCTGCATCGAAGTGCTCGTCGCCGATCTCAAACACCTCGTCCTCGTCGCTGACATCGGCCTCCTTGTTGTCCGACACCTTGATCTCGGGAATGTTGGGCTTGGGGCTGTCCTGCGGGTCCTGGAAGGCGAACTTGTTCTCCTCCTCGAGATCCTCGACCAGGCGGCACTTGTTGAAGTAGTTGCTCCTCAGCTTCTTGACCTGCTCGGCCTGTCTGTCGTGGGCCTTGATCCGGGTCTGCAGCTCATCCTGCGAGTCTTGTATGCGCGTCTCGTGGGCCTCACACCACCTCGAAAAGGGGTTCACGACCAGGTCTCGGATGTTCTGGGCAATCTTCTTGTGGTTCTTTGCGCCGTCCACCATCTCGGTCCGCACGCCGTCGAATGCCTGCGCAGAAAATAAAAGGGGTTAGCCTGGGCAGAAGGCCTAATCGAGGCCAGAGGGGAATTTTAGGTTTGGAATGCGTACTTTGCGAACGCTGGCGCCATCGTCTTTAGAGAAACCGCCTTGGATCTTGTCGGCTGCGGGGGCGATCTCGGAGAGCTTCTGGCCATATACCTCCTCTGCCTCTGCGCGCATGCGGGCGATTGTCAAGACCTGCCGGTTCTCGATGACGCCCTGCTGAAGCTTGCTGAACAGGACCCCAAGGCCTACCGGCTGTCAGCGGGAGCAGTCCACACCTGGGGTTCCTCGGCTCGAGGTTGCATCCTACCTGCGGCATAGTCGCCCGTCCAGAAACTGTCCTGAAAGCTGGGCATGTTGGGCAGTGACGACAGATACCTGCGTCAGGCCAGTTGTGTTGTGTGGGAGGATGCGACGGCTGTGAGTGATCAGGACGGCGCGATACGTAGAGACAGGTACGCCTTGCTCCTCCTTTTTCTTTCTTCTGCTCCTTCTTCTTCTTATTTTTTGTATTTTGGGGTAATCTCCTGCTTCTGTCGCGGGGGGGGGGGAGGGTCTTCGCAGGTCGGGAAGGACTGTCGATTGTTCGGGAAAGTAGTCGTGGGTCAAAATGTCTTGGTGCCGGTTCTGTTCTCGATTTCGTCGGCCGAGCCCGAGCAGGGCTAGGAGATTCCGATGAGGCTGAGCAGCTGGCTGTTGGTGGCCCCAAGTTGTGGCCCAGGGACCTGTTGGATTATGGATCGTGGGTCTCTCCGCCGCTTTAGGGATCGAGAGCTGACGCCGGCGGTGAATAAATAACGTCGAGACGATTACTCTCGTACAGTCAGAGGGACTCACCCAGTCGAGCGGTTTGCGAGATGCGGTATCGATCAGTCGGTTCTTAAAGAAAGAAGCAGACGTGCGTACGGTATTAGAGGAGGACGAAGAAGAAGAAGGCGACACGAAAGGGGGATCACGACCACTTCTGCGCTGTCAAGCTAGAAGCCAAGGAAGAGGAACCTTAGACTATCCACGTCGGACTCGTCAAATGCGCCGTATAAACCTTGTTAAGAGAAAAGCGAATCTCCAACGCGGTAGAGGGATCCGCCAGGGCTGTCGTCCAGTCACTACCATTGGTGACGGCCGCCTAAAGTCCTGTTGGATCAGGGGGGCTCCATGAGGCAGCCCCAGGCCCTGTCTAGGCCCTGCCCAGGTGACCCCTGGACCCGTGAATCAGTGGACGAGCGCAGACGGGACGGGACCTGAACATGCCCTGAAATGAGGCACACGTCGCCCAATCTATGCCTGATGCCCTTTTTTTTTTTTTTTAAACCCCTTGTACCATTGCACATACCTGCTGCCCTCGGTGACGTCGACCTTGCATTTTAGCTGCACTCTTCTAATCTCATGGCTGTGTCCACCATCGGAGACGTCACACAAGCTGACCCATATTCAGCTATTGAGGACGAGATTCTCAATATTGCCTCGAGATGCTTCTCAAGGGTCCATCCAGCTCCTCGCCTGACAACCAATCCATAAAAGGCTGTGCGGCGAGGTGTGTTCAAGGCCAGCCTCCCTCCTACACATAGCACAAAACTACTCCATAAAACTACTAACATGTGACATGTCTTGTTCCCACTACCTTAGTGTGCTGGTACAGGCCCGGAAGCGAGGGATGGCGCAAAAGGACGATCAACTGTAAATCAATTCTGGGTAGCAGCAGCGGGTTTCAACGGCAGACAGGGATGCATTAAGCGACAAGCGCTGCCGGGTCAGTTCATGCTGATATGATCGATGTCGCTTATCAAGCAGGTAAGCAGACAATCACCAGCACGTAGCACCAGACGCAACGCGACGTCGTCAGTCTCTTGTTTTCCCCTACCCAGTATATGCCGGGCTGGAGATGTCCTCGTAGCGACGTCCTTGTTTCAGAAACACGCTCTCATCTGACATTTTGACTACTCCTCACAGGCTGCCATGGACCTAGGCGAGAAGGGCGAGAAAGGCCGGCCTTACGAGGCTGTCCTGAACGGACGAGGTGATACTCGCCGGAACCCGCGCTCAAGGTCTCAGATTATTGCACTGCTCGCTTTCTGCCTCGTGCTCGTCCATTGTATCCATGCCATGTCACATCTGCTCCCGCGCAGGCCTCTCACCATTGACGAACGGGTGAAGAATATCCTCTCCACGACACCGCTGATAGGTGAGCGCCCATCTAACCCCACAAGCTCTCTTCTCGCTGTCTTTCTCGACGAGAGGTGCTGATTCATCCAACCTCCCCCCCCCCCTCAGATGGCCACAATGATATGCCCATCATGATCCGCTGGTTGTACAATAACCACATCAACAATGAGAGCTTCCAGGTCCCCTTCGAGACCGGCAAGACCCCAGGGCATGTCGACCTCGTCCGTCTCCGCGAGGGCATGAACGGTGGCGCCTTCTGGAGCCTCTACTGGATGTGTCCAGACAACATGACCAACTTCGACGACGAGATCTATGCCCCAATCGTCCAGGCCACGTACCAACAGATCGACCTCATGACCCGGATGCAGGCGCTCTACCCGACCCAGTTCTCCCCCAAGGTCAACTCCAGCACCGCCCTGGCCGCCTTCGAGCAGGGCCAGCTCGTCTCGCCCTTTGGCATCGAGGGCCTGCACCAGATCGGGAACAGCGCCGCGAACCTCAGGCGGTTTTACGAGATGGGCGTGAGATATGCCACGCTGACCCACAACTGCCCCAACCGCTTTGCCGATGCCGCCATCTGGTCGAACCCGACGCGCAAGGCGCCCGAGGGCGGGCTCTGGGGCGGCGTGAGCGAGGAGGGCAAGGCGCTGGTGCACGAGATGAACCGCATCGGCATGATCGTCGACCTGTCGCACACCAGCGTCGACACACAGGTGCATGTGCTCGGCGGGGGTGGCGACGGCTGGGCTGGTAGCCTGGCGCCCGTCATCTACAGCCACAGCTCGGCGCACAGCGTCTGCCCCCACCCGCGAAACGTCCACGACCACGTGCTCCAGCTGGTCAAGGAGAGGAACAGCGTCGTCATGGTCAACTTCTCGCCCGACTTTGTCTCGTGCGTCGAGGCAGACAATGAGAACGGGCTGCCGGACTTTTACCCGCCCAACTCGACGCTGGCGCAGGTTGTGAGGCACATCACGTATATCGGTGACCTGATCGGTTACGAGCATGTTGGTCTCGGTAGCGACTTTGACGGGATCCAGAGCACGCCCGAGGGTCTGGACGATGTCTCCAAGTATCCGGACCTGGTGGCAGAGCTGCTGCGGCAGGGCGTGAGCGATGATGATGCTGCCAAGGTTGTTGGTGGAAATCTGCTCCGCGTGTGGAGGGATATTGACGCCGTTGCCCTGGACTTGCAGTCCAAGGGCACGCTGGCCTTGGAGGATGACCTGGAGCCGTTGAAAGTTGCGTCCATGTCATATTCCGAGTTGATGGGATCATTCTAGAATTCGCGGAGAACCCACCCCCACCTCTCGATAACGGCAAGGTGCACCTGGCGAGACCGAACCCCTGGGATTGCTATCAGACCATCTCTGATGAGGTCAACGAAAGCTGTAGGGTCTCCTTCTTAAGAAATAGCCAGGGTGAGGTTTTGTGTGGCCTTAGCAGCCTCTTGCTTGGATATAATTGTGCACTGGGATCACCTGAAAACCGTACTCGACCTGTAGATGGAAAGTAAAGGGGTAATGGTTCATTCGAACCTGAGTCTTGAGAGCAAAGCCTGTCCATAATTTGAACCTCTGAATGCTTTTTCTATCAAGACCGTCTAGCTAAAGGCCCGAAATGTTTGGACTTTCGCGAGGCCTCTCTCTCTCTTCAAGGCTGTGTGATACATGTCTTTTTGATACACAGCCAGTTCCTCCTATGTGCTCCGACTCCATCAATGTCGCAAACGAGGCCGACATCCACGGCGCACCGTACCTCTGTAGTCTTTATCCTTTTTTTTAAATCTCCCATTTCTTTTTACAGCCTCCGTAGGAATGCGTATGAGAATCACCACCGTCCGAACCTCTCTAACCTGTTCAACCTCGCCGACGTCGCGTTCTGGTTGCGCGCCCGCTGTCCGCGCACCGGCAGACCCATGACGTGTCTCTTGCCCCGGTACGAGCCCATATCCCTCAGCCGCTTGATGTTGTTCTGCACGATCTTGCGCGCGTCGTTCTCGATCGTCATGGTCGACAGCTCCGCCGTCAGCTGCATGACGGTCTTGGGGCTGAGCGCCTCCAGGCGCTGGCGCGGGAAGATGGAGTATTTGGCCATGATCCGGTCGGCGGACTGGGTGCCCAGGGCGAAGAAGGAGGTGAGGGCTTTCTATATGTGTGGGACGAGAACTGTCAGCCGGGTTCGTGCTTGGCCCCTAGGTCAAGGGTGGATGGCAGCAGGAGGAGGGTGGTTGTACCTTGACGAGCTTTTTCTCGCCGAAGTTGACGCCGAAAATGAAGATCTGGGGAGGGTCAGCCTCGAGTCGAAACTGTCAAGCTAGAACTGAGTGCATACCGCCATCTTGGCCAAAAAAGTTTTGTCCTCCTCTCACCTCGACGAGGGAATCATTGGCGGTGCTAACAGCGTCCTGAGAGTGTGTTTGCAGCGAGACGTTGATTCTGCCGTGTCGGCGCCGTCATTCCTTGAGTCGCCGTTGGGGGCTTCGTGATGAGTAAGCCCCTGACCCACCCTAAGATGGGACCTTGGCTGGCTACCTCCCAGTGGCTTCCTTACTAGATTGACAGCCTGATCGCACCATTTAGGATATACGAAGTAGGCATTCGGATGGTAGACGACCAGATATAGAGAAAATTTGGCAGAACTATATTGGTAAAAGAAAGGACCTACCTGTCCTTGAACTCCCGACAATGTCATTCGGTGCGACCTGCTGTATTCTTGTGCTTACAATAGAGAACAGTGTTATAGGAAGGGAGAATACTTTATGGGTGAAGCACCTTCAAAGATACAGCAAATGGAACCCATCTTTTTTTCATTAGGCGACACTCTCTGGTGAGTATGAAGAAGCTAGAGGCATTCGCCTCGTATGTCCTATTTTTTCTTTCTCTAATGTCGCATATACGAAGGCCGAGATCACGACGTTTCTTGCACCGCAAAAATGACCAGATAAGTTGAGTGGTGACTAAGCAACACCCTCTGGCCGCACTGTAGTCCGGCCACGCAAATCATGAACACCCCCTGCCACTCCTGATTGCTGCAACCTCGACCAATCTGTACATGACCCGATATGAAAAGGTAAGGACAGATCAAGGAGCTGAGCATCGGGTTCAAGCTTTGGGTTCCTCCTAGTCTTCTGTGGCTCAGCCTAGACGCCCTTCCATGCCGTGCACCGGTCAGCACCACCAGCAGCCCCTGAGCCTCGTTCGATGCGACAACCCGCTATGTCCGAGGAACTGGCAGACGAGGTCGAGGTCATCAATTCCATCTACGGGGAAGGCAGTCTTGTCCTAGCTGGCACGGCCTCGGATACCTACATCCTCGCACTGCCCGAGGAGACAGTCTCCTTACGTCTGCAGTTCCCGCCCGACTACCCGGCTGTCCCTCCCAGCGTGCTCAGCACAAACAGCTCCGGAGGAAAGCGAGGGGTGGCCGCGCGAGATCTGCAGCTTTTCCGGAACGCACTGGGCAACGTCTACCAGCCGGGGCAGGTCTGCCTGTTTGATGCGGTCGAGGAGCTCAAGCGGCTGCAGGAGGAAGCCGGCCTGACTGCTGAAGAGCCCTCACCTCACGATGAAGACGCAGGCGAGGAAGGGCGCCAGGTGACGGCCGGGCCTGCTGCTGCTGCTGCTGCTGCACAAGACTTTGGTCCCGAGCCGCCGTGGATCCTGTCCGAACCCGTCACGGAGCTGAAATCGACGTTCATAGCCCGGTGCGCCGCAGTCAGCTCGCCTGACCTCGCCGCTCAGTACGTGCAACACCTGCTGGCAAGCGACAAGCGCGTCCGTACCGCCACGCACAACATCACGGCGTGGCGGATCAGGGGGCCCAACGGGACGTCCTTTCAGGACTGCGATGACGACGGGGAGACGGCTGCGGGGGGCGCCTTCTTCATCTGATGCAGCTGATGGATCTTTGGGATACCATGGCGGTCGTGACTCGTTGGTACGGCGGGCAGAAGCTTGGGCCTCGACGGTTCGCGCTGATCAATGCGGCGGCACGCGATGCCTTTGTCAAGGCTGGCCTGGTAGAGGAGTCATCTACAGGCAAGAAGAAGGGCCATGGGAAATGAAAGAAAGAAGGAAAGAGGACAGATTTCCCGGGTCCCGTCTTCAATTTTTCTTTTTTTTTTTTGGGGGGGGGGGTTAATCAACAAATATTGCGGCTGACTGGTCAACAAAAGGCTATCATGGGACTGAACCGACGAAACAACACGTTTTCCGCCCCCAAGAAAAAGTCCAGCCAGATGAGAGAGTCATCTGTAAGGAAAGATGAAATATCCGTCACCTGCCATCCCACAACGCCGGCTGGTGCCAATGAGAAGGATGTGTCGATGCAAATGCAGGCTGACGAACGAGAAAGAAAGGGAAAAAAGCTAAAAAGAAGAAAAAAAAACTCAAAAAATCCAAGTGCTAGTCCAACCCAGTCTGATGCAAGTACCGTCCACGGGAAATCCAACGCTGAAAATATATGAAAGATGTCCGGGCAGCCACCGTGCTGATCCAAGCAGGTGGCCCCCCTTCAGCCGTGCTTGACCAACAATGGACTTAACGTTTCCATGGCCTTGTCCGCGAGCTCACTCGACAAGATGACGGCACCCGTCTTGGCAGTGGAAAGATACGACAGTTCGGCATTCTCCTCCATCTGCAGCTCCTCCGCCAGCTTGCCCGCCACGCCCGCCACGATGCCCGTGGCTTCGAAGGGCAGGTCGACGAGATCCAGGAAGATCGGAACCAGGCCGGCCTCCGTGGGGCCGATCAGGGAGTCCCCAAACTTCTCCAGCAGGGACTTATCGATGAGGAGTGATGCCTCGTCCTCTTCGGTCATGGTCACCGACAGGAACCGGGGCTGGCTGACCAGCGCCGCGACAAGGCTTGTGTAAAACTTGGTGTCGACCATATCAACCCAGGAGGCCTTGCGGTGGTTGCCGTTACCGCTGTGTGCCCTTGCCGGTCTCGAATAGTCGTCATCGCGCGACACGTCTTTGCCGGAGCAGTGGATCAGGAGAAGACCGCGTTCGACGTTGGGCACGACGTTGTGCTTCTTAAGCAGCTTGAAGGTCCGCACTTTGGGCACCATATCAGCAAAGAACACCCTGCTAGACCTCAGACCAACCACGGTTGCTTACCCTGCAGCTCGGCGACATTCGACGGCGGTGGTGTGGATGGCGGCTCATCGCTCTCCTGGCTGAGGCCCCGGCTGTGTGCTAATGCGCCGGGTGATACGAAGGAGTCGTGGCTATCCTCAGGGCACTCGAACCCTCGCGACAGCAGTGCGTGCACCACGCTCTGGCGGTTTTTGCTTGGTACTATAATGAAGTCGGAATAGTAAGAGGTGATGAAGAAGATGGGGATGCCAGCAAGTGCGAGCGGCGAGGTCAGGTCGACCACCCGGGAGCCGGCGTCCATGCCAGGAGACGAAACCCGGACGACACAATATGACTCCTTGGACACGGACACTGTCTTTGCAGCATCTTTCGGCAGCCGCTCTATGACGGGCTTGAAAATCTGTTTTGCCCAGGCGTCATGGCACACGATCGAGCACTCGATGGGCGTCACGCTGATGTTAAGAAAGCCATGCTTCTGGTCCAGGGTCAGACCATCGAGTTGTTCATCGAGCGAGGCAGCACCGCGGTCTATACTCGGGGGAAGGAGAATCCTCAGGATCGGCTGCAGAAATTGTGAGTATAGGCTGAGGGGGATGTGTATAAGACTGAGCGTCTCGTCCTGTCATGGGCGCTGTCAGTATTAGAATCGACTCGGCTTTTGACTCTCAACTGCCAGGCCGGGTGGCCTGGACTGTTTTTGGTCACGACTCCCTCCCGCGCCGGAAAAAAACAGCAAGTCTCGATGTCATGTTCAAGGTCGTTTTCTAAAAAAGACTAAACGACGGCGCCCTCACTCCCACCACAACGCAGCGGGCGAGCGAGCTACGCTGAGCATCACAACACCCCGGCAACCGGCCTCGGTCACACCCGCGGGAGGAGATAAGAGGAGACTGAGATCGATCCGGGAGACTCTGTGCGAGCGAGGCTGAAGACAACAACAATTGGATCACAGAGCTGTTTGGACTTACGAGAAACGTGATCTCGGCGTTCATGATTGACTACCGCAGAGTAGTGAAGAAGTATGATGTATACAGCCTCTCGCTGATCATTCTTCTTTAGCAAGCGGCACTTGAGAGAGACCCTTGCCAGGACCCCACAGGATGCTTGCAGGACCCTGTTACAGTAATCCGCAGCGACAAAAGTAACTTTTTTTTGGGCGCGGGGGATTGAGAAAAAGCCAATTGAGAGGAATAATCGCCTGGAGCACGGATGGTGACTGCGCTCCAGGCTTTATTCAACAGTGTTTTTTTTTTCTTCTTTTCTTTCCCCTTCTCTGTTTTCTTCCCTGCCCCCTCCCCCCTCTCGAGAGGACAGAAGCCCGTAGGCCGTTTTTATCGAGGAAGGCCTGTGACATGTGCTGGTGAGTAAGAGATAAAGATAAAGTCCGTGCTCGGGTCCTCCCACCTATTATGAGTCGACTCCTACCAGCGCCGATCGGACGGGACGACGGTGGAGATTTCCTCTTAGATTGGCGAAGAAAAATCGGCCTGGAGCAGAGGAGGAACGGCGCGTGCCGCCAATTAAAAAAGTCCCACAGCGTATGCGATGACTGAAAGATAGTCCTGCGAGGGCCTCTGTCGGTTGCTAGCCAGCCGCATGCGGCACTCGAGTGGTGTGTGTGTGTGTGTGTGTGTGCGTGTGTGTGTGCTTGATAGAGGGACAGAGGCAGGGAGGGTATCTTCTTGTAGTCCAGGGAATCGACTCGGACGGAGAAGGGAACAAGCCTGCGGGGAGGACCCTTCGACAATAGCCACAAAGGTCTTCTATCAAGGCCGGCAAAACTTTGGGCGGGTCGCGCGGGCGTCTGACGTTGATCTAGTCTCTCGCCTAGTGCAGCTCTGTGACTTCGGTCTTTTCTGCGGAATAACTTGGCTGTGTGCACAGAGAGAGAGAGGAGACGCTGGACAGACGACATACAGCCTTGGACTTTGGCTCTGCCCAGTTTCCCTTTCCCACCGGCTCCGATTTACGCGCCGCCGCTTCTTCTTTCTTCGTCACGAATCACACACAAGCCGGAGACGAACGACCTGCGGAGCAGTGCAGCCGAGAGTGGTCCTTGGCGTCGACAAGCGAATGCAGTAATTATTATAGTTTTGACACAATGTGGAAAAAGGTAGCAGGCAAGCAGGCAAGCAGGCAGCACACCACGGTGGGAGAAGAGGAGGAGGGATATGGTTGTGGTTTTTAGTTTTCCACTTTAACTTTGGACCCCTCGTCTTTCCCAAAGTGGTGGTGCCCAGCATCACCGCCCGCCCGCCCGCCCTTCATTCCACACACCCTGCATGAACATGCAGTGGCCAGCCAAGTAGCAACAGTCCTGCTGCACACCGGGGGCAGGCATGCACGACCCCTCCCAGCGGCAAGCTAGAGATATTCGGGACACTCCTGCAGCAGGCTGGCCATGCCAGGGTGGGCACTAGCGTGGGGGGTCTCTGTCAGCTGCCCGCCGTCACAGCAGGGCAGGACAGCGTTCCGTCATGATGGTTGTTGTGTTGTCTCTTGAGAGAAGAATGCATGAAGCCTTAATACACTAGACATACACCTCCTCACACAACCTCGCGGGTGCGCCCCCTGAGCCGTATGCATGTTCTTGGGGGGGTTTTTTGGGGGGGGGGTGGTTATTTCTTTCTTTTTTCTTTCCGCACACAGATTAAACGTGCACGTCATCTCCAACGTCTCCCATATGTCTCCTGCTTCACTTACACAGGAACCAGGAACGCTCGGCACCAAGAAGAGCCCTCTCTTTGTCTCATCTCGTGGCGCAGGGACACATGAAAATCTCCGCGAGACAGGACTCCTCGGAGCGGCAGGCGTGAGAAGCCACCTGCTTCCTGCTCGTGTCTCATCCGGACAGCTGGGAAGGATTACGCCGCAGCCACCAGACCACCACACACACACACCACCTCCCTGGCGTCTTCCCCTTCGTGGTCAAGCCGGAGACGCACCCCGCATTCCGCCTGCGTGCGTGCGCGCCCATCGCTCATCTTGTGTGCAGCCAGCATCTTGTCTCCCTTGTCTCGTCATCATGATGCTTGCACCAAACCTCGTGGCCTGTGGTTCAGTGGCTGACCACCCATGACGGAGCCATGCACATGTCAGGGCCACAGGGGCGAACCGTTATCATGTCCCCAACACACCCACATCGTGGTCCAGCCCTACCCATGGCCTTAAATGCCCCTAGGTCTTACCTGCAACCGCCGAATCATCGCGACGCGATTCTCGGGCGCCTCTGTTCCGGTGCACAGAAAGAACTCGTCATGTTCATGCTGTACGACGGACGATCCCACCAGCCCGGACGGCGCGATCAAGTCGGTGCCAGGCTAAAGCCGCTCCTGCGCGAAAGAGTGGTTGCAGGAGATAGTATCAACAACGTCCCACATCCAACCCGGCCCCCTGGTGTCGATGCGGAAGTGTGGCCAAGAGGTCCGGCCATCGAGGACGCAGAAACTCTCCACCCTGGATGATCGCGACAATCACACACACACACGCCACGCAGCCCTTTCTTTTGGCGCTTATACTGCTACTTAACTAACCTGCTTCTCGTAAGGGCTCCACAGTTTGGCAGCAATTTTTATCATTGAAGGCCGTCAGACGTGAGCCTCGGAAGTATATACCTCTATAGTAGCAGATAGTGCTCATCGCCGTGTGCCCCCTCGGCATTCACGTGTAGACGACAGCGAGCCAAACCCTCCCGATCGGGCGAGCCGGAGAGGTCGGGTTGGCTCCTCGGCTTACCACATTGCCGGGACTGGATGATCCATTCCTTCGGTGGACATGCCAATCAACGGTCTCCTCGGGCAGAGAGGCACGCCGGCTCCAGGAGCGCTACAGAACTCGTAATGCTTGCTGATCTCGATTATTACCGTCCTGGTCGCATAGTGCTCACCTTGGCGTGGTGGACCACACTCTTGCACCCGACCTAGGGGACCCCGCGCCGCCCGTCCAGCAGCACCGCTGACCTGCCCGTCCAGAACCAAAAAAGCGCCAGAGCTCAGCTCAGCTCCACACAGCCACGGACGTCTGTTGATTCGGCACCGTGATATCTATTGGACGGTTACCGGCTACCCTCCTCCCAGCCTGGATGGAGACGAGTCTAGCATGGGTTGCCAATGCCTTCGACCAGCCGCGCTTGCCAGATGAACCTGACCACCCTCTCTTCGCCTGGTCTCGTGCTTTGAGGCCCGGAAAACATCGGTCGAGGGGTGGTCGTGAGGAAGTAGGCCACTCACACACTCTCAGAGGGGGTCATGCAACTGCATGCTAGGGGCTGGATGGTCCTGGGCCTGTTCGGATGGGAGAGTGAAATGCAGAAGAAAAAGAAAAAAAGAAAAGGGCTGCATCAGACCCCTGAGATCTAGATTTGCATCCCACGCCTTGTTGCATGCATGACATCAGACCCCGGCTGCGCTGCAGGTTGTTTTCCTCTCCCTCTCTCTGGATGGGCAGCCAGCCGTTGTAAGTACTCCGTAGTGCTGCAAGGGGTCTGAACTTGACGGGTCCTCTGCATCAAGTATCCCGAGCCTATATTGCCATGAAGCCGATGATAGCCATCAGGCCCAACCCGCCAACCTCCCCCCTCCCCCCCAAAACCCCCATCTCTTTCCCATGTAATGGCTCGATGTTCGGGCCCGCACAAGACTATTCCAGCGTTTAAATGGATCAGTAATCGGGTCGTGGGAGCCACGGATTAGGAACATCCAGAGGAGGACCCCCACGTAATATGCTGAAGTCGCAGGCCGACGCATCCATCGTTCGCTTGGGGAGTTGACGGTTATGAAGCAGTGCATCTACGCGAGCGCCGGATGATGTCGTCGCCCGACCTAGCGAGGATGGCACAACCCCAGAGCAGCGTGTGTGCGGTCCCAGGGCAGAAAAAACCCCCAAGGGATCAGGCCTCCGTAGCGGCATCCTTCCTCTTGATGCCGACCACAACCAGGTTCCTCGGGCTCTCCTTGTAGTCAAACACAGACTCCACCCAGCAGTCCTGGACAACGCCTGCGTGTTCCCGCAGGAACAGCCAGCGGTCCGTGACGATCAGAGACTCGACCACGCACGCGCTGAACGCCATGAGGCTCCAGACGGCGCTGAGCTCCCTCTTCCTGCCCTCGTACGCCCTGACGTACCCGTCAATCATCTCGTCTGTGAGGTCCCCCATCTTTTCCTGTATGACTTGGCTATACTGGGTGTAATCACGGTGTGTCGTCAGCTTCTTGATGGCACCCCGGACATAGGCATGAAAGGATCTGTAGCAGGTCTTGCCCAGGGACCCGATGATGACTGGGTTCGTAGACATGTTGAAAGGGCTGTTCCTGTCGGTTCCTGTGCTGCTCTCCTCCTGTGTGCCGGCACCTTCCTGGTCCGGCTCGTGGTAGACCTTGGAGATGACGCCCTTGTCGAGGAACAGTTTCTGCAGCACAGCGCGGTAGAAGTGACGCGTGAAGAAAGAGTCCGACTCCTTGTCGGTCCAGTTCTGGGGTGCCTGACACGCCATCATCCGGGCCGTGATGTTGAACCGGATGCCCTGTCCGCCGTAGTTCGTGACCCGCTGGCTCATGGGGAAGCCCTGGGGGTCGTGCTTCTCTGACTCCCGCTTCACCCGTCCGTTGATGGCCTGGAGGCTGGGCCTCATGTACGGCAGTTTGTATGTCGGCGGGCCCAGCTTCTCCGTGAGGAGATTATAGCAGCAGCCGACAATCGCTACGGCCTTGATGCTGGGGTTGAGGACCATGGACCGTATCCCAAAGTGCGAGAGGTTGCCGCAGGAATGGATCGAGATGGCCATCAGCGACAGCTCCTTGCGCTCGCCCTCCGGTATGTCTGCGTCGTGGATCTGGCTCAGGACCGCAGACAGGTCACCCGTCTCCAGCCGGCCCGTGATGTACTTGATGACCCCTTTGCCCTGCTCAGGCCGGTAGATGGTCCTCAGCTCGCTCCGCGGCCTGATGTCCACGGCCTGGATCTGATCCTCGGTTGGCCTCTCGGCGTTTCTCCTCCGCGCCTTCTCATCCATCTTCTCGGCGGGCGTCTGGCTGTCCACCAGGCTCTGCCAGACCTTCTTGTTCCTCATGACCTTCTCCGGCTCCGCGAACCCGGCAAACACGTCGAGCACCCGCGCCCCTTCCTGATTGTTCTCCCGGCCCTCCACCGCGACGATGTTCTTGCTGTACGGTGCAGAGGCCAGCGTCCGCCCGAGATAGTTCTGCCCGCTGCCAAAGTCGATAAAGTGCGTCATCTCCGTGCCCGCGAGCTGCGCAATGTCCGCGGCCAGGCGGTCCACGTAGTCTGCAAAGTGCGTCACCTCGTGCACCTTCTTGACGTTCATGCCGACCGCGACCTGCCTCGGTATGACTGGCAGCTTCGGCCTGACGGGCGCAAATGCCCGCGAGAGCGAGAGCCGTCTCACGTCGCGGATGTACTGGCGGAGGGTCTCTGGCGGGTCCGGCCATCCACGGGCCGAGGGAGGGGCGTCCAGGTCGTCTCTCATGAGGAGGTCCAGGAGGTCCATGGGGTCGCACCTCATGAGAAATGACTGCCAGTCCTCGGGTAAAACCCACTGGAAAAGCCCGGGCTCGTTGGTGAAGAAGTCCAGGATGTGGACACCTCCACACAGGATCTGAAAGGCATCGCTGGTCGAGGCAAAGCGGAGCAGGGACTCGACATACTCGTCCGTGGTGCCAAACTCGTCAGAGATCGGCAGGGGTCTCTGCGGTGGCATCTTTGGAAGATGTGCTCGCGGGCGGTCTCGTTGTGTTCATGCCATGAAGGCTCTTTCAAGAATTTCGACGTGGACCTCAAATTTGGTAGCGCTATGTGCAGGGTTACCGCAGCAGCGCACGGCTCAGGTTCTAGCGTCTAGGGGTTTGTTTAGAATCACTTGGGGAGGGACATGCTGGGCTTTTCGCCGGTGCTGAGCCACTCCTTATTCCGCCTTCTTCTACCTCGTGCATCCTACCTGGACATTTCAAATTGAAGCTCTAATCATATCAGGACGAGTTAGACAACCAGGCACCACGGTATTGAACTATATGATCAAGCTCTGACTATAGAAACATCTGGTATGCTGCTGATTATCTCATCAAGAGCCTTGATTCTCGGGCTGGTAGGAACAGGAATGTCTCTCAAAATTGTTATCATTCCCAATTATCTTTGAAATGTCAGTTCAATCTGTAAGGGCACGTGCGCATTGAAGACACAACATAAAAGACTTCCAACTCTTCGGTCGCATGAATACACGCAAATGAGATGTGTTTGCTGAGAGATGAGGCTATGCATGGCCGATACGAGGTTCATCGTTTCCGCCCCAGCAGGCTACATACTAACAGTACAGTACTTCAGTAGTATTACAATGTCCTTTTGCTTTCTCTCTTTTCCCGCCCCTCTTTTTCTTATCCTTTTGGCTATCTTGATAGTGGGAAAAAAAGCCGACCCAGATCCTCCGGAGGCTACGTGGGTCTGAATTGAGACACTGGGACGGCAGCAGGGATCAAACTCGTCCCAGCCCAAATGCCGTCCCCCCCACTACTATAGTAGTACCGCCGATGGCTACGAAGACATCAAACGCACTAGAGAGCGAGAATGCCGCGATGGGTGGAGATGGGCGTGGCGCAGAAGAGTGTTTTGTAAGAAGACAAAAAAAGAAGGGGAAAAAAAGGGCGGATTGTCACAAAGTTAGAACCAGGAGGTGAGGGGTTTACGTTGGATCGTCAAGCCCATAATTTCATTAACAAGTTTCACACCCCGTAACTCCGTGCTGTAATTTGAAGCCATCTCGTTGAGGTCTCCAGTGTGAGTCCATCCCGGTGACATGTCCCCGTCATCGTCGTCATCATCATTAGGCCGTCCATGTCGAGACCGGGTAGATATGTAGCCTTTCCCTACCAGCTTGACGCCGGACAGGGGCGATCGCCATACCAGTGACCTCATGAAATGTTCTCATACCGTCCGCGGCCTCTCTGGGTCTGAGGACTACCGGGCTTAGCTGCTAGAAGCGAGCTGCTCTGAAAAGGCGATATCCTGCATGGTGTAGTTGGTGAGCTTCTGAGCCAGCTCCGCGTCCGTGATGTTGCTGCTGTCGTCACGGCCAAAGATGGCGTCGGGAGACCGCCTGCGCAGGTCGATGCCGTTGCTCTCGTCGCCGCAGCCCATATACTGGAAGTAGTATTCGTGCGCGTCTGCGTCAAGGCCGGTCGTGCCGGCGTTGCAGCTGGTGTTCGCGTTGCCCACGCAGACGTCGATCTCATCGATGGTGTAGTCGATGTTGGTGGCGGGACCAGCGGCCAGCCAGAACTCGGGGCTGGTGTGGTAGTAGCCAAGCACGATGGGTGGCAGGCGCGGCACGGGGTCGTCGTAGTGGGTAGCCCGGTATTCAGCGCCATCCTGAGCGGTCACAAACTCGGCCCATGCCAGGTTGCCGACGCGTGGGGAGCCGACGGTGTAGATATCGCAAGGGTAGCTTCGGGTCGTCTTGTCAGCATGGTATTAAGTTGTGCCCTTTCGTATGTTGGGATGACTCACCCGTCGATTCTGAACTGCACACCCGCGAGTGTGGCGACGGCAGCGCCCAGGGAGTGACCTGCCATAACGAGCGTGTAGTCTGGGTACGTCTCGTACGCCGCCTCGACGTACTCGATGGCATAGGACTGGATCTCCTTCCACGACTCGTAGAAGCCGTCGTGGACATAGCAGCCAGTGCAGTCCGAGTACGCAACCTCGATGAAGTCGAAGTCTGCAATCCAGTTGCGCAGGTCAGATGAGCCACGGAATGCGACAACAATCTCCTCGCGGGTGGGGTCGACGGCCACGTAGCCCTCCAGATCGAAGGTGGTGGTGGTGCTGGTGTCGCAGATATCAGTATCTGAGCTCTCTGGCGTCGGGGGAGCACAAAGCCCTCTGTGGTGGGAAAGACTTACGGCATGGTACCGACGATGGTGGCACCATTCGCCGTGACATTGGGGCACCCAGAGTCACCGCAGGTCACCGTTGTGCCGACAGCATCTTCACTGTTGCAGTATGCAGACGCAGAGTACTGCACGTAGTACTTCATGTTTTCGTAACCCGTCTCGTCCAGGACCGCGGTGTCTGTGTGGAATAACAATTAGGCTCAGAACAGCCCTCAACGAGGAGGATGGGTCCATGCTCTACTCACCACGAGCCTCGAGAGGCGAGGCTGCCACCAGGCCAGAGGCCAGGGAAAGCGAGGAGGCGACCGATAGTCTCATCTTGTCTGTTTTGACTGACTGGCTGGCTGGCTGGCTGGGCTGAAGACCGGGTGCAGGGAAGGGAGCGGATGAAGGCCAAACACTTACGGACTCGGCTGGCACGAGACACGATCGTGAGGTGAGGCTTGATATACCAACGAGCCCCCTCGGGGAATGGGACCAGGACGGTCTATCTTATACCAGGTGGATCACGAAGTTGTTGGGAAGCCGTTACTACTACAAGGAGTGTGTGACCACGATGATCCACCTTTGTAGCCATCCGCGCCCCCACACCCTCCCAACACCGTTCTTCACCTCCAAGACGGATGAGCCACGTCGGGGCTCGGCCAGAAAGCAGGAAGGCGGCTAGGAGCAGGTCCGAGAAGGAGGTCTCGTGGCAAGGGAGGGTAGGTCCTGACAGGGGGCCCATTGATGCGGTTCCATCCCGAAGTTGATCCCCGGTCGACTTTCCCCAGGATCTGCTATACAAATCGCCGTAGTACAAGCGTAGTAGCATGAGCTACGCAGCACGCGGTAGCCTCGCCCTACCAGGTCATGCGCTGAGCGGGAGGACCCTGTCTGGCAGGATGCGGCTGATGGGAGGAGCCGCCCAGCGGCTGCGCGCAGCCCCCGTCCCTGGCCCTCTGTCGATGAGCAAGAGAGCGCGTTCACAACCCACAAGGTGAGAATGCGCCGCATCATCAAGCCTTTTCGACACCGTACAAGCATTCTCCAGGCCGGTGCCTCATTTTAATGCGGTGCTTGCTTGGGCACACATCTTCAAGCCCGCTGACGTCTCTCCATGCCGGGGGGCCAGAGCTCTGGAGCTTGTGGACCGGGGTTGATGCCCGGTTGTGGTATCCTATTCGGCAGCAATATCCCCGGGCCCTCCCAGCGACATGGCAAGCGGCAAAGAGCAACCTGGATTGGTGGTGATACAACATGGCCCGTCCAGCCAGTCATGTGTGCGGGCGGAGAGCACGCGCAGGATCCATGGGCGCGATGGGGGAAAAAAATTAGCCGACCAGCCTGGCGATCAAGACGCGAGGAGGGGGTAGGGGGTTGGATGGGTGCCTTGGCAAACGACAGGTCGGTAGTCCTGGCTGGCTGGCTGCCTCTGTGGCCGGGATCGTGATCGCGGTTTTGGCGGTTCGCCTTAGTTTCTTTCATCCTCACAAAGAGAAGTAGACACAATAAAGAGAGAAAGCACCATAGCTGCAGAGCGACCAGCCAAGAAATTACCCCGCCTCAGGCGCTGCAAAACCAAGCTCGGTCCATCTTGTCGCGGGTTGCCGTCCGTGCTGAGGCTGTCAACTGGAGTCAGGCTGATGCTCGAACAGGCGGCAGAGACCCCACCAGGAACTCGTGGGCGCGTGGAGGCAGGGGAACCGTTGTGATCGTCTCCTCAGGAGCTGAGGGAGCTGTGCGGATGCAGATGCATAGCCTCGGGCCGTTATCCATATTCAGGGGACCTTGCGGCATTTCTGCAGCTCCAAGAGACGCGAAAAAGCACCAGTGCTACCTCCCCAGACCATGACCGAGAGAAACGGAGGTACTAGTGTAGCCGTCGACGTCGTCGACGCCCTTCTCCCTCACCTTTTCTCCTCTTGATCCCAGCTGTCATGGTGTTTGCTGGAACCAAGTTTTCCAAGATTTAGGAGGCCGGATTCGGATATGGTTTTTGACAGAACGGGTTGGCCAGTGTATAGTCTCGGCTTGAGTCGAGGGACTGAGCCATGGTCCAGGGGAGAGCCCTGGTCCAGGACGTCTCTGGTGTGCGTTGCACTGCAGCTTGGCTGGCCGGGGCAGCAATGCAGACTGGGGAGGGGAGCTGTCTAAACTGGGCAGGAGAGCGAAGGTGGGATCAAGGCTAGGTGCCGTAGCTTTTCCCCTTGTGGTGTTGTGGTTCTTCGGGAAGAGAAAGGCCGCCATTGAGGGATCAGAGCCAATTGGTTTTTTTTTTTGGTGTTTTTTTTTTGTGCCCTCTTTTGAAGATTAGTGGTCTTGGGGGCCTATGCGAACCCCAAATACTACATCAGGTGGCAGGCGCAAGCCACCGCACCCCCGGCCTGGCCCTTCCAGCTTGGGCACCCCCCAACCCCTCCCTCCATGTACCACCCAGGCGCGGCTGTTATGGCAGAGGTACATTGAGGGGCCTCACAGGCCACACTTGCAGCCCGTCATCTTGCCAATCTCGTCACCTTGGAAGTCGGTCCGCCCAACAGTTTTGTCATCCCAGCTTTCTCACCCTGGCTGACAGCACCGTTAGGGCCAATAGTCATTCCTTTTCCCATGCCCACCCAATTTCGCCTAATATTTTTATCCCTCTGTCTGACGTACCAGCTGCTCCAAAGGGGAATACTCGGCTGAACGGGATCTCTGATCAAAATCGATAGAGATCTCAGTCGAATTTTCAATGGAGACCCTGCGCGATAACGTCACTCGGCAGTGGTCGCCCACGACTCCCCTGCGTTTTTTTAAAACCCGAGCCTACTACGACTCTGTACACACGACGCCCGACCGGCCCATCTGCTTCCGGAAGGCCATAGGATCTCTCGGCAGGGCTCCTTTCAATATTTCAGTGTCGCTGCCCGCTTCTTCACATCTTTGTCGTCTTAGATGGCTATCTTAGATGGCTATCACGGCAATTCTCTGTCCCCCCCCCCCCAAGTTTGTGGCAATGGGCCGAGATATATCTATCGCATGCGAGAAGGGGTCCGGTGGGGGAACAGGTGCTGCTCCGTGCCTAGGCATGTTGGGTTTCTTCCTATCTATGACGGCCGAGGAGTGTGGGTGAGTGAGAGAGAGAGGGGAGGGGGGCCAGAGGGATGCGGAGGGAAAAATGCGAGAGGCACAGAGGCAGAGTTGCTTTTTCCCGTGATCCTCTGGGGCCTCTCATTTAACCCTAGTCAATCTCTATCTTCTCAACACCCGCGCGATCTCCATCATCATCTCCGGCCTGCTTGTGGGGCTCCTTCGACAGCATCATGCACACATCACACCGTTGAGGTCGCCTGGCCAAGTGCATCACGGAATTGTCGATCGTATGAGACTTTGACTGTGCAAAAAGGGTCTAATGAATCCTCATCCTGGACAGCTTTGCGATTTATTGAACCTTGGTGAGGTGCTGTGTGACTATCTGCGCAGGGCCATACCCCAGGCTATTATTCATTACTTACCGTCGCTAGTGGGACGACCTGAAGATCAGTCTGGGGTGATCTCCGCGCAGGACCCAGAAAGAGGGTGTTAGCTGCTTAGGCTGACAGCCTCCTAGCACTCTCTTCATGCAGGCTGCGCAACATGGCGCTCAGAAACCGTGGTACTCGACGCTCTAGCCCTGCAAGACGGCACCTTTTCAGAGTCGTATCGACCGCTCAGGTTCTCTTGGCGCCAGGCGTCCAATTGTCAATCCTCTTCCGCCCTCAGGGCAGCTTTTCAGCAGCGCCTGCGCTGGTTGCATCCGCTACCCCAAAGCTGGTGTTCTCTGCTTATCGCTCTTCCTCGCCGTCGCGCCTGCATGCAGCATGGGCTCCTGTGCAGTGCGGGCCAATCCACGTGTGGGCGAGCCACGGCACCACTCTTGACTCCACTGGCGATGCGGGAGAGTGGGATATGCACTCACACCTTACTATTTGGTTCCGAGGCCCCAAGACACGCCCACCCTGCCGAGCGGCAGCTCATATGACCTGCCGGTGTCAGTCAAGACACTGACGGGAGCTACCGGGTTTGGCCTTTGGCCCGGCCGGCCTCCATCACAGGCTCATCTAAGTCATGTCTCTCCGTCCTACGTATATTACCATAATATGTACTATACAGACCTCACAGCACGGGACCCTCCCGGTACGAGGCGCCGCTAGGGGGGAGGGGGGGGAGGGCAGGGGAATGGAGCCCGGCGATCTCAGGATACACAGACCTGCCAAGGGGCCTGGCAAGCACATGTCAAGGCAGCAAAGCAGGCCACCCTCAATCCCCCCTCGGGACCCGGGTGCCCACCGTGCTCTCAAGCCTTTGTGTATAAGTACGTTCGGCCGAGGCGACACTGCTGCCTCCGGACCGCGTCTGCCTGATGTCTCCTGAAGTCCCGTCGACAGACATCAGGACCAGCAAGTGGTGATCGAGTCGCGAGGTAAACGGGCAGGCAGTCCTCTCTTTACAATCCCCCCTACCCCGTCTTCGTTTCCGATCACGATGGCACCCTCCACAAGTGCTGGTCTGCACGGCCTTCTGGCTGCGAGCCTGCTCACTACGGCCTCACTGGCGGACAGTGTCGGACCTCGGAATGCCCTCCCGTCGGGCGTCGTCGCTGCCCCTTACTACCCGGCACCCTATACGGGATGGATCGCCAATTGGACCGAGAGCGTGGAAAAGGCCAAGGCGCTCGTGGATACTATGACCTTGGCTGAGAAGGCAAACATCACAGCCGGTACTGGTATCTTTATGGGTAAGCTTATTCTTCATATTTCCTCACGATGGTCTTTTCGGATCGCCTGCTGACCATGCTGCAGAGTGAGCATGTCTCATATAATTGTACCTTGTGACATAGCCCGAGTACTAACTATTTAGTGTCTGTGTGGGCATGACCGGAAGTGCACCTCGAGTCGGCTTCCCACAGATCTGTCTTCAAGACTCAGCCCTCGGCGTCCGTGATACCGACAACATTACAGCTTTCCCCGCTGGCATCACGACCGGCGCGACCTGGGACAAGGACCTGATCTACCAGCGGGCCGTTGCTATTGGCGAGGAATTCCGTGGCAAGGGCGCGAACGTCTACCTGGGCCCTGTTGTTTCGCCTCTGGGCCGAAAACCCCGTGATGGTCGCAGCTGGGAAGGCTTCGGGGCGGACCCCGTTCTGTCGGCCAAAGGCGCCGCCCTGACGATCCAAGGGTGCGTCCTCCAGTGGACATAACACTATCCTTGACTTGAAATGTGTGCCCGACAGAAAAGCTGGAGGCTAACTTTAATTTCCTCGCAGTGTCCAGGAGCAAGGTGTGATGGCCACGATCAAGCACCTGATCGGATACGAGCAGGAGATGTGGCGGGAGTACAACATCATCCAGCCGGCCTACTCGGCCAACATCGGTACGTTTGCGTTCCCGCTGAGCAGGCTGTTTATGTCATAGGATTCTAACACGAGCTGTAACAAAGACGACCGGACAATGCATGAGTTGTACCTGTGGCCCTTTGCAGAAGCAGTCCGTGCTGGAGTCGTCGCGGCCATGGCGGCCTACAATGCCGTGAACGGCTCTGCCTGCAGCCAGAATAGCTATCTGATCAACAACCTCTTCAAGGACGAGCTTGGCTTCCAAGGTTTCATCATGTCCGACTGGCTGGCGCAGATGTCCGGGGTTGCCTCCGCCCTCGCAGGTCTGGACATGGGCATGCCCGGCGATACTATCATCCCCCTGCTCGGATACTCATACTGGATGTACGACATGTCAAAGGCTATCTTGAACGGCTCCACACCCGTCGATCGTCTGGACGATGCAGCCGTCCGGCTCGTCGCCGCTTGGTACCAGATGGGACAAGAGTCAGTCCTAACTTCTCCATTTCTAACATGCCAGCTTAATCTCTAACGAGTGCCGCAGCAATGATTATCCCGAGCCAAACTTCTCATCCTACTCAACAAATGCCGTTGGCCTTCTTCACCCTGGCGCGCTGAGTGGGCCCACTGGTGTGATTAACCAGTTCGTTGACGTACGAGGTGACCACGCCATCGTCGCCCGAGAGGTCGCCCGAGATGGTATCACCATGCTGAAGAACGATGACAACCTCCTCCCACTCTCGACTGATACTCCACTGTACCTCTTCGGTACGGATCAAGCGGTCAATCCAGACGGTGCCAACGCCTGCGTTGACCGGTCATGCGACACGGGCACCCTCGGAATGGGCTGGGGCAGCGGCACTGCCCGTTATGCAAGCTTCAACGACCCACTCACTGCGATCCAGGCCAATGCCACGAATGTGACCTCGTTCAACACCGACTCCTTCCCCAGCGACGTCGGTACCGTGACCGATGACGACGTTGCTATCGTCTTCATCACCTCCGACTCTGGCGAGAACTCGTACACGGTGGAAGGAAACTACGGCGATCGGTCTAGCTCTGGTCTTGTCTCGTGGCATGACGGCGATGAGCTCGTCGAGGCTGCCGCGGCCAAGTTCAGCAACGTTATAGTTGTAGTACACACTGTCGCTCCCATCATCGTCGAGCCGTGGTATGATCTGGACTCCGTCAAGGCGATCCTGTTTGCGCACTTGCCCGGCCAGGGAGGCTGGGTACTCACTGACGGATGTCCTGTTCGGCGCCGTATCTCCCAGCGGCCATCTGCCCTATACCATTCCTGTTGCGGAGGATGACTATCCCTCTACTGTCAGCTTGACTGGGTTTGAGTTTGGACAGATCCAGGACTCGTACACTGAAGGACTGTGAGTTTTCTGACACGATTGGCAAACACCACGGAAATATCACTGACCATCACACCAGCTACATCGACTACCGTTACCTCAACAAGGTCGGCACCAAGCCCCGCTACGCCTTCGGCCATGGACTCTCTTACACCAACTTCACCTACACCAATGCCACAATCACAAAGGTGACCCAGCTCACCACGCTCCCAGCCTCCCGCACCGCCAAGTCTGGCCTGCCAACCTACAACACCACCATCCCTGACGCGTCCGAGGCCTACCGGCCCGCGGACTACGATGAGATCTACGTCGACCGTTATCTGTACCCCTGGCTGTCCGATGACGATGCTGATGCCGCGGCGGCGACCGGCGCAGCTGTTGCTGCTGGCACGGAGACCGGATATGACTATCCGGAGGGTTACAACACCACGCAGACTGCCGGACCCGCCGCGGGAGGCGGTCTGGGTGGCAACCCGGCGCTGTTCGAGACGGCCTACACTATCAGCGTGGTCGTCACCAACGTGGGCTCCGACACAACAACGGAGTACAGCGGCAAGGCCGTGGCGCAGGCCTATGTGCAGTACCCTGACAGCGACTACGACACACCGATCATCCAGCTGCGCGACTTCGAGAAGACGGACACCCTCGCCGTGGGCGAGAGCCAGACGCTGGAGCTGACGTTCACGAGGAAGGACGTCTCTGTCTGGGACGTCGTCCAGCAGAACTGGGTGGTTCCTGTCGTTGATGGCGCCTACAAGTTCTGGATCGGAGAGGCGAGCGACGCACTTTATCTGGCGTGTGGTGCCGATACTCTTACTTGCGAGGAGGGACTAACACCGCCTGTGTAAAGCAGTCAGAGGAGTGTGTCTGGCCTACTGGGGTTTTCTATCTTCATGTAGCATACTTTTTCAAGATAGGGCTTGTTGTCCATTTTTTTTTATTTTATTATGGTGCCTCAGAATACCAAGTCCTTGATAATCTATCTAGTAGTGAACAACAATTCATGATATCATACAATCCGTGCGAGCAGTGAGAGCCGCCAGGGCATTGGCCCTCTGCTCACCCTGGTAGATCTTTTGATTTATTTGGCGTCGGATGGACAGAGCCCGTGATGTTGAACGAGGATAGAACGCACACAGAAAATGAAACATGGCATATTTGGCCTTTTGTGTTGTCAATTTTTTGTACATGAAGCAGGGTACTCTGCCCTGCTGCGACCGTCTATGCCCGATATCTCTCTCGGGAAAACCCACCTCGTAGGCGTGAACATGATTACAGATCCGTACGATGCACACGAGCGCCTCAAACCCTCCTAAGCCTTCCGTTCGTTCGGCATCTGATGCTTAAGAGGACTCCTCCGGCATATAATCCTGCTGTCCCAAACCAGCCCTATACCAGCTTGCCAACAGACCGCGTTGTCAACAGCAACAAACATCCCACCACCAACCCAGCCCAGGGAAAGCAAGAACCCTCTCTAGGCGCTCAACATCTTCCGCTTCTTGCTCAGCCTCCTCTGCAGCATCTTCCGCCCGTTCTTGGTCCGCACCCGGCTCAGGAACCCGTGCCGCCGCTGCCTGATGAGCCGCGACGGCCGGTTCATGTTCATGTACCGCCGCGGTCCGCACCGGATCTGGGTCTGTAGGAGGGCCGGGTGTGCCGTGATTGCGGACGTCGGCACCACATCAGCCGCTGTCGTCGTCGCGGGTGTGAAGGCTCCCTGGAGGAGAGAGGAGAGGACTGTTGGCCGCCTGGAGCCGAAGGCGGGTGCGGGCTGTGAGGTGGATGGCCGGAGGGCCGGGAGGGAGGAGAAGGCCCTGAGAGGAAGGGGTTAGCCGTGGGCTCTCATACTGTGGGAACAAGCGGCTGTACGAACCTTACGAGGCCGGCGGGCTGCGTCGCGGCGTCGTGGAGGACCGCGCGGACCGCGGACCGCGCGAGGAGGAGGCGCGACATTGTCGCCGTGTGCGTGGCCCTGGACGGAGTTGAGTGGTGGAGGATGGTATAGCTGGGCGGCAAGGGATATGTGCTTTCGACTGTCGTCTCGCGGGAGCACTTGGCAGCCTTCTGTCTCGTCGTGAATGTTGGGGATGGGGAGCTCCGTCGTTGGAGCTTGGTGGTTTGGATGACCCGCGAAATTCTTCAGGACCGAGACCCTAACCCTTACGAGTCCAGAACCAACACTCATCCCCCTAGACTTCAACCTGAATCGGGAGCACGCTCTTTTACGTCTAGCAGAGAACCTCCCAAGAGGTAGTCTCACGAATCTCGTTCTTTCTAATTTTATTTTTCTCTTTTCCCCAAAGAAAAAGTGATCATCTGCCAATGGTTGAGCGACAGCGCGGGCAGCCTCTGTACTGTGCTTTGCCCTGAAGGCGCAAGGGAACATCGAGTGGAAATCAGTTCACATAGTGATGCATCTTGGTATTGAAACACTTTTACCATTCAATGTGCCCAGTTGGTTTGTCCTATAGGACGTCACAGTCTTTGCGAGGAGTTATCTAAACATGAGACTCACAACTCATCTCTCCCCGTTGCCTTCGCAACACCATCCTTCTCCTCCACAGCCACCTTCTCGGTGGGCTGCCAGTCAAGCGCCTTGAGCCTCTCGGTCAATATGGGGTGCGAAAAGTGGTAGCTAGCAAACATCCAGTCGGCATCCATGGTGCTGAGGTTCTGCACCTGAAGCTTGATGAGCGATTTGGCCAGATCCGCCGAGTATCCCAGGTTGCGTGCAAAGGCATCAGCCTGGAACTCGTAGCGACGGCTGAGAATGTTCATTCCCAGCTTAATGAACACGTCCATGGGCGCGAGGACATCAGAGAACAAGATGAAGCCGATGATGATCGGCCGTGTGGCCGTGAAGCCGAAGTCGGAATACAGAGACTGGTTGTTGATGAAGACGGAGAACAGAGAGAAGATGTAGAAGAAGTGGAACTGAACATTGTTAGCTTTCCAGAGCGATCGGGAGCGGCCGAGGGACAAGATCCATACCTGAGAGATACCAAAGAGTCTCGTGGTGTGACCCAAGCTCCAGTGACCTAATTCGTGGGCAAGCACAGCAGTAACCTCTTGGGTCTCACTCTTTTCGATCAGAGTGTCATAGATGACAATGTGCTTCTTCCAAGGCATGCCAAAAAAGTACGCGTTGCTGTGCGCGCTCCGCTTGCTGCCGTCAATGACATACAGCTCAGTCAGAGGGAACTTGAGCTTCGCGGAGAGAGCCTCGACATTGTCCTTCAGGGTACCGGGTTCCAGGGGCGTGAGCTTGTTGAACAGTGGTGTGATCACAATCGGCCATATGGTGATCATAAAGACCTGGAGACCAGCACCGAACAGCCAGAGATAGTAGAAGAACTGCTTGCCGGTCTTCTGGATAATCGCGAGGAAGGCGGCGAGGATCGGCGGGGTCAGGACGACAGTCAGACCCAGGGACTTGATCTTGTCTGAAATGAAGAGCTGGGGCGTCTGCTTGTTGAAGCCAAACTTCTCCTCCAGGACGAACGTGTGGTAGACAGAAGCCGGCAGGGACAGGATCTGCGTAATGAAGGTGAAGGCCAGGACGAAGACGATCGAGTGCGAGATTTCACCGGTAAAACGGGCGGGCGCGAAGCGGAGGGAGGAGGTCGCCACTCCATGACCACAGCTTAGGGAGGATGTCGAAGTGGATGAAGGCAATGTTCTGAACCTGACTGTAGAGACCGCTGACGAGTTCGTATTTCGCCTTGGCGCGACCGTACGCCTGGCTCTTGTCGTATACTTCTTGCGAAACTTGTTGTTCCAAAACCTTTGGTGGTTTATTCTTCTTGAGGACCTGGTACTGGCGCAGAGACAGGAAACCTTCGAACAGATATTGCGCGACCGAGAAACCGATGATGAGCTTCTTCCACGGGAAGAGAGGCCGGTCGAGGAAACTGGCAAGGCGCTGTGGGACAGTCGCATTAGCAAGAAGCTACAGGTGGGGGGGAAGAAGTCGGATCCGGAAGGCTCACCTGTAGGATGTCCATCGCGAACCACTGCGCACGTGTAGTGGCCGTCTAAGGAATGAGAGGAGAGGTGTGTGCTCACACCCACATGTCAGGAGGAAAATGAAACGTGTGGAAAGAGAGGAGAGACGGTAAAAGTGCTTTGATGTTTGAAAGCGCGGACGGAGGACAAGGTGTCTGCTCCACAGCTTACTGTAACATGTACTATTATGGTATGTAGCACTATGGTAGCTGACTGACGGCACAGCTCGGGTGGCTTGGCAGCTGGGCATGTACCCTTTGCTCCGTCAGCACTGTTGGTTGTGAAGTTGCCTGCGTGTGATTGGGCCGGGAGGTATAAAGCGGGTCCATGTCCAGGCCGTCACTGCTGGGTATTGTCTATTGTGGCTTTTTATTTTTGATATTATACGACTTCCGCCCCCCCCCCCCCTTCAAGCCTCGGATGATCATGAGAATACTGTTGGTCATCAATTAACTTGACTGCATAGCAAAGTTGGTGAAGTTACACCTATGCGTGACTATATGCTCCTCATATTGTCACAATCTCGATTCCCGACCCTGAATGGATTGGATCATGAAATCAACATACGTTGTCATTTGAGGCCAGACTTGGAATTGGGTGAATAACTAACAAAGAAACACAGGAGTTCCTTGGGTATCGTGATCTGCAAAATGGTATTCATAGAGGGAAATGGGTGAACGCCCCATCTCCTCCCTCTCCCCCGTGTCCCATTCAGACACTCAGCTAAATAGCCCCTCTGCTCTACGGGCTGGTCTTCCGTGGAATTCGCAGGTTAGCCTTGATCCGCTCAAGAAGCTGCTCCCTCGTATCGCTGTCTTGTGGATGAAGGTCTCGCTATTTTTGAGGTCAGTAATACCGCTTAAGATAGTGACAAGGACAAAAGTAGGAGGGGGGAAGGGGGAAATCACATACAGCGGCAAGCCATCTCCGCATGTCCTCGCGTGTCCACGATTCCGGGTCTCCAGTCGGGTCATCTTGCGATGGAAACAGGTCTCCGCCCCAAATGGACCAGACGCCGACGGCCGTGACTAGGCCTCCGAAGGCTAAAGGTTGGCGTTAGATGAGCGTAGGCCATGGATTAGTAGGGCACCGAACGGACGTACCCAGGAACAGATTCTATGCCATCGGAACAAGGGTCAGCCACAGTGGTTCTATTTGGACTATAGGAAAGAACGGAAGAATGAGCCTACCTTGGACTTCATCGCATTATCTAAGGGAGTCGGCATTTTGATGAGTGCAGCACGACTACTCGTGTGGGTAAGAGTATGAAGATGACGAAACGTGTTAGGCGTAGTGAGACGGCGGTTTGAGGCGTGATAGTTGGGTTAGGAAGGAACGTTTTCGCCGAGTAAAAACGTCAACAGAGCCCAATTTTATAAGAGATTGTTGGGGAAAATAGCCACCTGTCCTCGCTGCTTTCGTATGGACCAGAGATAAGACGGATGAATCCTCATGAGCAACAGCAAACACGTTTCTGATTTGGACTCGAGGGTGACGTCTCCTGAGGTTGACGCACCCATGGCCCGAGGCTTAAATAATCCGGCACAGCCACAATCGATAGGGCACCAGCCACGCAGATCGTGGATCTGGTACCCACGTACCGACAGGACCCCTGCACCTCAGTCAGTTCCGAGGGGAATGGCAGGCAAGATTGACTCCCACACAAAAAACTCAACCTCCACCAAAATTCGGAACCAATTCGAGGACGTCGACAAGCACCAGCCATTGCACACCTACCCTGTCCCAATAATCCACACAACCAATCCGTCAAAATGGCCCAGGAAGTCAGCGACATCAAGAAGGTATGATTTGGGACTACAAGGAAATTTTTACTGATTGCAATCGACTGACGAAAGCAAACAAGTTCATCGAGATCTGCCGGCGCAAGGACGCTTCCTGTACGTTCACCTAGCGAAGACGATCGAACCACCGCGAACAGTTGTTAGAAGACCGCAGTCTAACATTATACGTCTCTACAGCCGCCCGGATCAAGAAGAACAAGAAGACCTCCCTGATCAAGTTCAAGGTCCGATGCTCGAAGCACCTCTACACCCTGGCCCTGAAGGACACCGAGAAGGCCGAGAAGCTCAAGCAGTCTCTTCCCCCCAGTATGGCCCCCGAATCACACTTAAGCCCTCTTGGGTGGCATCCAGCTAAGCAAACAAACAAAAAAACAGACCTGCAGATCAAGGAGGTGTCCAAGCGTGAGCGCAAGCCAAAGGCCGCTTAAATCACTTGCGCGCGGTTAGGTGTGGTATCAACGGTTGACGACATTTTCTTGCGAGAGGTTGGAGCAAGCAATACACGATGGTAACGCTGTCAAAAGGCAAGGACCATCACGTCCGCGGTTCGGACGGAGGGGATTCTGTACTGGGCGTCTAGGGATACCTTGCAATTGAAGCTCACGGAAGCCAGAAACGGCTGTCTCAAGATCTTGATGGACCCCATTGTATAAGAGGCCTGTGACGTGGTACATGTACCAAAAAAAACACGACAGAGATGGGGTTGGGAACGCGCACGAGTTCGACGATCCAGCGACGACTGCATTCCACCAACGGTGTGGCCATTCGAAATTTACGATGAACGTTGCCATCACCCCCCCCCCCCCCAAAAGACTCGGTCATGGTATCACGCTTCGCATATTGCATCTTGGCCTGGACACTCTAGCACTCCAGCTTTGAGGTCTGAGTTCGCAATCCCGACCTACTCAACTATTCTGCACGACCTTCTGACAACAAACCACCTCGCAAACATTTGCAAGCACCCTCAGATCTCTTAGAACAACTCGAAAAGTTTCCAATCGTCTCTCATAAACTGGCATCTGACATTATCTCAGGACCATTTGATCAATCGTTCTCCACTCGGCGATCCAGACACGTCAGCCTTCAGACACCACATGATATCTGCCTCGCACTTTTACACATCAACAACAGCGCGACTGTATGACATGAGAGGAGACCCAATCATGCTATCCAGCAGCTTGGACGTCTTCCCAATTAACGGTCATCACGAGGGCCGAGCAACTCTTGGTCTATTCGAAGAGCCACGCCCCTCAGGTACATCTGATATCCAGCGTGAAGCCTTCTCGGAGGTCTAGGGACTGCAGGCACCCAATACCAGACAACACATGTATTGGTGGTTTCCAAACTCTCATGGCTTATCCGATGACCAAGGCTCTGAAGCAGGCGGTCTGCTTCGAAGACTCGTCAGCAAGTCGACCACTGGCCAAGGAGAACTAGCTCTCACGTTCGGGGACAAACAGTTCCTCCATCTGTCAACGTGGCTCTCCTGGAGAACGCCGAACAGACATTACGGGTCGGCACGTCATGCCTTTTGTCCTTTGTCCATCATCATTGAGCCGTTCTCACGGCCAATCGTGAGAACGGCTCAATGCGCATCCGGGTCGTCTGTGGCCTAGGCCAGATGGTCACGATTCCCCCACGCCAAGCAAGCTGCCAAGGAAGCCGCCAAGGTGCCGCGCCTGCAGGAAGTTGAGCCGCACCCGGTATATACGACAGCATGCTTCGTGTTTGGCACTGCAATGTGGTAAATACAGCTCATAGCAGTCAAGGGCTGCTCTCGAGATCTTGCGCGAAGTGTCAGCGGCTCCTGATGGAAATGGTCTGTCCGATCTTGCAAGCGATTCTTTGTTAAGAACATAGCAGCAACAACTATTCAAGAGATTCCTGATAAGCTCCCTCAGATGTCGAACCAACAGCCACCCGAGTGCTCGATGCCCCTAGAACATATATATAAGAATAATAATGGATGCCGTCCTTGAAAAGCAGCTATCTAGGTCCCTATGGACGCCTTTCTAGGCTTGTGGTGGGCGGAGGAAGACCCCAGGATAGGCTCTACTGCGAGGGCGGGCTGTTGCACGAACCTTTGGGCCGTGGTGGCTCGCCTGAGAGCACCAGTCTGTCGAGAACGACCCGGGGGCGATATCTCGGAAAGATGCTCACGAGCGGCGTGGGGCGCTGAGGTTGCACCCCAAGAAAGCTATTGAAATGAGGGTGGATTGCTGGGCTGGGAGCATGTGCCGGCCAACCGTCCCCAGCATAGCGTTCTGCCTGCTCCTTTGAGGAAAATTTCAGGTCCTTATGGACAGCGCATAAATTCAGTACGCCATCCTCTCCAGGGTGGGTGGATGCTTGTTGCACAAGCAGGCGCTGCGACTCGCCAGCTCGCTTCCGCTCGATCTTGCGCCAGCACGTCGATGCACCCCCAGGGCTCTAGACTTGCTCCGCTCTGTATGACTTCCATATCTTCCTCGATTCGGACAGCCGTGATGCTGATCACTGCCCCCACGAAAACCCTACAGAGTCACCCGGGGTGTGTAGTGAGCGACGCAGAGTTACCATCGCTTAAGGGCGCGCATCTTCTCCCCGCATCTGGGATGTCGCCTCCCCAGCTCCCTGCGCTCTTTGGTGCCCTTTATTGTCTCAATTATTTCCGGCCTTGGACACGTGGATTGTTGGGGGAATGGAAAAGCCACCAATCAAGCAGCCATGCTCCCCCAGAAATGGCTCCTTCGCGCACTGCCGGTGCCCCTATGTCATTTTCCTTAGATTTGGAAAAATCAACCCCCCTCTTGAGAAATCAACCACTCCCCCACATGACCAGCCAAACACAGAACGTTTCTGCGCACAGCGCCCACACTGTAACTTATAACAAATGAATACAGAGGGCGCTGAACCAGAACTGGAGCGCTATCGCACGAGAGAACTGACACCAAAGCAATAGGCAAGGGCTCCCGCAGCCCAAAGCGTGATGAGGTTGCGAAGGCGATGACGAAGGCTACAAAAGCATAGGCATAGGAGCAGGTTGAAAAGCTTCTCGACTTGCCCAGAGGGCTTCAAAGATTTTTCACTCTGCTCTTATGCTCTTGTAGCCTTCGTTTTTCTAATATTAAAGAAACGCTATAGAAGGAAAGAAAGAAGGAAATAACGAATGAATTGCTAAAAAGGCTAAAGCTATTTACAAAAGATTTGCTATCTATCACAGTATGAAAAGGAAACCCTTGCACTTGGACAACGCTTATATAAAAGGTCTATTTAGACATAGTACTGTGGGGGAGGGGGTTGATTTTCTCGAGAGGGGGGTTGATTTTTCCAAATCTTGTTTCTTCGGCACTGCTGCCCTAGGCCATGCAGGTTACAGTCGCATCCTTGCTTTCAAGATATGGTGACAGACCTCGTCTGGTTCTGTCAGGAACCCAACAGCGCGGCTCCTGGGCTGTCAAATTTGACCTGCCACAAGAGGACACGCGCGAAACAAAACCGCACCGTCTCCCGATTGGGGGCTTATTTCCACGGATTTTCCACTGCCGCATCCGATGTGGTCTCTTGAGCATCACAAGGTGTCTTGCAAAGGCTTCATTTTTCTCTGCCATTGGAGGACTTTGGTCCCAGCCACGGAGAATCACGCCGGAAGAGGCAGCTTGGGCACATTGGGAGCGATGATGGCTGCCCCCCCTTTTTCTTCCCTCCCCCCGTCTCCTCCCCACACAGATGGCAAGCGGATCCTCAGAGGCCATCGACGTGCAACGACGGGTACGGCAACGGTCCATAACGGTGGGCTGTGGGTGAATATATAAAGATGACTTGGCAGTCCGGCCGAAAAGTTACCACCCAGCCTGGTGAAGTAGGCCTCGCCTCTTATTCTTGAGATACCACGAACTGCCCTCTTCTCCTGCTGCCGCCAACATGCTCTCTCTTGCCGTGGTCGCTCTCGCGGCTTCCGCCATGGCGGTGCCCATGCCCGCGCCCACACCGGCGCCCGACCTGAACAAGGCCAAGGCTGCCAAGAGGGCAACCAGCTGTACCTTCTCAGGATCCGATGGTTACTCCCTGGCCAGCGTGTCCCAGAAGGACTGCGCTACCATCGTCCTGTCTGCTCTGACAGTCCCGTCTGGTGTAACGCTTGATCTATCTGACCTCGAGGACGACACTACGGTGAGCCAGCCTTCTGAGTCCTATTCCTTCCCTCTGTCCTGTCTCGCTGTACGGAACTAACATCTTCCACAGGTCATCTTCGAGGGCGAGACATCGTGGGAGTACGCCGAGTGGGACGGGCCCCTGCTGCAGATCGAGGGTACGAGCATCACCATCGAGGGAGCCTCGGGCGCCTACCTGAACGGGAACGGGGCCGACTGGTGGGATGGAGAGGGCAGCGATGGCGGCGTTACCAAGCCCAAGTTCTTCTACGCGCATGACCTCACCGACTCTACCATCACCAACCTGTACATCTACAACACGCCTGTCCAGGCTGTGAGCATTGACAACGCAGACGGCCTCACGATCACGGACATGACGATCAACAACGAGGCCGGTGCCAGCCTCGGCGCTAACACTGACGGCTTCGACATTGGCGAGTCGACCAACGTGGTCATCACCGGCGCGGAAGTATACAACCAGGACGACTGTGTTGCTATCAACTCTGGCACGGACATCACGGTCGAGAACAGCGTCTGCTCTGGTGGCCATGGTCTGTCGATCGGCTCTGTTGGCGGCCGTGATGACAACACCGTCGAGACGGTTACTTTCTACAACAACGAAGTGAAGAGCTCCGTGAACGGTAGGACAGCTCAATATCCCTGAATGGGAATACTGGCTGACATTTGCCACAGGCATCCGCATTAAGGCGACTGAGGGAGACACGGGCAGCATCAGCGGTGTCACCTACCAGGAGATCACCCTCACAGACATCTCCAAGTATGTTTCAGCTCGGAAAAGCCATGTCATGGGGAGAGAAAAGAAAATAATAAACTGACGAGCAACACAGGTACGGTATCCTGATCGAGCAGAACTACGACGGTGGTGACCTCGACGGCGGTACTCCCAGCACCGGCATCCCTATCACCGACCTGACACTCGACGACATCTCGGGTGCTGACGGTGTCGAGAGCGGCGGATACAACATTGTCATCGCTTGCGGTGATGGTGCCTGCTCAGACTGGACCTGGACTGACGTTGACGTGACGGGCGGATCGACGTACAGCGACTGCCTGAACGTGCCAAGCGGTATCTCCTGCTAAAGGAGCTACGGGGGTTGAGAGGTGGAGAGGGATATATCTTGGCTCTGGGTACCTTCTCATATTGGAGAGACCTGTGTGGGTATATAGGTGGTCAGCGTCTGATGTTCACTTCTTGTCCAAACAAATACCATTGGTTTACTTTTCCTCTTCAAGACACTCAGCCATCCGAGCTACTGTCGTGTGTCCTGTACATAAGATGCAGTATGACTAGGTGACTTTCTAGGCAAGCGTGAATAGCTGCAGCCTGCATGCAGCTTGACCAATACAGTACCCCTACGGCGGTAAGAAGTAATTATGCAGGTCGGGGTGACGGTCGCTTCAAGTCTTGGTCGCCATGGAGCTGTCAATCGGGACGAACCGATTATGCGCTACCGTGATTAACTGCATACTCAGCAAAGGTACTCTGTCTTCTATAGTGGATAGGGTACAGTCCCAGTATAGAGTGGTCGATGTAATAAAACTCGACAGTTTCCAAGGTTTTACTTTAATGCTACTACCCTAGCGTGAAAGTGGCCGCATTATTCAGCTCTGCAGTATATCTATCCTCTATTTGCAATTGCAAAGTTTATCCTCGAAACGTATTACTCTTAAAACTTTATTGTTGTTGTCTGTGTGAAGAAAAAAAGAAGGAAGGGTGGTACCCTTATATCTGAATGGCCTCCGGGCCCACCTACACTCCATGTCCTTGAGGTCCACCGCGCTGGCCACCACATCACTAGAAACGAGATAACCCAGACGGCTATACAGCAGCGAAATTACCTCCTGCTTCGAGACCGGTGTCAGCATTATGTGTCAGAAGAGTGGTGAGATACTTCTCGGGAGATCCCGTTAACCTCATAGGTCTCTTCTTGAAGTATCGAGGCGTTTCTTTGAAGGATCAGGCTGAAATCATCAAAACATGCAACGAACCACTCCAAGACCAGGAGATTGTCAAGTCACTCACGAGGGGGGATAAATACAAGATTTGTTGGGTTGTCAACCACCGGCACCAGAGACAAGAGGAGCGAACTGAATCTGGCCAGACTGACGCTCAACGTCGCGCCGTGATGCTAGAAGTCTGCGAACACCCTTGACGAAGATTCACAAGAAGCTAGAAGGGGAGGTACTCAAACTGGTTCCCATTCTCATTCCCAAAGACCGTTGGCAGGGATCAGAAAAGTGTCCTTTTTCAGGTTGCAAGCGATCACAAAGCTGGCTTCGTGAAGAAAAACCCTCCTGAGACGTCATCTACGCAACCAACATAAGATGACCCACGAAGAGGTATACCGGGTCTATCCTCAAGATGGCGACGTACCAGAAGTTGTTGACCCCAGGAGCCTCAGCCTACCGAAGCATGAGTGTCCTTTTTAAGTCTTGTGAACAGCGTGTTGACGCACCGAAGGACGTCAGGAAGCATTTGGTGGGGCCAGATCATAAGCTATCCGAAGAGAATGCATTGAAGCTCTGTCCCTTTTTCAAGAAATTAGGTAACAGAGAACTTGCTTGAGAATTAGGAAAGCCAGACAGAGAAGCCTTTGCCGATGAGGTCGAATTGAACGGAGAAGCTGGGTCAGGATCAGCTCCCCGAGAGCCAATGTTCGCCGCGGAGGAGCCAGAACTGGACGAGTCTATAGTAGAAACTGAGCAGATGCGAGTGGATGACACACCGGCTGTTAATCCTACTGTGCACCAAAGCCAAGACCTAGACTAAATCTCTGCGTCTCTCTCTCTCTCTCTGTGTGTGTGTGTGTGTGTGTGTGTTCAATCGAACTAAGCGGGGAAAGGAGAATGCAAGAAAGGAAAATTACGCGGGGTCCGGATCGCATCAGAGCCTTGTACAGATGCGGTCTTGACGAGACGAAATGGAGGACGAGGCTGGGCCAGGGGGGTGTCCAATGAGATGGATGGTGACCCCGATGACCAAAGCCTTGTGTGCAGAGACACCCCCCCTGCAAGGGACTCTTTAGTGCGCTGTCATGCTTGGGGCCCCCTTGCTCCCGTAAGGTGGTTAGTCCCAGCCTGAGCCCTCGATCCCAGAACCCAACAAGAGAGCGGTTCGAGCTATTTCGTCTTCCCCATATAACCATGCCGAACCTGGGGATTGCCAGTTGGCGGTGCTTGCTGCTCCTCCCGCGCCATACGCACACGCAATGGGGCCAGGACGGCGTGGCATCTTCTCCTCTCTTTCCCGTTGTTGGTGATACTCTGAACTCAATTGTGTCTGGCTGGTTTCGTCCGTTGTGCTGCGTGCACCCCTCCTTACCGCTAAATCGTATTTAATCTCCCTCTCGACGGTGCTTGCCGCTTTTTTTTCCTCTTTGGTTCCTATCGATCCCTCCCGCAGCGACGACGCTTACTCTTGCCGATTTGCCGTCTTACTATATCTTCGACCACGCCCCTCAATTGATCCGTCGGACTACTCGGGATATCAAATTCAAACAAGAGTGGGGTGATATCGAGGATAACACAACAGAGCAGAGCAGAGCAGACCTCGACTCCGGCGCAGACACGACACCAAACCATGGCTACAGAGCTCAACGGTGCGAACGGCACCAACGGCAGCAGCTCCAATGGCAGGAAGACTCACTCCAAGGCGCTCTCCCGAAAGCTGTCGAGCCCAATGATGCCAGCCTTCATGGTATCAGCGCCCGCCAAGGTCATCCTGTTCGGAGAGCACGCGGTCGTCCATGGCAAGGTGAGCTGGAACCCCTGACGCGCCCCCGCGCCCCCCCTCCTACTTAGCCCGCACCTCTCTAATTCTATAATCCTCCCTACCAGCCTGCCATTGCCGCTGCGCTGTCCCTCCGATCATACCTCCTCGTCACCACGCTGTCAAAATCAAAGCGCACAGTGTCTCTGATCTTCCCCGACGTCGACATGTCGCACACCTGGAACATCGACGCCCTTCCGTGGGCGGCTTTCTCGCACCCATCCAAGAAGAAGAACTACTACGACCTTGTCACCACCCTCGACCCGGAGCTCCTCGATGCCATCCAGCCTCACCTGGTCGATATCTCCAAGGACAAGCCAGAAGCCGTCCAGAAGATCCATAGGAATTCTGCGCTGTCTTTCCTATACATCTTTCTGTCACTGGGGAACCAGTCGTTTCCTGGCTGTTCATACACCTTGCGGTCCACAATACCGATTGGGCAGGGGCTGGGGAGCAGTGCCTCCATTGCGGTCTGTCTCGCGGGGGCCCTGCTGCTGCAGCTGCGGGCGCTGTCTGGGCCGCACCCTGATCAGCCAGAGGAGGAGGCGAGGCTACAGCTCGAGCGGATCAACAGGTGGGCGTTTGTGGGAGAGATGGCCATGCACGGGAACCCGTCTGGCGTCGACAACACGGTAGCTACACAGGGCAAGGCCGTCGTGTTCCAGCGAACCGACTACGGCAAGCCCCCATCTGTCCGCCCGCTCTGGGACTTCCCGGAGCTGCCCTTATTGCTGGTTGACACGAAGCAGCCCAAGTCTACGGCGCACGAGGTGGCCAAGGTCGGCGCGCTGAAGGAGAAGTACCCTAAGCTCGTGGGCGGCATCCTGGATACCATCGATAAGATCACGAGGACAGCAGAGTCTGTGATGGACGAGGACGATTTCGACAGTGAGGAGCTGGAGAGCCTGCAGAAGATCGGCGAGCTGATGACCCTGAACCACGGGCAGCTCATGTCCCTAGGCGTCTCGCACCCACGGCTGGAGAGGATACGAGCGCTGGTTGATCACGAGGGCATCGGCTGGACGAAACTCACAGGCGCCGGAGGCGGCGGCTGCTCCATCACACTATTACGACCGGATGCAAGGGAAAAACTGGACCGGCTCGAGGAGCGGTTGGACGAAGAGGGCTACGAGAAGTTCGAGACAACATTGGGCGGTGATGGGGTCGGCGTCCTCTACCCCGCCGTGATCAAGAACGGCTTGGACGAGGATGAGGAGGGCGGGATGGAGATCGACCTGGAATGCTTCCTGGACGCTGAGGATAATGAGGCCGTGGAAAGACTAGTGGGAGTTCACGGGGGCGGCGGTGAAAGAGAGGGCTGGAAGTTCTGGAGGGTCGAGTCACACTAGAGACGCCTAATCTCTCTGGTGTGCTCCAAACGAGCCTGGCTTTTCGACAGGCTGGCCTGGTAATCTTCTTCTCCGGCCCTTTTCCCATGAGAGATGATGAGCGGCCTCAAAAAGTACAGTATTTAATGTGCTTTGTGATCTTCTTCACCTGTACAACTTTTGAGCGGCTGCATTTCGGAACGCAGCCATACCGTTTCGTATACGATAATACGATAATAATAACGAAAGAACCCATTGAACCAGGGGGGGCATTCTGCTTCGAATTACTTTCTTGGTCTGCCTGCACTTGAGCTTGTAGCTTTACAAAAGGGACTGATTGTCTACTGATATTGTTCTCCAAAGTGCCCCGCGCTGTGACAGGGGTGAGCTTCCACAGGCGTGTGGGGGAGCTCCAGCGCTTGCTACTTAGTAACGCCATCTGCTGTGACTTCGGAGACGAAAGACAACCATCTCAACTACTTTACAAAAGCAGCCATGCCACCCAAGACAAAGGCAGCGTCCAAACAAAGAGATCTGGAAAGTAAGTAGACATGATGCAAAACTCCTCTCTCGCACACACATCCGCCCTCTACTGCCAAGCAAAATTTCATTCGTCACACACGCCCAACTGACCAAGCGCCCTCCTCTCCTTATAGCCAAACCTCAGGACGAGGCCCCTCCAAAGACAGTCAGCGAGCGCTCTGCCCGCGTCTACGCCCAAGGCCACCCGTACTCCGTCACCCTCGCCACCAGCGGACCCAGCGGCCTGTCCCCAGCCGAGCGCACTGTCTGGGCCAACGCCCACTACGCCCGGTCGCCCACGCTCCTCAAGCAGCTGGGCAACAAGTCCCAACGTGACGTCTGGAAGGTTGTCAACGAGACAGGCGGCCTACCCCTGCGAGCCCTCAGGACCAGCCACAGCTGGGGCAGGGATCGCTTCGGCGCAGACCTGGGCGAGTACCCGCCCGAACAGTTTGCCAAGAGGAGCGAGAGGGCCCTGCAGCTGGCGGCGCTGGAGGTGCAGCGGCGCGCCTTCCTGGAGAAGAGAGAGCGCGAGCGTGCGAGGTGGGTCGACCCCGACACGAAGGAGGTCGTCGCCGTGAGCCACGAGGAGATCGAGGAGGAGAGGCTGCGGCGCAGCGAGATTGCCACGCTGAGGATGGAGCTCTACGGTGAGAGGTCGGGCGCGTACGGCACGGACCCGGACTGGGACGATGTCGTGCCCATGCCGGTGGAGGATGGTGAGCAGACGCTGGCTGCGATTGCGTACCCGGAGGATTATGCTGAGGGTATGTTTCCTTCCTCTTCCTCCCCTCCCCCCTCCCCCGGCCCGATACCTCCCCAGCACGCATATCTTGCGGGGAACCAGTACGTGGTGTATATTGACATCAAGTGCAGCCATCTCTTACCTCCGCGCCGTGATGGCCAAGAAGGAGTATTCGCCCCGCTGCCTCCGCCTTACCCAACACATCATCTCCCTGAACCCTGCGCACTACACCGTGTGGCTGTACCGCTTCTCCATCGTGGAAGCGCTCAAGATCCCGCTCCCGGAGGAGATGGAGTGGCTCAACAAGGTGTCCATGGAAAACCTCAAGAACTACCAGATCTGGCACCACCGCCGCCTGCTCCTGGACCACTACCTCCCGACCATCCAGTCGTCCCCGGACAAGGCCGCCGAGCTGGCACGGTCCGAGCAGGAGTTCCTCACCCAGATCCTGGCAGAGGATACCAAGAACTACCACGTCTGGTCGTACAGGCAGTACATGGTGCCGAAGCTGGGCATCTTTGGGGAGAGCGAGGTCAAGGCCACCGAGGACCTGGTCGACGAGGACGTCCGCAACAACTCTGCCTGGTCGCACCGCTTCTTTGTGGTCTTCTCGGACCCCGAGCACACCACGCCGGGAAGCCTGCCGATGGAGCAAGACCCGGCGGTGCCGGCGGAGATCATCGACCGGGAGGTCCAGTACGCACAGGACAAGATCCTTCTGGCGCCTCAGAACCAGAGCCCGTGGAACTACCTGCGCGGCGTGCTGGGCAAGGGCGGGAGGAAGATGGGCAGCGTGGAGGAGTTTGTGGGCCAGTTCGTGAGCGGTGTCGGCACAGAGGAGGAGAAGGTCACGAGCACGCATGGCCTGGAGATGCTGGCGGAGATTTACGCGGAGAAGGGCGAGGTGGACAAGGCGGACCTGTGTCTGCGGCGTCTCGGGGAGAAGTGGGATCGTGTAAGGCTTGGCTACTGGCAGTGGAGGAGGCGGATGCTCACGGCTGAGGATGTGGACGCTTAGATGACGCTGTCAGGCTATGTATGGGTGATGAACTGATGTGGGCATGCGGTGAGCTTGAAATTGTGGTTAGAGGGTACATGGGTCCAGCATGGCAGGTATGTTTTCCTCGATAGATTTTGCCTTGATTGTAGGACGCAATGAGTTCTCAGATCTATTGTCTTTGTCTCTCTGCCCTTCCTTGTCTCTACCTAAGTTGTTTGTCTAAGAATACCCACGAGCCATTCGTCTCGGGGTAGTGACGCGCGTGGTCATACTCTCCTACGACATTTCATCATTCAGTGAACAGGACTCCGTATCAGTTTCTCGTCGAGCAAGATGTCTCTCATGACGAGCTTATTGAATTATCTGCATGTTGTCGTATGCCGAAACACGAGCCAGACTACCAATGCCATCCTCCAACTCAAGTCACGGCTATGATATTTCTGCGGACGTTGTTGGTGATATGAAGCCATGCGTCATCTTCACTCTCTCTCGTAGTTGTTCGACCCATACAAGACCCGACTGAACCCAGACCCTCAGCATTGCCGCATTGGCGCTCTGCCAGATAATGTTCATGGCCGCCTTGAGTGTGTGCAACGCTTGTTCCCTAGTCCTGCTGAATTGATCTTGACATGTACATGTCGTCCCTTCTAATCCAGGTTTCCCCTCCTATGGAGTCAATCGGAGGAGACTCCTGGTGCCAGGCGAGCCAGACGACCAGACTGCATCGCCTCCTAAAACAGCTGCCAGCGCATATGCCTGCTCAAGTCCCGACGAGGCTGCAGAGGAAAGACATCCTCCCTGTCGTATCGATTTCCCCGCCTCTTTCTGCGTGTAACGGTGGTCCAACCCCCATCCCAGTCGCTGCCCCTCGTGTCCATGTTATTGGCGGTAGTGACGAGAATATGGTTCCTGTTCGACATGTCGTAGTCGCTGATGACGCCGAAGCCAGTAGTACCCAGACCGCGATCCTATAGCGTCCTGTAGTTCTGCGAGGCGATCAGGAACCTCTTGGCATTCCGGGGCGCGTTCCGGCCGCGGGCATCCCAGTTGGGCACCAGCACAAAGACGTCGCTGAAGGTCTTGCGCGTCGGCTCGGGCTCGGTTTCGAGGTGCAGTGTGCCCATGACGCTGACCGCCATGCTGATCCGTCCGCCGCTCTTGTCTGGGCCCTTGGAGCGGACGTGCTCGGGGGCTGCCACCAGGTAGTCGTCGTTGATGACCTGGGCGTCGAAGCTGTCGACCTCGTACCGCACGCGCTGCTTGCCAGTTCGCGGATGTCGGTGGGCGTCGCTGGTGGTGCCACCGTTTGTGGTGGTGGCGGTGGCGCCGCGCTGCTCCTCAAGGAGGGCCTCGTACTGGCTCGGGCTGGTCAGGTTCGCGCCGTTGATGGTGATGTCGGCCGTGGCGCCTGCGTTGGTGTACTTGGTGTTGGAGTTGATGTAGTAAGAGGAGAGGGGGCGGGCTTCGTTCAGGTCGCGATAGTACCAGTCGACGAAGAGCTGAGCACCGTCGCTGGACACCTTGACCTCGGTGTCTTCGGTCGGATAGGACATCTTGGGCGGGTTGGTTGGTTTGTTGTGGTTGACGTGGATTTGAGGTTGATCTTGTCGGTGTAGAATGAACGAGTCTCGAGTATGCTCTGTCTGGAGCGTGTCACGAGCTTGATAGGAGTGGTAGCAAGAGAGTCACTGCTACTTATATGAGGGATTTCGTCTAACGTGGTGAAAGTCTGGGCAAGTTACGCAGTGAGGCATTGACGGTGACGAGAGAAGAGGGTATGAATTGTTTGGGCTGGAGCCTGGACAGTGCGGCGCATTGGTGGAGGCTGCCTATCAGTACTAAGGTGGTGAGGGCCGCTAGCGGCAGCACAGTTATCCGAGCTAGGTACCCGCACAGCCCTTGTCGATAAGAGCTCTTCCGTAACTTTTTTTTTTTTGGTGAAGTCAGGCGAGACGCGCACCGCGGCGGGACTAAGCAGTTCGCTCACCCTCGAGGCGTACCTTGTTTGTGTCGGATGCCACCACCACCACCACCACCAGATGGACCGGCTTCTCCTGCGGCCAGGTAGGCTAAGGAGCCTTCGACCGACTATATCCTCAAGGCCTGGCTGGATTTGTGCCTCGTGCTGTCACAATGTCACCACCCGGCCCTTCAGCAGTGCTCGCCGCCATCACGAGAAGCAAGCGGCGGTTTCGACACCACCTGAGCCGGCGGCAGTGGTCCCGCCCACCCCGTCCAAGCCCTACTACGTGACGACGCCAATCTTTTACGTCAATGCAGCACCTCATGTTGGTCACATGTATAGCATGGTCCTCGCCGACGTCCTGAAAAGATGGCATGCCCTGGACGGACAGCGGTCTCTCCTCCTCACCGGTACCGACGAGCACGGCATGAAGATCCAACAAGCCGCGGCTGCCAACGACACCCTCCCCAAGCAGTGGTGCGATGCACAGGCCAACAAGTTTCGCGCCCTGGCGGCGTCGGCGAACCTCGCGAACGACTTCTTCATCCGGACCACAGACGAGGACCACAAGGAGGCGGTTAGGCATTTCTGGTTTCTGCTCAAGGAGAGGGGCCTGGTGTACGAGTCAAAACATGAGGGCTGGTACTGCGTCAGTGATGAGACTTTCTACCCGGAGGCCATGCTCACGAGGGAAGGTCGACCCGCTCACGGGTCAGGTGTCGATGGCGTCCATCGAGACCGGCAACTCGGTGGAGTGGATAGAGGAGAAGAACTATCACTTCCGGATGACGGCGCTGAAAGACCAACTGCTGGCATTCTACAAGGAGAACCCTGAATGGATCGTCCCCAAGCAGAGGATGCGAGAGGTGGTAGATTGGGTCACGAACAACCTCGAGGACCTCTCCATATCCCGGCCGTCAAATCGCCTGGACTGGGGCATCCGTGTTCCCGATGACGAAAGCCAGACCATCTATGTCTGGGTGGATGCTCTCATCAACTACCTGACCAAGGCTGGCTTTCCGAACTGGGCGCCGGGAAAGCAATCGGAAGGCGGATGGCCTGCAGACGTGCACGTCATTGGCAAAGACATCCTCCGCTTCCATGGTGTATACTGGCCCGCACTCTTGCTGGCCGTCGACATTCCGCCCCCGAAGAAGCTTCTCAGCCATGCGCACTGGACAATGAGCGGCAAGAAGATGTCAAAATCTCTGGGAAATGTCGTCAACCCGTTTCATGCTCTGGAACGATTTGGAGTCGATGTGATGCGGTTCTTTATGATTCATGACGGTGGCATTGAGAACGACGCCGACTACAGTAATGACTTCATTGTGGAAAGATACAGAAAGCTGCTGCAAGGCACGATCGGGAACCTGCTGAGCAGAGTCACGCGGGCAAAGGCCTGGAGTGTGAGGGAGAGCGTCCTGGCGGCACCCATCCTTACCGCTGATATACATATGTCCCGGCTCAGCGCTCGTCACGCGGAGCTGTTCAAGGCGCAAGAGGCAATGCTCTCCGAGCTCCATGACCAGATGCAGGCCCTCATGGAGAAGCCTAACCCCCGCCTGGCACTCATGTTCCTCATGCAGGTAGCTTCCGAGGTAAGTGGTAGCTTGTGTGGTCCATATCACCTGCGCGCGCGGGCAGCGTGACCGGCTTGCTCACACGAAAACAGGCCAACAAATTCATCACTGAGATGGCGCCCTGGGACATGACGAAGCGATACATTGAGATACTGAGCGAACCAGGCCGATCGCAGCTATCTGGAGAGGCACTGGACCTCAAGTCACTGCGCGCCAAGACGATATACATCCTGGCCGATACCCTCCGCAGTGTGGGCATTCTCCTGCAGCCCTTTATGCCAGAGAAGGCCAAGGACATGCTGGACGTTCTAGGTGTCGCTGAAGATAAAAGGCAGCTTGGGTATGTTGGCCTGGGCAAGGACTTTAGCTACGGAGTGCCCATGACCCCTGCTGGGACCGGCGGGCACCAGGGCTTGTTCCCTCCACTAGAGTTCGAACCCATCAAGCGGCGGTCATGATACTCGAATAGAGAACAATTATGGCTTGAGTAGACGTGATGATACTCGCTAGATTGGTTGCCAGAATTGTATATTAAATCAGTGCACCAAATGCCACATCAATACCTTTTTTTTTTTTAAAAAAAAAACAAAAAAAAAACAAAAAAAAAACTCCTGTCTGAGAAGAGCATTGGTCGCGCGTGAAGGAGGTGGTGGTGCTCCACGTTACCTGCTCCATGAAAAGGCCCCGGCAAAGATTTACTTACTCAATCCCGCTCCTCTCCAATAGGGCTTTCCTCTCACTTCCTCGCATCCCTTGGCCATCCTGCTCTGCACCGCCACCAATATTCTAGCTATGATACTCAATAAAAACATTGGTGAGGTTTTCTTTTTTTCTTCTTCTTTTCTTTCTCCAATGAGCCTCATCTTTGCTTCCTTCTTTCCCCTTTCCTCGTGATATACTAACTAATATATCTATCCCACACAGCAATATCAAGTCCAGCGGTGCTTCTGGTGCCTTACGACCGCCGCCATGTCCCACGTTACCACGAGTGGATGAGCGACCCGGTGAGTTGAGCCCTCTAAACAAAACTCTGCACAACGTCACTAGCACAGCCAGAGGAAATAAGAAGACAAAAAAATACTGAACTCTTTGACTTTAGTCAATTCAAGAAGCCACCGCCTCCGAGCCACTGACTCTCGAGGAAGAGTACGAGAACCAAGAGTCATGGCGCGCCTCGCATGACAAGCTCACGTTCATCCTCTGCCAGCCCCTCCGAGCCGGCTGCTCTGAGCCGCCCGCGTCCGTCAGCGCTGGTGATGTTGATAGCTCGGAAAAGATGATTGGTGACATCAATTTCTTCCTGTACCCAGACGACGAGGAGGGAGGACGAAGTACAGGGAGGAGGAGGAGAGAGCAGCAAATCGTGCCGCTGGGACCTCCTGCATCGGCGAGGTGGATATCATGATCGCCGGCCAAGGCGACAGAGGCAAGGGCCTAGGCAAGGCGGCCGTCTCGGCGTTTCTGCACTACATCTGGATGAACCTGGATGGGATCCTGGGAGAGTACAGCCAGGGCGCGGCAGGCGGAGAGTCGAGGCTGATGAGGCTCAAGTTGCTCATGGCGAAGATCAAGGCTACGAACGTGGGGAGCATTGCGCTCTTCAGGCGCCTGGGCTTTGAGCAGGAGGGCGAGGTGAACTACTTCGGGGAGGTGAAGATGGTGCTGAAAGACTTTGTGGGCATAGCGAAGGCGGCTGAGGGATATAAGGAGCTGGAGTATAGCAGACTGACGGATTGAGCTGTGTTAGACTTATTCGGCACATAGAGGCGATGTGTTGCTTCCCAACGTCCTTCCTTTTTTTTTGGGGGGGGGAGGGGCTATTTCTATGCTGTCATGCATCGAGACCAAACTGCACCCTGTACTTCTGGAGCATCCCTAGGCTGATGTTCGAGCCACCACAGACCACCACGACGATATTCTTCGCAGCCCACTCATCATCAGACAGTCCCTTGCCGAGATACCTCCTCAGATCTCCATTGTACACAGTAGCGATCGTCGCACCACAAGCACTCTCCACCAACATGCGCGCATCGTCGAGGAACCTCGACATGGCCTCTACAGACTCCCCTGTCCGTCACCACCGCACTGATGAGATCACCTCCCGCCCGCCTCGTCCACGCAAATGTCTCGTCTCCAACCCTCGTCGCGCCCAGAGACGTGGCAATCGTCGTGATCCCCGGGAGCGTCACCAACTCGCCCGCCCTGACGCTCGCGTTGAGGCTGTCCCCGCCGCGCGTCTCGATAGCAACCACCTTGGGCGTCCCACACCCAGACCCCGTCAGCTTCTGCACGCCCTGCATGATCCCGCACAGCAGCCCGCCTCCGCCGACATTACAGACAATGCCATCGATGGGTTTTCCGAAGCCCCCGTCGCCCATCTGCGCCCGCAGCTCGTCCACCATGGTCTCCGCGCCGTCCCAGAGATCCTGGTGGTCAAACGGCGGGACGTACACCGCGGCGGCCCCCGGGTGGTCCCTCTCGAACGCGGGGATGACGACCTCGCGCAGGTGCCTGTCGGCCGCGGCCCAGCTCTCCCCGGTCTGCACGACGTCGGCGCCTAGGTCGCGCAGCTTGGCGACCATGTGCGGGAGCGTGGTCAGCGGCACGACGACGGTGGCCGGGCGGCCGAGGGTGTTGGCGGTGGTGATGCACGCCAGCCCTGCGTTGCCGCCGGAGGAGGAGTAGAAGCGGACGGTGCCGTTCTCGTGCGACGAGGAGGATGTGGAGGACTCGACGACCCGGAGCATGAGGTTGCCTATGCCGCGGGACTTGAAGGAGCCTGAGGGCTGGAGGTTCTCGAGCTTGAGGTAGATGTTGCTGGGGGGCCTCTCGTCAGCCTTGTTTCAGGTGTTTAAAAAGGTAGTAGTGGGTTGTGGTCAATATTCACCATCCTGCTGCCCGCGATAGGGGTGCCGAGAAGATACACGGCGTCTCGATCCAGGGCCGTGGAGGTCGTTTCGATTCAGATTCCATCTCTGCGAGGGGCGGCCCAAGCCAGGCCGTGTAGTACCTGTGCAGGGGTTGTAAGGCTTCCCTTCTTCCCTCCTTCGCCCACTTCTCCTCTGTTCCTGCCAGAAAAGACTGGTGAAGTCGTCTGCTGAAATTTTTGCAGATGTTCTGAAACGGCAGGTTGCTGGGACAAAGACAGGGCCGTGCGAAGCGATCTCGGTGTTTTTTCCTATTAAAAAAAAAGAAAGTAAATTCCCAGGTCTCTGACCTCCTCTTGTCAATATGCGATGAAAACAAAAAAATTGGTTGTCACACAAGGGCCTTATATTTGGACAAGACAGAGCAGGGCCTTTTATTTCTTTGGATGAGACTTGGCTGGTGCGCATTTGAGCGGTGCGCTGGCCCCCGAAACAAAGGACGATCCCGCGCGCTCATACACTGCAGCAGGCCGCTGTTCCGGTACCCACTCCGAGACCGCTCCGCTTGGGAACTAATTAATTAATTACTACACAGTAGAATTAGTGACAAAATATCTCTGAGATTGTCACTTTATATAAAGAGATGCACTATACCTTGAAGCCTGCCCAGGTGGTTGACGAAAAGCTGTGAGCCACAGGAAGTGAACATGAAGGCACCTGGGCTCTCAGGAGCAGCTCTCTGGTTTAATAATTAAGATGTAAATATGGGGGCACCTGAAAGGGGGCGGCACAGACAATGCGCAGCAGTATTTTGTGACAGGTATTGGGGAAGGCAAGGGGGAAATCATTATATGAAAAAGGTCTGTCTTGGAGTAATCTGTGAAGAACTTTGAATTGTGTCTCTTACATTGTAAACAAGCAATTACTACATTCCTCACTTCCAATCAATTACTTGCTCCTGGAGAAAACCAGTGCTATTTGGTCTATCAATCTTGCAGCACAAGATTCCAGCATATGGAAATGTCAAATGTTCTCCATGGCCACTTTTCAATACGAAAGAGAATTGTGGGAGGAGAATTGTACAGCAGAGGACAATGCGGTGATTGTTATGCATCATTTATCCTGATATTTCGAATCTCCACAAGTATAAAACTGCATCAAGGGAGGCAGGGAGAGGATGCTGGCTTGTCAACAATGATTGATGAAATGATAGACTGAACACAGGTAGACTTCATGGTCTCCTCAACTTGTGCCTGTGGGTGATCGATAATATGTAACAACTCCTCATAGACTTTTTTGGGCTCACTTGCTATGATTCTTTTTAGGCTACTTTTCTTTAGCAGTCTAATAAACTTGACATCCCATGTACTTGCCATTTGCAAAAAGAAAGGAAAAGAAAGAAGAGGGGGGAGGAGGGGGGAGGAGAATAGTTACTGCCTTGAGCTGCCAGTCTACTCTCAATGGTAAGTTCACTTTCCTGGGCGTCAGTCTAATGCAGTGGGACGCCCTTTTCAACAATCCCTTATTTGAATATTGACTGTGTTCTAATATTTCTCTTCTCCCACTTCTATGGGAGTTTCGTGGTCTGCATAATATTTCGAGAAGTTGATCATGTGAGGAGTGGAAGGCATTCACCAACTTCCACAAAACATTCATCCTTTAAGATGACAAGTTTAGTACTCACTCTACCAAATACCTCTAGATAGAATTTACAGCTCAGATATGACACCACCCACAGGCATTTGTTACCCGACCCAACTTCTACCTTGAACTTCAGACAGGGAAGCTTTTGCCTTCCTCTGTTTAAAGAGCCATGTACCTCTCTGATCTCTTACTTGTCTGTGAATGCTACTGAAGATTTCAGTGCACTCTTCCCTACAGCATACTTAAACACCTTTTCCAACACAGAATCTGCTCTGCGCTAGCTATACCAAAGCTGGGTTCTGTTGCAAGACCTTAGCATTGTCCTCCTAGCACAAACATCCTGCAGCTTGTCTTCTCCCATTTCTGTCTTCAGGAGAAGTGCTGCAGCAAGGCTTTGTGACAGAACACTTCTCGAGTCTTGGTAAGTGACTCCCTATAGCACTACTTGGCCAGTCAGTTAATTCCTAGTAAATCATGCTCGTCACCAACCCCACCCCATTATTCTCACATCTCCGCTACACCTAGCTGAACCTGTTGAATCTTTCCAGAGCTCCTCCTGTCGACTAAGCACACCGCGATCAAGAACACCACCTCGACTAAGCGGAGGGCTGTCTAAGGAAAAACAAAATTAATCAAAACCTTCATTGGCGACACCATAGGGCACAGAATCTTTTCAAAATGCCGCCCCGCAGATCTGGAAGGAACCACCCTTCCTCTTTTTCTTCCGCCCGCAGCACTCGCTCTTCGAGAAGGCCAGAACCTCGTCGAGCCACAAGACCAGCCGCGATGGTAACAAGCATCTCCTTTTCCCGCATCGTGCCAATCGACCCTGCCACCAGCAGAGCTGCCCAAGCCATGGCTAGAGAGGGGCGAAACCTTACGGTCCGTTTCGCGCCCTTCTCGCTCGACGACCCCCCGTCGACGATGAATACGACGACGTCTCGGCCGACAGCGACCAAGGGGATGACAGCGGTTACGAGGATGAGGGCGACCAGCGCCCAAACGTTTCCAGCTCGTCTCCAAGCGCCAACGGGGGCAACTCTCACCCCATCGTCCCAGAGTGGGAGGCCGACCGCTCGAGGCCCAGCAGGGGCTTCGAGTCGAGCAGCGATGATGATGATGGCTCGCAGGCCGCCCAGCCAGCTCCAGCCCCTATGGGGAATAATAGTCCACGGCCTTCCCTTTCGTCGCTGGCCACGCCTGCCCATCAGCCCTTTCCCCCTTTCCCCCTACAGCCTCGACCCCTGACGTATCTTGAGCGATTTCTCGGACCCGCAGCAGATGTTCGCCCGGCTCAGACTGCGTTCATCCAGACTCGTGAGCCTGAGCGTCAATCTAACCGAGCTCAAATGCCTCAGTCCCAGCCTTCCCAGGGATCTGCTGCGCGGTCTCGTACACCTGCAGCAGATGCTGGCCGCCGTACGACCCATGAGTTTGGGCGTCGCCCCGGCCAGACTGGAGCCCGCCAGCGACCTCGACCATCCCAGGTGTTTGCTCACCACAATCGCGCGCTCACACAAGATACCAGCTCTGCTCAGGCTGTGGCTGCCCAGACTGTGGCCGCTCAGACTCGCGAGTCCGAGGGTCAATCCATCCGGGCCCAGCTTACCAGGGCCCAGCCCAGTCAGGCCCAGCCTGCGCCAGCGCAAATCCAGCGCGACGAGACAAGTGGCCCATCGCAGCAGCGACCAGCGCCACTGACCGAGACCCAGCAGGGTCAGGTCTACCGACGTCCACCTGGGCCTCGAGTCCATGCGGGGTCTCGGCTTTCGCATGAAGACATGGCTCGTCTCCACGAGGAGATGCGCGCGGTCGACGTCAGCAGCCTGCCGCCTCCTCCTACTCGGCCCCCTCCCAACCCCTACTACCAGGCCACTGATGATGATTTTGAGCTTTACTTCGTCCCTATGGATGCTCGTCGTCGTGCTGCACAAATCCTTGCTCCATCCACGCAACCTGGTTGTGGCTTTGGTGCTGCTCGCCGTGGTGAGGGCTCGACCCTGTCTCGACCGGCCAGCGGTGTCTTGACAAGTGTCTCAACGAGGGACAGCAGCGGCGCCGCTTCGACTGCGGGTCAGGATAATGTCTCAACTCCGCGCCCATCTGCTGCCTCCGACGGCACGGCAGCTGTGTCTCGTGATGGTACGTCGGACAAGTCTCGGGCGAACGCAGACCCCAAGGGCAGACCGCCACTGAAGCGCCGCTTTGGAGCCTGCAGAGATGAGAGGGACGGGAAGAACATGGGCGACGACGACGACGATGACGACTCTTCCTCCTCCGATGTCAGTTTCCCAGCTCACCTGAGCTTATTCAGAAAGCGCAAGCGGGGTCAGACCACTCAGATGACAGCCAAGAACGATGGCAAGAACGCCAACAACGGAAAGAATGACAACCGTCCCACTGATGCCTCGAATGGAGACACGAAAGCTGATCAGAACCAGCGCAGCGCCCCTGAGAGCGGTGCCACCAGTTTTACTAACGGCGGTCACGTTGTCCGACAGGGCACCAGTGCTCTGCCCAGAACTACCTGTGAGCTTCAGAACGAGGGAACGAAAAACGAGGCTCATGATGGCGTCAAGGATGTCTCAACCCTCCTTGGAACCGTACAGAAAGACGCCGATGAGATCCAGATCCTGAAGGATGCCGATGTGATGCAGATTGTCAACGTCCGCAAGGGAGTTGAGAAAGCTGAGGAGGACCAGGGCCCGGCCAGCATGTACCAGGAGCGCCTGCGCAGGCGTGCTCCCAAGAAGTACAATGAGGAGGTCCATGGCGTGGGTACTTCGGTGGATGGCGAGGAGCTGGAGATCAGCGTTGCTGAAGTGATGGACTGGGTCGCGCAAGATGACAGCGGCACATACGGTGTCACTCGCCCGGCAGACCCCTCTCTGAAGACCTCGAACAAGGGCTACAAGCGCCTCAAAAAGGTCCACTGCCCCAAGCCCACCAAGATAGTCACCCTGCGCATCCCTGCCAAGGCCATGCGATTCTTCGAGCGTCCTGGCGATCCTTCGATTCCCATCGCTGACAAGAACTTCTTGTGTGGACAGGCCGAGCGTAAGGGCTGGGGTGGCATCGACCAGTCGCAGCAATATATCATCGTGCCCATCGAGGTGCGAGAGCGGATCTATCGCGAGCTTCTGGTCGCGAACGGCCCCATCAGCGTCAAGACAGGCTGGTCGCAGGTCTTTCCCCTCCAGCCGCAGCAGCTGAATATCTATCCCTCGGTCCTGCAGGCTAACCGTCAGATCTATCAAGAGGCAGTCAAGGTCTTGTACGGCTGGAACACGTACCGGTACGTCCTTCGCGACAATGGCAAGAGGGTCAAGTTTGCGGGCCACCAGCACTACCAGCCGACCTTGAACCTGGACAAGCACTTCACCGACTTTCAGCATCTGCAGCTGGTTCTCGAGGGCAACCGAATGGGCGGGCAGTATGCCCTTGACATGAACAGGGCCATCTGCGAGCTGATTCTGTCTGGCGTCCGCCTGCACAAGCTCACGATCGAGGTCTCGCCCCGCGAGATTGAAGACGAGGTGTCTACCAGCGAGTCTTTCGCCTCGAGATACAGCGCCCTGAGCGTGCTGAAGGGCCTGAATACCAAGTATGTCCACATCAACGTCTTCCTCCCACAGACGAACGCAGAGGCCGCCAAGAGCCTTCGCACGATTATTGACAAGCGCCCCGACATTGACGATCAGGACGTCTTCAACCAGATGTGCCGCCAGGACGAGGCCACGCAGAGGCTGCTAAGCCCCGAGCACCGTCGCCGCCGCGCCGAGCAGGAGCTGAGAGAGAAGGTCGAGGCCGAGGCCAACCGGAAGCTGGACAGGCTGCCCTGGCGTCTGGAGCATGCGGTCAACAAGGGAGCAGCGTGGGTTGTGCGTCGCGGTTGGTTCGAGGAGTTTGACGCTGGTGTTAAACCTCGCAAGACATCATCCTTGGCTGGAATGTGCGGCGCCGATGACGAGGGTGATAAGGACTATGGCAAATGAGGTGATTCGATGACGAGGGAGACGGTCGGAGAGTGGGAGGTGGCTTCATAATAATGGACGATTGGAACCAAGGTGGTCTTATACCTGTTGGTGGGGTTTATTTTTCGGGGGTGCGTGTAGGATATTTGGACTCGACTTCTTCAGCCCTGCGATAGAAGGCACACTAGGTGACATTCGAGAACCCCCCGGCTCACCAGCCAATCGATCGATACTTTCACTCTTACGGAAAACTTTCTGAAATCTTCCACGCGCTGGTAGACATTGTCTTCGGCTTATCGAGGCTTTGACACCTGTAAAATCTGCTTGTCGATTGAGACGTCGAGCAAGAGATTTCCGAGCTCTCAGGTCAGAGGTAATAATAATGCACCAGATGCTAGACGGAGAGGAACACCTTCATATCAGACAACAAGTGTGTTGGGTGGTACTTGAAAAGGTTGGTCCTGCTCAAATATTTTATTATCACAATTCTGTCCTGTATGGAGTGATTGATGGCCTTGGAGCGCAGTGCAGGCAGGATATGTAGAGGCTGTCGTACCTGCAAGCCTGTCTGTAATTATCCTTCCGTCCCGTGGTATCATAGCCCTTGAGACAGCTACCGAAATCTAGTACCGTTCCTTTCTTGTCCCATCAATACGATATGCTCTGGAGATATCCCTGGCAGCCAAGACCTCTTCATGACGCCGAAATCTTCACTCGCGTTACGTCCAGTGACTCTGAGTCGAGGAGAATGACCTCCTTCGACGCCGAGAAGGATGGCACCGCAATCAGTCGAACCATCTGACCATCAGGGCCTGATATGACCCTGGAACCAAACTCGGGCTGACATCCAACGAAGTAGACGTGAGGGCATTCTTTCATGACAAAAGGGTCGTTGTCCTGGAAAGGATAACTCCACAATGTGTCTGGTGCAGTCGGCGCGCTGCACTGCCACCGGCACATTGCTTCCATCATGCCCAGTCTATCCTCGCTGTCCACATACTTGAAGACGTCATCCACGTTCTGCCCTCCGGTCCCGAGCAGCCGCCAGCCATCCACTTCCCCTTCCCACGGGTTTGTCACGGCGTCGAGCCAGCCGCTTTCACCGGAATTGGGCTCCGCAGAAAAAGGCTCGTGACTTGGGAAACACGGCCATATGTATGGGTTGCTGGGGGAAACTCGCGTTGGCCGGATCGTGTTCGCCTGGCAGGAGAGTGACGGGTAGGCTAGGGAGGAGCTCGGAGAGGAAGTCGTCAAACATCTGCGAGGGGGAATGCGTTGTACGCACTTGAGTCGTAACCGTACTTCTTCGACGGTGCCACCTTGTCTGCATCAGAGACGTCGGCGTGCGTGTTGGCAGCGGCTATAGAGTTGCCGGCGATGATGAGCCTACTGATCTGTGAGAGTTCTGCCTGGGCGGTGGGATCCAGAGCCTCTCCCAGCAGATACTCCAAAAGCAGGTTTAGTTCCATAGCGTATGATGTGTCGTCGCCAGAGAAGTTGAGGCCGGAGACAATGGCAATCTTGCCGCCCGTCCCTGGTGAGGGAGCATCTGTCATGTCGACATCACCTCCCTTCACGGCTGTCTTGCCCTTGGCCGAGCCATTGGTGCCAGCCGGTTTTGTAACAGCCCATCGGTCCGGCTGAGGAGGCAAGTCCGCAAACTTCATATCGATGACCTCGAAATCTCCACCTTCGTTCTCGGTTCCCATGACAGCCACGATGCAGCCCGTCACCAGCATGTGAGACTTGAGAAAATCACCAGTCAGCCGGAGCCGACCCGAGTCGTCTTCGAGCATAACGGCATCACGTCCGTCATCGGAGAAGTACTTCGCTATGGTGTTCGGCGCAGAGATCCAGCGCTATCGGTCGCGTCAGCACAGATTTACATAGTAACGGTTCCTAGGGACCGGAAGCAAGGGTGTGACCCACATCTTTCGATACGTCGTCCAGGATGTTTGGCTTCATGGGCATGTCCACATAGACCGTTCCGGCGACCCAGCACAGCTCGCCCTGCCTCACGTCCAGCACTCGGCTGACTTTTCTTTGCCGTCTCGCCTCCGATGACAGTGCCCTCCCATGCAGCCTCGGCCACCTCCTCAACTGCCGGCTTGATCTGGGTCAGTCGCAGGAAGTAGGTATCTGCATACTGTTGCTGGTAGCTGCGCCCCTTGTCGAGCTTGAAGGTATCAAGAGGCTGATAATGGGACTCTGGTCGCTCGAGAGACTCCTGAGGCGCATCTCCGCTGGACAAAGAATTCAGCTAATGGAAGCAGACAAGGCGATGATCTTGGACTTACGAGGGTTTTTGAAGAAGCGTAGCTTCTATCTCGTCAAGGCTGACCATCTTCAGGTTGTGATTGTCCAGATTGAATCGTGGGAGGTGAATATCTGTCTGGAGGTCAAGCTTGGTTTGAAGTTGCTTGACGCGTCGTGGAGAATCCTGGACGCGTATAGATTTAAATGGGCTACTGCATCGGCCTTGGTCCCCTGTCCACCCCCCTCTTCTGGACCTAAAGGTTGCAGGGATTACAATGCGGGGCACACCCACCCGCAGCGACAGGGGTCCCGGAAGGCTCAGTAGAAAAAAAAAAGTTTCTGTACCTTGAGTACCGATTTATTTGGCTTGTAAACTTCTCTTACGGCAGAACGGCCACGATTCTTGTTGCAACAACAGCACCACCACATTTGGACAGAATGGAGTCAAATATGGTGGGCGCGACGGGCTTCGAGCCAGAAATGGCCCAGATCAAGGTCACATTCACCACGACCGAAGATGGCTTCGATTTGCCCGAGAGCAGGAGACAACTGCTCGTCCCAGCTGGTATGCTTCCCCCTCCGCCCTGTCACGATGCGCCTCCCACTCTGGCCGCGACGATAATTGTGGCTCGCCTATGCGGCAGCTTGCTTACTGACTGACATTATACGACCAGACATAAGACGCCTCGGCCTCTCCCGCGTCCTCAACTCCGAGTCCATGCTCAACACGCCCCGGCCCGTCCCCTTCGATTTCCTCATCAACGGAACCTTCCTGACCACCACCCTCGAAGACTACCTCGAGAAGAATGGCCTGTCCTTCGAGACCAACATCACCCTCCAGTACGTCCGCAGCTTGATACCGCCCCAGTACGAGGCTTCCTTCGAGCACGACGACTGGGTCAGCGCCGTCGACGTTTTGTCCAGCACATCGCCCGCAGGTGCCTGGTCCGGCGACAGCTTCACGGCCGGCCACGATAGGATTCTGTCCGCCTCTTACGACGGCCTGTTGAGAATATGGAATGGCTCTGGAGACGTCATCGCCACCTCACCGGCGGGCAGCCACGGCGGACACAGTGCGAGCGTCAAGGCCGCCCGGTTCCTCTCCAACAGCCAGATCGCCTCCGCAGGCCTCGACCGCACTGTGAGGGTGTGGAAGTACACCGAGGCCGGCGACCAGTCTTCCGGCGAGCTCAAGCCCACCCTTGAGCTCTACGGGCACAGGTCGACCATTGACTCCCTCGAGGTCGACGGCGCCTCGCGGCGCATCCTGACGGCTTCCGCAGACGGCTCCATCGGCCTTTGGTCAACCTCCAAGGCCTCTGCGCCTCAGGCGCCTGTCGAGTTGCTGCCGGGAAGCACACACGCGAGCAAGCGGCGGAAGCTGGCGAGCAGCGTGTCCGCGCCGCAGAGGGGCGCGCTGCACCTGCTCCGTTCCACAAGGCCCCCGCCACGGCGGCTGTGTTCGACCCGCGGGACCGGACCATCGCGTACAGCGCGGGCCAGGATCACGACCTGCACACTATTGACCTGACGACTATGGCTAAGGTGAACACGATACCAGCGTCCAGCGCGCTGCTGTCGCTGTGCGCCGTCCCAGGCCCGAGCGGGAGCCCCTTGTTGGCCGCCGGTACATCGTCGAGGAACGTGGTGCTCGTGGATCCGAGGGAATCCCAGGCTAGGACGTCGGTAATGACATTGCGGGGCCATGTGAACAAGGTCGTGTCGCTGGCCAGGTGTCCAGACAACGAGCACTCTCTCGTCTCGGGCTCCCACGACGGGACATGTCGCATCTGGGATTTGAGGAGTGTCAGGCCTGCGACGAAGAACGAGGATGGCGCTGCCGGCGGCGGCGTCAGCGAGGCCGTGTACGTGGTTGAGCGGGAGACCAAGGGCGGCAGGAAACGGCCGCTGGCGGGAGAGGGCTGCAAGGTCTTTAGTGTCGTGTGGGATCAGACGTGGGGCATTGTGAGTGGCGGCGAGGATAAACGAGTGCAGATTAACAGAGGAAGGGACATTATTGCAACATGAGGCAGAAATAAAGGGAAAGAAAAGATGGTGTGTCTGGATGCTATGTGCAGAAATTATACCCTAATAGAGATAATATCTGAACTCATCATTTGGGAGGGAAAACGAGTGTGGTAGAATAAACACTACCTATTCATGGTATCGTGAAACATCAACGCCCGTCTATGCAAGTGCTCGCCTAGTTCGAGTCTTTCTATCTCGCTAAATGTCTTGTGCTTGTTCGTCGTCACTCTGTGCTATACTTCGCTCCTTCGGCGACGCGACGCTGTAATTGATAGCTTTCCATATGCCGAAAAATCTCCTCTTCATCACATCGTCGGGGATACAGCCAGCCACTTCAGCCTTCATTCGATCGCCGTCGTATGGCAGCTTCTCGGACTTCACACTTGAGAGGATGTAGCCAGCTACAGTAGAAGTCTGTAGAGGAGGATCCCTAAGCATGCGCGCGACGTCCTCGCAATCTAGGTCCTTGTTGGCGTGCCAGATGAAATAAGCCTTCAGGGCGGCAGGGGTGGCTTTAATCTTTCCGCCTCGTGCCTCCTTATGATTTGCAACACAAGACTCTGCGGCCTCGACTTTGGGGGTCTTTCGGTGGCTCGGGGGCTGGCGTAGCTTTCGTTGCTGTTGTGGACCTGCTCTTCACACCCGACTTCTTCGTGTTGGAGTTGCTTGGGACCGAGTCTCTGAGGTCATTTTTAACCTCGTTAAGACAATGAACAGTCCCTTGGATGTCCTTGATTGCCTGGAAGATCTCCGAGCGCAGCGCAGCGCGCTCCTGCTCCCTAAGCTCCGCTTCAAGAAGTGCGTCATCCGTAATTCCTTCGTCGAGATCGGACTCCGCCGAGCTTGGAATTTCCACACCAGGCGGGAGAGGAATCGGTCGGCCTACTTCTAAGTGGAATGGAAGAGCAGGAGCTGGGTCTAGTTTTTCGCGCTGATGGTCTAGCATAGCGAACAAGTGAATGGCCGCATACGCATCAGACGCCGAGTATCCGATCTGCTCCATGTCCAGGGGCTGGGACCAGTCGCTCGTTCTGACATTTGGGTCCTTCCGCATGGGCAGGCCAAAGACCTCCTGGCACTGGGTGGCGAGGGAGACCAGCTTCTTGTCGACTAGCTTGGGCTTGCTGGCAGAATACTTGACCTGCTTAAACAAGTGGCTCAGCTCGAATATGCTGCGAGCGTTGATGCCGAGGTACTTCTGCAGTCTCGTGCAGTCGCCCTTGATCCAGACACCAAGTTTGGTGACGTTGGGATCCTCGATGATCTTCCGTAGTGTCGGTGTGGCAAGCTCATCCTTTGCAGGGTACGCAGCCAGATGTAGGAGCACAACCCGACTCTGGCTTGCAAGCTGTACCAGTGAGACGTTCTTCCGAGCGCCCGAGAACCTGTTCGCCTGAGCGACCCATTCCAGATCCAAGCCAATGAATTTCTCGCCCACAAGTCGCTTTAACTCCCGTTCGGCGACATGGGCGTTCTTGCAATAATGGACGCGCACTTTACCCTTGACGCCGTCCTCCTGATTAGGGCCCCGGTAAAGGGAGTACGACCAGAAGGACTCGTTAGTCCCCTCGGCTGCCTGCCTGGCAGCTTGGAAGACCTCATCAGATATTTTGTAATCCAGAGGCGTAAATGGGGTAGGCTTGCTCTCTGGCGGTCCCTCTCCGGCTGTAGGTTGTGCCTCTGTAGGTTTTGTAGATGGCACGTTGTTTCCCACCTCGTTCAGTATTGCTCCGGTTCGGGCCTGGACTTTGCAGCGCTTTATCATTGCGCACCGGCTGCTCTGATATGATGACTTTCTCTTTATCCTCGCGGAAGATCGTGTCCTCCTTGAGGACCAAAGTGTCCATGTCCTGCCTGCGCGCTATGACGGTTGTTTCCACGGTGACCTTCGATTCGTGCACTCGGACAGGCGCGCTCGCAGCCCCGATCGCCTTCGCATCTGCCTCCCCTTGTTACTGAGGCCTCCGTGAAGAATCTCGCGGCATCAAGAGCAGGATACAGAGGCTGCTGGAAGACGATTCCCTGGTTCGGGTGCCAGAGCCTCCAGTTAGGAGGATGTTTCGAGGAGCCGGTCATTCTAGAACTTGTACATCTGTTCCAATTTTTTTTAAAGGGTTGTTAGCAATGCATGGCATTCTTGCTCTCCATATCCAGAAAATTGCACTGTAGGATGGACATAGTCGGACTCACAAGAGACGCCGAACCACAGCCCGTCGAAGAGAAGTAGGAGGAGAGAGGACACCCAGTGGGCGATATGTGAGGATCATGACACGCGCTCTGCCACTACCGGACGACAAGACCAAAGCGCCATGTTGCCCAGCGATCATAATAATCACAGCACTGATGACCAGGCTGCTCGAATTATGGAGAGGGAGAGAGTCTGTGTGTGTGGGAAAGAGGGCCGCCCAGGCAGAAGCGCAGGGGTTCGATCGTTCAGTGGTTGAGCCGCCAGAGACGCGCTGCTGTTGGACGCGCTTTTGGGGGGGGGGGGGAGTTAGGTATTTGGTGGAGCTGCTTGGCACTGGAGGGTAGGGTACTATGGTAATTAGCCTTGCGTTGTCAGGGCACTTAGCTCACCCACTTTAGCCCAATAAACCCGCTACAGCGATTCCTCGCAGTAGCGCTTGCAATACTCGAACATCATCCACAAGGGCCGCACCAAGCCAGCACGAACAAGATCTCAATCTCGAAAGCACCGCCTTCGCCGCAACCCACTCCATCCGTTGCCGATCACGAATCTGACCAAGATGGCGTCTCAGGTGCAACCGCTCGGTAAGAAAACGCCCCGCTCGCAGCCTCTCCGGCGAGGTTCTTTCCACTGACCAGGATCGACAGAGCTCGTCGACAAGTGCGTTGGATCTAGAATTTGGGTAATCATGAAGGGCGACAGGGGTAAATGTCCTGCTTCTTTCTACTGACGCGGAGTCGTCTGTTAACCTTGCATCCGCAGAGTTCAGCGGCACACTGCTCGGCTTCGATGACTACGTCAGTAAGTGTCACCATCTTCCTCACAGCGCACCGGGTTTGGAAGCTGACCGCCACTACAGACATTGTGCTGGAAGACGTGACTGAGTTGTAAGACATCATCATAGAGAGTCTCCGTGTTGACAGGAGCTGGGAGTGATGCTGACTGTTGACTCTGGTGCCAGTGATTACGCTGGAAACGCCACGAAGCTGAACAAAATCTTGCTAAATGGCAACAATATATGCATGGTACGACTGCTCCCGGCATCTGGCCACCATAGCCTGCCTGCTTACTGACTGATTTTGTCCCAGCTTATCCCAGGAGGCGAGGGACCGGTAGCGCCATCATGATTGTCGACATTGTAGAGGGTGGATTTTCTTGGGCAACATCTTGCTCTGGCTTGATCTCTAGGAAATTCGGTAGGCTTGACGTTCACGTGGAAAGAATCCGAATTAGATGGCAGAGGTCCTCACGGTGATTGAGAGGCAAAAGATGCAACACACGCCGAACTTACGAGGCCTCTATGAAGAAATTGTAGGAAAAACTGGGGAGTCGGCATAGGCCTTCAGGCATGCTAGACTTCACAAGCTGAGAATCAAGCACATCGTTGATCTTTTTTTGCCCCACCATGACTGCCTACGTATCCATCCTCTACCGTCTTGCTTACACTTGGCACTTCCTCACCTTCATCAGAGGTGTGTCTCTTTCATGACATGGAGATTTCGTGGAATATTGATACTTTTCATTCATGAACCATGGTCTGACCACCAACGCCGTAAACACCGAGCAGATGACCACTGCTTTGACCATCGGGAAGCATACCGAACCCCCGATCCAGGCGAGCCCAAGGCCCATTCCCATGAGGACCCCCTTCCTAATTAAGAGACCCCAGGAGCAAGTGACACTGACGCCACCGATGCTACCATAGCCATCCTAAAAGCCGCCGTTGGCATTGCCGTCGCCGTCGGTGGGACCTGTGGTGGCCATGCGGCGCAGCTCGTACTCGCGGGTGAACTCGCGGCCCAGCTGAGCGAACTTGGCGATCAGGTTGCGGGCAACCTCAACAAAGGCGTCCTTGGGGGTGATGGTGCCGTCGGTCTGGACGCGGATGAACAGCTCAGGCACGTTAGGGTGAGCGACTGGAGGTCGTTGTGAGCTGCTGGACCCTTCCTGTCCGTATAGATATAGGGAGGGGTATTCTTACTCTTGTATCCAGCCATCATGACGTGAGGGTGCTGCTTGAGGTGCTCAGACATAAGATTGCCGATGGTGTGGTCCTCCTTCTTGATCAAGAAGTCAGAGCAGTTGGACATGCCTGGTTACGACACCGTCAGTCTCCCGTTGCTCCCGGGGTGTACTCCTGAGTCGCGGTACGGCGTGTCGGGCAATAACTTACGAGGGAAGGGCGTCTCGGTGATCTTCTTCTCGCCATCAGTGAGCAAGAAGAGCTCGAACCTGTGTGTACTGTCAGCAAACCATACCCTACATTGAACCTGGCGAGGCGCGTGGACGGCGGGAGGGACAAGAGGTACCACTCGGCGACGTTGTCGTGTCTGGGGTTCCTCATCTTGATGATGACCGTGGGTGTTCCTTAATGATACGAGTTTGGTATGATACAGTGTAGTAGAGAACGGTTGGGGTGATGCAGAGTCCAGGTTGCGCAGACGAGAGGTTCTGATGAGCGCAAGAACGGAGGCACGGTCGGGCGCGGTTGTGAACCATGCAGCTGCACCATCCAGGCAGCTCTTTCTTATCCCACTAGGATTAAGGTGCCCATTTTGGCTCTCACAGCTGCCACGACACACACAAAGAGCCTACCCACAACCACCACCACCACCGCGATCCTGACTTGTGACCTGCCTAGCCCATGTCACTGGATTCTTCGAGCGCCTTGACCCAACTACTTCATGTCCATCTCCCTCTCCCCATCATACCAGCTCAATCTGAGCCCCTGCATTCATTTTCCACTTGAAAGACGATGATGCTTCTTCTCCACCATACCAACTCGGGATGTCTTTGAAAGAAGTAAAAGAAGTCAGACTCACCTGTCAGGGGCGTTCATCTTCACACAACAAGAAGACTGGCAGTATCGCAAAATAGGAACTATGAGGAGATATATGGACGAGATGGAAGAAATACAATTAGATTATGTGCCGGAGAAGGTGGAGCTGGTAGCAACAGAGCGATGGGAGGCGTCGTGATGGGGGTTGTCAGGAAGGCAAAGAGAAGGAAAAGATGCTTTAGGATTAAGGCCGAAAGGGTTGAGGCTCTTCAGGTGCACGCTAGTGTCGGTTTGCCGCTGTCACTTGGCTAGGGGCCCCTAACCTTTGGTGGGGGTTAAGCCCGCTGAGGATCCTCAGCAATCACTCAAATCTCTGATGCATTGCCACTTAGCCACTGTGATTCTGCATGTGAATGACAATAGTTGCAGGCTGTCCTTTTCTTTCTTTCCTCTTTTATTTTTATTTTATTTTTATTTTAGAGAAAATTTTCTTTTTAAAAAATAATTGCCAGGATACACTGCCTCAGCTGTGGCTTGTCAATCTATTCTATCTCAATCTCTGAATACTCACATCGGCCTTAAACTCCCTTTATGATGCTATGCTATGATTCTTGCACACAAAGAAGATCCAGCCATAATCACTTTACTTTCCTCCTGATCCCCATGGCCCCTCCCCTCCCCGTTTTCCCCACCCCTCCCCGAAGCCCAGAACCCACAGTTTGATTTACAGACCCTTCTTGTCACAGTATCCTGGCAGAGCTGGGCCGCTATCACCTCCGGCCCAGCTGGAAATAGTCAGGATAGTGGTATATGCCATGGCGACGAAGCCGAAGATGCAGAGAATAATGTCAGAGATCTTCCAGAGGGCGGTCCTTGCCACAGCACGGTAGTGCAGCATGGGCTAGAGACGATGTTAGCATACGTACGTTCAGTTGAGCAAGAATGTAAGGGTTACACTCACAGGATAAATATAGACAAGGGGGATACAGGCAAAATTGCCCACCAATGCGACAAACTTGTCCAGATCATCCGCACCACCCCAGGCAATGATGGCACACAAGATCACAAACAAGAATCGGAAGATGTTCTTCTGCCACTTGATATACGGGTTGTACTTCCCACTGCGCGCAAACAGCCCGTTCTCCAGGATCTTGATCGCAGGGAAGATCTGCAATGGTGTTGAGAGCATGATGGCCATCGAGTACAGGAACTGCACGCCATTGACCAGCTTGTTGTCCTGCGGCAGGTTGAGCAGGACCACCGTCTCGGTCTTGGAGCCGTATGCCGCGTAAGAGACGGCGCCCATGACGGTAAACAGCGCCGTGATGATGATCATAACCACGAACAAGACCTTGGGAAATTTCCTGGGGTCGGCCATTGACTCCTGGATGGGAATGATGAGGCCAATGCCCTCGAAGGTGAAGATGGCGGTGCCGATGAACAGCGTCCAGTCCTTTTGGTTGAACAGGATGATGTCCGCCAGGCCGAACTTGTCGAGCGTCAACACGTCATAGTAGAAGAGGTAGCCCAGGCCCAGAATGATGAAGGCATCAGCGACAAAAGCCGTGAAGCTGAGCTTGTTGATGTCGCGGAAGAGCGAGAACGGCAGGAAGATGATCATCTGCATTAAGATCAACCACTTGACCTGGATGTGCGTCTGGCAGTCTGATACCGCGAGGATGAAGGCCTGGAGGTTTTCCGACACGAACACGATATACGCCGCCACAAATCCGATCTGGCTGATGACGATGGAGCCCAAGATGAGAGACCGTAGCCACTTGCCGTATAATATGCCACCCATGTCACCGAATGAGCCATCGACCCTGAGGCGCGACGTGACGAGGAGCACAAAACAGTAGTAGCTGAGCGCCGCGACGAAGAGCAAGACCAGATTGCTGAAGACCATGCCGCCGTTCAGATACGCACGAGGCAGGAACAGAACGCCAGTCCCGACGAAGGATTTCAGCAGCACCAGGGCGGCACCCGTCGGACTGGCCTTCCCACTTGTACGGTGCTTTCTCCTCCGTTTCCGACGCGAAGGCGTGAGCAGGGCACTATCCTCCATCGGCTCGCGGTCCTCGTCCGAATCCTCGTCGCTGTCCCATTCCTCCTCTCCAGAGGAGAAGTACTCGCCGGGCTTCAGCGCCTCATCGTCCTCCTCGAGCTCCTCGCCAGCGAAATGGCCATAGATGCTCAGGAACTCCAGGAAGCTGGAGGTGAACACCTGGGGTTGCCTACTCGACGGTTCCCCGAACTCGATATCCCCACCACGTCCTCCGGACCCCGGGGCAGGGCTACCAGCGCTGCGGCGAAGGAAATTCCGGCGGAAGCCGCCGGGCACCTTGATGGTGTTGATATCCAGGACCTCCTCCTCTGGCTCGGGTCGCGGCATGCTGAAGCTCTTGCTGCGCTGGATCTTGTTTGTAGCCTCCTCGGTCCACTTGTAGATCGGCCGCGTAATGTCGCCACCTTGCAGCCGCAGACTCGAGAACTCCTCGTCGTCCGCTCCTGTGTCCGGCTGCTTGCCCTTGCCGCCGGCCTCGCCCAGTCTGCGGCTGCTCGAGTCGTCGGACTGGTAAGCCGCATCGGACGGCTGGACGAGGTGGCGTCGCACAATCTCGGGGTCCTCGTATGCGCCGCTGACTGCTCGTTCTTGCGGGTGGAAGGAGCCATAGTTTGTGGGTGTGGCAGAGTGTAGGTTCTGGGCGCTGGACGCGCTGGGCGACTGAGCTCGTACGGGAGGGGTGCCAAAGCGTGGAGGAGAGGCGCCGAGAGAGTTGGACAGGGCCGCCGCGAGGGCCGAGATGCCAGGCCCAGGTGTTGCTGAGGAGCCGGTCGCGCCGGGAAGAGGTGCTATCGAGCCTGTTATGCTGCTGGCATCTGTTTCGGTGCTGCGCTGCGCATCTCGAAGGCGGGAGCTGGGGGATGTGCCAGGCTGTGGGATAGGAGATGCAAGGCGGGCGGTCGCATCTGCTCGTGGAACGGAGGTGCCATAGGACCTGCTGCGGAACGAGCCCGGCGAGACAGAGCGTGGGATCTCTAAAGGCGGCTGGCCCGATGGATCCTTTCCGTTGTTCGACATTGTGTAGACAGTCTGATCTGTTGCAGGATCAAGCAGGACAGTCAGCACAGTATGAGTTCCTAGGCCCAGCGGCTGGGTTTGAGGTGCCGTGCGGTGGTGGTGGTGGTGGTGGTGGTTTTGCTGAGCGTTGTGCTTATCAAGGACTGCTGCGAGGAGGCTGGTGGCTGTTTTAGCAGAAGGGACCACTGTTGTGGACCTCTCTGCCTGACGACAGCCAAGACGGCAGCAGCTGCTTGCTGTATGGGGACCTCAGAGCTCACCAGCGCCCTGAACCGTTCTTGAGGGCTGGGATAGAAGACAGCTCACGAGGAATGACTCGGCATGCTTGTTCTAGTCTTCTGTCGAGAGAGTTTGTCTTGACAGCCATAGTTCGAAGATTACAGCTCGTGATAGGACCTGCCTCAGCCGGCAAGGTCCAGCTGACCCTATCATCTTCGTGGGGGCTTGGGTATCGCTAACAGTCTGAGCCGTAAACAGCGGAGAAAATTGCTAGTCATGTACACTCAGCTATGATAGCTTATCGTGCATCCAGACACGAGACCCTTGACATCACCGGGCCAGCACGCGACGGACAGCGCCTCGTCCATCCACCTTCATCCGCCGAGACAACGACATGTCTTCTATTCCAAGGCAGAGATGCCTGCCACCATCTCATGGTAGCTCGTTTCCATGGCAGATGGCAATGAAGATGTGGGGGGGGGTGGTGGGAATACCCCAGGAAATACCCCCAAAAATCAATAGGCATATTCGACCTTCAGTCCCAAGAAGCATCTTTCGAGGTCACTGTAACACAGGACATAGACAGGTCCAGGTTCACTCGTCCAAGTTTCGGCTAGGCGTCGAGTCTAGTCCCGGATTTCATGGCATTCCACCAAGACTACTCGGATATCCGAAAAGATGTTACTTCTGGAGCCTTCAGGATTTGCCATCGCGGCTGGGGCGCTTAGCAATTACAGAGGCATATGCTGTCGCTCCATCAGCGTCCCAGGCAGTTCACAGAGAAGCGCAACTGATCTCAATAATTCTCAAGCTTGAAGGCGACGTCGAGGTCCTCGCACGACAAGTTTATACGACTAAAAAGATGTCACGATAGACAGAGAAATGGAGACAAGACTCTCGAGCTCACCGCGGCAAGCGGGCGTGGGGCGTGCATCGTGCAGGGGTGCTGTGCCTGTATTCTTGGACTCGCACGCAGCCACAACATGGAAATGACGTTCACCCAACTCGTGTTGCCGATCTGGTAGGCAACCCTCCACACGAACCCCTCCTCTCAAGTTCTGCGATGCAGTCACACCGTTGCTCCTCCTGATGCACGACGGTTTTACGATCTGGAGATTGTTTCTGGTGTTGTGAAACCACACCGCTCGTCTTCACTCACCCGTGTGTTTTTTTCCCGCCCCCAGAAGAACGTCCTAGCGTGGGCTTCAACCACTACAGAGTGGCTGAGATCCAGAACGTGGTCCTCATGTTGCCGGGACTTATCTCTCTGCCTCACAACCATAAAGATCCTCTTCTGCACTTGTGTGGAGGTCACCAGTTGCTTTCGTGAACATCTTCCATGTCTCACAGCGGGCAAATATCTTCGTGATGGACAATATGGATCATCCAAATGGCGGCAAAAAGCATAACAAGCTGGGGCTTGTCTCTGGTGTTTACATACCAGTATGCCTGAATATCTTGAGCATCCTTCTTTTTCTGCGCTTTGGCCTGATTCTCGGTCAAGTTGGCCTCATGGGCATGATGGGTAAGAACCGTCGGCCCTTTTTCACTTTGCTCCTCCACCCCTCCCCCTCTAGCCAGAAAAACATATGGGAAAAAAAAAAAACAAAGATCTTGGTCGTGGCTAATCAGGATCTTCTAGGTCTTTTGGTGGCTTCCTACTTGATTGATGTCATCACGACGCTCTCATTATCTGCCGTCAGCTCAAATGGAGAGGTCAAATCCGGCGGCACTTATTACTTGATATCCCGCTCATTGGGCCCTGAGTTTGGTGGCTCGATCGGGCTTCTCTTCTATCTAGCTCAGGCGCTAAACACGGCCATGAACATCGTCGGTCTGATAGCCGTACTCAAGTCCAACTTCGAGCAGACACTACCGCAAGGGTACTGGTGGACCTATCTCCTCCAGACGGTCGCATTGGTTGTGGTCACCGCCCTGTCTCTCGCGGGGAGTGGAATGTTTTCCAAGGCCAGCAATGCATTGCTCATCATTCTGGGCGCTGCCATTTTGAGCATACCCATCACAGCCATCTTCAGGAAGCCCTTTGAGGATCCAAGCCTTGACGTCGACTTCACCGGGCTGAGTCTGACTACGCTTAGCTCAAACCTCTGGCCGCATACTGAAGGCAATCACTATGATGGGATCAAGGTCTTTCGGGACCTCTTTGGGATCTTGTTCCCTGCAACATCAGGTTCATGTCTTCTGTCGTAGGCGCGGAAAAACAGATACTGACAGTCGATTAGGTATCTTTGCCGGGGCCTCAATGTCAGGAGACCTCAAGTCCCCAAGCAAATCCATCCCGGCTGGCACCCTCTGGGCTATCCTGACCACCTTTACCGCCTACCTGGTGGTCATCCTGTCAATGGCAGCGAGCACCTCACACGGCTCTCTCCTTCGAAATCCTCATATCCTTCAGGACACCAGCCTCTATGCACCCACGATCTTCGCTGGCGAGTTGGCCGTAACCTTCTTCTCGGCCTTGATGGGCATCCTCGGTGCGGCTAAGTTGATGCAAGCACTTGCGAGAGACAAGCTGTTCCCTGGATCGTCTCTGTTTGGGAAAGGTCTGAAGAAGAGCGACGAGCCCTTCGCCGCCGTGCTGTTGACGTACGCGATTGCTCAGCTGGCTCTTCTTGCGTATCTTGACCAGCTTGCATCGTTGATAGCCATATTCTACATGGTAGGCTGGACAATGCCCGTGGAGGGCTATCTCCTTGAGTTCCCCCATCTTCCACCTCTCTACCTGATGCATGCCCACACACACACACAAAAAAGACCTCTATCAGCTATTTCCTCATAGCTCCTTTTTCTGCGAAGCACTTCTTGTAGAGAAGAGGCAGATAGGATACTTCCCACCAGGGCGTTACGTGGTAAAATAGCCACGAGGCCCAAGTATTCATGGATGGCCTAAGGACCATCTAAGTCCTCATGATTTTTGAACTTCTGAATTGCAGGTGTCAGCCTCCATGGAAAGAACATGGAAAGAAGCGTGTCGATCTTCCCCCAACATGTGTCGAGACCAAAATTATGCCTGAGCACCGTCCGTCCAATGTTGAGATATCACAGCTAACAAGATGCAGCTGACATTCTTTACCATGAACCTGGCGTGTTTCCTTCTCAGGATCGGCTCTGCACCAAACTTTAGACCCGGGTTCAAGTTCTTCAGCTGGCAGAGCGCCTTTGTGGGCGCGATTCTGTCAACTGCCGCCATGTTCTTTATCGACGAGACCTCTGCTGCCACGGCCGTCTGTCTCCTGATCTTCCTCTTTCTGCTTCTGCACTACCTGTCTCCTCCGAAGCACTGGGGAGATATCAGCCAGAGCTTGATCTACCACCAGGTCAGAAAGTACCTCCTGAGGATGAAACCGGAGCACATTAAGTTCTGGAGACCGCAGATCATCCTGCTCGTTAACGATCCGCGGCATCAGACACGCCTCATCCAGTTCTGTAACTCGATGAAGAAGGGGTCCTTGTACATTCTGGGCCACGTCATTGTCACCTCAGACTTCACCTCTGGGGTTCAAGAGGCCAAATCTCAACAGCAGGCATGGACCAAATACATCTCGGACGCCTCTAGAATCAAGGCCTTCGTGCAGTTGAACATGAGCCCCTCCATCACATGGGGCGTTCGCAATCTCATCTTGTCCGCCGGGCTTGGCGGTATGCGCCCAAACATCGCCGTCATTGGGTTCTACAATTTATCTGAGCTACGTCAGGCGAACCCGCGTCTCTCAGTCCCGACACCCCTCATCTCTCCAAGGCTCAGCCGTGCATCGTCCATCAAGGAGGGTAAATTCGCGAGGCGGCGGCGCGGCGACACATCCGCACGTCTTTTGGAGGGCCATCTCCCCACGGACATGATTCGTACGGAAGGACTCATGAGCGCGAGTGACTACCTCACTATTCTTGAGGATCTGGCTCTGAGGTTTCGAATGAATGTGGCGATTGGCAAGGACTTTCACAAACTCGAGACTCCCTCGCCATGATGGCACGAACCGAAAGCGATATGTCGACCTATGGCCGGTACAGATGTCTGCTGAGTTACAGTCAGAGGGGAAAAGCGTGCTCACGACAAACTTTGACACTTGTAAGTTAAACACCTTGATCCCGGCTCTCTATCCCCCCCTCCCGGCCCCTCTCTCTCTTTGCTAATCTCCTGCAACAGACACGCTCATCCTACAACTGGGCTGCATCCTGCACTCCGTAAAGGCGTGGAACAAAGTCTACCAGCTCCGCGTGCTTGTCTTTGTCGAATACGAGGAAGAAGTCAACTCTGAGAGGGGAAGAGTTAAGGCCCTGCTCGAGAAGCTGAGGATCGAGGCAGACGTGCTCGTTTTCCACCTAGCAAGCGGCGACCTTGCGACCTATGAGACCATCGTCTCTGGCCAGACCGTTGATCCAGTTACAGATTCTATGGTCAATGACTGCTTGAAAGATGAGCAATGGTGGGATGAGCTGCAGACCCTGAGAGGCCGGCGGAACCACATGAGCGCGTCACAGGAGCTCGACTCGCTGGCAAACATTGTAGAGTCGACGGCTGGCAGGCCCGGGGTCTTTAACCCGCATAATGATCTAGAGTCCTACGGTGAGCGCAGACGCCACAGCCTAGCAAGAATGTCGGAGCTCCCCAAGAAGCCTACAGTCTCTACCCTGGCAAGGCTCGGGGTCAACATGGGCATCCACACGGCAAATCTTCAGCCCAATGTGTTCGACAGTAGCTCCGAAATCCATAGCGGCTCGACGAGCGAAAACGACACCGACACATCCGACGACGAGGGCAACGTGGACTTCAACGATGATGCCAGCGCGGCGAGCGAGGGAGAGCTGGGGCACATCGAGCCTGTCCGCCGGCCCCTGCTCTCCTCGCCAGGCCGGAGGAGGAGCTATAACGACTTTCAGCCCGTTCAGCTCCGGGAGCCTTTGGTGCGCGGGAAACAGGTCCAGGTCGACAGGATCTCGAGATCGCCGGGCGCCACGGCCACGGCCACGGCCACGGCCACAACGTCATACGGTACAATGTCGCCATTTCGGGCTGACACGAGTGACGAGGCGGAGGCATCGGGCACTGCTTCTTCAGATGCTCCGTACCGCCCGAACCTGGCTGCAGTGTCCAGTGCCCTGCTCGAGATCGACCGACCGTCCAGTCCACGGAGAGGGCTGAGCCGGAACGCATCAAGAGACCCGGTGCACACAAGAATCCATACACCCAAGCCGGTGAGGCCTGCTTTCTCGAGACAGAGCAGCCAGGCGGTGCGGTTCTCCAGTCAAGTCCTACCACAGACCGAAGTCACAGAGTCAGAGGGCGGATTGGGCCCAGTGCTTCGGTTCGCCGAATCAGATACTCCCCAAGAGCGCCCGGGGATCTCCAGGACAACCTCGCAAGTTCGGTTCTCCAACCACGCTTCCCCGCCCGAGACGAAAGCCCACCCCGATCAAGAAGAGGCCGGGCCGACGGTCTCATTTGCGCTCGGGACCGAGAGCAGACCGCGGACAGAGCCTCCGTCTCCTGGAGAGAGCCCGAAGGACGTCTCGATTCATATTCCAGACCTGCTCGCCTCGTACCAGCTCAACAGCGTAAACGAAGAGGCGGAGAACGACGGCCCTGGCGGTCATAACCCCAGCCTACAGCTCTCGTTCAATGACCTGCCCAGCCGGGCTCAGTACTTGATCCTCAACGAGCTGCTGCGTCAGAACTCGAGCGAATCGGCCGTCTTGTTCACGACGCTGCCTATCCCGGCCGAGGGAACCTGTAGAAGCGAGGAGGCGAGCGTGCAGTACCTGTCGGATATCGAGGTCCTCTGCAGTGATCTCCCTCCTGTGTTGTTGGTATTGAGTAACAATATGACGTATGTATTTTGAGCTTTCCACCTGTTTGTTCCCTTTGCAAGTACTTTTGCTAATTTTTTTTTCCGTCGAACAGGGTGACGGTCAGTCTCTGAGCGAGAGGAGAAAGGTGTCGTCCATCAACCCCAAGATGTCGCATCCCGCCTCGACAGGCTGCCGCTGTGAGATTGCGTCCCGTGGGGCGTTTACAAGTCTGACGAAGGGATGCTCTCGGGAGGGAATCTCCCTTCTCAAGCAGTTACACCTGGCGCATTCAGTCACTTCACGGTCTTTCTGCACAGTCGCAGGTTTTCGTCAAGCCGGTCGGGTTGTTCAAAGAGCATTGTGCATAGCACTCAGGCGTCGTTATATTCTAGAAACGCATCAGACCGGAAGAAATGACAGCATAATGATTCTCTGTGTATCTACGGACCAGACCATTTAGCCTCCGCAGGCGCTGTGTATCCCTCGTCACGAATCGTGGATATGTGTGTGTCTCACGCCCAGTCAAGGGAGCGAGTCTGTACTTACTAGCAATTGATCGATCCTTTGTCCGGGTTCGTTCGACCTCCCACACAACGACCGTCCAAAATGGTTTGCTCAGAAGGACTCGGCATGCTGCATGACAAGGACAAAGGCAACCGTGACGCAAGTTTAAGCAGGCGAGGGCTTGGAAAGGGCCAACAGGCTCACACTCACCACGGTGATTCTTTGTTACTCACTTCTTCTTCCTTTTTTTTTTTTTTTTAATGCGCACGGAGTTGGAGACCAGCTGCGCCCGGCGATAGGTATCAGCCTCGGTCTCGTCCGTCTGGAATTCTCCCATTAAAAGAAAAAGATAAAAGGCATGTCATGCTAGAATCGCGCATCTTCGTAAACATTCCAGTCGGGACGCGCGCTGCTCGCGCCTAACTACGTAATTGTGCCCTCCTGTTGCCCAGCATGAACCGACACCACCGCGACGTCCACCAGAATCCCTCCACCTCGACCCTCAGCAGCCCAAGCAGCCCCAACAGCAGCAGCACAAAGGCGAAGCTCCTGTCCAGGATCAACAAGCTCGTGCGGCCGTCAGACAGCAGCAACAGCGGTATCTTTGGCCTCAGGTCACAGCCGTCGCCCCGGGGCACCACGACGACAACGCCTACATCTGGCAGCACGGCGGCAGATACGTTCAGGATCGTACACGAACCAGACAGGATGCCACTATACTCACCACCGACGCCGCTAAACCCACGCACGGAGCGTGAGTGCGAGGAGAGCACTCAAGGAAATGTTTGCGCAGGCGAGGGAGGTGAAGGCAGTGGCGGCGGAGAGGGAAGTGTGAGCGGAGAGGAGGCGAGGACGGCGAGCTTGACTGTTCCTGGTCCGAGATATGATGAGTCGGTCGACAGTCGAGAACCAAACAGGGATCCACAAGACCGTGGAGGTGCTCCTATAAGCAAGACCCGGCGGCCGCCATTCATTGCCATCCCTCAGAATGGCATGGCCACTTTTCACTTCGGACAACCAGTTCTTCGGGCCCCTCCCGTCCCCAGAAGACCAGAAGCGGCGCGGCTCGAGTCTGTACTAGGCAGTCCCATGACGCCCGTGACCGCGGTCTTCATGCCGACGACGGAGACCATCGACGGGGCTGCTCAGCACCCCATGACGCCCAGCACACCACGGTCGATTGACAGCCACGGCGTCCAGAGTATCATCAGCGGGGACTCGGCACGGGCCCCACGTCCGCTGTCGCAGAGGGCACTGATAGCGCTGGACTCGAAGGCCAGGGTCAACAAGCAGGGGACGAACATGCACAGCACGCTCAGCCCGTTGTCGTGGTCACCCGTTTCGACAGCGGCTCCAAGCAGGTCGCCAGGGCTGAACGACACCGCTGTGGCCAGGGAACATCTAAAGACCCCGCCCCGGCCGCGGCGGGATGATGCAGAGGCGTGGGCCAGGAAGCCGAGGAGCAGTATGAGGAGCAGCGTGAGGGCCGACAGTGACGAGGGGGAACCGGAACAGCGGCCCTGTCGCTAGGAGAATCTGGCGAGGCTCAGAACACGAAGAGCGCCGAAAGCACAAGTGCTCAAGCGCCAAGGACACCACCAAACAAGACATGCCTTGTGTGCCCATGGTCCTGCAGGCCAGACACCAGAATGTGCAACAGATGCCAGGCGAAATATAAGCAAAAGGACTCAGACACGGAGGACTCTGACTCTGACTACGAAGATATCGATGTCAGGACACCGAGTCTCTCCCCGCCGACCCTCTCACCACGAAAGGCCAAGCCCTTTACCATTGACAGCACCCCGACGAGGCCGTCTCAGCGAGGCAACCTCACGTCTTCCCCCCGGACTATTTCATGGCCAAAGGCAGTGAGGGGCAGCTCAAGCCCGCAGACACCCATCCTGGAACCATACAGATTCAGCTCGCGGTCGCTCAGCATCTCGCCCACGCCGTACGTCGCACAACAGCTCGAGGTGTTCTCGTCACCGCCCCTGCGCAGGGTGTCCATCCCGTCGCAGGCGCGGGTCGAGACGTCCGAGTCTGCGCTGTACCATCTGGGGCGGCGTATGATGAGTGGGGAAGGCAACGAGGTCATTCGTGTTGGTAGCGTGCATTCCGGCGAGAGGCAGGTGATCCACTGTCCGGACGATGGTGGTAATGAGGATGGCGACACGATGAAGATGTTGGCGAACGAGAACGAGGGGGTCGAGATGCGGGCGGGGGAGAGGAAGCACGAGGCGGGAGGAAGCTATGGAGACTGGTTCAGCTATTATGCCGAGAAGGAGGGAAAGGATACTGCTAGGTACGTTGTTCGATGTGTTGCGCCCTGGTCTGCTGTCGTGTGGGAGTGGGATCCGACCGACTGACTGACTGACCCTGCAGTCTTGAGCAAAGGGCGTCGATGGACTCGAGTGTCTATGACCGGATTGTATCGATTTATGACATGTACGCCGACTTGCCTGAGGAGTATGAGCATCCTGAGATGTTTTGAAGAGCTCGGTGCTAAAATCGAATTGATTGAGGCGAAGTTGACAGGTTGTGAATTAGGGCACCTTTTCGGCCAAGATTCGCCGCGACTCTCCGTCTTGTGTCTGTTTATATACCTTCTATTATAGATGGACAACGATGTAGCCACTCTCTTCTTGTCTATGTGTAGGACTGTGACCATGTGAAGACGACCTTCCATCGATCTTCATCTTTAGGAAATCTTTGTAACGACCAACTCACCTCTATCCCCGCCGTCTAGCTCGAGTAGGCCGCCGCCCTCTAGCTTCTTCTTCCACTTGGTGCTCTCGTACCGTGCCAGGATCATGGTCATCCTCAGTATCTTGTGGTTGCTCGAGTCGTGCTCTGTGACATCGTCTGGTACTGGTGTGAAGGTCCACCGGCCAAACGCCCAGTTCAGGATGAACCTGCTCTGAGGATGTGGTGGTGTGGGGATGGACATGTCCTCGTCTGAGCCTCGGACTGTTGTTGATGTCGACAAGACGGCCTTGATCCGGTAGACCTCGTCCTTTGGCGCCGTCTTTAGAAGCTTTTGGAGGTTTTGTGCGTTTACGGTCGAGCCTTTTGGTCCACTGAGCTCGATGGACAGGACTTCCACCTCTGACTGGTGGCCTTTGTCGTGGTCGTGGTCGTGAGCATGGCTGTCCGATCCTTCCGCCAGGGCCTGTGCGAGGCCGCCGTCAATGCCAAAGACGACGCCCATGGGTACCCGGCCCTTGTCGCTCTTGACCCAGGCTGTGTCGACTTCCAGATCGCCTACACGATCTAGACATTCATCGAACCTGCGCTCATCACATTTCTCCCACCTATATCCAGGGTCAGGCATACCGTATGTTTTTTCCCCTTCCCTTTCCCGCCCAAGCGGGAAGGCCTTGAACGAGTAGTAGTGATATGGCTCGACACTCACTTGTTGAAGACGATCAGATCCGTATATTTCGCCTGCAGCCTCGCCGTGACGCTCGTGTCCTCGTACCCCTGCCAGTTCTCGACATCAATGACGCTCACCACGCCGTCGAGGACGTAATCACCCGTGCGGCGGGCGAGGCGGTTGATTTCCATAGCCAGGGTGGCTGGAAACGCGGAGCCAGAGGTCTCGACGACGACACGATCCGGGGTCACGCCGGCGCGCAGCTCCTCGAGGGCCTCGCCCAGCTGGCCGACCAGGTTGCAGCAGATGCACCCGTTGAGCATCTCGCGCACGCCCGAGATGGCGCTGGACGAGGCGAGCTGTGAGTCGACGGCCAGGTCGCCAAACTCGTTCTTGAGGAGGGCGAGCCGGTAGCCCGGGTTGGCGGCGCGCAGCTGTGGTATGAGGTTGAGGATGAGCGTCGTCTTGCCGGAGCCGAGGAAGCCCGTGATGATCGTGATCGGTATGGGCGCCATCGTTCGGAGAGGGAAGTGGTTCTGATACGACTAGGAGGGAAGAGGAAGGGGGGGGGGAGGAGGCGGCCTGGAAGCTGCGCGGGAGAGGAGAGAGCAGTCGGAAGTGGAGGTTGGGAGGGAAAATGTCGTCTGATGCTCAGCTCATCAACTTTTTGAAAATACCTCGATGACTTCAGACGAGACCCGCTGTCGGCGTCCGGATCGGCTATGAGATTTAAGGTTATCGCTTATCAATTTGGCAGGGTTTATCCCTTGCAGACAAAATACATGGGTATCGTTCGGGATTTATCCTTCGCATGGACATTTTGAATCTTGTTCCTTTTGAAGAAAAAAATAACAATGTGGGGGACGAGAGGAAGCGCAGGAGATCTGACAAAAGTTAGGTCTATTCCTTTTGATAGTATACATCAAGTTCTTTCGTAGGGAAGTCAACACCAGAAGATCAGCAGAGCCAACAAGGCTCAATCTCACCCTTGAAAGAGGCTGGCTGAGAGGCCGACCGAGTGACGTCACATCTTCCTACCATAGCAGTCTATAGAACCGTACACACCGTTCAGCAAACAACTGCAAACTCAGTCCATGAACAATCTTGACAGACAAGCACACATCCTGAGCCCTCCCTGAAGTGAAATACTTGGCACGTCTCTGATTCACAACGCCCAGGACCAAGATCTCTCAATATGTCTTCCGCCAAGCCAAATATCGAGGTCCAGAACGAGGACAACGCCAACCTAAGCTACAAAGACCAGCTGGACGAGGCCGCCCACAAGATCAAGTTTCCCGAACAGGGTAACAGAAGTGAAGGCAGCAGCGGCGGCGTGATGGAGCAGATTGTCGAGAAAGGTGAGCAGTCTCTCCTAAGCAAGCAAGCCATCCTTATAGAGCCCCAGCCAGGTTCGATTCAAGGTCGAAGAGGGGCTTACACTGGATCTTGTAAAAAGTCTCGCAATATGTCCCGGCAGCAGGCAAGGTTTTAGGCAAGCAAGAGGGCGACGCTGCCACGTCGGAGGCCAAGACCAAAGCCCCCGGCCCACCAGAGCGGCCAGATCACGATACGCAGATCGAGGAATTTGTGAGAGACCAGCACCGCAGCAAGAAGGGTGATGGAGTGCTTGTGGACTAGCGATCGGGGTATAGACACGCTTTAGGTGTGGAAACTAGCCGACAACGAACGATCATGAGGGTGTGGCTTTTTTTTTAAAATATATTTTGGAGCGTCCTTTCCATGATTATTGCAACCGGCGTATGGCGGAGGGTATGCATAAATCACAAGCCACTTGGCAGAAGAAAAAAAATGCATACTTGAATATTCTGGCTATGAGATTGAGTGCTAGGGAAGGACATTCATTGTATGAAGGGGGGGGGGAGGGGGAAGAGTAAAAAAAAAAAGAAAAGATCCTCCTTGATATCGGAAAACAGCAGACATAACGACGTCAAAATCAATACGCTCATTTCAGAAACTTCATTGCAACACCAGCCATCCCATCGTGAGTATAAGCATCCCTGAAATCAACGCCAGATCTCCCCAGTCTACCACCGCCGCAGCAGCACCAGTGACATACCCCGATGGCGAGGGCAGCATATAGTGACCCGTCGGCGGCCCGCTCTGTGTTAGCAGCGCGCCCGCCCACCACGCAGTCCTCATGCTGGCCCCTTCTGAGGCGTTCGAGACCGACGTGGCGGTGGCGGTGGCGGTGGCGGTAACGCCGTTGCCCCAGATGCTCACGGCGCCGGACCGGCCCGCCGTGTCCAGTGGGCAGGTGATGGTCTGCGTGGGCGTCTCGCAGGCGTTACAGGTGACGATGGTGGTGACGAAGTTGGGCGGCGGTGCTGGGGCTGTCCAGGTCGCCTGGTCGCCGGTGCAGACTTCCTGCACCGTATAGGTTGCAGGCCATTGTGTGGTCGAGTCGGCGGCTTGGGCGGTGAAGCAGTACTCTGTCGTGAAGACCGATATGGCGGGTATCGGGATCGCGGGGGCGGGTTGGGTCCCAGTGAGGACGAGGCCCGCGCGTTGTTGTGTAGTAGACTCGTACCTGGTGGCGGGAGGATGTTGGTGGGGGGAGCCCAACCTGTTCTCGACGGCTAGGAAAATACTCACAACATCATGTCTATTATCGTGAGGTGCGAGGGGAGAAACGCGAGTAATGAAATCATATAAGCAACGAAATAAAAACGACCGGCGGGTCGAAGCGCCACGAGTGCTATCAAAAACTTGCGGACATGACGAGACTGACTGGACAGAGGGTCTCGTAGAAGACGATGAAGAAGCGGATAGAGAACAGGAACACGAGAGAGATCAAAATCAAAAGAAGCACAGATAGGTTCTTCTACCAGTCCTATATGCCCCCCTCCCCCTACCCCCCCGACTGGACGTTGCCCATGTGTATAGAATACTTAGGTGAGGAATGCGGTAGGCAGGAACACGCGTCCCGCTTAGGGTCACGAGGCTGCCATGGCCTCCCTCCCTGCCTACGTGGCAGCAGGTAAAAGTGCAACACAGGACTGGTCCAGAACCCTTTGCGCCCTGTGTGCTCCTTGTTTTTCTCCCCTTTCTTCTTCTTAGACTGGGCGACAGATGTGGCGGTAAAGGGGCCGACCGCGGAGCGTAGTCACCGGCCAGCCTCAAGGGAGCAAACCACAAAGACAGGTGGACATTAATTGGGGGCCATGTTGGCGTCAGGGCCCGCGGCAGTCATTGGTGTGCACGCATGCGGCGCCTGACACATATTGGGTCCTCCGGTGAGACACACCCTCTAACTTAGAAGGGCTCCAGTACTGGAATGCAGCGCAGCAGGAGGTTCAGTGTCGGAGGACTACGAGGAGCGTGTCAGATCTAAATAGAATCGAGGCAAGCAAGGCAGCCACGCATGATTGAAATCATGAGATATCGCTCACTAGGCAAGCGAGTGGGCGCACCTGGCTCAAGCCAACGCGCCCTTGTCCCACCAGCGCCAAGTCGTGAGATCCCTTCGCGCAGGTTGGTCTCCCTTTCAGAGCCCTCCCAAGGTACGTATATGTATGTCTCCCGTCATTGGCATCTCACACCCACAGAGTGCAGAGTGCGAGACTTCCTAATCGAGGATAAAATTCATCTCCGGAGGGTTTCCCGAAGAAAACATGGCAACACGGCACTGTAGATATCGAGGTGACGGTCGTGGCAGCTCCGTGAATACTTTTTGATCTGAAGAGGAGAAGGAGAAAAAGGAACAAAAATTTTCAGCGGTGCGCGCAGTTTTAAAGCAGGAGACCGAGTGGGACCAGGGACCAATGTGGGGTCTCTATTACATAAGCTGAGCTGGGGTGGGCGGCCCGCATGCCTGCCATCGATACAAGCCCGCTGGGCCTCTTCTGCTCGTCAACTGCCCCTAACAGTCCACCTCGACGTTCCGTCTTTTTCTCACCCTCGACCTCCTGCTTCGACTATCAACCTCCTCATCAAGAGGTGCTTAGCAATTACGCCCTTCCTAGCGCTGCGATACCGCTCAAGTCGCCCATGAGTAGCCGCCGCCTTCTCCAGAAATGCCTTCCGACGACTACACATCCGCAGCTGCAGGCGGCGCCCTCCGCATAAAAGGCGCCAAGGTGAAGAAGCACAAGAAGAAGAAGGCTGGCAAGAGTGATCTCGAGAAGAACCTGTCGACGGGCGACGAGCCTTCATCCTCTTCCAAGCGCAGAGAGCCAGAGCGTCCAAGGGACAGCAGGGAGGACGATGACGAGGATGTGCAGGAGGAGGCGGCCGTCGATGAGGGCCCTAAAATCCGGAGGCAACAGACGGAGACAGAGCGGAGGTTTGAGGAGGCCAAGAAGAAGAAGATGCTGGACCTAGCCGAGAAGTCCAAAACGAGACCCGAGCTGCTGAAGACCCATAAAGAGCGGGTCGACGAGCTGAACACATACCTGGCGAGGCTGAGCGAGCATCATGACATGCCCAAGATCGGACCTGGCTAAGGCGACCACGTCCAAAGAGGGTCCGGCCGGAGGAGGGCGAGCTGGAGGAATATATGGGCTGCAAACTGGATCCGCACTCAAGGGGCGGCTCTCTAGACATGGGCATGGCGCCAACGTGTCTTCTGCAGCAGAAGGTGGTCGGTCCCCAGGATACCGATCTGGATATTATGCACTTTTGTTCAGGCTCTGAGGATTTGCCTTCCCCGTTTTGTCCTCTCCTTGCCCGAGTATCTCCCCAGCAGCTCACATGGAGGATCTTTGCGATTCGTTATAGAAAACGACGACCTTTCCGCGCAATCGAGAAGTCCATGGAAATTCTCCGTGTTTTCTTAACTCAGCAAATATACCCAATCTGTTTGTTGTTTTTTACATGTTTTCTCTTCCATACATCGCCTGTCTAAGCATGCCTGGTACTTGCTATCTATTTCTGCGAATTCTGAGGGATGCTCTCGCCTTACCATGGTTAACAGGGCCAAGATTAGGTTGCATCGCTGGTCAGAGTGTGATGCGACTCAGTACGGGGCCCGATATTAAATACTGAAAAAAAAGTTCTCTGGTTCATTAGGGAGTCTACTGCTTTTCAAGACTACTTAGTTTCTTCCTCAGGCCGGAACGACAGATAATCATGCACACACAAGTGATTCACGTAGAAGAAGACCAGAGTTACTAGATGGATCGTAGAGTTTCCCTCAATGATGTCGTATTTGATTTGATTACGGTCTAAGTTTTAGACATGTGTCCTGTTTCTCTACCTCATATTGCTTTTTGTTGCTCCATATCCGTGTTCTATCTTGGGGTATCATAAGGAGTGGTCCGATACTGTTTGCCGCCGTATCTCGCTGTTCCAATATCGCTATGCAAAAAGAAAAAGAAAAACCCGAATGTATGCAAAATCCCTCTATGCTGATAACCATTAAAAATCAGAGTGATAAACCGCCCTGCCCATGTGCGCCGTGCTGAGGAAAAGCTAGTTTTGCTGTAAAGGAATGAGTGAAAAGAAAATGCCGGAGTTGAAGGGGTTGGTGGGGTTTGCGTGTGGTGTGTTGTGGTGCTGCAGCCGCCGCCATCATCATCACAGGTACTGCAACAGCCAGAAGCCGGCGCCTGCCATGGCAAGGCCTGGCGTGAGCAGTCTGTCCTGAGCGGCACCATCGGTCTGCAGGCTGGCACCTGGCGTGGTCGCCGTGCCTGTGACCGCCGCAGCGCTGACGTAAGAATAGGAGGTCCTAGTGACGACGGAGAGGCTGCCGTTCGGGAGGGTCGACGTGAAAGTGGCGGTGACTAGGGTCGAAGAGAGCGATGTGCTTGCGGCTGAAGTCTGGCCGCTGGCGGTGGTCTGGGCCGAGGTCTGCGTCGCGAGCGTTGTTCCTTGGCTGCTGCTTGATAGAGCTGTGAGGAATAGTCAGCATTGTTCAGTATTCTCGTATCATGCAAAGTGTTATTCTTTGGTGGTGTTGGGGGGAGGGGAGGGGAATAAACAAAAGGCATTCTGAGAACATATTTCCTCCGGCCGAAACCGTGGTTGCTCACACAGAAGGACCACGCCAGAGTCATCTGGTGCGGTCCCCAATGCAAACTCCGGAGAGAAAGTTCACGGAATAGTGGCAAAACCCAAAGTAAACCAGCTCAAAACAAAAGAAAGCGTGCACAGGAGGGGAAAGAAAAATCAATATTGCAAGAATTACACCGACATACCAGTGGTAGTCGATGTTGTGACAGTGATGGTCGTCCCAGCACTGGACGAAGAGGAAGAAGCGGTGGAGGAGGCGGAGGAGGCGGTGGTGGAGGAGGTGAGAGTGGAAGTCAAAGAAGATGAAGGTAGTGAAGACTGACTTTCAGAAGAAGCAGGAATAGGGGAGGTTGTGCTGCCGGACGCAACGACTGAAGACGTCTCAGCCGTTGTGGCAGCAGCAGCAGTAGTAGATGTAGTAGGGGCGGACACAGTGGATGAAGACGTACCAGAAGAAGCAGCAGTTGTTTCTGAGGAGGGAGTAGGGACAGCTGTGGTGGTCGTGGCCTGGGCCGTCTCGGTCTGCGTTGTCGTCTGCACCGTCGTCTCAACAGCCGTGCTCGTCGGCGTGGTCTCGGCCACAGCAGAGGTTGTGGTGTCGGGCGCCGTGCTCGACGTAGCCGGCGCAGAGGAGCTGCTGACAGTCACTGTGGCCGCGGTGGACGACGACAGAACTGTGGTGGCGGATGTGGTGATGCTGGTCGTGGTGGCGGTGACATTTCCATCCTGACGCTTGCCGAGATACCCCTTGGCGCCGGGAGTGAATCTCTCAAAGAGCTCGCGGATCTCGCCAGCGCTAAGCAGCGACGACAGCCTCGAGGGCTGAGCGTCGACAACGGCGGGCTGAGCATCACCACCCTCCTCGTGACAGGGGCCTCGAGCGTGGTGGAACCCAGCCGAGGCGAGGCCCAAGGTCATGAGGCAGCACGCCAGCACTGCCAGCAGGAGTCTCCGTCCAGAAGCCATGGTTCGTCTGTGTCGTTGCCTCGTCTGTTCGGTGTGGTGTACAGCTTGGTCCTGGTCCTGGTCCTGGTCCCTCTCCCTCAAAAGCTGCTTCTCCTGGTCGACTGTTGACGGTAGTTCTGCCCCGAGAGCCTCGACATCTTTGGTGGGAGAAAGAGTCGAGGGAGCCATCGTGGTGGCTGGCGTGGGGGAACCCGGGGGGAAGTGGCGGTTTGTATGTGAAAAGAGAGAGAAGAGAGAGAGAGAGAGCGCGCGAGAAAGACGAGACAAGGGAGCCTGAGTCCGTGTGTCCGGATCGACAGGACAGCAGAGCAAGCGCCGGTGTGCACACGCGCGGAAGGGTGAGTGCCGTGAAGTGGGACCGGAGGCAGCCTCTGCCACACCAGCGATGGGGCGAGCTTCGCAAGCTTTCGACGGGGACCCGGTCTACGATCAGCAAATCCGCTTATCCTGGGCGTTTAGAGCTGCATGATGCTGGGTCCGTCCCTTCGTAGCGCGCTGTAAGTTATGATGGTGTATGGATGATCTTTCGAGAGCTGGGACGACGGCAATGCAAAAGTGTGACGACAGGTGAAACCTGGTAAGACCGACTTTCAAAAGTCACCGCAGTGGACTGGTGAGCGCGGGGCCTAGGTCCGGTTCCAAAGGGCAGGGATGTCGGTCAAAAAGTTGGCAGACCCCAGAGAGAGACACGGAGTTGTGGGTGCGAGGACAGGGCGAGCTAAGCAGCAAGCAGCAGCAATTGTCGGGGAGAGAGGATTGGGTCCACGTAGGAGGAGGAGGAGGAGGAGGAGAAGGGTGGCTCCTGGTCCTGTTTCTGGCCGCAACAGGTTGCTATGTGTGAGAACAAGGGCAGGATAGAGACAGATCGAGGTGTGGTGCCCCTCACTCACACTAGAATCCCAAAACCCTGCTCGTTGGAATATATCAAAGGCTGGTTTATCAGGAAAAGGCCGGAGGAACAGGGCCGGTGCTAGACCTGCATCGAGTAGTAGACACGCGGCGTTCTGGGTATTGTAAAAATACGATGCAACGAAGAAGTGGCAATAAAAAAAAAGTAGATAGGTAGCAGGTGAAGAAGGGGGGGGGGAGGGGAGGTTTTCTTTTAGAGAAAAAGGGCCCTCAAGAGGATCTCCTTGCATATAAAATAAGACGGCGTGAACCACACAGCAGGGACCCAGCTGGCGGTGGTGAGAGGGAGGCCGTGGTCAATACGAGCCGCGACTTGTCGGAAAGAGTACCTACCGTACGTTTGTACCATGGCAAGGAAGGAGGGAGGGTTTTGGCCCTGGCGCCACAGTACACAGGGTGCCAAGCTTTCGCCAAATGCTTGTCCTCCCCTTCGCCGCTTTTCATTCAGCTGTGAACTGGGATCTTGACTCTCTTGCCAGATAAATGTAATCGCTATGTAGTACTTCTATAAATTTCGCACCAGACTTGAAGTAGTCGGCAAATTCCCGAGACAAGTGTATCTGCCTACTCTGATAAGGTTTAAATGCGCATGATATAGACGAGATTGCAGGTGTTCAACCTGTAGAGTCATGAGGGGAAGAGGGAAAGAGAGGAAGGGAAAAAAGTCTCGCACGCCAGTCAGCACCAGGCTCTCTGACACATGCGAAAGTGGTCAACAGTAATCCACAACGAGGCGAGGGTGAAGAGGGGATCGCTTTCCTTCCGCATGCGCTGTGCTGTACTTTTCCATGCAGGTTTCTGCAAATGCTATGGTACTCTGCATAGTACCCCTGCCCTGCCGCCCTGCAAACAAGGTGGTAGTACATCAGGCAGGGGCTACCACCCTAGACGGATCTCCATCCCAGCTCCTCCTCCTCCTCCTCCTTCTCCCTCCCCTCTTGTCCTAAATCTCTAACTTTGCCACCTACGCCTCCTCTGTCTCGAGTCCAAGAAAGAAAGAAAAAAGGCTACTTGTGCCACAGATTCCAGCTAGTATTTTGCGTATCTACTCTGTGTGTCGGCGCTAAGCTCTCTTGTTGATATAGCTCGTATCTCAACTACAGCACACCCTGACGTGTGGAGACCACCAGGGGCGGGTCGATCGACCGATGTCGTTCTCTCAGCCTGACGACGATCTCTGTGGAAATTTTCCTGGAAGAAGCCGAGGCCGAGCACAGAGAGAGAGGCCTTACCTCACACGCAAGCCCGAGACCCTCCTCCTCAGTCCCTCTGCTCTCTATCGCAGTACAACACTACGGAGGTGCACTAGCCTCGCTGGCCGTTTCAAAAAGGGTGGCTCGTATTCACAAACCCCGCCGTCGACCTCAGCCTATCCTGATTGCAGGCCGGTGGCCGGGGTGATTTGGCACTTCACGCTTCTGCACGGCCTAAAACAATCCGATCAATCTGCATCCGCATGTGCCGGGCCTCTCTGCACCAAACTCAAACTACATCGTACACGTTTTGGTACTATGTAGTAGATGGCGAACAAGTTAATTGCTCCGTCAAGGTGCGTCGAAAGTAGTTTTCTACCATGACAATTGACGGGGCAACAAGTATTCTCAACGTATCGAGATCGCTAATGAGAGAGCGACTAGACATCTCTGGTCAGAAAAGAAGAGAGCAAGGAAGAAAAAAATGAGGTCACCTCTGCTACGTCATGCGGATAAAACTCTACCAGAAACAATTCGTGGATGGTATGACAGCCTCTCGAGTCTCCAGTGCCACGGGCTGCGGCAAGCCCAACCGACAAGATTCTTTACAGAGCTCACTCAGACAAACGCCCCTCCCCTACTGCAGTAAGCTTTCACTGGGACCACTGCCTAGAGGTTTCATCCCTGCAAGCGCTCGTCACAGCGCGGTGGATCAGTCACCCGCTGGACAGCTGGTCAAACGTCACAGCCTCGCTACAGTCGTCAGTTGGTGGCTCGTATTCCCTGGAGCCCACATAGGCTGCACTTTGTGGATTCTTCGTACAGTAGATCCGCGTCGACGACGAAGACAGCGACGACCAACGCCTTGCTCCGAGCTTCTCACTCCGTCGCGCCAGTTTGCTACCTCGGAAGGCCATGTTGTATGGAGCCCACAAGCGTGAGGCTCTGCTGGCCCACGCTGGCGGTCAGGCGGGCAGCCGATAACAGCAATTTATTTTTGGTAACAAGATCTGCTATGGTACCGCCTCAAGAAGAATAACGCTGTGTATGTATGATCCTCCTTGGGTCGGTTACACATGGCTCTGCTGGCATGCCGACTCATCCTTTCCAACGAGACGATTTCGATTCACTGAATGATGAGTTCGAGACTGGCAAGGTATGGAGGCCTGTAAGTCGTGGACGTCCACCTTGTCTTACGGGTTTGCCATACCACTGACATACAGTGAAGGATGCGTACAAACACAGGATGGACTGCAAAACTTCATGATCCCTTCAATGTCTGGCATTGAGACAAGAGATTACCAAGAAAGCGCCAGCAGAGATCCCTTGAAAGAGCCATTCCATGTAGCTGAGAGCACACCTCTTGACTCTCAAAGTCATGAATGAAGCATCTCCCAGGCCAATATATTCTTTCTCTCCTCATGAGGAGCGTGTCTCCCTAGTCCAGCCTCATGCCTTATCGATACGCCTCAGAGCACGCTAAGCCAGGGCTTATGGACAGGGATAGCTGGTGGCTTCAAGCGCAACGTAAACTCGAACAGGCATTTTGTTGAATCCCTTCGTGCCAGATTGCATGTGAAAAAGGGTCCCACCTCTTCGGGATTATCCAGGAGTTCTCAACACCACAGCATCCTATGCCCTCGAACGCTCCGGCCTCGCATCATGGGAAGACCTGCGATCCTCGACTACCCATCTTGAGAGCGACAAACCCCCACGAACACCCCCGAGCACTCCGACCCCCTTGCCGCAGCTCTCTGCTCTGGGCCTTATGGGCTTCGCGGCTCGCGCTCCTGAATCACGCCATGCCCGAGACCCTCAGGCCTCCTGGCCCTCCCGAGGCCGATGACACGCAGCAGGACGAGCAGAGAGAGGGGGACCTGCGTGAGCTGTCGCGGTCGCCGCACCCGTACCACAGACAAAAGTGGGAACTGCTGGAGCCCTCGGATCGCGTCGTAGCCAGGGCGAGCACGATCCCCACCCACGGGCCTGAAGACATTCGCGACCAGCTCCTGCCCACGCCGAGCTTCACAAAGGACTCGACGCCCGCGACCGACAGCGGCACCGAGGCCGACGATGAGATCTTCGTCAAGAAGCTGCCCGCGCCCAAGGCAAAACTCCACAAGGGCCTCCGCGGCCGACATGAGGCGCTGTCCGGCTCCGGTACCCCACTGCTGACCCCGACGGTTGGCGATGGTGATCGCGACGGTATCTTGTCGTCGAGCCCCAGGGGAAAGAAGGAGGAATGCAACAAGAGGCGACAGGCGAAGAGATTGAGACGGAACAGAGAACTGGTCAGAAGAGGCACCGAGGTTGCGATCCTAGGGGCTCTAGCGTCGACTGTCGTCCGTAACCCGGTCGTGCAGCCCTTCGTCGCGACATGGAAGAATGGTGAGTTTCTGCGCAGAACATCTCATCCTGTGGATAAGTGCTGAGACCTGGCCAGGGTTGATACTCCAGAGCACGCTCTTCGCGGCGCTGCTGTTGCTCTACCCGCTGCGAGTCGCAGCATGGGCCTACAAAGGGGCGAGCCCCTGAAGAGCAAGATACCACTCTCGATCCCATCATCCTTCGACCCGGCGCCTGCGTTATATCCTCAGCTGCTGCCGATACTTGTAGCCTTCCTCACAGCCGCGAATCTGAAGGACGTCATCCTACCAAATCTCATGCTCGGTATCGCATCCATTCCCCGAAGTCTCGTTCCCACCAGCAATGCGTTCGAAGATATCAACCCTGTCCACTGGCTGTTGACCTGTTTGCCTTTGGCGCTCGACTATGGAGCCTCCCCGATGGGTGCTCCAGGACCGACAAACTGGTCGGACATGACGCCAACCTCTCCTCGCGACCTTGTCTTCCTTTATCCTCTCCATCAGAGCCTCTCTTTGGTTCTTTACCATCTGACAACCAGCAGCCTCCTCACGGCTGAGCTCGAACTGCTCTCGATATCCCTTGTCAACCTTCTCATACTCTCCAGGTCACCACAAGCTGTGATTTTACAGTCTGTTCTGTGGTTAGGCGGACTTGGCGTGCTCATCTTTTGCGCGCCCGTCATCGAATGGAGCATCAGCCTGGCAAGGATCCCAAAGTGGCGGCTGAGGCGGAATACGGTTTCAAACCGACCGACAATTTCCAGAAACACTATGGGCTGGCTTTCTGCTGGTCTGAGATTCATTCCATGGGGGCCGTGGGTACTTGACACTGCCCTCAGCTGGCTCTTTGCTGGCCTCAAAGTTTTCCCTTGGAGACCGTGGGAAAGGACCAAAAACATATCGACTCCGAGACAGAAGACTCCGCTGTGATTTCGTCCTTCTCCACCGACGAGGATGAAATTAAGAGGACAGTGTTGTCCCACCGGAGATCGATCTCCTCCCAGATGGAGGGCTTGTTTGAAGGCGCTTCTCTGCGGAAAACCCAGACGGGCTCTGATAAGCCTGTAGGCGGCTTGCACGCTGATCTGGACGAGCCAGACAGCTTTACCCTGCATTCTCGACGGCGTACCTTGCCTTTCGCGGAGACTATAATGAAGCCATCCAGGACGCATACCTCTTCAGGACGGCAAAAAGGCGTGCGTCATCCTCTGTGCGGTTCTTTTACGGGCTAACCCCGGAAGAAGCCAACAGGAGAAAGCTGCTCTACGCTGCATGGGCGTACGTGAGCATCGTCGCTGTGATCCTCCTCCCAATTGGATTCTACGTGCGACAATACGCCACAGCTGGTCATTACCCTATCGGTTGGGCTGTGGGCTACGTCCTTGGCGACATACATTGGTTCAGAATGCAGGTAATCATGTCGACATGGCTGGACTGGGCGTTTGTGCTTCCAGACCTCTCGGGCGAGGGCTACGAGTCCTGCCATCTAGGTTGGGTTGAGCACCTTCGTCATGCCTCGATCGGCGAGGCCAACACGAGACTATTCCTAGCTGCTTGGTGGGTTGCAGTCATCATCCTCGGGCTGGCGGTGGTGTTCCGCCTCTCTCCATACTACGAAGTCGACACTCGTCGCAAGATCTTCCATTTCATGATGGTGTCCATGTTCCTCCCTGCGACGTTCATTGATCCTACCTGGTGCGCCCTGGCTCTCGCCATCGTCCTGGCCATATTTCTCCTGCTGGACCTTCTCCGCGCGAGCCAACTTCCGCCGCTCTCAAAACCCATACGGGATTTCCTACAGCCGTACACGGATGGCCGGGATCACCAGGGCCCCGTGGTCATCTCACACATCTTCCTGCTCATCGGCTGCGCCATCCCGCTCTGGCTCAGCCTGGCGTCCCTCCCTCGGACTGGGGCCGGAAGCATGACGGGCTGGGAGACACCGACCCGCGAGCTGAGCATGGTCGCAGGCATTGTGTGTGTCGGCCTGGGCGATGCTGCCGCCTCGCTGATCGGGCGCCGTTGGGGGAAGCACAAGTGGTTCTGGAAGGGCGGGAAGAGTCTGGAGGGCAGCGTGGCGTTCGCGATGGCCGTGTTCATAGGCCTTGTAGCCGCTAACATCTGGCTCAAGATCGGCGGATGGCCCGTCTCCAGCTCTGATCGCCTGCCTCCCGGACTCGAGATGGTCGTCCCACAACAGGGCTTTGATGGAATGCTGGCCAGTCTCAAGGGGTCGGAGTGGCCATCGATCTTCCGCAAGACGAGCTTCTGCGCGTCGCTGTCCAGCCTGACGGAGGCAGTCCTCACAGGTGGAAATGACAATGTTGTGGTGCCGGTGGTATTGTGGACCTGTGTGAAGGCTACGGGGTTGTAGAGACAAGAAGCTTGTTCAACATGTGGGCAATTTTTCTTTGTTTAAGACCACATTGGGGAGGTTGATTTGTGTTTTTCCAAAAGGGCTTGCTGAGCAATGCGTCACGAACTGCCACGACTGGACAAGGGATATAGACTGGGAGATACCTCAAGCGGGGAGGCGTTCATCGGCTTGCTGCTCTTTGTAGCACAATTAATTATGTATTTAAACTACTAGCACAAGCAACCTATGGGTTGGGATCATTCTAATGTAGATATCATGAGCAGCTCGTATGTGTAACATTACATTGCAGCTTGCTTGTCGTCCATAATGTGCAAGTAACAGAGGTGAACATAGGACGGCAGGGGGTCCAGCAGAGAGAGCATCAACCGAGAGAGCATTGGAATCATATCTTCTTCTTTGTGCACATTCGCTGCAAGACATACAGTCAGTCGTATTCACAGCTAGTGGGGTATATGCGCCCAGCCCCCATTTTCACATGTTGCTAGGCAAATTAGCCTGCTGAAACTTTGGTGATAAGACCCACAAGGCTACATAGCCAGATGACTTATGAAGGCGACGCAGAGGATCAGCTGAAGCTGACTGCATGAGACCCTCGCTCGCACTAAGCAGCGAAGTTGTGGAATTATACTATAATACAAGATAACCAACGTCCTGGGCCTGTGTTGTTATTAAATCTTCTGGCTTAATCCCAAGATTTTCGTTTGTGTGTTCTCAATCGTCTTCTACGTCTTCATTTCGATACGAATATGATATTTACCGCCGTCGCCATTATCACTATCACCACATCTACACCATGAAGAACCTCGGGATCAAGCGCTTCGTCACATCAGTACCATTCCTGATGACCGGAGGGCTATTGCTCGGGACGATCACAGCTGTGGCGCACCACATCTTCTACTCCCATGTGGACCAACAAGTGGTCCAGAGCAGTGAGCAGCAGGAGTGGTACAATCGGATCGGCACAGGACTCGCGTTTCTTGTGAAGACATGCCTGACAGCAGCAGCCGGATTTGCCTATACGCAGCTGCTCTGGTATCATTTGAAATCGAAAAACTTTACTCTGGCTGGTGTCGATGCGACATTTGCGGTTCTCAACGACTTGTGGAGCTTTTGTAGCTTGGAGTTCTGGACGACTGGCCTCCCTCTAGCGGTGATGGCAGCCGTTGTCTGGTAATTACATTCACTCCCCGAGACTATAGTTGCCATGAAATACCCGACCCAACTGGCGGTATTAATTACATGCTGACCAGCCTAAAGGGCTATACCTTTCATTGCTATATTCACTCCCGGAACACTTACTGTCCAGGTCTCACCACGGCCGAACGAGACCGTGGTTTACCAAAAATACCCTCTATTAACTACGACGCAGTACCTAAATTTGCACAGATAGGTATTGGTTCTGGTTACACGGCGCCATCAAGTAGCATATCCCGGATGGTAGCGGCGGTGACTTCCCAAGGCTCGATCCTCAGTGTCACAGCACCTTTTCCTAATTCTTCTTACGCGCTTCAATTCTTCGGTCCTTCTCTATCCTGCGGCCTTGCGACATCTGTCAACAATTCAGAGGTCACGTCTCTAATCAATCCGGAGGGCACGGAGGACGCCACGACCTTTATCGCCTTCGTCCCACAATATGGTCTCAACGGGTCCCAAGACTCCAACGCAGAGGCAATATCTGGCTTGAGTGATGTCTACAACGACAAGCAGTCGAGCACTTTTGACGAGATGTCTACAGATTATGCGAAACTTTACGTGGTCGTTGGAGGCGGAACGACGGTCGGGCCAGCTAATAAAACGATCGAGTGCGGGCTATACAACTCTTCATACCAGGTGAACTTCTCATTTAACAATGAGCAGCAGAACCTGACAGTAACGGACATAACGACTCTCAACGAAGTAAATTCCGTTAATGCCTTGGAAATGTGCGAGGATGAGTCAAATTATGTGGATGTGTCCGGAACTGGTGTCTGCTCGACATCTGGAGTGGCTTATTTCGCCATGATAGATGCCGTGGGCCAACAACTCATAGGATACCTACGAAACTCTCACTACGGACCAATTACAGCAACGCAAACACAAATCGTCAAAAGCGCCTTGATGGATACGAAGGAGATGTACGCACTGCAGTACGAAATGAACACTCTGGAAAATGTCGCAAGCGACCCGCCAGCACCAGGTTCAGATGTGCTGGATATGGCGCAGGCTCTGGAGCAGATCTTCACCAACGCTACCTTGAGCCTCTTTAGTGAAAGCTCCTTCTTGTATGTCGCTCGCATGTTTGGATCTCTCCCCGTGCAGGTACTCTTGAGAACCTCCTTTCCAGATATACTGACATATATCTTTCCACCAGGCAAAATGAAACCTCTGCGGCCATGGGGCCTGTGACGATATTAACACCTCAGAACGCCTACGTTTATAACCCTCGCAATCTTCTGATATCGTACATCACCGGCGTGGTCACCACATCGATCACAGTAGCAGTGGGTTTCGTGTGCGTGAGCAAAGCCTCGTCGGCATCGTTCAGCACCTCCTTCTCCACTCTCCTGCGCACGACTCGGAATCCGGAGCTAGACGCCCTCATCTCTGCAGAGGATACGAGTGGCGCCCAGCCACTTCTAAGCAGCTGGCTGGCACAAAGTTACGGCTTCTGAGAGTGACGAGGCCCGTGGCCGAGCACGGCAGCGGTGGCGAGGCTGGTGCTGAGGCCGATGGCCAAGACTGGACTTGTTTTGCGGTCGTGCGACGGTCGGACCCCTCATCTGCATCGAACTCGGGATTCGAAATGACAAGGAGAAGGGGTGCCGTCTCGGATCCCGATGTCGACTCCTTACTGATGCCTTGTGAGGAGGCCCAGCCTTCTGCTACGAAGGGACAGGCACTTGACGTTAAGTAAATTCGGTGGTCACTAGTTGTGTGAGCGAGCTTGATATCTATTTATAGGATCACATATAGATCGCATCACTGCGCAGCTCTGCTTCAGCTGAGATACCTCTGACTAGAGAGTCTTAATCAGCAGATAGTGAATAGAAATGTCTCTAGATTTATATCCGTGAGACCTGCAAACAAAAAATCGAGGACTGGAAGCAAAATGTGATTAAGAGAGGAGAATATTTGAACCCAGGTTTGGTCAACTTTAAAGTGACTAGATTTATGCCCATGGTCCTCGGCTTGCAAGGATAACCCTCTTGTCAGATCGCTTCTTATTAGGTCAGCCTCTTAGAATATTTCCATTGATGCTGTATGGAGGAGAGCCGCCAATAAGACTAGGGGTGAGACATGCACAAGAAGACGAGCATGGACTTCTTCCAGCTTGCATATAGGTCATCCAGAAGTTTATTCAACGGAGTGGAGGCTGGGCGGGAACGCTGGAGGCACGTCAGGAAAGGAGTGCTCTCAATACTGTTCCTCTGCAAATAATTCCTGTATGCTGATTGGTCAAACTAAAAATTCAGAGGAGGGGTTCGTCAGAAGTCGTGATACTATTCCTTTTGGATCATGAAAGCATTAATCATATGTATGGTATTACGAGTGAATAATTCAACATCAGGCCCACTTGCTCTGCATGATAGTCTTTGTTCCCGCCATAAATTCAGCCGCTTTGTCCGTTGCTAAAGTCTTTGCTTTGACAAACTTTATAACAAAGCTTGGAAGTCTCCATCCAAACATCTGACCAACACCGCCGCCCGGACCGAGCGAGGCCCCAAATCCTACTTCCTTGCTGAAGGTATACTCCTTCACCTTCTCTCCCTTCAGCTGTGCCCCGAGGCTCTTGACAATATGGGCGATCTGGTTCTCGGTGTGCATGCCCTGCGGCGTCTCGAGGTTTCCAACATCCCCGACGACAAAGATGTCATCGTGGCCTTCTGCACGGAGGAACTTTGTCTGCTTCACATAGCCACGATGGTCCAGCATCGGCCCTGGGACGAACGATGTGTTGGGCTCCAGGCCGTACGTGGGGATGACAACGTCGGCTTCCAAGGTGTCCATCTTGCCACCGGACAAAGACAAGGTAATAGTCTTGGAGCCCGACGCCGCATCCTCGATCTTTGTGACCTTGGCATCCAGGATGACATGGACGCCCATCTTCTCCAGGCTCTTCTTAGCAGCCTGCCTGACGCTTGTGATCATCGCGTCGTGCAGCGGCAAGACGCCCGCTCCGACGAGCGTGATCTTCTTCTTCCCTTGCCACCTGCGTTCTTCCCAAACACATCCGCCAGCTCCCCGGCGACCTCGATTCCCGTGATGCCTGCGCCCGCTATGACGACCGACTTGGCGGCCTCAATCTTCTGCTGCCAGCCGCGCAGCACGTCCCTCGTGTGTTCGGTCGTCGAGAGCGTCTTGAACGGCATGTCCTCCTTCGCGCTCGTCCCCGTGGCGATGACTAGGGTGTGGTACGGGATCTCCCTCGCGGCCCCGTCCTCTATCTTGCGCACGGCGACGATCTTTGCTGTGGTGTCCAGTGCCTCGGCCGTGCCGAGGACGAACTCGAACTTTTCAGCCGGGTACTTTGCAAAGGCCGGGGCGACGGGGTGAAAGAGCTTGTCGTCGAAACCGGTTCCGGGTACGATGCCGCGTACCGCGGCCGGGGCCCAGTAGAGGTGCGTGTTGGGGGCGACGAGGATGATTTTTAGGTCTGGGATGAGCGGCACCTGATGTGCGAGGAGATGGTGGGCTATCGGGACACCTGCGAAGGAGGCACCGAGAATTACAACTGTTTTAGTCATGGTCGCGGGCCAGGTCTATGAACGTGAGGAGAAAGCGGAATTATGGAAACACTAAGTGTAGGTTGTAATTAGACGAGCGAGGTGTGCTGAGCTGTAGGGTGTCGAGGGATCGTCGATAACTGTTATTAGGACCATTTTGTACATGCCAAAGCAGCAAGGTCATATTTATATTTGTGGTCGAGGATATTGTCTCCAGCTCCGTGGACAAGAGGACATCTGCCAGACAATTTTCTTAAGCAGGTGCAGGATGGAAAGTCGCTCCGTCGAATGCTGTGCCCAAAAGTGGTATAGTGGCATTGGAACGCGTTTTCGTTATTGAGCATTGCTCAGCAAGGCAGCCAAGGCTGTTGCGGGTGACTGATTATTGGAAATCAACCAACCAATCATGACTAGCATAAACTCCGTAAAGGCCGTCCTGACTTACAAGGCTGCCCGAGGGTATGACTAATTGTTGGAAATCCAGAATAAAAAGGCCATGTCCCGGGGCTAAGAGTGGAGGGATAAAGCCCGAAGCTCGTACGCAGAATTACCTTTAGTAATATGGCCCCTTTTAAACAACCTACATAGTAGTTCTAAATACTGTAGTCCATTCTTTGCTAATTGTGCCTGTCACATTGCGGCCTGCCTGACAAGAAACTCTAGCTGGCAGAGTTGTGCCACCTGCAGAGCTGTTCATCACTAAGTAGGGAAGAATGAAGATGGTAATTATGTACAAGCCAGAAGCACTAGACCCACCAGGCCCTGCGAGGCCCTGAGCTGCCGCACTTGTAGGCCTGGGATTCGTGAGCGTGTTCATTGCAGAAGAGGCAGTGCAGTTCCAGAGCTGACATTTGCAGGCGGGTGAGAGCGCCCTGCTGAACATGACGACCAGTGACCTGGCCATAGGTGGAGATGTCTTTACTAATTGGCCTCCAACGTATCTACTGAGTCGAACTATATAATACTGCGATATTTAGGTCCCGTCTGTAGGTGTTCGGAAGGGGTTCGGGCTTAGCGAGACAGAATAGAGAACGACTGCATTCATTATCAAAGCATGCAGCTTGTGCTTTAATCAATCCTTGCCCAGCACCTCCACCTTCTCGGCAGTTCCCACATCTTCCTTGGAAGACCCGGGCTCATGGAGCAAACCCAGCTGCACCGTATGAAGTTTCCGCAGCGGCGCCTTGGACTTGGACAAGCTATCAGTCTCCTCGAGCGAGCGTCTAGAGACATTAGGAACACAGAACCACGCGAAAATGATCGAGATTTCAATAGTTTCTATGCTTCGCTCGAAATTCTCAGGTGCTCCTTCGCTCTTCAAGTCTCAATCCCCAAAAATACTGTTCTTTAGCTGTTCCGACACACGCTCTGTAGAGACTCGGGCAAAGATAATGTAGGCAAAGATGACGTAAGCTGGCTTTCCAGATCCACGTTCTCCATCCTCTCAAACTCCTGGCTGTTGTCTTGGTTCTGAGTAAAGAGCAATGTGTCCCCATCGCGGTGTAGATTGGCAGACCGCCTGGAAAGTCGACGTTTTGTCAAGACTATCTGGTGGTCAGAATCCTTGCCTTTCACAACAACAAACCCTTGCTGACCTAGAGACATCGTCTCGAGCCGGAGCATAATTTTCTCTGCCTCGGAATTCATTTGCTCAAAGCTCATCAGATCTCCATGGCCCTGTACACTCAAAGCCTCTGATGACGGTTGATTTTGCTGCGTTGGATCAACCGGGCCATTGCTATTCCTGGCCACTTTAGCTGGGCTTTGGTGGATTGATTGTATGCCGTGGAAGAAGGGGACAAGAGCCGAAGATTTCCAGACGGGCTGACCTTGGGCCTTTTGTAAGCGTCTTGATGTGATCAGCAAGACGACGAACAATACCATGGTAAAAAGTATCAGTACAAGAGGAAGGGCAAGCCAGGGCCATTCGATCCGTACACACACATTTGTCTGGATTACGGTGCCCAGAGCCAGGCCTGTTGCATTCGCGTAGGCATTTGAGCCGGTTGTGCGCATGCGGTTGGTGATAGCCGCAGCTATATTATCGAACACAGATGAGATGGTCGCCGTGGTCGCTCTGCCGTCGTTAAACACAGGTGCTAGGTACCAGGGATCACATGTACTGACTTCGTCGATGTTATCTTTTGAGCAAGAGGCCGAATCATCATCGTCAGTATCGGTGGCCTCGAATAGCTGCTCAGCAATGAATTGGTTGACGGCCCAAGGCAAGTTTTGCCCTGTAGAAAATATACATTCGAGCGGCGCGGTGATGTTTTGCCCATTACGTCGGACCGAGGCGAACCTTCGACCTGGGGCGTCCGGAACTTGGGATATGTTGGAAGAGTCGTATAGCTTTGCGTCGATGGTGCACGGTAGGTTCAAGATTTCATAACCGCCATCCTCATCATCGAAATCCCGTTCTGGGTCCAGGTTCGTGATGTCCCCAGCGTTCAAGCCTGCAGCTAGGCTACTCGTTATTGTTTCTTCTAGAAACCCGACTCGCACGCGGCTGACGTAGTCCTGGACGCAGAGTCCCAGTGTGCAGTTCACAGCCACCAACCCGGACGTGTTGGCCAGACTCGTCAGCTGTGCCGGAAACTCTCCGCAGCTTGAGTTATCGGGGTCGCCATCGGCAGAGTTGTCGGAGCAATTGGCCCAGCTGATGGACATAATGGTGATATTCACGGCGCTGTGGAACTCGTGGCGCCGTGCGTCCTGACCAGGGCAGGTGATCATGTGTCTCGGGAAGCACTGGTAGCTCCCGTAGTCGCAAGGCGAGGATGGCCTCGAAGGTTTAGGAACGAAAGGTGGCAGTCCTGGCCAGGGAGAGTATAGTTCCATCCATTCTCACTCTTGTCGAAGGAGGTCGGCCCGTATTGCTGTCGAACCATAGATGTGATATCGTGGCAGGAGCTGCAATAAGCAAGAGACGAATAAGGATCAAAGTCGCAGTTCCCAGTAGGGCAGTCAAAGGATAACTTCATTGTGTTTGGAGAGCTTATAACGCCCTCCACGATGGATATCATCATTTGCAGGTTGGGCTGCCTGCCTTCGGTGGGGCTTATGGCTCCCACGTGGAGACTTGAGTTAACGTAGACCGAGGCGGGTATTGAAGCGCTGATATTGTGCAGGGGCCTAAGGCAAGCGTATGTCTTAATGCCCTGTTGCGCAAAGGGCCCGATGGCCGCCGAGACGAGGAAGATCAATGCAGCAGTTGTTGCAAGGTATCTTGAATCGAGGCAAAGATTATGGTTAGTACGATGTATACATGTAAATATTATGCTAATTTTTGTAGGGCAGGGAACTTACGATGCGGGTTGCCGTAAGAAACGCCCGACGAACTTCAAAGAACCCAGCATTCCTCTCGACGCTTCGTCATAATGTTGTAGGTCTCGCAGTGCATGAGGGTGTCTGTACCAAGACCATTTGAGCTGGCTGATTACTGTAGGACCGAAGTGTGAGCACTTCGTCTTTTATATCGGAAATGCATCTTGTTTTACGTACTCTCTGTGAGGATAACCCCGATTTGGGCTGCTATGACAGCGGTGAACACTGAGACGAGCGAGTTGATATTGATATGGTATGGCCAGTCAGGCTGCTCGTCACCATCGTACTTTGCTAGCACCACAAAGATACCAATCATTAATCCGAGCGAGGTTACCAGAGCCAGTATCTCCCACTTCCAGTGTTGCAGGCCGGCCAACATTTTTGTTGTACGAGGGTTTACATGGAGTTGCTGCGAGATCCTAGAAGTGTTACCAGCCGGCTGAGCTGGAAGAGTCTGGGAGGAAAGTGTGTGAGGGCTCGATGAGTGGCTGCGCGTCCCAGGCTCGTCGAGGTCGACTGACGTAGAGTTTGCAGTTGTTATGCCTGATATGGCCCTATCTTGGTGATTGGATGACAAAGGCCTAAGGCGAATGCTCGCTTGTTCTATAGGACCATGGGATGATTCTTGGTTATAGACGGGGTCGATTGGTTGCTCGTCCTGATAGATACTCAGCAGCCTCGAATCCGCGGGACCGGGAGAGAGTGGCTCGAGTGCCTGGCTCCCCTGTCTGCGATCTTGCATTGTACTGTGATGAGGACATACGTTTAGAGGTCAAAGATGTGTTCAAGACCCCTGCTTCGACTTACCGACTCGGTGGAGCAAAAAGGCATTTGTGAGTAACTTATACGAAGGCCATTCCCCAAGATGCCTCTTGGATCTCGACAATCCGACCAGGCCAGCTGAAAAATGTTCACGCTAATAATACATCCAGTGGCTGCACGCCTACCAATTACACCGCATAAGGCAATACTGAAACAGTAAGCATGTTTTATAATCTCAGGTCTGGTTACATTTGGCGGTTTTTAAATCCCCCACCGTGGCTGTGGATGTCTCATATTAGTACACAGCGTGACACGAGCTGAATGGTAATTTTGTAGAATCTTGAGAGCTCCCTTGGAGTAATATTCCGACCTTGCTGATTCGAAGCTTTCCACCCATTTCCTCACGCCCCGCTTAGAGAAGGAGGGCTTTGGTAAGACTTGAAAGTTGATGAGAGTTGATATATTGCCAAAGTCAAGGCCAGGAGAGCATACCAAGAATCTGAAGAAAAAGAAGAAAATACCTTGTATATATGCATTGAAACGTCAATTTTCAAAACATACAATGGAACAAGTCTTTACAATGTATTGTAGCAGACATGCATGGCTCCTATCGCTGACCCTGACCCATCACATACCATGCCCTAAGTGATTCCTTTCGCTGTATCTTATGTCCCAACCATTTTCAACCCGGATTGCACCAGATCCTTCATTATTTTGGGCCCGAACAGTTGACAGGGGAATGGCAACAGTAGTCTTAGTCGCGTGCAAGTCCGGGACGAGCCCGAGGCGCATACCGTCATCTCCAGAGCTGTCGATAGCTGAAGACGGCCGCTCGTCTCCATTTCCTGCGCTGGACTTGAGCATCGCCGTGGCCCAAGACGGCTGGATGCGCTTCCTCGGTGCATTGTTGGAAGCGTGTTGGTAAGAGGACGCAGCATCGGACAGCTTGGTACCGTGGCCTTTTCACCGAAGGGCCAGCCAGGCAGGACGCATCGTTGGTAAGCACGCTGCGCAAATTTAATACGGGCTACCCCTGATTTTACTTTTGTCCCAGAGCTATAGCATTTTACCTATATCTATGCTTATAAAGTAAGGAACTAGCTATGCAGCTCTTATATAGCTGCTAAAACTGCGTAGTATTTAAAATTGCTCTTTATAAACTGAGCTACAGCTCTAAAGCTTAGGAAGATAAAATAATAAAAATAGTTATAGCAAAAGTATTCGAATCAATTTCTCTCTTAAAGATAAATGGAACTTTATCCTATTCAGCTCTAATATTAATATTATTAACTAGCAAATAGTATATTATACAGCTATCAAAATTAGGTGTATTATAATTGACAAGTCTATATAAGCTATTACGAAATTTATATAGCTATTGGATTCGAAAAACTTGCTAATTATGATATTGAGATAGATCTGGATAGGGAAACTCCTCGAATAATTGCTTTCATAAATATATTTGAGATACAGATAGCACTGCCAATCATAATACTAGCATCTGCTAGCATTCATATAATACATATAAATAGTAAATTATCGAATATCGAACTATATAATAGAGAGCTTGTAAATAATATGCTGCCTTCAGGAAAGAGAAGGTGTGCGAGGGCCAGTGAGTCACTGGCCTGACCTGGCCTGTGCGCTGTTGCCAGGCGCCTGCCCAGCAGTGTAGATAGCCTCAGCTTTCTAGCTGGCCTTTTCTCTTTCCTTTCCTTCTTTCTGTAGCGCGCCATAGCTTAATGAGAGTCAGTCCCATAGAAGGAGGCTCGAGGAATAATCTGAGGTTGATAAGCTGCTAATTATAATACTCGACCATCTCAGATCATGCTCTCAAAACCCGGGGAAGCTGTCTTCAGAGCTCAGAGCAGCTATGGAATATTTGTTACGGCAGGGGCTACTGACTGGACAATTGGATTCGCGATGACAGATAGCTTGAATGGTCTAAATCTACAGTCTATTTGCAGCTGTTGACCACCGAAAACTACCACGTCTGGAAGAACTCTGTGGCTCCTATAATGAAGATTGCCGGCATCCTTCAGACGGGCGGGTCTTCCTGGATGCGAAAGCTGACAAAGGCTTGGGCATGTTCGCAGCGATGGGGCATGATGTCCTGTCGAGGAACTCCTCGATTGTATCGTGTAGTGGTAGTCTTCAGGATACGGATTGTAGTAGGTCTGGGTCTTGGCTTAGCTATAAGGATATCTCCCCTTCAATCTTTCGGATAGATAGGGACAACGATTGAACATCTTTCCCTTCTTTCCTCAATTTTGAGCCCTCTGGGCAGATCTAGAAACAGGTTTTGCACACTGCTATTGTGCCCGTGTAGTTTCGTTACAAAACAGACAAGGCACTTTCTTTGGCGTCACGTATCTCTTGCGGAGAGATGATATTTTGAAACTCAGTGCATGAAAAGGTGCATTGAATATTCCGTAGGCCTGCTCCGTATAGACGTACCACTCTCGTATGTTATTGATGATGACAGGCTCCAAGTGTAGACAACAGCATTCACGTTTCCATTATGATTGCTTGACTCACCAACTGCCTGTCCAATGAACATGAAGCTATTGAAGTAGGATACCCTTTTGTATTTAGTGCATATTTTTGAGTTGTCGGATTATAACAACCAAATTGCCTCACAAAAGCGTCCATAGCTTAGGTGGACGAGTAGCCCGACTGGCCGAAACCAAATTTGAACTGCGAAAACGCAATGAGCGATACTGCGAGCCAGAGCCTCACATTGAAGCTCTCGCGCAGCACCAGATGTCCCAGGCCCAACATTGTGTCTCGCTGTTTGATTACAGCCTACAGATGGACAAAATCGGAATCTTGCCGATGCATAGAAAATGCGGGTCAGTGATTACATGAATTATCATATTCAAGAGCGAGGTCAACGCGTATACTTGGAGAAAGATACGTATCGGCTCCCGCTCGGCATCCGCGCAGGTGATCTCGACTCAGTGTACCAAATTGCCTAATAATGCATGATAAATTCAAGAACGGAAAAAAATGATTGGCCAGATTCGATGAAGTACCCTGGGGTACTACTCGGCATCCGCCCAAGCTGTCTCGGTATACACATAGATTCGCCAGCGACCTTCGGCGCTGGATTGCACCAAGCTCCGAGATAATCATGATCAGAGGACATCTTTTGTCATCAACTCGCTTGCACCTTCGGTATTATTACCCATCGACTCACTTACATGTATCATTCTAGAATCAGATTATTGTAGCCTGTTCGTTTGAGCTATCATCTTACTTCCTAAGGTGTCATGTCTGCCAAGAACATTCTGCTCCTCGTTGCTGATGACCTCGGTCGCGATTTTCTAGCTGCTATGGCTGTCAGACCAACCTGACACCCAATCTCGACGCCCTAGCGGCTTCCGGGGTCCGATTCGACAAGGCCTTTACAAGCACGGCCTCGTGTAGTGGCAGCCGCACAGTCATCTACACAGGCCTGCATACCCACGAGACAGGCAGCTACGGCTTAAACCAGGAGCGGAATGGCTTCCAGACCTTTGCGAATGTCGAGACTGCACCGTTCCTCTTTGAGAAGAAGCTCGGCTACAAGACTGGCATCCTCGGAAAAATCCATGTTGGCCCAGACAACCTGTACCCCTGGCAGGTCCGAGAAGAAAGCGAGTCGAGGAACGTCGCCTGGATAGCAGACCGTGCAGAGGCCTTCTTCAGGGCTTCCAAGGAGGAGCAGAAGGCCTTCTTCCTCACCATCGGCTTCGTCGACCCTCATCGGAAACTACAGACCCGCGGCGGCTTTGGCAATGTCGACGGCAACCACGACAGTCGCCTCGAAGATCGCATCTTCCACCCCGGCGAGACCACGGTCCCGCCGTTTCTGAGCGACGTGCCTGAGGTCCGCCAAGAGCTGGCTGAGTACTACCGCTCCATCTTCCGCATGGACCAGGGCGTGGGAATGATCCTCGCCGAACTGGACCGGGAGCAGCTTGCGGAGGACACGCTGGTCCTTTTCCTCAGCGACAACGGGCCCCCTTTGTCAATTCAAAGACAACGCTGTTTGAGGCCGGGGTACGGCTGCCGTTCTTGATGCGCGCGCCCGGTGCTGCACCCAAGGGCACTGTCAACCCGAACTTGATCTCGTACGTCGACATCCTGCCTACCTTCCTCGACTGGGCTGGCCACCCAGGGCTCGAGGCGGGAGAAGGCAAGGTGCCGCGCCTCGGACGATCGGTGCTGCCGGTCCTGGCGAGTACCTCTGCCGCGCCGGGCTGGGACCACGTCTTCGGATCGCACACGTTCCACGAGATCACCAATTACTGGCCGACGAGATACATGCGCAACCACCGGTTCAAGTACCACCGCAACGTGTGCTGGAAGCTCGACTTCCCGTTCGCTATGGACCTGTACGCATCCTTGTCCTTTGAGGGTATGCGTAACTCCGGGACGCCATCTGCACCGGCCACAATTGGGCCGAGAAAGCTCAAGGACTACATCCAGCGACCGCCGCAGGAGCTGTTCGACCTGGAGAGCGACCCTATGGAGATCAAGAACCTGGCGGGTGATCCCGCGTATGCAGAGACGCTGAAGGAGATGAACGAAGCGCTCGAGCAGTGGCAGATCGAAACCAAGGACCTTTGGCTGTGGCGTGACGGAATGGCGCTGATGAGGTATATCTCCTCTGGCTATGCTCGTGAAGGACTGCGCATACCTGATCGTGTCGACTTTGACGCGGAGAATCCAGAATCTAAGGAGCCTGTGGCTGCTTATGATCTCTTGACGGGCAAATATGCGGGGCTATAATCCCCTCACTAATGTCGAAGCCAATATGTATTTTGGAAAGAAAGAAAGAATAAAGAAAAAATTAAAATAAAACAATATGCTGAGTGGAGACATGCTACCTAGAATTGATAGACATACAAGGAAGCCTTTGTGGACTCTGTGAAATCACCACCTCTCAACGTGCCGTAAGTACTCCCTGTGTCATTCGACGGCTGCGCCAGCGTCCCATAACAGCCATTCGTCGCATTCGTGCTCAGCGTAATGCTCGAGACCGTCTTCCCTCCAACAGGCAGCGAGATCTTGCTCGGAGCCCACGAGATATTGCTGGACACCCAGGAAAAGACCTGACTGTCGCCCTCAGAAAAGACAACAGAAACATTCAGGTGCCCATCCAGATCCGGGCCGGCATTGGTGGTCGGACCCAGGTTCCACGTCCGCTGCCACACGGGAAACTCAATGTTGGAGGCATTCATGCCAGGGCTGTAGACCTGCACTAAGTCCTGCCCGTTGCGGACACGACAGTCCAGCTGGTAAGGGACTGGCGAGGTGGGTGCTGTTGTTACCGCCGCGTCGCCCATCAGAGGAATTGTTGCTGTGGCCGGACAGGTGAAATTCTTGATAGTGTGGTCGTCGTTGAACTCTAGAGGAAAGAAGAAAGTACTGGAGGCAGCCTGGTGATTATCACTATGCCACATGATTCCATCGTAATAGATATCGCTCGGGCTGGTCCGGTACCCAAGGTTGCCTGCAAGGATGATCTGCCCCCGTCTGGCGTGGGGAGCACGTTGGCGCCCTTGTTCTGACCACCACAGCCATCATGGCTCAAGATACCGCCGTCTGTGTAAGGGCCCAGGGGATCGGTTGCGTAGTAATGGTAAATATAGCCAGGGCAGTTCTGACAGGTATAACCGAACGTGAGATACCAGTAGCCGTCATGATAGAAAAACCAGAGGCCTCGAGCGAGAGGCCCATGGCGTTGAGCTCCACGGCGCCGCGTACCAGGGCGGTGGTCGCAGCGGTGCCGACCGTCGAGGTCAGGTTGGGCGTGAGCTGCTGGACGTAGATGTCCCAGACGTATACGCCCCATTCCTCGGACGAGCCGCTCCTGATCCCCGAGAGAACATCACTGACCATGTAGTGCGTTCCGTCCGGGCCCACGGCCACGTCAAAGTCGTGGGAGATATTCGTGCCGCTCATGAGACTAGGTGGATCGCTCCAGGGCCCACCAGGAGAATCAGAGGTCGCGTAGTAGAAGTTTGCCGTCAATGCGCCGCCTCCCATGAACATGACATATTGCCCGGTGGCATTGCTGTAGCGGACCACGGGCTTGGTCACGTTGGCGACCTCGATGGAGGGCTGGTAGAAGCTCTCCAGCTGCCAGTTGGTGAAGTCTGAGGACGAGTACGACTTGATGCCGCAGTTGCCGTCCTCGCCATAGTCGCCAGGCGGATAGACGGGCTGCGTCGGCCAGTCCGTGTCGTTGTAGATTGTGCCGTAGAAGAAGATAGAACCACCACAGCCCCAGGTTGCTGCGTGCATGTAGTACTTGTCCTCGTAGAAAGTCACATGCGCCTCCACCTGCTCACGTCCGTTGCCGTCGGTGGTGATGGGGTAGGTCCATTTTCCATATTTTTGTGGCTGAAAGGGATGAGTGGGGAGACCGTCGTCGCCGTCCAGGATATCAACAGCGGCAAAATTAATATAGGTAGCGGTTGGGCCCTGGGACGAGGAAGACGAGGAAGGGGTTGTTGTTGCTGTTAGAGAAGCAGCCGAGATCAGCACGGGCAAAGGCTCGAGCCCACCACCAGCTGCTGCGCTTTCAGCATCATGGCGTGACTATTGAGCGATAATCAAGACAGCTTGGTCGCAAGTCTTCCCGACGACAAAGGATGAATTATTATATATGTAATAAAACATATTCTCCTTTCTCATCTGTCCAGGTGGGCGGCCGAAGTGGCTTTCCTTAAATACTTACCCAGAAGCCAGCAGATCCATGACCAGGCCTTCTGAACAGCAGTCTCTCTTTCTCTCTCTCTCTCTATTATCACTATTACCCTTGCGTTCTGGAGGGGTCATAACTGCTCTCGTGCTGATCCTCAAAGATCAGGATTCGAAAGGAGCAACAGCAGCTGGCGGCTGTCGGAGCTCGGAAGCCGAACAAGGCCCAGGTATGGCGTGGCCCATGGACCAGGTGCAGTGTATTTAATATGCCATGTTCAATGCCAAATGCCTATCTATTCCTCTGATGAGAAAAGGTGCACCATGTCATGTAAAATTGTACTTGAATGCCCAGGATTACTTGGCCCAGGGCGGTGTATGCAAGCCGTCCCCAGTGCCCAGGGGGTAACAGTTACTATACGGTACTAGCCAAGTCAATGGTACGCCGCTAATACCCCGCAAACTATGCATGCACCATTCTGCACGGCAATTGCGCGATTGGTCCCGGTTAAGACATGTGCCCCGATTTGTTACCCCTGGTCGCCTTTAAGATTTGGGGAGGAGGAACCTCGGACGTGGGTCTGCTCGGCTCCCGCGATGTCAACATTGATTGTCCTTCTGCCGCATAGTACATTCGCAGCAGCGGGCTGTGTGCAGTACAATGGTCGCATTGTCTACTATTCGCCAGTTCAAGTGACCACGCTCGCGGGTCGGATGCCGACATGGCTTCCACCATTGACCAGCAGCAGCAGCAGCAGCAACCACCAGAACCCACCCCAGCCGCGCACTCACGACGGTCGCCCCATACGTGCTCATCTTGTAGGAGCCGTAAAGTCCGATGTGACGGCCGAAGAGACATATGCAGGAACTGTGAGAGGTTAGGCCTCGCGTGCTCTTTTCGAGGCCAGGAGCCCCCAAGCAGATGCCCAGACAGGCGCCGCACGAGACGAGCATGTCTACCATGCCGCAACAGAAAGGCGCGGTGCAGCGGCATGACGCCAGCCTGCCAGAGATGTCTCGACCTCGGACTCAAGTGCACCTACGGGTCCTCTGCTGCCGCTGCTGTGACGAGCAGATACATGGCACCCTCTCGCGTGCATGACATCTCGTCACCCTCCACCAGCACTCCTCCGCCGAGCGCGTTGCTCCCGCAGTCACCACAGGCCAGCAGCAGCGAGTCCACGACCTCCGAGAGCAGCTCAGAGGACATGTAAGACCAAGACCCCCTACCAAAAGACTGAGAGTTCCTTTACTCGTTGTAGATTGCTTGGTGTCCTTTTACTAACCACACGCGCAATAATTATCGCTCCAGATCCAGCTTTCCGTCAGAGTCGCAGTCGTTACAGGCGTTGGATGCATTCTTCCAGCACCTCCACCACGTCCCAGTGTTTGCCTTTATGCACAAGGCTACAGTCATAGAGGACTACCGTGCCGGCGTCCTCGACAAGGCACTTCTTCTCGCACTGGCTGGCAACACCACTGCTCTCATCGGCGATGGGCCCCACGGGAGAGGACGAGGGCCTACCTACATTGACCTCGCCGAGTCCATCGTCATCAGCGGGCGGGAAGAGCCCAGCCTGGCTCGCGTCCAGGCTCTGATCCTGATCATCAAGTACCGCGAGTACCAGGGTCGCTTCTCCAGCGTCTTCATCCTGACCGCTATCGCCATGAGGGTTTGCCATGGCCCTGCGGCTCAACTACGAGGACCACACCATGCACCCGCTCTCTCGCGAGGTCCGCAGGAGGGCGTGGTGGTCTCTGTTCATGATTGACACGCAGATCGCCAGCGGATACGATGACTTTTCCCTGTCCAATATAAGCCACATCTATATCCAGCTACCCTGTCCCGAGCAGGATTTCAGCCTGGGCCTCGCTCGGCCTGTCGAGAAGCTCCACATCAACAAGTCTACCGCCCACGCCACCGAGAGTAATGAGCTCAACCCGCTTGCGCAGGTCGTGCGCGTAAAGTGGTTGCGCCACAAGACCCTGCAGTCCACCAAACGCATCGTGGCGACCACACAAGTAGACCTGGGAGAAGAGGTGCGCTCGCTCCAGGAAGACCTGGATGCCTTCCAAGCCCAGCTGCCCGCCGGTCTGCAGCTCTCGGAGCAGAATGCACGCCTGCACGCCTACTGGACAAGCTTCTCCGCGTATGCCACGATCCACGTCGTCTGCTTCGCAATCCGCATGATTGTCTATCGCCTGCCTCTGCCTGGCATCAAGGAGGCACTCCCCAGCCACGTTGTGCGCCGTCTAGATCCGAGTTTTACCATGCACTGTCTAACCCGCTGCCTCGAGGCTGCGACCCTCATGGCGGACGCCTTGAAACTCTTGCTCACCTGCAAGGCAAAAAGCTCTGCGGTCGACCTGGACCTGGCCATCTGCACATATCAGTGTGCCCGGATCCTATTTCATCTGCACCGCAGGCTTCCTACACAGGTTCCGCGCGACGAGCTAGCAGCCAGGATCGCCTGCTGTCGGGAATTCCTCACTGAGATGTTCTTCGAGTGCGAGATGATACGCAATATAGTTGAGTGGCCAAACTTGCTACAGAGCTCTTGGGAGACCACTGCTAACCTTCGGTATCCAGCGGAGCGACATGGAGCATCTTGTTGCGTGGGGTTTTCCGCCTCACCTACGCTGAGCCGTAGCCTTGCGAGTCCCGTCCCGGCGCCGCTGACAGGCTCAACGAAGCTGCCAGACACATCTCACATCCGCTCTGGACACAGCTTGGTCGACCAGATGCAAATCCGAACCGACCAGCCCCCAGCTCATCAGTCTTGAGTCAGACCGTGGACGGAGGAGACCCGGCCCGAGCGAACGAGGAGGCTGTCGAGAGTATAGCAATGGGTCCAACGCAGGCCCTTCACTTGGCATCCGACCACCGCCCGCACTTCCAGGAACTGAATTTTGGACAAGTCCCGCAGGGCGGTGGCTTTCCAGATATTGATCATGCCATACAGGATCTTGACGCCCTGGTCTACCAGATTGACTCGTCCATGTGGACGGCTATGAACGACGGCGAAACCATGCAGGCGATGCATCTATGATGGAGAAATAGGTGGACGCTCTGAGAGATGCTGCGTTGCTTCCTAGGAGGCCCGCCTTGGACAATGAGTGTATATCGACCCGACCGCAGACTTCCTTTTTTTTTTTTTTTTTATTCTCCCCAGGGCCTCCATCTGCCTCGACGTCATCGTGAGGCTGGCCTGGGCGGTCCGGAGAACTCGACAGGAAGAACAATACCAGCCAAGTCTCGCCAACGTCCCATTGCCTCAGGCGAGGCTGACGGATGACTGCTAGATGAGGTGGAGGATGGTGGCAGGAACAGTCCTCACCCTGCCACGCTGAAATGCGTCATAGTAGACGATGTGTGTAGCAAAACCCACTTCAAGTCCGCTTAGAGGTCCGTTCCTGTGCAGACTGCCAACGCAAAAGCCCGTTCAGCCAAGTAGGCTTCCCCTTTTGGCGCGCTGCTCCAAGAGTCACTCTTTCTCGAAGCGACAAATCGGAATAAAGGCTTGCCTAGATACCTAAGAAACATAACACTTGACAGTGAACAACCTAATACAGAGGTTGTAAGGTGTGTTGGCATCCCCTCGCATTTTCCGAGATCATTTTCGTTGTGTGAGGGGTTTCATGGTGACTTTAGGGAGTTGCTATATTCCGATAAACCAATGTCGATGGTTTTAGCCTCCTCCTAGAGTTTCATAACTACTCAGAACAAAGGGCTTTCTACATGGGCAGGCACCCCAGACTATAGTGTCTACAAAGGGATTCCTTTCCAGGGCCAGCTTGCACTAGAGGGCTTTTAGTCAAGGGCAGACTATCCCGTCTGTATGCACATGAGTGGACAGCAACGGTCCTAGTACAAGGCAAATCCCCAGCAGAGTTGATCATACCAAATGCCAGTGACCACCAGTTACAATTATAAGAAAGTTTTGTTCCTCTATTATCCGTCCATTGATTAGTCTGTGATCGCTCTTGCTATAATATTCCATATACACAAGGAGTATTTAGCTCCAAGCCTAGACAACTCAGCTTTGGTTCATACTTGCCTCCATTGTTCTCACCTCATTCTATAATCTACAAAGTAACCATTTCTCAAACGTTTTGCTCCGGGGGGGGGGAGGGGAGTTCTTGTTTTTGTCACCTAATTTGTCAGATCCTTTAGTCTAATCTCTTCCCGACGAACAAAGACGTTATAAGTCTTTATGAGAATCTAAGAATACAGCTAATATGATCGCCTTTGTTAGTCATCACTTTGGTGACAGTCTTCCGTCTTTCCTTCCACTCCCTTCCTATCGCCACGGTTTAGAGATGAGCCTGGAGAGCAGGTGTGCTGATGTGGTGAAATGTATATGTGCAGTTGTTCTTGAGAAACTGGCGATCGCCTGTTCCCGACAGTAGGAGAGGGGCAGTTATTAGCTCGTAATTAGATACAGGTTTGCTTGTTTTCTCTGGTTTTCTTGCCTCCCCACTCTTTTTTTTCTTCTTTTCTTTTCTTCCTTTCTTTTCTTTCATATTCTCTTTGTTTTGTGTTCCTTTCACAAAACCTTCTTCCCTTCACAAAAACTCCGAGAAGCAACAGCTAACAACAGGCAGACGAGCCACAAACGAACCAAAATACAAGTGTTCGGTATCGTCACCTGCAATAGTTGCGTCCACTCTCCTCACTTCACTTCATACTCTACAAAGTAGCCCCATCTCAAACGTTGTTTCGGAGTCGGTTCTCACCTATCTTGTCGGTTACTGTAGCCTGGTATATTCCCGACGTACGAAGGCCTCATAAGTTTCTTAGAAGCCTACCACCTTTCTTTTGCACCCCTTCCTGCAATTATGGTTCAAACTCGAGCCCAGAGAGCTAGGCAGGAGCCGTACGGTCAGCAGGTAGATACAGGTTTGTTTGTTCCCTTTCACGAAGCTCAAAACCACAGCTGATGAGAGACAGGCGAACGACGAAGCGTATCAACGCACAAGAGTCCACCAACGGCTACCCAAAGTAAAAGCCCAAAGCAGACCGTCGAAGATACGCGCAGCCACAGTCCCAAGCTCTCCCCGGAGCCACATCGACTATCGACCCCATATGCTGCTGAGGAAACGTTTGACGAAACCGCAGTGGTCAACAAGGACTGCAACGAGCCGGCCGACCCCATCGACTTCTGGACCAGGGAAGGACGCTGGCCGCGCGAGTACTTCGAGCCCGACATGGACTTCATTCGAAAGTTTGGGCCATCAGGCTCTCCCGCACTTGTTATGTCAACCGACCAGCAGTCTACAGCCGAGACGAGTGCACAATACAACGGTTCTCGCTTTCCGATTGAGTTGGAGTTCAGGGGACATACATGATGGGGTCCAATCTGGGTATCCAAGATGAAAGCAAGCAGACTCTCCACAACCTGCTGTATGGCACTCAGCCGACCCCAAGCGGAACTGTGTTTGACGACCCTGTCTTCAGCAAGGCTTGCGACAACCTCGTAAACAAACTTGAGGCGAGAGTGACTCAGGACATATCTCGACTCATTGTCCCTTCTGCAGAGACGCTCGCTCTCTACCCTCAGAATCAGCATCTCTCCATCCTGACAGAGAGCGTGAACGAGGGCTGGAACAACTCGTTTCCTGTGATCGGAGCTCGTCCGCAGCCAGACTATTCTGTTGGATTCCGACAAAACGCCTTCACCGCTGATCAGCTTGCGAAGCTGTCGCCGTTTATTGGCAACTGGGCTGGTAGCCGAAAATCGTACTTTATGGCCACACCTTACATGTGCTTTCCGTTCCTGACCTGCGAAGTAAAGTGCGGGATGGGAGTACTGGACATTGCAGATCGCCAAAATGCCCACAGCATGACCCTGGCAGCCCGCGCGATTGTCGAGCTCTTCCGGCTTGTGGACCGCGAGGAGGAAGTCAACCGGCAGATCCTCGCCTTTGCCATTTCACACGACAACCAGTCGGTACGGATCCACGGCTACTACCCAGTACTTGACGGGGAGAATATCCGTTATTACTGTCATCAGATCCGTAACTTCTCTTTCACCGAGCTAGATGGCAGGGACAGATGGGCGGCATATCGGTTTACCAGGAACATCTACGACACTTGGATGCCGGATCACTTCAGGAAGATCTGCTCGGCCGTCGACCAGCTGCCGTCGGTGGACCCGGTGCTTCCTGGGCCGACCGGCCTGAAGCGCTTGGCGCAGTCAGCGACGAGTTCGGATACTTCGAGACCGAGGCCTGCCAAGAGGAGAACGATGCGATCAGGTCTCAGGAACTGAGGTACCCAGACTACTGCGTGGACGCACTGGGCTGGCCATCACCATGGAAGGTCCAAAGTTCATGGATGTATTGTCAAGTCAGAATCGCGCGACTCAGTACTATCAAGTATGCATGTGCTGTACCGAGGCGCTAGAGGGGGTTCAGCGCACCATCACAGGCCGAGCGGGTCTGCCGCAGCGATAAGATCTCGATAAGGGAACTTTTCGCGTCACGGTCTCGTGCAGGTAACAGAGCTGCCTTTGAACCACTTCCGTCCGCCCGCTGCTGAAAGCCGACAAGAGCACAATCGACCCAACAAAACTCCCTCTCTCCCCTCTAAATTCGCCCAGGCCTCGTATCCACGAGAGCACCCCACCGCAAAGATGACGACACCACAAGCCCAACCTCCGGGCGAACCACGCCCACCCCAACACCAACAACCACAACCACAGGCTGCAGCCCCCGGCGGCAGCAAGTTTCGAAATCCAGACTGGGTGCACTACAGCGCCTGGGCGGGTGTGATCCTCGGCCCCATCGCCCTGTTCATGCCCCCGCGGCGGGTCGGCCTCCAGTCGCTCTTCCTCGCCTCGGGCACCTCGTACGCGACCAACATCCTGGCATACGACTACACCGGCGAGTCCATCTACCAGCGCTTCGTGCGGCGGTGGAGCAACATGGTCGACGGCGGCCTGCCCGAGAAGGCGAGGCGCACACAGGAGCTGCTGCGGATCGAGCGCGAGCGGAGAGAGGCGGCGCTGTCTGAGGCGCAGAGGAAGGCGCTGCAGGAGGAGAGGGAAAAGAAGGAGATGGCGCAGCGCGGCCCGCTGGAGAGGCTGTGGATGGGGAGCGAGAAGGAGAGCTGGAAGGAGGAGAGGGCCAAGAGGGAGAAGGAGGCGCTGGAGCAGGGGAAGGGATATGGAGATATGATCATGGAACAAGTCAAGGAGGCATTTGGCATGGACAAGAAGGACGACAACGGTGAAGACAAGGGTGGGAGGACCGAGGATGACAAGAAGGAACGATGAGGACAGGAGATGAAGCTGCTGCTGCGGGCACTGGGTTCAAAAGTTCACGATCTTAAATATCATACCGCATAGGGACGGCGTCGGGTGGGTCATACTGGATACTGTAATACTATTACACTGCGCATCTCAAGGAGGATTAACCGCGTTCCCCTGCAGACTAGCCATCTGTTGAAATGCATCTGCAGGCTAGCGGGTTGATGTTGAAATGGCCCGTCACTTCATGCAGTCACGTCGTCAAGGCCTCTCTGCTGGTTCCGGTCTGCCTAGAGAGGCGCCCGAGAGCTTCGTCCTCTTCTTTAACTGTTTCGCGAGATCTGGGTCTGGCGTAGATGGCCCCTGTCTTTCTCCTTGCGCTGTCCGCCCGCCAGTGCTTTCCCCCTCTTGTGTTGGATATGAGCAACCTGCTTAGTCCGACGATCTTTCTTCTTTGAGTCTCTTATCTCTGTCTTCTCGTCAAAAGTCTTGATCCACTGATCCAACAGCTCCTGCACCTCGGGCGCCTTCTCGTTCGACCCTCCGGAACACCAAGCTTCTTCTGGATTCTGGCCTTTTCCTTCTCGATCAGCTTGAGACGACGGCGGACCGTGCGGTTCATACCCGAAGGCGGCGCAGTGTAGCCGGCAATCTTCTGCTTGAGAGGGGCGCCTCCATCTTCCATATCCACGTCCTCATCGTCAGACAGGGGCTTCAGCTTTTTTGGGTCGACCGGCGTGGGGTTGACGTCGATCATAAAGATGTCGCCCGCCTCGTCCGCCCCGGAGGCCGCTGTGCCTACCAGGTCGGTGGCCTCCTGCTTCTTTGCCCGCTTCTCGGCCCGCTTCTCCCTCTTCCGCTCGGCCTTTGCCTGCCTCTTGCGCGCCTGCTCAGCCTCGTTATGAAGGCTAGAGGCCGTGAGGGACGGGCCGAGCTCCTTTCCATTAGAATCTTGAGCGCCTCCTCGCGGAGTCGCTCTTCCCGCTGCTCTTCCCTCTTCTGCTGCTTTTTGAACTTGGTCATATTGCCCTCGACATTCTCAATCGGGGCCCTGCCCGGTGCGAAGTCTTCAAGGGCGGCTCCTCCCTCATCAGCAGAACCCTTGAACAGCAACGTTAGTGAACCACACCACACACCACAACACACGACACCCAAGACCCTGATCATGGCCATGATTATCATTCACTGGAATGGACATCATGATCTCACTCTCCCAGACACACTGGGGCACGGGCGGAGAGCCAGCGCAATTTCTTGCGCCTGTTTAGGGCTTGTGAGGCCAACCTTTGAACTCTCGTCTCGTCTGCATCAGACCCGGTCTGATGGCTCGGCTTTTCAGTCTTCTTGGGCTTCCTGTCCCTACGGTCATGCTTCGTGACCTTGCTGTCCAGGTTCTTCTTCTCCTTCCTGTCTTTCTTAGTCACCTCGTCCACCTCCATCAGATCAGGGCGTGTCTTGCCCATGGTGACTCCGATGGTGGCAGGCGAGCCTGAGCCAAGTGAAGACAACAAGGGATGTCGCTCGCTCGGTCGAAATATTTCTTGGCGGATCAGTCAATCAGTGCTCTTAAAAGCTGAAAAGTATGGAACAGAGAGAGAGGGCTAGCGGCAGAAAGCCGGAAGGAAATGGCAGATTACGGAGATTTTGGTTGAAACGATGTCTTATCGATAAGCCACCCATTGCATCTATAGCTGGGCAGCTGCCAGGGGCGGTGCTGCCATAGTCGGTGCCCTTAATTATCATAGTACAGTAGCTCCACTCCTCCACTCAAAGTTTTCCACGCCGTCGCGTCTGCACGACGCGATCCTCAATTTACGACGGAGCCTCTCTTCGCAGTATTAACAACAACCCCACACCAGCGCGCACTCACAATCTGACAAGATGCCCGCAGCCAAGGTTGACGAGGCGGGCGAATCTTCAACCTCGGCAGCCAAAAAGATCCTGACTGCGAACACGAATGGCAACCCAACCTACGAGCTACCATGGTGAGCCAGCTCGTCGCCTGCCCGCCCGCCTGCATCTGAGCTGACCGTGTTCCCCAGGGTCGAGAAATACCGCCCCGTCTTCCTCGACGACATAGTCGGCAACGTTGAGACCATCGAGCGGCTCAAGATCATCGCTAAAGACGGCAATATGCCCCATGTCATTATCTCCGGGACGCCAGGCATCGGCAAGACGACCTCGGTGCTCTGCCTGGCGCGCCAGCTGCTCGGCGACGCGTACAAGGAGGCGGTCCTCGAGCTCAACGCCTCGGACGAGCGCGGGATTGATGTCGTGCGCAACCGCATCAAGGGTTTCGCGCAGAAGAAGGTCACCCTGCCGGCGGGCCGCCACAAGATTGTCATCCTCGACGAGGCCGACAGCATGACGAGCGGCGCGCAGCAGGCACTGAGGCGGACGATGGAGATCTACTCCAACACCACGCGCTTCGCCTTTGCGTGCAACCAGTCCAACAAGATCATCGAGCCGCTGCAGTCCCGGTGCGCGATCCTGCGGTACGCGAGGCTGACGGACGCGCAGGTTGTAAAGAGGCTGCTGCAGATCATCGAGCTGGAAAAGGTCGAGTACAATGACGAGGGGCTGGCGGCGCTCGTGTTCAGCGCCGAGGGCGACATGCGGCAGGCCATCAACAACCTGCAGTCGACGCATGCGGGCTTCGGGATGGTGACGGGCGACAACGTGTTCAAGGTGGTGGACTCGCCCCACCCGATCAAGGTCCAGGCCATGCTGAAGGCGTGCTTCGAGGGCAATGTAGACTCCGCGCTCGACACGCTGCGGGAGCTGTGGACGCTGGGATACTCGAGCCACGACATCATCAGCACCATGTTCAAGGTCACCAAGACGATACCGACGCTAAGCGAACATGCCAAGCTGGAGTTCATCAAGGAGATCGGCTTCACGCACATGAAGATCCTCGAGGGCGTCCAGACACTACTGCAGCTCAGCGGCTGTGTGGTCCGGCTGTGCAAACTGAACATGGACCCGAAGAAGTTTCAGGTCAAGACCAAGGCGAGATGAGTGAGTTTCTGTGAGGGTGAGTAAAGGCGGGGTTCTGATTTCCGGCATGGCATGGCATGGTTTGGCGTTGGTTCTGGCTCAATTCAGGTTCGGGATGTTCGGAGAGGGGGATGATAAAATCGGTCAGGGCTTGTTTGATTACATCTGATACTGTACATGGAAGGCTTCTACAGGGCGTCTATAATGAGACACTGTGGCTGTCTTCCCGGAATTCATCCAAGCCATACTTCTTCAGTCATCGTCATCCTTTCCATACTCCTCCTCAAACCGCTGCCATGCTGCCCTGTCCCTATCAAGCCGTCGCTGCATCCTGACACGAGCCTCGTACTGTCGCATGGTGTAGTCTGCTTCGATCATGGAGCCGACGACCATGCCGGACATCTGGAGGTATCTAGCGAGTCGTCAGCCAGGTGTCTCTCACGTACCCGCGAGGGCCAGCCCCAAGCCTTTCGGCGTCTTACACTTTGAACTGGATGGTCAGCCCTCTGTAGATAGGCGACGTGAGATATCCGACCCCACCGAGTATTCCCGTGAAGGCGCCCCATTTGACGGCGCCGTAGACTGCGCCTCTTGTCGCCTCCCAGGCTGCACCGGACACCTCCTCATCCCGCATAGCACCGTGAGATCGCATCTTGGCTCATGGCTGAGGGCCGGGAGTCGGAAGCGCCTGACCTGAGTGGCTCGTTGGTTGAGCTGCTGGTGGGTGGGTGGTATGACGAGATGCTGGATATGTGTTCCTGAGCTGGTCGCAGAGACTAGGAGGATGTGTCGGTCTCTCCGAAATCTTTTCTTTCTTGGTTTCCTTCCTTCTCCTTTTCTCAATTGGGGGTTTTTTTCCTTTCCCGCTGGCAGCCGCGCTCTATGTGTACTGTGTGCGCTCCAGATGATCATAGGTTGCTGGACATGAGGAGAGCGTAGCCTGCGGGGCGCGGCCGAAGACGTCAGGAAGCTCGACCTAAGTAGTTACTCCTAACCCTCAGGCTTCAGACCCACCTCTCAGATCTTCTTCCTTCACCGGCTCGTGTGGCTCACTTTCGTTCTGCTACTACGATATTTCAATATTTATTGTATCTTTGCCAGTGTGGTCGATTCAGCATTGTGTACTTCGATCCAATGCTTTCAGACCAAGCACCGAACTATGCAAAACTGTCCACAGTGCGTTCTGCAGCCTCGATGTGACGGAGCAAATTGACCCAGTACAGTAGTAGGCCCATGATACACACAATTGACACGCGAGCGCTGGACGCTGCCCTTCTTCGCCATTGACCAGCAGCCATCCGTGGAGCATCCATTGCACATTTTTGCTTCTCCTCCTTTCAAAGTACCTATGCTGCACGCAACCAGTCGGTACAGACAGCGTGGTATTGCGATGGCGCCTCGGTATCCCCGCGTAGAAGCAAGCTTCTGTCGGCCTCAGCCCTCAGGACCGCCGCATCCAAACTGACATCTCGGCAGCCTAGCGAGGGCAACTCACCCGGCTCGGCACCCTCATTTTACGCTGATATACCCGCAGTCTCACCACCAATGTGGTCTCTCGCGCTCGCATCCTCAACCTCCTAGCCCAGCGCACTCAGGGTTCCCTTCGTGCTCGGCACCTCTCCCTCCTTGCCCGGCACTTTGCTCGTGGCCATGCGTATCGCCACCGCCAGGGCTTTGAATGCCGACTCGGCGCGGTGGTGGTCGTTCTCGCCCCGAATGCAGTCGACGTGTAGGGTCAGGCGCGCTCCCTGTGCGAAGCTCTGCAGGCAGTGCGGGATCATCTCGCAGCTCAGGTCGCCAATCTTCTCGCGCCTCAGGCCCAGGTCGATCACGCTGTACGGCCTGTTGGACAGGTCGACTACCGCACGGCTGAGGGCCTCGTCCAGCGGGGCGTATGCGTAGCCGAAGCGGGCGAGCCCGGCCATGGAGGTCAGGGCCGTGGCGAAGGCGCTGCCGAGGGCTATGCAGACGTCCTCGGCCGTGTGGTGGTCGTCGACTATGCACCGGTGGGAGGGGCAACGGTCAGCATTCGTACGTGGCTGTGTGGAGTAATGGGTCGCCAATCAGCCTGTGCAGCGTCTGCAGAGGCATTGGCGACTTACTATGCAGGTCGCCCTTGCATGCTATCGCCAGACTCCAGCCGGCGTGCTTCGCGAGGGCGTGCAGCATGTGGTCCAGAAACCCAATCCCCGTGTGCACACTTATCGTCTGCGACTTGCTTGACTGTGATGCGTGTCCGTCGGCGCCGGCAGCAAGCAGCCTCTCGTCCGTCTCGGGCGGGAATGCGCCGCCGTCGAGGTTCAGCGCAAGCTGGATGCTCGTCTCGTTGGTGTCACGGGCGAGCGCCGTCCACCGCGGGGCTGTTGATGAGCTCATATTGTGACTTGGCGATGTTATGGACGGACACAGGGCGGTGTATACAGCGGAGCTGGTAGAGCTGCGGTCATGAATTCCACAGCAAAAGATGGTGGTAGCTTGTCAGGCCGACTAGCGAAGAATATTTTGGGGTGACGTCTTTCGTTGCGCCGGAATCGCAGTGCTGAACTTCTCAATAGGGCCTTTCTGATAGGCGCATGGCGCGGTTTAGTGGTGGCTACTGTGGGGGATTGACAGGGGTCTAGTGCCTGCATCCCTACCCCACGAGTTCAGCACATGCCAATCGAGGCCCTGTAGACAACAAGCCACCCTGATCTTTTTCCCTCTTTCCATCCACCTTGATAGGAGACACGAAGACATCACGGGATGGCAAAGACAACAAACACGGTCTACCTTGCGAAGCACAGTGTCTGATACTAAGTCTTTATACATTATCTATACATCGTTTCCTACGAGATACAGCACCAGGATGCTATCTCTGAGGCGGCCCGGGAAACCACGTCTGGATCTGCTGACTCTCCACCGGACTGCCGCTCTCCCTCTTCCCCCTCCTCATCGTTCCTGGGCTTACTTTGCGGCCAAACTTTGTGGTCGACGGAGGAGGACCTGGCGGTGGCGGCGGAGGGAACCACGGCTCTTGGATCTCCCTCGCGCTCGGCCAGCCGTGCTGCTGCTGGTGCTTCAGCAAGGGTGATGACGAGTTCGCAGTCCTCATGCCGGGGTAGCCGCTGCCCTGGCTGCTCATGGTGGTGGTCTTGGGTTTCACACAGCGACTAGAGTCTTGAGAGGGAGATGAGCTGTGTTCGGCCGGAGAGTAGTACCGGGTGCTGTGCTGCGTCGACGACGGCGAAATATCAAAGGTATTCTCCTTGGGCGAAGGATGGGCCGCTGGAGGCGGTGCCAGCTTGGCTTCGCTGGTGTCAATTGTCATGACGCCCTTCTTCGACGCATTTCTCTTCAGTCCGCGATGAAAATTGTTCCATTGGTCGGAGATCGGAAAGCCCTGGTCCGCGGTATTGTTCACCTGGGCTGACGCCACGTCCTGGGCCTTCCATCCCTCTATGGCGGTCTCGTACGGATGTCGTTCAAGTCTTGGTTTCGTCTCGATAAAGTGTCGTCCCTCAGCGGCAGGTCTGTCCACGGCTGTGCCGGATATCTGCGCATCGAGTGAGCCATACGGCTGCTGCTGCTGCTGCTCCTGCACAGGCGGCAGATCGGTGAAAAATTTCGGCGACAGAGGCGATGCCAGGATGTTGCGGCACTTGAAGGAGAATGAGGACCGTCGTTTATCTCGCGCCCAGCGAGGAGTCCGTCTACTGCTTATGATGTTCCTGCGCTTTCGGCATCGGAACACGATGACCACGGCGATCAGGACCAAAACTGCAGCACCACCGGCTGCTATTCCTCCGATAACTGCTGTGCTTAGTGAGAACCCGCTGCTGGACTTGTTCTGCGTCGCTGGATCAACGATCTGGATGACGCTGCTGGAGAAAAACGGAGGCGCTTAGGCCTAAGAGGTCTGTTGAGTTGGGCTTCTGGGTACAACCCGCTTTCAGGGCCACGAGGGCTAGACGAGGTGTCAGTATACAGGGGCTGTCTCTGTTATCAAAGGCAGGGGGTTCTCATTCTCAACGCACCATTCGCGATGTAATTGGTATCACCGCTGTCGCTAACACAGTCCATACACGCCTGAAAGTACTCCCCGTCATCGCCCCACCATCCGCATCGCAGTAGCCGAACTCGTCGGATTCAGCATCGGTAGTGTTCAGATGATCATACTCCAGCGCCGTCTTCAAGGCGCCGCACGAAGTGGAGGTCTCGCAAGGATTCGACCCAGAGCTAGTCTCGTTGGGATATGCAAAGACACAAGAGTCGAGGCTGTATCGCAGGTTGTCTTGAGAAAACAATGTTAGGCCGAGGATGCCAAGTCGCAACAGGTGGTTGCCGTAGCTGTCCACTCACACAGGAACCAGGCTTGGTCGCTCTCATCCCCCTGGGAATAGGTGCTGTTCTGCAGGCAGCTCATGCATTCCTTCCATGTCGATCCGGTAGTGGTACTTGTGAAGTCTGCGTCCTCGCATACGATGTCTGCTGACACAGTGTCCGAGGAGCCTAGACATTTTGAAAAGCAAGGAGAATCAGGAGTTACTTGGATGGCCACGAGATGGCGTGCAAGTGAGAGTAAGAGGAGGTAAGACAAGGAACGGATGGCCATATCAAATGGTCCTGGGTGGCTCAAAAACGAATGGAGCGGAAGGCTCGTTGAACGAGCAGTAATGGACTAAGCGAAAAAGAAGGGATTATTTCCAGAAGCGAATTCTCAACCGAAGTCCTCAACCAGGAGGCTCTCCAGGTGGTCTCGATTAAAAAAAGTAGAGGGCGGAAAGTAAAGCCCAAAAGGGGATGAAAGATGACACAAATTTGATTACTCTTCTCAACAGCGCTCGAGAAACAAGACAAAACAACCGGAAAACAAAAACGGACAAAATCCCAGGAAGGGACGGGGGGGCAAAGGAGCAATATGAGGTCGCACAGTTACCCGATCACAGTCGCCGGCCCACGCTTCTCGAGTGGTGCCGCTCATGTCGGCAGACATCACTATCACACATCACACGAGATCTCCAGCCGCGCACCGATGCGAAGATCTCGTGTGCAGGCCAGTCAGTCGTGGGCTCACACCTCGTCCCCGATGGCCAGCTAGTGAGCCCCCCCGAAGAAACCCAGACCGACAATTCGGGTCTCATTCCGGATCGGACGAGTCGGCGCCTTCGGTCAGGTAGTACCATCGTAGCATCGAGTGGTCCTGCAGGCACCTTGCAGGAGGGGGGGCCCAGGTGCGCGTGGTTGATAGGCGTCGTGATTGGACTGTCCTTTTTCGCGCCGGCGCTTAGGCAATGCTGCCCTATCTGCATATGCCGTCCGAGGCCAATGACAAGAGCGCATCCGGAAAGACGACAGCGGGCCATGAGTTCGTCTTTTTCTTTTAGGAAAAGCTGAGCACCAGACTGGTCGACATTTCACAGCAGTACAGTGGCTCGTCTAGAAAGGAAAAGGTCGAATGTGATGTCACACTGGGCCCTGGTACACACGCGACAGGCATGTGGGCGCAGCGTGCTGTGGTACCGCCCGTAGCGATGAGACAGTGCTGGGGGCACCACACATGTGCCTCCCTCCCTCACACAACTCCCACACATGGTGCCTCCCCCTTCCCCCCGATACATCTTCGATCGAAGGGAAATAGTGTCAACCAGAAAGACATTATCGGTGGTCCCAACATCAGTAGTCAGCCAGCTCGCAGACCGGGCGCTTATGCAATACTGAGGACACCCAGTCTCCACCCACTTCGCCAAACCCGGCCAAGCCATATCTTGTACATAGGATCTACACTGTATTCTCCGAGACCCGAGCGCAACGGCGGCAAGCGATGCGCCTCCTACAGACTTCACTCCCTGACAACCTTTACAGAAACTCTTGCTGTGGAAGCTGGTGCCGAGGGCTCCTGTGCAGTGCGCAGGGAGAACGTTGAACCGAGAATAGAAGTCTCATGAAGCTGTTCGCAAGGCGATTCTGATGTCACCTTGGTGATGGTCCGCAGCGCCCGTGCCAAGCCAGGGCGGTCCTGAAGAAGTGAGGTTCGTCCACGCGCCGGCTCTATGGATACGAGAGAGCTAGCGGCCACAGCAGTCTTAAAATTAGTCGGTGTGGTCAGTTCTCGCAGATCAAGTCGGTAAATTGCTGGGGGTGATCGTTCAGGTCAGCCAGCGCGTGTCGCCATTCTCAAGTGCCTCAGCCTCCAATAGTCAACGGCTCTAGTCAGACCTAGATTCACAAGGGCCGAATCCTTTTTTCTTTATTTTTTCTTCTTCTTTTCTTTTCTTTTTATTAGGCGCCGCCTGTTAGCCCTGCTAAGTGATTCATCGACTGTACAGCCGCCGTGCCACTCTACACCTTTTCGACGAATTCATGGTTCTAGAATCCAATTTTAGATTCTCAGTTTGAATAGATAATGTGATTAGACAAACATAGGTGGTGCTTCATAGTAATCATTGGCATTCATTGCGTTATAAACTAATTATCTCCGAAGTATAGAAGGCCAAGCACGTGAATTTGTGGAAAGTTCTTCCCTCAGCTATCGCGAGGACGTTCACGCCTGTGTCATGTGCGAGCAAAGATTGACACTATGAAGATGGCACTCTTTTATCCTCAGATTATCATCCACTAATTCTCTATCAGAAGCTGCTGAGCCTCCAGCTTCTTATATATATATATATATATAGCTTCATGATCTTCGAGACTAACTTGGTCTTCGCTAGGGGAATCTTCCTAGTATTGGGGATCAGATGGAATGGTGTTTTTAGGAGTCCTGATCGTTACAGAATTTGACAGTGGTATACATATCAAGGGTATCTTCCTTGTTAAGTAGCAAGTGTAGAAGCACCTGTGAGAGTAGCTTTGATGTGTTTACATTACTCTAGATGTCAGCCGTCTATCTATAGAACCGGTTAGCCTTGAATAAACCAGCCAACTTGAGTACTGATTCCTGATCGATTGCTAGTACCGCCTTTATAGCTAGTCGTAGCACTTTACGCACGTGGCAATAACACTTCCAGGCTTCACCTGTGATCGCTGCCACAGCAATTACTCGCAGGAAGAGATATTCTCTATGACTAAGTACAGCAGCCTAGCCACGTAGGTTGTCATAAGCTTGAAGAGGTTACCCGACAACGGCTAATATCCCACAGGAGATTATTCCAAGCAGGCTGTCAAGTCAACCCGTGGATTCTCACTAGTAATTATGATTTTAAGTTTTTATTCTTCAAAACGGTTTTCTGAAATTGATGATCAGATATTCGTATCGATTAATAGGCAAAGCACTTTTATTTTCCAAAAAGGTTGACAGCTGTCTTCGATTATCTAGGTTGAGAGCTTGTAGTTCTAAGTAATAATGAATTACTCTTCTGGATCCCCAATGGCGTGGTATCCTCGTCCCAAGCATTAAACATCAGACTATAGGGTTTCGTCTGATGATATCTTTCCGAGGCAAAACATCCGACTCCTGGCCCGCTTAACCGAGCGTACCACGGAACAGCCTTGTCCGGACATTCTCCATATCTTGATATCCTGGTGCAGCCGGCCGATCGAACAAGACGGATCCCGATATTCCAAACAACGCCGTCGTCACCCATTGTCAGAACGCCTTGAACATTCCGTAAATCATACCCGCCCCTCCCCCCACCTTTTCATGTCTTCACACGGTCATGCTTCCTTATGCCCATCCAAACTGGTAATTGAGGAGATTCGAGTTTGCAAGGCCACGTCACCGGCGGTTTGCTAGGACGGTCGTCCCGACCTCGGTGAAGTTAGACACGAACATGCACCGGTTCGATCCTCCCACGTCCGTCGGACAGTTTGCGTGGAACAACATGGTCGTGCCGTCCTGGCGCACAGTGCTGGTTCCACCGCCTGGCGAGGTCAAGTTAAACATGCTAGTTTGGAGGAACGCCTGCGAGGCCCGAGTGTATGGGCCCGTGACGGCATCGGCCGTTGCGTACAGGACGTTATACTGCGTCGAGGTAAAGCAGTGGCTGCTGTAGAAGAGGACGTATTTGCCGCTGCTGGACAGGACAATGTTGGGCGCCTCCACCAGGGGGCCGTCGCTCGCAACACGATCCAGGATCTGCACTGGGTCGCCAACCTTGGTCGTCCCGTCGCCTTCGACCTGCTGGAGCATGATCGGCGTGCTCTTGATGGGCGCCACGGTATTATCGCAGGAGCCCCCGTTTCCCTCGGAGTTGCCGTCGATCTTCCACGCCACGTACCGGGTCCCGTCCGAGTCCACGAAGCCGGACGAGTCGATGGAGCCGCCCTGGTCTTCATCGCAGTGCCAGTACTCGTCATCGACCGAGTAGGGCCCCTCGATATTATCTGATGTCGCAACTCCGAGACAATGTATCGCCGTGTCGTTAGCCAGCGCCGCCGTGTAGTACATCACGTATGTCCCGTCGTCCACCATCCTGACGTCTGGCGCCCAGATGTCCACGCCGTCGGTCCAGGACCCAGGCGACGGGAGCAGGTCCTCGTCCACGTATGTCCAGGGGCCAGATGGATCTGGTGCTGTGGCGTACTGCACCCGCTTATCTCCACTGGCGGTTGCAAACGCATACCACTTGTCGGGTCCCTCGAGGATGGATGGGTCTGGGAAGTCTCGGTCCAGCGCTGGCGTCTTTGGCTGGTTGACATCTTCGTGCCAGACAAAGGCCCCGCGGATGTCACCTGCGCTCACGCTTGGCGCAGCCTGTCCGCTCCTGAGCAGGAACAAGTTGACCAGACTGGTGCTGATGAGGGTCTGAGAAAGGGATCTCATGGTTGCTAATTATGTCGTTGAAGTTGATGAGGAATAGCAGGGGCTGTCATATAGTAGTAGTGAGAGACAATATTGTCATATTTTAGGTTTGGTTTTTTTCTTTCTTTTTCGCCTTTGGAGAGAGAAAGGGTGTCAGGGTGTCAAAAGTAAGGGAAAATAAAAATTATCAAGTTTGTCAAGATGAGGGAGGGTGCTGTGGGTTTGAACCAATAGGTAGTGTTGAGACTAGGCTTTGACCAAGAAGATAATTATCGACGCCTCTGGATTTCTCCTTCCAAAATAGGGACTGATCTTGTTCTTCTATCCGTCTCGACCAACAAACAATAACGGCTGGTGCAGACCTTGAGGGGCGCTTACCCTCCCATATTATATCCAACACAGGACAGAATGGAAATAGTGTCCAAGGAGCACGACTCCTTGAGTAGCCGCCAGGACGACAGCAACCACCTTCCCTGCCTTTTAGATAGCGCTGCTTTAAAACCCAAATAAGACAGATACCTATCTCAAGGAGGTCCAGGAACCAGTGCACGGCCCATATCCAGTCCACTTCGTGACCTTGGTGAGCTGTCTACCAGACATGACCTACAGTATTACGCGGCATGTGTTTCTCGAACTTCAGTCCTGTTGTTCATCCCGTCCCAGGTCTGGCGGCTGCAGGCCCCACGGTGGGGGTTTCACACCACCCATGGACCAAGGGAAAGGCGCCAGGATCCCCAGTTCGAGAATTCTAGTGTATCGGAATTTTACTCGGAGTGAAGTTCCTGGCCCCAGGGCTCGACCGGATTGGACCTTGGACGCATATCACATGCTGGCACCTCATCTCCGCCGGCCCGTCCAATCCCCCTGCCAACTGTGGATGTCGGCGGATCGGTCCCTGTGGCGGTGCTCTCCCATAGTAATGAAGTCCTCATGCCTTGGAATTCATGTTTCCTTTTTAGCATTATCAGGAGTAGCATTGAGGACTATTGTTGTTTACTTGTGGAATGAAATCAATGGAGCAGGTCTTGCAATCTTCAGTCTGCCTCCTCCGTCCTGCGTCCTATCGACTATTAATGTTACACCGTGAAGGCCAACAACCTAAGCAAACCCTGGGTAATGGGGTCCGAGAGTATCAGGGCGAGACCCCTTCGACATACATGTATGCAAATTAACGGGTGACAGAATGCTGTTCTGGAAGCAGAGGGGTTATTTTCAAGACACCTTCTAAGACAGTCAGCACTAGGCACGAAAGTCATGCCCGGCCCTTAAAGAGCTGGGAGAACCGGGCGCTCGATCTCCAGCCGTTAGGGCTGTCAATCGGGGGCCGGAGATTTCATAATAGCCATCAATAAATTTCCTAGCCTTTGATTGGGCTCTTCTTCCACCCCCTCTTCTTCTCCCCTGGTATCCCTATAACAGCCGGCTTGTTGGCCCAAGAACTTCAACACCGATGAGGACCATCGTGACACAAGAACTTCCATGAGCAGGTTTCTCACTTTGTCCTTCTTCCTTGATACAAAACAACGGACGGTATAGGTCCGTCTATTATTATATACTATGGTATAGCTATAATGCGCTCTGTGGCACGCGGTGTCTGACGGTCGGGTCAGTAGGCTTCACTAAACCACGGTAGATAATGGGTGGACAAATATATTATTTGCGCTGGCATTTCGTATTTGCCGTGAGGAATACCAAGATTACCTTTTCCCTTGGGACTTTGACTCTGCCTGCAATTTTCGAGCAGCAGAACCTTTTTAGATTGAACTTGGTATTATTGGCGACTGGGGGCTTTTTGCGAGGAAGTCATAGGTAGACCTCGTGCCCTTGGAAGGCACAGTGTCCCTGTAAGCCTCTGAACCAAGGCCGCAGCAGTCACGGCGAGAAGGAGCTATAGTTCGAGACTTTAGGCCTTGCCTGTGGCGATAAGTCTCATCCTGCCCCACTCGCAGAGCAGCTACGTCTCGTGGAACACAGCTTTCGTACGAAGACCCATCTTGCTGCGCTCCCCCTCTCCTCCTGCATTTGGCACACACACACACACACACACACACACATGGACCCCACTGATCCATATTATGGGGATATCCTTGCCAAATTCTTGGCTCCCGCCATCTTGAAGTGATATGCGCCGGCGTACAACAGAGATGTACGAGGTCATACGAGGTCAAACGGGGTCAGGTCAGGCCAGGGCCACGTATCCCAAGGCCCTGTGTCACCATGATGATGGGCCGGTGTGACTCGTCTCTGCTAATATTGCAGCATATGTCCAGGTGCTTACGCCCAAAGCTAATAGAACCTGATTGATATATCGATCCTTCATCTAACTGCGGAGCAAGTGTTGCAGCTGTTCTAATATTAACAGTGACCCTCGTTGAACATTAGTTCCTCTTCATGCGATGTCATATAGTAACTATACAAGTTAAGAGGCCAGTGTGTTGGCTAGAGTATTGTAAGGACATCAGAGCCCTTTGATGTTTTGACTTGAGACCGACGTATCCTTTCTGCTCAAATTATTATGCTCGGCGTGTAATAACTGATCACATTTGAAGTGTAGAACGTACCTTCAGCGTATTGCCTTTCTGTTTTCTGTGGAAATAGTCGAAAAGAAGCAGAAACATGGTATCCTTGGAGGCTGCTTGCAGCTTGATATGTGTAGCTTCAAATGAGAAACCTACAGCCGCTTTTGAAGTCCCCTGGCCCCATCCATTCTCGCGTCACAGACCCCAAAGACGTGATCAGGTCTTAGACAAGAACCAGGTTCACGGGCTCTCTCTGCAAAGTCTCCCATATAGCCTTGTCGACACGGCCAAGGCCTCTCCTGCGAGCTACACATCCCTCCCACACCACCCACATGACATAGTATACCTCAGTACCTAGTTTCTCCTCGTTGATAGTGGTTTTCCCCAGAAGCTCAGCGAATGCATAGCATCGGCATCCTTTCTGTCCCAGTCAGATATGAAGCCCCGCGCAACCTCCACTAGCTCATACGGTTGACCGAGCAGAACCCGAATCTCATCGTGCAGTTGATGTGCCTTGAGATGGCTGATATCCGTGACTGAGCTGCCTGTGAAGAGATTTTGTCTTTCCCCCTTGGCCACGTCGATCTCCATGACCTCTAGGGCCCCAGCCCAGAGGCCGCCCTCGGTCTGCAGAGATATAATCGCCGTGGCCGCCGCATCGTTCCTCCGCATCGCATACCCTGACCACAGCCAAGCCCTGCGTGTCTTACAGGTGATGGATTGGATATAACGCTGCGGCCTCCGGGGTGCTCCTCGTTCCGGTAAAGGAATAGGCCACCAGTACTCGTAAAAGGAGCTACTCTCGTCTTGAGTGAAATAGCACCTCGGCAAAGGGAGGGCCGCGGCAGTTCTAGGAACTACCCTAGCTTCAGGCGACTGTGAGCTCATATCTTTCAGTGGATATCGTGACCACCCAGTGGGGCACACGAGGTCATCACCGTCCGAGAAACATTGATCTCTCCACTTGGACCAGATGTGATGAATCGGCTCGTCTTGGCCTCCAACACTGGTCCGGTAACTCCACTGCACAAGTGTGGTCACGTATTCGCCGTCTCCCATCTGTTTCAGCCCGTTGCGCCGCACACGTACGAAGCGGCGGCCTCCAGAGCTATTCCACTGGCGCAGCTTTCCTCGGAAACTTGCCCAGCTCCAGGTGGGTAGGCAGACCGCAGGTCCCGGTCGCTTGGCGACACGTCTCTCAACATATAAATCCGGCTGCCAGAGAAGCGAGAGGTCGAAGAACACCTCAGGCAGACCGGAGATGAACCCACCCATAAAGCTATGGCTCAAGACTGAAGCACAACCGGCGAATGCGGAGAGGGCATCTTCCGGAAAAGTAAGGTGCCTCAGGTTGTAGTGATAGAGCATGACATCCTGAAACGACCCGAGGTTCGGGACCCTGTTACCCATTGTGCTCTGCGCGATCGAAGTGTACGAGGTGAAATCCTCGGACTGCAGTCGGCTCTCTACGCGGTCCTCGTGCCACTTAGCCGCGCTGCAGTCCCATTCCACGCTGTTCTCGGTAAACACCAGCCTTCTTCGAGAGAGCATCTCCTCTTGATAAGTCCAGGCTCGTCCACCCCACATGTCGGCGCGTCTATATGCCGGGTCAGTCTGGTCCACCTGTGCCCTGGCCAGGCATATATCCACATCCCACCTCAGCCAGTCTCCCGCTGCGCGTCGAGGCTGTGTGTGCCCCTTGATCCCGCGCATCCCGCTCATTGCCCCTGCACCCTGAGCGGCAACGAGGGTAAGAGTAGCGTTAGAGTAGATCTCTGCCATGTTATTGATTTCGATCTCCTTTTGGGCCCAGTCATCCTGCACGATACAGAGTGCATCCACCCAGATGTAGCGCTCGTCCAGGAGCTGAACGATCTTCATCGCGTCCAGCACCGTGGGGGATATGGCCGGTCTGATGTCAGGATTACCCTTCGCAAATGCCCCTGGTCTCTGATTCACGGTCAGGTTTTCCTTGAGCGATGTGTAGAAGGGCTCCGTGCCCCAGACATAGCTCAATGCAACGTATGTCTCGCCGCCGCGTGGCCGCACGAGGCATGCTTCGCGTGCGTCGATCAGCCACGAAGCTTGGACTTTTCTATCACCCTCCGTCCGGCTCTGCCAAGGAAGCCTGTAGCACATCATACCATGTTCTTGCTCGCACTTATATTTCCAGCATGCAAAGATCTCAGGGTCGATCCACGACTTGTCGATGGGCCGAATCGAGCAGGGTCGGTCACGGTCTGCAGGGCGGCATACACCAAAGTCACGAGAGGTGGAGTTCGGCCCGTAGAATCTAAATGAGTCTCTGTAGATTTCACATTCCAGCAGAAGCTGCGTCGAGGCTGGCCATGCCGAGATGTCTTCTCCTGCTGCAAAAGCCCACTCGAGAAGCTTAACGTGCTTGCGGCATGTTGAGTTGAGCGGTTCTTGGACACCACCTAGCTGTATGTCACCAGGATCCATAGCTCGGAAGTAGTCTTCAAGTCTTGCACAGACTTGACAACCTCGAGCCTTGTGTGGATATGACGGGTCAGTCTCTCTCCGATGGCAAGTCTCGCCGGTTGCAGACTGTATTATTGTCAACAACGCGAACAACAGAACAAGCAGACCATACGTACAGGCTGACTGCTTCTGAGGTCCATCTTGGCTGGGTCTGAGTAGACCTTGACAACCTGCGAGTTGTCGGCTGCTGGTGTACGGTGTCAGTGACTGGGTTCGAGTTGATCCCAGCCCCTCTTTGCTGGGTGACTTATTATTATTAGGCGGGTGATAGCCAAGTACTTAAGAGAACTATGTGGCCACGGCTAGGGTTAGGATAAAGTGGACTCGCACCTCACTGCACCGTTCGATCCCTCCTTGTGAAGAACTTTGCCTCGCGTACTACGTACAAACACAAATTGATTTTCCCTGCCTTACTTAAACTTGTCCTGCTGCCGCTATTTAGCTTCGCAAAGCTGAAGAGTTTCACTGGTAGATGGTGATAATACCAAGCTGTTATGGACCATCTCTCTCACTTTGAGGGACAGATAGAAAAAGGAATGTTCTCTTACTTGCACATCGGCATATTCTCCAAGGTAAGTCTAACCTCAGTCTGGCAATCTGTATGGTATGTACTGCCTAGGTGGCGAAGTGTGTAAATCAGTCTCTGAGAGTTGTATTTTTATTTTTTTTTGGTCTATGCTGGGAATTCAACTGTAAATTCTTCAAGGGAAGTCATTGAGCCCGAACTCGGGCACAGTTGAAGTCGCACGGGACCAGGACAAGAGTTCAAGTGGCAGAAGACTCTGATAGCCCTGGTGGACTACATGAACAAACAACTTGATGCATTAGTTCAAAGCACATAGTCCATTCCTGACTTGTGAATCTCTTAAAGTAGAGTTGCTCATGGACTTGTATTTGGTTTTTGGGAGAGGAAAGGAGGGAATAGAGATGCCTCATCAGGGTCCATGCACGATTAACTTGAACTGGAGTATGGTGGGATATGCACTGCTAACTTATTCCGATTCGCACTGAACCTTAGTATTATTTTGACAATATTGTCTACGTGTTTCTCAGACGCATACGCATATGCGAGTATATTAATTAGCTTAGCTAATTTCACTATTTGGCGCAGCAGGGTCAACTTTGCAGAGCATTCGAATGATTTCGAGTTTCGATTTTTATTTTTATTTTTCAACCTTGCTTTGCTCGTTTCCTTTTAATTTGCAATCCTCCTCCATCTTTTTTTTTTTTTTTCCCTGTGAAAAAGAAAGGGGAGAGGGGCGGACGGACTGTCTTTGATGGGAGGGTGGGAAAGGTTCAGTAACAGATTACCTCTTTTTTTTTTTTTTTTTTTTTTTGGCAGAAGTTCGCATACCAAAACCCCCCCGATTGACTATTTTGAATCAAGTAGCCATGCAAAAATATTTACTTCAATGCTCACTGAATGCCTCAATTTTATGAGGCTTCCGGCGTCTTTGGATCGAAATATGCTGTGTATTGACGTTCTGTGTGTGCCTGCCCGTACCTAGTATCCAAACCAGAAGCGGACTAGCGTTAAATCACTCTGGCAATTCCCCACACCAAAAAATTTAGGAAGCTTCATCAGACTGGACTGCGCGACTCCAAACCACCATCTCTGCAAATCGCAACAATTCCCCCAGACACGACACCACCGGCCAAGATGGCAGACGAGAAGCATATCATCGTGCCACAGGCTTCAACGCCAGCTGCTGACACAAGCGACTGGCCACTGCTGCTGAAGAATTATGACAAACGTATGTACACCAGTGTTCTGTGTCGATGCAGCGTCAAATGGCCCTTCGCTTTTACTGACGAGACACCATTACAGTGCTCGTGCGGACAGGTCATTTCACACCAATTCCCCATGGCTGCAAGCCTCACATGCGAGACATCAAGAGTTATGTCTCTTCTGGCGTCATCAACCTCGACAAGCCCTCGAACCCCTCCTCCCACGAAGTTGTCGCCTGGGTGAAGCGCATGCTCCGTGTCGAGAAGACTGGCCACAGCGGTACCCTCGACCCCAAGGTCACAGGCTGTCTCATTGTCTGCATCGACAGGGCCACCCGCCTCGTCAAGTCTCAACAAGGTGCCGGAAAGGAGTACGTGGCCGTTGTGCGGTTCCACGACAAGGTTCCTGGCGGCGAGGCAGAGTTCGCCCGCGTCCTCGAGCAGCTCACGGGTTCCCTCTTCCAGCGACCTCCCCTGATCTCTGCCGTCAAGCGACAGCTGCGTATCCGTACCATCTACGAGTCCAAGCTCATCGAGTTCGACAATGACCGCCACCTCGGTGTCTTCTGGGTCAGCTGCGAGGCCGGAACCTACATCCGGACGCTCTGCGTGCACATGGGACTTCTCCTTGGCGTGGGTGCGCACATGCAGGAGCTGCGGCGTGTGCGCTCTGGTGCCATGGACGAGACTAAGGATCTGGTCACGCTGCATGATGTCCTGGATGCCCAGTGGCAATACGGTGAGCCCCACTTTTGCTGTGGCCCGAGCTGCATTGAGATCGACTTGACTGACTGATCGGGCCTGCAGACAACAACCGCGATGAGACTTACCTTCGACAAGTAATCCAGCCTCTCGAGACCCTCCTCGTCGGCTACAAGCGGCTCGTCGTCAAGGACAGCGCGGTGAACGCCATTACCTATGGTGCCAAGTTGATGTTGCCTGGCCTTCTGCGATATGAGTCCAACATTGAACAGCACGAGGAGTGCGTCCTGATCACCACAAAGGGTGAGGCCATCGCCATCGGTATCGCGATGATGTCCGCTGTTGAGATGACCACCTGCGACCACGGCGTCGTCGCCAAGGTCAAGCGCTGTATCATGGAGCGTGACCTGTACCCCAGGCGCTGGGGTCTCGGCCCGACTGCCGCAGAGAAGAAGAAGCTGAAGGCCGATGGCAAGCTTGACAAGTACGGCAGGCCCAACGAGGCCACGCCCGCGAAGTGGACCGAGTCGTACACGGACTACAGTGCCGCTGATGCCCAGGCAACCCCTGCTAAGCCCACCGAGGCTGCTTCCTCGGAACTTCCCAAGGCCGTCGCCCCACCTGTCGTTGCTGCCAACCCCGAGACCCCCGGCAAGGATGGCGAGGCCAAGAAGCGGAAGAAGCACGAGGGCGAGACTCCGGAGGAGAAGGCAGAGCGCAAGCGGAGGAAGGCGGAGAAGAAGGCCAAGAAGGCCTCCAAGGGCGAGGATGACAGTGACTAGATTATAGTGTCTGCTTGATTGGCGTTGGGGGCAATCACCAAAATAGGCGTTTAGGGCGGGAGGATCCAGTTGCTTGCCACGAGGGAGGGGGGGTTTGGGTATTCCATAGCAAGGTAATACTCCAAATGATTCTTCTCATAGGATGCTATCCCACGGGAGGACACGAAGTGTTGTGTTCGAGGCAATGATAATAAAAGGTCACCAAAAAGAAAGAAAGAAAGAAAGCAAAAGGCTGACTGCGAACGCTCGCTGAGATGTGCCGTGTCGATGTGTCTGGCGTCGGTAAGATATACCTCAGGAGATTTCCGGTTCACAAACGGCTGCCTAAGTAATGATGAATTGCTGCACTCATCGGAAAGAACGTTTGTTATGAGACCTTACATTTCGCACTTTCAGTCTTTAAATTCCTTTCTTTATTAATAAATTGGCCTTACAGTTTAGGTGTATTGTATAATTCCTGCTTTCAGTCGAGTTCCGAGATTTCCAATACAGACTATTAGGATATAGTGAGATATATTTTGCGCACTATCACGTTTTGAGCCTCGATGGTCTAGTGGTATGATTCCTGCTTTGGGTTATTGACTGATTGCAGGAGGTCTCCGGTTCAATCCCGGATCGAGGCCTTTTTTTGCACACATGGAAGCATTTCAAATTGTGTACATGTATCTTGGTCCTGAATTAATTTTTCTTTTAGATAAAAAAAGACACACAAGAGTCCGCACAGTACTTAAATCTGGTTGACCTTGTATTATTGTGTAATGTGAAATGATGAGATGTGTGCATCGCCTCCTGACTGATGTGAGCAAGGAAGGCTATAGGCCTAGACAACCAAGAGCCTTGACCAAGAGCGCTCAAAGTCTGCAATGCATCGAGAGCTTTTCTAGCTACTTATTACACCGAAGAGCCCAGAGGAATGATACACATTAGAGAGGATTGACTCGCAGCTGCAAGCTACTCACCACTGCAGTCTACTCTAGATTGATATGAGTAATAGTTGTCGAGGTTCGAGCCACCCTGCTAATCTTTGCTGTCTGCCACATGGTTAGTGTCATATGCATCAGTCTAATCATAAACCTCTTCATCTTTGGAAATAACAGTTACCTGTGATGTTTATACGAAGAGTAGGCCTCATAACTGCTGACAAAAGAGTATAAGGCATACACTTGATTATAGGATGAACCACAAGCATTACTCAGGCTTTCAGGGAAGAATATGCCTTGCTCTACTTGGCTAATTTCTAACTTGTTAATCATTGCAGCTGTCAGAATCAACTTGATGTTTTGCATTAAGGTGCTCTTTTAGTGGCTCTCTTAGTTGCCAATTTATGACGGAAAAGACGGCCATATAAATTCAAAGCACAGAGGCTTGAGAAATGAATGCTGCATATCACTCACCTCCACTGAGCATCACATCTCATACCCTCGTACAAATAATCCCATCCTCTCACAGTCTAAAGTCTAGGCGCCCGGGTCGTCCCCTCTCCTGTCGTGAGAGGTTCCAGTGTGGATTTCAGCTGAGCGTGATCTGACACTTGGTAAATATCCTGAAGGTAGTCGATTTCATTTAAGCTCCTTGAGACTTTCCCAATTTGTTTTGCATCTTTATCTTATAATTGAATAGTCAAGGTATTATTGCCTTGACTCGAATATACTTCACCTTTGATAGTACTACGCACAGGATAGCATAGAGAGGCAAGATTGATTGCCTTCAACATTTTCAAAGTATTAATTCCATGTTTTTTCTTTCTTTTTCTTTAAAGACGAAGCTGGAAGGCAAATGTTGCGATGTAAAAGTAATTACTTCATCTTGGTTCTCTGAAAGCTACACCATTTAGCTAGCCCGTCCACTATACTGTAGCAGAAACCATAACTCTTCCTAGTTTTTAGTTTTTTTTTTTTTAGCCAATTAATTACAAGTAGCTCAAAATATAAAGAAAAAGAAATTTATTTCTAGACATCATCGCATTGGGGTGCAAAAAAGGCCTCGATCCGGGATTGAACCGGAGACCTCCTGCAATCAGTCAATAACCCAAAGCAGGAATCATACCACTAGACCATCGAGGCATTAAATTTCGGCAAAGAATGAAACAACTTATCCTAATTGGCTCAGCTCGCCTAGCTTCGAAAATGGATAACCAACCTCAAAATCCGCGAAGCCAAATTATTGTTTTAAATTTTTACATTAGAGCCAAAGATTCATACCTTCTGTGTCTTGATCCGCGCCAGCATAACGTTGTCGGTAGCACCATTGCTATACTGCACAAGTGGCCTCTCAAAGAGGGCAGAATGCTAGGAACGGCAACGTTGATTCAGAAAAAGTAAGGGGAGAGCTTGACGTGATTGTGTATCATCATTAAATGGTACGAGGCGTGTATATACAGCCTGTGAACCTCCCTGGCCACCATCTGAGCAGTAAACTTATCCCCATAAACAGACGCCAAAACTCCCTGCTCAACTCAGACCCCGACACGGTATCACGACGAACGCAAAAGAAGAAAATAAAATCATTCTTTCCCCCCTCCACTACCCGCCAGGATCAGATCTGGTTCTGCTCCCCATCCACATTATCCCTCAGCCCACCGCTCATGGCATGCGTAGGCGGGGGCGGCGGCGGGAATGCCTTCTCGGGGCTATAGCGTCCATAGCCCGGGTGCTGCAGCACCGGGGCGCGGTTCTCCCTGGCCATTCTGTTCCGGAAGCTGTCGTTGTTGCCGCCGCCGGCGCTGCTCCCCCCTGCACTGCTGCTGCTGACCTCGTGCAGCTCGTACGACTCGACGTCAATATTGTTGTTGTTGTTCTCCGCGCCGCCGGTGCCCCTGCTCTGGACGCTCTGGCCCGACACCTTGGACTTCAGGCTGGGCTCGTCGCCGCCGAGCGCGAGCCCTATATGAGTGGGCGGGGTCGGGGTGCCGGCGGCCTCGTCGTGCTGGTCCTGCAGGGCCTTCTCCTGCGCTGCGGTCGGGAAGGCCTCGCCAAAGGAGGTGGGCTGGTGGTGGTAATGGTCGTCATGAAACGCCTGCGGCCACTGGTGGGCCATGGCCGCCGACGACTCAGCTCCGTTGACGGGGCTGTTGTGGTGTGACGAGTAGGGGGAAAAGTAGCGCGCGTAGGCGGGCTCCGAGGCCGTGGCTGACAGGGGCGAGTCATCCCACCCGCGGAGCGGTTTCTGCGACAGCGGCGTCTCGTTCATGTCAGGGCCCCGGTGCACAATCCCGCCTGCGAAGGGGTGTGGCCAACCTGACTCCTTGTGCTGCATCTCGAGCTTGCGGAGGAACGCGCGGCGGCGGCGGCGGCCGTTGCAGACGACGCAGAAGCCGGCGATGGCGAGGACGACGCAGAGGGCGCCTATGGCGATGCCCACCTTGGCGCCGAGCGAGATGGGGCCCGATTCGTTGATGTTTGTCCAGGTGCTGGTCGGTGTTGGCGTGGTCTCGTTCATGCGGGTGGTCGAGAAGATGCTTCCCTGGACGGCGATGGTTGAGCCCGGCGCGGGCTTTCTGGTCACAGCCCACCTGGAGCATGACCACCATGTTGGCTAGGTATTGTTGCTGGCTCGTCCGCAGGCAGTCCACGCACGCGTCCGAGTAGGTGTTGTCGACCCAGTTGGTGCAGTAGTCGTATGCGCCGATGCTGGAGCTGGTGCTGAAGTTGCCATACTGAAAGGCAGTCTGCAGTTGTCCGCAGGCCAACCTAAGTGGCAGGTTAGCTCGGCTGGGCTTCTTGTTCCCCCCCCCCCCCTTTCTCTCCTCTCTCACCCTCGGGAAGGATGACGGGCCACTCACGATGTGATGCAAGGACTGTCGCCGACGTCGACGTTCCCTGGCTCTCCCCACAGGCACTCGGACAGCGTATACCGGGAATTGTACAGCAGCCATTGCTGGTCTGTCGAGTTTGGGTCCGTCGTGTAGTAGGTGCTGGTCAGCTCACAGTTCATGCAGTTCTCGAGCACAGTCCCCGTCGAGCTGCTGAATTCGCTGTTGGTGCACACAATATCGGCCGGTGTTGTCGCGGTCAGGACATTGCCACACTGCTGGTCGCACGCGGACCCTGAGGTGACGAGAATGGCAGCTGCGGGGCCGGTAAGGGCAGCGCCCACAGCCAGCCTCGCTGTCCAGGGCCTCATGTCTGCTCGGGTGGCTGGACCCTGTGCTGAGCAGCAAGAATGTCGGGCAGGGACGCCGTCGAGGTTCAAGACCAAGATCGAGAGTGTGCGGGGTAGGGCAAAGGCAGTGTGTGTCGGACTGCGCAGGCGTTCGTTATCGCTGCGTGTAGTTAATGCTGTGCGACCGAACCCATGACGCTCTCTCAAGGTTGCTTCTGCTGGCCGACATGTGGGCCGCAGCGGCCGACCCGATGAGTGATATATGAGCCTCTGTCTGCCCCTTGGGGCGGAGACAAACAAGATGTGATGTTTGTGATGTGAAAGGAGAATGCTTTAGCGCCGAGAGATGCTGTTGCAGCACACGTATCAACCTCTGACCCAGAGAGCCGGAACGCAGAAGCTCTCTTGTAGGGTGTGACCAGATGCGCAGCCGGACGAGGGCAGAGACGGGGCGGGAGAACAAACGTGGTAGAGTTCTGTTGCAGAACTTGCTGTGGTGGCACAAGGTCTCGCAGCCCGGAGGTACGGCAAGGTTGTGGAAGGTGGGCAGACTGAAAAGAGGAGGACCATGGGCCTCCCCGACGCACCCAACCCACGAATGGAGAGTCAGCCTTTGCCGTTCGTGACCTCCGAGGTGGCCACCCACCATCTCCGGAGAGGACCCCTTCCCTCTCGAGCAAGGCTATTGTTCTGGGACCATGGCGGGTGGCACACCTGCGTCTGACCAGCCAGAGAGGGGGCCGTCTTCGATATCACCTGCAGTGATGAGCAGTGCACGCAGCGGGCCCCTGCAAGTCTTCACACCTTGGAGATGAATTCTGGACAGTGATTGGACATCACCCAGCCTCTCGCCCTGGCCCGCAAGCGCCCGCCGTAACCTTGCCGTCCCTGAAGGGGACAAGCTTGACGGACGTGCCCACAATTCCTGCATATCTCGCCCCCAGTGGGCCGCCACCCATGGTTCGCTCATCATACATCCCATCTCGCCCATGTAACGAATAGTTTGCAATCACCCACATTGCTGCAGCTGTCGTAACTCTACTATGGTAGTTGTTGGAAGAGGCCATATTGTCCAGATATGGCTCGATTTTCCATCAAGGAGTCTCTGGAATCGGCTCCTTCATCACGAGCTGCCGGTCTGCCGAGATGAGATTCCCTTTTTCACGCGGCGCTTATTGTGCAGAGGACCCATTCGAGTGCGTAGCCCGGCGTGCCGAGCGATTCGGGTGTACTGCAGGATTTTGAGGGGACTACCGACCGTGCGTTAGACTGGACATTTGGAAAGCGCATGCATGTCTTTCTTATTCCCAACCACCCAGGGTCTAGCCCCTCCTCCCATGATTTCGAATGCCTACCCAGGTCTGTCACAAAAGGTAGCCCGAACTTTACGATGGCTGTGAGCGCGTATTCGGCTGGCGCAGGACTGGAGATAAGATTTCGGACATGAGTGGTAGATGACTGGTTGATTCGCTTTGCGAAGGCCCAGACCACGTCTGATTAACACCGTCATGAAGCTGATGCTCTTCGTGGCATCTGGTTCACCTGAGTTTGCCACTGGAAACCCCCCTCCCCCCGGCCGGGCGGCGCGTTTAAAGACTGTCGCGATAACGAGAGCGGACCTGGTGTCCGTTACGGACCTTGTAGGCGCTCCAGAAGCTGCCTGCAGGCTATTGTCCGAAGGCTGGCGTCGTGGATATCTCGCGAAACGCTTATGACAGGCTCATACAACCTTGTCACCTGGTGGTCGATAATGCTACAGGGAGCAACACTAGCGCGCCAGCCCGAGTGACAGGTGCACTTGTTTGCTCCTTCAGCATCGGACCTTGCTGGGCAGAGCCCGCTCAGTCCACATCTTCCAGTGAAGGACAGGAAGTCCAGCCGGCCAGTCCTCGCAGGCTGCTTCCTCGCAATCTCGCCCGGTGGATGGAAGCTCACTCATATCTCTCAACCAGATTGTGCGTGAGAAGGACCACGCGCTCATTCTCCGTACAGGGCACAACTCACCGTTGGTCTCAAGTGCTAGCCGTCTGTCTGCGCATCGCGCAGCAAGAGCGCTAGATTCTGCCTTCAGGGGCCTGGGTTCGTTGCTGAAAACCCGGACACATCAGCACCATTGAGACCTTTGTCCAAGCAGACTCTCAAGAGGAGATCTCCACGTCCTCCTCGTCTTCCAGCCCGAGCTCATGTTCGGGCGATGCTCCACTGACAGGGCCCGCTGGCACAGGCTCACCGGCAGGCGGCTCGATGTTGTCTTGGGGACGAAGAACAAGCTTGCCGAGAGGCGCGTTGTCCGTGTCCACAACCAGGAGGTTCTTCTCGCAGCGGCCCAGCAGGCCATAGACGCTGACCTCCCCGTGCCTTATTCCAAGCACTGTTGATGTCCCTGCGTAGACAGTTTCGCCCTCGATGCCGCACCGATTACACAACACCCTAAACGATTGAGTGTCAGCAATTGCACAAGAAAGAGCCTTATAGCGTGTCTGTACGACATATACTAGGACACCACACTGTGTGCTCCCCTGCGAGCATATGCCAAGATACAAGATTCCGACGAGAAGGGCGGGGAAATATGTCCAGAGAGACTCACACGATGATCTCATCCTCCGTCTCAGCGCGAATGATGGGTTCCATACGCTGCACCCAGTATGTCAACGTCTCCCCTTCCAATGCGAGTGTCAGCCGTGCAATCCACCAGTATCAAGGGGGTTGCGTCCCGCCCCACCCCCTGAGGAGATACTAACATGTCAGGCTCATCAGGTCTGCTGGTGAACGTCGCAGCCTCCTCGCGCGTAAGCCACGCCATCGATATGATGACCAGGTTTGCCCTGACCTCCAGGACGTGAAAGGCGAACTCGAAGGCGTGCCAGGGGGCCTCGAACTTGTAAGGGTTGATATCCATGCAGATGCCCATGGCCGTCTGACCCAGGCCGGGGATGAACTCCTTGCCGAAGCCCCGCCCCTCGAGCGCCCAGGTCTCGTCGATCATGTACAGGAAGTGCTTCCTGTAGTTGGCGATGGTCTCGCCCTCGTTGTTGATGACGATGGCGGAGTTGTAGTACTCGGGCGAGGTCGGCCACTTGTGCGAGACGTCCACCTGCTCGGGATACCCAACCACGACGTGGCAGTTGTGCCGCAGGGCCACCGTGCGCGCCCACAGCGAGCTCACCCCGCTCCCTTCGTACTCGAGAAAAGGCATGACGTGCTGGAGTGACTTGAAGTTGTAGCCTGGTCGGTCTGTGAGCTTGATGCCGGCGCAGGAATCCAAACACATGTCCGCGCAGGTGCAGGTGGGTAGCCACGGCGCTCGTTCGCTTACCTGAGAAGGACATTTCCGGTAGGACCAAGAGGTCCAGGCTGTCCAGGTCATCCTGGTTGGCTTTTGAGAGAACCGAGTCCGCACGGTTGAGGTTGTTGTCCACGTCCGCCACGTGGGGCGCGAACTGCAGGCAGCCGATCCTCATCTTGACCGTCGTGTTCCAGCCGCGAGGGCAGCTGTGGTCAGGGCGAGGGGATGCGACGGTCCTGCCCTCCCAGTCCTCGGGTTCTGCTGAGCCGAGCTCTTGATGACGAGATCGAGATGGCCCCCCAGGAGAGTAGGCTGGTGTTCTCAGCGACCGGCGTCGACCAGAGCCACCAGACAGCGGATTGCCCTCCTGAAAGTGCCCCCCGTACGAGTGCAGTGCAGCCAACGATCGCAACTCGGACTCGAGACCCTTTCTGGGTGGTCGGTGGATGTCGACCTCACAAAGATCGGGTGTTCGCCCTCGTAGGATGATCACGCGTGCATGTTGAGGTTGTCGCGGTGCGCTGCCGGAGGGGTTGGATGTCAAAGCTGGAGACGCCCGAAGTGACGAAGGAGGGGCTGGAGGCCTTCGATGGGAGCTCCCCAGGCGCTGCAGGCAGGACAGGGGAGACTCTAATCCCCCCACTACTGCCCACGTACCATATGGTGGTCTAGTACATAGCACTAGTGCTACGGTATAGTACGATGTCTGGATGCACTGGACGGCAGCACCCACTGGTCCCGCTAAGCGTCCTGCCGGCAGTGGGAGACACCTTCTGATCTCGAAATGCAGGTCAGGGTCCACAGTGCCCTCTGACGCGCGCCCAGCCTCCCTCTCAGCCACAGCAGTGAGTGAGCGAGAGACATTCGTATCTCCTGACCAACCACCTACCATCACTACGCGCCCGAGCTGGCGGGCGGGCATGAACTCGCAGGCCACGGCACTGGGCTGATGTCAAGACTAGCTGAACCTTCTTTTGGTTTTTCTTTTCCTTCTCGAAAACCAATTTAACTTTCTAAGAAGTCCCTTGGTGGTTGACAGTGTGGGTACTGTGCAGCCTAGAACGTGCATCTCAAGATCTGGGGGAAATCTCACTATTCTCCCTACGACCCTTGCTCAGACAATCCTCCTTAGCAATGGGGATCCTGTCCAGCATCAACGTCATCTACAACTTGAAAATCAAGGGACACTTCGTAGGACATTCCACCGGGTTGAGGTGGTCTTCTGCTCTGAAAGCGAGACAGAACATAGTCCTATAGCCCAAGCCTCCTCTAAGACCAAGCCCGTCCAGGCTCGGAACGCCACGAGAGGAGGACCAGAAACCGCATCCTGGACCGTTTCATCACTATTCGACGTTCATTGTTGGCTCCACGATCAAGAACTTAATGTTTTGGTGTGTATACCGCGGTGGTCCAGCGCAACCTTACCAAACTGCGTCCTCTCCCGTCCTCCTCCTCCTTCATCTCCCGATTCTTCCTTGGGGTTCAAGCCTGCGGTGACAAGCTCCCATCATTCCGGGCCGAAACCTGTAGGACCATAAGAACCACAATCAAAGGCCACTTCAGATCCAGGACTCAGGCTCCTAATGGCCGGGACGAGCCGGAGTTCTAGTCCTCGTCGACCATCTCGAGCACCGAGCACACCCCATCGCACCAGGAGTAGCTGCCTTTTCCCGATAGCATGGTCACCGCGGTCTCGAACGAGACCTGGACAGTCCACGTTCCGCCGGTGTGGTCCTAGCCCACATCTGGAGAGGCTCGAGGGTAGGTCAATATCTAATATTCAGGGCCATGGTCAGCCGCGCAGAGCACCCGATGGGGCCGACCTGTCATGCTTGAGATCACGGATCGACATAGCGTGATGAAGCAGCTGCAATCACACCTCCACGCTGGACCGTGGCGCTGAGTTATATCATGCGTTTCACCTCCCTGGCTACTCTGCTACTATGCGAGCTCTAAAAGATTTCCATCCGCAGTGCCTGCTGGAAATGATGTGGTCTATATAGACAGGAAACGCACCGACTCTTGTATCAGTCTTTGCCATTTTATCTCTTCAAGAACTTCCTCCCACCCTTGATTCTCCGGCCGACTCACGTCCGCGCCTCTTTCAACCAAGAAGCACGCCTTATCTCTAGAACCTGACCACGCCGCGGCCATCAGAGCGCTGCGATGATCACCGTGCTCCACACGGAGATTGACATCTGCCCCTCTGCCACACAGAATCTCCATCATCTCCAAGGCCGACTGGTCGTTGTCGATGGTGCTGGCAGCTATGAGAGCGGACCCGAACCGACCATGTCTCGGGACAAGATTGATGTCTGCGTCATGATCCAAAAGACAACACATCGAACCTTTTTCTGCCTCCGCGACGGCGCACACAAGCGCGCTGCCATACAGTCTCTGCTTCAACAGAAGATTCACATCTGCTCCATGGTCGATCAAGCATTCTATTGATCTGGTAGATCCCCTAGCAGCTGCAGTTGCAAGCGCGCTGCCGTATTTACCATAGTCGAGATGGAGATCCACTTCTGCCCCGTGGCTGATCAGGTATTCCATCACGTCCGTCCTGTGTTCATAAGCAGCAGTAGCAAGAGGGCTATGCCTACCACCGGGGGTCTGGAGATTCACATCTGCCCCCTTCTTCAAGAGATAGTCCAACACGGGCAAGCTCTCATCGTCAGCTGCCGGAACTGCTGCCAGGGCACAGCCCCATCGGGAAGACAGGAAATTCACATCTGTCCCACACTCGTCCAATAGAATATCAAGAGCCTCTAGATCTTTATGGACGACAGCCTGCTCTAGTGCCTCATAACCGAGTGCCCTATCATGCAAGCCCCCCAAACCGCCAATCTCTCGGAGGCTAGTAAAATCGACACCGCACTCTTTGGAGACAATGAAATATACCAATATTCCAAGACCGACAATAGTGGGAGGCGGTGGTGGCGGCGGCGGCGGCGGCGGCGATAGTTGCGTAAACCGAGTCCGGGATATGCGCGTTAGGGTCGACATGTGCCTCCAGGATCAGGTACCTCAGAGCATCAACGCAGTGGTAATATGCCGCACAGGTCGCTGCCGTTCGCAGCTGGCACCGCTTAGGGAAGAGCATATTTGGATCGGCCTTGCCGTCCTCGATCAGAATCTGCAGCACGGTAACATTATTTTGCGTTGCTGCCATTGCAAGAGGACTGCTGGGCTGCCACCAGCCTTCCAGATCGAGCGGAAGATTCGGATTTGCACCGGCCGAAAGGAAGTAGCGGACGGCGTCGGGCTGGTTGTACACTGTGGCACAGTATAGCGGATTGCGACCGTCAGCAGGAAAGTTTGGGTCGCACCCAGCCTGTTCGATGAGTATCCGGCACATCTCGACATGGCCTCCCTCACAAGCCAGCTGCAGCGGCAGGTCCATGTCATCGGATCCTGGTGCTCCATTGGCGTTCATGCCAGCGGCGAGAAGAGCACTGGCAGTGGAACAGCGACCGTAAAAACAAGCAATGTGGAGGAGATTCCAGCCGCATTGAGTACGTGCCGTCGTGTCTATCAGCAGCCTCGGAGACTCGTCATCAGAGGTTGCCGGCACCTGCCACCAATCTCGTATCAGGTTGGCCAAACCGTAACGAACCATTGAGAAGGCGGCGTATTTCTCCGTGCCTTCACTCCATTCACTCGTATAATAACGGCGGGGAAGAGGATCTCTCCATCTAGCTAGCCACCATCGATACTCGAGACTGCTATCGTTGGGGTCACCAAGGAAGCCTTTCAAGAGGACGACCAGTCCATCTAGAAGCATCTGCACGCGTTCATCCAGTGTGCAGATGCTGACTTCGCCAGTCTCCCCGTGACCATTCAGCTGTTTGTCTGCGGACATCACATGTTCCCCCCAATATTCCACGGCGTAAAGGACGAAGGGATGCTTCCGGTCGATTCGTCGAAATCGAAGCGTTACATACTCTTCCTCTCGCTCCGACTCAGACGACTCAGACTTCACCTCCCCCTGGAGCTCAGACCCAGGCTCAGACCCAGACTCATCTTCGTCTGAATCGAACGAGAGGCAATGGTCCGGGTCTACCCAGAAGAACTCGGCTGCTCCAGGCGGTTGTCGTGCTGAGACCGATCGGGCAACGTCGACGACCAACGCCAGGCTGGTCAATCCGATATGCAAATGTGCTTGTGGCAGGCTGAAATGATGTTCCTCAAAGTACTCTGCGACAGAAGCATGCGCAAAAGCCCACGTCCCTCCTTCCAATACTAGGAGATTCGCGCAGAACTCAAGGAGCATCTCTGGAGTAATCATAGTGGTGGCGTACTTGGTATCTTCGGGCATCGCATCGGTAGATGGAAGTTCCGGATGTCGATTCGCGGGGGGTTCAAGCAGAGTCTTGGCGTAGACAGTGGGATCGATGCGAACAGCTGACAACAACTGTTGAGAGCTGAGTGGTTCGCTGGCGGCCATCACCCACATGATCGCTCGATCGACAATCGTGGACTGCAAGGTTATACGATCCTCGTCTTTCTTTTTCAAGTAGATATCATCGTATGCTGCCTTGAGGCCCTCGGGAAGCTTCCCTAGACGAGTTTCCACATCCTCCGGAAGCGACAGCTTGAGCAGCGCATCAACTTGGAGGGCAGTCCATCGAAACCTGCAAGGCTCATATGATATGTAAGCAGACGTCTCTTTAGCCTTGGTCGAGACTGATTAATGAGGCAGCGACTAACATTCCGTGGCTCTTCTTGCAGAGAGTGCTCACAACTTCGGCTTTCAATTCCTTCGGGATATTTTCCCATCTGTGATTGGGCTTGTAGATCTCCTTCATGACGAACGCAGCAATGTCGTCCTGGTTGTCCTCCACGCCTACCTCCACTCTGAGTCGACCATGGAAGGCGGCCCTGATGTCGCTTTCCGGGCGGCTGGCGATGAAAAGGAGGAATGGACGCCCGCTGGAACTCATCAAGCCATTGAGAATCTCAACTAGGTTCTGGCGATCTTCTTCATTGCACTCATCGAGGGCGTCGAGAATGATCGTGATTCTAGGAAACAGGTTCAACGACTCGGCAAGCTGCACTCTGCAGAGCTCGCGGGTCAGGCTTTTGCCTTCACGGTTACAGCTCGTGTAGAGCTTCCGCAGGGCTGGCTGCATCTGACCTGGACGGCTGCAGGCTGTTGACAGCTGACGCACCAAGCTCTGGAGGCAAGCTAGCGCCGAGTTTCTTGACGGGTCATTCCGGCTGAAGTAGAAGAACGCAAGAGCCTCGTCGTTAGGATGGCTGCCCAAAGACTCTTCCGGTGGTCGACCACCTTGGAAGTCAGGAACGTCTTTCCCATGCCGGCTACTTGACAATCAGTCTCGCCCGCCTACGCACAGGTAAATATGAAAAATGATACTCTTACATTGGCCTTTCAACCACAACAGAGTGCATCCGCTCGACGCCTGCCATGCTTGGAACTTTGTGTGACGTAGCAGCCAGTCACACGTATCAGGCATCCGTTTCTCGGCTATGGAGTCGTGGTGGCTAGAATACTGCACGCTGCTGATCCAATTCAGGATTTCCAACTCTTCATGTGCATTCACCGTGTCCAAAATTTCCGTGACCCTTTCATCGATCCGGACAATTGGCGCATCGAGACTCTGAACTTTGAAGAGAATCTTGCGGCGCAGTTCGTGATCAACCTCACGAGAAGCAGCCTGAACGCTCAAATCCACCTGCCTTTCCAGCCCGACGAGTTTGCTCCCGACTTCCTCTGCTATAGCGCCCGGGTGTAGAACCGAATGCGTGATCCGCTGCAAGGTGTTGTTGTTCAGCAAGTCAACCGCTTTGGACAAGAGTTCCAGACAAGACTTGTACAAGTCAACGAGGGATGCGTGCAGGTCCTCGAGAATGTCCTTGCGAGTATTGGCGGTAGTGAAGTATGTCTCGTACACCCTCCCTCGCGCAGCTACACGCGTTACCTTATCTGCCACCTGGAGGACTGCGGACATTTGGTCGGCCGCATTGACCGGAACCTGCAGAATGGCTTTCACACAGGGCCAGATTTGCTGAACCAGAGAGGGCGCGAACTGCACCCCGAGATCTCCAGCTTGAGTTAGGCACGCAATGATTAGAGCCGCCTGATCACGGAGGATGATCTCTTCCCCAGGGTCGCCCCCAAGCCTGATACGCCATGACTTCTTCTCGCATTCCTCCTGTCTGGCTCGCACCTCGTCTACCAAGTCGTGAATGATAGCGTCCGTCGCTGCGTGGTGCAGCTGCTCAGCGGGTTTGGCTTTCGTAGCCAGAGCCGAGAGGTTCTCCTTCTGGATTGGGAGAAGCTTGTCGAAAGCCCTCTGCCAGAGATCGACTTCAGCTTCAGCCTGTGACGGCACAGAGCTGCCGTCGGCGCCGTCGTTCTGCGTAGCATTGGTATGTTGAGGTATAGAGGGCGGTGTAAAGTCATGCTGCAACGTCCGTTCACTGTGGGATTTTAGCTGCTGAGGCACGGCCTGTCGGCCATGTTCTCCTCTGAGGCCAGCAAACCCATTTTTCGTGGCGCCCGAGGATTGACTAGCGGCTTCCGTGACACCAGCTACCGGGACTGGTGATTCACCTCGTAAGAGATTCTTAAGACGCTCCCTCAGGTGTGTGTGGCGACCGGACATCGTTGCTGCTGCTTTAGTCGTGACCGTAGGGTTGTATGGGATGTTGGATACTGTAGTGAGATGGTCTGGCTCTAACCACGAGATTGGCTGATGCGGCGCAAGCATCTCGTCCAACCAGTAGAAACTGCGCCCGCAGTGTCACCGCTCCTCCTGTGCCTCCACCTCAAACCAAGCCTCCGAATACCTTTTTTTTTTTTTTTAAAAAAAAAAAGGACTTGCAGCCAAATGTGTCGAACACAACGGCGTGACATGGTGCCCCTCACCTTGGAGATTGACGAATATGCACACGCGTGTGTGCTAAGCCCTGGGCTTCTCCGCGGCCGCCATGGTCCTGAGCTCGAGCATTCGTGATAACTACCTCCTAGCAGCTTATGAGCAGCAGCCAGTCATCTTTCTGTTAGATTCCAGGGCAGCATGTTACAACAGCATGCCACGAGACGCTGGCCCCGAGACGAGAGCATAAGACGAGCTGCGGATGCTGCGTTTACGGTACAATCTAAACGAGCGATATCATCTCAGAGGGGGAAGAAGAAGAGAAAAAAAAAGAAAACGAATGAATCAAAGACCATAAACGGGACATAGATATGAATAAAAACATCAGCGCCGTGAATACTACCCTCAGATGTCGTCTGGCGACCCGGCATATGCCCTGGCCTTGTCGGTCATCTCCAGCTGGTGAGAGAGAGCACATAGCCTTGATGTAGGGGTTCAGAGGGCCTCCCTTGCAAGGGAGTTTCTACCTCCAGCATGGCCTGACCCTCAGCACAGCCCTCCGTCTCGGAGTGTGGTCCTGCATCGCGAGTTTGATTGTCCTCGTTTTCGGGCAGCAGAGGCAGATCACAGCTGCTGGAAGGCTGGGTCTCTGGCCGGCAAGCTCGGAGGTAGCACCTGGCTGTGGGGTGGCTCAGCAGTCGATTCCTCAGCTGCACACTACCGGCCCCATCCCTGTCGCCATGACGCAACTCGCTCTCGGCTTTCAAGGCGAGCCCATCCAGGGGTCCAAGGCCTTACTCAAGCGCGGGGTCCATGTTGGTACAGCCGTAGCAGTGGCCCGTAGCAGGTTGGGAATTACAGGGGATCGAACACTGCAAATCACTATAAGCTTAAGTGGCGGCGGGCCGACCATCGTCATTCGAGCCTGCCATAGTAACGCAAACAGTTGAAACGGCCAGGGCAGCGCCATCCCCCGAGCGAAAACTTGGAGATGCCTGATCTAGAGTTGGACTAGCAGGTCAGTCACGTTAGGACTTCAGCAGGGCCGGTACCAGTCTCATAGTACCACAGTATGTATGGTACGTGGTGGAAGAAAAATGTACGTTTGCGATCGGCGCCAAGTCGCAACTAGATTGCCTCAAGTACAAAAAACCTTGGAGGGGAAAGTGGACCGTCATGAGTGGTGGTGGCACACTCAAACACACGATTCAGCAGCTATGGAATGGTTGGCCTCCCTGGCTAGGTAGCATTTTCTTCTCTCTCTCTCTCGTGTGCCTAGAACGAACAGCGCTCGACGTACCATGTAGTGGGTTGGTGGGCGAGCGGATGTGAAGTCATCTGGTCACTTAGTGGCTTCCATCCATCCCAGTAGCATCCCAACCCTATTGTGGCCGTGCACCTTGACAGCGCGAACCGGAAGCAGATCGCTGGGTCACCTCACGTTATTCTTCCTCGGGACATGATTTATGACGAGGGCCGCTTGGTCGTTTTAAATTCTTGTTTCCGTCTCTTTTCGAGTCCCAAAAAGAGAAGAGAAACTCCCTTCATTTTCTTACTACCCCTCGACCACCCCCTCCCATCCAGCCATCCTTCTCGAGGCACCACATCCACCTCGACACAACGCCAAACGTACCAGCCGCGACAGCGAAAACAAGCTCCCCCACCCTCGTCTCCTTTCTGGACGTGAAGAGAAACCGACAAGATGGGTGCTGGCTCGGGATTCGCCCTCAAGTTCCTACAATGGTTCAACCGCGGGGTCCAGTTCGCCTGCTGCGGCCTGATCCTCGCCCTGACCTCGTACTTCCTCGCCGCCATGTCGGACCACAAGATCGACATCCCCACCAGCCTGCGCGCCGCTGAGGGCATCTCTGGTGCGGGCGTCCTCTACACCGCCCTCGGTGTATTGCTGGTCTGCTGTCTCGCCGGCTTCATCCTCACCTCCTTCCTCGCCATCGTCCTCGACATCGCCTTCGTCGGCGCCTTCATCTACGTCGCTACCGTCTACAAGCACGGCGCCAGTTCCTGCAGCGGCGACAGCGTCGAGACCGTCTTCGGCACCGGCAATGCCGACGCCAAGGTCAGCTCGACTGACAGCGGCAGCGTGGCCCTGCCTACGTACAGGACCGCCTGCAAGATGGAGTCCGCCAACCTAGCCGTGGCCATCGTCGCTATGTAAGCGCGCGCCCTCTGCCCCTGCCAATTCTCCCCCCTCTCGATATGTTCCTTTGTTTACCTCACAAGATGACTTGACTGACACCTCTTCCTCTCAAGCTTCTTCTTCATCATCTCCGCCCTCACCGAGTTTGGACTCGGCCGCCACCGCAAGAAGGAGCAGCGCTTCGGGCCCAGCCCCGCAAACAACTACACCTCGGGCTACGGCTCCAAGCGGGCCGGCAAGACCGGACTCTTCGGATCTCTGTTCCGCCGCCGCACGACCAGGGACGCCGGCGACGAGAACGAGCTGCCTATCCACACAGAGCCCGACCAGCTGCGCCAGTCCTACAACACGGACGCCACCCACGTCGACCAGAACAACGGCGTGGCTACCTCCACATACCCCAAGTACGGCGACACGGGCGTCACCGGCACCGGATACAACGACCACGGCGTGCCTACTACCAACGGCGCGACGAACAACGGCTACGGCAATATGGGCGGGTACGGCAACCAGCACCGGTACGAGGACGGGACGTACAATGTCTAGTAGAGGTTCCCTGCGACATGCAAGGGGAGACTTGAGCCCCGGGTCAAATTTATCGGCTCCTGGAGGCGGGCGTCAAGTCTCCTAGGCGAGTTCGTGTGCCAGGCTTTACGCGCCCTTCAGCGACAGATCTCACGATGCATCTGGGCCAGGGCCCAAGCACTTGCCAGAAGTTCAGTTACGCTGCCAGGATTGGGGCTCAAAGACGTCACACCGTCGTCGATGACCTAGTGATGATTTACGCAAGTCGGCGTATTTGAAAGAAAGGCGCAGCGGGAGTCGGATATACCCATGAGTCCTTGACAGAGAGGAACCACCATCGCCCGTCATAGGCGCACAGAGATCCCGAGACTGGGAGCTCGTCCGTTCGCTGGATTCGAGGATTATTCATTCTGTGTTATCGGTTGGAGTCCTCTTAAGTAGTATCGTCCTTTTTTTTAATCAATAATATTGAAGTTCAATGACGATCATGTTTTTGCAAGACAATCCCGCGCCATGGTTCCTCGCAGATTCTTGTCTCAGAAGTATGGTGCCGGTGGGGCCTATGTTACCAGCTCGGATTGGGTCTACAGGGTGAGACAAGACGCCTCTGATGAACGCTCAACAGGGTATCGATTGATCAAGTCTATAGCGAACCGCTCACAACACCAATCCGCCTCTCCTTGAGTCCCTCTTCGTCATGCCCAGGACGACATCTCCTCCCAGTCCCCCCCGCCGCCCTCACTCGCACCCACCTCGTCCCAGCTCACCTCCATCCTCTCCAGCTCCCGCACGAAGAAATCCTGCTCCTCCCGAAGCGCCTCCCTGACCTCAGGTGCCATCTTCTTCGGGTACCTGCGCGCGTTGAACCAGTGCGTAAGGCTCCTCAGCGCCTGCTCCAGGGGCAGGGCCTCCTCCATCTCCGCATCGACATCACAGCCCGCGAGCCACTCGTCGCGGAGCTCCGGTCTGCAGTGCAGGTAGACGGCGGTGATGACGCGCATGTTGGACTGGCGCCACTTGCGGGAGCAGTAGGGCACCTGGTTCTTGAAGAGCTTGAGCGTGTACAGGCGCAGTTCGTTCTGCGGGACCTTGAGGTTCTTGCGCAGGACGTTGGAGGATTTGTACTGCACCATGAGGAGGTTACGGTGGCCCTTGTTCTTGCAGATCTTCTGTAGGATGCGAAGGTAGTTGATCAGTGTGAAGAAGTTGCGCCGTGAAAAATCGGTAATGGGTTCCGAGGGCAGTGGGTTTACGGGATAGCCCAGCTCATCGACCTCGGGCCGAGGGGGCTTGCCATGCTCATCCCCACCGAGCGCGGCATCCGTCGCGGTATCTGTCTGTGGTGCCGGCGGGGGTGAGCGGCGCCGCTTGATCGGTGGAGGTGCGGCCTCGTCCTCGCTTTCTTCCCCGTCCCTTGGCTCTTCCACGGAGTTTTCTCTGGTGCGCCGGCGCGCACGTTGCAGAAATAAAAGAAGCTATATATCAAAGTCAGCCTTAGCGGGCGATCTCAGCTGCGACAGATGAGCAACTCACCTATTCTCAACACGATCCGTCTTGTTCTCCACAACCTGTTGGACATCTTGGTGGAGAAACAACTTCAGCATCAGCGGCATGTAGTTACAGTCCAGAAGAAGCTGTGTCAGAAACTCAAATTTGAGTACATCTGGTTTGAACCGAGACAGTGTCAGCTAAAGTAGCAACATGCGCAACTAACGACTGTCAAGTATGACTTACGAGATAGCTTTAACCACTTGAGAAGGAGAAGCATGATGCCGCTCACCGCCTTTGCAGTGATCTCACGCGTCCTCGCAGCATCCAACTCCTCGGCGGATGGCTCATGGGCCTCCGCACTCGCCGTGCCATTGTTATTGGCACCATTGACTCTACCATTGGGGCCTGGGATCGCACCGAAAGAGGCCGCCGGTGGTTGCTGCGACAATAGAACTGTATAATGTGCTAATATTCCCTTAATCAAGCACATGCAAACAGATTGGAGCTGCGGGATAGAGCCAGCCTACGATGCAGTCAGATCAGGACCGAGCACCCAGGGCTGAGAACAGGTCATCACTTACGTAGAACTTTTCGACAGCATCGAGCCGCTGTTTGACTCTCTTGCTCATGCTTTCAGGATGAGGACCGTAGTCGACACCAACCTCTCCTTCCTGGAATCCACGCTCTGCTTTAGGCTTCACCAGACCTAACTCCTCCTTCTCCTCAAGAGTAAGTGAAGAAAGATCGAGCTCGTCCAAGAGATCGTCGTCGGTAGCGTCCCATCCCCGCTCAAACTTCATGAACTTTTCTCGCTCGTCCCATAGCTGCCGAAGGGCTCGAGTCATTCGGACCCTCCTAGAGAATAGTTCTCCAGCCTCGAGGATCGATGCCGGCACGTCGCTGCCTTCCCACTTTCTGCCGACGAGCAGGTCTTGCAGGGCAGCGTTGCCTTTGCCGCCGGCACTGTTGCTAGTAGCATCGAGTGGCGGATACATGAACGGAAAGTTCTGGTTGGTCTGGTAGTTTTGTTTCTTAACGCCTTTTCCACCAACGCCAGGTGAAGGTGGCGGGGATGGAGCCGGTGTCGCGATGTGGACGGGTTGGTGAAGGATAGAGGCTCCTCCAGTCTGTGTGCCAGGCTGAGGTGGAAGAATGCCGCTGGAACCATTATTGCGTGCGGTCTGATTCGGAAGCGGGGGGAGGAAAGATGTGTTGTCGGCCTCCAGAGGGATGACTTCCTTTGGTGGTATGTATGCCGGATATTTAGAGGTGATCTCTTGCCGGAAGAAATGGTAGTCCAGGGGTGACGCTGTAATTATGTCCTTGTCCTTGCCATCGTCTAGGTCCTCGGCCGCGGCCTTCTTCGTCTCGGCCAGCTCTTGCGAGCCACCAAAGACGAGGAGCACCGATTTCCAGAATAGTAGAAACACTTGGGCCTGCGGCACAACCTGTGCTTCATCCCATCGCATTCTGGCCGTCACGTCGACGAAAAAGTCGACCAAACAGGGACCCAGCTCCACTGCCAACGGCCTGTTATTTTCAAAAACATTCTCCGTATCTTGAAGAGTGGCTTACCTAGCTGTGTGTAGAGAGCACCTAGCTCCTGAGGATAAACAAGCGCATGCTGTATCATCATATACATAACGGTCATTAGGTTCGTCAACTCATCCTGTGCTTCTTGTGCACTGACGCCCTGCATCTGAGGGGCCTCGTCGGTCCTGCGTTCCCTCGTTAGCACCTTGTGACTCCTGCACGCTGATATTTCTCCGTACCAGTAAGGATCGAACGCAGCCCTCAAGGCATCCCATACCAATACAGCACCTCCAGCTTCGCCGATGAGCCTGGCTCCAGCTTTCATTGCCGAGAGGTGCCCAGGCGTCGATGCCGACCTGGCCTTGCTATCCTTGGGCCCAGCTGCACCGGCCCCTCCAGCCGTCTGCGCCCATCTTCCAAGCACCACGTACACGAGCCTGCCCAGGCAAGCCAACCGGTCCTTGGGTTCGCCTGATGACAGCCCAGCCAGGGCCTCAGTGACAAACTTCTTCCTCGCTTCGCCGTCCACGCCGTCCCACGTGGTATCTGTGCCGAAGTCTTGTTCCCACTGCGCCTCGAAAGCCCTCTGGGCAGAACTGAGCCGCACCCACTGCCAGAACTGGTAGACGAACCATTCGTCTATCTCCTCATCGATCGGCCCCATGTCCTCGTATGTGAAATCGTACGCTATGGTCTCGGCTTTGGGGAACTCGACCAGAATCCGGCGGAGTTGAGCCAGCGAGAGAGAGTCTGTCGGGTTCGGCGGCACATTGCCGCCTGGAGGAGGAGGAGGCTGGTTCGGCGGAGGTGGGACGGCCGGGCCAGGTGGGTTCGAGGCATTGCGCACGAGGAGCGGTCGGACAGGTTGGGGAGGGTCGGCTTGTTGAGCGTGTTCAGGGCTCATCGCGGCGGCGGCGGCGGCGGCGTCCTCCATCTGTTCGTCAGGCTTTTGAGGTGAAGGCTCCACCTCGTTCGAGTTTCTAGAGGGCCACAGGGAGTTCATGGTGGCTCCGGGTGGTCAAGACGTCTAGAGCTGGTGGTGATCAGGAAGAACAGATCAGACACCACTGGAGGACAGGACGGTCATAGTCACTCGACTTGTCTTTTTGGTCAGGCCATGCATTCCATGGGTGCACGCTGGAGCTTGGTGCGACGGTGGACGTCGAGAAGTTTCCGCTAGAGCAAAGGAGGTCAACCGCGTAAAGCTTTCAATTGACGTTGGACCAGGACGCGTTCCCAAGCAGCTTAGGCCTGTGTTAACGTGGGGTAGCGCCTAGAATGGCAGGCGGTGGTGGTCTACAGTGGGTGAGCCGCTAGGCACTGCATGTACCTGAATCAGCCGCTTGCTAGGCGGCTTGAACCCAAAAGACATTCAAGCTACACGAGAAGATGATGCTCTCAGCTTACTCTTTCGTAAGGAAAAAAGACTCTTCATTAGAATGATAAAAAAGTAGCTTATATAAAAGAAATTTAAGGAGAGAAGAAAAGAAGGAGGAAGAGGAGAAAAGAATGAATGAAAAGAGAGAGAAGAGAAACATAAATTGAGTCTATGGGCGTTCATATTACACCTAGAAAGCTGACAAAGCTTTGCTACCACAGCACAAGGATCTCTCCCGGGCGCAGCAGAGTCACCACTTTTGCATCTTGTGACAGCAAAGGAGCAGGACCCACTGCGTGCATTCATCACCAGCATCAGCCAGTACTGCATTGATTATCAGCAATGATGTTGAGCATTTATCAGCGGCCTGCCTGACTTGCTTCGAGATTGCATCAATGGGTATGCCTACAGAGAGCAGCGCAGGTGGAGGATCGTCTTCATGACATCTTTTGCTCTCCTTGATCCTTTAGCTACAATACGTTTAATTACTCGCTCTCGCCACCTTCTCTCATCCGTCCGTTCAATTCGCTCTCGCCACACAAGGCAGCAACATCTGGCTACAATCTTGACAAAGAGTTCCTTGAGCGCCGTCCCCGCTGAAGACCGAGGACTGCTCAGGTCTTGTCATGGATACTGAGGATCAGAGGGACGTCGAACTCTCGGCTCTGTCCGCCATCTTTCCAGAGATACAAAGGCTCACAGAGGATGACCCGTATATATTCACACTCGACATCCCTGTGAACGCAACAAAGACAGTCACCGTCTATTTCCCCGCGGCAGGGACTGGGCAGCTGCCCAATCCAGCCGTCACCCAGGCCAGACTCGAGCCGCCAGAGGAGCCACCCGGGATCGATTCTCATGAGCTGTCATATCTACCTGCAATCCACCTCCAGATCTGTCTGCCGCCAGCTTACCCGGCTGAGCAGCCTCCGGTCGTCCAAGTGTCGACGACACCATCATGGCTGCCACCCGAAACGGCGAAGAAGCTGGAAGACGACTGTGCCCGGCTGTGGGAGGAGCTCGGTCGAGATCTTGTTGTTTTCACCTATATCGATCATGTCCAGCAGTCAGCAGGCGATGTATTCGGGCTCGTTGATGATAGCGGCACTCTAGAGATCAGCCCTGAGCACAAGATCGCTATCCTGGACTTTGATATTGGGGCAAAGAGGGCAGCATTTGAGAAGCAAACCTTTGAGTGCGGCGTCTGTCTAGGTATGTTGCTTTCCCAACTTGTTTATCTATCCTTAGAAGATCCCTTCACTATGCACCGTAAGGACATCAAGACTGGGGTGGTCAAATGGGCCGTGCTTCAGATGGTCTCGCAGTCTAAACGGACAGAAAATTTGACCACGCTTAGGCTAGAATGGATTCATGCCATCACGAGCCTTGTGGTAGACTCTCCTGTAAATTCAAGGTGCCCACATTCTGGTGAGAGTTTGAAAGACAGCTCATCATGAAACGTGTGATCTCGGAGCGTCATCTGGGTGTCCGAAATAGACCTTTTTCTTTTTGAAGACCGTGGTTGTTGTTTCTCTCCCCCCCCCCCCTTTTTTTTTCTTATATCGTTTTCTTCCTTCTTTTGTCATACCGTGAACTAATATCATCTTCAGACCCCAAGAAAGGTGCAAAATGCCATCGAATGCTCGACTGCGGCCATGTGTTCTGCGTCGAGTGCCTTCAGGACTTCTACAACAATGCTATCACCGAAGGTGACATCTCAATGGTTCGCTGTCTGCAGCCGAACTGCGCCAAAGAGCGTGAGGCTGTCAGGCCTACGGGTAGTAAGAAGCCAAAGAAGTCAAAGACTTCTATCAGCCCAAGCGAGCTCCTTCAGATACCACTCGGACCTGAGGTGGTGAAGCGTTACGTGGCCCTAAAGTACAAGACAGAACTTGAGAGTGACAAGAACACCGTCTACTGTCCTCGCTCGTGGTGCCAGGGTGCGGCGCGGTCCAAGAAACGCAGAAAGCCGCAAGGTTTTGAGCTTCATGAGACAGACAACGACTCTGACGAGGGAGGCCAAGGATGACGCCGAAGACCCTGCTGAGACGTCGAAGCAAGGGCTCCAGCCTTACCAGCCTGAGGACAGGCTCGCTGTGTGCGAAGACTGTCATTTCGCATTCTGTAGCAGATGTCGTCAAAGCTGGCACGGCGAATTCGTCGTGTGCGCACCACCACGAGATTCCCAGGAACTCAGCCAAGAAGAAAAGGCCTCTCTCGAGTTCATCGATTTACACACGACACCCTGTCCGACATGTGGCTGCCCGGCCCAGAAGACACATGGATGCAACCACATGTAAGTATTGTCCTCCACGATTCTTATGATAATGCCGCCCACTTCTGACGCCGGCCTAGGACCTGCTTCAAATGCCAAACGCATTTTTGCTACCTCTGCTCTGCCTGGCTGGACCCCGGCAACCCATACCAGCACTACAACCAATCACCAAATGGTGGTATCACCGCCTGTTATATGCGCTTGTGGGAGTTGGAAGACGGAGATGAGGACGGAGGGAATGCTTTCGCTGGACGTCGCAATAATGCGGGGGCCGCTCCGGCTCCAGCACCGGAGGCTGAGGAAGTTCTCCAGGCTGCCCTCCAAGCCGGTGCCCAACGAGTGCAGCGTCAACGGCGCGCCGAAGCTGATGTCAACCGGGTGGTGCTGAACGGGCCAGTGAACCTCGTACCCGAGGGGCCACGAGTCTTCCGACTCGATGTGGCTGGACCGCAGGGAAATCCCAATGATCAACAGGAGGCCGCCGCAGAACCATTGGCACGCCGACCACCAGCGCAGGGCAGGGGCCAGGACCGCGATCGAGGCAATGCTAGAGAAGCGCGTCAGCAGCAGCCGCGGGCACAGGCGCAACGGCAGCAGCAACTGGGGCAGAGAGGGCGGGATGGCCGAGGGAGGGGCTTGGGAAACCGTCAGAACCCTGAACAGAGAGGCGGGCAGGCGATCGCCCGACGAGAGAGACATTTTCATGGGCGAGTGCAAGGCGACGCTGGGAGGCAAGACCAGCTTGAGGATTTGGATGCTGCCTGGGTCAGGCAGTTCGTGCATCTCGCACTGGAGGACAACGAGCATCTCCTCGACGAGGACGACTAGACACCGGCACGCTTTACGCACCAGGGCTCCATAGCAGCATGGCCATAATAGGGAGGAGCCGACGCGATCACACCCCCTAAACAATGGTGATCTACTGGGAAGATGTGAGGATGCCGAGGCGCTATCATCGTCGTCAGAAACTCGACTCGTTTTGCGCTCTCCCGTCCCTTCGTCCGCGGAAGGCGAGTTCACCCAGCACCGCCCATGTACCATCTTCACGCAAGATACCAGCATGTTTATTTTTACCCCTTTTGAGACCGACCTTCATTATCATCACACTACGGATGTAAACCTCCTCGGCTCTGTCTTAGCCAAGCACTGCACCTGGACCTTGCTATTATCACACGGGGCTTATGCTCGCCGGGGAACCAGGGCTCTAGTGGTGGCCTCTCCAGCTTCTTGCGACGTCAGAAAGCTTGGATGGCTCGAAATGCCGGAACGTGATGGTGCTCTTTCCGAGATCAGATAGCAAGGATAGCGATCCTACGGCCAAAAAGGGGGGCGCCTTTTCTCCTTCCGGGCAGAATAGCCGTGGACAGAGAGCCTTATGGAGTCTAGAGGGCGTGCTAGTCATGCGTTGTTTGGAGGGCGCGGACAAATGTGAAGTCAAACCTAGTCTCCTGTCGAGTTCTCAGAATGGCGATGATTTATTTTTGACCCCTTCCAGGTTATAATTCAGGCTGGGCACCTTACAAATATGTTGATGTCAAGGCTCGATCGAGCAACGTTGCTTGTAGTATGTGATTAGCATTTCAAATCTTTTGGGACAAGGGTGGAAAGGGGAGAGGGGGGGGGCAGTCCAACAATATTCCCTGGCATAGATCGAACACAGTAGAAGTAAACACTCTGTTCACCGACAGTTCGTCTCCGAAGTAGTGAAGAAAATTACTTTTTTGTGTTCTTCTCCTTGTTATGTCAACGCCCACGCCAGATGTCTCTATATGCACCTCCCACTCAGTATCCGGCCCTTGCTCGCTGCCCACTCGAGTCGTCTGCACGGTTTCGTGCTTTCCACCTCTTCCTGAGCGCCCGTATCCAGGTCTACTCGACTACCAGCATAAATCACCAGGATATCCTTCTCCAGATACCAAGGATGGTCTTTGTGTCTCCGACAGTGCTGAATATAAACCAATTGTAGCCATTATTTGTGAGATGAGGTTTGATATGTGCTTGTTAGACCCAACAGGACCCCACGAATGATCTGTCACATTCTGCTAACAAGCGAGACATTGCATGGACCCCAAACAGAGATTGGAGGCTAGAATGCGTGCCTCGGGTTTGATTACTTCAGCCCGTTGGGGGAGGGGGAGGGAAACGTGTTGCCGAGGAACAGTATACTACAAACTTTCTTAAGCCCCCATACTCGGTGTGAACTTTCCAGGGAGCCTTACTAGCTCATAATATTGTCACATCTGATATCTGCTCATCGAGCCTGCCATATTATTGTCTTGTGTGATAACTCACCTGGCCGTGCTTCTCGATAGTATAGCTTGAAATGACCAGCCTTGCAGAGGTGGACGCAGTTCAAATTTCTCCTGGGCCTGCAAGGCACCGTCCATAATAAACGATGTACCTTGACGCCCCATAGCTGCTTTGCAAAAGGCTTTTAAGAATTCCACTTATTACAGATGCATGGTTGAGTCCACTTTGGGGATAATCATATCATGCCCTGAGGGGGCCGATACGGAGAGGTTAATCTCCAATAACTGTCAATATCGATGGACAGGCCTGCGGCTGTGCTGTCATGCCATATCTCTGCAACGCATACGAGCCTATCTATCTTCAAGGAATAGGAAACGACAGGCTGCTCTCGGGTCCACCCAGCCTTTCCTGCATATGTGCTAGACACGCACAGCTGTATAGATGTACAGGCAAGCGGGCCGAGGACATCCCCCAGCCTCTATCCCAACACTGCGAGAGCACCACGACCACGAGTGGGCTCTGTCCATGCAATCCCAACAAAATCGAGCATCTCCAGGCCCATTCGAATACGCGTCGCGCACTCTAGTGAACCAAGAATCCCAGACCACCACAATCACCAAGGTGGCCGCGCACGGATTGACGCCTGCCCATGCGGCGCTATCGGCGCTCGCTTCGGCGGAACTGATGAGTAAGTCATTATTCACCCCTCCTCCTGTCCACACCCTGGGGACCTGTCCTCACTCTCCCACAGGCAGCTCACGAGGAGATATCTCATGGTCCGTGGCGTCGAGGGCCCGCCGTCCCCCCGTGGCCTGTGTCGGGCGTGTGCACGTTCTCCTACGCGCAACAGGAAGAGGTGAGGTTCAAATCTCGCGGTAGTAATAGATTAGCACTCTTCTTTTTTTAAATAGCCCGTGCATTCTTGGGGGGGGTATGGACGGGATGTAGCATAGCAGCACCGGGTCCGCTACCATTACGACGCCGATCCGTGCGGCGCGGGTGGCCCCCTTGACGGCAAGGGGGGAGGGAGGGGTTCGGTCCTTTTCATCCTCTTTTTCAAATCATCCAACAAGTCCCTCGTCGTTCCTCGCTGGGTTCACGGCGAGCCTGTGGCTGTCAGCTGGGTAGATCCTGCCAGCCATGTAGCGCGCACGGGGGTTGACCGATACGAACCGTGCAGCCGTAAGGGTAGGTAGTGATATTTTATCTACCAGGTAGACAATAGAGCTGACGGGAAACTTTCCCCCATGGGCAAGTCAAAGTGTTTGGCCGAGATCAAGACCGCAGCGGACAGGCACGGACGGTGAGAGCACGGTACGAACTGACGGCGTCTTGCGTCCGGGCAATATATTGACCACCAGTCCACCCGTGGTCCCTGTGCTGTGGAGACCCCTGGGCGTTCGACTGCTCCGTCAGCGAGTGCGCTATAACGCTCGAACCATAGCAATAAGAGAGGGACCTGCCCACAAGCAAGAACCCTGGCGCACGTCACCGCAGCTCACTGCCCGCCCGGTCCCCCTCCCCAGGCATGGCAGGGCGGACGCAGGCCACGCTCCTGGGAGAAGTGCCGTATCGTTCAGGCCAGGCCGGGGGTATCCCCAGTCGGTGCAGGGGGAATCAGACGAGCCAGTCGCGACTGTGCTCTGCTGCGGCTCGCCCGCTTTTATTTCCCACGTGATCTGCAGACAGCAGAGGAGAGGCCTGCCCGTGGGATCTGTCCTCTTCCCTGGAGGGCTGGCTGGCTGTGCTGTAAATCAGGACAGGACGACAACGACCTCCTGCTGCGCGTCACCTGAGCAAGACTCTGGGGCGCATCCCATCACTAGCCGTGAGGGGGGATAAATACATGTCAGCACGGCACACAAGCGGCAACGTGTGAGGGCTCGCATGATGACTTGTGTGCCAAAGCACGAAACCAATAATAATATGTAATATCCCATGGAGCGTCCGTATATCAGCGCGCCTGTTGAAGCTTCTTTTTGGCTCCCGGGGGGGGGGGGGTTCCGCCTAGGGAAATCGATGCGGAGCCTGCCAGGTCCCCTGGTGGTCCAGACACACACACACACAGAGAGAGAGAGAGAGAGAGAGAGAGACAGAGACAGAGAGAGGGAGAGAGCATAGCTTGCACCGCACCATAATGACTTGATGATACTACGGGGTACTTCCTGTCGCAGCAACAAGCTCAGCTCTCACCGGGTGGGAAAGGGGGCTAATTTGGAGCTCCCGCCCTTCTAGCTCCGACCGGTCTCGTGTCTAAACAAATCAGGTTGACGTTGGTGCTTTCTGCTGTGGAAGCAACCACCCAAGCCCCCCCCCCTTGAGTAGCGATCTGCGAGATTCACACAGCGCAGGAGTGCGGGAGTCTACTGCTGTAGATCTGTTCTAGCTCACCGTCCAGCTCAACGGCCCCTAAAAAATCATGTGGCCAGGCGCCTGCCCAGCTTGTGTCAGGCTAGGCACTTGCCATGTCGGCCTCGAGGGGGGATGATCCCGGTTGGGAGCGTTGTGTAGCAGCGCCTGGTCTTCAGTGCGCTAAAGAAAGAACGAGAATTCACTGACTAGCAGCAGACTACATAGCGCGCCTGCCAAGGACGACAGGTGCTATCGACATGAGTGTGGACCGACTCGGATCGCTCTTTCACATCTCGCATGGGGAAAGTGGGGTTCAGCTCGAGGGCTGAACTGTGAGGAGAGGCGGAGAGAGCAAAAGAAGAAGGGAAAAAAGAGAGACCAGCCACACACACACACACACAAACAGAGAGAGAGAGAGAGGGAGAGGCAGAGAGACGAGAACAAAAAGGCTACAGCCTACATTGGGCTATACACATGTCGTTTGCTGTCGCGTAGCAGAAAATGACAGGAGGCCAACCCCCCCTCCCCCCGTCGCGAGTCTAGCTTGCGGCTCGAAGCTGCTGCTCGATACCACCGCAGATCGCTGGGACTGAGGTGACCAGGACGGGCAGGCGGCCCACACGCGCCCTTGGACGTATTTAAGGAATAGACCACCGCCAGTGGCGGCGGGATGACGGAAGGATGGGTGGAGATACCAAGGCCAGCTGGCAAGGTAGACCTGCAGGCTCGGGGTTTGACCTCGGCTACATTGCACCTCACTGCCTCTGTGGTCGTTGGGCTGCAAGATCATTACCGTGCAGCATGCGAGACATGGTACTATGGTACATAATAATAACTTTTATTGCTGTAGCGATGATTACCGCTGCTATTTTTTCCTGGCTACCTGCCGCTAAGACGGTAGGGCAGCTCCACGGCCCAGAGGGCCCCCGCAGGCCTGAGTGGACCGGAAGGGTGGAGCGGGCTGTCCTGGGCCATCTAGGCTAAATGTTCAGGAGCCCTGGGGGGGGGTGGGTTGCCAGACGAGGGCTGTCAAGCGCACCACACGACTTCTTTCACGTACCTCCGACCTGGGGCCCTCTGGCCGCGAACCTTGGGGCGCGTGGTCTGGGTACTCAGTAATCTCTTGCGGATACGAGCTGCACCTGCAGCTGCAGCAGCAGACCAACCTCGCCAGCGAGGGGCGCGAAGCAGGCGCAGACAGCCGTGTGACTGCAGTCTGGTTGGGGAGGGGGGTTCAGCTTGGGGGAGGGATGTGCTGAGGCACATACTGATTGACGCAGTGTGAGAGATCTGATTGGGTCGGTGTCCGAAGGGCACTCGGAATGTAGTACGCGACCTCGTCACCGGTGACCTTTTTACTTCCTTTCTGAGCCTGTCGACACGGAACCACCCACTACCCATCACCCACCTGGTGAGATTCATGGAGCTGCTGGACGGGAGCTGATAAAAGGAGCAACAAGGGGCAGTACCTCCCCCCCTGGCCCCCACGACCCGCTCAGGTAGATGAAGTGATAGTGTCGTGGTCGATGCAACTGTTCCTCCAATTTAAGAACTGCTGGGAGCAGTCTTGCCATACACACAGGTCAGGCTGCCGGCGTCCAGTCACACGGCCGAGGGGGAGGCCTGCCAACCATGGGCTCAGCGACAGCGTAGGCGGTGCCCATGACAGCAGACAGGAGGGGGGCAGGTTGTATAGAGCTGCCAGGCCGGGTTGGCCCAAACCGTGGGTTCCCTTCCCCCGGCCAAGCGGGTGGTGAGGTTGTGTCGATGGGACGGGAGCAGTATTCTAGAAGCCTTCGACCATACCCGAGGACGCCCAACGTCTGTGAGCAAGTTGAAATCCAGCAAAGTGCGCAGGAAGAATAAGGTCGGATTTGCTGACCACAGGCCCGGCTGCTGGCGTACGCGGCAGTATGTATCAGCCGGGGTTTTTTGGTCTTGGGTTTTCTGTTTTCTGGTAGGGGAAAAGGAGAAAGGGAGTGAGATGTTGGTTGGTGGTGGTGGTGGTGGTGGTGGTGAGGGGTCCCACCCCAGTCCTGGGCTGGGGCGAGAGGAGTCGTCGAGCTGGAACGCACCATCGCAAGCAGGCAGTGCAGTGTCTTGCCGTGCTTACTGTACAGCTTACTGACATACTGTCTAAGTAGTTATGTATGACGCTGGAGGGGAGAGACAGGGAGGCGCAGAAGCGGGACCGGGAGAGGAGGGCATGGGTGAAGGGAGATAGGGCTGCATCGTTGCAATTGGAGGGCTTAAACGCTGACGATTTTCCCTTTTGGGGGGGGGGGGAGCAAGAGACACAGAGAGAGAGAGAGCGGCAGCGGGAGGAGGAGGAGGAGGAGGAAGAGGAGGAGTACAGATAGCAGGAATCTGACAAGATACACTGTTGCAGCAGACTGTTGCAGTAGGGAACCTGCAGCCAGCCGTTCGAGGGAGTGAGAGACGGACGGGGCTTGTGAAAGGGTGTGGGTAGTGTGGACTGTGGGAGCGGGAAGTCAGTCAGCCGTGGCGGTACGTACTGTGGTGGTACCGCTACATCAGTGCCATCATGCACCGCAGTGCCCGCTCTGGTAGCAGCAGCACGGGAGGTGACACATCTCATTGGTCGACCTCTTGCACAGTAGCGGGCCGCTTTCGCTGCCCAACTCTAAGTACTCGGTACGTACCGCCCAGGGCAAGGGCATTCCCCCTCGAAGCTGCACCTGCACCTCGAGATTACGTGAGGCGCTTTTCCATCCATCTCCCACTGCACGGCTGCAGCATGGACCACTACAGCTCTGTATCCCACCCACACCAACACCACGCCACACCACGCCACCCCACCCTACCTCGACCTCGACCGGCCTGACGTGCTCGACCAGCAGAGAGCTCATCCCTTTCGCCTACAGCAGCTTTGCATCGGACTAGCAGCTCGGCAGAGCTTGTTTTGGACCCAAGTTACATCGACGCCTCGACCTGCTGCTCCCCCCCCCTTCCCCTTCCCCCCTCGAGCCTGTCTGGGGATGGACGTGCGTTGCGCACACACGCACACGCACACACATACACACAAACACACACGTCATGCAATGCAGCAGCGTCTATTGTGCATTCTCTTACTCCTTGCACTCGCCACCCTCGCATCGGAGGCTGGGCTGCCTCGATCGTACCTCGCTGTGCGGTACAGTCAGTACCTGTAATAGCCTGCTCATCCGGATCGGACGTACCACCCGGCCTTCCCTCCTGGTGCGGGGGGGGCCTATCGCGGGTAGCTCTGGAGGACGACAACCCGAGCGCGGAGGCTGCTGCTCTGCTGGCTACTGCACGACCGCCCGACCGCCTTGAGCACACCCAGCTCGCCCTCCCACGACATGCAACTGCCTATGCCCATGTCAAGGAACTCAGACTCGACCATAGGCCTTGTGAACCATGACCGATCGGATGCAACACAAAGACAGTGGCATGTAACTCAAAGTTCGAGGTCCACCTCAGCCTCAAATGCCAAAATCCAACCTCAGCCGACTCGGTAGCCACGAGAATGCCGTTGCATCAATGTGAGGGAAGCAGCAACAAGGTGCTCGGGGATGTGCAGCTCGTAGCCGCGAGCCCCCCGGCCTCGAACCCATCCCGCCTTGTGCCCATGGCCCACAGACCCAGGTGCCTGGGGGGCCGGGGCCTGGGCCTGGACCTGGGCCTGTGCCTGCACACACCAGCCTGCAGAGTCACCGCGCATAAAACCTACAGCGGGGCGTGAGACGGGTATTCACATGTCGAGGACCTAACGACAGATCTCCTCTCCCGCTCCCACGCCCACACTTCCGCCCTCCCTCCCTCCCTCTCTCTCCGTGTCTCGCCATAGAAAGCCTCTCAACGGGCCTCGCAGCAACCTCTGGCGCCCGCCCCCCCCCCCCCTCGCTGAACCCGAGGCTGTGCACCTTTGGCTTTAACGCCCTCGTGCGCTCATTTTGAGTGCACACACCCGACGGCTCGCTACGGCTCCCCAAGTTGTCAGTAGTGTGAGCGATAAGTGCGGCAGCGCGAACAGAGGTAGGTCATCATCCAAGGGTTACGTCGTGCATGGCCTGTCATGTGCTGGTACAGAGTAATTGTCGGCTACACAAGCAATATGGTCCGGAAGGAGTGTGACCGCGCTACTGTACTGCATACATGCGGTCTACATGGGCTTGCAGTGTCTGCACTGTACGATAATTTAACTGCCCTCCCGTCCCACCTGTCAGGCGGATTGACCCGTTTCGTTCTCCATCCTCATCAGGGACCCGACTCAGTACTTTTCGGCCCCCAAGACCTACCAGCCTCCCCGACACACACGGCGGACGGCGGTCTACGGTGGCAGATGGCATCCTGACCTGAGGATTCGAAACTCTGGACGACAGAGATCTCTGGCAAATCACGAGCTGCAGAGGCTGCCACGTCGACCAAAGAGGAAGGCCAGGAACTGCACACGGGCCGGTACGGTACCTCGACCCAGGACCTTCCGCCAAGGTTGCAACCAATTCATCCCCCACCACCTCAGATCCCTGGCTGCAGCTGATTCTGGACCAACAACCCCCTCCCCCTTCTTCCGAATGCGCGGTTGTTCGGCGCAATTGTCCACGGGAGATATCTGCCCTTCCCCCATCGTCCTCTCGCTAAGGCAACCGGTGTGGAATCCGGACGCTCGACATGTGTGCTGGAGCAGGTCGCGCCACTTTCAGAACGTGACCAGGGTCATTTAATGTTCAATACGGCCGGCATGGGTCCACCAACAATCAATCAATCACCACTGGGTGCGACGTCCCCCAGCCTGTCCGCGGAGCGGCTCACCCTTCGCCTTTCTAGATCGAGCCGATATGGGTATGCTGATCCCCATTCAGAATGGATTCTGCCGGTCGGGGCTACTGCTTGATCAAGCCTAGGGCTCTCACCGACCGACCATGCCGACCCGCAGAGAAAGGAGATGCTCGCGACCAGAGCCCAATCGAAACGGTCAGCCGCTGCACCAGGAGGGATAAGATGGCCAGACCAGAATCCGGGGGGGGGGATGACGGGTTGAGCCTTTTTAAATGCACGCCACGCGGTTCGGCAAGCACCGTTTGCAACGCTGCTCTGGCGACCTGGCACGCGAGGCGCCCGTAAAGACCTCAAGACTCGCGTCAGTGATGCACCGAGGCCGCTCCCCAGCGCAGAGCAGGCCCCTCGCAGGGGACCCGTGACGGTCATGGTACATAGTATTGTGCATCCATCTCGCGCCGTATACATCTGGGGACCTTCATTTAGAGGCGGGTCTGCAGCTTGACCAGACAGTTCCCCACTGCGCTGACAGCCCTGTGGCCATGCCCTCCTCCCCGCGCGGTCGTTCCCCGAGTGGTCGAGACGAGGCAGCCGCCCTCTCTCTCTCCCCCTTGTTGGTGCGTCCCACCCCTCTCGAGATGTGCCCAGCTGGGTATGCCCAGCTGGGGGACGAGGTCCATCTCTGCGATAGAACCTACCGGATGGCGCAGCAGCCTCTGGGGGCTCAGCAGCCCCTCCTCTCCAACCTCAGAGTACACGCGACCTCGTCATATATGGCGGGTACCCGAGTTTACAGCCATGTAGGGCTGCCCCGATGCATTGCCGCCCACAGCTTGAGTAGCAGTGGCCTTACCACTGTGGATCCGTGGAGGTCAGCAGCAGTGGGTCGTTAAACAAATGTGTGCCGCACGCGGAGTTTGGCAATGCTAGCGGAGCTGGCCCTCTGGTCATTGGCCAGTCACCTGGGGGGGGGGCCTCCTTACCTCCCTGACCACCGGGTGTTCCAGGTGCTCTCCCACAGACCTGCCTGCTAGGGAATGCTGCTCATAAGATCCTGCCGGGCCTTGCTCCCGTCCCTGCAGGCCAGAGATGTCCAGAGAGAGAGAGAGGGAGAGAAGTGTGGAGAAGGGTGTCCTGAAAGGCCGGCTGGCTGCAGATACAGACACGGCGATTGAAGACGTCCCGTGTTCAAAGCCCCCACGGCCGCCCTCCGGTGGCGGCCATCAGACAGAATACAAAGTACCAAGATGCTGAATGGTGAGACATCAGAAAGCCATCGACCTGCTGCTAGGGCGCGGCTCGTGAGACACCAGACCATGATAAACATAGCCCCGACTGACACACAAAAGAGGTCATCAGACATCAGAGGTCGCAAGACCAACGTTGATGACAATCCAGGAAACCAGTGCGGCGAACCCTGGAATGCAACGAGGGGGCCACCCTGGATCAGAGGTACTGCAGTACATAGCACAGCCGACACAATGCAATGTTACGACGCGCGCGGCCCCCGCCCTGATTGATGCTCCTACTAGTACACAGATGCCTCCCAGATACACTGACCTCAACGACACCTCAGAAGGCTCCCCTCCTCTGTCTCCCTCGTTTGTAGCTATGAGAACCGGCACTGAGACATCCGTCAACAAGACTGCCACCCTCAGAGTACATCTAGACGCGATATGCAGCCAGCTGGGGGGCACAAAATTGACTTTCAGTCCCCCCCCTCTCAAAAAAAAAAAGGATTATAAAAGAAAGAGAATAAAAATAAAACAAGTAAACCCTACCGGTACCGTCGTCGGCTAACAACTCCCCTGAGAGTGAAGCCGTCCAAGCTGGCATCATCCTTGCAGAGAGGCTTGATCTTGGCGGAAGCCGTTGAGATTGTTGAAATAAGCTTCAGTCCAAATCTGGTTTCTCTCATCTCCTCTCGCCTCGCCGCACCACATTGTCCTGGAGCAGACAACCTCTGTGCTCTGCATAGAGAGACCTGCGCCGGGACGGACTGTGCCTGAAGAGCAATACAGCTCTTCTTGCGCCGCGAACGAAGAGGAAGGCCTCGCTCTTTCGGTGGCGGCAGCGGCAGCAGAGACATCGCTGCGGCGAGGAGGTGACGCCCACGATGACTTGTCTCTTGTTGGCCGCAGAATCCTGTTCCCTCCAGCACCGGATGCGTTAAAAGGGGGCTCTGACGATCTGCGAAAGCCCGCAATCCCTACCAACCCAGCGTCTGTGAGCTCGCGTGGGTGGCTCCTTTGCCGCCAAGCGCCGCTGGGGGTACACTCTTGGGCCGCCTGGCCCCCAACCTGCTCGCGATGGATTCAGCTCCATGTCAGGCACCCTCGAAGGATTTGGACGATCTACGATGCCTGCACCCGTTGCATGTAGTAGTCGCCAGGTTCCCCGGGAAGGAAGACCTCGCCTTCAGCCACCACACGGGTGTAGTCGTGGGTGTGTGTGTGTGTGTGTGTGTGTGTGTGCCGGCCAGGCTCCCACCTTGCTACCAATCTAAGGAGCAAGAGATGCAAAACAGAGCGCCGACATCACCAACCGGGCCTGTTCGAATTACGCCGGGCTGAGGGGTAATGGAGCACCAACATCCACGCACGCATCCACTATCTGGTCATACCGGCCCTTGATCTCAGGATATCAAAAGCACCACCACAGAGCCCCGCCTGGCAGTCGGCCGTTCTGGTGCACGGCAGCGAGATGATCCCGTCCTGGTGGGAAGCAAAGAGGATCATTGGCTGCCTGGCGGTGCCTGCCGCATCAACAGCCATGCGCAGCTTGTCTATCTGAGAGAGAGAGAGAGAGAGAGAGGTGGGGAGGGGGGCCTGTGGCCAGGCATATCTCACGGCACCTCGCGGTCCTACAGACGCCGACCACAGCACGTCACTGTGTCTTTTTAAGGAATTCCTGCATGCCCATCAGAACTGGCAGTACTCGATCCAGCAGGCGCAGCTCGCGACGCGTGCATGCTGCATGCTGCAGATGAAGTCACCGGCCCCTCCCTCCTGTGATGTCCTCTTGCATAGAACAGTACCCGGGTACCTTTTTTTTTTCTTTTATTTTTTCTTCTTTTGGTTTATGGCGACCAACGAGCAGCCTGTCCGCCGGTGCGTGCCATTTTGCGCAGCTGCTAGGTGGGGAGGAAGAGGAGGGGGGAGGGGCACGACCCATGGCTGGCCCGTTCAATGCGGCCTGCTCAGGCTAGGGAAGTGGGCCGTGGCTGCAGGCGTTTCTTCGGCCATCCCCTTGTCTACTTCTGGAATGTCGTCTGCTAGAGGCGGCCGTTCATCAGGCCAGAGGCGCGTCTGCCCCCCGGCCCTTGCTGCGTGCCTGGGACGTCTAGTCTCGGAACGTCGAGCCCATTCGCCCATGCTAGCTCGTGCACCCTCCTCCCCCAGGGACGATGGCAGAGGAGAACTAGACTGTCGGCGCGGCCAAGCGAGAACGGCGGCCTGCTACCGTTGGGAAAGTCCCAGGTTTCAAAACACTCAACGGGTGGAGCAGGGCATTCAGTACGAGGCGGGCATGCGGGGCCGTCCAGAACCCACCTCGCTTGCGACCTCGGATATTTGACGCCTCGAGCACTCGGTTGTCAGGGCGGTACAAGGGGAGCTGGGGGGGGAGGGCAGGGTGGGCGCGCACAGGGTGATGAAATTGACAAGATAAGTTATCGACCGGTCGATTGTTGTGTGCAGTCGCCCACGTTCGAGAGCTGGAAGCCGACAGCAGCAGCCGGAAGTACGCGGGAAGGGGGTGGGAGGGGGAGGGAGGGGAGGACTTTTTCCTTCGCACAGACACCGCACCCACCCGGATTCAGATCTGCGGACGCAGGACGAGGTCGGCAGCAGTCGAGCTGTGCGTGACCCCTTTTGGGAGGTCCATGATTTGCTCATGACTTGGTGGTCTCGCACAATTGGCTCGAGTCGACTCACGTCTCATCTCCCCCCTACCCCTCCAAAAGCCGAAGTGGGTGCGGGCCCTCGCGAGGTATGCGACCTCTAGTACTAGGCCTCTCTTTGCCGCCTGTGACTGCCATAGTGGTCACGCTGCACCCGCTCATCGAGACCCGGGGGCAGGGTCGGTTGACCTGTACCAGATCCTGCCAGGCGGTGCTGCTGGGCCGTGTTCCATGTACCATAGACACACGGTACGGTGGCGGACGGCTGGTCGGTCATGCTCTCCCCTGCCCTACCATGTACATGCGCACGAGCAGTCTCTTGTCTCTGCTGTGCAGCAGTCCTGAAGCCCATCGCACCTATCGATTGCTGCCGGTATAACCCACCAGGGTTGTTTTTCACTCTGGGTCTGGAGAGGAAGACACACACACACACACACACACAGAGAGAGAGAGAGAGAGAGAGAGAGGAACTGTAGATATGTATGTGTGTATATATATTTTGTATATATATCTATACACCACATACACACACACACACACGCAGGCAGACACTCTCACTCAGATCAAGGCTTGACAATTACCGTGCGCTCTCCATCTGGTGGTCGCTGACCTCACCAGGCTGGGAGAGGAACAGGGAGAAGAAGGACAGGAGCCGGCTCTGGCTGCTGCCGCTGCCACCACACACTCCTACTACCTGCGTACTGACTACTGGGGTACATGCTATGTATGCTATATGGTACCGAGCAGTACCATAGTTGTAGCATGTACCCCTCAAACTTCCACCCACCCTTACAGGCAGAGACGGCTGCCGGGGTGCCCCTGACTGCCCATCCTGGTCTATATTTTTCTGCAGCTCCCCACCAAGAAAAATAAACCACCCCCTCCTGCCCGAAGCCCCCTGGTCTTGAGCAATCTCGTGAACCGAATTTTGCTGTGCCCGGCCCCCATGCCTGCCACACCATACCGTTTTGATCACCTATCGGCCGTCTCGCCCAACGGTCGTCGAGAATTTGCGGGCCTGCTAGCCCTGGTGAGCTTGTCGGGGTTTTTTTGCTCGAATCAGAACCCCCTGCGCTCCCTCGAGGGACAAGGGGGCCAGGCACTGCACCGAGCTCCATGAGTGCGAGAGGACCCAGCCTTCCGGAGCTGGTTCTGATAGAGAGGAGAGAGAAGAGAGGGAGAGAGAGAGAGAGAGAGAGAGAGAGAGAGCCGCTGGAGAAAAGTCGAGGGCGGAGAGCGTCATGCCAATCTCCCACTCCCCCCCCCTTTAGCTCCCGTGGGTGGCAGACACCGGCAGCAGGTCCTCCAGCCCGTTTTCCTCTTCCTCTTCTTGTTCTCTTCCTCCTCCTCCTCCTCCACCTCTTCTCTCTGTTTGTGCTCGTCTCGAAAGAGAGAGAGAGAGAGAGAGAGAGAGAAGGGGTTGGCAATCTCCGCTGCAGGTCTCCTACCCCTCGCCATGCAGATACGATATGGTCTTATATCGAACGCGGTCCAGACAGAGGCCTGCTGGAGGGGTCGCGCGCGGGTGAGCTCTGTCTTGCATCTATCTCCGATCCACTCTGGCCAGGTCCTGGGCGCATGGTCGTGGCCACTAGCCAGGAGTTCCTTGATCCTTCGGCAGAACATTTCAGGGAACACGGCAAGTGCTGGCCAAGTCCGATGAATCTTCACAAACTTTATGCTCGGATCTCCTAGCGCCCCAAAGAGCCCCCCCCTGGTGCAATACTGCCTGCTTTCTTGCTTGCTGCTTGCTTGCTGCGAGTTCCCACTTCTCTTTTTTTTTTCCTCTTTTTTTTTTCTTGTTCTTTTTTTTGCCGTCCTCGTCCAGAGCAGCCGGCCGCTGGGTGGTTTTTATTTAAAAAAATATATTTATTATTAATGGTAAGTGTTTGTCTCCTGGAGAAATTTTGTTGTTACGAGTACCAGCACATCTGATTTTTTCTCTTCTCTCTTTCTTTTGTAGAAAAAAGAGAAAAAAATCAGCAGTAAATTTGAATTCTTCAGCCAGGAGAGAAGCATCTTGAAGTCCCGACCACCCTTGGAAAGAAGAGAAAACAAAATGGATAAAAAAAAAAAGGGACGCTGGTTCGCGGCGGAGGAGAGAGACGAGGGTCAGACCTTGCGATGTACATGCCCCCCCCGCCCGGCCGACCTCCATAATAAAGGGTGGGCTCAGGGTGGTATCCCATATGCCGTAAGTATCTGAACTCACAGCAACCCCCCCCTCCCCCCCTGCTGCTCACCTGCCAGATCGCCGCGGCCTCCCTCCTCCTTCCCTGTATGGTTACATGTACATGCGGATACGTACTGTACAGTATACACACATACACGCGCACACACACACACAAGCACAGGAGAGCTCCCTCGATTGTGTGCATCTCTGGCCCTAAGGGCGGTCCACCGTCAAAGACTCGTCACTCCCTGTTACCCACTTCCTGGCTCTCAACCACCACACCCCTGTATATGTGTGCGGGAGAGGGAGAGAGAGAGAGAGGAGAGAGAGAGACACACACACACACACAGAGAGAGAGAGAGAGAGAGAGAGAGCTATACTGCCTGCTGCCCCCATCGCCCCATCGACCCATCGACCCTTGATCCACCCCCAGGATAGTGCCGGCGGCTTTCATAAAAACTCCCCCCACCAATATCTACCGTATCATTTCCATACAAGTACCACTTGTTTCTGCAGACCTGCAGGGCCGCCCGTCCAACTCCATGCTAACTTCACCTCTCCGTTTCGTCTGTTGGACATATTCGACCTCGTCCTGTCTCAACTGGCCCAGGCGACAAGGCTGTACACAGTCGCAGACCCTCCGGCTTGTTTGTGTGTGTGTGTGTGTGTGTGTGTGTGTGTGCGTGCGTGCGTGGATGTGTGTGTGTGGCGAGTCCAGCTTCGGTCCGCCTCGAGAGGAGACTTGGTCGTGAAGGCCGCTCCCAGGCCGTGTCTAAGAGGGAGACTGGTGTTCTTGTGAGCGCGTGTGGCTGGATCCGATATATATATTCCCCCGACCTTTTCGCGGACGTTGGGACATCAGGTGGCGACGGCGTGCTATAACCACACCCTGCCCAGCCTTTTTTTCCCTCTTCTTTCTCCCCTCTCTACGACTTTAACCCCCCCTTCCAACCAACCAGAACCCACAGAGACGCAGGAGGACGAAAACAGCAGCAGCAGCAACGAGAGCAATATAAACAACAACAACATCATCCTCAAACCAAGAACAACCAGACCAACCAACCAACCAACCAAAAAAAAAAGAAGGGTTCAGCAATTCTTCCTGCTGGGCGAGACATGTTCCCATGTGCACCGCAACTTACGCAGTCACCATGGCAGAGCTGAAGGAGCCGGCGTCGCAGCACAACCTCTGGTACGGCAGTCCGGTGCAGATGTCGACGAGCAGGGCGGGCCACGGCGCGGACGCAGGGCTCCCGAGCACGGGCTCGAGCTCGCCGCAGTCGGGGCGGCCGAGGCAGGGCGGCTGGGGCAGCGTGGACCACCACTCACAGTACTCGTCGTACAGCCGATACTCCCAGGACGACTCGGCGGCCGAAGCGTACGACCGGCACGCGCAGCACTCCCTGGCGAGCCACCAGAGCTTCCCCAGCCTCAAGAGGCCGTACTCGGCGACGGAGCAGCCCCCGTACCAGGAGATGGTGCAGGACCTGCGCGACGACGGCGCCAAGCTCGGCATGGGCCACGACCACAAGCTCCTGTCGTTCCGGAAGGCGACGGACAAGGTCACGATCCTCGACGCCCACGGGCGCATCCAGCAGCTCGAGCTGACGGCCCAGCTGCACGGCATGTTCTTCCTGTCCGAGATGCCCGCCACCAACACCGACGGCAGCGTGCTGCAGCCGGAGCTGACCTGCTACCGGCGGAACCTGTTCCAGGTCAGCGGCTCGCTGATCACGCCGAGGGGCCCCATGTCCGTCATCTCCCCCCGAAACGGGCGAGACCGTCCCCGTCAGCGCCACCGAGGTCACCATCTCCGCCATCGAGTCCGTCGACGGCCACCCCGTGCGGCTGATCGTGATCCCCTGGAAGACGCCCCCGCCCAACTCGCCTGAGGTCACCCAGGCGCCCGACCAGGAGCCGTCGTCCCTGCCGCTGATCCCGTTCCAGGACGACGGGTCTGAGGCCGACGGGGAGTACGCGGTCTACCCGGTCGGGTGGCGACGACTCCAGTTCCGAATGTAAGACGACGTGCAGAAGAAACCTCCCCCTCCCCCTCCCCCCCCCCTTTTTTGGTGTGTGTGAGAGAGAGAAAGTGAGGAAGTGAGAGAGAGAGGGACACACACAAACAGAGACATTGAGATGAGTAGTATGCTGACGAGGAGGTGCCCAGCGCGACGGCCAACAACGGGAGGAGAAAAGAGCTCCAGCAGCACTTCGTGGTGCACCTGAAGGTGGTGTCGACCCTGGCGAACGGCAGCAAGGTCGTGCTCTGCGAGGCACAGACGGCACCGATCGTGGTGCGGGGACGGAGCCCTCGGAACTTCCAGGCGAGAAAGGAGATCCCGCTCTGGGCTCCAGCGCCGGGTCGAGGGGCCAGGCGCTGGTGGAGACGGGGCTGGGCATCGTGGCGGGACCTCTGTCCGTCAAGACCCAGGACTCCAAGGGGAGGCCCCTGAACATCGAGCTGCCCCGGACGGCCTTCACCTTCACCGCGCCCGCCAAGATGCCAGCGAGCCCGATGGGAGCCATGCGATCAAAGTGAGTCTCCCTTCCTCTCTCGCGCCCCAGAAGAAGAAAACAAAGACGAACCTGGGGAGGGTCTTGACGACCACACGCGTGGTCTTCAGCGAGCCCCGGGGGGAGGATACGGAAGGATGAGCTGACCAGCGGCCCCAAGTTCATACCCGACGTCGTGGAACCCGACCATGGCACCCGCCTCGGGCGCGCCGACCTACCCAGCGACGACCATCGCGTCCGACCCGTACCAGAAGCTGCCGCTGTCGGGCGCGCCGGGGTACGCCGCCGAGGCCCAGGAGCTGCCGCCGCACCTCCCGACCTCGATGCCGTCCATGCAGCTGTCCATGGTCTCGGGCGACCCGCCAGGGCAGCACGCGGCCCAGGGGCCGTCGTCACAGGCAGCACCCCCGATACGCACCCAGTACGCCTCGTACGTCCAGACCTCCACCGCGCCGGCACCCCTCTCGGGCTCCGCGACCGCCACCAGCGGCCTCAGCGTGCCGCGGTACGTGGACGACGCCAACCCGCGGCCCTCCAAGAGCCCGCGCCACCCGAGCCACCCGTCCATCCACGCCGCGTCCATATCGAGCACCGAGTCCTCCAACGAGTACCGCTACGGCCCGCCCGCCTACGGCAGCATGAGCAGCGCCTCGGCCGACATCAGCCCCGGCGCCTCGCAGCAGCAGCAGCAGCACCACCACCCGTACACGACGAGCTCGGCCGCCGCCCCGGACACCGCCACCTCGTCCGGCGCCCCCGCCCACCCCGCCCGCGACTACTACCCCCCCTCGGCCTCGTGGACCACCACCGCGGGCGAGTCCAGCGCCCCGACCTACGCCAACGGCGAGCACAGGCCCCCGTACCCTTACCCGGCGGACCAGTACAAGCCCTCGGGAGCCGTCAAGAACGAGCATGCCTCCTCGGCCCCCGTGTATCCCGGCCAGGCCGTCGGCCACTACTCGTGGAACACCTCCTAGGGTCCCATAGGCCCCAGCCTTGGACCCGCTGTTGTGTGTGTGTGTGTGTGGCGACAGGACAGGTGCGGATCCCTCTGGGCCAGCTACCAGAAGAGAGCAGAGGCGGGGGGAAAGGGGGGAGGGGGAAACGGTGGACCTACCAGCAGTGGCCGAGCCAGGGAGAGGCTCTCTCTCCCTCCCTCCTCTCTCTCTCACACACCTTCACACAGGAGGCCATGAACAGGCAGACGTGGAAAAGATTGGTCTACATACCATCCCCGAACCAATACACCAGCCGAAGACCCGACAGGATCCACCCTTTTCTTGTAAACCAACACAATAATCTCCAAAGTATCACGGCTGCGTTCGAATATCGATTTTTTTCTTCTTCGGTTCTCTCTTCCACACCCTCGACACTTTTGCACGCTCAGTCCACATGAAATAACCGGCGCACAGGATGGCGTTGGGACATTTCTTCTGGTTGACGCCCTCTTTTTTTTCTCTTCATTTTAATTCCTTTTTTTTCTTCTTCTTTTTCTGCCTCGTCTGGTGCAACCAGGCCTCCAGGGCGGGAAGCTGCAAACCCCTACCTCCCGTTTGCTTCGGTGCTATATATTGTGACTCTTTTTATATTCCCCTATTTCCGATACCAATTTGATCGACGGACCTGGTCTCTTTGTTTTCTCGCTCCTTTCCACTTCGACGAACACGAGAAATGGGCCGAGAAATTGAGAGAGGGACGCAGAGAGAGAAGGAGAGAGAGATACGCCCCAAGGGAGGTGGAGGGTTCCTCTTGGCGGGGAGGGACGACGAGGTGCACCCAAAACATTAGGGGGGAGGGGAGGCTGCATTTGCTCGGCGGCAACTTTTCAGGTGCGCTCCAGAGGACATTCCCGTCCCTTTGGGGCCACCGAGGCTTGATTTTGTGCGTGTGGATATCCTTGAGGGAGAAACTAGGGACAAAGGGACCCTGGGCGGGAAATGTACCCAGGTAGCATGCATGCATATTCATGCACAGTGGTGTTTGAATTACTTCATGATAGAGAAGGGAAATAGCGCGACGGAACCCGGTGCGGGGGGGGAAAAGGCCGACAAAGCAAGGGGGGAGAGAGAGAGAGGAGGGGAGGGAGGAAAGATGGGAAAGTGATCAAGACATAATGGGAAACATCAAGTAACTACCGCTGGAGATATATACGTCGTTCGTCAAGTCTTGCACTGTTTGGATATCCGGTCACGGCTCGATCAACATCATCATCAGCCAAGGGGGTCCCTAATGTTGTGTGTTTCTTTCCGTTTTTTCCCTCCTTTTTCTTTTTTCTTTTTCTTCTTCTCTTAGTTGTTCTTCTTTCCGCTGTGGTGTGTATATATATGTGTGTGTGTGTGGTCCTGGTCGCAGGAGGACTTAATCGGCAGGTGGAGGAACACCAAGGGGCCAGAAGCAGACCAGCGCTGTCTGTCGAGCATCGGCATGCAAGAAACAGCAGGCGTTACGATGACGCCGTAGTTGGTGATGGCCGGGGAAAAGGTCTCAAGGGGGAGAGATGGCTGGCCACATCTTCCTGGCTCCCGCAGGGGCGCTGCTAACAGCAGAATGGACTGGTTACCAAGAATCACATACCTGTGCTCTCCTGCTCGTCTGTCGTGAGCCAGATCAGGCCTGCTCCCTCCTTCTCCTCCTCCTCCCCCCTAGCCGTCGCTGAGGTCTTGTCACCAGCTCAGGGGAGACAACCTGTACCTCTGTAGCGCCCACGGCCCCCGTCGCCACGAGCACACACCCTGTACGTGGACAATCAGTGAGTGTCCTCCTGGCCAGAAGCTTGATGGTCCCCATCTCCCGTCTCTGCCTCGGGGCCGAGGACTGGCTTCTCCGGACCACCCCCGGACGTGGTGTGGAGGCCGGGTAGCTTCGGAGCTGATGTCGTTACCAAGAGACCAGGGGGACGGGGGAGGGGGTAAACACATCTGTCTTCCGTGTGGCATACCATGCATGGTACATGTCGGGACCCCCTTCTCGAGAGTGCACATCTGTCTCATCTCATCATGCAGAGCGGGACAAGCACGAGTAAGGAGAACAAAGGATCCGAGAGTCTCTCTCTGTGTGTGTGTGTGCGTTTGTGTTCCGCTTTGCATCAAGTCACACCGGTAGGTCCTTTTGGTCGTTAGGGGAAAGGAAAGGAAGAAGTAAAAAAAAGTAAAATTAGGCCTCAGCAGGGGGGATGCGTAATGAGGAGCTTGTTGTGTGGGGGTTTCATATAGAGAGAAAGAGAGAACACAGCGATGACGGCTGGGCGAGGAGGCATCGAACCTTGGCCCCCCCCTCCCCAGTGATGATCGCTAAACGCTGCTCCTCCTTTGGTGCAGGGAACCTCGAACACGGAGAAAGAAGGGAGGAAAAAAATTTTATACTGTGTAGATAGAGACCGACGGTGGGCCATATGATGGCCTTGTCTGTGTCGAGAAATAAACTTTGCCCGGGGGGCCTTCGGGCCTTCTTTGCAGGCACGATGGGAGGAGAGGAAATTGGGTGAGAAAGATGACTGATGCTGAGTTTTGGATGGGCAGCGGCCTGGCGGTGTGACAGAGAAAGCTGAACCTTCCGAGTTGGGTGGTCAAGGCCGCTACTGGTCCCAATAGTAGCACTGGTGGGGCCATGTACTTTGTACATACACGGAATTAGGTCAGCGGGTAGGCCTGTGTTTGACAGCTGGCGGCAGCTGCCCGCGGTCGATAATTTCTCGAGGCAAACTACAGCGGTACCCATTCACGCCTTCCCTGGGTCAACGGCTGCCAAACTCCGCGGGACCATCCAACCTTACTCTCACCGTCCCTGTTCATCAACCCTTACAGAACAAAGACCTCAACAATTCCCTCGAGTAACGACTCGCGAGCACCAAAGGGGACCCAGTCTGCAGGTCACATCCTCACCTGACCAGGGCTGGACCCGTGAACCCCTTCCTCCCCCCCCCCCCTGCCATAAGGGCTCCCGGAGCTCCGAGGTGCGAGATATCACCTGCGGGGCGAGAGAGAGGGGGCGTGTTGGTCAGTCGGACCACTGAAATGTCGTCCGGGCTATTCGAGGTGCCGAGCGCGAAGAGGTAGGTCCCCGTGTTCCCGGTGGGTAGAGCGGTCGGGAAGAAATGGAGGATCATGTGGGCTGAACAGGCCTCGCCGTCTAGGGTGCGGCGCGATGAGCTGTACGGCTCGTTTTCTGATGCCGGGAGCCACAGCCAGGGCGATGTCGCCGCCGGAGAGGAGGAGGAGGAGGAGGCGAAGGAAGACGACGAGGTGCGGGCGAGGCTGAACGAGCGGCTCTCGAGATTGCTAGGCCTCGACCTGTCCGCGCCGGCGCCCGCCCCCAGGCAGCCCCCAGAGCTAGCAGCTGCTGAGGGACAGGGCGCGCAGGGGGACCCGGGGGAGAAACACGAGGAGGAGTTTGAGTTTCGGCTCTTCGCCACGCCTGCAGGGACAGCTGCGCCCTCGAGGGTGGTCCTGGCCGCCTCTGACGATGGGGAGGCAGAGCAGGGCGAGGGCGGGTTCACGCTCCCCCGGCGGCCCATCGAGCACTACGTGGCAGCGGATCCGACCGCCGAGCAGCTAGAGAGATACCGCTGCTCGGCCATGACGGCGGACGATATCCTGCTGGGCGCCAGGAGACGGGCCTGGGGCCTGGAGCGGCCGTGGAGGGTCATCCAGATCGTGCGCACAGGCAGGGCAGCGAGACGGCCGGACGTGAAGGTCACACCTGCCCAGCCTGTACATGGTGGTGACAAGGAGAAAGAAGAACAAGGCCGGACAGAGAAGAGGAGACGGCCTGGCAAGAAGAGGAGGATATCCATGAGGATCAGGACCAGGGCCGAGGAGGAGAGGCGCGAGGCGGAGGCGAGACACAAGATATCAAAAGAGGAGCACCTGGTGGAGAAGAAGAAGAGGCTCAACAGGGAGAAGAAGCTGAAGCGCAGGGCCAAGGAGAGGGAGAAGAAGCTGGCTGCAAAGGGCCCAGAGGGAAGTCCAGCAGCAGCTGCAGGTTCTGGCTCAGAGTCTGGCTCAGAATAACGAAGGCAATAATATGATTTGAGGCAATGCGTTGCTACACCAACCCCCATATATTCTTCACTTTCTCGAACACCATCATTTTCCTCTTCGTCTCACCCGGCTTCCCTTTTTTTTTTTTTTTTCCGGAGAAGGGGGGGGGCACGACTGGGTTACCCTGCCGCCACATGCCTCAGCCACACAATGCGCCACAACGATGTCACTCTTCCAAGCAACAACCTTTGGGTCGCTCCTGTGACGTTTCGAATCCATCAGAAAAGTCAAGCACGGTGCAGCCGTTGTTCAATCTCCCTCCCTCTCTTTCTCTCTCTCTCTCTTACTCACCTCACGCCGGCAGCCCATCTTCCTCGCCAGCCCAAGAGCGAGGAGCAATGCATTCACCCTCCGCAACCGACCACTCGTAACACCTTCTCTTCTCTACAGACAAGACCAAGCCGCGATGGCCGACGACGTTCCTCTGGCGTCTCTCTCGCTCACCCACGTCTACTATGTAAGTGCGGCAGGCGGCCTCTCCTCCCTACGCCCTGTCTCTGTTTCTCTCTGTCTCTCTCTCTCTCTCTCTTACTCTTAAACCACATGTCGCTCTAACCCACCGGTGTACTCCCCGCGCAGGACCCCTCCGACCACATCTCGTACCTCTGCGCCTGGCTCGCCCTCGTCCCCCAGGCTCTGTGCGTCGTCTACGTGACCCTGATCTGGTCCACCCGCGAGGCCGAGGTCGGCCTCATGTTCGCCGGCCAGCTCGCCTGCGAGGCCGTCAACTTTGCCCTGAAGCGCATCATCAAGGAGGAGCGGCCCCAGCGCATCCACCGCACGGGCAAGGGCTACGGCATGCCCAGCAGCCACGCCCAGTTTGTCGCCTTCTGGGCGGTGGCCATGGTCTTGTTCCTCCTGGTGCGGCATACCCCCAGCTGGACGGACCACGGATATAGGCCTCGCGGCGGCGGCGGGACACGAGCACGAGAAGAGCAGGATGGCGGTGATGAGGGCCAGCAGGCCGCCGCCGGGACGAGGAGGAGCCGTAACAATCATGATACTACAAGTGCCTGGGGTGCAGACTGGGTTATGGTCGAGACATATGCCCACCGGCCCTGGTCCTATGTAGAGCGCGCCGTCGCTAGCGTCTTTGTGCTGGCCGTCGCAGCCGCCGTGTCGTGGAGCAGGGTCTACTTGGGCTACCACACGGTCAGACAGGTCCTCGCCGGGACCCTGGCGGGCACCCTGTCGGCGGTGGCCTGGTATGGCGCCACGCATGTCGTCAGGGAGGTCGGGCTGCTGAGCTGGGCGCTGGAGTCACCTGTTGCGAGGGGCCTGCGCATCAGGGACCTGGTGGTGAGCGAGGACCTGTCCCAGGCGGGCTGGGAGAAATGGGAGGACAGGAAGCTTGTTGCGGCCCGGTCATCATCGCTGAGGAAGAAGAAGTGAGACGAGATCACTTTGAGTCTTTGATCAGGCCACCCGGATCTGTTGAGCTGGGTCTCACCCAAGCTTGAGCCAGCCAGGGGTTTACACGCGGTGGTTATTACTGCATGCACACAACAAGAGAGAATCAGCCATCCTTTTCAATGATTGCGGTATTCCGATATGATGATTCTCATTGGTTCACTTCCAGGTCGCATCTCTCAAGGCTGGTCCTGGTCCGCTGGGGACGGACCAGCTTTCAGATGCCACCATAGGCTACCTATATGCTTCCAACCCTGCCTGCTGCTCACCAGCCCGTTTCTCCAACGAGAAGCCGGGGCGGCGGTATCTTTGTGCTCGCGAACGAATGGCTGTTTGTTGACACCATGATATGCAATAAAGGTTACTTGCTCTCCGGGATATATGCTCGCACCACAATATTCGTGTCCCTTCTTCTCTGGACTGTCTCTCCTAGCCTCGCTCTCTCTCTCATATGATAAAGGGGGTTGGGGAAGAAATACAAATAAAAGAACCCAAAAAAAGAAAAAAAAAAAGCGTGAGGGCGTCCTGGTGATAGTGGTACAGTGCCGCTTGTAGTAGAAGATTAACCAAATAACGCCGAAGCCAATTGACCCGTGTGGTCCTTTTAATCATCCGGCCGGGGTCAGGTTGATCCTGTGAGAGACAACCTTCCTTGTTTTGTGTTTTTCTAGTGGCGCCCCACCCCATCATCATCATCATCCGTTCTCTTTTTTCTCTTTTCGGGTTCCAGCGCGGCTGCGTTGTCACCCCCCTCCCCATTCATGTTGTGGTTGGTTCTCCTCCCCCTCTTTGTTCTCTTCATCGCATGTTCGAGCAATTCTTACATGGACTCAGTCCAAGGCCTCCAGGGAACGAGAATGTGCGGGAGGTATCCGCCTTGTTCGTGAATTCCTGACGGGGAATGGTTGACATAAGACAAGAGCCTGTCTGTCCTTTCTCATAAAATATTAGGCAAGACTTAGATCCAGTCGACCTCCTGGCTGGGCAGGGTCGCTGGTGCCGCTGTGCCGCTTGGTCGTGGGGGTGCGTGGATGTGAGCAGTCTCGCTTCCAGCGCCGCGCCCGATCGGCGTATTGAAGCCCACACCCTTTGGGCTGGGTATCTTCTTGAGCCGGTGCCCCAGCCGGACTCCCCCTGCGGGAAATCCTCCTGGGGTCTATAGACGGCAGGGCTGAGAGTCGCCAGTTCCACACGCTGCTCATCGTTCGTGTCGCCGTCCGCCTCTGCTCCCGCCGACTTGGCGTCGCCCTCCTCAGAGGTGTCGCCAGCAGCAGCAGCGTAGGGTGTGGGCGGCAGTGTCTTCATCCTCGCTGCCCAGAGGGACCGCCTCTTGGGTGGGTTCTGGAGGACGATGTCCACATCGCCAGAGCCCGAGGCCGACGCAGGCTGCGTCTCAACCTCGGCCAGCGGTGAAGATCGGACAATGTGCAGAGGGGGGACGTCAGGCACCGGGGGAACGTCGGATACGACAGCCACCTCGGTGTCGGTGCTCTTGCGGGGAACATAATCGTCCATGTTGGAGAGGCGGATGCCAATCTGGACCGTGGCGGTGGAGACGATGGACGAGTCTCTCTTGTGGCTTCTGCCCATCCAAGGCTTGACGATTGGCGGCGGCTTCCACGTGTCCCTGACGGGTTTCGATGACACGGGCGAGTATGTGGTCGCGGGGAGTACTGCGGCCGCTGTGGACGACGATGACTCTTGAGGAAAGAGCGAGTATGACTGCTTTCGGATCTGTGACGGGGATACCTCAGAAGGCGCTCTGGTCGGCTCGGGATACTGGGGGCCTGCCGAAATGGAAAGCCTCGGCGACATTGAATTGCGCGCGGTGGATCCGTAGCCTTGAGGGAGGCCAAGCTTCTTCCGTCCTCAAGGGCAGCGGCATGAAGAAGCGTCGTGGCACTATCAGCTCTCCCTCGGGCCTGGTTGTCACGCCCGCTGACCGGCTGCAGCGAGTGGTTTGAGCCCCTGTGGCTGTCACGCGGGTCCTGTCGATCGTACACAGACTTCTGGTCGCACTCGCCCCATTTCTGACCGCCCGTGGGCTTGGTCTGCGACCGGAGGAACAGGTGCAGGCCCGTGACCATTAGGCCATTGACGTTGGCGACCACGGACGCGGCCATGGACAGGTTGAGAGTGTCGAGAATAACCTTCTTCTGATCCAGAAAGGTGAGACTGAAGAAGAACGGGATGATGAAAGCCTGGTGTGTCAGGTTAGTGTCGGGTCTCTCTCGAGTCACGGGTCGTCTCTGGGCTGCTCACATTGGAGAGGAATCCAAGACACAGGTAGTAGATCATCCTCGACGCGGCCACCCTCTCCAGGGGATCCACCATGTGGCCCTTGTGCAGCTGCAGGAAGATGGTCACGATGACGATCAACTGGAGCACCGTGATGCTCAGGAAGACCCCAAAGCACCCGGAGGCATACTTGCGGACGAACCAGAAGAGCGATGCGAAGCAAAAGTCCTCGGTCTGGTCGGCAGCGGGCACGATGAGCGCCACCAGGAACAGGACGCCCACGGTGCCCAGACACTTGGCCACGTTCCATCTCCCGCGCGGTGCGAACTGCGATCGGACGCCCCGCACAGCTGTCTCGACCCCGAAAACTAGTTGTGTAAAAGGAATAAGGAAAAGAGCTGGAGGTGGATGTCAGCTGCCTTCTGCTCCTTGTCCCCTCTGCAGGTGTCCGCGCGCTCGGGGAGGAGAGAACTCACCGGGCAACACGAAGATTGCCGTAATAGTGCAACCTCTGCTCAGCAGGGCCTGTAAACCAACCGACTGTGCGGCAGCAAAAATAGTACTCTGGATTGTGATGCCCAGCGACAGGACGAGGGGAAAGACCTCAACAGTGTGGATGAAGAAGAGTCCAGAGGGCCTATAGGGGTGAGTGGGCTATGTCAGCGACCAAGAGAACGGACGGCTGGCTTGTCTGACCCGCCACGACGGCAAGAGACTCACGGTCCGGACATCCTGCCCTGCATCCTCTTCTTGTAGGCCCGGCAGCCGATGATTATGCCCATCGCCGTAGCAAACGCAGCCAGCGCATTGAAAGAGGCCAAGATGACGGTCGACGTCCGCACGGACTTGGAGGCGGCAAACTGGAGGGCGTTCGAGATCTCGGCGACGGCGGTAGCATTCGAGGTGGTAGAGAGCTGCGAGTAGGTCGCTCCCGTATCCGACATCTCCTCCGCCTGGGCGATCGTCCATCCCTCGGTCGAGTCCATAGCTGCCATCGTCGAGCTCTCTCGGAGGCCCGCTCTCTCTGCGGAAGTTATCTACCTCGAGGAGGTGGGTGGTGGGCGAAAAACCGCGCGAGTCTCCCCGGATCTCTCGCTAGTGTGTCGACATTGGAAGTGAAGGCGGTAGACGTAGACGATACGTGTCCAATGAAACAAGAAGAAGAACAAGAAGAAAAAGGGAAGAAGAAGAAAAAAGAAGGAAAGGGCTAACGATCGAAACCGCCCTCAAGGCATGTCGAAGGAGGGAGAAAAGAGAACGTGGTGGTAAAAGGTCTTGGGGCGATGATAATGGATTGTCGCCCAGGGGTTCTCTCTACCAGACTTGCAAGGAACCTTACTATGGATGGGTCGAAACAGACCCTGACCTATTCTGGCAAAAATGGACTCCGAAGGCAAGGCGTGTGTGTGTGGGTGGGGAGGGGTGAAGAGGGGGAGGGACAGAAGATGCGAGCAGAAACGACATGCGCGGGGTGGATTCTCGACGGGACGGGCTGGGATCTGGGCTGGGCTGGGCTGGGCCCTTGGACATGCCATACAGGCATCGCATGGTCGGTCCATAAAAAGACTGGCCGCTCACAAGGGACGACGTGGACGTTTAGGAGAGATTTCTGGTACTTAGTAGGCCCGAGGGGTTCTCTCTGCAGCCATGACGAGGCTTGACGGGGTTCCCCCCGGCGCGGGCAGGTGCGGAGCCGGGCCAGGGTTCTCGACAAGAGTCGTGCGTGCCGCCGCCACCTGCAGCCTACCCCTACTCCTACCCATCTCGAAAGCCACAGACCAGGCCCGTGATAGCCGATCAGGACGTAATGTCTCTCACCAGAGGCTCGAGTCGAGCACCCGGAAGTCCTCTCACCCCTCCTGGACTCGTGCTGCCCGCCCTCGTAGCCCGCGATCCTGCCGCTCTGGCCTGGGGGCTCCAGGCTGTAGGAACAACCCCCCCCCGGACCAGGGGGCCTGCCAGGGACGAGATAGGCTATGGGCGGCAGGAAGTACTGATTGGGTGGCCTAGCCTACGGGTCAGGGAGCTCCCCCACCCACAAAGCCGTACCTTAGTACCTACCGAGCCCTCCCCGGGCCAGCTCGATAGGGTTTCGACAGCCGGCTCAAGACCTCGACAGGATGCAGTCCTCAAAGATAATAATGGCTACATGCAGGATGGGATGAAGCCCAATACGCACAGCGACAGGTCCACGCAGGCGACCGGCCTCGAAGACGTCGAGGAGGGGTTGCCTCGACAGAGAGAGAGACGAATCGCAACTCGTCACTAGCGAGAGAGAGAGGAGGGGGGAGGAAAGGGAAGGAGAAAAAAAAAAGGCTATGCACCTCTAGGTTCCGTTCAAGACGCCAACACACAAAGGAGGGTTATCAGGCAAGGGCGGCAGAGAGAGAGAGAGAGAGAGAGAGACAGAGAAAAGAGGCGTGCAGGCATACCAGTGTGTGTATGTGTGTGATTGGCGTGTGGCGTAGTGACAGCATTGAGGGTGGTGGGAGGTGAGGCAGTCATGACACACGCCTGGGTTTCGCAGTTGAGCAAGTCATGTAGCAGGGTGGCATGGCCCCCCTGCACCGGTGCCAGGTGTCGACGTTGAATTTGAGTGATGAGGCTCACAGCTCTAGTCCCGCCCTGGCTAGTCTGCCCCGCCTGCCCTGAGGACGGATCGAACGCTGCCGGTCGTCGTCGCAACGTCAAGTGTCGGAGCCCCGCCTAGGGAAGAAACCCACCTCCACAACGACGCCGCGACGTCAACCCTCCCAGCCTGCCAAAGCCCCATGTCAGCCTCTGGCTCGGGACCCCGCGTCGTCTCCCTACATGCTGTGTGCTAACTAGGTACCGCTCTCCCTCCTGTCCTCCGCCAGGGCCTGCAGACGACGTGTGCCCTAGCAGCGCAAGCCCGGCATCGTGGTCTCCCTCGCGTGTCGAAATTCTCCGACCAGATGTTTAGACAGGTGCACATGAACGAGAGGGTCTGGAGCCCCCCCCGCCCCCCCCGAGTGGACGGCCTGCACCAAGAGCCACGACACCTTGGCTGCTTGGCTCTCGAGCCGAGTCACAACATGGCACGATTTGGGCTCCCAGGGCAGATATGGAGTCCCTGGTGGGCAGAAGTAGGTCATGCCTTGCCACCGCCCAGGTCATGTCGGCTGGGTGTGGGTGGGTTCAAGGTGGCGGGCAGCGCAGGATTGCCTCCAGCCTACCGGCTGCACGATGATGTATACCTTGTAGGTAAGGAGGCCAACCCATCCTTCCACGCAGCAACCGCATCACTGCAGCTACGCGAATGCCATGTCATGGTCTGGACAGCCCTCGAGGGCACGGCGGATAGGGCCCAGCCCCGAAGGTTTGCCCAGGCTCACTGCCTCCTCCTCCGCAACACGCCTCCTTCCGAGAGGCTCACCTCACAGCCACGAGTCACCGTCTGCATCTCGACTCGGGACGGCAGGCTGTGCGCAAATCATCCAGCAGTGCCCATCCATGCCAGCGACGAGGGCCCGCTGGTGAGGTTAGCCCTCTGCAAGAGCATATCGCGAGCAAGAAGATTCTATACACGGCCCTTAATCCATCCAGAGGCATGTGAAATGCTGCCATGCCGCCGTCAGAGCTGCAGGGACCCTCCCATGTCCAGCTTTGACGTCGAGGCACCCCTTGTTTTGAACAGGGGGCATGGGTCCCATCATAGGTCGGTGATACTCCGCGCAGGTCGGGTCAAGCTTACCAAACTACACTGGTCCTGAGAGCACCGCCAGGTAGAACCATCCTACCAGAAAGAGCCGCTTGCTGTCGTCAGTCACAGCTTGACATCGAGATTCTCGTCGATCTCTCGGGCTTGCTCACGAGCTCCTAGATCTTGAGCCCATGTGTTCAGAAGAGGAAAAAACAGTCGCGACCAGTCCCAGCTGGCAAGGCCTAGACGTGTCTGGCGGCCGCGAAAATCCGGCCTGTCCGTAGGCCCTACGGACATTTACCACGGCCCGCCCCTGCAGACCTCAGACACGTTTATCTTCCCCTGCTCTGTTGCCAGGCAGGAGGTGGAGTGAATATGGACATGGGCCCATCGTCACTCTGATTTCATCGCCTCTGCCGCTCCCTCGACCTAGCCAGGACCAGAAGTCCTCCCCGCCATGCCCTACCCTTTTACTGGGCTGCCTCATGATGCATGCGGGAAGTCGGGGCAAGCCCGCTATGGCTAGACATCCGAGCAGAGAGCCCTTGATGTTTCCGCCGTGGAAGCATCTTCATCCGAGCTCGCAAACCCACCTCGTAACTGAGCCCGCGACCTACTCGGCATGGCAACGCCAGAGCGGTGCATGACTCTTCGCCACCGTTTCCTGATGCTGACGAAATAGCACGTAACCCACGAGGCGGCGAACTTGTCATGCGAGCCCCCCCCCCTTTTAGACAACCAACCTGGGAGGGTTTTTGCCAGTAGTCGTCTGGGTCCTTGAGAAGCGACTTACCGGAAGGTTGACCCGGGGCCTTCCCAGACCTTGCCTCCCCGAGGAGCTCCCACTGCCCTGCCGAGCTTAAGAGCTCTCCGGAAGCTCGAGCTCAACCCAGGCCCGTGGGGTGGGCTCGGGCCAGGAGCCACTTTTTTCATCTATCTCAGACAGCACCCGCTTGTCAAGCGTTCTCATCAAATCTCCGGCAGATAGCCAGCTTCGACCCCAGATGGCCATCCTCGTGGGGGGGCGGCCAGATTGCAGCGAGACCATGACGGAAGGTTTGCGGTATGGCCTCGACATCTCATATGCGCTCACCCTCTCAACTGTCCTCGTCTGAACTCGGGGCAGATCCTCAGCGGTAGCCCTTTAAGATCGGCTTTTTTAGACAGGGCCCCGGGGATTAAGCAGGGTGTCCTCACACCCTCCTCACTTCGAGGATTTCTCCTACAGGGCCCACTGGCACACCGGTGAGGATATTTAGAGCCTAGAGCTCAGACGCCGTTGAGAGTCGCCGCCGCCGGTTCTCGCCTTAAGCTTCTAGCCAGTGCCCGAAGCCTGGCCTGGAGCCGGGAAGTCTTATGCAGAGACTTGACCTTTCGCCAGAGAAGCCCTTGGCCTCACGAACCACACAAGGGTGGTTTTCACGTCCGGTTAAATCAAGGCAAGAAAATCCTCACCACGCCGCGGGGCAATTCCCGCCTCTCTCTCCCCGCCGTAATGCGCCACAACTGTGTGATCTGCGAACCTCTCTCTCCTTCCATCCCCGACAGGCCCGGATCCGCTACCATTGCTACGATGCCATATGGGACATGAGTCCTCCAAATCTCTAGGTCGATCTCGCGAGACATTTTTTTCATCCAGAATTTCATTGCTTTTTTTTCCCCTCATTTTCTTCTCTTTTGCAAAGATTCATCTCACGTTGGATCTTGGAACGACAAGTAGCCAGTCCCGTCTTTGGGCCCCAGGGCTAGCAAGAGAGTAAACCACGTGAAGCGGTCGGTGTTTCGTTTCACATGCCCGACCAGCAGCCTATGAAATATGCAAATGCCTTCCCAGGTCGCGGCCGGCTCGCACGCATCTCAGACATGTATCCCGCCAAGGGAGGGAGGAAGCGTATTTTGGCTTTTTTTTTCTCTCTTCTTTCACTTAAGCTCATCATATCCCCATGCGTTTGTCGTGGTGCCGGCATCAGATAGATTGATCCAGGCGACGGTGGAGAAAAGCCAAGTTCTTTGACGTCTCCGTGCCCCATGATGAGGTATACACCTACCAGGCTAGTTCCAGAACTAGAGAGAGAATGTGTGTGTGCGTGAGAGAGAGAGAGAGAGAGAGAGAGACAGAGAGAGAGAAAGGTAGAAGGGTACCCCCGGGTCAATCATAAGCCAGCCATCGCAGGGGTTTCCCTCGTGGCATGCGACACCCGGAACAACAACAGGAGGCCATGAAAATAATGCGACCGGAAGAGAAGCGGTGGCTTTTTTTCTTTTCTTCTGTATATATCTATATATATATATATATATATCTAGGTTTAGTATGGTGTGCGAGGAGGGTATCAAAGACACATGCTGTATGGGATGGAGGCGTTCATGCAAGCCCAGCACATCATCTCTTCTGAAGATGTGCGTGGGCCGGTTGGGCAAAGCCCATGAGTCGTGCCCTCCACGACACACAAATGTTTCGACAATGCCGTGGAGGAGGGAAGGAGAGGGAGTTCGGAAGCGTATCAGCACCCGAGGCAGGCTAGCGTTGCGCGAGCCTCCGGGCCGCGGTGCAGCTTGCATGATACAGTACAGTAAGCAAGCAGCATTCTGGCCGAGCCGTGCCGGGCTGCCACATCCGCGACGCCTGCGCCTCGTTGTCGTCTTCGTCTGTGCAGTGAGGGTGCGAGAGAGAGAGAGAGAGAGAGAGGAGGGGTGAGAAGGGGGATGGGAACTCGGCAGATGAGGAGAGAACGAGAACGAGAAGCAGCGAGCGGCAAAAAGTATGACTGAGATTCTATGTTCCTTACACACATGGCTTGTCAGCCTCGCGGGCGTCGAGGCGGATGTGACACCTCCGCTTTCAAGCCATGCTGCAGACCCGAGGTGAAAGACCGAACCCATAGACTGACCGACAGAGTATCTGTGAGGGAAGAGGAAAAGAAAATAAAATAAAAGAGAGCCCGGGCAGACAATCCTAGCTGCACGCTGCAGTGCCTTGCATGTCCCACCTCCCATCCATCCGCGGGCGCGGCCTGCCCGCAGCAGCCCGACACAGGCGGCAGGACAAGAGAGAGCCATGCCGCAAGCCCGATCAGGGGCATCAAGTGGCTTGTAGATCCCCCTACTTCTCTGTCCGAAATATGCGAGGAGAAAGGGGGGAGGAGGATGAAATATTTAGGATGCGGGGTGCGGGATACGGAGGTCCTGGCCTGCCTCCCCCTTCCCCCTCCCCCCGTGCAACCCACATGAGACCGCCACAATCCTTTTTTTCTTATCGCAGGAGGACGATGCCACCGACTCGGAGAGGATTTTCACATCCGCCTGCTTTCTTCCCCGTCTTCTTGTTCGATCCGCCGCGAGAGGACATAACCGACTTGCCGTCTGGTCGGAAGGGCTGATGATCGAGTGAGGGCGATGGGTACCGGGTGGCTGGCCCCTCAAGAGCCTGCATACTATCGCTCAGCCAGAAGACGTGCGGACTGGTGACGAGCGGCGTTGGGATAGCTCCCACCAGCCAACTTGGACCGGCGTCCCTGCAGCCTTGAATGCCCTTGACAAGAAAAATCACTTCGTGCGGGATTGGTCCTCAATTCCTTTTCAAATTTGCCTCTGGCGTGGTAAAATCGTTCCGTTGCAAGCGACATGCATTGTCGACATGGCAAAAGAAGAAGAGAGAATAAAACGCCCCGAGAAAAAGTATCTATTGCTGCGAGACCCCAGCATCAAGCCCTCCAAATGCGCGCTGTACAAGTTTGGTCAAGAGCGGTTGAATCAGAAATACCATCCCATCATACCCTTCATGAAACCCGAATCCAGAACATACCAGTCGTCCACGATGGATTTAACACCTCCCTCCTCTTTTCGTTCAGCGGGATCAGTCCTTGACCCCAGTCTCAGTGATAACTGTGCTGTTCTTTCAAGCAGCACAATCGATGGCTGCTCGCATAGGACACAAGACGATGCTACTTCGATTTCTTGACAGCCGCCTTGGCGCTCTGCGCCTGGAAGGCCGCCTCAAAGGCATTCCAGCTGACATAGATCGCGTAGATCGGGATGAACACCCACAGCATGTTGAAGAAGACCAGGTAGAGCCACATGTAGACGAAGTTGCTCCCGTCTAGCCACTGGTTACCTGTCAGCCACTCGGGGCAGAACGTCATGAAGCCTAAGAGCGGGGACATCAGGATCAGCCTGGGTCACGAGGAACCCCTCAAGGTGGGAGAGGGTTCTCACCTCCGTAGAGCTCAGCCGTAGCGATGATCGTCATGATGATGTTCGACCTCGGGTTCTTCTTGGCGATGTCGTAGCAGACGAGGCAAGCCAGCGGCCCGACGACGAACACCGTCAGCAGCTCCAGGCTTATCACACCCTGTCATTGTCACGAGCAGTCAGCACCTCGCTCAACCTGGTGTTCTCTCCTTTCTTGTTTGTACGGATCTGCCCCGGATTCTTCCCGACCAGCCCCGTAGCAGGTGGTCGTTCTCGTCAGAAGGGCGACGTACAGTATCCGCACCAGCCCATCTCTTGTCGGCCTTCGCATAGACCATCCACAGCTGGGCAAGGGGTTGTCGCCGCCAGCCTGCGCACCCCAGATGCGGTCGTCATGTCCGAGGTATCCGCGCTGCGTCGGGTAGGCGGACAGCGCCTCGCGGGCGCTGATCTGGTCGGGGGATTTCCAGCTGAAGAAGCACTATAGGCATGAAAGGAGCAGCAGAGGTCAGCACCAGCTCCGACATGTCACTCCAGCAGTATGCCGCCGCCGTGGGAAGGGAAGAGGTTCAAGGAAAGGGGTGGAACGGACGTGGTACAGGAAGCTTCCCTCCAGGAAGAAGTGGATTCCGGCGTCAAAGAGGTGCCAGATGAAGAGGAACCGGTAGCTACTGGGTGTGGTCGGAGACAGGGCCTTCAGAGATGTCCCGTATGCCACAGCTAGGATGAGGACCGTCGAGGCTAGAGATATCAAGGTTGTCGTGTCGAACAGGTCTGGAGGCAGGCCTGAGCCCGTCGCAGCGTTGGACGCCATAGTGACGCGTCAATTCGGTCTCTCGAATGCTGAAACCGGTGGCGGTGGCGAGTTGGGTGTAGTCTTTTGACGCCGTCGGTCGAGATAATAATATTTTGAAGATGCTTCTGGTGTTCTAGATTCGAATCAACTCACCGTCGTGGAGGTCTGCAAGCTGCTTAAGGGTCCACTGCAGCAGCGGGAGGACCCAGCTCCGAAACCAGGGGCCCGTGCACCGACCGACCCAGGGATTAAAATACAACCTCACGGAATCACGCAAATGACTGATTTTGGTGTTGATGAAATGAGCCATCAGACATCTGCAGTCGTCTTGAAGGTCAAATTGATAAAAGATTGCCCCTTTTAAAAACAGAAGCAGGACATCGGGTGCTTTACTTCGTCTCCCTGGAAACCTTTGGTCTCCATGATTGGAGGCGGCCCCGCCCACATCGCAAAATTCCCGTCGTAATGAACCTTTCACTAAAACAACCAGAAACAAGTTCCAATGACATAAATACATCACCGTTTTCAAGAGTCAATAAATTTGCGTTGAAAAAGTTGATTCTCGAATCTAGGTGAACTATCCTAGGGGTATGCTGCGAAAATCCATATCCTTTCCCGCTACTAAACTACCCGCCATCATGCCAGAGCCGTTCCACTCCATGGGGCCATGATGACCGGGAAAGAGAGCATGCCGAAGACGCCAAAAATTCCACACTCATGTCATGGGTATCGGAAGTGGGAACCACTTTAGTGGGTGGCCTTCTGCTTGTTGGTCTCGGCAGAAGTCTTGTCCTTTTGCTGTAGTTGAGGAAGAAAGTTAGCGTGTGAACATGTGTAGGCGGGTTGGTCCTTGGGCCGGTGTGAGAGAGCTTACCTCGTTGATGGAGTCGCCGATGTAGTCCTTACCGGCCTTGGCGCGGTCAGTGATGCCAACGTCGCTGTCCTTGGCAACCTCCTTGTTGGTCTCCTTGGAGGCGGTGTTGGTGAGCTCCGAAGCCTTGTCTGTGAAGCGGTCAGGTCAGTACTGGTGAGCGGGAGAGAAGGTAGATCTGAGACGGCTGTGATCCGAGGAGGTGTGTAGACATACCAGAGACGTAGTTGGCGGTGTTCTTGATGGTATCCATTGTGATTGTTGGGGTTGGATTGGATGAGGAAATTGTTTGCGGTTTGATTGGTCTTGAGGTACTTGAGATGTCTTGAGGGTGTTGTTGTTGATGAGAAAAGAAAGGTTGGACGGTTGAAGGGGAGACTCGAGAGGTTTAAGTAGTAAAGAGGATCTGCAGGGGACCTGACTGAGCGGGTGAGTGCCTTCCTTGCCCGTCTAATGCCCTCAGAGCCTTGGTTTCCCTAGTGACACATACGCAGCGGTGCTGCTTGCCTGAGTGGCAGTTTCTTCCTGCCTCAGCAGAGAAACTATCATGTGAATCAGGAGGCTACGTCATGGAAAGAGTACTTTGGAGGCCCGGTGGGACCAGCACGCCTTCAGATTAGAGCCATACCTATCCAGAGACCAGCCTCATTGGGCGGAGCTGGATGGGCTAGACCATCGTTTCCGATTACTCTGGAGAACCATCTGGAAGGACGTCCCGCGTGTGTAACAGGAAGGACCTGGAGGAGGGGCTTTGTGCGGTGGTATCGGGGACTTGTGACCTCTGACGTAGGCCGGCCTTGGGAAACCTGGGAAATGTCGATTTGCCATCCGACAGAGCTCTCGACCCCGCGGTATCCTGTCAGCACTCAGGAGGAGGGGCACAACAGCGGGCTACGTTGCTGAAGTGACGTAGCAGGGGGAGTTCCCGTCGTGCTACGATGGTAATCGTATGCCTATCCGCTCTCGGTCGATGGACCTCAGCTCATCTCCAGCTTGGTCGAACTAGGTAGAGGTGGTTTGGCATAGTACTATGGGCCAGCAGTCCGTATTGCACAGTACGAAGTCGTCTGGCCTGGTCCGGTCCGTCTGGCCCCATCTGTAACCCCCACCTCTGTCAATCAGGTCGGCCAGCCCTGCCTGATGTCAACATCCCGAGGTCCATCGCACATCGTTTTCCTGCTGTCTGTCTATCTGTGTCTGCACAGCATTGCTCTCAGCCTCTTCGACAGGTGAATGGATGAACGCGTTGAGAACATGATGACGTTGTGGGTGCTTGAGAAGGGCTGTTACCTCAAAGAGTAAGTGGACCCACCGCTTCGTCTCACTGTATTGGCTGTTGCTACAGCTCCCATCCCTGGCGGAGCATTCCTCCCGCCCCGGCACAGTGGACAGCAACGGTGCGCTGCTGCTATTTGTTGCCGCCGGAACCCCGCAATGACGTGGTGGGGTATTGGCCCAACAGCAGAACATGGGAAAGTCTCACCCAGGAGTGAGAAAACTCCCATCTCGCGCTACTGTGTACTGTGGTAACAGAATTGTGAGAGTGGGCCCCGCTTGATTGTTCCTGCAGGACGGCCGTACACAAACCCCATAGAATCAACTGTACGTCCTTGCCGCCCTAGAGTTCAGATCTCGATCGTGCCGCCGTTGCTCTGATCGACGCTTGGGTGGCGTCCGGACCGATCACTCCGCTATGACGCCCCCTTTGCCTGCGCAAGCCGCATCTGCCCAGCCATGCCAGCCACGGGGTGCGCCCCAGCCGGTGAGGCTTGTCACAGGAGGGGCACGAGACGACCATGCCGCCAGCTTGCAGGTGGGGTGCTGCTACCAAGGGGGCGGACGGTTGACGCTGAACCTCGGTATGGACCATCGTCGGCTTTGTCTTTGTGCTCCGCCCTGCAGTGTTCATCACGATCTCTCCCCCTTTTCCTCGGCCATCCGCCTGTTCCGGAATCTCACGAGAAGGCAAACACCTCGCCTGAGGCAGGCCCGAGGTGCCACCGAGCACCCACGATGATGCAAGTAGCCTTGAGCTGCATGATGGTGCACGGGGCCCAGGGAGAGAGCTGCTGCATGGGCAACCTCGGCCTGGTGAGCGACATAGAACGACGCCAGTCTCGACGATGACCTCGCGCCGCTTTACCGCCGCACCTGACATACAGACACCCAGCATCGAAACTTAGCTAGCTACGACATCCCCCACGCCGTCTTCTCCCTCAGCATCCTGTCTTCCGTCCTCTCTATCGACGTGGCTTGCCAACAGCCCCCTCCTGCATGCATTCCTCGATTCCGACCTTTACCACCTTTGAACATTGACTACTTCCTGCTCTTCTGGATTTGCCAAGACGAGATGTGTGTCGACAGATCACAGGCTGTTGTCAGGATCTTTACTGGTTCTCTATTCTTCGGAGGCAGCCACAGATTGTATCCTCATAGTTAAGCGACATCACCAGACCGCAGCATGATCCAAAACACTACACAGTGGCATCGAAGGAGATTGACGCACAAGGTCACTAGTCATCATAAGCAGGTGAAAGTGGTGTCATGGAGCTGCGTATAATGACGCCTTCCAGTGCTGCCTGCCTTGGTACACCAGACGATCTTCCATCGCTGGATTCGCAAGGCAGTGAAGCACATAGGATGAAGTCAGCTTGCGCATAATCTACTACTATAGAGAGCACAAGTGTGCTCAAGCTGCAATCGACGTTTGTGCCGGGTCTGCTCGCTCGCCCCGGGGTGGTGGAAACACAGTGAAGGACTTGGGAGGAAACGGGCGTATAGTCGTGCTAGGCATTCGAAGAAGTCCGCTCGGCCGTAGCACCCTTCAGCTCGCATACCTACTACTTACAATTATCCTCATTCATTATATATTAAGGTTGGATCGGACTGCAAGTATGCGTGTCTGTTTAAGTAGGAGCACTCATGGTAGCTTTTGTAGTCGTTAACTACTGCTTTTGAGGACACAGCCTGCGAGAGGGTCACATCTAGCTCGATACTCTATCCGCATTCGAACTGAATCCTATTATAGGCCAATTCCTCACAGTCCCCCCATACCCCATAGGGTCGTGCGCACTGCTATCCATCACGCATTCAGAGTGATCATAAGCTAATCCTTTCCCGAGCTTCGACGAGGACCAGTCTGGCGATCTTGAACATACAGGCTAATACTTTTGCAATCTAGTTTTTTTTTGGATTCAATTATCAATCCTGGAAAGTCCTGGGACTCCCTGGACGTCACCACCTCGAAGCTGAAGAATTCAGCTCACGTCGACCCTGAGGATATTATTAAGTGCAAAGAGACGAGAATGGAGGAAGAGGAAAGGCAAGGCAGACGAAAAGCATGTTCTGAACCAAGGAAAGTAAAGGTATATTGTCCCTCTGAGAATTGAAAGTGCCTCTGATTATCACCAGCCATGCAGGTAGCCTCCACGGGCTTCGAGAGAACTCGTTCCGGCCTGGAACGACGCCCGGAACCAGCGTCTGAGCCAGACACCCTCTTCGACGGTTATGAACACCGCCAGCCCTGAGAGGGAGGGCTGCTGCCAGTGCCAAAAGTGCCGAGATCGCGGCCGTATGTGACCGTGAAGCAACGCTATTGTTGCTGTGGTTGTCGTTGATGCCCAGCAGCTCGCTCTCTTGTGCGCCGATTATCAGTACTCTGGTGGCTGGTCAGAAGAAGTCGGAGGGAGAAAAACCCTCTCGTCGCGAGTCCGTGTAGTAGTAAGCCTAGCATGCTCTCCTTTGCAGAGGGCGGTCAGCCTAGGACCATAGCCTGTAAGTGGGAAACCTCGCTAGAGTGTTGTCTGCGTATGTTCTTCAAGGTGAGGGACCTTTGGTCAAAAGTCCAATTATGCTTGGTCCATTATGGCATTTGCTATCAAGGTATTGATTAGTTTTTTTTCTAACCAAAAAGAGCCATCGGTATCTACGCTACAACTGTCGCCACCAATTTGTATTCTGAGCTTCACTTGAGTTCAACTTTATTACCAATGACATGCTTCGCTCAAGTGAGCTTCTCAGGCTTCCAGATCTGAAATATTTGACACTCATCAAGATGCCCCCCTCCCCCCGCCCTCCAAGACATTGTCTAATGCCCGTATTCTCACTACCCTTCAATGCATCAGTAGTCGATACCTAAAAGGTTGTCATTGATATCTTGTCCTTTCTCAATACTACCAGTCGAGCGGATTCTTTACAACTTGGAAGCTCCTCGCCTCAGACTCGGTCACTTGCGCTGGATGCGACTCTGGCAGGTCAAATGGAGCTCCATCCGTGCCATCACCATACACACGCACTTCAGAGTCCAAGAAAACAAAGATCATGTTGACATGTTTTGTTTGGTGAGCTCGTACCTTGTCTTGATAGTCATTCGATATTTCGTCGTGCAGCACGTCTCGATGCCCCTGCGGCCAAACCTGAGCATGCACTAACCTACTACTTTCGCTTTATTCATATCTTTTGGGATTGTTTGCTTCCTATGCATGATTAACAGATACAGAGTGATGGTAGTGGAATGTCTGGCTATGTAAGGGGAAACTTGAAGTGGCATCACTCGTCGAAAGCGTTCTTAAGGGTACAGGCAGAAATACCCTCGTACGTGTGCCTGGTCGTGTGGGATGGGGCTCGGGGTGAATGCAACAGAACAGAGGGGCTGCTGGGAAGATAGGGAGGTCGGATAGAACCTTCCTTCCGTATTGCTTACAAGAAGGGCCGCAAATTTGGAGAGCAGAGGACGGGGGAAGAGTGTGATGTTGAACGGGAGGGGAAAAAAGGCCAAAAATTGGTTTCCCATACCGAGAATCGAACTCGGGGCTCACGCTTGAGAGGCGTGAATGTTGACCGCTACACCATATGGGATCAGCTTATTTGTTCTTAGAAATGGCTCTCGACGTCTTTCCTATGAAGACTGGGCTCAAGGGTTCTATTCTCTGTGTTTCTGTGGTGGAAGGCGCCGACGGGCCTGTCTGGAGCTTGCAGGAGCGTGGAAGGGTCCCAGCATCAGCAGACAGGTGAGATCGGTTGTCTGGGCTGTAGCAGAAGGCCTGCTGCCATTCTATGTTATCAAGTGTGCCAAAAACCGTAGGTTTCAACCCCTCCTCCCCTGCCTTCTTTCTCTCTCTCTCTCTCCACCCCGCGTGGGTGAATGTCTCTCGACGGCCACCCCTGATTATACCACAGCTCGCTCACTTCCGGATTCTAGTCGTGACTTCTAGAGATCTAGGATATAACGCCCAACGCACCAGAGGGCACTGACGGATCTAAAGATATGTGTCGAAGGATTGGTCTCGCTGATGTTGCCCGTGTCCTCCCAGGTTCGATCTATAGCAAGAGAGGTCCTGAACCATCTGCACTCCTGGACTGGTGGCCTGCCGTCCTCTGCCAAACTCGATCGAGGTTTCCGCAACTCGTTGTCGGGCACCTCATGGAAGAGTTCAGCCCTTGTATGATGGGAATCATTATTCCTGGCTAGCCTGGAATGGTCTGCATGGGGCGATTCTCCTTTGGGCCGTTCCATTGCTGCGTTAAGAGGCTGGGACGCAGGATGACCTCGGGATGCGCCACCTGTATTGCACCGCTGCACCGCTGCACCGCTGCACCGCTGCACGCGAGCGCCCGGGTCGCGGCCCGTTCCCTCCAAGCGTCGAAAGCGAGCGCCAGCCTCGGGCGGTCAAATACCACTGTGCGACGCTGGACCCCTCCTGCTTGGCATCTATCGCTTTCCTCCAACGATCGGTTCCCACGAGATTCTGTATGGGGGGTTGTAACTGGTCGAGAGAAAGACAGAAAGAGAGACTTTTGTCGAGGTATGATCTTCTCCTGGTCATGTCCCCTCACCGGCCACACGCATCCCAGCTCGTCATGTTCGCATCGAGGTGCCACTCCGTCAGCCTCTGCAGCAGCATGGGGTCGATGTCCCGGTTCGCCTTCATGAAGACCGTCTCGTACGGGTGGACGTTAGTGCCGAGGTACCTGTCCTTGTACAGAAAATCGTCGGGTTTCCCCGACGCCTCGCAGAAGGTCTCGAACGAGCCGCGCGAGTGGGGCGCCGTCATGACAACGTCCACCTCGTAGCCCTGTGACTTGATCAGGGTCGTGATGCCGATCTCGGCGTGGACGGCCTTCTTGAGCGAGGAGAAGCACGGCGTGAAGCCTACGGGGTCCAGGCTGGTGCCGTAGAAGTCGGTGACAGAGGCCGAGAGGGCGAGGTCTGGGTCGAGCAGGATGGACATGCCGATGTCGTCGGTGGCGAGGAGCATCGACTGAAGGTGGATTCGGGGGTGGCAGTTGAGGGTCGTGCCGACGAGCTGTTTCTCGAGGCGATTGTCTCTACGTCAGCCTTCTACATGCACACCTGCAGCCAGCTGAGGGGGAACCAAACTGGGTCCTGACCTTGATCTTGTCGGTGATCTTGCCCAGGAACGCGTCCATCCAGCAGCTCGGGAAGTACGTCGGGGCAAAGGGCCCCCGCACGCTCGCGTTCATCGTGATGAACCGCTTGTACTTCTTCCACAGGTCGTCCTGGCGCAGCACCTCCCCGTGCGCGCCAATGTCAAAGCATCTGTTCTCGCGCTGCACGACCCGGATGTTGGGTAGGTTGGGCAGCATGGTGTAGGCGTCGGTCTCGCCGTTGAAGATGAAGACGAAGTCGGCGCGGCCGTGCAGGCCGTTGCGGATGAAGAAGGCGAAGTTCTCGCGCGCGTTCTCCGACTCGGCGTAGGTGTACAGCACGAGGGGCCGCAGGTTGTCACCGTCATCGTCCTGGGGCTGGCTCGCGCTCGCGCTCGCGCTGTCGCTGTCACTGCCGCCCTTGCCGAGCCCGGGCAGCTTGGAGAGGACCCCATCTGCCACCTGTGGGCGCAGGAAGCTGACGCTCCAGACGAGCCATATGAACAGCAGCGTCGCCCCGGCGGCGGTCCTCCAGCTAACCAGGGCGGAGCCGGCGAGCTTGACCATCGCGACAAGGAAGGAAGGGAGGGAGGGGGTCTTGTTGAACTTGCCCTGAAGGCAAGCCAGGAGAGAGATCAAGACCCTTCGGGATCTGCGTCTTCCCTTTTTTTTTTTTTTTGTCTATAAGTCTGCCATACAGGCGAGACAGGCCAAGAAAAGAATGATAATCAGGTTGCAATACAGCAAGTACACCGGAAGAGGATCGTCACGACATGGTTCTTTACGGGGTTCAAAAAAAGAGACGTAGAATCATTGTCCAAAAAAAAAAAAAAAAAAAGGAATGGTCTCGACCTCCTTTCCGTCTCGACGCTGGGGCGCATCCTGACACTCATGTGGACCCCCTTAGGGATGAGCGATTACGCGTGCCGTCTTTCCCTGAGCGCCATGTTCCACCTCCCTGTGGGGGGTCTATACATAATTATGGGTGTTCAGTAGAGCTAATACAACTATTACTATTGTACATAGTACTATGATATATTATAATGCTCTTAGTCGCGAGCACATTCGAATCCTCATAGTCGGTGCCGAGTGTCCACTTTGGCTTCCTCAGTTGGAGTCGTCTTATTCACGTTATGTTGTTCTTCCTCCCTGCAATGCTAAGGAGTAATACACCATCGGGCCCAAGCTGAAAGTCGCAGTCCAGGCCCAGAGAGCCGGGATGCGCCAGGGGTCTCTGACCACCAGCCAGCTCACCTAAACACCAGCCTGGAGTCGTAGTTGGCGTTTCGCTAGTTTACCAAGCCAAGCAGGTAACCCCAATCTCTCAGCCAGCTGTTTAACTCTCGGGTCCCCTCCGAGGGTTATCTCTGGCTCATTGCTCCTTTGATCACGGTAGCTAGTTGGCTGCCAGTAGGCTCCAGATGGATATCGGAAGAGATACCATGACAGCTCTTCCTGCGCGCGGCAGATTGCTTCCCACCCGAGGCTGCTCCGCTGGTTCTGGGCCCAGCCGTGCCAGCCTCGTGATAACGAAAACGGATGATAGTGGCTTGGCGACTAGCGTGTGCGGCGAAGAAACTTAACGAACGCACGGGAGAAGGTGGCTTGAGAGATGGGCAGACGGCAAGAAAAGGGATGCGCAGATACGTATCTGGAATGTAGTGGACGAGAGTCGTGTGGCTTGATCTAGTTCTCAAACTACGCATTTGTCGACTACTCAAAGTCTCACAGCCCTGACCTTGACGGCTGCCTCTGAAGACGCGCTCGGCCTGCGCTCGCCACGAGACACGCTATATGTCAATTGACAACGTCTTGGTGGCTGGTAATAGACCGGACCCCGTGAGA